>CADCXT010002393.1:657500-1857500 GCA_902806775.1 Microtus agrestis
CAGTTGGTAATAATAATTTTCAAGAGCCAGAAATTTGTATTACATTGTTAAATTAGCTGTATAAGTATAAAATCTTGAACAAGATTAGAAATGTATGTACAGTATGTTTTAATAAAATTATCTTAAATTTGTATTAATATACAAAATTTGCGTACAATATACAAAAGTTCGATTCAATGTAAAATATTTAAAACTAGTAGTTGCTTTTTAAAAATATATTCAATAATATACCTGTTTATCTTATCATATCTATATCCTTCCTTTTTTCTTTCCAGAGTAGATTCAATAATTTACCCTTTTATCCAATCATATCTGTATCATCCTTTTTTTCTTTTCAAAACAAGGACTCTAAATCTAATCTCCTTTGTTCACTTTCCTCCTGATCATAACCAATAACAAATTATAACCCCAAGCCCTGAACAATGTCAAATATTCATAACCCATTAAATGACCAAAAGCCACCTGCCCCACCTCTTGGGAATGGGTACAGACAGAGAAAAGAAATGTCATGACAAAACCAGATTTAAACAATACCTATCCACAAACCCAGCCTTACAGAAAATACTAGGAGAAAAACTCCACAAGGAAATTAGTTGTACCCATGAAAACACAGGCAACAGGAAACCTCACACCTCATACCAGCAAATCCCAAAGAAGGGAAACACACAAGTACTACCACTGAAAAATAATAAGAATAAACAATCACTGGCCATTAATATCTCTTAATATCAATGGATTTGATTTACATATAAAAAGACACAGGTTAACAGAATGGATACAAATATAGGATCCACCTTCCAGCCACATACAAGCAATACACCTCAACCTCAAAGACAAACATTACTCAGAGTAAAGGATTAGGAAAAGATTTTCCAATCAAATGAACCTAAGAAGCAAGCATGTGTAGCTATCCTAATATCTAAAAAATAGACTTCAAACTAAAATCAATTAAGAGAGATAGAGAAGGACACTTCATACTCATCACAGGAAAAGTCCATCAAGACAAAGTCTTAATTCTGAACATCTATGCCCCCAATACAAGAGCACCCACATATGTAAAAGAAATATTACTAAAGCTTAAATTGCATATTAAACCTTATACACTAATAGTAGGAGAGTTCAACACCCTACTCACACCCATAGACAGGTCAGTCAGACAGAAACTTAACAGAGAAATAAGGGAACTAATAGATATCATAACTCAAATTGACTTAATAGACATCTACAGAACATTTCACCCAAACACAAAATAATATACCTTCTTCTCAGCACCTCACAGAGCCTTCCCTAAAATTGACCACATACTCAATAATAAAGCAAACCTCAACAGTTACAAAATACTGGAATAACCACTGTATCTTATCAGATCACCAAGGCTTAAAGTTAGAATTCAACAACAACATTATTGCAGAAAGCCTACAAACTCATGGAAATTGAAAAATACTCAACTGAATCACACCTGGGTCAAGAAGAAATAAAGAAAGAAATTAAAGACTTCCAACAATTCTATGAAAATAAATGCACAACAAATCCAAACCTAGGGGATACTATGGAAACATTCTAAGAGGAAAGTTCATAGGACTAAGTGCCTACATAAAGAAAATGGAGAAATCTCACACTAGCAACTTAATATCACATCTGAAAGCTCTAGAAGAAAAAGAGACAGACTCATCCAGGAAAAAAATGAGAAAAAATAATCAAATTAAGAGTTGAAATCAATAAAATAGAAACAAAGAAAACAATGCAAAGAAACAATGAAAGAAAGAGTTGATTCTTTGAGAAAATCAACAAGATAGACAAACCCTTATCCAAAATAATCAAAAGGCAGAGAGACAACATATAAATTAACAAAATCAGATTGAAAAGGGGGACATACCGACAGAAACTAAGGACATCCAAAGAATGATTAGGTCATTCTTTGAAAACCTGTACTCCATACAACTGGAAAATCTAAAAGAAATGGACAATTTCCTAGATAGGTACCACCTATCAAAACTAAATCAAGACTAGATAAACAATTTAAATAGACCTATAACCTCTAAGGAAATAGATGCAGTCATCAAAAGTCTTCCAATCAAGAAAAGGCCAGAGTCAGATGGTTTCAGTGCAGAATTCTACCAGAATGTCAAAAGAAGAGCTAATACCTATACTCCTCAAATTGTTCCACACAATAGAAACAGAAGGAGCATTGTCAAACTCTTTTTACAAGGCTACAGTTACCCTGATACCCAAACCACCCAAAGATTCAACTAAGAAAGAGTATTACAGACCAATTTCCCTCATGAACATTGATGTAAAAATACTCAATAAAACACTGGCAAACTGAATACAAGAACACAACAAAAAAATCATCCACCATGATCAAGTTGACTTCACATCAGAGATTCAGGGATGGTTCAACATACAAAAATTTGTCAATGTAATCTGCCATACAAATAAGCTGAAATAAAAAACATATGATCATCTCACTACATGCTGAGAAAAACCTTTAACAAAATCCAACACCCCTTTGTGATCAAGGTCTTAGAGAGATCAGGGATACAATGGATGTATCTAAACATAATAAAAGCAAAACACAGCAAGCCGACAGTAAACATCAAATTAAATGGAGAGAAACTTAAAGTGCTTTCACTAAAATCAGGAACAAGACAAGGTTGTCCACTCTCTCCATATCTATTCAATATAGTACTTCAGGTTTTAGCTAGAGCAGTAAGGCAACAAAAGGGAATCATGGGATACAAATTGGAAAGGAGGAAGTCAAACTTTTGTTGTTTGCAGCTTAACATGGACCAGCCTTGACAAAAATACTTCTTGCCAGGGTAGGGGCATGGGAATTTATTAGTAAATATTAGTAAAGAATACGGAGACACATAAAAATAATAAGACAGAAACTATAGAATAATACCGGGAGGGCATTCCAGGGAATACTGAAAATCACCCATGTTTATTTTACCATAGCTTTTATACCCAATGTAAATGGGGAGGGGAAGAATGTAACAATATACTATTAACATGATACAAAGGACAACTCAAACAGTCAATCTCTTTAACACTTTGAGACATCAAATCATGAGCATTCTGTTCTTTAGGCACTGATGCTGCTCTAGATCATGTATCCTGAATGCAGTCACTCCTCAGGTGACCTCATAGTTACAGAAGAAGGAGCAGAAGTACATTTGCATATCCTGACCACCTGTCAGGATGGCATGGACCTTCTTGTATGAGCTATTTTAATGTTAAAAGAATGAAGCAATCACATCCTGAGTTGTGACATGCAATTACAATAGCCAACCATTTGAACAACCTCCAACCCTCTGACTGTCAGACAAGGCAGAAATGGGCCCACATTTTTGGACCTCTACAATTTCTCCCTTTTAATAAAGTCTGTGCTTCTGCAACAGGACAGATGATAGTGTCTGTTTTAGGTGAAAATTTTCCCATTTCCCAGACTTACCCGTCTTTGGTACATGTATTCTGACCATACATGCCTTAGGTGCCTGGGAGGAAAAGGATCAAACCCATCTATGACTGCTGACCTTTGTAAACAAAGGGTAAAGGGAGAAAGTCCCTCTGGGCTGTGTGTCTGTGAGCCAATTTTTGTCAAGAGAGTTCATCTGCAATTAGATAATGCTTTATGAATAAACATGTTCCTAATGGCTACAGTCTCATAATTAAAGGAGAGGAGGATCACCAGGGTTGGGAATGCCCTCTTCAGTTTGCCTAGAGTGTTTCTTAACAATTTTTAGCTGTATCAAAATCTAAATTTCTTATCAAATATGTCAAATCCAAGCACTCATAGGAAATGTCAAACTTTTCTTAACATCTTATGAACAACTAAAGCAGTTACATATTAACTAGTCAATACCATAATTCTAGAGTGGAAATTAACAATAAGCACACAATTTGTCAAATCACAATTCTCTTAAATCCATTCTAATCAAACAACAAGAAAAGGTTTCTCTGGTGGGTGAGAATCCAACTGCATTGCTGCTTTTAAGTAATTGTCCCAGTTTCTGAGCAGCATCAAAAAACTCTTAGGTACCCTCCTCATATTTGAAGAGGGGCTTCAGTCACTCCTTGTAGCAAGTCCTTTTTTCCCTGAGGGGAAAATTGAGGCCTCAGTTCTCAGGTCCAACATTTCAACAGCAGATTAAATACCATACTGGCAAAATGAGTTCTGTGTTCCAAAGAGAAAACAGTCACAGGTTCAGTCTGCATTTCTGGTCTGGATTTAAGGTAAACAGGACTCACTAAGTCTGAAAGTCTGCGTAGCAAGTCCAACAAGAGTCTGTAAATCACCAGTCATCACCATAATCTTCTTTCCCTTGTCAGATTGCAGCAAGTTTTTGCCAAGATCATTGGTTCAGGTACCCCTTTCCTCAGCCTGCAGTATGGTGGTACAAGGAAGTCAGGATCGCAGGTTCAGGAACATCTTTCCACTTCTCCTATGGAGTCATCAGCAGCTGCAATGTCATCAGGGCTGGTACTCCTTGATTCAATATGCAGTCATCTCATTCAGCTTTATTTTCTTTCTGTGGAAAAAGCACAAACATATCCTTGACCCCAAATTAGTACAGGGTCGGGTCCTTTTCTTAATCTAGTGCAAGGGTTTTTTCACCTTGCCTTAACAAAAGTCACTTTGGTGTCATATTGCCAAAATCTGCCCACAGCATATTCCTCAGTTACATCCATAAAAGGTGCATGACTTAAGGCATTATATGATGATTCTTAATTCTCCTATTTTTATCCTTTTAAGTTGTTTTCAAGGAGCCATGGGCACATTCCACAGTTCCTCTTCACCATTGAGAGCATTTGCAGCTCTTCCATTGGAAGAACCATCTATAAAATTTAGCATAACATCCTTTAAGGGATCTTTTGCAAAAACTTTAGGAAAAATAAAGGAATATAGTTGTGAGAATTGCACCAATAATCAGATGGGAAAAGATTATTAACCTTCAAATTGAGCAAACACAATTGCCCAAGAACCATTATTTTGAAATAACCAATCAATTTGTTGTTTAGTAAAAGGAACATTGATCACAGTTGGTTCTCTGACAAAATATCTCCTAGATTCTTCTGTGCTATACAAGCTACTGTTTTAAAATAAGTGTTTAATACCTTAATTGGCGAACTGTGAAGGTGTAATGAACCATTTTGTCATAACACTGCTGTAGGACTAAGGTAGGTAATATACATGCTTGTCAAGGCTGATCATAATTAATATAATGAACTTGCTGTTTCTGTAGAGCATACTCTACCTGGGTAAGTATCTGTCTGGTAGTTTTTGCAACCTGTCTACTGGAGTTTGGATCACTGTTCTCTTTAAGAATTATACTTAGGTTTCCTGCAGGATATTTTAAATAAGGTTTTCACTATTGGATATTTTATTAAAATTTTGTAAGCTATCTTTTTAATCCAGGTTGCAAGTCTACCTATCTGACAGGAAAATGGAAAAAAGTAAGCATATCCAACAAATGGTGCTGACATAACTGGATATCAATATGTAGAAGAATGAAAATAGACCCATATCTATTGCTATGCATAAAACTTTAGTCCAAATGGATCAAAGACCTCAACATAAAACCAATCACACTGAACCTCATAAAAGAGAAAGTGGGAAGTACACTTGAATGCATTGGTACAGGAGACCACTTCCTAAATATAACCCCAGTAGCATAGACACTGAGAGAAACAATTAATAAATGGGACCTCCTGAAACCGAAAAGTGGTGTGGGAAGTCCTTCTGTCTATGTGTTGCTTTTATTGGTTAGTGAATAAGTCTGTTTTGGCCAGTGGCTTAGCAGAATAAGGTAAGATGGAGTTCCAAGCAGATAGAGGAGGAAAGAGTAGGCAAGTGAGGGAGAGCCATGTAGCCTCTGCAGGGGACAGATGCCAAGAAGTCACCAGAGGAGAAAGATGCAAGCCGCCAGTTGGAATCTTGCCGGTAGACCACGAACTTCATGGTAAAATATAAAATAATAGAAATGGGTTAATTTAAGATATAAGAATAAGCCAGAAATACACTTAAGCTATTGGTCAAACAGTATTGCAAATAATATAGTTTCTGTGTGTTTATTGTGGGATCCAGCAGACAGAAACCCCCAACTACAGAGAAGCTTCTATAAAGCAAAGGACACAGTCAACAAGACAAAAAGCAGCTTACAGAATGGGAAAATATCTTCCCCAGTCCCATATCAGACAGAGAGCTTATCTCCAAAATATACAAGGAACTCAAGAAATTGGTCATCAAAAGAACAACTAATCCCATAAAAAATGGGGTACAGACCCAAACAGAGAACTCTCAACAGAAGAATCTAAAATGGCTGAAAGACACTTAAGGAAATGCTCAACATCCTTAGCCATCTGATAAATACAAATCAAAACAACGTTGAGATTCCATCTTACATCTGTAAGAATGGACAAGATCATAAACACTGATGACAACTTATGCTGGATAGGATATGGGGTAAAGGGAACACCCCTCCATTTCTGCTGGGAGTGCAAAGTGGTACAGCCACATTTGGATACATAAACCGGCGTGGCAGTTTCTCAGAAAACTAGGTAACAACCTACCTCAAGACCCAATAATACCACTTTTGGGTATATATCCGAAGAATACTAATCATACCACAAGGAACACTCAGCTATGTTCATAGCAGCATTGCTTGTCATAGCCAGAATCTGTAAATAAACTAAATGCCCCTCTTTTACACAGATGATTGTAGTAATAAGAGTGGTGGGGCTGCGTCCCCAGCACCCCGGCCGCCTGCTAGCTTATGCCCCGAAATAACAACACACAAACTGTATTCTTTTAAACACTCCCTGGCCCATTAGTTTCAGCCTCTTAACCCATTTCTAATAATCTATATAGCACCACAAGTTGCGCTTACCAGGAAAGATTCAGCATGTCTGACCTGGTGGCTGGTTGCATTGCCATCTGCCTCAGAGAGCAGAGCTATTGCGTGTGCCCAGGAGAGGGGAGCATGGTGTCTCTGAGCTCACTTCCTCTTCCTCCCAGCATTCTGTTCTGTTTACTCCTCCCACCTATGTTTTAACCTATCAGGGCCAAGCAGCTTCTTTATTGCTTAACCAATGAAATCAACAGATTGATATATGACACTCCCACATCACTTCCCCTTTTTCTGTTTAAACAAAAAAAAGGGAAGGCTTTAACTTTAACATAGCAAAATTACATATAACAAAACAGTTATCAAGTAAAAATTACAATATTTACATCTATTTTATCTTTATCATAACTAAGGAAAACTATAACTATAACTAACTATTCTTCAACTCCATCAAAGACTCCAGAAGAATACAATATTACCTAAGCAAACAAAAAGTAAGCAACTTTCAAAACTCTAGAAATGACAGAGACATCTTGCTGCCTGTACAGTCACCCAAAGTTTCTCTGTACCGTTGGGGCATCAATCTTCAGCCTTCAGGCCCATAGTATCCAGAGACGTTTCCATAAAGCAGGAAATTTCAAAGGCAGTTCAGTCACTATCTGCTGTGTCCTGCAGAATGTCTCGCAGACTCTTTCATGAATCAGGAACCCCGAAAGACCATCTCACCTTTAGGCAAGTTCAGCAGTCCTCTTTCTGCGGGTTCTTTGTGTTCAGTTTATGCAACAGTCCAGGCAAGAGCAGTTTCTTGCCCAAATGGCTATCAAACTCGATAAGGAGCCTCTTCGATGCCCATCTTCCTCTTGAAGTAGATTGGTGCTGCCAGGAGCAGACATGTCTCATTGTCATGAAAAACCCTAAGTTATTAAAACATTTAAAATGCCATATTCTATAATCTTTGAAAGATATAAAGAATGCCTCTCTAAAATATATCTATGTACATCTAGAAAAATCTTAACTAACATGACTACAAACTTGACTATTATGATTATCTATTAACAACCTATATACATTACATTTTTACATAAACTACACAATCACAATACCTTAATCAAGAGCAGAAATACATATAACAAAATTGACCTTAAATTTATATCACTAAAGCAAAATCCATATCAATGTAAATTATTCATACCTATATCATATCCCCATTTAAATGTAAAAGAACATTTATAAACCATATTTGGGAACATGGGCACAGTTTTTTCTCTCCAAACTGCTTCCTGCTGAATGGGGGCATTGTTAATTAGGTCTTTCATGGTATAACCTGTGTGCTAGATTCATCTCAGTTGGCAGTTGAGTGAAACAATTTTCTGAAGGTGTTCACAGCAACCCTTCAGGAGGGCGTGGTCCATCATACCATATTGGGATAGAAGCAATCTACAAACTCCTATCCTGCCTGCCTTTCCTGTCTGCACCGTACAGCATGGGTCAGACTCAGCTGGCTACAGCGTTTAGTGGACTCCCACCATCTCAGCGGTAGCACAGGCCATTGCTAGGCCAAATGCCTTATTCCCTTCTCTCTTCCTACCCGTTCAGCAGCAACAGAGACTGCGGCTGGGTGACCACAGCATGGCTGCACGGGTGAAGAGGCCTCACTTTGGCCTCCCAGAGACCCGGAGCAGCCCGAAGGCAGCAGCGGATACGCCACCATCGAAGGGGCAGGAATATAATATTTACAAGCTCTAAAAAACCTCTGCCTTTGTTTCTGTTCCACTTCAGCTCCTGTAGCTGAATGCACCTAAGCGACTGTACGGACAGTTGAATCCTGTTTCCTTGTCCCGTATTTACAGGGATTTACAACTTTACTCTCGATTTTTTGCCCCACCTTTCTCTTTCCTTTTTTTATATCTACTATTCATTTCTGAGCACTCATTACTCACCTCTCCACCTGTGGTGCAATTTTCTTGTGGGGTCCCTCATGCACTCCCCATATACCTGGCCACACTTCTATGCATTTTAGGGTTTACCGGTCAGCTCCCTGTTGGTCCATATGTCGTGGAACAGCCTCGACAAAAATACCTCTTGCCAGAGTAGGAATATGAGAATTTAGAAGTATTAGTAAAGTATATGGAAGACTCTCAAATGCCCCAAAGACACCCAAGGAACTGCTCAGTATTCTTAACCATCAGAAAAATGCAAATCAAAATGGCTCAGAGATACCATCTTATGCCTTGGATATTTCAGCGCGCATGTGTGGGTTCGCGCAGGTTCCTGAAATGTAGATTCAGAGACATTGAGAATGAACTTAACCTCTGCAGTTGCAGGGAGCTCAGTCTCGGTGAACTGAAGCCTTCCCTTCACCTCCCAGCATCTTTATTTTCTCCCGTATTTACACTTTAGCTAGTAGATTTCCATATCTCAAAAGAAACCGATAGAAGCTTCCAACAATACAATGCCAGGTGCAAATACCTGATTCATGAAGTACTACAGTTTTCAGGGTTTGCTCTAAACCAAGTTTTGCATAGGCTTAGTACCCATGGGAAACTCTCAGTCAAGATTCACATAGGACAACAAAAGGTACCTGTAACACAAAGGAAGGCCTAGGGGCTGTGTGAAAACTTTGGAACCAGGTCAGGTGTAACCCAGCCGGGTGTTCTTGGCTAATGGAGGTTGCTTGTTATCTGTCTGGTGCCAGGTCAGTGGGACATTATACCACAGATCCCCCTTTCTCTATACAAAATTTAATTTTTTCAAAGGTCATGCACCCTCACAGTATATACAACTTTTTTCTAGCTTACTTATAAGCTTATGTAAGTAGGGCAAAACACATTTTAAAACAAGTAAGGCTATTAATTTTAGAACAAGAGCAATACCTGCTTCAATAGGAGTCCAATTAAAATGATTCATAGTGTTGAATGAAGCTATACTATCTGCAAGACTTTCCATAATATCCATCCCTGTCATATCAGGTAACTTTTTTGTAAAAATCTCTCTGGTTTCCTTCTGTAAATTGTAGAGAAGAATTAGGGTGACCCATCAAATGCATCTTAACCTTATCTCAATCATACCTGCTTTCACTAAGTTTTAAGGGTGTAAGACAATGAGAAGAAACATTCCAATCACATTTTAATCTCATCTGCTCCTTCAAAATTTCTACCTGATCCCCTAACAATATAACAGCTTTCCTTAACTCAGCTAATTCATCCCCTATCTCATTACCAACTTTATTTTGTTCAGTCCACAGTTCCGATAAATGTTTATACCGATCTCTAACGAATTCAGCAGTTTGGGTTTCTTTAGGAAGTGTCACTCCAGCTGTTGCTGCTGTAGCTGTCAATGCGATGACCCCCAAAACAATTGCGACAACCAGCTCAACGATTTGATGTGTTCTTTTCAATATTCTCTCAGCGAGCTTCTGCACCAGGGTCATCACAGGAGAGTCTTGCTATGGCCTCAGCCACTCCACAGGTATCCAGATTTCAGGTATTGCTCTAAGAACATATAAACTCTCAAAAGTCAAATTTAAAAACAATCTAGAATCAGTACAGATACGAAGGGTACAGTGCTCACAAGTGGTGCTGCAATTGTTAGGGGTTGCCATTGTGCAGGCCCTTTCAGTAGTAAGCTAGTGGGACACATGCCAGGAAAGAATGACTCTGATTTAGTCTAAAAAACAAATTATATCTATCATCCTTAATGTTTTTCTTTCCCATGCCTAAAGAGGGTGGAAGGCACTTGTCAATTTCCACAAGTTAGTCTGAAGTGAAGTGCCAAATTGCAGGAGAGGACTTGCTATTCCAACTCCATGCATTTGGATAGTTCATTAACAGAAGCGCTAATTTCCACAGTTCCATTCAAATTATACCATTTCCATCTTAGCTCTGAGTGAGAATACTTTCCTTGAGCTGAGTCAAAAGGGCTCCAATGCATGACGTCTCCTTGGGAGACGTTAATGAACACCCGAGGCTTCTCACTCTGACACTGTTGCCAATGCACCCAGTCTGATTCCTTGTTGGCAACCCACATCTCACAGAGTGGTAGACATATGGAACTAGCAGCATTAATCTCCCACCTTTAAAACCAGATGCTAAAACTTGTTAGGGTAGTGTCGGGTACCATAGACTATGGATAGCCATCATTTAGAAGCTATTATTAGACAAGTAAGACATCTGTTGTTTTTTAATCAATAATTCAAGTAAAATTTTTATCCTTCTCAAATGTCTCTGATGTACTTTGACAGCTGAGAGGTTTTGTCAGTTTAAAAGGACAACCTCACCAAACAAATGTCAGTAAAATACAAAATAAAAGTTGTTAAGGTGTGTACCTGCAAGTTATATAGATGTGAGGACGAAATTCTCTCTCATGCTGCCTTTCATAGCCTTAAAGATACTTTTCATTATGCAAAAATATCTGTCACAGTCATTCTTGTATAAATATGCTGCTGTTTAAAACTTAAGTTTTCATAAACCAAAAAAATTCTTGGAAGTTCCAAGGAGCCAAATTGAAGGATCTACCTTAAACAGGTCAGAAATATCCCTCTCAATTCCGTGCTTCTAAATTTTTTTTTCTCTGACCTAAACTTATCTTTGTCCTCTGTTCTACCAATATCTTAAAGAGGTCTAAGAGACACTGGACAGTTCCATACCACAAACTCTAGACAGGAGTAAAGAGCCCAGCTACCCCAGGATGTGACCAGCACCCAGCTCTTTCAAGCCCCCCTTCAAGATGATACCCACAAATAAGCAGAAAGCAGTCTTGAGAATCCACCATCCCAATTCCTTTAACCCATTGGGTCTAACTTCCCACTTTTTTTTATTATAAGAAAGAGATGAGAACGTCATGGTCTGCCCTGTCACCTGGGTATCCTGTCCCTTTAAGATCTGCTTGCCCTGCCCACTTTCCCCCTTCTGCCAGGGCAAGCAGATCTTCCTCCAGCCTGTGTGCTCTCCCCATCTCTCTTCTAGGGGTTAGCACACGCTCTCTCTCCCCCTCTCCTCCTTCCCCTTCCCTTCTATAACCCACTAATAACTATACCCAAACTCTCTCTGCATGGCATGTCTATCCATTTCTCACCCACCACCTCACATCTCCCCCTCTCTCTCCCTCTCCCCTTTCCCCTTCCATAACTCACCCACCATGGCTGCTGTTGCTCTGCTTCAGGTCACCTGCTGTGGCCCCTTGTGGGACCCTTCCCCTGCAGTGGATCACCATGGTCTCCCACCCACCACTGCCCCTCTTGGGACATCTGCCATTTTTTAAGATCCATAACAATCTCCTCTTTGTATTTTTTTCAGGAAAAATTTGTAAGCCCCAATAGATTAGATTTTTTTTTTTGCATGTGAGGTTTAGTGGTAGAATTCTTGCCTGCCACATGGGAGGCTCAGCTAGCTTAGTCAGTAGAGCATGAGACTCTTAATCTTAGGGTTGTGGTTTCATGTCCCACATTGGGTGCCAAAATGTCACAAATATTTTGGCACAGGTGAGTGTATTCACATGAGTTTGAGAAATAAAAACTCAGAGACACATGAGAATGAACTTAATCTATGCAGGTGCAGGGGGCTCAGTCTCAGTGAACTGAAGTACCTTACCTTCACCTCCAAGAATCTTTATTTTTTCCTATATTTATACTTTAGTTTGTAGATTTCCATATTTCAAAAGAAACTGATAAAAGCTTCTGACAATACAACGCCAGGTGCAAATACCTGAAACATGATGTGTTATGGTTTTCTGGGTTTCCTCTAAACCAAGTTTTGCATAGGCTTTGTATCCATGGGAAACTCTTAGTCAAGATTTACATAGGGCAAAAAAGTTATTTGTAACTCAAAGGAAGGCCTAGGGGCTGTGTAAAAGCTCCAGAGCCAGGCCAGATACAACCCAGTGGGGGTTTCATGGCTAGTGAAGCCTGATAGCTATCCATCTGGTGCCAGGCCATCAGGACATTCTACCACAACTATAAAAGGCAATCTTTATATGATGACCATATCTGGCTTTATTCCACATGTAGCTTTGAATGCATGGGACAGAATTGAAGAAGTAGGGAAAAAAATAAGTCATTTACTAAAGTTATACAGAGCCCAATGGAAGCCTTCATGGATTTCTTACAAAGATTGACTTTAGCAGTAAATAGAATGATACCAAATTCAGAAGCTGGACAAATAATAATTGGATCTCTGTCTTTTAAAAACACTAATTCTCAATGCCAAAGGATAATTAGGCCTTTAAATGCAAGGTCAGCACTCTTGGAAACATGGATACAAGCACTCCTTTCCATCTGTGGGGTCCTTAGATCCAACAGTACAGCCTGCTTCAGGGCAGAGGGGATCTGAGAGCCAGCTCCAGTGCTGAGGGGTCCTAAGAGATGACAAACCAAGTAAAACCTCCAAGTACACAGTCAGCCACAGCAAAGATTGGACCAAGACACCAAGACTCTCCTGGCTGCATTTGAAGGAAGAGACGGGCAGGCACCAATGCAAGAATTCCTCCAACAACCTGAAAGGCAACATGACAATACCAGAATCCAGCGAACATGCAACAGAAAGACTTTAACACCCTAATCCAGAAAAAGTAGAAGAAATCGACTTTAAACGTAACATTATGAAAATGACAGAGACCCTTAAACAGGATGTGAAAAACTCCCTTAAAGAAATAAAAGAGAAGAAAAACAAAAAGAAGAAATTAATAAATCCCTCAAAGATACCCAAGAAAACCAAGAAAATGCAATCAAACAGGTAAAGAAAACAGTTCAAGACTTGAAGACCAAAATGGAGGTAATAAAGAAAACACAAACCGAGGGATAGCCAGATATGGAAAATCTGGGTAAATGAACAGGAACTACAGAGACAAGTATAACCAACAGAATACAAGAGATAGAAGAAAGAATCTCAGGCACTGAAGATACTATAGAGGAAATAGACTCATTGGTCAAAGAAAACAGAAAAATCCAACAAATTCTTAGCGCAACACATCCAGGAAATCTGGGACACAATGAAAAGACCAAACCTAAGAATAATAGGGGTAGAAGAAGGAGAAGAATTCCAGCTCAAAGGCCCAGAAAATATATTTAACAAAATTATAGAAGAAAACTTTCCCAACCTAAAGAAGAATATTCCTATGAAGGTACAAGAAGCTTACAGAACACCAAATAAACTAGATTAAAAAAATCTCCTGACCATATAATAATAAAAACACAAAATATACAAAATAAAGAAAGAATAATAAGAGCTGCAAAGGGAAAAGGTCAAGTAACATATAAAGGTAAACCTATCAGAATTACACCTGACTTTTCTATGGAACTATGAAAGCCAGATGGTCTTGAATAGATGTGCTGCAGACACTAGGAGACCATGGATGCAAGCCCAGACTACTATACCCAGCAAAGCTTTCTTTCACCATCAATGGAGAAAACAAGATATTCCAGGACAAAAACAGATTTAAACAATACATAGCCACAAACCCAGCCTTATAGAAAGTACTAGAAGGTAGTTGAATATTTCCTTAAGTATCCTTTTGTCATTTGAAATTCTTCTGTTGAGAATTCTCTGTTTAGTTCAGTATCCTATTTTTTAATTGGGTTATTTAGAATTTTACTGTCTAATTTCTTTTTTTTCTTTTTTTAAATATTTATTTATTATGTTTACAATATTCTTTCTACATGTCTGTCTGCAGGCCAGAAGAGGGCGCCAGATCTCATTACAGATGGTTGTGAGCCACCATGTGGTTGCCGGGAATTGAACTCAGGACCTTTGGAAGAGCAGGCAATGCTCTTAACCGCTGAGCCATCTCTCCAGCCCCCAACTGTCTAATTTCTTGAGTTCTTTACTTATTTTGAAGATCAGTCCTTTGTCTGATGTGGGGTTGGTGAAGCTCTTTTCCCATTCAGTAGGTTGCCATTTTGTCTTATTGACTGTGTCCTTTGCTTTACAGAAGCTTCTCAGTTTCAGAAGGTTCCATTTATTTATTGTTGCTCTTAGTGTCTATGCTACTTGGGGTTATATTTGGAAGTAGTCTCCTGTGCCCATGCATTGAAGACTTTCCCACTTTCTCTTCTATCAGGTTCAGTGTGGTCAGATTTATATTGAGGTCTTTAATCCATTTAGACTTGAGTTTTGTGCATGGTGATAGATATGGATCTATTTTCATTCTTCTACATGTTGACATCCAGCTATGCCAGCACCATTTGTTGAAGATGCTTTCTTTCTTCCATTGTATAATTTTAGCTTCTTTGTCAAAAATCAGGTGTTCCTAGGTGTGTGGATTAAAATCCAGGTCTTCAATTCAATCCCATCGGTCAAAGTCTCTGTTTTTATGCCAATGCTAAGCTGTTTTAATTATTGTAGCTCTGTAATAGAGTTTGACATCAGGGATGGTAATGCCTCCAGAAGTTCCTTTATTGTACAGGATTGCTTTGGCTATCCTGGGTTTTTTGTTTTTCCATATGAAGTTGATTATTATTCTTTCAAAGTTTGTGAAAGATTGTGTTGGGATTTTGATGGAGATTGCATTAAATCTACAGATGGTTTTTGGTAGGATTGCCATTTTTACTATGTTGATCCTTCCTATCCAAGAACATGGGAGATCTTTAAATTTTCTGGTATCTTCTTCAGTTTCTTTCTTCAAAGACTTGAGGTAACTGATACCTCTTAATTAGAAGAGATGGTATTTCATCAAACAGCATGACCATTTAATCTAAACTAATTTATAAAACTAACAAATGCTTTTCATTTGATCAGCCATAACTTGACAAAAGAGAACATCCCCAACATTAGGGAAAGGTTTTCTTTCTGTCTTTTCAGGAGAATAAGAGCATCCAGCTAAGGAATCCAAAGACCTCTAAAGATAAATGAGACATCTGAAGATAAATTGGCCTAATGGTATATATTTCCAATAGGATAAAATTTTATAATTCTTCCCAAATGTTTGTTTCTGTTTTTCTCTACAGGCATATAATACATAATGCAAATGTTCTTTTTGTAGTCCCAGTCCAAGAAAAGATAAAAGCTAGCTTTGAAGTTGGAGTGTGGCTCTCTTCTTCTCTAAATCCAATCACTCTTGTTAAAGGAAAATTCAAAATTTCTGATTCACGTCAAAAGAGCAAACTCACATGACACAGGAAAAAAAAGACAAAATTAAGGGACTATTTTATTGCCACTAATCTCATAAATCTTTGGTTTCATTTTGACTCTTTAACAGCTTTTCTTAGCGTATAAGTATTATCTCAAAATTTGTAAGATTAATATAGGTATTTTAAACTTTTCATCATATTAATGGTCATATAGAATACTAACTAACTATAAAAAGGCTTCATCTACCTTCCTGTACATGATTTTGGGTTTTAGTACCAGTTTTCTGCAGTGAACCATGAGCATGCCTAACAGAAACCTCTGAAAGTCTCCAAAAGAAGGATAGGGCCCCACAATGACAATTCCTTCAGGACAATGACAATACCACTAAGCTGACAAACACCATCTAAAGATTGACTTTGGACTACAAACTGCTCAGAAAAAATTTTAGGTGGCTAGCTGAAATGATCAAGTCTTACAGACTACTCTAGCCAGGCCTTGAGGCAAGCCCTGAACTTCCTTACACAGAGACTGGACCACAAATAATAAAGCTACTTCTCCCAGGACTTGCCAATTAACCCAACTTTTTCTTTTCAGAATCCCCCAAAAATGTTGTCACTACCAGACAACAGGAAATAAATACGATGCACACATAAATTAAACAAATATTCCATTCCACAACACGAAACTAACACACACACACACACACACCCTGAGCAGAGGTGGTCCCAGAGCAGGATCCACACTGATCATAACACTCCAGGTAGCATTTTAGCTAGAGACCAGCTTATGGTTTGCCTTCTGGTGGGTCTATATAAGGCTGCCCTAAAGACAGTAAACTATGAATTTTTAGAATGTCTCACTAAAGCTCTGTTACAATATACTAACATAGATCCAGAGACCCCAGAGAGCAGACAGTTCTTTATTAACCATTTTTTTTCTTAGAGCTTCCCTGACATTAGGGCTAAACTTAGACATTTGGAGAAAGGCCTCTTGACCCCATAGGCAGAAGTCTTAGAGCTGGCTTTTAAGGTGTACCATGCAAGGAATGATAAAACCCATAATCACAAATGTCAAATACTAGCCATGGTCACCTGATTGGCCAAGGCGACTGACTGTCCTGTACATGCTGTCCATGCTGCTCCCTTGCCCCCCGGGCTCGAGGGCCACCAGACCCGTGTTTCAAATGTGGTAAAACTGGGCATTGGGCCCGGACATGTCCTAATCCTTATATTGGTCCCATAAGACCATGTCCAAGGTGTCGTAGGGAAGGGCATTGGGCAGCCGATTGTCCTATTGCACATTGTGGCATGCAGACATTAAACCTAGACAATTCCCAAACTCACCTTCTAGATCTGGCCATGGATGATTGAGGCTTCCCCAGGCTCCTTTGACCCAATCACAGCTGCCATCTGTAACAGGGAGCCATGGGTATATATCGCAGTATCAGGATGGTCCATCTCCTTTCTCTTGGACACCGGAGCCACATACTTGGTACTGAGGGAGTTTTGGAGATTTACTTCTCCTTCTAGTTTTCCTATTGTCAGGGTAGGGGGACAGCCTTATCTACCTCACCAGACCCCACCACTTAATTGTATTTTTAGGGGTATTTATCTCATTCATTCAGTTTTAGTCATGCCATCCTGCCCAGTGTCTCTTATAGGAAGAAATATTTTATCTAAAGTGGGAGCGTCCATTTTGTTTGCTCCTCCCATACCCTTCACCTCAGACTTGCCAACAGCTCCCCTCTTCCTCCTAGCATCCCACCCTCCCAGCTCCAATGTGTTATTTATTTTGCCAGCTTCTCGGGTGGACCCCCAAGTCTGGGACACCTAAAACCCCTCTGTTGCTAAACACCATTGCCCCATTGTTGTCCAATCACAGGATCCTACTATGAAGATGCAAAACAATCCCACACCAGTTAAGACTTATGTATAATAAAAAGATTATATATTTGAGGGGAAAAACTTACAGATCACTGTCCCAAACAATAGTCTTCTTGTCACAATCAGGAAACAGAGAGTCTAGTCACTGGAAAGGGAATCAGAAGCAAGAGAGTGCCAGGTTCCCACTGCTTTTTAAAGTATAAGAGACCATGCCCCAACACACTGGTATCCTAAAGGCTATTGGCTGAAGGAGCAGAAGGAGCTCCCACAGCACCTCTCCCTTTTGTTTAAGTAAGAGAGTTCCAAAACTTATACAAAACCATATACACTATGAACCAGATATCAAGTATAAGATTAGAATTACAATCAGCATAAACTATTAAGCAAGGAACATATGCTAAATATTTTAATAAAAATTCTATCCTTTGGAGTCTAAGTCTTGTATAGGAAATGGCTGGGTTAGATCATAAGAGTATAGTAACTATGACTATCTAATCTTCAGTCCATCAAAGGTCTGAGGAGGAAAATAATACTTGAGCCAGCAGGAAGTTCAATCAAGTAGCTTCCAAAGTGAGCAATATATGACAGAGACAGTTAGCTACCTGAGCAATCATCCAAAGTCTCATTTTGCAACCAACTTTGGCTAAGCCCTAGTGTAACTGACAGACCATTTTCAGAGGCAGGATATTTTTAAAAACCATTTTACCCTGCCTTGGCAAGATTTGACAGTCCTGCTTATCCATTTCCAGACACTATGTAACTTGTCAGTGGTTGAGTTCCTTGCCCAAAGGCCAGTTTTGCCAAGAAGAAAACAAGCTCTAAGTAGAGTGTCTTTGGTGCTCAACATTCTCTTGGGAATAGAATAGTGCTGTCAGAAGCAGTCATGTTTCATTTCAATAGAACACTAAGTTATTTAAATGCCATGTTCCACAGATCCTTGAAGTGGCTGAAGAAAATATACCTTAAAAGTTGTATCAATATACAAAATGTCCTAAATCAAGGTAGAAACATGCATATATACAATCTGACAAAATAGCTTTGTATACATGTACAAATAATGTAAACAAAAGTAACAAGTATAATTTGAACTTGTATCAATATACAAAAACTATGCCCATGTAAACTATCCATAAATAATAGCTCACAAGTATCCACTCTATTACCCACTATTACTATCCCCCCTTTTTTTGAATAAACATAGTTTTCTCCCCAACCCTTTTTATCTAGTGCAAATAATAATCAATAACCCCTAAACAGTGTTCCCAACCCTATGAACAAACATTTTTGGGGTAAGGGTGTTGTCTTCTAGAATTGCTTCCTGCTGTCATGGGGGTGATGTTCTCTTAATGGGATGCTGCAAAAATTAAGTGGTGGTTAAGTTCCAAAAATTACTGTCTAATATAATTGTAAAAAAATTTCTGAGCAGTCAATAGTTTTTGTTGTTGTTGTTTCTTTGTTTGTTTTTCTTTTTTCGAAGTTGTCATTCGGAGTTCTTGCCAGAATATGAGAAGGTGCACCATTTCATCAGCTGTCTTATAGTAGTACTGTCTACATCATGACATCATCTCAATTAGGTGGAGTGGTTGCTGTGGGGCCCCATCTTCTTCCTGATCTCATAAATCAGACTTCCTTTTCTTGATGATCCTTAGTGCCTAGTTAATTTTCCTTCTATAAGTATCCAAACATCCAGGGCCTCTTGAATTTTGAAGATGAGTATTTACCTGCAAAGACAAGAACAGAACCTTGTCCCAACCCTTATGAAATTTCATTACCACCTGTATGGTTGTCACCATTGTGGATGGGCTGTCCTTTCTCTTTTTAAAGAGGTTTCTCCTTTTCAAACTGAATCTTTATTAATTTTGATGTTATCCGTAATTTTTCTTCTCCTGTGGAAACAAGAACAAAATCCCTTCCCCAACGTACCACATCTCCTGGTTTCCATTGTGAAGTCAACACATCCTTGAAATACACTGGTTGATTCAATTCAGAAGACTTTTCTATTATCCAATATCTCTCTGCTGCTGTTGTCCCTTTCTCATTATCATTAAGAAAATTCAAGGTTAATAAAGCATTATGTAATCTACTTCTGGGGTATTTTCTGTCCCTTTTTGTTTGCTCAGCATGTCCTTTATAGTATGATTTGACCTTTCTATAACTGCCTGACCTGTAGGATTATTTGGTATACCTGTAGTGTGCTTTAAATTATAATAAGCAAAAAACCATTTCATTTTCTTAGATACATATGCTGGACCATTGTCTGTCTTTATTTGTGCAGGAATGCCCATGATGGCCATAACTTCTAATAAATGTGTGATTACTGGATCAGCTTTTTTTGAGCTCAAGGCAGTTGCCCATTGAAAACCTGAGTATGTGTCTATGGTGTGGTGTACATATTTCAAGTTACCAAATTCTGTAAAGTAGAACACATCCATCTGCCAGATTTCATTCCTTTGAGCACCCTTTGGGTTACTCCCTGCAGGCAATGGTGTCTGATTATAGAAAGAGCAAGTAGGACATCTCTTTATAATCTCCTTAGCTTGTTGCCATGTGATAGAAAACTCTTTCTTTAAACTTTTGCTACTGACATGATGTTTTTATAAAATTCAGAGGCCTGCAACATATTTCTAATCAATAATTGATCAATTTCTGTGTTATCTTGTGCTAGAGGACCTGGCAAACCCATATGGGATCAGATGTGTATTATGTATATGGGACAAAGCCTCTTCCTGATTATGTCTTGCACCTGGATGAACAATGAAGTCAATTCTGTATCATCTGGTATAAATTCAGCAGTTTCAATATATAAGGCAACTCTTTCTGCATATTGTGAATCAGTAATTATATTGAGAGGTTCTTTAAAATCCCTTAGCACCATAAGAATAGCATATAATTCTGCCCTCTGGACAGAATTATAAGGGCTTTGTTTCACCTTACTTAATTCTTCTCATTTGTAATCTGCCTTCCCTGTTTTATTTGCATCAGTATAAAATGTACATGCTCCAGTTATTGGTGCATCATGTACAATTCGGGGAAGAATCTTTATAAGGTTAAGTCTATTGCTTTTAGGATAATTGCTATTAATTTCTCCCAAAAAAAATTAGCACAAGCCCTTTGCCATGCATGGTTCATTGTCTTCCCATAACATTTTATTTTATCAGTAGTAAAAGGCACTATAATCTCTGCTGTATCTATACCTGCTAATTGACATAATCTCAATTTACCTTTTATAATCAATTCAGAAGCTTTTTTCACATAAGTTTTTAATTTTTTACTTGGTTTATGTGGTTAAAAGATCCATTTTAAGATAAAATTGTTCCTCTGCATTAAAATTCCTGTAGGAGAAATTCTGGAAGGCAAATATGACTAGAATACAATTAAGATTTGGATTCACTCTGTTCGCATGTGCTTCCTGTAATTTCTCCTCAACAATCATCAATTCATTTTCCACTCAGCTGTTAATTCTCTAAGACTATTCAAGTCTTTATCACCATCTAAGGTTTTATTTAAATGGATTATAAGATCAGGTGTTATCCCAACAGCTGATCATAGACCGGAAATGTCTCCCAATAATCTTTGAAAGTCATTAAGAGTTTGCAACCAGTCTCTCCTAATTTGTGCCTTTTGTGTTCTAATTTTCTATAAACCTATTATGTAACCTAGGTAGTTAACTGAATCTCCTCTTTGAATCTTTTCAGGAACAATTTGTAATCCCCATTTAGGCAAAACTTTCTTTACTTCTTAAAACATTCTTTCTAAAGTATCTGCATTTGAATCAGATAACAAAATGTCATCCATGAATGGTAGATTATAGACCTAGGAAATTGCTTACATATTATTTCCAATGGCTGGCTAACAAAGTATTGGCACAGGGTGGGGCTATTGAGTATTCCCTGTGGGAGAATAGTCCATTGATATCTTCTGGTAGGCTGAGAATTATTATAAGTAGGCACTGTGAAGGCAAACTTTTCTCTGTCCTTTTCTTGTAAAGGTATAGTGAATAAACAATTCTTTAAATAAATAAATATGAAAGGCCATACCTTTGGTAACAGAGAAGGCAGAGAAATTTCAGACTGTAGAGGACCCATAGGTTGAATAACCTTGTTGATAGCCCTTAGATCTGTCACCATTCTCCATTTTCCAGATTTCTTTTTAACAACAAATACAGGAGAATTCTAAGGACTGGTAGATCCTTCTATATGTCGAGCATCTAGTTGCTCTTGTACAGTTCTAAAGCCTGTAACTTTTCCTCAGCTAGAGGCTACTGCTTAACCCATATTGGTTTCCTAGTTAACCATTTTAAAGGCAGGGCTGTTGGTACCTCTGAGGGTTTATTAATTGCTTTGTGTTCTTGTACAGCCCAAATGGCTGATGTCTGTCATCTGTAATATCTTCTAATATTTCCCCAGGAACATAAGTTTTGGGGGCTGCAGAAATCTTAATTTGGGTATTCCATTGCTGCAATAGGTCACAACCCCACAAATTCATTGCAATATTGGCTATATATGGCCTTAGTCTTCCTATTTGCCCTTCAGGCCCTATGCATTCAACCCATCTCATGCTTTGTTTTACCCGAGATAGGGCTCCAATTCCCAGGAACTGAACATCTACCTCTTGAAGAGGCTAATTCAGATGCCAAGATTCTGGAGTAATGATACTTACATATGCACCTGTGTCTAATAAGTGTTCAATAAAAATGTCATTTATACAAACTCTTAGCTTTGGTCTTTGATCATTTATAGAAGTCTGCCAAAATATACATTTCCACTGTCCCACTGGAGTTTTTGACTCATCCTCCACATTTAACCCATCATTCAGACCAATATTGCTTTTTAGAGCAGACATTGGATTTTTTAATTTTCCTGGCAAGACATCATAGAGGCCTGAGAGAGGCCTCCCACAGTGTTTCCCAATGGTATCAGGTTGCCTTGTCTATCTGTCATTGACCTACATTCATTGGTCTAATGTTGGCCTTTGCCTACCTCCTACATATACCTGGAGGCTGAGTCCTCCTATTTCTCCCATTTCCAGAGGACATTATTCCTAGGAATCCATTGTCCTCAATACATTTTCAGATGTCCCAGTCTACCACAATTAAAACATCTGGTATTCTGATGTCATCTCTTACCATTGGAAATTGCTTCTCCTACCCACGCTTCAGTACCATAGTCAAGTGTCTCAACATTCATTGTATGCAAGATCCATTCATCCATGGGTGCTGATCTGATCTTTAAAGTTCCAAGGATCCATTTTCACGCAATGTTGGCATTCTCATAAGCCAAAGATTCAATTATTATACATCTAGGTTCTGGATCAGTTACCCCTATTTGTACAGCCCTAGTTAGTCTTTGCAAAAAGTCACTAAAAGGCTTTGACCCTGTTTAACCCTAAGATATTATTCGACTCTCTTTCCTAGTTCCTGAGTCCTGTCCCAAGCCTTTAAAGCTGCTGTGTTACTTAGGGACAAGGTGTGGTCATCATAGAGAGCTTTATCCTAAGGATCAGAGTAAAGTCCTTCACCTAGAATTTAATCTAGGGAAATCTCAAGTCCCTTTTCTTTTTCTTGTTGCTCTAAAATTCTTGCTTCCCAAGCTTATTACCCTCTCTCACTCCAGAGCCTTAGGGGTCTTAAGCCTATCATCTCTGACCTTCTAAGAAAAAGCAACTTCACCCCACCTCTTCTCCTTTTAAGAAAAAACTAACAGAATTTATCACCTGGTTAAAGACCTTTGGCCCATTGATTCTGCAGTAGTTCCTCTTCATCCTGTAGTGCCTAACCCTTACACACTTCTTTCCACTATCCCTCCAGGAACCTCCCATTTCTCAGTTCTA
The DNA here is from genome assembly GCA_902806775.1 of Microtus agrestis. Classification (NCBI taxonomy): domain Eukaryota; kingdom Metazoa; phylum Chordata; class Mammalia; order Rodentia; family Cricetidae; genus Microtus; species Microtus agrestis. The sequence continues at coordinate 681,123 of CADCXT010002393.1, forward strand.
GATCTCAAAAATGGTCTGTTCTCTATTCCTCTCAGCTCTCAATCTCAAGATATCTTTGTTTTCACCTCTCCACACAGCTCAACTGGACTGTTCTTCCCCAGGAATTCTGGAACAGCCCACATCTATTTGGTCATACTTTAGCTTCTAATCTACTCTCACTGTCTCTCCCTAAGTCTAAACTCACACAGCATGTAGATGATGTTTTTCTTTGGAGTCCATTCTTAGAGATAAGTCAAACTGATATCTCTGCTCTTTTAAATTTTATGTCTAAAAACAGCTATAGAGTCTCACCTTCTAAGGTCCAACTGTCTACCTCTCAGGTCATTTACTTGGGATTAACTATTACCCCCATTCAAAAACAAACAAAAATAAACCAATCCAGTTCCTTACAGTCCCTTCTACAAAAGAGGAGATTTTATCATTCCTGGGAATAACTGGCTTCCTGCGTTCCTGGATCCCCTCTTTTTCTCTCCTTGCCTGCCCCTTATACAAGGCTGCTGTAGGCTCTTCACATGAGCCCCTCCCCTATTCCATTACTAAGCCCTTCCAGAGGTTCCAACAGGCCTTTATCCAGGCTCCAGCTCTCCATCTCCCGACCTAACTCGTCCTTTCTCCCTCTATGTAACAGAGAAGGAGGGATGTGCTCTTGAGGTTCTAGGGCATTAGCTGGGACCTTCCTTTGCACCTGTAGCATACCTTTCAAAGAAGTTGGACCTCACCACTCAGGGCTGGGCACCCTGCATATGGGCTTTAGTGGCTGCTAAACTCCTTATTTGTAAATCAAAGAAACTAACCTTTGGGTCACCTACCACTGTCTTCTCCCACCACAATCTGCCCCATCTCTTAACTTACAAAGGCTTACAAACCTTATCTCCTTCTTGAGTTCTTTCCCTTCAGGTGGCACTAGTGGAAGATGCCACACTCATTTTCCAATCCTGTCCACCCCTTAATATCGCAAATCTCCTACTTCAGCCTAATATAAATTATTTCCCAACTTAACTTTGGAGGATCTACTGCTCCACTCCTCACACATATAGGAGGGCAAATTGCCCCAGGCCACTTATACCTGGTACACAGATGGCAGCTCCTTTTTATGTGCTGGGACCCATACAGCAGGCTATGTCATAGTGTCAGATACTGGGGTAGTGGAGGCACAGGCACTATCTGCCCATACCACTAATCAGCAGGCTGAATTAATAGCTTTCACCCCTGCCTTCCAGTTGGCACAGGGACAATCTTTAAATGTTTACACAGACTTCAAATATGCCTTTCATATCTTCCTGTCTCATGCAGATATCTGGAAAGAGCTTCTTATGACATAAGGAGGATCCATAACTAACTCAGGTTACATTATGGACTTGTTAAAGGCCTCCCATCTCCCCAGAGCTATAGGAATTATTCACTGTCAGTCTCATCAGAACAACAGCTCCATTGTTTTCAAGGGAAACTGAGCTGACCAAGCAGCCAGGACAGCAGCACTCCAAGACCCAAACCCACCTCAATCACCTAAGGGTTTTATACAGTACAGCCCACATTCTCGCAGACACCCCCTGACAGCCGGCAAATTCTGTCCTACCTACATCATCTCTTCCATCCTAACAGCAAGGCTCTGTTTCACTTTGTCATGGCTCTCCTCCAACCCACCCCTGAGGACTTAGAGTTCTTAAATACTATCACTGCCTCTTGTAAAATCTGTCAAAAGTCAGATCCCAAGTCCAAACATCAGAGCTTCTTTTTTCCCACCCACCAGGCCAGGGACTTCCTTCCAGGAACTGACTGGCAGCTTGATTTTATTCATATGCCCACAGTCAGACAGGTTAAATATCTCCTGGTTTGGGTAGATACCATGTCTGGGTGGATTGAAGCATTCCCCACCACTAACAAGAGGGCCTAGATAGTTTCTGATGTTCTTCTCTGAGAAATTATTCCCTGGTTTGGAATCCCAACCTCTCTTCAGTCAGATAATGTCCCAGAGCTTACCTCCCAGATCTTTCAAACTTTATCTAAGGCTCTTAACATTCCCTGGCATTTTCATATTCCACACCATCCTCAGTCTTCAGGGAAGGTAGAACAAACTAACCATTCCTTTAAAAATGCTCTTGTTAAGATGTCACAAGAACTTCACCTTGACGGGGTTATGCTTTTGCCTCTAGCTCTTTTCAGGCTCCGGGCTCTCCCCAAAAGCCCCCCTTTCCATCTCACCATTTGAACTCATGTATGGGCAACTGTTTTTATTTCCTGACCTCTCACCTAAACCCTCACCCCTCCCTGATCACCTGCTCATGCCTTTGCTCTACCACATCTGTGCCCTCAAATGGGATTTTACTGACCAGTCACTACCTCAACCATGTGTCAAGCCCTGCCCATCTCCAATTAAAATCAGGAACCAGGTCCTTTTATCTCCTCTGACCAATACCCCTCATCTCTCTCCCCTAAATGGCAGGGTCCCTTGTAACTTCCTGCTGCTAAGCTCGAGGGCCTCCCTCAGTGGATTTACCTGTCTCATCTCAAACCTTTTCTTCTTCCAGCTCAGGACACCTTCTCCTTGGATATGGTAAGTCAAACAGGGCCCTGCTCCCTTAAGTTCCAGAGGACACCAAGATCAGCTATTTTTTTCTCCAGTTACAGAAGAATAAAAGTCTCACCACCGTACTCAACTCTCCTGTGCCAAATACTCCATATGCTCTCCTTTCTGGTTCTCCATATTTTCCCTCTTTCTCATATCTGCTTTACCAATTTCTCTGTATCTCCAATGTCATACATAAATTTCCAGTTAATCATTCAGCTGTTGTTACAGGGGCCATAATTAAACACAGAACCGGAGGTGCAAAGACTGTCAGATGCCCAGGTGGTAAGAAACAATAGCAGTCTGGGGACATTTACACCCCCAGGCTCCAAACGGATGCTCACCAAACAGATTTTAAAATAACAGATTTATCACTGACTGCAGCAGTGTCTCCTGGATGCTAAGGTAATACCATGGTGTTAAAAGAAACAAGTGCCTTAAGGTTTGCTTCAGGTAAAACATTAAAAGATCTAATAATTCCCCTTTCTTCCCTTCCCTCCTCTCTCATTATACAACTATTCATAATCTTCTATTCCAGCACTATACTATCGTAACCACATGCTTTTAATATGTCTAAAATTTATCTCTTTTTACAAATTTAAACATTCTCATAAGCTCCAGGGAGCCAAATTGGACCCACCTGAACAGACCAGACTCACCCAGGATAACTATCATTTAATTTCTCCCTGGTCTCGGGACCCCTGAGAAACTCCCTCCTCCATCTCAGGAGCCCTGGGAAATTCCCCTCCATCTGAAGAACCTCCTCCCTCAATCACCAGGATATAAAATTCTTCTAAATATAATCTTTTGCCTTGCCAGCATCTTGTCAGAGTCAGGCTGCCAGCCAGCCAGTTTCATAGAGCCTGGAAAACACAGAAGTAACCAGCTACCACAAGACATGGTCAAGTACCCCAACTCTCTGACACCCACAAGCCAGCAGGAAGTAGCCTCAAGAGACCCAACACCCCATTCCCACCCATTGGTGACCCTCTAGCCCCATCAAATTTTTATAATGAACAAGAGGGTGGAATGTTAAGGTTTCCATCACCCAACACTTTCGCTGGCACTTCATGGTTCGTGTGCTATCAAGCGCTCAGGTGGTTTACATTGTCATCCAAGGTCCTCAGGCCCTACATCACCTACACATGCTGCAGCTATGCAAGCCCTTGCATGCATGCATATGCACATATGCTAGGCAGCCTTTAAAAGCCCACTTCGCCTTTCAATTTGCATCTCCTTGATTTCCTTTAGTTGTCTTATTTCTCTAGCTAAAACTTCAAGTTATATGTTGAATAGATGTGGAGAGAGTGGACAGCCTCTTGTCCCTGATTTTAGTGGAATTGCTTTGAGTTTCTCTCCATTTAGTTTGATATTGGCTGTTGGCTTGCTGTAAATTGTCTTTCTCCATCTTTGGTGATTGAAAGTTTTCCTGGGTATGGTTGTCTGGGCTGTCATCTCTGTTCTCTTAGAGTCTGCAGCACATCTGTCCAGGTCCTTAATAGGTCTGCCTTTATATGTTACTTGGCCTTTTTCCCTTTCAAATTTTAATTTTCTTTGTTCTGTATGTTTAGTATTTTGATTATTATGTGGTGAGAGGACTCTGGCCACATGCAGCTCCAGCCTGTACCAGTGGCTACAAAGCCACAGGCAAGGGGCATAAATTTGTGCCCCACAAGTTGGATGCCAGATGTAGAGCAAATTCTAATTGATCTTAATAATAAAAACCCAAGTTAGATATCAGGGTAAATGCTGAAAGATCTGAGAAGTAAAGGAGCCAATTGCTAGAGAGACTTCTTACCTCTACCAAATCCTCAGACCAAAAGGACAAGCTCCTGTCTCCTCCTGCCTTATATTCCTCTCTTCTCCCAGCCATATCTCTTTCTGTCTCTGCCTTCCTAGTGCTGAGATTAAAGGCATGTGCCTTCCCAGTACTGGGATCAAAGGTGTGAGATCCCAAGTGCTGGGATTAAAGACGTGAGCTTCTATTACCTGGCTCTGTTTCTCTTTTAGACTGGATCAATCTCGGGTAGCCCAGGGTGACTTTAATCTCCTGATCTTCCTGCTTCCTCCTCCTGAGTGCTGGGATTAAAGTGTGGTCTCTATGGTTAACTAGTGGCTAGCTCCATACTCTGATGTCCACGTGAGCTTTATTTGTTAGAGCAAAACCAAAATTCACCATAGGAAACTGTCTGGATTCAGTGTCTCCTAGGAAGAGCAGCTGAATAGCTTTTTCCGTGAAAATGCCCCAAAATGAAAGGAGGCTCTTTATTCCTTTTCCACCAGGAGGAAAACTTTTTACAGTTTTTTATTTGTCACTAGAGAGGTTGTTATTGTTTATAACCATATGGTGAGAGGGAAGGCAGGTTCCACGAGGGGCAGTGGTCCCATGAGGGGCAGCAGCAGGTCATCTGAGGCCTCTACAGGGCAGTGATGAGTCACCTGAGGCCTCAGCAGTCCCCTTTGTGGGTGGGAGTAGATGGCAGGTGAGAGACAGACAGGCACATCATGCAGAAAGAGAATTTGGGTATAGAGTTTATTTAATGGGTTATGGAAGGGAAAAGGAAGGGGAAAGTGGGGAGGGGGAGAGGGGAAGTAGCTACCTCTTCAGAAGAGGAACACAGAGAGAGAGAGAGCAGGCTGGAGAGGAGGCAGAAGGGGGTGTTGGGAGTGGGCGGAGTTTGTCTCTTAAAGGGACAGAATACCCAGGTAACAGGGAAGGTCAGCAAAATAATAACAATTATTCCTGGGGAGAAAGGCAGTTTGTGGTACTAAATGGTACAAAAACAAAGCGAATAAACAACCATAGCTGAGAAAGTTTTAGCACTGAAAACGGATGCTGCTGGGAAAGAGGGACCACTGTCTGGTTAGGAGCTCTTGCTGCTCCTTCAGAGTCCTTAACTCTAGTTCCAGCAGAGCTGATGCCCTCTTCTAGCTCCCACAAGCACCAGGCATGCAGACACGGAACTCACATACATCTGGACAAAGCACCCATATACATAACATGAAAATACGTAATTTACAGAACAATTTGGATCTTCCACAAGGCATCAGAGCACACACCTGTAATCCTAGCACTGGGAAGACTGAGGCAGGAAGAAAGTTGTGTTAAGTATTTTCTTCAGGCCAACAAACCTCTCCGCCAACGCAAATAATCCCAATCAGACTAAATCTGACCGAATTAAAAGATGACCAGGTCTAATTGATCACAGTACTCCCGGGTGGCCCCCAGGAAAACATGGAGAAGGAAAGAGAAAGAAGGGGAATTTTACTTTTAGTGAGAGAACAGAGCTAGCCACCAGTTGGCCAAAATTAACCATAGAGGTTTTGGAGGACTGGGGACAGATAGGAAACAGGAAGTAGTAAGGTAGGGCTGAGAGAGGATCTCAGCCTTTTTGGATGGAGGAACAGAAGAAATAGGAGGTCACTTGTGGCTTTTCCACAGCTTCTCTGATCATTCATGTTATTACCCTGATATCTAACTCCTGAATTTTTATTGATAAGGAATAATTAGGTAAACACTTCAGACATCTCTTTTGTATGTTGACTTCACTCCATAGACTCTGTACAGAATGATGGACTTCCTGTGTCTTCAGCAGTATGACTTGCCTAGCCTATGTGAGGCCATGAGGTATGAGTGGAGAAAGCTCCTGGAGATGTGGCACTAAAGACTGACATGGCTCAGGATGTTAGCGTGGGAAGTGGTCTTTCGAACTGAACAGTGCCTCTGGGAATCATGATGTTAGTTAGGGCTCAGGTTGTTAGCGTGGGAAGTGGTCTTTCGAACTGAACAGTCTCTGGGAATCATGATGTTAGGCTGCTTAATGTTCAAGTGTGAAGTGCACATAAGAATCAGGACTTTAGGTTGAGGTCAAGACAGGGTTAGGAACCGGTCATGAGAAGATGTTCCGATCCAGTTCAGAACAAGGGCTGACAAGAAGGCACATGGATTAAAGGTGTTGCCAGCAAGCCTGAGTTCAATCCCTGGGACCCACATGGTAAAAGGAAAACAAAATAAGGAAACCAAAGAATGGCCGAAGTGTATGGTGTAGTTGAAGAGTCCAAGAATAAGAATATAGAAATTTAGATTCCAGAAATAAGAATGTAGGAATAAAGAAATGCAAAGTTGTAAGCCTAGGAGAATGAGAGCAGGCTGTCAGCAGTTTTCTTGGCAATTTAAGGATTGGCAGTGGGTTACTTTGCTTTACAACTGGCTACTCTATTTACAAGACAGAAGCATCCCTCTGCAAACTGAGGGTCAGCGCTGAAAATGAGAGTTAGCCCTAAGATAACACTCGGCCACCCATGATCAACAAAGGATACAAGCAGAGTTAGCTTTCAGTGGGTGAGATGTGTGTGGCTTCTGGGTTATGCACTGTCCCTGCTACATGAAACTGGCAGCATTAGGGGGAGTGCAGAGCTTGGGTAAACAACACCAGGGAGTGCCAGGCAGAAACAAAGACCTAAAATACAAACACTAGTCTAACTAAAAACCTGTTACTGGAAATTGCAAAGAAGGGCAATTTGTGCCCAGGTTTCACCTGGAGATTGTTAAAATTCCTTTGTTCATGCCTAATACTTGTTGCTTCTTGCTATAAAACTATGAACTTGCTGAACTATGGGTCTGAGAGAAAAATCTATGTCTGCTGGAAAACCAGTTTCTTATCTGGAAGGTCATTCCTGGCTGTGGTTGGGCCCAGGGAAACCAAGGTCCTGAACCTCAATACACCAAGGGCATCGTGACTTGACCTGCATGTACTGTCCCAGGAGCAGTCTGAGCACGAAGCCCTGACATTGTGGACATGCAGCAGACCCCATCCCCCAGGGGAATGATGCTAGGCGATCAGATTCTAGCGACCTGGAGGACTCAGGTGAGTGCCTAGCCTGTGTTTCAGACTCCTAAGGCACCTGCTCCTCCTGTTTCTCCCACCACCCCACCTACAGCTCCTGGGAGTGGCCAATGACTCCTTCCAGAGGAAGGAAAAGGCAGGCTGGGTTTCTGCGTGGGGACACCAGGCCCACGTGAATGGTGATTGTGTTAGGCTCTCACTCAGAGGAAGCTGAAAGGAGAGATGTAGGGAAATCCTTCCAAGCATGGCCTTCTGCCTACCTTGGTGTGGAACTATGCTGAGCCACAGGGCAAAGTATTGCTTCGGGTTTTTGGGAGAAACAGGGTCATTCCAGCATGAATTTTAGATGCAGAGGAATCAACCTCTGGCGAACTGACTGACTGTAGCTTTGCAAAAAATTTTTTTATTATTATTGTTATACAATTTACACCTTAGCAAGTCAATTTCCCCATACCAAAACCTCTTATCTGAAGCTCCCCAAAGAGACAAATGCCAAAGCAATTTCCAGTCTCAGGACACCTGTTTTCTGAGTCCTCCCAAAACCAAGTTTTTGCATAGGCTTTGAACCTTTAGGAAACTCCCAGATGAGATTTACATACTTCAGACAGAAGGAATGGAACGACGCAAAAGGCCAGGTATTAACACTCCGGAATCAAGCCAGCGGTTCAAGCCAGCTGCGGAGCTCTGCGGCAACTCTCGCTACAGCTAAGGACTTGAAAAAAAATAAATAAATAAATAAATAAATAAATAAATAAATGGGAATGGAGAGGATGCGGACGGCCTTCTGGAGACTGATACAGAGAGCCAGCCTGCCCCCACGGTCTTCTGGAGACTGGTACAGAGAGCCAGCGTGCCCCACGGTCCTCAGGAGACTGGTACAGAGAGCCAGCCTGCCCCACGGTCCTCAGGAGACTGGTACAGAGAGCCAGCCTGCCCCACGGCCCTCAGGAGACTGGTACAGAGAGCCAGCCTGCCCCACGGTCCTCAGGAGACTGGTACAGAGAGCCAGCCTGCCCCACGGCCCTCAGGAGACTGGTAGAGAGAGCCAGCGTGCCCCACGGCCCTCAGGAGACTGGTACACAGAGCCAGCCTGCCCCACGGCCCTCAGGAGACTGGTACACAGAGCCAGCCTGCCCCACGGCCCTCAGGAGACTGGTACAGAGAGCCAGCGTGCCCCACGCACATGCCCGTGAGAGTACAGGCGCCACCAAGGAGGAGGCTCTCGGGGTTGGGTGGACAGTGTCAGTCGGCAGCTCCCTAAATCTATGGGAAAGGCGTGCCACCAGAAAAGGGGCCAGGCTAGTCACAGCACACTGATCCCCAGGAAGGGCTACTTTGCTGGCGATCCTTAAAGAGGTTTCCATGACTGGTAAGGACCAGTCATGAGGTTTCATGAGGAAAGGACCGCAAGGCTGACTCTCAAGGCTAGTCTGGCTGTTGCAGAGTTGGACTGAGGTCTATTGGCCCCGAGAGCTTCAATATCTTCTTTGGAAATGGTGGGAATTTTTTTCCCTAGCCAGACTGACTTGGGTTTGATGTCTTATCTTGTAGGTCAGAGGCTGTGTCATTGTCTTAGGAACTCTGACCTAGGAGAAGAGTGGGATAGGTGATACCGACTCTCAAGATACACCTCCAGGGTCCTTGTATAGCTTCCTCCGGCTGCTATAACAAAGTGTCACAGACTGAGCAGCTTAAAAAACAAAACATTCTCTCACACTCCCGGGACTGGAAGTCTCAGACTGCCTGCTGCCCTCTGTGTCCTTGGTGACAAGTGCTTTTACCCACTGAGTGCCGCCCCCCATTCTTTTTGTTTCTTTTTTAACCAAGGGTTTGACTCCCAACGTCTTCTGCATGCAAGGCAAATATTCTACCAATGAGTCACACTTCCAGCCCTTCGTGAGTAGATTCCAGGCAAGTGTTCTATTCCCAAACTATACCTCCAGCTCTTTTTTAAAAAACAAAAACCATAAAAAAAAAACAAAACAAGCAAACAAAAACATTTTGCTTTCAGACAGGGCCTCATGACATTTCCTGGTTAGCCTCCAATTTAAAATCTACCTGCATCAGCTTCCCGAACGGTTGAGATTTCAGGCCTGTGCCACTGGGTTCTGCTCAAAATGTAATCTTTCCTTGACTCTTTTTATTCAAATATAAGGATCTGAGAAAGAAAGAAAGATTTTGTATATCACATACCAGGAAGACACTGGGATCTTAAATTCCCTTGTCTCTATAAATGCACACAGCACACATATCCCATGGAGGCTCTGATTTACAGATAGCACAACAGAAAGTGCTATCATGAGGGTATCCAGCAGGTGTGCCAACTGCTCCTTTTCTTCCCTTTATTGTGTGTGTGTGTGTGTGTGTGTGTGGCACACTTCTGTTGGGGGGACATGCACCTGTGTGCCAATGTACAGAGACCAGAGGGCAATGCCAGCTTCCATGGAGACAGGTCTCTCCCTGAACCTGGAGCTAGACTGGTGGCTAAGAAGTCCTTGTTTGGTTGAAAGCATCACCTCAGCTCCCTAACACCACTTTATACAAAAAGTTTGGATTGTTCCTAAGGCAGGGCCCTGGGAACCCTAGGACACCTAAGGGGGAAAGAAAAAAAGGCCTGGTCCCCACTCGACCTAGGAGTCATCGAGCACCCCTCTGTTCCCAGGAGAGGTAGATTGCTTCACCACTCGAGAGGAGGGTCTCTCCTTGTCTCAGTCCCTTCTCCTTTGGTCTTACACCATGGATGACTCTGACTGGTGCTCTCCACGTGATAGCTGCCTGCCTTTGTATGGGAGGGGGGAGGGGATCTGTTGGGAGCCGTTTCCCCCTAGAGATCATTGCTGGAACCATCACCCTGGGGAGACTGCGGGGAACCCCACACCCATGGTTGTGCTGGGAATGGTCCTGTTGCCCCACACCCAGTTGAAGCTGTTAATGGAGAAAAATAAAATAAAAAAAATAAATAAAAAAAAAAGTTTGGATTGTTTATTTGGGGGGGTTTTACCCCAGCCTCGTGGCATCCATTTTTGGAATGTTGGGTGGAAAACTTCATTCCAAGCTTCCTCCCCTGGGAGTTGCCTCAGTCCAAACTGCACCTCCAAGAAAGCCCGCCAAAGGGAACCCCTCCCTAGAGAAGGTCAAGACCACCCCCATAGGCTATTTAAACTGCCCTCCAGAGAATGAACACATGATCTCCCCCTTTCCCTCTTTCCCTCTCCGTGTTTTCCCGGGAGCCACCCGGGAGTGCTGGCGCCCATTAAACCTGGGTATCTTTTAATTCCGTCTGATTTGGTATGATTGGGATTATTTGTGTCTGCAGAGAAGTTGGTCATTTAAGGGAAAATACTTAGCACTGGGGTGACAAGTGTATGTCACCACTGCCAGCTTTTTACACGGGTTCTTGGTATTAAAATCAAGTCAATGAGCTTGCTCAGAAATCATTCTTATCCCCTGTGCCACCTCCCCAGCCCAGGTCATTTCCTGATTATATTTTGATTACAATACTATGTCATAAGATTCTACTGTGGATCAGGTACTGAGGAACCTAGCCTAATGGACATTATTATTATTTACCAGTCTCCAACTATTTATTGGACAAGATTTTATTTGTTTGTTTGTTTGTTTGTTTTGAGATGGGGTCTGTCTGTGTAACCCTAACTGGTCCAGTACTTAAGCAGTCAAGGCTAGCTTCAAAATGACAGCAATCCTCCTGCCTCAGTCTCCTGAGTCCTGAGAATCCAGACACGTAGAAACAGCAAATACTCCCACAGAATCAACTAACCTGGGCTCATAGGGGCTCACAGAGACTGAACCACCAACCAGGGAGTCTGCATAGGACTGACCTAGGTCCTTTACACATATGTTACAATTGTGTAGTTTGGTCCTCTTGTGGAACTCCTGAAGGTGAGAGCAAGGACTGTCTCTGACTCTGTTGCCTAATTTTGGGACCCTTTCGCTTACCTTATCCAGCATTAATAGAAGAGGAAAGTGCCCAGTCTCACTGCAGCTTGATATGCTATGGCTGATATCTTGGGGGGGGGGGCTGCCCTTTCTGAAGAGAAATGGAGGAAGAGGAGATGGGGGGAGGGAGGGGGGGGGAGGGGGAAGAAACTGAGGTTGGGATGTAAAAACAAATAAATACAAAAAAAAGGAAGGAGGGGAGGAGAAGAAAGAAAGAAAGAAAGAAAGAAAGAAAGAAAGAAAGAAGGAAAGGAAGGAAGGAAGGAAGGAAGGAAGGAAGGAAGGAAGGGGAGGAGAAGGAAGGAAGGGGAGGAAGGAAGGAAGGAAGGAAGGGGAGGAGAAGGAAGGAAGGGGAGGAGAAGGAAGGAAGGAAGGGGAGGAGAAGGCAGGAAGGAGAACAGGGATGGAACTGAAAAAGCATTAAAGATGATCTGGTTCTATCCATTTTCTTCCCTGAGGATTTCTCCAGTAGCAGCTACAACATGACATTAACATGGGTGAAGCGTCCAAGAAAAAGAATATAAAAATGTAGATTTCAAAAATAAAAATGTAGAAATAAAGAAATATAAAGTTGTAAGCCTAGGAGAATGAGAACAGCAGCTTGAGGATTAACTATTAACAGTGGGTTACTTCGCTTTACAACCCATAGCTCTGTTTACACGGCCAAAGCATCTCTCTGCAAACTGAGAGCCTAACACCCCCAGCCATCCTTGATTAACATAGACATGAGCTGAGTTAGAAAATAGATATATGACCTCTGGATTACACATTATCCCTGCTTTGTGAAGCTGGCAGCATCAAAGGGGAGAGCACAGGGCTTCAGTAAACACCACCTGGAAGAACAAGGAAGACAATAGTAAGTACAAACACTAGTTTAACTGAGACTCTGTTAGTGGAGATTGTAAAGTAAGGCACTCTGTATCTGAGTTTACCTTGAGATTGTAAAAATTCCCTTCTTCAGACCTAATGCTTAGTGCCCCTACTATAAAAAGGTGGGTTCAGAAACTGGCCTTTGTCACAGCCTAACAAAATCCATCTCTGGCTGTGGTCTCAGCTAGCTAATAAGCTTTCTGTGCCCCATGGAGATTTTTTTACTTTATTTTTTATTTTTTTCCTGGATTCTAGTTTCTGGAATAAAGTTTACTTCTGGTTTATTAGACTTTGGTGGTCTGTTCCCATCTTTGTGCACCCCACTCTGGACCCAAAAATGGAGATTGGGGATCTGAACTCTGATCCTCATGCTTCCAAAACACTTTAGCCTCCGAGGAATCTCCCATTCTCTCCCCTGACATGGTTTGTGTTTTAGGACAAACTCTCTCATTGGGACCTGGGGTTTGCTGATTAGGTTGGGCTGTCTGTCTAAAGGACTCCAGAGTCCTCCGTGCTGGACTTACAAGCACACGCTACTGTGCCTGGCTTTTTTTGCTTGAATTCTGGGGATCGAACTCAAGTCCTCATGCCTACACACCAAGCACTGTACCTACAAGCTACCTCCCTCCTTTATCATATGCACTTCAACCCAAGTGCAAGTCACTGTGTCCAGCGCATATCTTTCCTTTTCCAGAGAACCCAGCGCACTGGCAGGGGAAGAAATTCGAAATGGATCACTCAAGTGACTTGGGCATCTGAGCAGCGGAAAATGGTGTTAAAAGTCTTGCTCCTGGCCACCATTTCCTGGCTTTGTGAGCCAAGCCTTCACTTCTCTTTTTCTTTGTTTTTTAGCTTTTTAGACTCATACGTACATTCGTGTCTGTGTGGGTATGTACATGTATGTGCACGTGTCCTCGGAGGTCAAAAGAGGAGCTTGGATAGCCCCTCCAGAGCTAGTTACAGGCAGCTGTGAACTGTGCGACATGGTGCTGAGAATTGAATTCCAGTCCGTGCGGCATGCCCTCTTAATGCTGAGCCATCTCTCCAGCCCTTTTCTACTTTTCTTTTCTCTTCTTGTCTTGTTGAGAAACAAGCCTCCCAAGGTAGCCTAGGCTGGCCTTAAACTTGAGGTCCTCCAGCTTCAGCCCCCAGAGTACTGGGATTACCGGGGTCGACCACCAGGCCCAGTTGAGCTGGAGCTGAGGATCAGACCCAGGGTTTTGTTCACCCTAAAGAAGTCCTTGTCCACCCACCCAAAGCCCCCAGTGTGCTTTAGTTAGTCAAGAATTCAACAGCTAGAAGGCAAAGACTGTTGCTGAAAACCAACAAAATTGGGGCTTGGGCTGTAGCTAAGCAGTAGAGCACTTCTCCTGTGCGGTCTTAGGTCCAACTTCTAGCACTCAGTAATAATAATAATATAAAAGAGAATCACGCCTTGGGCAGCTCTGAAGAAGAGTGGGGTGGGAGATTCTTCTCACTCCACTGGCCTTGTGCAGAGAGGGCTTCATGCAGGGCCCTGCTTAGAATTAGGAGGAAGAGACAGTCATACCCCAGGAAGATTAGGGCTGTGGTAGGTGCCAACGTTGGAGTTGGGGAAAACCCAGAGGGACAGTGCTTCCTTCTCATGTCAGTAAGGAAGTGTGGGAAGGTGTTTTCTGGCACCATTATCTCTCAGGAAGAAATGTTCATAGGATACCATGTAGAATCATATGCCACTTAAGTGCTCAGGAGTCTGGCTCAAAACTATGGGCAAATATCTGAAGTTCTAACATGCCCCAGCCCCCTGATGGTGGATGAGCTGCTCTGCCAGCAGAGGAGAAACCAAGCACATGATTCAGCCAGACTGTGGGCTGAGGACCCAGAGCTGAGTCTAGAATGAAGACCACAACTGGTCTCCAAAGCCCTGAGCAAGCCCTGTCCCCCAACCCTGCAGTCAGTTTCAGGACTGGTGGTTTTGCGGTCTTTACACCTGCTGGGCAGGCCTGTCCTTTGAGTCAAATTCCTGCTGTCTTCATGAGTCCAGCTGTGCCCACTTGCAAAAGACCACCATAGCTGGTGACTATTGATCATTCCCTGCCAGTGCCACCTGTGACCAGAGGGAGGCGAGGGGAGAGTCACGGGACCTTCACCCAAGTAGCCTGCACAGTCGGCTGTGTGTTTGCAACAGGTGTATGCAATTCTGCCCTAATTACATGTGACCTCAGGGACAAGCCAGAAGTACACAGGCTGGGAAAGACGAGGGAGGGGGCTCATCTGTGTGGCCTTAAGTGAGTTCTCAGTCACCTCCCAGTATGACTGCTTTAAGGCCACCTATGCTCCTGCCCATGACCTCCATTGCTCCGCCAGTGAGCCTAGTAAAGGCGTTGGTTCCCGAGGAGGAACTTGGTAGAATCGTACCTTGGGTTGTCGTTGGGACCTTTGCGGGAGGGGTAGATGTTATGTCTCCCCTAAGGAATGAGTCTTAGCAATGGCATCTAATGAAAAGAAGAAAGAAGGGGGTTAGGACTGTGGTTCAGTTCAAAAGCGCTTGCCTGGTTCGGGGCCCTGCAGCGCACAAGCTAAGTGTTGCAAGAGAATGCATGCCAACTCCCATACCAGGCCAACATTTATGGAGACCATTTTTCTGGGAAAAAAAAATTCTAGGAAATCATTTTTTTCCAGTCCTTTTGCGACAAGAAAATTTTGCATTGCCAAGAAATACCTTTTTTTAAACTTATTTTCATTTTATGTGCTTAAGTGTTTTAGTGTGTATGTGTATCACGTGCATACCTGGGACCAAAAGAGGCTGAAGAGTTTGTCAGATGCCCGGAGACTGCAGTTATAGGTGCTTGGGAGCCGCCATGTGGGAGTGGGTGCTCCGTACTGGACCTGGGGTTTCTGGAAGTGTGGCCAGTTCTCTTTGCCACTGAGCCGTCAGTACTCCAACCCTACAAGAAATATGTTACTTCTACATAGATGTTCACCCTCCGCCAACACCTGCTCAGCTGCTTCCCAGATGGGAGGGAAGTGAAGGCTCCAGGACATAAATTGTTCTGTGAGGAAAAAACAAAACAAAACAAAAACAAAAACAGAGGAACATCTCTAAAGGTGGAGGAACAGATAAAAAGGCAATGCAGGAAAAAAAAAAGCCAGGGAGACAGAGATTACCAGTGGGGGACAGAAACAAGGGCAAGAAGGCCTGAGGTACATTTTGCAATATCCTCACAGAGTCGACCCATTTCCCCACCTGACTAGAAGGTAGCTGAGTAGCCCTGAGATGAAGAAATGGGGTTTCTATAATACTTGGAAACATGGTAGGGGCCCCATGGGTGGCTCAAAGGGAAGTGCCATTGGGTCAGTGGGGAGCAGAGTAACTCCAGTTCTTACTGTGGAAGGAGCAGGGTCTGAGGAAGTGGACCTGGGACCTGGAGAACTGGGTCTGAGGGAGGAGGGCTGGGCCTGGGGTCCTCAGTCTGAGGAAGGTGACCTGGTGTCTGGAGTCCTGGGTCTGAGGGAGGATAGTTAGGTTCTCAAACTGTCAGCCTGAAGAAGGATGAGGACTGGACTCCTAAGTCCAAGGGAGAGGGTTTGGGGTCTGAATCACTAGGGCTGAGGAAAGGATGGCCGGGTCCTAGACTCCTAGCTCTCGGGAAGCTGTTGGGATGTGGACCCCTGGGTTAGTGGCAAGGCTTAGACCAAGATCTTTGAGCCCAAGGGAGGAGGGTTTGGGAGCTGGATCCCTCCTGGTTCTAAGGGTTGAAGGCTGGGTCTGTACTCTTCAGCCCAGAGGTAGGGACTATCCAGTCTAGCAGTAGACTCAGGGTGGGGCTCTGGCCTGGTGTTTATTGCATGGCAACTCCCCCCCGTTTCCTGAGCTGCCCTGGGTAATCCTGGGTATAAAAGGGTTGCATTTCCTGCTCTAAGAGCACTGGAGGCATTTCTAGCCAGGGACAGGAGTCATGAACCTTATGCCAGTGCTGACCCTCCTGGGTGTCACGACTCTGCTACCCGGTACGTGAGAAATCCCACCTGGAAGGGGACATCCGTCCCAGGAGGTGGAACAAGGTTACCGACTGAGATGAAGCTGATCTTCCCACCCCAGGTGTACCAGCTCTGAGATGCCAAAGCGGCAAAATAGAGGCTGTGCGCAACGCCTCAGAGCTGCCCCTTAAGTGGAACATGGGCGAGGAAACTTGTGAGGTTGGTGACGGTTGCCAAGACCTGGTGATGCTTCTGGAGAATGGTAAGAAACCCCCTGAAGAGCCTGGTCCCACTGCCCTTGGGCATCCCACATCCCTGGGAGGGACTCTCCCTCAGCGGCAGGTGCAACCCATCCATGCCGGTCCCTTCTTTCTTAGCACCTCACCTACTTCGGGATGCCCACACTCACTCCAGGATCCTGGAATCCCAATCCCCACCCCCACCCGCTTTCCCTTCTCCATCCAGGACCCCAAATAAACTTGTTGATCAGCAAGGGCTGTGTTAAGATTGAGGACCAAGAGCCCCAGGTTACTTGGCTCAGGACCGGTCCTGGACTCTCTATCGTCTCCTACATCCGTGTGTGTCGCCATAGTGACTTCTGCAATGATGTGTCGAGCACTAAAGTTTTTGGAGACCTACCCACACCCACAGGTGCCACAGGGAGGAAGAATGACAGAAGGGGGCGGGGAGGGGAGTCCTATAAGGAAGGGGTGGAGCTATGGGAGAGAAATCAGCACACAGGATTATTCTTTTACAAACACTCACTTGCCAACGGAAGTTTGATCAGCTCACTGGCTCCATCCCACCCTTTACTGCACATCTGTCCTTCTCCCTCTTCCAATTCACTCACCCTCTGTCTCTTCCCACCTTCTCTTCCCTCCATCCTGCCTCAGAACACTCCTGCCAACATTCTACAACAGGGTTGGAGTTATGAGCTAGCTATATTTTCTGATGTTGAACCACCAGCCTTCAACTCTGGAGCTTCACCCCCCACACACACTCTTCCAGCATGGTGCCTCTTTCTGGGTGGCTCTCATATAGGTTTCTGTGTTTCCTTTACCTAAGGGCACGCTCATGCATATGTAAAGAAGCCAGAGTCTAACTTGGGGTGTTCTTCCTTATAAACCATCTAGTTAGTGTCTTTGCAGCGAGGTCTCTCCTTGGAACCTGGAGCTAGCTCACAGACTTTTCTTGGCTGGCTGACCAGCCAGCCTCAGGGATCCACTTGGCTCTGCTACCTAAGTATCAGGATCATCAGTAGACGAGTGCACCTAGCTTTATACATGGGTGCTGGGAACTGAAAGCAGATCCTCATGTTGCCAAGGCATGTCTCCCCAGCCCTGGCCTGGGACTTCATCCTGCCTTGCTGCTGTCACATGACATCTGGGCAATGGCGCACTGGAGGATTTGCTCAGCAAATCCTCACTTTCCTTCACTGTTTATCAGAAGCTATGGGTGAAACCACAGCCCCGTTCTGACCTCAGTCCCGGGGTCTCTGATCACCTCCATACCCTTTCTGTCCTTGATTCCCCAGCTAGATCATAGCCTGAAATCCCTGAAGCTGGGCCTGTATGAGGGGAATCTCAGGAAGAAATGTTGGGTAACAAAGTAGGGAGGAGGTGTCTGAACCACAGCCAGGTCCTCCCCACTGCTCCTCACCTTATCTGTCACCTGCAGTCCCAGGGACCCTGAGCTGCCCACTGTGCCTTTCCGAAGATGGTTGTGAGAATGCACCCATGCAGGTCTGCCCCGCAGGCTGCACACACTGCTACAACGGAGTCCTCAGACTCAGGGGAGGTAAGTCTGGAGGTCGGGCCCGGGGGGCGGTTAGGCATTGATATCTGAGTGTCTGGAGAACAAAGGTAAACTGAGTTTGGGCACTGAACCTGCAAGAAAGTGCAACTGGCCTCCTGGAGCTGGGTTTGCCTGAGACTTGAAAAGCTTGTCAGCTTTCTCTCCCCGCCCAGACCTCTTCCTCTCATCCTCTTCCCCTTGCCTAGACAACATAATCACCAATCTGAAGGTGCAGGGCTGCATGCCCCAGCCAGACTGCAACCTGCTCAACGGCACCACGGCCATCGGGACCTTGGATATGAGTGAAAAGTGTGGTCTTCAGTTGGGTGAGTAGGAAAACGAGGCTGAGCCTCGGCACGAGATCATCCTTAGAAAGTGTGGAACACCCTAGAGCCACCAACCAAGGCCAGCCATTCCCAAGACGTCCAGAGGGAGCGCGAGGACCCTTCCAGAGGGTGACTGGAGGGCTAGAGAAGGCATGCCAGCTGCAGGAGACAAGAAAGGGGTGTGGTCACGGGCAGAACTAGAGAACAGAGACACAGCTAATGTTGAACTAAAGGCGGGTGTTCTGGGTGGAACAGAGGGGCGAGGAGGAAGGCTGCTGAGAGGGGGTTCCTCTGTGGTGTTTTGCAGCAGTCAGCTCAGGACCATGTGCTGGGGCTCTGGGGGAAGTGATGCCAGCCTTCTTTGCATGGGCCTGGAAAAGCCGAGGTCTCCTGGCAGCTTTTGTTTTAGTGGGTGTGGGTGTGTTCATGTGTGAATGGGTGGATGTGTGTGCCCCCGTGTGTACATGTGTGTGAAGGTCAGAAACCAACCTCAGACATCACCCTCAGGAACTTCACCCACCTCCTTTGAGATGGAGTGTGTGTGTTTGTGTGTGTGTGTGTGTGTGTGTGTGATGCCAAGGGTCTGAAGTTTGCCAATTCGGCCAGGCTTGGTGGTCAGTGAGTCTCAAGAATCCACCTGCCTCTGCTTCCTTAGGACTGGGATTGCAGGCATGTGCCCTACACCCAGAGTTTTGAAGATATTTTTTTAGTGTGTGTGTTTATGTGTGTAGGCTCCCAGAGAGGCCAGAAAAGGGTGTCCCTGGTGTTATAGTCGGTCACGAGCTGTCTGATGCAGGTGATGGTATCTGAACTCGGATCCTCTGCAGGAAGAGCCACCGCTCCAGCCCTAACACACACCCAGCTTTTCCCTGAGTGTTCGGGATCACAGATTCAGGCCTTCACGCTTGCTTAGCAAACACTACTCTGACTGAGTCTCATCTCCCCAGCTCGGTGTTGACCTTTTTACCCAAGCAGATGGAAAAGCCTGAGGATTTGGCTGGATATCACTAACACCAAGAACTGCTGCCTCTAGTAGCACAAGAGAGGTCTACAAAGGGGGCCAACCTGTTAGTGTTTATGACATGTGTCCCATCAGAAAGGGGTCTCTTGGGGCCTGGAGATGCCCCTGAGGTGGGTTCGATCTCCTGATCCAGGTCCACAGGCTCTGGACTGCAACAGCGTGGCCATAGACACTGTACGGAATGTATCAGAGCTGCATCTGCGCTGGACAACTGGCTGGAAAATCTGTGAGGCGGGCCAGGGGTGCCTTGAAACATTGATGCTAATACAGAATGGTAAGAAGAGGCCCCGCCCTATCACTAGCCACTCCCACTGCATGCCCCTCCCACCACATCCTGGGAATGACTCCCTAACCCACCTCCCTGGTACTGAAATCTAGGACTCCTTCACCAACAGGTGAACCCTTCCTGTGCCTGGGCCTTTCCTTGCTAGCAGCTGTGCTACCTCTCACTCGGACCTGGAGGTCTGTGCTCCCAGCAGCCTCCCTTTCTTTCCAGGACAAGAATTTCACATGGTTCTCAGTAAGGGATGTACTAGTGCTGCAAACACAGAGGCTCAAATCACCAGGCACAGAACAGGCCCTGGAATCTCTATCATCACGTATGTCCATGTGTGCCGCCACAGGGACTTCTGTAACGACCTGTCTACAACTGAAAATCTTTGGACTCCACCTCCTGACACAGGTACCAGAGTAGGAAGAATCCCTAGAGAGGGGAAGGGGTTGTCTTGAGGAAAGACAGGGCTATGGGATAGAAGTAAGCACACAGAGGCTATTTATTTTATTGCAAATTTTTAAATTTTTGGTGGTACTGGGGATGGAATCCAGGACCTTGCACAAGCTAAGCAGGTACTCTCGATCACTGAGCCACACCCCCAGCCCCTCAATGGGGGATTCTAGGTGTTGGGGGAGGCTGCTCCTTTGTTCCTGGCCGCCCAGACTCAAAATAACCACACAGAAACTGTAGTAATTAAATCACTGCTTGACCTATTAGCTCTAGTGTCTTATTGGCTACCTCTTACATCTTAAGTTAACCTATTTCTATTAATCTGTGTGTCACCATGTGGCTGTGGTTTACGGGCAAGGTTCCAGCGTGTCTGTCTCCTGTGGTGGCTGCATGGCATCTCACTGACTCCGCCTACTTTCTCCCAGCATTCATCTTAGTTTTCCCACCTAGCTCTATTCTGCCCTATCATAGGCCAAGTAGCTTCTTTATTCATTAACCAATAAAAGCAACACATATACAGAAGGACTTCCCACATCACCTAGACAGGGGCTCTACCACTGAGACACATCTCTAACCCCTCACTGGAGGATTCTAGGCAGGGGCTCGACCAGTGAATGACATCCCCACTCTTGGGGCTGTTTAAAATCACCACCAACTCTACTGACTGGCAGCCTGTTAGCTTCCTCCACCTTGACCTCAAATGACTTTCGGGTTCCGGCTGTGCATCTCTCCATGGTCCTTCCTGGATCCCTGTGCTGGCCTTGTCTGCACGTACCTCACTAACTCTCCCATGTTTGTTTTCTGATGCTGAACCATCAACCTCAGAGAGGCCTTGCTCCCGCCTGGCTCCTCCTGCTTTCTCTAAGACTGATTTGGGACCCTAATGTCACATTTAGTGTCTTCTGCACTTCCTCTTCCTGTTGAACATTAGGCTAGAACATTCCATTCTTGTTGCCTGGTGTCAAAAACAGCTTGAGACAATGCTTTGCATCTTCCTATTCTGAAACAGGACAGCTCTCTTTCCCTTGGTTATTTAGCAGAAGCTGAGAGCAAACTGGGGTGGGGACGGCTCGGTGCTAAGAAAACTGTTGCTCCCCATAGGACCCAAGTATAGTTCTCAGCCCTCACCTTGGATGGCTCACAACAGCCTGTAACTCTAGTTCCAAAGACCCCAAAGTTGAGGCACCTACATACACATACGCAAACCCACCCCTCACCCTCCACCTACACAAAAATACACATGATTATAAATAATAAAAATAAATATTTTCAAAAAATAAGTTTGGAGTAAAGTCAGTGGTCCCTTTGAGGTACTCTCATTCTTTCTTATTTAAGTTCATGTCTCTTGTCCAGCCTCGGAAACTCCCCCAGACCCCACCTAGGAAAATAGCACCTCTTATGTTCTTGGCCAGAGGCCTCTTCTGCACTCTCTACCCCTTTACTCCTACAGCTGAGCCTGTACAGAGAGAGTGGGGCATGCTGGGGGAATGAGTTGGGAGTCCTTTGAACCCAATCCAGAATCCCTACTGTCCCTCACTGCATCTGCTGCTTCCAGTCCCAGGGACCCTGAGCTGCCCACACTGCCTGTCAACACGTGGCTGTGAACACGCACCTGAGCAGGTCTGCCCTGCAGGCAGCACACACTGCTACAGTGGAGTCCTCAGACTCAGGGGAGGTAAGCCTGGACATGATGACCCTACCAAGTGGATGAGGAGGACTGGAAGTTGAGATTCAGTATCTGGGAAGTGAGAGTAGACAGACAGGGCATAAGACCCAGAGCGGGACAAGACAGGCCTCCTGGAGCTGGGCTTGCGTCTGAGGTTTGCATGATCCTTATGTCAGTGTCTCTGTCTCTCCCCATCTCCTCCTTTCCTAGGCGGCATAACCACCAATCTGAGGGTGCAGGGCTGCATGCCGGAGTCAGGCTGCAACCTGTTTGATGGCACCAAGGTCATCGGACCCATAAGAGTGAGTGAGAATTGCGGGCCTCAGTCAGGTGAGTTTCATACAGGAAAAGGAGGCACATTCCCTGCACTGCAGCCCTGACAAGATGATCCTTGTGGGGTGTGGGACACCCAAAGCCACTCACCATGGCTAGCCAGCCCAGAGCATCACTTGCTCAGATGTGCCCAAGCAACTGGGGGAGGGAGATTCTTCAGGGAGGCTGTGGCAACAGCATCGAAAGGTATCCAGGTAAAGGAGACTGGGAGTGTGACCCAGGACACAAAAGCATTGAAGGGAGTGTTGGATAATTCTGGAACTAGTGAGCTCATGTGGCCCCTCCTTATGGAAGGACAGGCTCAGTGAGAAAGAGCCAGGTGCACCTGCTTGTTTGTCCCCATTCTATACACCCAGTCCTGGCGTCAGCCTGGGTCTCAGGGTTCCTTTTAACCACCTCCAGTCTCTCCATCCCCTTCTCCCATCCTCATCTATGATACCCAGCAGCCTCACTCCATTGGAAAGAAAATCAGAGAGTGGAGAATGCAGGACTCAAGTGGGGGCCACAGTGGCACTCACCTGGCAGGTGTGGGTGGCGGTGGAGTTTCTCAGAAGGGATGGAAGGGAAAGAGTAGCTATTGTAGAGACAGAAAATGGATTAGGAGTATTATTTTGCCTAAGTGCCTGGTCTTGTCTGTCCCAGCCTCAGTTTCCTAACATGCCTGTGTAGTCTTAACCCTCAGAGCCTCAAAGAGAGCACGTAGAGGAGCCTGGGGAGACGGCTCAGCAGGGAAAACACTTTCCACACAGCACGAAGTCCAGAGTTTGCAACCCCAGCACAGTGTAAAACTGAGCAGAGCAGCACACATCCAAACCCTAGCACTGTGGTTGAGAGAGGGGAGGGAAGAAACAGATGAATTCCCAGAGCCCCTGATATGCCAGTCAATAAGGTCTGGGTTCAGTGGGAGTCTGTGTCTCAAAAGATAAGGTGGAAGATACCCAGAATCAACCTCTGCCCTCCACATTCATGTGCACACACAAAGCACACACACATGCATGTTCACACATCTGCATACACACATGCATGCTCACACACCTGTATATAAGCATGCATGCTCACACACCTGCATGCACAAACATCTGCACACACACACATGCACACACACATGCATGCTGGCACACTTGTATGTAGGAATTCATGCTCACACACCCGCACACACATATCTGCACACACATATACGTGCTCACACTCCTGCATGCTCACACAACTGTACATACACATGCATGCACACACAAACATTTTAGAGAGTTAAGTGGATTCCTCAAATGTTCCTGTTTGCATCTTATTTATTTTTTAGTACATTTACCTATTTATGTGTGTGTGTTCATGTGCACACACATTGCCATGCTGTGCGAGTGGGGGGGGGTAGTAAGAGGAACTTCAGGGAACTGGTTTTCTCTTTCCATTGTCTGAATTCTAGGGACCAAACTCAGGACTCATGTCATCAAACTTGTCGACAAGTAGCTTAATCCCCAGTGCCATGTTGGCCTTGTTTGAGTTTTAATTTGTCTCACAACGTTTGACTTCACGACTTGAGTTGTGTGTCACTGCATCATGTAGCAAGTACAGAGGCGGTTTATGGTGGCTAGCCGGTAATCCCGGAAGTCAAGCTGAGAGACCTCCTTTATAGGTTTTCTCCTCCTATCCCAGGCGCTCAGGCCCTAGAATGCAGGAGTGGGAAAGATGAAGGCCTAATGAAAGTGTCGTCGCTGCCCCTGGAATGGACAACCAGCTGGGAGACCTGTAAAATCGGCGAGGGGTGCCAGGAAACAGTCTTACTCATAGTGAATGGTGAGACCGGAGCCTCGGTGTGCGAACCGCCCCTTCTGGCTCAGCCCTGCCCCTGGAGTTCTGCCTGGAATTCGAGAGACCACGCCCCCAGCGCCCAGTCCCAACCCACCATCTCAACACCAGCAGGCCACCCACCTCCACGAGGCACAACATCCCACCACGAACCCCGTCATCCTGACCCTCCGGGTCTCCCTCTCTCCTTCCAGGACCCAATGTGAACTTGGTGTTCACCAAAGGCTGCACAGCAGACGAAGACCACAAGCCACGAATCACCCGGCACAGAACAGGCCCCGGTGTCTCCATTATCTCTTATACTCACGTGTGCCGCCACTGGGACTTCTGCAATGACCTGTCCTCCACCCATCCTCTCTGGATCCCACCACCTGTCACAGGTGCTAGAGGGAAGTGGGGGTCACAGGAGCAGGGGAAGGGATGACAGAATGAAGGACCGAACTGTGATTCTAAAGAGATCACTAAAGGTGTTCATTTCAGGCTGCCCCTTGCTGTGCCCCGCCCCGCCCCCCTCCACCCCTGTCCCACCTGGACTTCTGTCTCTCTCTCTTACTCCCTCACCCCTCTCTCAGGCTCCACCTATTCCTTTCTTCTCCCACACAGAACAGCGAACTGGTGGTTTTTCTTTTGTGTGTGCAAGCGTGTGCACAAGTGTGGAGGCTAAAAGGCACAGGTGACGTTCCTCAGAAGCCATACGCCTTATTTTTTGAGACTGGGGTCTTTTATTGGCCTGGAGCTCACCCGTTAGGGTAGATTGGCTGGCCAATGAGCCCCAGGGACCAGCTCATTGCCACCTCCCCAGCTCTGGCATTCTGAGACTATGCCATTCCATGTGGCTTTGGGATTCAGGGCTCTGCAGCAAGCACTTTACCTACAGAGCCATCTGATGATAACTTTTCTGATGCTAAATCACGGCAGATTCTGTCACAGTCTGACTTTGCCATCCCGAATAGTCTTTTTCTTTCTGCTGGGGTTAGTCACTAACGGGGGTCTGTCACGTTTCTTCTCCAGGAAGGATGCTGGCTTGTAACTTCCCACTGGCCTTCCCTGATATTTGTTAAACAGAGTATGAGATGATCTTCTCTGGAATATTGGTACCTGTCCTCCTTGACCTTCTAATAGACTTTGAAGTCACTGGTACTTTCCACGACACCCCCTTCCATCCTTGGCCAAGTCCATCTCTCTGTCTGGTCACAGAAAAGACACTGCTGGTTGGCAGGTTCAGGCACTCAGGCCTGGGGTCTCCACAGTCTTTCCTGCCTTCAGGCATGATGCCCTCTTAGGACACAGAGTTTTTGTCTTTGAGCCACCATGAGACCCGAGGGCACCGATTAACTTAACTTTATTCTTAGGACCACTGGGGCCTCCCACTGCCCCTCACTGTGACTTGTCTCTCAGGTCCAGGGTCCCTACATTGCCCATTGTGCCTTTCTAAAGATGGCTGTCCAAAGAATGCCCCCGAACAAGTCTGCCCTGCAGGCAGCTTGCACTGCTACAATGGAGTCCTCAGCCTCAGGGGAGGTAAGCCTGGACACAGGGCCCCTGGGGGACTGAATACGGTAAGCCAGTAAGCTGGGACGGAGAGAGCTGGGTAAACTGAGTGAAGGAACTGAGCTTCCTGGAGTGTGGGGCCAGCCTCCAGAGCTGGGCTTGCTCTGAGGCTCACATGATCTGCCTGTGAACTCTCTGTGTGCGCTTCTCTGTCTCTCCCTTCTCCTATCCTAGGAGGGCTCATCTCCGATCTGAAGGTGCAGGGCTGCATGTCCCAGCCAGGCTGTGACCTGCTCAACGGCACCCAGACAATTGGACCCATAGATGTGCGTGAGGACTGCGGTCCTCAGTTAGGTGAGTCGTATGCTGCAGCTCCCAAGCAACAGGATACTTGTGGGGTACCCCAAACCACCAACAGAGGCAACCCAAAGTAGCCATTTACATGAGATCACTCTCCAGTGTTTGCCTGGGAGGAGATTCTCCAGAGAGACTGCTGGTGGTGGACCAAGGAGAAACTGTGGCCAGTGATTGGTGAGGTGGCTTAGTGAGTATCATCCTTACTGACCTGAGTTCTGCCCCTGAGACCCACATAGTGGAAGGAGAGAACCCATCCTAAGTTGTCCTCTGGACCCCACTTGTGTGCCGTGACGTGTGCACGCCCACAGCACACAAGTAAGTGATAAAAGCACGGTGCTGGCCCAGGTGAGCCTGTGGGTGTTGGAGATGAGGGCTGAGTGGAAGGAAAGTCCAGGTGCAAGGTGGTCACTCTGCATGGGATTCCATGCTGTTGTCAGTGCTGTGACACCCGGCAGGGGTCCTGAGCGCAAGAAGAGCTTTCTGATTGCATCTTTTTAGTTTATTGTCATGTCTTCGTTGTGCAGAGTGGTGGGTTTTATACTGGCATTTTCATTCAGCTGTGTTGTGTACTTTGACCCCAACTACCTCTTTCTCTCTCTTTCCTCTTTTGCTAGCCCCCACTTTTCCCCATATAGTCTCCTTTCTTCTTTCGCATCATAGATATACAAATTTAGGGGTGTGCATATGTGTGTGTGCATGAATGTGTGTGTATGCATGTGTTTTAGCATGAGAGAACACGTGAAATGTTTCTTTCTGAATCCGTTTTATTTCATTTCATGTAATGATCTGCAGTTCCTTCCCCTCCTGCTTTTTTTTTCCAAGACAGGTTTTCACTGTAGTTTTAGAGCCTGTCCTGGAACTAGGTCTTGTAGCCCAAGCTGGCCTCGAACTCACAGAGATCCACCTGCCTCTGCCTCCCGAGTGCTGGGATTAAAGGCGTGCACCACTGCTGCCACCACCAACCGGCTTTTTTTTTTTTAATGACATTTCTTTCTTGTTCTTTTCAATGTATTAACATGTATTTCATTACTATTAATATAATGCACTTTTTACCACTGTCTTGGGGGCCAGCCTCCAGCAATACAGGGCCTTGACAGAATCCACATAGTGATAAGGCTAGAATTTGCTGTCTAGAGTGGGGGTGATGGAGTGGGGAGTGAGAGGAAAAGACACTCACAAACTCTCTTGATGGTTTCCTTCTTTATTCTCTTTCTTATTGTCTCTCTCTTTCCTTTCATGTTGTTTCGCAGCTTTTATAGCCCAACAGACTCTTCCAGGCAGTGCAAGAGTCAAAACAGTTGCGTTCCATTTCCCAAGTGAATGATTATAGGTAAAAACATGTTTTCCACCTCCCTCACAGGATTAAACATTTTATTTAGTACAGGGGAAAAACAAATTACCCCAGAGCCCACATACATACATACCCAAGTAACTTGTTACAGATTAACCATGTGGCAAGCAAGGTGTTCTCCTCAGGTCTTTTACTGGCAGGCTGCATTTGCGTTACAAAGAAAGGACCAATTATTTTATTACTTATCTTGAACGGTAATCTGATAAGGAATCCTAAAGGGATCACAAACCTAAACTTTTATGTATGAAAATGAATCAGTCAGCTCTACTTTAAATCTTTAAGGGTGCATATCCATTCATTAATAGTTTTTTAATATATATATCAGGAGAGTGAGACAGAAATGGGTATAAGAAATTAATCATCACCTTTGGTCATCAACCAAACCTAGCAAGGAGAGTAGTCAGCCAGTAATAATAACTGGGCTGCTCTGTTCTCATTTCCTGACCTCAAAGAGTTCCTCACTCAACTCTGTGCCTTTCTCAGACTTTAGATTATTGTCTTGGGTTTTCCACCTCAAAAGTATTTAACAAAAACATTTTAATCTAACTTTGTTATTTTCAAAGCTTTTCTTCAGCTGTGATGCACTCGGAGACTAGCTGGGCTACTTACTGGGACTCCACTGTTAGTCATTAATAGAGCTACAATCCATGCAGCTCCTTAAGTGAGACTCACAGGCCCTGGCTAAAGGGACACAATACATATCCTTGTATTTATTTCTATTCATCAAAACTCTGTGTAAGCTGTCATTATTATCAATTAGACAGTACAGCTTAGGGAGGGGTCATCTTCTTGGCAGTCCACAGGTAAAAATGCCCAGTAGAACGGGATGTTTCCAGGAGATAAACACACTACATTACAGGCAGTGGAGATCTCCCCGCGTCCACTCACACCATGCTAGATACCAGAGAGAGGGAGCTGCAGCAAACATGGAAAGACACAGCAGAAGCAAAAAACATTGTGAGGTCTGTAGTCCTGTGGCTTTGCCTAAATGAGGCTGACCCGTCAGGGGATTCCCTCCTGGGGGAACATCAATTGCAGCTCCCTGATCCTCTGGCATGGCCAATGGTGACTTACGCTTTTGTGAGTGTGATGTGTGTATGATATGTGCCCACTAGGCTGGCTAGCCCAGACTCTCACTTCCTAATGCTGGGATTTTGTGGGATACTAGAGATCTGAACTTGGGGCCTCTTACTTTCACAGTGAGCTCTCATGCATGAAGCTTTGGGCTCCACCCCCAATAGAAAGTAAGCCAGCAATGATAGAACATGCCTGTCATCCAGGCACTTGAGAGGTAGAGGCAGGGGGATTCGATGTTCAAGGTCATCATCCCTGGCTGTACAGCAAGTTTGAGTCCAGCCTTAGCTACACGAGACCCCGTCTAAAAGGAAAACAGCAACTCCACTGTGTGCGTATGCCATGCATGTCCACAAGCCTGATTTGGGGCAGCCTTGGGTCTCCAACTTCTACTTGACAGATTCCCATTTTCTCCTCCATCTTCAGCCATCCACACCTGTATGTAGTACTAGGGACTCCCATGACCTTGCTTCATAGAAATAAAAATCAGGCCGGGTGATGGTAGTGCGCAACTTTAATCCGGGCCCTCGGGAGGAAGAGGCAAGCATATCTCTGTGAGTTTGAGGTCAGTCTGGTCTGCAAGAGCTAGTTCTAAGATAGCTATGGCTGTAACACAGAGAAACCCTGTCTTGAAAAACCCAAATAAATAAAATAAAGTAAAATAAAATCATAGAGAATCAAGGGGCCTTTAGATATGGTGCAGAAGGCAACATTTAAGTGGCGACTCTAATGCATCCCCATGATGTACTTAAGTGTATTGCCTGTGACACACAGGACTGAGAGCCATGGACAGCCTCAATAATGACAGCAAGGCAATAGGGAGCCATGGTAGGGAAAGAAGATCCAGTAGGAATCCGGCACACTGGAAGTATGACCTTCTCTGACCCAGCCTCTGTTTCCTCTTCTGCCTCTCTCTAATGTTAGACCTTCAAGAGGGGACTGAGTGAGTGCTACCAGCATTAACCTTTATATGGGCTTCTTTTCTCACTGCTAGATCTGGGGACCTGAGGGCATGGAGTAGAGGGCTCAGGCACCAAGGCTTCCTGCCCTGAACTGCAGGAGAGAAGGCTCTTGTTGCTCTCTGTGAATGAAGTCCCGCCAGAGTCAGTTCGATACTGAGAGGAATTTGTTCTCTCCTCTTTCTAGCTGAAGAGGCTCTGAAATGCCAGTATGGCACATTGGAGATCACAAGGAATGTATCACAGCCGCCTTTCCAGTGGACAGCTGGCCAGACAACCTGTGGTGTGGGTGAAGGCTGCCAAGACACGTTGATGATGATAGAGAATGGTGAGACGGGCCCTCTGGGGACAGACGCCCTTTTACTTGGCCCTGCTCCCTTAGATCTGTTGGGCAACAAAAGGCGACCTCCACCCCAGCCTGCCCATTTCTGTCTGTCCAGGAGAGATGGTGAGGTGGATTCTCACAAAAGGCTGCACAACAGCTGAGGACCAAGAGGCCAAAGTCACAGAGCACAGGAAGGGCCCAGGGCTTTCTGTCACCTCCTACACCCGAGTGTGCCGCCTAGAAGACCTCTGCAATTACCTGTCTACCACAGCCCCTCTTTGGTCTCGACCCTCTGTGACAGGTGAGGGAGGGCCTTGGGGAAGCCAGCTGCTGGGGAGAAGGAGTCATGGTGCCCTTGTTTTTTCCCACAGCAGGGCCCCAGTCCCTCCTCTCCAGGGCCCCCAGTCCCTCCTCTCCAGGGCCCCAGTCCCTCCTCTCCAGGGCCCCCAGTCCCTCCTCTCCAGGGTCCCCAGTCCCTCCCTCTCCAGGGCCCCAGTCCCTCCTCTCCAGGGCCCCAGTCCCTCCTCTCCAGGGCCCCCAGTCCCTCCTCTCCAGGGCCCCAGTCCCTCCTCTCCAGGACCCCAGTCCCTCCTCTCCAGGGCCCCAGTCCCTCCTCTCCAGGACCCCAGTCCCTCCTCTCCAGGGCCCCAGTCCCTCCTCTCCAGGGCCCCCAGTCCCTCCTCTCCAGGGCCCCAGTCCCTCCTCTCCAGGGCCCCAGTCCTTCCTCTGCCTTCTCTCACCTGCAGTTCAAACTCCCCCAGCTGACCTCTTCTCGCAATCCTGAATTAAGCAGATTTCCTTCTTCTTCTTCTTCTTCTTCTTCTTCTTCTTCTTCTTCTTCTTCTTCTTCTTCTTCTTCTTCTTCTTCTTCTTCTTCTTCTTCTTCTTCTTCTTCTTCTTCTTCTTCTTCTTCTTCTTCTTCTTCATGACTTTAGTTTTAGTTGTGTATGCACACATGCGCACAGGTTCCTGTGGAGACCAGAGGAGGACACTGGATTCCCTAGAGGTGGAATTATAAGTTGTGAGCCTGGCAACATGGGTGCTAGGAGCCACACTTAGGTCCTCTACATGGGTGTTATCAATTCTCTTTTTTTCGTATTTTTTATTAAAATTTTTTATTTTCATTTTACCTACCAACCCTGGTTTCCCCTTCCTCCCCCTTTCCGGCCCCCTTCACCTCCCACTTCCCACCTCCCATCCACTCCTCAGAGGGGCTTCCTTGGGGAGTCAACAAGGCCTGGGAAACCAACTTGAGGCAGGACCAAACCCCTCCCCCATAGCAAGGCATCCCACCATAGGGAATGGGCTCCAAAAAGCCAGTTCATGCACCTGGGATAGGTCCTGGTGCAACTGCCAGGGGCCTTTATTTCCTTAAACATGCAAACCAATGTTTTCCCCTTCCTCCTCTCCTCCCAGTCCCCCCAAGCCTGTCCCCACCCCCACTCTCCACTTCTGTTCTGAAAGGGGCTGGCCTCCCATAGATATCAACAAAACATGACATATCAAGTTGCAGTAAGACTAAGCACCTCCCCATGTATTCAGACTGGGCAAGGGAATCCAGTATGAGGAGTAGGGTCCCGAAAACCAGCAGAGTCAGAGACAGCCCCTGTTCCCATTGGCGTTATCCATCCTTACCTGCTGAGTCACCTTTCCAGCTCCGGATCTTTTTGCTTTTTCTTTTCATTCATTTTGTTCAATTATGAGTGGGGGTTGCCCGGAAGCACCAGGGAGTCTGTGGAGCACAGCCGGGCAAATCTGTTCTGTCCTCCAACATGTAGGTCCCAGGGGTTTAACTCAGAAGGTCTGCCTTGGTGACCAGTGCTTCACCTGCTGAACCTGCCCACTGACCCCCTGGGTGGGCGTCTGACAGACCCCCAGCCTCACACTCTGGCCCCAGCAGCCATGCTTTCCCTGCATATTTTCCCTCTTTCCATATGGCTGGCTTTGGTTCACTCGCCTCTCGTCTGGGGCTTTCATATTTCTTCCTCCTACTGGACACTGGGTTCAGGCTGCCCGCTATCCCTGTGTGGTGCTAAACTGGCAGGCTTCGTGTTTCTGTGTTCTGGACTATTCTGTGATGAGGGGATTTTTCGCAACTATTTAGTAAAAGCTGTGAGTAAAGTCACTGGTTGCTTCCCTGGTTCCCCCTCCCCTAGTCTGCCTCTAGCCCCAAAGGTCCTCACAGCTCTCCCTATGCCCAGCCCCAGGGTCTCTGCAGGCTCTTCCTGCCCTCCTAACCACAGCCTCAGTTCCCTGTGGTCAGACTTGCATGAGAGGAGCTCAGGAGCGCTTGCTAGGGAGACTGAAGCATGTTGGGGAACTAAGAAGGGGTAACTGATCCAAACCCAGAGACTCCCACTGCTCCTCACTGTGTCTGTGGCTTCCCAGCCCCAGGGACCCTGCGCTGCCCACTGTGCCTTTCTGAAGATGGTTGTGAGACCGCACCCATGCAGGTCTGCCCCGCAGGCAGCACACACTGCTACAATGGAGACGTCAGGCTCAGGGGAGGTAAATCTGGATGTGGAGACCCTGGGAGTCTGAACATGGTAGGCTGGGAGGGGGGATTGCTGGGGAAGAAAGGTAAACTGAGACAGGGAATGAGTAAGGAACCAGCCTCCAAGAGCAGAGCAGGGCTTGCCTCGCCTGCAAGGCACCCATGACCTGCATGTGTGAGCAGTCTGTCTCTCTCCCCTCTCCTCCTATCCTAGGGGAGATCATCTCCAACCTGAGGGTGCAGGGTTGCATATCCCAGCCAGACTGCAACCTGCTCAACGGCACCCAGACAGTTGGACCCATGGTTGTACGTGAGGACTGCGCTCCTCAGCTAGACAGGCAGAACAAAAGTAAGTGACACCTTGTACTGCGGCCTCAAGGCAAGATGATCCTTATGGGATATGGGACTCCGAAAGTGTCGTGGTCCAGGACCAGACCCGACCATAAATTATTTCTCGGGACCAGAGGGGAGGCGTGGGATTAAAGACACAACTCACATGGCTTTATCTGGAGGGAGGTTCTCAGGGATCCCTCATGAAATCCTGAGTTCACATCCTGAAAATTCCTAGCGTTTATTCTCCAAACAGCCTTTATACCAAAACGTAAATCGAGGGTAAATTCATTGGCATTCTGTTTCCCAGGTAGCCAGGTGAATGACTTTAGTCACTTTTACATCTTTCTCTGCCCTCTCTGTCATGTCTTCCTATCTTCCTGCTCTGTGTGCCGGCTCTGTCACACAGGCTGAATTGGCATCTCTATCCCAGGCATCCTCCAAATTACAAAGAAGGAGCAGTACAACATTAACATATCCTGAGCCTGGCGACAGCCTGTCTGTAAATGCTAGGCCACCACCTCTCGTAAGGCAGGTGCAAACTGTAACCCAGTGCTGTGGGAGGCAGAGACAGGAGGCTCTTGCTGATTGCCAGTCTTCAGCCCAATGACAGACACTGTCTCGAGGGAGGGATGAGGAGGAAAGCAATAGAAAAGCACATTAGTCATTCTCATCTGGCCTTGGCACACGCATGTATACATACATTAAAATAGAAAAGATTGGTCATCAGAAAACTATGACTGCAAAGGCCCTGACATAAGACAGACAGACTCAACAAGAGGATGGAGCGCTGGTGGTGTTGAGCTGTGATTTCACTTTCCAAGAAGATGGGGTAATTCTAGGATGAAGGCAGAGCTACTACAAGCAGAGAAATCACCAAAGCCAGAGAGGCAGGATGCCACCTAGTGTGATGGGGTGCAGAGCTAGGCAGAATCCTGATGGCCAGGACCCCTTGCAAGGCCCAGCTGAGGATGAACTTTCTCCCTGAACTGAGGAACCATGGAAGGCTGCAAAAGATAGACGGGGAGACAGAGGCCAGACCATTCTTCTTCCTTTTGATTAGTGCTCATTAATTAACTCTGTTTTTTGTTTCTAAGATTATGAAACACCGACAGTCTGCAGTATGGTTTAAAAATGTATCCCAAGGGCTAGAGAGATGGTTCAGCTGTTAAGAGCACTGACTGCTCTTCTTGAGGACCTAGGTTCAATCCCCAGCACCCACACGGTAATCAACATGTTTGTAACTCCAGTTCTAGGGATAAAATGCCCCCTTCTGGCCTCTTCAAGGACTACATACATGTAATGTACGGGCACACACAGGCACAATCTCGTACACATAAGAATAATCTTGCCTTAAAAAGAGAAAGCACATTCCACATATACTGTGCATGCCACACAACAGCCACAAACATGCAAACATGCATCTTCACACTGTGCTTCATATATTATATCCCACACATTTTGGATCCTGTGTTCCTCATTTACATGAGGAACCCCAGAAACCTCATGAGCCCTCCCCACAACAGAACCCATAGTTCAAGGTACACACAGCACATGCTACAGGCCACACCCAAACTAAATACAAATAATACAGAACACCCACCTGCCCAACACACATACTAGGCTATACCACACACATCATACATCTGTACACACCACGTGTGCACCCCTCACATCTCCAGATAGCGCACATAGAAAACCCATGCATGCTGCATGAAACACAACCCTTGGAGGAGCATCGCTGTCTCTGATTGGGTTCAGTTGGGCAGTTGCTTATTGAGGTTCAGCAAAACCCACTGGCAGAGGCTAGGAGCACAGAATGTGTGTGGCGGGGGGAGATCTGGGGGAGCAGAACAGCTCTTGCAAAGGTTCAGGAGTAAGGGCCCCATTGGCCATTTTAAGAAGTCAGATCTTATTCTGGAGAAGATAGAGACCTAAGAGAAGTTTCTGTCTTCTCAGGGCTTCTCAAGAGTTTCTCAGGACTGACAGGATTACCTTGTCCTTTAAGAGGACTCCTGTAAGAGCTGGGTGGTAAAGAAAGTGGGGGAGAAGTAAAGAGGGGCTCAGAGAGACCCAGGACAGGCAGGCAAAGGCCCCGGCATCTTGCAGCTGTGGGGAAGCATTAGAGGCGGCCACAGTGCTCAGGTGCTGCAGTTGCTGTGCAGCATAAGCCCAGGGTTTCCTGGAGAATGCAGCAGGGGCTGGAGGAAAAGCATGGATGAGAATTTGGGTAGCTCTGCCTCTTGTGCCCCAGGGAGAAGGAGCCACCTTTGAGCAGGATGAGGAGGATGTGGTAGGATGGAGCAGAGAGTTCAGATCTGGTTGCAGGAGCAGGGCAGCTGAGCTGCACATTCTCCCCTGGGAAATGAGGAGATGGCCAGCCCCGCACTGGGGGCCATCACGGGGATGTGCTTGTGGACACCCAGTGCCAGCTCCCAGAATTTTTGCATCCTGGGGCACTTGAGGTCATGTGATGCTCATGTGAGGTCGTCAGGGAAGGTCAAGCTCAAGGTCCTCTAACTGGACTGCTGTGTTCAACCCTGACCCTAAGGAGACTGAAAGCCAAAATTCCGAGTCCAGCTCTGCCACCTCCTGCCTGGGTGACACTGGACAAACCCCCAACACTTCCTGACTCTGCTTCCCTCCCTTGAGAATGCTGCCACCTGCTGTGGGGCTGTGGTGAGGAAGTGAGGCAGTCCTGTCAACAGTGAAGACAGGAGCTGGCTCTGCAGTCCCAGTGCTCCAGAGGCAGAGGCTGGAGGACTGCCAGAGGGAGGCCAGCCTGGACCACACAGCTAGAGCCTGTCTCAGCACACACACACACACACACACACACACACACACACACACACGAACACGCACATATACGCACATGCACACACACAGTGGATGTAGTGGGCTCATCTGTGCAGTCATTTCTGTACCTAGTGATCTCTTTGGAATCTAGGGCTTCTCATTCCAAAGAAATCTATTAGCTGGGGAGTGGCTCAGGAAATAGGTGCTTGCTATGCAAACATAAAAACCTAAGTCCAATTCCTAGCACCCCTGTAGAAAGACACACACACACACACACACACACACACAGAGAGAGAGAGAGAGAGAGAGAGAGAGAGAGAGAGAGAGAGAGAGACAGACAGACAGACAGACAGACAGAGCTATGGTGGAACATGCTTGTAATCCCAGCCCTGGCAAGACAGCGATGGGCAGACCCCACAACTTGCTGCCCAGTCCTCCGTGCCTACTTGACCTTACTTCAAAAGGTTCAGACCACTGAGCGACCCTTTCTGGAAAAACAAGTCAAGGGTGGGTGAGGTGGCTCATCAGGTTAAAGCACTCATGCCAGATGTCCTGAATTCACTCTTTGGTCCCATGTGGTGGAGGGGGAGAACTAACTCCCAAAGTTGTGGCACATACAGAAACCCACATATGCACACACACACACACACACACACGTAAGTGCACACACACACGCGCATGCACATTTAATAAAAGTATATAAATAAAAAAGGAGAAGCTTGACTGGAGAGATGAAATCAGTGGCTTAAAGTACATGCTGTGGGAAGCAAGATGTGTAACTCACTCACGATGGCAGCTGGGGTTTCCTCTGACTTCCACATGCATGCACACACACATGAACAGGAATACACACATGTGTGCACACACTAACACACAAAAAAGGTAAAGGTAGCTTGAGACCACCTTCCCCATGAAACCCCATGGGGAGTATAGAATGGCCGAAGAGGGGCCCTCAGTGGAGGAGCAAGTCTTCCTCAGGAGGCTCTGAGAGGAGCAGGTGCTCAGGGAGGAACAAGGTGAACAGAGATACAGGCTTGGAGACTGTGACTTCTGAGTCCCTTAATCCAGATGGGGATGTCACAGCCAGGGCATGGGAAGTATGACTCGGAGCATGATGGCCGCCCTTAACCAGGAAGCTGAGGGGCAGACATGGTGGCTCCCTGACTCTCACCAATCTTGACGGCTTTTCTCTCCACAGGTGTTCTGACATGTTACAAGGGGCTCATGATTAGGCTTGGCTCTGGCCTTGCTAAGGAAGCTGTCGAGTGGTCTGCTCTGTCGACCAAAGTGTGTGAACCTAAGGAGTTATGTCAGGAGACGCTCCTCCTCATAGACGTAGGTGTGTGGGATGAGACGAGGGCTGCACTCCTGCACCAGGCCAGCACAGCCCTACCGTGGGTTCTGTGTCCTGCAGTTCCTGCCCACCTCCTCCTGTTTCTGGGCTTGTCTTGCTGGGTGGCCGTGTAAGGTAGCCCCAAGCCCAGAGATGAGAACAGTGTTGGAACAACAGAAGGGGCCCTGATGACCGCCATCATTTGAAGCATTCTCGGGCTGGGTGTGGCTCAGTTGGTTCAGTGTCTGTTTACCATGCCGAAAGCCCTGAGTTTGATCCATAGCACCAGGTAAACTGGGCACACCTGTAATCCCAGTGCTGGGAAAGAGGAGACAGTGAAACTGAGATTTAGTGCCATCCACACCTATATAGTGAATTCAAGACCATGGTGGGCTGAGACTCAGAGAGAGAGCAAGAGAGAGAGTGAAGAAGAGAGCTAGAGAAACCGAGAGAGGAAGGGAGGGAGAGAGAGGGGGAAGGAAGGGGTAGAAGAGATGGTGAGCACAGTGAGGCTGCAGCCTGTGGGAGGGCTCAGGGAGACTGTGGAGACAGTGTGCAGCAAGGTCTGCAAGGGGCAGGGCAGAAGGAGCCAGGCTTGAGCTTCAGGCTTTGACTGACACAGAACATGCTCAATTGTGTCCTTCCTGTGACTGGGAGCTTCAAGGGACCCAAGAACTGGGCTCCCAGACCTTGTCACCCTCCCCTTCCCAGCCCAGCTTTCACTCTCTTATACCCACAGGACCAAGGACACTCCTACTAGGGAGCAAAGGTTGCTCCGGGCGTGGGGCAGAGGACAACAGTGGTATCTCCATATACTCCCGGCCCCCTGGAATGGTGGTAGCTTCCTACACACGCTTCTGTTCCTCCAACCTGTGCAATGAAGCCAGCAGCAGCAGCGTCCTGCTGAACTCCCTCCCTCGTCCAAGTATGGGACCCAGACATTTGGGAGTTCAGCTGGTGGCTGGCGTTGAGAGCATGCAGTGCGCCCCAACCTTTCTCTCTGTCCTCAGATGTCCCTCCCCCTGGACACCTGCAGTGTCCCGTGTGTGTAGAGTTGTTTACATCCTGCTCTCAGAGTACCAACTTTGTCACCTGCCCTCAGGGGACCACTCGCTGTTATAAAGGGGACCTTGAGCTCCAGGGAGGTGAGTGCGGGAAGGAAAGAGCCAGGGCTCCAGGGTTTGAGGATAGAGGGTTGTATCAAGATGAGGCTACCTCAGATGGAAGGAGGCTGGGCCTGGACCCCTGGGTCTAAGGGAGAAGAGCTGGGCCTGGACTCATTGGCCCTTTAGCCCTGTCAGGGAGTGGAACTGGGACCTGGAGTCCTGGGTGGAGGAAGAAAGGCAGGTGTTAGATTCAAGGTTTGGGGGAGAAGGATGGGTCTGGGATTCCTGGGTCGGAGTTTCCCAGCATTGCTGGACTGTGGCACCGCTGACTGATCTTCACCCTCCAGGTGGATTGTCTTCCACACTGAGCCTTCAGGGATGCATGTCCTCACCTGCCAAAAGCTTACTGGGTGGCTCTAGAACAATCGGGATCTTCTCCACAAAAGAACTCTCTGAGGATGAAGAGGGAAATGATCAAAAGCCTCTGGATGGAGGTGCCTCGGCCTCTTCCCTGGCTTGGGTGTTAGGTCTGGGGCTCTTCTTAGCCCTTTGTTTGTAGGGCTTTGTCCTCTCTGCTGAACCCATTTCCCTGCAATCCTTAATCCCTGTTGGCCACCCATACCCAGCCCTCCTCTGATGTCATAACCTTACACTTGGAACCTTCTGCCCATGCTGTCCCGATCCCTCACCTCACATCACTGATATTGATATATGAGAGCCACTGATCTCACCCTGTGCCAGTGGACACCCACATATTGGCCATACATGTGGAATAATAAAGTCGCTGTTGTTTCTCCAAATACTGGGTTTCTCTTTATGCGAGAAGATGATGGCAGGCAGTGGGATCATGAGAGACCCGCTGCCAAGGCCAGCCTTCCTGTGTCTGCCCACAGAGCCTCAGGGTGCTGCCACCTAAAACGCCGGGCCTCACTGTGACCTGGGAGGGACCCGAAGCACAGCAAAGGGCTTTCACCTCTCATGAGTAGCTGGGTAAGAGGCTCTGGGTGACACAAGTCGGGGTTATTGACACGGGAGCAGAGAATAAGGCTTGATACAGTTTCTTAGGGCCATTACCAGGTAAGTTCTGCTATTGTAGGCTTGAAAGGGTAAGGATCAGGGAACACACACACCATACACATACCATACATACATACACTGCATCCACACAACATCTACGCACACCATACACAGACATACCATACACATATACACCACATCCACACAACACAGACACATCACATACACCATACATACACCACACGCACACACCACATACAAGCAACATACAATGCCACATCCACGGCTGTCTCGCCTGTGTGACAAAATGCCTCTCAGGTGGTGGCCGTCTCAAAATGGGGGGCTCGTGCTTCTTGGAGCTTGGCCCCTGGCAGTCTGCTAGAGTTGAGGTGTCTGATTAGCCTCAACGACCTCGTTCACTTTGTTCCTGGCAATGGTTTCTTGCATTGGCTCTGCTATCTTTTCTTCTGTTCTACTTTTCTCTTGACAAAAAATCTGTTCAAGGAACCAGGAAACATTCCTAACGGCTCCTTGAATACGGAGGAACTGATGCGTCAGTTCCCTCCCTTGATCCAGGCCATTAATGTTATGATTAAGACTCTGGCTCACGGGCTGGAGAGATGGCTCAGTGGTTAAGAGCATTGCCTACTCTTCCAAAGGTCCTGAGTTCAATTCCCAGCAACCACATGGTGGCTCACAACCATCTGTAATGAGGTCTGGTGCCCTCTTCTGGCCTGCAGGCATACACACAGACAGAACGCTGTATACATAATAAATAAATAAATATTTAAAAAAAAAAAGACTCTGGCTCGCTCTCTGGGGGAATTTACAGATACCCTAGAACAGAAAGAGCTCATGATAGGAGATTTGATAGAAGATGGACAAATTATGAAGGAAAATGTATGGAATGGCATGAGTTACCATTTATGGAAAGGCTAGCCAGAATGAGAAACCCCTGGTGCATTTTAGATAGGAAAAAAAGGCAAGATATTCTTGATAACATGAAGTCAGCCATTCAATATTGGAACAAACCCTGGGGGTGAAATCCTGAAGAATGGTGTTTGGGTTTCCTTGGTTACCTTGAGGGCAGATATGACTTAGGGCCATGAGGAAGCACAGTTGAAGAATGGTGTTTGGTTACCTTGGTTACCTTGAGGGCGGATATGATTTAGGGCCATGAGAAAGCACAGTTAGTTAGTGGTGTGAGACGAATTTCAAAGAAAAGCTCTGCCCACCTGGCCCTGACCACAAGACTTGTTAAGAATAATCAATTGTCTTTAATCATTTTTCTATGGAAACTTTTATGTCTGCCAACTTCCTTCTGTAATCTCTTAAAAGTGATGCTTGAATTTTAGTAAAGTTGCAGCAGATTCAAATCTCATTAGAGTTGTGTCTGTCTGTCATTCGCCGAATCCTGGGTTCTCCTAAGCCTTCACCCCTGTTCTCCCTCGGTCTTCAATCTCCAAGAGAGTCAGTCCACGGCAGGTGGCGCCCGAACAGGGACTTATGCCCATAACTGTAGTTTTGTGGGGTTTTGCCTTTATAAACCCTGCCTAAAATGGTGGGGCACCTCCTCTGGCCCCCACAGCATCTGTGTGTGAGACGAGGTCGCTACCAAAGTTTGTGTTGCGTGATTAAACCTTGCTTTTGCTTTTCGGTGAGTCTGTGTCTCTGGTGGTCTTCTTGGGGTCTCTATAACCAGGGCGCAACAGAACCCCCTGCCATCTCCATTCCAACATCAGCTCTTTTGCATTGTTCCTGTTGGCCCATGCTTGCTTTCTAGAAATGCCCAAAGACACCAGCCGAATCTGCATAGTTGGCATGGTGATAGAGTACCACAGGCTGCTGAGACTCCCAATATGTGTCTGCTTGCTTTCTCCACTCTCCAAATTCGATTTTAGAGTCTACCTCTTCATCTGCTTCTCCCCCCAACACACATGCTCTAACATCCATCTGTGCTTGTCTGCACAGTGAATGTCCTCTCTCCCTGCTACACCTGTTACGTTCACATCATGAGTCCCCCAGAGACCACCAGGAGTCTGAGTTCATATGCAAAGGCAAAGAGCTTTTATCCTGCAAGCTCAAGCTTGGGTTCTCTGTTCCTACACAGCAGTTAGACCAGGGAGCACATTGAGCTCAGCTGTGGCAGGGTTTTTAAGGAGTAAAGGTTGGGGGTGGAATTCTAGATTCAGATGGGGTTGAACTCCTGACTGGGCAGGAGTGGGGCAACAGGAGTGTTGTCAAACAGCCATTGGTACTAGTGTTGCTGCAAGGAAACTGGCAACCTATACACAGGTTAGGCAACCATCTGGAACATCTAGTACTTGTCTCAATTCTCATCAGTTCCCCACAGCGTACAGCTTGTAGTTTTTCCTGACTACTGTAAAGGTGAGGACCAATTCCAGTATTGTTAGTCTGCAGCCTGTCATGGCTCCACTAATGTTAAGTTAGGCCTCTTCAACACCTTTTTGGGGTGACCACCCCATGGGCATCTCCCTGGTACACCCTTTAGGGCCCCCGCACATGGGCAATCCTACTCACTGAGACACTTGCATGTCTCCAGTGTTTTTTCCTCTGCCTGCTCTAACCTCTCGTCTCTCCCCTTCTACTGGGTAAGTGTCACTACAGAGCTCCCTGCTTTGTCTGCTTTCACAACGGAAGCCACACCAGTGTACCAGGAAGCTTCCTCTCCTCCTACCAGGCCCCCATCACGAGGAAAGGGACGCCTCTCCCCTGTGACTTGGGACATTTCTGACAAGTCTCTCAGTCCTCTTAGGGACACCCTGATTTGAAATTCTTGTTACTGCAGCATCTACCCTTCAGCTCCCTCATGGCTCCGTGACTCCTTCCTGGAACTTCCCCACCTTGCTCCTAGTAGCTGCCTACTAAATTCCACAGCTTCTCTACATGCTCCTGGGTCTGTGACCCTATTCTTGTCCCCTTCCCCTCAAAGCCTCCTTGTGTCCTCTCGGCCTTTATGCTACCAGTTGCCTTGACTCCCTTAGAATCTGCTAAGTCCCTCAGCTTCTCTACGTCCTCATGGCTTCTGTGATATTAGAACCTTCCCTCAGGTGGAGTTCCTGCTGGGTCCTCCTCGTCATTTATGGCTACACCTAGCTGCCTAACCTTCCCCATGGTGGAATTCTTTTCTCCTCCCCTTCTGCCTTTTCTCCTACGACTCAATTCCTTTCTCAGACTCAGAGATTTTCTTAAAGACTCCTTGTCTTACTGAAAATGGCTTGGCCTCAGTATAGCTCACTGGCCAAAGATGGCACAGGATCTACAGATCCCAAGATTGTAACGACTTCTGCCACACAAGCCAATGGACCCAAATTCTTATCTCTAAGGTTCTACAACTTTCCACGCTTAAATCATTTACCTCTATGATTTCTCTGTGCTCTGCTCCCAAGAAACCTGTAAAGACTACTGTGTAAATAGTGCTTATCTCGGGACTGATTTGTAAATGCATTGGGTGTGGCTATAGAATCTGGAAAATCTGTAACAAACCTTGGCTTAAAACTTACAGCAAAGGCTCAGAGTTAAAAATCTATATTTAGGAATTTGAATTTGCTACCATGTCCTATATATGTGATTCAGCTCTTCTGTAGAGCGCACTGTATATGTAACTTGGATTCATAAATTCTTGTTTTCAAAAAAAAGATCTACCAGGGAAACATGTCTTAAACAGCAACCACGTGACTTGCTTCCAGCTTGGTTGATGATGACCTCATTGAGATGTAAGCAGCCACATGACTGGCAGCACTCTTGACTAAGATTAAAGAGTACAGACCATGTGACCTCATCATCTTTAGATGATTGACCGTATGGCATAGAGCAACAATTATCAAACCTCTCAGTCCTACTGAGGCCCTCGTTTAACACTGCACCTGGGAGCAACAACAGGCCTCTGAAATATATTGGATTGCTGTGGGTTTTTGTATGATGATAAAATTTAAAGATATATCTGCTCTATACTATATATGTCATTCAATTCTGGTTTAGAACATATTGTATATGATGTTAAAATTTTAAGGTTACAGAGATCTACTAAGACTAATAGAAGCTGATTTGGAGATTTACACCTAACTACCTATGTCTTTGCTAAGTGTTCAACACCAGGATTCTAAAAAACTTAGATAAGTAGTTATGCCCAGATCACAGAGTCCCCCCAAACCAACTAGGGGATGGAGTCTTGTATGTAAAAGCAAAGAGCCTTTATTCTTACATAAGTTTGCAAACTCGGTCTCTCCATGTGCCCAACGTATTGGAATAATTGGAGAGCCCCAAGCTCAGTTAGGGTTGGGTTTTTATAGTAGCAAAGGTGGGGGTGTCCTGATGAAAATAATGGGTGTGTGCTGGCAGGTGATCCTATCTACAACGTTGGAATGCTAGGAATCTCCTGTGGATGGTCTGCTCCTGGGTGGTGCCTGGGTAGTCTCAGTTTGTGATCTTTCTTGGAACCAGGTATTGCCTTAGGGTAAACTACTGAGACTCGGCCTCTGTTGAGCTTGTCACGGTTGGGTCCCTACAAAATAGCAACACAGGTTTGACAAATGAGGTATATTTGATAAATAATATTTAGAAAGGCCTAAGGATTACTTGGGTTCACAGTAATAATTGTCTAGCACCTATGTCTTTGCTCAAGGGTAATCTTTAGCTATTTGGATAAACTAAGCAATACAAAAATTGAAATATTCATTAATGGTGCACTATAAATAGATCAGAAAAGTTGCCAGTCTCCCTATGGATTGAGTGTAATTGTCTGCTCTGTCCCTTTAAGAGACAAGCCACACCCACTCCCTCCCCACCCCCACACCAAGGCAAGCTGACCTTCAGCTTCCAGCCTGAGTCTCTTCTCTTTTCTGTTTCTCTACCAAGAGGCAGCTTCTGCCTTGCTCCATTCTCCCCACTTCTCCCCTACCTCCTTCTCTGTCTGTCTCTGTCTGTGTCTCTCTCTGTTTCTCTCTGCTCTTCCTGTAATGGTAAAAGTAAGATGCTGCCTGGTCCCCAAGTGGCTGCAGTTCCCCAGGCGGAGGCAGTGGGCAGCAGGTCCTGAGAGCAGCCAGTCCCAGACGGGGATGGAGCAGTTCCCAAATGGCTGCAGTCCCATGAGGAGAGACAGACAGATGGGCACGCCACAAGACCATGCCACAGGTCTCTGAAAGCAGCTGGTCCCGAGCAGGGAGCCACGTGGTGGGCAAGATACAGAGACATGGATAGGTACACCATGCAGAGTGAGTCTGGGTATATATTTAGTGGGCTATGGAAGGGAAGGGGACAGGTGGTTGGCACCTAGAGCTACTCCTCAGTGTCCCCCATGGTCTCTGAAGGTCGTACTTGCCTTTTGCTGTTTAACGTAGGGCCTGCTAGGCTCCAGAAGTTCCTATGGGCTAAGAAATCTGTAGGAAGACAAGCCTACCTTGACCTGAGCAGCTAGGCTGTTGATTCCAGCGATTCTGTCCATGTCTGGAGATCTTCAGTTTAGATAAAAGGCAGTTTCACCCAGTGGTCAGCAGTTGAAACAAATTACAGATGGACATTGTTCTGTGCCCATTTGCCTTCTGTCTTCTTTGGAGGAAGTATAGTACTGCTGCTAGGAACGAACCTCTTTTTGTTATGAAAAGTTTTTTTAATAATTAAATATTTAAATGCCATATTCCCCAGATCTCTGAGCAGCTGAGGGCTTTTATCGGGTGCAGGTACAATACAGAATCAGCCTGGAGAGCTGGGTCTGAGCTTGACTGTAGTGGCTTTTAACTTAACAGGTAAGATTTATACTTGTAAAAAGACAGAAAGATGAAAAAAACTGCTTGCAATAGAAGGTTAACAGCAGAACTAACAATAGTAGAGAACATCTTAATATATTTTTAATAAGGCTTGGATTAAATATAAAGTATTTTTGTAAGACACTTAAAAGTACATACCAGCTTAAAACATAAGACTTATTGTTTTGTAGTCTAAAATGAGATGCAATGAACAGACAATTAGAACATTTAGCAGTAAACGTAAGTGCATTTAAGTTACATGTATGAATACACACACACAGAGTGAACAGGAATTGGGTGAAGTGAATGCTCTTGGTGGGCCCTACCAAAGGCATGCCACCATGCAAAACACGTGGGCAACAGAGTCAGCAAGAGGAATTTAGAGATGAAAACATAAGTAAACTGGGAGACCAAGCAGGGTATACCTCAGTAAAGATGGCCGGACGTGGTCACCTGACCTGGCTCTCAGTTAAGATGGTGGTGAAGTCACCTGACCTCAGTTAAGATGACAGTAAGGTAACCCATGTAATAGAGTTAATACTGGGGAACCAGGCAGGGAATACCTCAGTAAAGATGGTGGAACATGGTCACCTGATCTGGCTCTCAGCCAAGATGTCGGTGAAGTCACCTGACCTCAGTTAAGATGGTGATAAGGTCACCTGACTTCCCCCTTCTTCCCTTACCCTCTCCTCTCCCTTT
Source organism: Microtus agrestis (assembly GCA_902806775.1). Lineage (NCBI taxonomy): Eukaryota > Metazoa > Chordata > Mammalia > Rodentia > Cricetidae > Microtus > Microtus agrestis. The sequence goes on from CADCXT010002393.1 coordinate 726,087, forward strand.
CTCCTCCATAACCCACTAAATAAATATCCAACCTCACTCTGCATGGTGTGCCTATCCATCTGTCTCTTGCCCGCCACATGGCTCCCTGCCTGGGACCAGTCACCTTCAGAGACTTGCTGTGTGGTCTCGTGCCGTGCCCACTGCAGCTACTTGGGGAACTGAGCCATCCCTGCCTGGGACTGGCTGCTCTCAGGATCTGTTGTCTGCCTGCGCCACTTGGGGACCTACAGCTTTTCTGCCACGACAGCCACTTGGGGATCCGCAGCAATTTTACTTAATCGATTACACTGAGTCTAAGTTAAACCTTTAATTTTGATATCAATAAAAAATATTATTTTTAAGTCTCAAACTTACCAGGGATAAAGCTATAAAATCCTAATTTTATAAAAGCTTTTGTAAGTTGTAAAAGATGATTGAGATATGCAAGGTAATAGTCACGTTATAAAAGACCACATTCTCTGATGTGTTCAGAACTGTACTTGTAGTCATGCCATGTGCTAATGTATTAATTACAGGAATAAGCACTTATTAGCTTCCTGCATGTGTTTTCAAAGTTAAGCATAAATCAAGTAGCTAGACACAGACCAAGTCCGTTTTCTTTAGATATGCATAGTAGATAGATGGTTCTCGACTCTTCAGAGACCTGATGAATATGACAGTTGCATGTTTCATGGAAAAAGCTTCCAGTTCCTGGCAGTGACCCCAAGGTTTCCAGAGAAGGTGATGGAGCACAGAAGAACTCTGTGGCTGGATTTACCATACCCTGGATTTGTGAGTGTATTTTCCACCCATACCTTAATAAAGTCTTGATACCCCTTAGACACATGCATGTGGATTTCTTACTACACCCACTATTGACAAAGGACCAAGGGACATGAAAAGCTTTGACTTCTCTCTGAAAATCTGGGCAGGTTTTAGGTGACCAAAGTGGGTCAGTGGAGTAAGGGGCGTCTCACACATTGTCCTCCTCAGGGTCTTTGCACACATTCTCCTCCTCCCACATCTGACATCATTTCCTCCTCCCCAGTCTGTTAAAGATTCTCAGTGAAGACCCTCAAATGACCTTGTGCCCATTGCTCTTCCCTACATCTTCACCTGAGAAGGGGGTGAAGCCCAGCAGGAAGAGGAGCCATAAGTACTGGATGCAGCAGGCTGCCATGACTTCTCTGAGGCTGGGAAGAGCTGATCAGGACCTGGGAACTGATGGAGAACAGGAGACAATTCAGCCACACAGACAGAGATTAACCCCTGGTTTCTGGCCAGTGCCAACTTTAGGGGACACAAGAAAGTGAAGCCAGTCCGTCCTGAGTTGCTTGGATATTAAAATTTACTGAGCCTCATTTTCTATTGTTGCAATTCTTAGACTCAGCCATGGATTCCCTACACCAAGAACCCACAGCTCTGTTCCTTCAGTGTCCAGATGCAGGATTCCTGGTCCGGGAGCCCTCTGCTTTAAGCCTCAGGACGTCAGGTCCCAGGCAGAAGCTTCTCCAGGCCTCAGAGTTTCAGTTCTCAGCACTCAGCTCCCCAAGACCTCAGATTCTAAGGGCACTGGTTTGTCCATCCTCGGAATGTGGAATCTGGTTTGTGCTCCTCCCACCTCACAGGACCCAGCATTTTGGTCATCCTCTTTCCTTCTTCAGGCCTAAGAGGAGAGTACTCAGCACCGTGCCATGAAGGAATAACTACAGCGGCCTCCTGAAGTCACACCTGGGTGGACTTCTAGTCCCCAGAAGCTTCCCATAGACACAAAGTCCAGACCCGAGCTCTCTTCAAAGACTCAGAAAACAAATCCAGTTTCCTAAAACCAAAGCCCCCATCCTTCAGATTTGGGAATCCAGGGTCCAGTTCTCCCTCAGACCCAAGACCGCCACAGGTCCCGTCCCCCTCCGTTCTCCTGCTCACCCTCATTGGCTTCTTTCCTCAGACTGGGGGACCTGGTCCCTCGCTGCTTCTTTTCTATTTAAACAGCCCAATCCTTTCTGTCTCCAGAATATTCTCACCAGAATCAGGCTTGGAAGGCCCTTCCAGATGAGCCCTGGTGTTAGCTGTCTGCATGTGCATGACTCTTTCCAGGATCCCTGAAAGAGGCAACCTTGGCCAGATAAAACCTCGAAGTCCAGTTGGTTGACGAGAACTCGGCACCTGGCTTCACTGGAGAATCCTGCTGAATCACTGAGCCTCGTCGGTCTCCAGAGAAGCCAATTACTGCCTTTTCAAGAGGCAGGCGTGCATAGAAAATGAGTATTGGGTCTTTAATCCCAACACTTGGGAGGCAGAAGCAGGTGGATAGCTGTGAGTTTGAGGTCAGCCTGGTCTACAGAGCAAGTTCCAGGACTGGCACCAAAGCTACACAGAGAAACCCCGTTTTGAATAACCGAAAGGAAAAAAGTAAGTGTTGGGCAACAGTTAGTGGCAGTTGTTGCCTAGGTCATTATCCAATTGCAGGGTCACATGGTATCTTGGAGTGCCGCTTGGTGGATGGTCTATTGCCCTGTCACTCAAAATGCTTCTAACTTTACCTACGAGCAGGTGACAGCACACATTGCCATCACAGCTATTTACCCTCATCAGTACTGTGCGGATGACCGCTCAGATTATATACAATCCTTAGTTCTTTTATTACATTTGATACATCCTGTGTGCGTGTGTGTGGACAATCATATCAAGGGGCACATGACGGGACAATTTGGAGTGTGAGTTTCTCCTTCCAATGTGTGGTCCGAGGATTCAAACTCAGGATTTCAGGCTGGTGGACAGTTTCCTTCACCCGCTGAGTTATCTTGCTGCCTCTCACTTCTTTTCTTTTAAATAGTAACATATTCATTATATACAAAGTAACTAGTTTCTTTGGGAGGGATGGGACTGTTGATTTCTCCGTAGCTTTGGAACCTCTTCTGGAACTCGTTCTGTAGACCTGACTGTCCTCCAAATCAGAGATGTGCCTACTTCTGCCTCCCAAGTCCTGGAACTAAAGGCATGCACCACCACCACCTGGCTAAAATAACTAGTTTGAATGCAAAGCTTTCCTAAGTTCACGTAAAGTACTTCAGATGTTTATTATCATTTGAGGCAGAGTCTTCTAGACCAGGATGGCCTAGAACCCTCTGTGTAGCTGAAAATGACCTTGAACTTCTGATCTCTCTGACCTCTCTATCTCAGTCCTGGGTCACTGCTGGGTGCCACCATTGATGCAGCACTGGGGATGGAAGCAAGCTAGGCAAGCACTCTCCTTTCATCTGTTGTGGACACACTGCTGTTGTGAAGGGCGCAGTAATCACGGTGGGCCAGCCAGAGACGACAGAGCAAGGGGACATTGGATTGTTTTGATCTTTGGCACAGCAGCATCACATGGGATTCAGAGGTGACCTGCTGTTTCACACAGCTGCCGGCTCCTTGTCTGTAAAGGAAAGAAGCAATGACCTTGTCATAGCATTTTCTGTTATCATATGTGTGACAATGAACATGGTTTTGTGAGTGAATATACTTTTTTATTTTGTTATGTGTATCAGTGTTTGCCTCCATGCATGTCTGGTACCACTTGTGTGCCCAGTGCCTGCAGAGGCCTGAAGAAGGCATTCGATCCCCTGGAGCTGGAGTTACAGACAGTTGTGAGCTGCTCTGTGGGTGTTGGGATTGAACGTGCACACTCTGGCAGCCTGTGCCCTTATCTATGGAGCTGTGTCTCCAGGCTGGATTTTTTTTTAAAGATTTATTTATTTATTATGTATATATACAGTATTCTCAGTACTCTTCCTGCAGGCCAGAAGAGAGCACCAGATCTCATTACAGATGGTTGTGAGCCACCATATGGTTGCTGGGAATTGAACTCAGGACCTTTGGAAGAGCAGGCTGTGCTCTTAACCACTGAGCCATCTCTCCAGTCCTGGATTTTTTTTAATAGGGAAAATGTCACAACAATAAAAGAGGTTAAAGAAGCTCTTAGCTTTGTGGAGACAGATGTAGAACTTGCCATCACTGAAATGACTGACACTCCGGTCAGACGCTGCCAACACCAAGAAATGGCAACTCAGATACAAGACCTAGGGATAACACCATGCTCCTTTAGGATCCCCAAAGATGTGTGCTTCGTGCGGGCTCATGTGTATGTGACTACCAGAGATCAGATGTCTGTGTTGAATGCTTTCCTCTCTCAGGGTCCGAATTAATTTTCTGAGAAAGGCTTCTCACTGCATCTGCTGGATGGAGAGCGAGTGTCTGGGATCAGCCTGTAATGTTCCCAGTGCTAAAGTTATTACTATGTGTTATTCTGCTTCGATTTTGCCTTCTTACTAGGGATTTGAACTCAGATCACCATGCTTGCATAGCAAATATTTAACCCACTAGGTCATCCCCAGACTCCAGAAATGATTTTTTGTTTTCGTGTGTGTGTGTGTGTGTGTGTGTGTGTGGCCGTATTTGTCCTGGAACTCAGAGATCCTGCACTCTCCTCCCCATTACTGAGGTTAAAAGGATGGGCCACAATGGCCAGCCCCAGAAATGTCTTTTTCAAACTTCAGTCATAATAAAATAAACAGGATATTGCGATTGCATTGCTCAGCAGTTTTATTTGTGAGCAAGAATTTAGGATTCAGTACACTTAAGGCAGATATGTGATTGTGGAGGGAAAAGGGAAGAATTAGGGCTAGGTGCTTTTAGGTCCTGGTTACAGGAAAGAACCAGCGGGTCCCAGTGGGCTCAAGGAGCAGCAGTGAGCTCTGGCAGATCCCCAGCAGGGCAGGTGGGGTGGGCGGGTGCCGGGCCAGGCTATGGAGTCCGGCACCCGAGCAGCGACAGAGTTCCCAATGGCAAGCGGTTGCGTGGGTAGGGACATGTGACAGACACATAGTATAAAATCATAACTGAGCCTTTACTACTTAGAGGAGAGAGGCGGGGGGGAGAGACAAAGAGACACACGTGCACAGGCCAAGGGAACAGGAAGGGAAGGGGCGAGATGGCGGCGGGAAGGTCAGAGGTAATGGGAGTGGGTGTGGCTTGTTTCCCAAAGAGGAAGGAAACTACAACACAAAGAATTCAAGAAATTGGTCATCAAAAGAACAAATAACCCAATTTAAAAAATGGAGTACAGACCTAAACAGAGAACTCTCAACAGAGGAATCTAAAATGGCTGAAAGACACTTAAGGAAATGTTCAACATCCTTAGCCATCAGAGAAATGCAAATCAAAACAACTCTGAGATTCCATCTTACACCTGTAAGAATGGCCAAGATCAAAAACACTGATGACAACTTATGCTGGAGAGGAAATGGAGTAAAGGGAACACTTCTGCATTGCTGGTGGGAGTGCAGGCTGGTGTAGCCCCTTTTGATATCTGTATGGTGATTTCTCAGAAAATTAGGAAACACCCTTCGTCAAGATGCAGCAATATCACTTTTAGGTATATATCCAAAGGATGCTCACAAGGACATGTGCTCAGCTATGTTCATAGCAGCATTGTTTATCATAGCCAGAATCTGGAAACAACCTAAATGCCCCTCAGCTGAAGAATGGATGAGGAAAATGTGGTAGATTTACACAATGGAGTACTACACAGCAGAGAAATATAACGACATCTTGAAATTTGCAGGCAAATGGATGGAGCTAGAAAACATCATTTTGAGTGAGGCAACCCAGACTCAGAAAGACAATTATCATATCTACTCATGCATAAGTGGTTTTTTTTTTTTTTTTTTTTTTTGGTTTTTTGAGACAGGGTTTCTCTGTAGCTTTGGAGCCTGTCCTGGAAGCTCTTGTAGACCAGGCTGGCCTCGAACTCACAGAGATCCGCCTGCCTCTGCCTCCCAAGTGCTGGGATTAAAGGTGTGCGCCACCACTGCCTGGCGCATAAGTGGTTTTTAAACATAAAGCAAAAAAAAAAAAACCAATTCCAGAGAACCTGGAGAACAATGAGGATCCTAAGAGAGACATACATGGATCTAATCTACATGGGAAGTAGAAAAAGACAAGATCTCCTGAGTAAATTGGGAGCATGGGGACCTTGTGGGAGGGCTGAAGGGGAGGGGAGAGGCAGTGAGTGGAGCAGAGAAAAATGTATGGCTCAATAAAATCAATAAAAAATAAAATAAAATAAAAAAAAAAAAAAAAAAAAAAGACATAACAAGACCCACCACCACCCAGGTTGCCAGGGGTGAAGAAACCCCCCTAAGCAGCGACAGCCTATCAGAGTATAACAGTTAAGCTTTACCTAGCCTTTAGCCAATTGTTACATAGGATAAGTAATTTTGTACTTTGAAATTGTAATCTTGTGACTGCTTTGTGGTTTTTGTCTTTATAAACCCTTACAATAGTAGGTGGGGTCCTTCTCCCTTCATCTGCTGTGCCAGACTGTGAGGCAGAAGCCCTGTACTAGCCAGTACTTAGACGAAACCTTGCTTTTGCATGGAGGTGTGTGGCTCCATGGTGTTCTTCTTGGGGGTCTCAGGACTTATGCACAACACAACCTGCTCCAAATGGTTAGGAATGCTGCACTTACTGAAAACCAATGTGGATCTGTCCAGCCAGTGTGACTGCTCCCTGGCTAATGGTGCCCCTTGTCCAGGCTTTGATCAGTCTTTCGGTCTTCCTGGGTCCTGATAACAACACCAGAAGTAGTTGCGGAAGAGAATACATCATTCCAAGCTTCCTGCCCTTAATAGGTTTGATGTGGGAGTGTCATATATCAATCTGTTGATTTCATTGGTTAAATAAACTGCCTTGGCCCTGATAGGTAGGAACATAGGTGGGTGGAGTAGACAGAACAAAATGCTGGCGGGAAGAGGACGTGAGGTCAGAAAGCATGCAGCTCCGCTCAGCGCCAGATGCCTCAGAGAGAGACGCCAAGAGACTCCATGCTCCTGTCTACCGGGCAGACGGGATAGCTCTGCTCTCCGAGGCAGAGGCATGAAGCTCAGAACCAGGATGGACGTAGGCTAGAATCTTCCCGGTAAGTGCACCTTGGGGTGCTTACTCACATGATTAGAAATGGGTTAAGAGGTTGAAGCTAACTAATGGGCCAAGCAGTGCTTAAAAGAATACAGTGTCCATGTAATTATTTCGGGTAAAGCTAGCATATGGGCGGCCGGGGTGCTGGGGACGCAGCCCCGCCGCTCCTATTTCAACATAGGTTGAAATGCTGGATCACAGGAAAACTCCCTATACTCTAGGTCTGACCCCATTTGAGATGATATATGCCTGCCACTGCCCTTTCTGCCTAATCTCAGGTCAGAACTACTAGCTGAATTTGATGACCCAAGATTTCTCTCCTAAGACAAGTTCTGTCTTCGGTGCAGAAACAACTTTGGCCTTAGCTGCATGCAGTCAATGAGAAAGCACTGCCTCCTATGCCCCATGGGTCCGGCCAGGGGATCTGGACCTGATGATCACCCAGAGGCACAGGAAAGAGACCTTGGAGCCTAGTTGGAAGGGACCTTACACTGTCACCCTGACAGTGCCCACAGCTGTCAAAATGGATGAGTCCCACTTGGATTCACCATTCTCACATATGAAGCCCGTGGACTCACACGCTGACTCTGAGGACTGCACTCGAGAGGGAGTCAACCATGGACTCTGGAGAGCCATTGCACACCCACAGGGCCCTCTAAAATTGAGAGTCCACAAAGTCACCAACCCAGCTAAGTGGTGGGCTTGTCCCTATGATTTCTTAGCACATGCCTGCTACGGCTTTCCAGTCAAGTTGGGGGGTGCACAAGCCCCATTTACCATTTAATCTCACATGGAAAATCAATGCTGGTTCGGGAAAGTCCTGAACTGGACTTTCCATGTAGCCCCTTTAGGGACCTGGTTTCCTGATCTATACTTTGACTTGGGAAAGCTTCATGGTTGAACTAGGGTATCTGATACTAAATCACAAGAAGTCAACGATTTTTATGCTTGGCATAGACATGATAAAGATAAGGCCCACATAGAGACCAATGAGAGGATCAATGGCTACTTCTGTACATCATTGAGCTATGTCTCCGCAAGTCACACCTGACAAAAGGACCCCAAAGATGAAGATTTTACAAGCCTATAAACTTAGAAGGAAAGCATCTCAAGGGGAAAATGAGAGGGTCAGAGAGCCAGAGTAGAGCCATGACAGGTTCTCCTAGCAGCCTTGGCAGAGACCAGATCAGACCTTAATTTCGCTTCACTGAAACAGACCAGAGCTGAACAATCAGTTTTCAGGAAAACCACAATTTATGGGCAACCATTCAGCAGGTGCCCCCAGCCTTCTGCTAGCTCACCAGGTACCCCACAGTCCATTTGCTGGGTCAGCGGGTGCCCCCAGCCTTCGCTAGCTCACCAGGCACCCCACAGTCCCTTTGCTGGGTCAGCAGGTGCCCCCAGCCTTCTGCTAGCTCACCAGGTACCCCACAGTCCATTTGCTGGGTCAGCGGGTACCTCACAGCCTGCTGTTCACTAATGATGGCTTTCCCTGTCCTGCAGCTGGAAGGTTCTTAACCACTGGAGCCTTCCTCCAATCTTTCCTGGAGTAATCTTTCCTCCACCAGTCAGCCCCAGATTAATCCCGCCTCCCTGAAATTCCCCCAACTCCATTTAGAAGGAGCTTGTGACCTCCCTTTGGGGTTGTTAGTTGCCACCCCAACTTGATGGAAACAATAAATGCTCTTGTTTACTGCGCATGTGACTGTTGGACTTTTCTTGGGGGATTCTCTCTGACCCTAACACTTTCGGGTTCCTAAGAGACCATCACTCTCTCTCAGGCAGTGAAATGTTCAGGCTGCCTTGTGTTTCTCTGCCCTTAGTAGTGAAAGCAGCATGCTTGACTGTTGAACATGGAAGCTGGACAGGACAACTGGTCTTTGACATTAATCTGTGTTCCCTGTATAGCTTACACACTTCATTGTATCCTGGCAACTGCCGTTATATTCTGTTTCTGGTAAGAAGATAAAAAGTCTGATTGCTCTCAATAAAATGTCCACAGCCTCAGTCTTGCTGTGCACCCCCTGACCGGCCTAATTTGATTTCTCTCTGCCATTTCAGGTGACCTTGGCCGGGTGACAAGCACAGACACTTATAGGCCTGGCTTCCATGGTGCTGTGCGACAAAACTTATCCTGGGGGAGACTCAACATACACATCTACCCACCCCAGATTGTGATCCCTTGACCAAAGTATGGTTACCACTAAAGTCCAACTTGGTGAACCAGTTTTATATTGGAGTTAATTAAGAAAAATGTTCGGATCAAGAATTACTTACAGGAGCAGAAATGACTCAAAGACAGCTCATCACCAAGCCCACCCCTACCTGAGTGAGAACTCACAGAGACGGGAACCTGGAGCACAGGGCACAGCCTGTACACAGCTCAACAGGCTGGAGGGCGTCTTCTCCAGGGGCTTCAGTTGTCCAAACCTCTTGCAGCCAGCTCGTCTGGGTTCTGCTTCTTCCAGGCAGCTGCTCTTAAGTCAGAGTCTCCTTGTAGCATGACTAGTATGAGAGTCTCCTTTGCAGCTTTTACTGGCTGCCCTGGCAGGGAGGGGCCTGGTGAATCTGGTTGGCTTCAGGGACTTCCTGAAGCTATTATGAGTTGTTAAGCTTCTCTGCTTAGAAGCTTCCCTGAAGGGTTGAATGTTTCCGTCTTACAAAACTTACACAATACTCAGTCCCTTTCTCAGGCTCTGACATTTTTTTCACCTCTTCTTCTACAATGATTCCTGAGTCCTGGAGAGGTGACTATGTATGTCCACCTGTGGCTAAGAAGTAGGCCACTGTGCCACAGTGACTGTCTCTGGTTCCCAGGCACTTCACTGGTGGTTGAGCTGAGGCTGCTAACAAGTGATCAATGGGTGTAGACATGTCTTAAGTGCAGTCTGATGGACACATCACGTTCATCTAGCAAAGCCATAGAAGTTGCTTCCCCCCTGGGAACCTACTACCTCCCCAACTACAGGTGTTCTCCTGAATTACAGTACCAGATGGGAACTTCCTCTTGTGGAATAGGCATTAAATTCAACCAGAAGGCTTTACCCATAATCGCCAAACTACTATGGCAGAAGCAGGTACATTCTGTATGCATTTGGTATTTCAGCCCACAGGGTCCACAGCCAAGCAGAAATGTTGGTTTCAGGTCTCCACCAGCAGCCTACATGGCCCCATTCAGCACCGTGATAGACAGCCAGCAGGGTGGAGTTTCCAGTTAGGTCCCACCCTAATTTCTCCATGTCCTGCAGGGCCTTCCACAATAGGGTCTTATTCGTCCAGATGCCTCTGGCTGTACTCTCCCTCATATCTACGATAAAATCCTTCTCCTCAACCATAGCGGACTGGTCACGTCCTCATTTTCTTCATGAGGTCTCTTGTTGCTTAGGTTCAATACCACATCCTTGGTGGTGCAGTGGCTCCCCCATTGTTTCCAGTCACGGAACTCTTCCCCAACCCCTATGTTCTCAGTCTTTGAATGGACGACTTGTCTGTCCATACCCTGCAGCTGAGGCTGTTGAAGGGACTCTGGTACGCCTGAGCATGACAAACACGGCTCTAGCAGGCCTTGCCCTTCCCACATTCCCTCTGCCTTGCTAAAAACCATTGGATTGCACTCTTAACGCTAGCCACCAAGATCTATCCCCTTATCTGGCCAATTCCTCCTCCTGAGGTTGACAACCAAGGCCTAGCTATTGAAGTATTAAATAAAGGCCAGCAATTAAAAGCCCCCTTTGGCTGCCCTAATTAACATGACCAATCAAAATTAAACACCTTATCCTAACACGGGGTTTTCTCTTCTATCTTTACAAACCACCATTTGCCTATGGGCCATGTCTGTCTCCTCTCCCATCCAGAGGCGGTCCTTTGTCTTCTTCCCTCCCTTGTTCCTTCCCCCTTCTCCCTCTTCCTCTGTCTTCTGTCTTTATCTCTCATTCCCTGCCCTCTGTCCCTCCGGGACAAATAAACCTCCTCTGTTCTGAGAACGTGGTCTTGCAGTGTCTTGAGCTGATCCTTTCGCTGATGCCGTCCATGACCTGGATTCGGTCTCCAGGCACCACACTGGCTCAGTTCTCGCACATTGGGACCTTCACTGCCAGCCTTCTCCACCCAAGAGCTGCCAATTGGTGAGTTTCCCGCTACACTCCCTACATTCTCTCCAGTCGGGTGCGGTTGGCAAGCTTTGCTTCCACTTTTGGCTACTGCCCCTCCCCCACTGAAAATCCTGTTGACAGGTTCTAGATTTCCTCAAGGGACAACTGTGTCCTTTCTCTTGGTGATGGACTCTGGACGACGATCCCCTTTTCCCGGAGATCTCCTTATCACCTCTCGAGATACATGGAAACACCCTCTCTCTCCGTGTCTGCTGGTGGGAATAGCTTCCACCACCTGGAAAACGCATACTTGATATTAACGATGCACTTTGGCACCAAACAATAACTCAGAATGTGTCTCTGCTTTCTCTTTTGTCTGCTCCATGCCCTCTGTGTGATTCTTACACTCTCTGAGTTTTTCTATATGCCACTATTCCGTGCACATTGTTTCATGTCCTATTTAAGCCTCTGCGCACTGCAGGAATACTGACTGCCCGGCACTCTGTGCCCACTAGCTGCTGCACCTGCGCCCTGGCATGACCAGGAGTTACAACCAAATCCTGCTGTGCACCTATTCTGCCAGCACAGCCCTGCCCCATGCAGCCAATCCTGCAGGCCTGTACAGCCCATGCTGCCTCTAGCCCCCCCAGAACCCCTACTTCCACTGCAGCTGTGCAGCTAGCTACATACATCCCCCTGCCACCACTGAACCAATGCCACAGACACAGATGCTGTAGCCCCTGCTCCTCAGGTCTGGGCTGCTTGGGCTACTGCCACAGGCCACACCCCTAGTCGCTACCACTCACTGCTGGCCAAAGGCAGCATAACCCCATTTTTCCTTCTGCTGTAAAGCCAGATGGCTGGCCTCTCCAGATTCCCTCTCCTAGGCACCTCCTAGTCCTCTAGCCCACTTTCCCTGGCCCAGTTCAGCCCAGCCAGGCAGGGAGGAGTCAATGCTCATGAGCACAGAACTCTAGGAGGCCCAAGTTCAACTGTCCACCTTTGCATTTTCCCTTCCCAGCAACCAAAATCCCAAACAAACTCACACCTTTCCTCCCCCTAGGAAGTACAGCTTCCTTAGGCCTGTGTCTGGGCTACTGCACGTCCCCAACCCAACCCCTCTGTCCCACATCCCAGCCCAACCCCCACCCATCTCATCCCTGCCCCCACCCCCATCTCCCCTGCCACCTTCCTGAAAACTAATTCCCTCCCCCCTATTTTCCTAACTTAATCCTTACCTGTCCTGACACTGCTTAAAGTTTAAACTGAGCCGCACAAAAATCTGATATTCTGTAATGGTAAAGTTTATAGTGTTTATGGTTTATTTTGACGTTAAAGGATCTCCAACCAAATCTTTAACTCGAATTTTAAGACTCAAACTTAAACCATTAAAGATAATTAAGATACGTAAGTTAATAGTCAGTCACCTGATGAATAATCAAATTCTTTAATATGTCCAGAACTATACTTGTTATCATGATTAATTACAGGAATAAGCTTTATTTGGCCTCCTATGTGTGTCTTCATGGTTAAGCCTGTAATCAGGTAACTTAATAAATACCTGGTCCTCAAGTTTCTCAAACATCTGCTGAATATGGCATTTAAAATGAAAAACTTTCCACAATAAACAGACACCCCCTCCTGACAAGAAAGCTAAAGACAAATGGGACACTGCATAGACAATGCCATCTGCACTGTGGCAATGCCCCTCATCAGACTGACCTGTCCATTATCAGTAAAGACGATAACCTTCCCGACACGACAGCCCACCAAGCTGCCTTTCATCCCTTACCACTCACTCCAGGCTACCCTACTACATAACCCAGATAACAACATCCCTAACCCCCTTCAAGGCAGGACACTCTCCAAACCCTGCTTGGTGTATCCATCCTTGCCCTCTGATGCCTGTTCCATCAAACTCACCCATTCCCCACTGCCAACAATTCCCAAACAAAATAGATCTCATCTCTCTTCCACAGTCCCACTTTTCCTCCGTCCAAATGATTCTCACACATCCACTACCAACTTCCTCCCCGAACCTGTCCAGATGTCTCAAATATCAAACACTCTGAACAAATACCACACTCCTGATTACAAGACACAGCCCAAGCTATCTCCTCTCTGACACACACACACACACACACACACACAGAGAGAGAGAGAGAGAGAGAGAGAGAGAGAGAGAGAGAGAGAGAGCGCTAAACACTCATTTGGGCCAAAGTCACCCAACAAACTCCTCAACGTCACAGATCCCTCCTTCTTTGCATCCCACTGCTTCCTTTCTGCCTCTCCTCTAAGCCCTTCTTTGGCCACATTGCCCCTGTTACCCCAGTTGCCAATGTCCCACCCCCACAGCTGACTGTAGCCTTGACCATCCAAGTCCCCCTTCGGAAACGAAAGCGAAGTTCTCTCAACCTTTACAGGCTGTTTCTCTCATCGTTTGCTAAGAGCCTCCCCAGTCACCCATGTTCCCCAAATATCTCAATTTCAGAAACCACCTGAACCCCACAGAAAGACTATTCTGCTGCAATGGAAACCCCTAAAATTGTTTTCTCCCCAGCACAGCCAGACCCCACTTTCAGATGACAATTGTTCCCTGACCAACCTTATATCGCCAATCTAAATGGTCATGGCTCCACTCAAGAACTCTTGAACAGACTCCAAATTCCTGCCAACCTACAGCCTAAGCTTTCCTGCCTATTGCCTATTCCTAGGGTTGGGATTCTTCTTCCCAACTATAAGGACCATAGGCCTAGGGGTTTCAACTGTACATCCAAGATAGCTTCCCCTAGACTCCTTACCTTTACCTCTGTCCATAGTCCATCTGCCCCAACAAATCAACTCCAGCCCCAGCTACAGCTGTTTCCTTGGAATGCACATCCTGGTCCAGCCTCACAGATGACACTTCCCAATAGTACAACTGATGAAACCTCCTGCTTTTCCCAGCCTTGACCAGCAACCCTGCTTCCTTGGGTCCCTAATGTCACCAGGAAGCACCCACAGAGAGAGAGTGCCCAATATCCAATAACCCGATAATAAAACAAAAAGGTGGCATGTCCACCAACAGATGAAGAAAGCGTGATGTGTGTGGTGCAGGACTAAGCAGCCATTATCAACAAAATCCTCCCGTTCTCGGGACCTTGTGAAAAGCCCAGTCAGCCAGAGTCAGAAAGACAAACGGCACAGGTGTCCTCCCCTGTGGGGAATATAGACAGGAGAAGGGACCTGAAAGGAGAGGACTGAGGGAAGGTGGAAGGGAAGCAGAAGGCATAAACGTGAACAAGCGGCCGGGATGGGGCTCAGCTGGTAGAGTGCTTGCCCAGCTTGCTTCCATCCCCAGTGCTGCATAAATGGTAGCACCCAACAGTGACCTTGGTCTCAGGAAGAGGGGTCAAAGGGATCAGAAGTTCAAGCTCATTTTCAGTTATACAAGAGAGTTCAAGGCCATCTTGGGTAAAAAGACTCTACCTTAAAACATAATAATCGCCCTTAGTACATTACATGACCTTAGGAGAAACTTGCAACAAAACTAATTATGTTGTATATAATTAATATGTTACTATTTCAAAAAAAAGTGCAGGTCAGAAAGATAACTCAGCAGGTGGAGCCCCCTGTCGATGAGCCTGAAATGCCAAGTTTAATTCCTGGGACTACAGGTAGAAGGAAACTGACTCCAAAAATTGCCCCCCGTTATATGCACCTTGACATATGATTGTCCACACATATGCACACAGATATGCTAAAACGTAATAAAAGAACTGACGATTGTGTATAATCTGAGTGGTCATCCGCACAGTACTGACGAGGGAAAACATCCGTTACAACAGTCGGGGCTGTCACCTGCTCGCTGCTTACGGGTACAATTTAGAAACATTTTAAGTGACAGAACAAAAGACCTTTCACCACGCAGTCTTCCAGGATACCATGTGACCCTGCAATTGGCAGACGACCTCAGCAGCAACCGCCACGAACACCACTGACCGTTGCCCGCCCGACTTTACCTTTCTACGCATGCGTGCGTCATGAAGCGGCCAGTAACTGGCATCTCTGGGACCAATGAGATGCAGCGATTCTCCAGGTTTATCCAATGTTTTCAAAGGATTCTAATAAGCCAATGAGACTTCGAGTGTATTATCTGACCCCGAAGTTGCCTCATTCAGGGACTCTGAGAGGAGACAGACACGAGACTGGAACGTATCAGGGAGCGCCTTCCAAGCCCAAGATCTGGTGAGGGATTTAGGAGCCAGAAAGATTCTGCTGCTTAAAAAGAAAAGGAACAGTGAGGGACCAGATCTCTGAGACCTGGGAAAAAAAGCCAGTGAGGAAGATCAGGGGAAAGAAGGGGACAGGGGTCAGCGGCTGGACTGAGTCTGAGGGAGGAGGCTGGGCCTGGACTCTTGGGTCCCAGGGAGGGGGTCTAGATACGTAGGCCTGAGTTTGATAAACAGGGACTGAAGTCTTGGGTCCAAGGGAGAATTGGCCCTGGGTTCTGGAATCTGAAGAAAGGAGGCTTTGCTCTTAGAAGGCTAGGATTGTTCTCTGGTTCTGGATTCTCAAAATTTCAGTTCTGGACTTTGTGTCAAGGAAAGCGTCTGTGTACTAGATGGCCACCATGGCTGCTGGAGGAGGCCGCTGTGGTTATTCCTTCATGCAGGGTACTGGGTTCTGTACACTTAGGCATGAAGCTTGTCGATCAGAATTCTGGGTCCTGTGGGGTGGGAGGAGCACAAACCAAATTCCAAATTCCGAGGATGGACAAACCAGGGTCCTTAGAATCCGAGGTCTGGGGGAGCTGGGTGCTGAGAACTGAAACTCTGAGGCCTGGAGAAGCTTCTGCTTGGGACCTGAAGTCCTGAGGCTTAAAGCAGAGGGCTCCCGGACCCGTTATCCTGCATCTGGACACTGAATGAACAGAGCTGTGGGTTCTTGGTGTAGGGAATCCATGGCTGAGTCTAAGAATTGCAACCAGAGAACATGAGTCCCAGTAAATTGTAACTTCCAAGCAACTCAGGACGAACTGGCTTCACTTTCTTGTGTCCCCTAAAGTTGGCACTGGCCAGAAACCAGGGGTTAATCTCTGTCTGTGTGGCTGAATTGTCTCCTGTTCTCCATCAGTTCCCAGGTCCTGATCAGCTCTTCCCAGCCTCAGAGAAGTCATGGCAGCCTGCTGCATCCAGTACTTATGGCTCCTCTTCCTGCTGGGCTTCACCCCCTTCTCAGGTGAGGATGTAGGGAAGAGCAATGGGCACACCGTCATTTGAGAGTCTTCACTAAGAATCTTTAACAGACTGGGGAGGAGGAAATGATGTCAGATGTGGGAGGAGGAGAATGTGTGCAAAGACCCTGAGGAGGACAATGTGTGAGACGCCCCTTACTCCACTGACCCACTTTGGCCACCCAAAACCTGCCCAGATTTTCAGAGAGAAGTCAAAGCCTTATGTGTCCCTTGGTCCTTTGTCAATAATGGGCACCACCATAGTGTTCCCCTGCCGCCTGCTCCTTGCCTTGGTCTGCGTAGTTCTGTCGCCCGAGGATGCCGCTCACTCTCCATTTGTTCATGACACTGTGTGCTGTCCCCTAGCCTGGAGGACTGTGTATGTCCCACAGTGACTGAGAGTGGTGGGTGCACGGACAGTAGGAAGGACGAGTCACATGGGGCCCTCTGGGCCAGGCTAAGACTTCGGAAGGTTTTAGATGTCTTCTCATTTGTCTAATTATGTATAGGGGAGTGTCTGTCTGTCTCTCTGTTTGCCAGCCTGTCCATCTGCTTGCCTGCCTGCAAGGAGGGTATGTGTTCCTAAGTGCTGGACACTAAACTTGGTACTTCCAAGGGAGCAAGTGCTCTTAACCCCTGGGCCATCTCTAGAACCCTTTAAGAAGTCAGATTTATTCTGGAGGCCTACCAGAATTATAGGGGCCTACTAGAATTTTCTGTCTTCTCAGGGCTTCTTAGAGTTTTTCAGACCTGGCATGATTACCTCATCCATTAGCAGTACCCCAATGCTGGGTGGTAAAGAAGGTGGGGGAGAAGTAAAGAGGAGATCAGAGAGACCCAAGACAGGCAGGCAAAGGCCCCGGCATCTTGCAGCTGTGGGAAAGCATTAGAGGCGGCCACAGTGCTCAGGTGCTGCAGTTGCTGTGCAGCATAAGCCACAGGGTTTCCTGGAGAATGCAGCAGGGGCTGGAGGAAAAGCATGGATGAGAATTTGGGTAGCTCTGCCTCTTGTGCCCCAGGGAGAAGGAGCCACCTTTGAGCAGGATGAGGAGGATGTGATAGGATGGAGCAGAGAGTGCAGATCTGGTTGCAGGAGCAGGGCAGCTGAGCTGCACATTCTCCCCTGGGAAATGAGGAGATGGCCAGCCGCGCACTGGGGGCCATCACGGGGATGTGCTTGTGGACATCCAGTGCCAGCTCCCAGAATTTTTGCATCCTGGGGCACTTGAGGTCATGTGATGCTCATGTGAGGTTGTCAGGGAAGGTCAAGCTCAAGGTCCTCTAACTGGACTGCTGTGTTCAACCCTGACCCTAAGGAGACTGAAAGCCAAAATTCCGAGTCCAGCTCTGCCACCTCCTGCCTGGGTGACACTGGACAAACCCCCAACACTTCCTGCCTCTGCTTCCCTCCCTTGAGAATGCTGCCACCTGCTGTGGGGCTGTGGTGAGGAAGTGAGGCAGTCCTGTCAACAGTGAAGACAGGAGCTGGCTCTGCAGTCCCAGTGCTCCAGAGGCAGAGGCTGGAGGACTGCCAGAGGGAGGCCAGCCTGGACCACACAGCTAGAACCTGTCTCAGACACACACACACGAACACGCACATATACGCACATGCACACACACACAGTGGATGTAGTGGGCTCATCTGTGCAGTCATTTCTGTACCCAGGCACCATGCAGGCCCAGTGCTCACTCGCTGTCAACCTAGTGATCTCTTTGGAATCTAGGGCTTCTCAGTCCAAAGAAATCTATTAGCTGGGGAGTGGCTCAGGAAATAGGTGCTTGCTATGCAAACATAAAAACCTAAGTCCAATTCCTAGCACCCCTGGAGAAAGACACACACACACACACACACACACACAGAGAGAGAGAGAGAGAGAGAGAGAGAGAGAGAGAGAGAGAGAGACAGACAGACAGACAGACAGACAGACAGAGCTATGGTGGAACATGCTTGTAATCCCAGCCCTGGCAAGACAGCGATGGGCAAACCCCACAACTTGCTGCCCAGTCCTCCGTGCCTACTTGACCTTACTTCAAAAGGTTCAGACCACTGAGCGACCCTTTCTGGAAAAACAAGTCAAGGGTGGGTGAGGTGGCTCATCAGGTTAAAGCACTCATGCCAGATGTCCTGAATTCACTCCCTGGTCCCATGTGGTGGAGGGGGAGAACTAACTCCCAAAGTTGTGGCACATACAGAAACCCACATATGCACACACACATACACACACACGTAAGTGCACACACACACGTGCACGCGCGTGCACATGTAATAAAAGTATATAAATAAAAAAGGAGAAGCTTGACTGGAGAGATGAAATCAGTGGCTGAAAGTACATGCTGTGGGAAGCAAGATGTGTAACTCACTCACGATGGCAGCTGGGGTTTCCTCTGACTTCCACATGCATGCACACACACATGAACAGGAATACACACATGTGTGCACACACAAACACACAAAAAAGGTAAAGGTAGCTTGAGACCACCTTCCCCATGAAACCCCATGGGGAGTATAGAATGGCCGAAGAAGGGTCCTCAGTGGAGGAACAAGTCTTCCTCAGGAGGCTCTGAGAGGAGCAGGTGCTCAGGGAGGAACAAGGTGAACAGAGATACAGGCTTGGAGACTGTGACTTCTGAGTCCCTTAATCCAGATGGGGATGTCACAGCCAGGGCATGGGAAGTATGACTCGGAGCATGATGGCCGCCCTTAACCCGGAAGCTGAGGGGCAGACATGGTGGCTCCCTGACTCTCACCAATCTTGACGGCTTTTCTCTCCACAGGTGTTCTGACATGTTACAAGGGGCTCATGATTAGGCTTGGCACTGGCCTTGCTAAGGAAGCTGTCGAGTGGTCTGCTCTGTCGACCAAAGTGTGTGAACCTAAGGAGTTATGTCAGGAGACGCTCCTCCTCATAGACGTAGGTGTGTGGGATGAGACGAGGGCTGCACTCCTGCACCAGGCCAGCACAGCCCTACCCTGGGTTCTGTGTCCTGCAGTTCCTGCCCACCTCCTCCTGTTTCTGGGCTTGTCTTGCTGGGTGGCCGTGTAAGGTAGCCCCAAGCCCAGAGATGAGAAGTGTTGGAACAACAGAAGGGGCCCTGGATGACTGCCATCATTTGAAGCATTCTCGGGATGGGTGTGGCTCAGTTGGTTCAGTGTCTGTTTACCATGCCGAAAGCCCTGAGTTTGATCCATAGCACCAGGTAAACTGGGCACACCTGTAATCCCAGTGCTGGGAAAGAGGAGACAGTGAAATTGAGATTTAGTGCCATCCACACCTATATAGTGAATTCAAGACCATGGTGGGCTGAGACTCAGAGAGAGAGCAAGAGAGAGAGTGAAGAAGAGAGCTAGAGAAACTGAGAGAGGAAGGGAGGGAGAGAGAGGGGGAAGGAAGGGGTAGAAGAGATGGTGAGCACAGTGAGGCTGCAGCCTGTGGGAGGGCTCAGGGAGACTGTGGAGACAGTGTGCAGCAAGGTCTGCAAGGGGCGGGGCAGAAGGAGCCAGGCTTGAGCTTCAGGCTTTGACTGACACAGAACATGCTCAATTGTGTCCTTCCTGTGACTGGGAGCTTCAAGGGACCCAAGAACTGGGCTCCCAGACCTTGTCACCCTCCCCTTCCCAGCCCAGCTTTCACTCTCTTATACCCACAGGACCAAGGACACTCCTACTAGGGAGCAAAGGTTGCTCCGGGCGTGGGGCAGAGGACAACAGTGGTATCTCCATATACTCCCGGCCCCCTGGAATGGTGGTAGCTTCCTACACACGCTTCTGTTCCTCCAACCTGTGCAATGAAGCCAGCAGCAGCAGCGTCCTGCTGAACTCCCTCCCTCGTCCAAGTATGGGATCCAGACATTTGGGAGTTCAGCTGGTGGCTGGCGTTGAGAGCATGCAGTGCGCCCCAACCTTTCTCTCTGTCCTCAGATGTCCCTCCCCCTGGACACCTGCAGTGTCCCGTGTGTGTAGAGTTGTTTACATCCTGCTCTCAGAGTACCAACTTTGTCACCTGCCCTCAGGGGACCACTCGCTGTTATAAAGGGGACCTTGAGCTCCAGGGAGGTGAGTGCGGGAAGGAAAGAACCAGGGCTCCAGGGTTTGAGGATAGAGGGTTGTATCAAGATGAGGCTACCTCAGATGGAAGGAGGCTGGGCCTGGACCCCTGGGTCTAAGGGAGAAGAGCTGGGCCTGGACTCATTGGCCCTTTAGCCCTGTCAGGGAGTGGAACTGGGACCTGGAGTCCTGGGTGGAGGAAGAAAGGCAGGTGTTAGATTCAAGGTTTGGGGGAGAAGGATGGGTCTGGGATTCCTGGGTCGGAGTTTCCCAGCATTGCTGGACTGTGGCACCGCTGACTGATCTTCACCCTCCAGGTGGATTGTCTTCCACACTGAGCCTTCAGGGATGCATGTCCTCACCTGCCAAAAGCTTACTGGGTGGCTCTAGAACAATCGGGATCTTCTCCACAAAAGAACTCTCTGAGGATGAAGAGGGAAATGATCAAAAGCCTCTGGATGGAGGTGCCTCGGCCTCTTTCCTGGCTTGGGTGTTAGGTCTGGGGCTCTTCTTAGCCCTTTGTTTGTAGGGCTTTGTCCTCTCTGCTGAACCCATTTCCCTGCAATCCTTAATCCCTGTTGGCCATCCATACCCAGCCCTCCTCTGATGTCATAACCTTACACTTGGAACCTTCTGCCCATGCTGTCCCGATCCCTCACCTCACATCACTGATATTGATATATGAGAGCCACTGATCTCACCCTGTGCCAGTGGACACCCACATATTGGCCATACATGTGGAATAATAAAGTCGCTGTTGTTTCTCCAAATACTGGGTTTCTCTTTATGCGAGAAGATGATGGCAGGCAGTGGGATCATGAGAGACCCGCTGCCAAGGCCAGCCTTCCTGTGTCTGCCCACAGAGCCTCAGGGTGCTGCCACCTAAAACGCCGGGCCTCACTGTGACCTGGGAGGGACCCGGAGCACAGCAAAGGGCTTTCACCTCTCATGAGTAGCTGGGTAAGAGGCTCTGGGTGACACAAGTCGGGGTTATTGACACGGGAGCAGAGAATAAGGCTTGATACAGTTTCTTAGGGCCATTACCAGGTAAGTTCTGCTATTGTAGGCTTGAAAGGGTAAGGATCAGGGAACACACACACCATACACATACCATACATACATACACTGCATCCACACAACATCTACGCACACCATACACAGACATACCATACACATATACACCACATCCACACAACACAGACACATCACATACACCATACATACACCACACGCACACACCACATACAAGCAACATACAATGCCACATCCACGGCTGTCTCGCCTGTGTGACAAAATGCCTCTCAGGTGGTGGCCGTCTCAAAATGAGGGGCTCGTGCTTCTTGGAGCTTGGTCCCTGGCAGTCTGCTAGAGTTGAGGTGTCTGATTAGCCTCAACGACCTCGTTCACTTTGTTCCTGGCGATGGTTTCTTGCATTGACTCTGCTATCCTTTCTTCTGTTCTACTTTTCTCTTGACAAAAAATCTGTTCAAGGAACCAGGAAACATTCCTAACGGCTCCTTGAATACGGAGGAACTGATGCGTCAGTTCCCTCCCTTGATCCAGGCCATTAATATTATGATTAAGACTCTGGCTCGCGGGCTGGAGAGATGGCTCAGTGGTTAAGAGCATTGCCTACTCTTCCAAAGGTCCTGAGTTCAATTCCCAGCAACCACATGGTGGCTCACAACCATCTGTAATGAGGTCTGGTGCCCTCTTTTGGCCTGCAGGCATACACACAGACAGAACACTGTATACATAATAAATAAATAAATATTTAAAAAAAAAAGACTCTGGCTCGCTCTCTGGGGGAATTTACAGATACCCTAGAACAGAAAGAGCTCATGATAGGAGATTTGATAGAAGATGGACAAATTATGAAGGAAAATGTATGGAATGGCATGAGTTACCATTTATGGAAAGGCTAGCCAGAATGAGAAACCCCTGGTGCATTTTAGATAGGAAAAAAAGGCAAGATATTCTTGATAACATGAAGTCAGCCATTCAATATTGGAACAAACCCTGGGGGTGGAATCCTGAAGAATGGTGTTTGGGTTACCTTGGTTACCTTGAGGGCAGATATGACTTAGGGCCATGAGGAAGCACAGTTGAAGAATGGTGTTTGGTTACCTTGGTTACCTTGAGGGCGGATATGATTTAGGGCCATGAGAAAGCACAGTTAGTTAGTGGTGTGAGACGAATTTCAAAGAAAAGCTCTGCCCACCTGGCCCTGACCACAAGACTTGTTAAGAATAATCAATTGTCTGTAATCATTTTTCTATGGAAACTTTTATGTCTGCCAACTTCCTTCTGTAATCTCTTAAAAGTGATACTTGAATTTTAGTAAAGTTGCAGCAGATTCAAATCTCATTAGAGTTGTGTCTGTCTGTCATTCGCCGAATCCTGGGTTCTCCTAAGCCTTCACCCCTGTTCTCCCTCGGTCTTCAATCTCCAAGAGAGTCAGTCCACGGCAGGTGGCGCCCGAACAGGGACTTATGCCCATAACTGTAGTTTTGTGGGGTTTTGCCTTTATAAACCCTGCCTAAAATGGTGGGGCACCTCCTCTGGCCCCCACAGCATCTGTGTGTGAGACGAGGTCGCTACCAAAGTTTGTGTTGCGTGATTAAACCTTGCTTTTGCTTTTCGGTGAGTCTGTGTCTCTGGTGGTCTTCTTGGGGTCTCTATAACCAGGGCGCAACAGAACCCCCTGCCATCTCCATTCCAACATCAGCTCTTTTGCATTGTTCCTGTTGGCCCATGCTTGCTTTCTAGAAATGCCCAAAGACACCAGCCGAATCTGCATAGTTGGCATGGTGATAGAGTACCACAGGCTGCTGAGACTCCCAATATGTGTCTGCTTGCTTTCTCCACTCTCCAAATTCGATTTTAGAGTCTACCTCTTCATCTGCTTCTCCCCACAACACACATGCTCTAACATCCATCTGTGCTTGTCTGCACAGTGAATGTCCTCTCTCCCTGCTACACCTGTTACGTTCACATCATGAGTCCCCCAGAGACCACCAGGAGTCTGAGTTCATATGCAAAGGCAAAGAGCTTTTATCCTGCAAGCTCAAGCTTGGGTTCTCTGTTCCTACACAGCAGTTAGACCAGGGAGCACTTTGAGCTCAGCTGTGGCAGGGTTTTTAAGGAGTAAAGGTTGGGGGTGGAATTCTAGATTCAGATGGGGTTGAACTCCTGACTGGGCAGGAGTGGGGCAACAGGAGTGTTGTCAAACAGCCATTGGTACTAGTGTTGCTGCAAGGAAACTGGCAACCTATACACAGGTTAGGCAACCATCTGGAACATCTAGTACTTGTCTCAATTCTCATCAGTTCCCCACAGCGTACAGCTTGTAGTTTTTCCTGACTACTGTAAAGGTGAGGACCAATTCCAGTATTGTTAGTCTGCAGCCTGTCATGGCTCCACTAATGTTAAGTTAGGCCTCTTCAACACCTTTTTGGGTGACCACCCCATGGGCATCTCCCTGGTACACCCTTTAGGGGCCCCGCACATGGGCAATCCTACTCACTGAGACACTTGCATGTCTCCAGTGTTTTTTCCTCTGCCTGCTCTAACCTCTCGTCTCTCCCCTTCTACTGGGTAAGTGTCACTACAGAGCTCCCTGCTTTGTCTGCTTTCACAACGGAAGCCACACCAGTGTACCAGGAAGCTTCCTCTCCTCCTACCAGGCCCCCATCACGAGGAAAGGGACACCTCTCCCCTGTGACTTGGGACATTTCTGACAAGTCTCTCAGTCCTCTTAGGGACACCCTGATTTGAAATTCTTGTTACTGCAGCATCTACCCTTCAGCTCCCTCATGGCTCCGTGACTCCTTCCTGGAACTTCCCCACCTTGCTCCTAGTAGCTGCCTACTAAATTCCACAGCTTCTCTACATGCTCCTGGGTCTGTGACCCTATCCTTGTCCCCTTCCCCTCAAAGCCTCCTTGTGTCCTCTCGGCCTTTATGCTACCAGTTGCCTTGACTCCCTTAGAATCTGCTAAGTCCCTCAGCTTCTCTACGTCCTCATGGCTTCTGTGATATTAGAACCTTCCCTCAGGTGGAGTTCCTGCTGGGTCCTCCTCGTCATTTATGGCTACACCTAGCTGCCTAACCTTCCCCATGGTGGAGTTCTTTTCTCCTCCCCTTCTGCCTTTTCTCCTACAACTCAATTCCTTTCTCAGACTCAGAGATTTTCTTAAAGACTCCTTGTCTTACTGAAAATGGCTTGGCCTCAGTATAGCTCACTGGCCAAAGATGGCACAGGATCTACAGATCCCAAGATTGTAACGACTTCTGCCACACAAGCCAATGGACCCAAATTCTTATCTCTAAGGTTCTACAACTTTCCACGCTTAAATCATTTACCTCTATGATTTCTCTGTGCTCTGCCCCCAAGAAACATGTAAAGACTACTGTGTAAATAGTACTTATCTCGGGACTGATTTGTAAATGCATTGAGTGTGGCTATAGAATCTGGAAAATCTGTAACAAAACTTGGTTTAAAACTTACAGCAAAGGCTCAGAGTTAAAAATCTATATTTAGGAATTTGAATTTGCTACCATGTCCTATATATGTGATTCAGCTCTGCTGTAGAGCACACTGCATATGTAACTTGGATTCATAAATTATTGTTTTCAAAAAGGGGATCTACCAGGGAAACACGTCTTAAACAGCAACCACGTGACTTGCTTCCAGCTTGGCTGATGATGACCTCATTGAGATGTAAGCAGCCACATGACTGGCAGCCCTCTTGACTAAGGATAAGAGTACAGACCATGTGACCTCATCATCTTTAGATGACTGACCGTATGGCACAGAGCAACAATTATCAAACCTCTCAGTCCTACTGAGGCCCTCGTTTAACACTGCACCTCTTTTTAGACTAAGGGAGCAACAGGCCTCTGAAATATATTGGATTGCTGTGGTTTTTGTATGATGATAAAATTTGAGGTTATATCTGCTATATACTATATATGTCATTCAATTCTGGTTTAGAACATACTGTATATGATGTTAAAATTTTAAGGTTACAGAGATCTACTAAGACTAACAGAAGCTGATTTGGAGATTTACACCTAACTACATATGTATTTGCTAAGTGTTCAACACCAGGATTCTAAAAAATTTAGATAAGTAGTTATGCCCAGATCACAGAGTCCCCCAAAACCAACTAGGAGATGGAGTCTTGTATGTAAAAGCAAAGAGCCTTTATTCTTACATAAGTTTGCAAACTCGGTCTCTCCATGTGCCCAACGTATTGGAATAATTGGAGAGCCCCAAGCTCAGTTAGGGTTGGGTTTTTATAGTAGTGAAGGTGGGGGTGTCCTGATGAAAATAATGGGTGTGTGCTGGCAGGTGATCCTATCTACAATGTTGGAATGCTAGGAATCTCCTGTGGATGGTCTGCTCCTGGGTGGTGCCTGGGTGGTCTCAGTTTGTGATCTTTCTTGGAACCAGGTATTGCCTTAGAGTAAACTACTGAGACTCGGCCTCTGTTGAGCTTGTCACGGTTGGGTCCTACAAAATAGCAACACAGGTTTGATAAATGAGGTATATTTGATAAATAATATTTAGAAAGGCCTAAGGATTACTTGGGTTCACAGTAATAATTGTCTAGCACCTATGTCTTTGCTCAAGGGTAATCTTTAGCTATTTGGATAAACTAAGCAATACAAAAATTGAAATATTCATTAATGGTGCACTATAAATAGATCAGAAAAGTTGCCAGTCTCCCTATGGATTGAGTGTAATTGTCTGCTCTGTCCCTTTAAGAGACAAGCCACACCCACTCCCTCCCCACCCCCACACCAAGGCAAGCTGACCTTCAGCTTCCAGCCTGAGTCTCTTCTCTTTTCTGTTTCTCTACCAAGAGGCAGCTTCTGCCTTGCTCCATTCTCCCCACTTCTCCCCTACCTCCTTCTCTGTCTGTCTCTGTCTGTGTCTCTCTCTGTTTCTCTCTGCTCTTCCTGTAATGGTAAAAGTAAGATGCTGCCTGGTCCCCAAGTGGCTGCAGTTCCCCAGGCGGAGGCAGTGGGCAGCAGGTCCTGAGAGCAGCCAGTCCCAGACGGGGATGGAGCAGTTCCCAAATGGCTGCAGTCCCATGAGGAGAGACAGACAGATGGGCACGCCACAAGACCATGCCACAGGTCTCTGAAAGCAGCTGGTCCCGAGCAGGGAGCCACGTGGTGGGCAAGATACAGAGACATGGATAGGTACACCATGCAGAGTGAGTCTGGGTATGTATTTAGTGGGCTATGGAAGGGACGGGGAGAGGTGGTTGGCACCTAGAGCTACTCTTCAGGGTCCCCCATGGTCTCTGAAGGTCGTACTTGCCTTTTGCTGTTTAGCGTAGGGCCTGCTAGGCTCCAGAAGTTCCTATGGGCTAAGAAATCTGTAGGAAGACAAGCCTACCTTGACCTGAGCAGCTAGGCTGTTGTTTCCAGCGATTCTGTCCATGTCTGGAGATCTTCAGTTTAGATAAAAGGCAGTTTCACCCAGTGGTCAGCAGTTCAAACAAATTACAGATGGACATTGTTCTGTGCCCATTTGCCTTCTGTCTTCTTTGGAGGAAGTATAGTACTGCTGCTAGGAACGAACCTCTTTTTGTTATGAAAAGTTTTTTTAATAATTAAATATTTAAATGCCACATTCCCCAGATCTCTGAGCAGCTGAGGGCTTTTATCGGGTGCAGGTACAATACAGAATCAGCCTGGAGAGCTGGGTCTGAGCTTGACTGTAGTGGCTTTTAACTTAACAGGTAAGATTTATACTTGTAAAAAGACAGAAAGATGAAAAAAACTGCTTGCAATAGAAGGTTAACAGCAGAACTAACAATAGTAGAGAACATCTTAATATATTTTAATAAGGCTTGGATTAAATATAAAGTATTTTTGTAAGACACTTAAAAGTACATACCAGCTTAAAACATAAGACTTATTGTTTTGTAGTCTAAAATGAGATGCAATGAACAGACAATTATAACATTTAGCAGTAAACGTAAGTGCATTTAAGTTACATGTATGAATACACACACACAGAGTGAACAGGAATTGGGTGAAGTGAATGCTCTTGGTGGCCCCTACCAAAGGCATGCCACCATGCAAAACACGTGGGCAACAGAGTCAGCAAGAGGAATTTAGAGATGAAAACATAAGTAAACTGGGAGACCAAGCAGGGTATACCTCAGTAAAGATGGCCGGACGTGGTCACCTGACCTGGCTCTCAGTTAAGATGGTGGTGAAGTCACCTGACCTCAGTTAAGATGACAGTAAGGTAACCCATGTAATAGAGTTAATACTGGGGAACCAGGCAGGGAATACCTCAGTAAAGATGGTAGAACATGGTCACCTGATCTGGCTCTCAGCCAAGATGTCGGTGAAGTCACCTGACCTCAGTTAAGATGGTGATAAGGTCACCTGACTTCCCCCTTCTTCCCTTACCCCCTCCTCTCCCTTTCTCCTCCATAACCCACTAAATAAATATCCAACCTCACTCTGCATGGTGTGCCTATCCATCTTGCTCTTGCCCGCCACATGGCTCCCTGCCTGGGACCAGTCACCTTCAGAGATTTGCTGTGTGGTCTCGTGCCGTGCCCACTGCAGCTACTTGGGGAACTGAGCCATCCCTGCCTGGGACTGGCTGCTCTCAGGATCTGTTGTCTGCCTGCGCCACTTGGGGACCTACAGCTTTTCTGCCACGACAGCCACTTGGGGATCCACAGCAATTTTACTTAATCCATTAAACTGAGTCTAAGTTAAACCTTTAATTTTGATATCAATAAAAAAATATTATTTTTAAGTATCAAACTTACCAGGGATAAAGCTATAAAATCCTAATTTTATAAAAGCTTTTGTAAGTTGTAAAAGATGATTGAGATATGCAAGGTAATAGTCACTTTATAAAAGACCACATTCTCTGATGTGTTCAGAACTGTACTTGTAGTCATGCCATGTGCTAATGTATTAATTACAGGAATAAGCACTTATTAGCTTCCTGCATGTGTTTTCAAAGTTAAGCATAAATCAAGTAGCTAGACACAGACCAAGTCCGTTTTCTTTAGATATGCATAGTAGATAGATGGTTCTCGACTCTTCAGAGACCTGATGAATATGACAGTTGCATGTTTCATGGAAAAAGCTTCCAGTTCCTGGCAGTGACCCCAAGGTTTCCAGAGAAGGTGATGGAGCACAGAAGAACTCTGTGGCTGGATTTACCATACCCTGGATTTGTGAGTGTATTTTCCACCCATACCTTAATAAAGTCTTGATACCCCTTAGACACATGCATGTGGATTTCTTACTACACCCACTATTGACAAAGGACCAAGGGACATGAAAAGCTTTGACTTCTCTCTGAAAATCTGGGCAGGTTTTAGGTGACCAAAGTGGGTCAGTGGAGTAAGGGGCGTCTCACACATTGTCCTCCTCAGGGTCTTTGCACACATTCTCCTCCTCCCACATCTGACATCATTTCCTCCTCCCCAGTCTGTTAAAGATTCTCAGTGAAGACCCTCAAATGACCTTGTGCCCATTGCTCTTCCCTACATCTTCACCTGAGAAGGGGGTGAAGCCCAGCAGGAAGAGGAGCCATAAGTACTGGATGCAGCAGGCTGCCATGACTTCTCTGAGGCTGGGAAGAGCTGATCAGGACCTGGGAACTGATGGAGAACAGGAGACAATTCAGCCACACAGACAGAGATTAACCCCTGGTTTCTGGCCAGTGCCAACTTTAGGGGACACAAGAAAGTGAAGCCAGTCCGTCCTGAGTTGCTTGGATATTAAAATTTACTGAGCCTCATTTTCTATTGTTGCAATTCTTAGACTCAGCCATGGATTCCCTACACCAAGAATCCACAGCTCTGTTCCTTCAGTGTCCAGATGCAGGATACTTGGTCCGGGAGCCCTCTGCTTTAAGCCTCAGGACTTCAGGTCCCAGGCAGAAGCTTCTCCAGGCCTCAGAGTTTCAGTTCTCAGCACCCAGCTCCCCAAGACCTCAGATTCTAAGGGCACTGGTTTGTCCATCCTCGGAATGTGGAATCTGGCTTGTGCTCCTCCTACCTCACAGGACCCAGCATTCTGGTCATCCTCTTTCCTTCTTCAGGCCTAAGAGGAGAGTACTCAGCACTGTGCCATGAAGGAATAACTACAGCGGCCTCTTGAAGTCACACCTGGGTGGACTTCTAGTCCCCAGAAGCTTCCCATAGACACAAAGTCCAGACCCGAGCTCTCTTCAAAGACTCAGAAAACAAATCCAGTTTCCTAAAACCAAAGCCCCCATCCTTCAGATTTGGGAATCCAGGGTCCAGTTCTCCCTCAGACCCAAGACCGCCACAGGTCCCGTCCCCCTCTGTTCTCCTGCTCACCCTCATTGGCTTCTTTCCTCAGACTGGGGGACCTGGTCCCTCGCTGCTTCTTTTCTATTTAAACAGCCCAATCCTTTCTGTCTCCAGAATATTCTCACCAGAATCAGGCTTGGAAGGCCCTTCCAGAGGAGCCCTGGTGTTAGCTGTCTGCATGTGCATGACTCTTTCCAGGATCCCTGAAAGAGGCAACCTTGGCCAGATAAAACCTCGAAGTCCAGTTGGTTGACGAGAACTCGGCACCTGGCTTCACTGGAGAATCCTGCTGAATCACTGAGCCTCATCGGGTCTCCAGAGAAGCCAATTACTGCCTTTTCAAGAGGCAGGCGTGCATAGAAAATGAGTATTGGGTCTTTAATCCCAACACTTGGGAGGCAGAAGCAGGTGGATAGCTGTGAGTTTGAGGTCAGCCTGGTCTACAGAGCAAGTTCCAGGACTGGCACCAAAGCTACACAGAGAAACTCCGTTTTGAAAAACCGAAAGGAAAAAAGTAAGTGTTGGGCAACAGTTAGTGGCAGTTGTTGCCTAGGTCATTATCCAATTGCAGGGTCACATGGTATCTTGGAGTGCCGCTTGGTGGATGGTCTATTGCCCTGTCACTCAAAATGCTTCTAACTTTACCTATGAGCAGGTGACAGCACACATTGCCATCACAGCTATTTACCCTCATCAGTACTGTGCGGATGACTGCTCAGATTATATACAATCCTTAGTTCTTTTATTACATTTGATACATCCTGTGTGCGTGTGTGTGGACAATCATATCAAGGGGCACATGACGGGACAATTTGGAGTGTGAGTTTCTCCTTCCAATGTGTGGTCCGAGGATTCAAACTCAGGATTTCAGGCTGGTGGACAGTTGCCTTCACCCGCTGAGTTATCTTGCTGCCTCTCACTTCTTTTCTTTATATACAAACATATTCATTATATACAAAGTAACTAGTTTCTTTGGGAGGGATGGGACTGTTGATTTCTCCGTAGCTTTGGAACCTGTTCTGGAACTTGTTCTGTAGACCTGACTGTCCTCCAAATCAGAGATGTGCCTACTTCTGCCTCCCAAGTCCTGGAACTAAAGGCATGTACCACCACCGCCTGGCTAAAATAACTAGTTTGAATGCAAAGCTTTCCTAAGTTCACGTAAAGTACTTCAGATGTTTATTATCATTTGAGGCAGAGTCTTCTAGACCAGGATGGCCTAGAACCCTCTGTGTAGCTGAAAATGACCTTGAACTTCTGATCTCTCTGACCTCTCTATCTCAGTCCTGGGTCACTGCTGGGTGCCACCATTGATGCAGCACTGGGGATGGAAGCAAGCTAGGCAAGCACTCTCCTTTACACAGGGTCCTGAGAACGGGAGGATTTTGTTGATGATGCCGCTCAGTCCTGCACTGCACACACCACACCGTCTTCATCTGTTGTGGACACACTGCTGTTGTGAAGGGCGCAGTGATCACGGTGGGCCAGCCAGAGACGACAGAGCAAGGGGACATTGGATTGTTTTGCTCTTTGGCACAGCAGCATCACATGGGGTTCAGAGGTGACCTGCTGTTTCACACAGCTGCCGGCTCCTTGTCTATAAAGGAAAGAAGCAATGACCTTGTCATAGCATTTTCTGTTATCATATGTGTGACAATGAACATGGTTTTGTGAGTGAATATACTTTTTTATTTTGTTATGTGTATCAGTGTTTGCCTCCATGCGTGTCTGGTACCACTTGTGTGCCCAGTGCCTGCAGAGGCCTGAAGAAGGCATTCGATCCCCTGGAGCTGGAGTTACAGACAGTTGTGAGCTGCTCTGTGGGTGTTGGGATTGAACGTGCACACTCTGGCAGCCTGTGCCCTTATCTATGGAGCTGTGTCTCCAGGCTGGATTTTTTTTAAAAGATTTATTTATTTATTATGTATATATACAGTATTCTCAGTACTCTTCCTGCAGGCCAGAAGAGAGCACCAGATCTCATTACAGATGGTTGTAAGCCACCATATGGTTGCTGGGAATTGAACTCAGGACCTTTGGAAGAGCAGGCGGTGCTCTTAACCACTGAGCCATCTCTCCAGCCCTGGATTTTTTTTAATAGGGAAAAAGTCACAACAATAAAAGAGGTTAAAGAAGGGCTGGAGAGATGGCTCAGAGGTTAAGAGCATTGCCTGCTCTTCCAAAGGTCCTGAGTTCAATTCCCAGCAACCACATGGTGGCTCACAACCATCTGTAAAGGGGTCTGGTGCCCTCTTCTGGCCTTCAGGCATACACACAGACAGAATATTGTATACATAGTAAATAAATAAATATTTAAAAAAAAGAGGTTAAAGAAGCTCTTAGCTTTGTGGAGACAGATGTAGAACTTGCCATCACTGAAATGACTGACACTCCGGTCAGACGCTGCCAACACCAAGAAATGGCAACTCAGATACAAGACCTAGGGATAACACCATGCCCCTTTAGGATCCCCAGAGATGTGTGCTTCGTGCGGGCTCATGTGTATGTGACTGCCAGAGATCTGATGTCTGTGTTGAATGCTTTCCTCTCTCAGGGTCTGAATTAATTTTCTGAGAAAGGCTTCTCACTGCATCTGCTGGATGGAGAGCGAGTGTCTGGGATCAGCCTGTAATGTTCCCAGTGCTAAAGTTATTACTATGTGTTATTCTGCTTCGATTTTGCCTTCTTACTAGGGATTTGAACTCAGATCACCATGCTTGCATAGCAAATATTTAACCCACTAGGTCATCCCCAGACTCCAGAAATGACTTTTTGTTTTGTGTGTGTGTGTGTGTGTGTGTGTGTGTGTGTGGCCGTATTTGTCCTGGAACTCAGAGATCCTGCACTCTCCTCCCCATTACTGAGGTTAAAAGGATGGGCCACAATGGCCAGCCCCAGAAATGTCTTTTTCAAACTTCAGTCATAATAAAATAAACAGGATATTTTGATTGCATTGCTCAGCAGTTTTATTTGTCAGCAAGAATTTAGGATTCAGTACACTTAAGGCAGGTATGTGATTGTGGAGGGAAAAGGGAAGAATTAGGGCTAGGTGCTTTTAGATCCTGGTTACAGGACAGAATATGTTGAGGTGTTTAGGATCCAGAAAGAAATACACCCCTTAGTTCCTGTTTTGTCCAGTTCCATCTCTTTGGGATGTCAGCAGTGGTTTATTGGAGCTAAATAATTCAAGAGAGTGAATATTTAAATTTTCAGAAAAAAGAATCAACCTAGTTTCTAAACACACAGACATTATTAAAAATCATGTGCATTTGCTATTCATTTTTTTCCAGACAAGATTTCTCTGTGTAACAGCCCTGACTGTCCTGGAACTCACTCTGTAGACCAGGCTGGCCTCAAACACACAGAGATCCACCTGCCTCTGCCTCCCGAGTGCTGGGATTACAGGCGTGCGCCACCATCGCCTGGACTTTGAATTGAATTTTTTAGGTGAGTATTCAACAGTCACCACTTGCCATGCGCATCGTCTATTTCCCATGGTTTGGTGTCACTTGTCCTTGTCCCAGCTGTGTGGTGCAAATATTAGATGACTGCTCCTGAGAATTCCTATTCATTACTTATGGAAGAGTGTCCCCAGGTAGGTAGGGCCTCAGATTTTGGGGGTCCCCCTGCTTCTGTCTCTCAGGTGCTACTGTAGAGCTTTGTACCACATCTGGCTGTAATTGTTGTTTTCAAATGGGGCCTCATGTATCCTAGGCTGGCCTTGAACTCACAGCATAGCCAGAGAAGACAGCCAGGAACTGTTGATCTTCCTGTCTCCATCTCTAAGTCCTGGGGTTGTAGGCGTGCACCCCGACACCTGGTCTATACAGTGCTGGGGCTCAAACTGGTGCTTTATGCGTGTGAGATGAGCACCCTACAGTCCAGCCTTGGAGCTGTTCTCAAATGCTAGAGTGCTGGCGTGTTCTGGAGGCCTGCTGCCGACAGCGTCATCTCTGCTGAACTGAACTACGTGGATACTACGAACTGTGCACAGGAAATGCTTACAACCAAAATTCGTTTTCTCTTTTCATTTGAGACAGAATTTCATGGAGCCCAGGCTGAGTCCAAAGTGACAGTAATCAAGGATGACCCTGAAGTTCTGAGCCTTCTGCCCACCACTCCTGAGGCCCATCAGAATGTCTGTTCAGTGCGTCCTATTGGGTTCAGTAAGCACACCATGGGAACTGGCAAAAACAGTGAAGTCAAGCCTTCCCTTCTTCCCAGGGAAATTGCTCGTTCACAATTTGGTGTATGTTGTAGTCTGTGTTCAATTGTATGAAGAGATACCATGACCTCAACAACTCTTATAAAAGAGAGCATTTAATTGGGGTTTGCTTGCACACACGCAGACAAGGTAGCTGAGAATTCCATAACTGCACCCACAGGCAGTGCGTAGAGAGAGCCACTGGGCCTGGCTGGACACACTTCCTCCAGCAAGGCCACACCTACTCCAGCAAGGCCACAGGCAATCCTTCTCAAGCAGTGCCACTCCCTGAGGACTTAGCATTCAAGCAGATGAGCAGTGGGGCCTTCCTTACTCAAACCACCACACGTCAAACAAGAGTGAGAGTGGCTTCCTTCAGGGGTCAGCTTAACTGGAAGGGACCTGTCTCCTGGTCTCATAGAGAACCATTTCATATACACTTGCAAATTTACAAAGTTCACAGAGTCCCTCAGACATTGGACCTGCCTGAGCAAAGTTTTCAGTTGTCTGAGGCTTACATTTTATTTAATTTCCTGGAGACGGGATCTCATTGTGCAGTAATAGCTTTGACTGATGTGGAACTGCACAGGGAGACCAGGCTGATCTTACCTCTGCTTCCTCTTGCCTCTCTCAGGATAACAGGTGTGAGCCACCACATCTCATCTCTCCCCACCCCCTTTTTGTGAGATATATATATATATATATATATATATATATATTAGATAGGGTTTTTTCTGTGCAGCCCTGACTGTCCTGGAACTTGATCCATTTACAGATTAGCCTTCAACTCTGCCTTCCAAGTGCTGAAAATAAAGGGGTGTATCACTACACCCAGATCTGTGGTTCTGAACTGATTTTAAGAAGTGGATTTCCCCATTCCACAGATCTTTGCGATTAGTCCTGTTTGGCATCAAACATTTTTTTTTTTTTGAGACTGGGATTTTCTGTGTAGTTCTGACTGTCCTGAAACTCATTCTGCACATAGCCAAGGCTGGCCCCAAACTTGAAGATCTGCTGCCTCAGCCTCCCAAGTAATGGGACTACAGGCATGTGCCACCATGGCATGGCTAACTTTAAATTTGCCTAAGGCTCTTATGGGCTGGGATTTCAGAGATGTGCTACTATGCCCTAACATGTCATCTTATGCATTGTCATAACAACTTATATATTTTTTTAATTTATAAATTTATAGCCAGGTATTGGTGGTACATACTTTAACCCAAACACAGTGGAGGCTATTGCAGGTGATTCTCTGTGATTCAAGGCCAGTTGGTTTACAAACAGAGTTCCAGGATAACAAGGGCTGTTACACACAGAAACCCTATCTGGAAACACACAAAAAAGTTCATTTCAATCACATGCCTAAGCCACTGTCTGCGTGTGCATGTGCATGTGAGCAGTGCCCTCAGAGTCCAGACGAGGGCGTTGGAACCCCTAGAGCTAGACTAGTGGATGGCTGTGACCACCCAGCCTGGCTGCTGGGAACCACACTTGTGTCCTCTGCAAAAGCAGAGTGCACCTCTGGCTGCACAGCTGTCTCTCCAGCCCCAACAATGTGTTTCAAATACAGGTCTGCTCCTGTGTCCTGCAGCATCTGTTCCCCAGGACCCTGACCTTACACCACCTGGGTGTGGTGACACACAACTATCAGCCCAGGAAGGGAGATGGAGGTGTGGTTTCGGGGAGATGAGGTGGGTAGTCAAAGGCAGTTCTGATGGTTATCAGCTGTCACCCCAGACCTGAGCTGCTGTTCTGTGTAAACTCTGTCCTCCTCTTCTGCTCATGGTGTGAACTGAGGTGGACATTGTGATAATTATATAACATTACACGATGGGGCAATGACTCATGGGATAGTATGCCTTCTGTAGGGAAGACTCCAACATCTGGACAAAGAAAAAGGGTGGAAGATAAGTATAGTGGCTAATATCTTTTGGCAAGGAATGAGATTGAGAGACAGCTAGGGCATTGCTATAACGCACCATTGGTGGTGTGTCTGTTGAGTGTCTTTCCAGAGAGCATGAATGGAGTGGGGACGGCCCACCTGACTGTGGGCAGGGCACCATGCCATGGCTGGATCATCGTTCCAATCTCCCTGTGTTTGGATCCTTAGAGATGACAAGGTCCCAGTTCCGTGCCCACCTCCACACTTCCTGTCTACAATGAGCTACCATTCCGCCAATACACCTTCCCTCCATCTATCTTGTTTTCAGGTTTGCATCACCTGAAAGAAATTAATTAATCCACCGAGGAGGGTGTGTGGCCTCATGTGGATACTTCTGCCTCTCCGGAGCTTCCTCATCTCAGCAATGTGGGTGTCAGGTCTATGGGAGCTGCCTTACCGGTCTCTGGTTCAGCCTGTGCCTGCCCAAAAGGACAGTGATACTGGAATGTGAATCCCGTGCTCCTCCCTCATAGAGCCCTGCTGAACAGGACGCAAGTTTCTGCCCAGAATGAAAACTCTAAGAACAACCATCAGTGAGATGTTTCATTGTGGTAATGGCATCTTTTCAAAGCCCTATGTTTTGAGTTCAGTGCCCCAGAAGCCACATTATAGAAAGAGAAAACCAAACACACACACACACACAAGAGAAGCTGAGGATCACAGGTCAGAGTAAGGCCCAGTGACCCTGGCCTCCCAGGTCACAGCAAGGCCCAGTGCGTTAGCTGCAGCACCAGGATGGCTCTGGGGGCGCAGGGTGGAAAGAAGCCTTGGAGTCACCCATGCTGTGTAGCAGTTTCCTCTGACATGGAAACACTCCGTCCTGCAGGGAAGCTGCTTAAACAGGAAGCTAAACAACTCAAAATAAATTCAGAAAGTCCCTGAAGCCAGCCAGGTCCCCTGGCCCCTCCCTACCAGGGCAAGCAGTAAAAGTTGCAGAGGGGACTCAGACCAGATCAGACCAGCTGAGAGGAAGAAGCAGAACCCAGATGAGCTGGCTGCAAGAGGTTTAGACCAACTGAGGCACGCCCTCCAGCCGGTTGAGCTGCCTGCTGTCTGTGCCCTGGGCTCCAGGTTCCCAGCTCTGTGAGCTGTCACTCATGCAGGGGTGGGCTTTGGTGATGAGCCTTTTCCAAGTCATTTCTGCTCCTGTAAATAATATCTGACCCATACATATTCGTGTAAGTAACCCCAATACAAAACTCATTGGTTTGCCAAGTTGGACTTTGGCATCTGTATTTTGTTCTGTCAAGGTGTCAGATCTGGGCTGAGTAGATGTGCATGCTGAGTCTCCGCAGAGAACATTTTGTCACACTGCACCATGGAGGCCAGGGCTTGGCAGCGGACTCTCAATGGGTCCCCACTAGTGCTGTGCATCTCCTCACTCAGAGAAACCCAGTATTTGGAGATAGACAGTAACTTTATTATTCCACATGTGTGTCCCACTGGACACATATATATGTCCTGATATATAAATATCAGAGTCAGCATCGTGTGGTAAGGGATGTCGGCACTGGGATGGCTCAGAAGGAAGCTTCTAGGTGTACGGCCTTAGGTTATGACATCGGAGGAGGGTTGGGTGTGTGTGGCCAGCAGGGGTTAAGAGTTACGGTGAAATGAGCTCCGCAGAGAGGATGAAGCCCTCCAAACAAAGGACTAAGAAGAGCCCCAGCCCTAACACCCAAGCCAGGGAGGTGCCGGGGACAAACAGATGGGAGAATGAATTTGCAGTCAGTAACTTCTTCACCTTTTCCCCCAAGGTGAAGATCCCCATTTCAAATACATCCCGAAATATACTTTTGAAAGTCAACTGCAGACATCCTTCAATGAGAAGAGATTCATTGACCCCACCTAGAAGATGAAGATCCAGTCAAGGGGCAAAGGGAAGGGAAGGATAGTTCAGTAAACCTAAAGACCTTCTACCCAGGAATCCAGATTCCAGACCTCCTCCTGTGGACCCAGGAGCCCAAGTCCTGAATTTTTCCCTCAGACCTAGGCTTCTAGACTCCAACCACACTCCCTCTGCAGTCCAGACCTCTGGAGCCCCCCCCCACCTCCTGAGTCCCTGGAGTCCTGCCCCAGTCTCCCTAATCCCCGATGCAGACCTCTGAGTCTCCCTAATCCCGGAATACAGACCTCTGCACTCACCTCCCTTGATTTTCAAAGTACCAGAATAGCAACCAGTGTCCTTAGGGCAGAAGACAAGATTGGGGGGGCAGGACCTCTGATTCGTCAAACAAACAGGGCACTGGAAGGATTTTGTGTCATAGGTGGCTGGGGAGAGATGAGGAGGAAGCTGCACAGTGTGCTCTCAGCTGCTGGCACAGGCAGCCCTCCTGCAGTTCTCTGTCCCCAGATCACATACATTCAAAGTGAAAGTGGCCAAGTGTGGCATCGCTGCTGGTAGCATTGTTGCAATCATCAAATTCACAGAAGTTGATATACATGGCAGCCTGTATTCCACGTCCTTTGGCAAGCTCCTCAACACGGTCACTACTCCACTGCCTAGGGAGACCGGACCCTTTGCTCCACACTAGGACAGATTTTGCCCCTACGAGGGTACAAGAGTGAAAGCCAGGATTGGATGGGGAAGAAGGCAAAGCCTGGGAGCCCAGTTCTTGGGTCCCTTGAAGCTCCCAGTCACAGGAAGAACACAATTCAGCATGTTCTGTGTCAGTCAAAGCCTGAAGCTCAAGCCTGGCTCCTTCTGCCCCGCCCCTTGCAGACCTTGCTGCACACTGTCTCCACAGTCTCCCTGAGCCCTCCCACAGGCTGCAGCCCCACTGTGCTCACCATCTCTTTCTTCTACCCTGCGGGATTTCCCTCCACACTCTGCCCTTCACACCCACAGCTGGCTCCCACGCTCTATTCCTTTCTCCTTTCCCCACTACCTGTAAAGCTGCAGAAGGACTCAGTGGTTTAACAAGTCCCATACAGTCAGTCACTCAGCTTTCTTCCTCTCTCTATCCTCCTCTCTGCCTCCCTCCACCTCTCCCTCCCCCCCCCTTCCTCCCTCTTCCCCAGCACTGAGACTCATCTAGTCCAGGCTGCTCTGGAACTCCCGATATCGCTGCAGATGAAGCTGACTGTCTCCACCCGCAGCTCCATACAGCCACGACAGGCAACTGCCACCACACCCAGTTCATGTGCTGCTAGGGATGAAGTCCAGGGCTTTCTCCTAATTAGCACATGGCTGCCTCATATACCCCGTCATGGCCCAGAAACAAGGCACAGAGAGAGGAGCCCAGGCATGAAGGGAGCTGAGCAGGAACTGCAGGAGGGATGGCCTGCGCAGGAGTGTGGACATGCATCTCTTCGAACACACCTACGTCTACTATCAGGAATGTCTCCTGACAAATCTCCTTAGGTCCAGCTTGTATGAAGCCCTGCGGGGACCAGTCAACAGCTTCCTTAGTGAAACCACTGCCAAATTTCACCATGGTCCCACTGTGACAGTTCAGAGCACCTGTGGAGAGAAAAATCGCCGGGATTAGTGAAAGTCAGGAGGCCACCATGTCTGCCCCTCAGCTTCTGGGCTAAGGGCAGCCATCACACTCCAGGTCATACTCCCCATGCCCTGGCTGTGACATCCCCGTCTGGATTAAGAAGGGACTCAGAAGTCACAGTCCCCAAGCCTGCAGCTCTATTCACCCTGTTCCTCCTCAGAGCCTCCTCCACTTGCTCCTCCACTGAGGGCCCCTCTTCAGCCATTCTCTCCTCCCCATCTGGTTTCATGTCCTCCTTAGCCTTGTGGGATGTTTGAGTACTTTGTGAAAATGTAGTGCTGTGATTGGTTTAATAAAGAGCTAATTGGTGGGACTTCTGGGCAGGGAGAATGGAAGGAGGAGATGAATCCAGGTGTGCACCAGACACCAAGGAGACAGGGAGAGAGTCAGACATACAGAATGAAAGAAAAGTAAAAAGCCACAAAGCAAA
The DNA here is from genome assembly GCA_902806775.1 of Microtus agrestis. NCBI lineage: Eukaryota > Metazoa > Chordata > Mammalia > Rodentia > Cricetidae > Microtus > Microtus agrestis. Next base: position 765,793 of record CADCXT010002393.1, read on the forward strand.
GGGTGCATTAACATAAATGACTTAATTAAAGTTATAAGAGCTAATGGGACTAGCCTAAGCTAAGGCCGAGCTTTCATAGTTAATAAGAAATATCTGTGTCATTATTTTTAAAGTGGAAGCCCAAAGGAAAGTTCAATTACACATTAGAATACTGAGGAAAGTGGCCTGGCGCTATATCTTTCTGCGTGTTTGTGTTGGTGCTCGTGGGAGTGTGTGTGTCTGTGTGTGCGCAGAGGACAATGCCAGGTGCTTTCTCTAATCAGATTTCACCCCCTGTTTGATCCAGGGTCTCTTGCTGAAAGTACAGCTCCCTCATTTGGCTGGACCCACTAATCAGTAAGACCAGGGCTCTTCCCCAGCCCTGGGATTGCAAACCCTTTACCATCAGAGCCATCTCCCCAGCCTAATGCAGTGCCTGGACTGAGAAGCCCTAGATTCCAAAGAGATCACTAGGTTGACAGCGAGTGAGCACTGGGCCTGCTCGGTCCCTGGGTACAGAAATGACTGCGCAGATGAGCCCACTGCATCCACTGTGTGTGTGTGTGTGTATGTGTGCGTGTGTGTGTGTGTGTGTGTGTGTGTGTGCGCGCGCGCGTGTGTGTGTGTCTGAGACAGGCTCTAGCTGTGTGGTCCAGGCTGGCCTCCCTCTGGCAGTCCTCCAGCCTCTGCCTCTGGAGCACTGGGACTGCAGAGCCAGCTCCTGTCTTCACTGTTGACAGGACTGCCTCACTTCCTCACCACAGCCCCACAGCAGGTGGCAGCATTCTCAAGGGAGGGAAGCAGAGGCAGGAAGTGTTGGGGGTTTGTCCAGTGTCACCCAGGCAGGAGGTGGCAGAGCTGGACTCGGAATTTTGGCTTTCAGTCTCCTTAGGGTCAGGGTTGAACACAGCAGTCCAGTTAGAGGACCTTGAGCTTGACCTTCCCTGACGACCTCACATGAGCATCACATGACCTCAAGTGCCCCAGGATGCAAAAATTCTGGGAGCTGGCACTGGGTGTCCACAAGCACATCCCCATGATGGCCCCCAGTGCGGGGCTGGCCATCTCCTCATTTTCCAGGGGAGAATGTGCAGCTCAGCTGCCCTGCTCCTGCAACCAGATCTGCACTCTCTGCTCCATCCTACCACATCCTCCTCATCCTGCTCAAAGGTGGCCCCTTCCCCTGGGGCACAAGAGGCAGAGCTACCCAAATTCTCATCCATGCTTTTCCTCCAGCCCCTGCTGCATTCTCCAGGAAACCCTGTGGCTTATGCTGCACAGCAACTGCAGCACCTGAGCACTGTGGCCGCCTCTAATGCTTCCCCACAGCTGCAAGATGCCGGGGCCTTTGCCTGCCTGTCCTGGGTCTCTCTGATCTCCTCTTTACTTCTCCCCCACCTTCTTTACCACCCAGCATTGGGGTACTGCTAATGGATGAGGTAATCATGCCAGGTCTGAAAAACTCTAAGAAGCCCTGAGAAGACAGAAAATTCTAGTAGGCCCCTATAATTCTGGTAGGCCTCCAGAATAAATCTGACTTCTTAAAGGGTTCTAGAGATGGCTCAGGGGTTAAGAGCACTTGCTCCCTTGGAAGTACCAAGTTTAGTGTCCAGCACTTAGGAACACATACCCTCCTTGCAGGCAGGCAAGCAGATGGACAGGCTGGCAAACAGAGAGACAGACAGACACTCCCCTATACATAATTAGACAAATGAGAAGACATCTAAAACCTTCCGAAGTCTTAGCCTGGCCCAGAGGGCCCCATGTGACTCGTCCTTCCTACTGTCCGTGCACCCACCACTCTCAGTCACTGTGGGACATACACAGTCCTCCAGGCTAGGGGACAGCACACAGTGTCATGAACAAATGGAGAGTGAGCGGCATCCTCGGGCGACAGAACTACGCAGACCAAGGCAAGGAGCAGGCGGCAGGGGAACACTATGGTGGTGCCCATTATTGACAAAGGACCAAGGGACACATAAGGCTTTGACTTCTCTCTGAAAATCTGGGCAGGTTTTGGGTGACCAAAGTGGGTCAGTGGAGTAAGGGGCGTCTCACACATTGTCCTCCTCAGGGTCTTTGCACACATTCTCCTCCTCCCACATCTGACATCATTTCCTCCTCCCCAGTCTGTTAAAGATTCTTAGTGAAGACTCTCAAATGACGGTGTGCCCATTGCTCTTCCCTACATCCTCACCTGAGAAGGGGGTGAAGCCCAGCAGGAAGAGGAGCCATAAGTACTGGATGCAGCAGGCTGCCATGACTTCTCTGAGGCTGGGAAGAGCTGATCAGGACCTGGGAACTGATGGAGAACAGGAGACAATTCAGCCACACAGACAGAGATTAACCCCTGGTTTCTGGCCAGTGCCAACTTTAGGGGACACAAGAAAGTGAAGCCAGTCCGTCCTGAGTTGCTTGGAAGTTACAATTTACTGGGACTCATGTTCTCTGGTTGCAATTCTTAGACTCAGCCATGGATTCCCTACACCAAGAATCCACAGCTCTGTTCCTTCAGTGTCCAGATGCAGGATACTTGGTCCGGGAGCCCTCTGCTTTAAGCCTCAGGACTTCAGGTCCCAGGCAGAAGCTTCTCCAGGCCTCAGAGTTTCAGTTCTCAGCACCCAGCTCCCCCAGACCTCGGATTCTAAGGACCCTGGTTTGTCCATCCTTGGATTGTGGAATCTGGTTTGTGCTCCTCCCACCTCACAGAACCCAGGATTCTGATCGACAAGCTTCAGGCCTAAGTGTACAGAACCCAGTACCCTGCATGAAGGAATAACCACAGCGGCCTCCTCCAGCAGCCATGGTGGCCATCTAGTATACAGACGCTTTCCTTGACACAAAGTCCAGAACTGAAATTTTGAGAATCCAGAACCAGAGAACAATCCCAGCCTCCTAAGAGCAAAGCCCCCTTTCTTCAGATTCCAGAACCCAGGGCCAATTCTCCCTCAGACCCAAGACTTCAGTCCCTGTTTATCAAACTCAGGCCTACGTATCTAGACACCCCCTCCCTGGGACCCAAGAATCCAGGCCCAGCCTCCTTCCTCAGACTCAGTCCCGCCGCTGACCCCTGTCCCCTTCTTTCCCCTGATCTTCCTCACTGGCTTTTTTCCCCAGGTCCCTCACTGTTCCTTTTCTTTTTAAGCAGCAGAATCTTTCTGGCTCCTAAATCCCTCACCAAATCTTGGGCTTAGAAGGCGCTCCCTGATAAGTTCCAGTCTCGTGTCTGTCTCCTCTCAGAGTCCCTGAATGAGGCAACTTCGGGGTCAGATAATACACTCGAAGTCTCATTGGCTTATTAAAATCCTTTGAAAACATTGGATAAACCTGGAGAATCGCTGCATCTCATTGGTCCCAGAGATGCCAGTTACTGGCCGCTTCATGACGCACGCATGCGTAGAAAGGTAAAGTCGGGCAACGGTCAGTGGTGTTCGTGGCGGTTGCTGCTGAGGTCGTCTGCCAATTGCAGGGTCACATTAGGTATCCTGGAAGACTGCGTGGTGAAAAGTCTTTTGTTCTGTCACTTAAAATGTTTCTAAATTGTACCCGTAAGCAGCGAGCAGGTGACAGCACCGACTATTGTAATGGATGTTTACCCTCGTCAGTACTGTGCGGATGACCACTCAGATTATACACAATCGTCAGTTCTTTTATTACGTTTTAGCATATCTTGTGTGCATATGTGTGGACAATCATATGTCAAGGTGCACATAACGGGGGGCAATTTTTGGAGTCAGTTTCCTTCTACCTGTAGTCCCAGGAATTAAACTCGGCATTTCAGGCTCATGGACAGGGGGCTCCACCTGCTGAGTTATCTTTCTGACCCGCACTTTTTTTTTGAAATAGTAACATATTAATTATATACAACATAATTAGTTTTGTTCAAGTTTCTCCTAAGATCATGTAATGTACTTCGGGCGATTATTATCTTTTGAGGTAGAGTCTTTTTACCCAAGATGGCCTTGAACTCTCTTGTGTAACTGAAAATGAGCTTGAACTTCTGATCCCTTTGACCCCTCTTCCTGAGACCCGGGTCACTGTTGGGTGCCACCATTTATGCAGCACTGGGGATGGAAGCAAGCTGGGCAGGCACTCTACCAGCTGAGCCCCACCCCGGCCCCTTGTTCACGCTTATGCCTTCTGCTCCCCTGCCACCTTCCCTCAGTCCTCTCCTTTCAGGTCCCTTCTCCTGTCTATATTCCCCACAGGGGAGGACACCTGTGCTGTTTGTCTTTCTGACTCTGGCTGACTGGACTTTTCACAGGGTCCCGAGAACGGGAGGATTTTGTTGATAATGGCCGCTTAGTCCTGCACCTCACACACCATACTTTCTTCATCTGTTGGTGGACATGCCACCTTTTTGTTTTATTATCGGGTTATTGGATATTGGGCACTCTCTCTCTGTGGGTGCTTCCTGGTGACATTAGGGACCCAAGGAAGCGGGGTTGCTGGTCAAGGCTGGGAAAAGCAGGAGGTTTCATCAGTTGTACTATTGGGAAGTGTCGTCTGTGAGGCTGGACCAGGATGTGCATTCCAAGGAAACAGCTGTAGCTGGGGCTGGAGTTGATTTGTTGGGGCAGATGGACTATGGACAGAGGTAAAGGTAAGGAGTCTAGGGGAAGCTATCTTGGATGTACAGTTGAAACCCCTAGGCCTATGGTCCTTATAGTTGGGAAAAAGAATCCCAACCCTAGGAATAGGCAATAGGCAGGAAAGCTTAGGTTGTAGGTTGGCAGGAATTTGGAGTCTTTTCAAGAGTTCTTGAGTGGAGCCATTGACCATTTAGATTGGCGATATAAGGTTAGTCAGGGAACAATTGTCATCTGAAAGTGGGGTCTGGCTGTGCTGGGGAGAAAACAATTTTAGGGGTTTCCATTGCAGCAGAATAGTCTTTCTGTGGGGTTCAGGTGGTTTCTGAAATTGAGATATTTGGGGAACATGGGTGACTGGGGAGGCTCTTAGCAAACGATGAGAGAAACAGCCTGTAAAGGTTGAGAGAACTTCGCTTTCATTTCCAAAGGGGGACTTGGATGGTCAAGGCTACAGTCAGCTGTGGGGGTGGGACATTGGCAACTGTGGCCAAAGAAGGGCTTAGAGGAGAGGCAGAGAGGAAGCAGTGGGGTGCAAAGAAGGAGGGATCTGTGACGTTGAGGAAAGAGTTTGTTGGGTGACTTTGGCCCAAATGAGTGTTTAGCTCTGTGTGTTGTGTGTGTGTGTGTGTGTGTGTGTGTGTCAGAGAGGAGATAGCTTGGGCTGTGTCTTGTAATCAGGAGTGTGGTATTTGTTCAGAGTGTTTGATATTTGAGACATCTGGACAGGTTCGGGGAGGAAGTTGGTAGTGGATGTGTGAGAATCATTTGGACGGAGGAAAAGTGGGACTGTGGAAGAGAGATGAGATCTATTTTGTTTGGGAATTGTTGGCAGTGGGGAATGGGTGAGTTTGATGGAACAGGCATCAGAGAGCAAGGATGGATACACCAAGCAAGTTTGGAGAGTGTCCTGCCTTGAAGGGGGTTAGGGATGCTGTTATCTGGGTTATGTAGTAGGGTAGCCTGGAGTGAGTGGTAAGGGATGAAAAGGGCAGCTTGATGGGCTGTCATGTCGGGAAGGTTATCGTCTTTACTGGTAATGGACAGGTCAGTCTGATGAGGAGCATTGCCACAGTGCAGATGGCATTGTCTATGCAGTGTCCCATTTGTCTTTAGCTTTCTTGTTGGGAGGGGGTGTCTGTTTATTGTGGAAAGTTTTTCATTTTAAATGCCATATTCAGCAGATGTTTGAGAAATTTGAGGACCAGGTATTTATTAAGTTACCTCATTACAGGCTTAACCATGAAGACACACATAGGAGGCCAAATAAAGCTTATTCCTGTAATTAATCATGATAACAAGTATAGTTCTGGACATATTAAAGAATTTGATTATTCATCAGGTGACTGACTATTAACTTACGTATCTTAATTATCTTTAATGGTTTAAGTTTGAGTCTTAAAATTCGAGTTAAAGATTTGGTTGGAGATCCTTTAACGTCAAAATAAACCATAAACACTATAAACTTTACCATTACAGAATATCAGATTTTTGTGCGGCTCAGTTTAAACTTTAAGCAGTGTCAGGACAGGTAAGGATTAAGTTAGGAAAATAGGGGGGAGGGAATTAGTTTTCAGGAAGGTGGCAGGGGAGATGGGGGTGGGGGCAGGGATGAGATGGGTGGGGGTTGGGCTGGGATGTGGGACAGAGGGGTTGGGTTGGGGAGGTGCAGTAGCCCAGACACAGGCCTAAGGAAGCTGTACTTCCTAGGGGGAGGAAAGGTGTGAGTTTGTTTGGGATTTTGGTTGCTGGGAAGGGAAAATGCAAAGGTGGACAGTTGAACTTGGGCCTCCTAGAGTTCTGTGCTCATGAGCATTGACTCCTCCCTGCCTGGCTGGGCTGAACTGGGCCAGGGAAAGTGGGCTAGAGGACTAGGAGGTGCCTAGGAGAGGGAATCTGGAGAGGCCAGCCATCTGGCTTTACAGCAGAAGGAAAAATGGGGTTATGCTGCCTTTGGCCAGCAGTGAGTGGTAGCGACTAGGGGTGTGGCCTGTGGCAGTAGCCCAAGCAGCCCAGACCTGAGGAGCAGGGGCTACAGCGTCTGTGCCTGTGGCATTGGTTCAGTGGTGGCAGGGGGATGTGTGTAGCTAGCTGCACAGCTGCAGTGGAAGTAGGGGTTCTGGGGGGGCTAGAGGCAGCCTGGGCTGTACAGGCCTGCAGGATTGGCTGCATGGGGCAGGGCTGTGCTGGCAGAATAGGTGCACAGCAGGATTTGGTTGTAACTTCTGGTCATGCCAGGGCGCAGGTGCAGCAGCTAGTGGGCACAGAGTGCTGGGCAGTCAGTATACCTGCAGTGCGCAGAGGCTTAAATAGGACATGAAACAATGTGCACGGAACAGTGGCATATAGAAAAACTCAGAGAGTGTAAGAATCACACAGAGGGCATGGAGCAGACAAAAGAGAAAGCAGAGACACATTCTGAGTTATTGTTTGGTGCCAAAGTGCATCGTTAATATCAAGTATGCGTTTTCCAGGTGGTGGAAGCTATTCCCACCAGCAGACACGGAGAGAGAGGGTGTTTCCATGTATCTCGAGAGGTGATAAGGAGATCTCCGGGAAAAGGGGATCGTCGTCCAGAGTCCATCACCAAGAGAAAGGACACAGTTGTCCCTTGAGGAAATCTAGAACCTGTCAACAGGATTTTCAGTGGGGGAGGGGCAGTAGCCAAAAGTGGAAGCAAAGCTTGCCAACCGCACCCGACTGGAGAGAATGTAGGGAGTGTAGCGGGAAACTCACCAATTGGCAGCTCTTGGGTGGAGAAGGCTGGCAGTGAAGGTCCCAATGTGCGAGAACTGAGCCAGTGTGGTGCCTGGAGACCGAATCCAGGTCATGGACGGCATCAGCGAAAGGATCAGTATCGGCTCAAGACACTGCAAGACCACGTTCTCAGAACAGAGGAGGTTTATTTGTCCCGGAGGGACAGAGGGCAGGGAATGAGAGATAAAGACAGAAGACAGAGCAAGAGGGAGAAGGGGGAAGGAACAAGGGAGGGAAGAAGACAAAGGACCGCCTCTGGATGGAGAGGAGACAGACATGGCCCATAGGCAAATGGTGGTTTGTAAAGATAGAAGAGAAAACCCCGTGTTAGGATAAGGTGTTTAATTTTGATTGGTCATGTTAATTAGGGCAGCCAAAGGGGGCTTTTAATTGCTGGCCTTTATTTAATACTTCAATAGCTAGGCCTTGGTTGTCAATCTCAGGAGGAGGAATTGGCCAGATAAGGGGATAGACCTTGGTGGCTAGCGTTAAGAGTGCAATCCAATGGTTTTTAGCAAGGCAGAGGGAATGTGGGAAGGGCAAAGCCTGCCAGAGCCGTGTTTGTCATGCTCAGGCCTACCAGAGTCCCTTCAACAGCCTCGGCTGCAGGGTATGGACAGACAAGTCGTCCATTCAAAGACTGAGAACATAGGGGTTGGGGAAGAGTTCCGTGACTAGAAACAATGGGGGAGCCACTGCACCACCAAGGATGTGGTATTGAACCTAAGCAACAAGAGACCTCATGAAGAAAATGAGGACGTGACCAGTCCGCTATGGTTGAGGAGAAGGATTTTATCGTAGATATGAGGGAGAGTACAGCCAGAGGCATCTGGACGAATAAGACCCTATTGCGGAAGGCACTGCAGGACATGGAGAAATTAGGCTGGGACCTAACTGGAAACTCCACCCTGCTGGCTGCCTATCACGGTGCTGAATGGGGCCATGTAGGCTGCTGGTGGAGACCTGAAACCAACATTTCTGCTTGGCTGTGGACCCTGTGGGCTGACATACCAAATGCATACAGAATGTACCTGCTTCTGCCATAGTAGTTTGGCGATTATGGGTAAAGCCTTCTGGTTGAATTTAATGCCTATTCCACAAGAGGAAGTTCCCATCTGGTACTGTAAGTCAGGAGAACACCTGTAGCTGGGGAGGTAGTAGGTTCCCAGGGGGGAAGCAACTTCTATGGCTTTGCTAGATGAACGTGATGTGTCCATCAGACTGCACTTAAGACATGTCTACACCCATTGATCACTTGGTAGCAGCCTCAGCTCAACCACCAGTGAAGTGCCTGAGAACCAGAGACAGTCACTGTGGCACAGTGGCCTACTTCTTAGCCACAGGTGGACATACATAGTCACCTCTCCAGGACTCAGGAATCACTGTGGAAGAAGAGGTGAAAAAAAATGTCAGAGCCTGAGAAAGGGACTGAGTATTGTGTAAGTTTTGTAAGATGGAAACATTCAACCCTTCAGGGAAGCTTCTAAGCAGAGAAGCTTAACAACTCATAATAGCTTCATTATGAGTTTAAGTCCCTGAAGCCAACCAGATTCACCAGGCCCCTCTCTGCCAGGGCAGCCAGTAAAAGCCGCAAAGGAGACTCTCATACTAGTCATGCTACAAGGAGACTCTGACTTAAGAGCAGCTGCCTGGAAGAAGCAGAACAGAGACAAGCTGGCTGCAAGACGTTTGGACAACTGAAGCCCCTGGAGAAGACGCCCTCCAGCCTGTTGAGCTGTGTACAGGCTGTGCCCTGTGCTCCAGGTTCCCGTCTCTGTGAGTTCTCACTCAGGTAGGGGTGGGCTTGGTGATGAGCTGTCTTTGAGTCATTTCTGCTCCTGTAAGTAATTCTTGATCCGAACATTTTTCTTAATTAACTCCAATATAAAACTGGTTCACCAAGTTGGACTTTAGTGGTAACCATACTTTGGTCAAGGGATCACAATCTGGGGTGGGTAGATGTGTATGTTGAGTCTCCCCCAGGATAAGTTTTGTCGCACAGCACCATGGAAGCCAGGCCTATAAGTGTCTGTGCTTGTCATCCGGCCAAGGTCACCTGAAATGGCAGAGAGAAATCAAATTAGGCCAGTCAGGGGGTGCACAGCAAGACTGAGGCTGTGGACATTTTATTGAGAGCAATCAGACTTTTTATCCTCTTACCAGAAACAGAATATAACGGCAGTTGCCAGGATACAATGAAGTGTGTAAGCTATACAGGGAACACAGATTAATGTCAAAGACCAGTTGTCCTGTCCAGCTTCCATGTTCAACAGTCAAGCATGCTGCTTTCACTACTAAGGGCAGAGAAACACAAGGCAGCCTGAACACTTCACTGCCTGAGAGAGAGTGATGGTCTCTTAGGAACCCGAAAGTGTTAGGGTCAGAGAGAATCCCCCAAGAAAAGTCCAACAGTCACATGCGCAGTAAACAAGAGCATTTATTGTTTCCTAAAGTTGGGGTGGCAACTAACAACCACAAAGGGAGGTCACAAGCTCCTTCTAAATGGAGTTGGGGGAATTTCAGGGAGGCAGGATTAATCTGGGGCTGACTGGTGGAGGAAAGATTACTCCAGGAAAGATTGGAGGAAGGCTCCAGTGGTTAGGAACCTTCCAGCTGCAGGACAGGGAAAGCCATCATTAGTGAACAGCAGGCTGTGAGGTACCTGGTGACCCAGCAAAGGGACTGTGGGGTGCCTAGTGAGCTAGCAGAAGGCTGGGGGCACCTGCTGACCCAGCAAAGGGACTGTGGGGTGCCTGGTGAGCTAGCGAAGGCTGGGGGCACCTGCTGAATGGTTGCCCATAAATTGTGGTTTTCCTGAAAACTGATTGTTCAGCTCTGGTCTGTTTCAGTAAAGCGAAATTAAGGTCTGGTCTGGTCTCTGCCAAGGCTGCTAGGAGAGCCTGTCATGGCTCTACTCTGGCTCTCTGACCCTCTCATTTTCCCCTTGAGATGCTTTCCTTCTAAGTTTATAGGCTTGTAAAGTCTTCATCTTTGGGGTCCTTTTGTCAGGTGTGACCTGTGGAGACATAGTTCAATGATGTACAGAAGTAGCCATTGATCCTCCCATTGGTCTCTATGTGGGCCTTATCTTTATCATGTCTATGCCAAGCATAAAAATCTTTGACTTCTTGTGATTTAGTATCAGATACCCTAGTTCAACCATGAAGCTTTCCCAAGTCAAAGTATAGATCAGGAAACCAGGTCCCTAAAGGGGCTACATGGAAAGTCCAGTTCAGGACTTTCCCGAACCAGCATTGATTATGTAGGAGTGAAAAGGGTAAGACCGGGTATAAGGGTGGGAAAGGAAGTTTTGGCGTGATCATCGCTTTCCAGAGCGCCAGGCCTAGCCCATGGGCAGTATAGGGAGTTCTTCTCTCTGGGGCATCTGGCTCTGAGTGGAGCTGCATGCTCTCTGACCTCACTTCCTCTTCCCGCCAGCATTTTGTTCTGTCTACTCCACCCACCTATGTTCCTACCTATCAGGGCCAAGGCAGTTTATTTAACCAATGAAATCAACAGATTGACATATGACACTCCCACATCACTTCCCCTTTTTCTGTTTAAACTAAAAGGAAAGGCTTTAACTTTAACATAGCAAAATTACATATAACAAAGGAAAACAACTTAACTATCTATCTATTCTTCAACTGCATCAAAGACTCCAGAAGGATATAATATTATCTAAGCAAACAAGAAATAAGCAACTTTCAAACTCTAGAAATGACAGAGACTTCTCACTGCCTGTACAGTCACCCAAAGTTCCTCTGTACCGTTGGGGCATCCATCTTCGGCCTACAGGCCCATAGTTTTCAGCAGACATTCCACAAAGCAGGAAATTTCAAAGGCAGTCACTATCTGCTTGTCCTGAAGAATGTCTTGCAGACTCTTTCATGAATCAGGATCCCCGAAAGATCATCTCACCTTTAGGCAAGTTCAGTAGTCCTCTCTCTGCGGGTTCTCTGTGTCCAGTTTATGCAATAGTCCAGGCAAGAGCAGTTTCTTGCCCAAATGGCTATCAAACTCCATAAGAATCCTCTTCGATGCCCATCTTCCTCTTGAAGTAAATTAGTGCTGCCAGGAGCAGAGTGTCTCATTGTCATGAAAAACCCTAAGTTATCAAAACATTTAAAATGCCATATTCTCTAGCCTTTGAAAGATATGAAGAATGCCTATCAGAAATATATCCGTGCACATCTAGAAAATCTAACATGACTATAAACTTGATTATTATAGATGATTATTAACAGCCTATATGCATTACATTTTTAAGTGAACTACACAATCACAATACCTTAATCAAGATCAGAAATACAGAAACATATAACAAAATTGACCTTAAATCTCTATCAATAAAGCAACATCTTTACTAATGCAAATTATTCATACCTATATCATATCCCCTTTTAAATGTAAAAGAACATGTATAAACCATATTTGGGAACATGGGCGCAGTTTTTTCTCTCCAAACTGCTTCCTGCTGAATGGGGGCATCATTAATTAGGTCTTTCATGGTATAATCTGTGGTGTGCTAGTTTCATCTCAGTTGGCAGTTGAGCGAAGCAATTTTCTGAAGATGTTCACAGCCACCATTCAGGAGGGTGTGGTCTATCATACCATATTCAGATAGAAGAAATGAACAGGGTCTCATCCTCTGTGAAAACAAAACATGAAACTCATTTCCAAAGTATCATGTCCTTAGATCCAAATCTCAAAGTCAAGGCATTTTCAGAATATCTATGTTGGTTTAGTTCAGCAGCATTTATAAACAAATATGTTTAGTAACATTTGCTCCTTCCTCAGCATTCAAACAATTCAAAGAGAGCATAATAGCATACAGTATCAAGATCCTCTGTGTATTTTCCATCTTTGTACGCTTTATTTTAACCTCTATTTCATTTATTTTTACTTTTATTTTATATTCTCTGTATCTTTGTCCTGGAATAACTCTGTAGACCAGGCTGTCCTTGAACTCTCAGAGATCCTTCTCTCTCTGCCTCCCAGGCATTGGGATTAAAGGTGTATGCTACCACACCTTGAACTCACAGAGATCTGTTTGTCTCTGCCTTCTAGGCATTGGGATTAAAGGCGTGTACAACCACACACAACAACTCTCTTCCTTTTTTAATTGTTTTTTACTTTAAGAACTTCCACTTTTAGTCTGCATATATTTTCAACACACTGTAAATGATTTAGAAATTTTCTTCTCTTTGAATCTCTCTTTACTGTATATCTCTCCTTTTCTGACCACAGCAGCCTTTAAATTACAGAGCAATATGGGTAGGATTAAAGCCGTGGCTTTGCCAACTAGATCCAGTCCATTCCTTAGCTTTCTGCCATTCCAACCTTGTGGCTGAGGTACCGGCCAGAGCCGCCTTCAGTGCCATAACTCTACAGTGTTTCAAGGTCCTTGCCAGCAAGCGAGCTTCCGCAGCCTGGGCTTGCAAACCGCATGACCCGCCCGCATAAAAGGGTCAGAGTGTTCCCTGGCAGGACAGCCCAGAAAGCGGGCATTTTAAAATGGGTCAGCTTTATTCCTTCTATGGCTGAAAACCGAAAAGCATGCGTTCAGCTTTTCGTCAACACCGTTTAAGTGTTTCATGGCAGGACCTCTTAATGAGCTGCAGGGTTTTGCAGCTAAAGCTGAGTCAGGAAGCCTCTCTTAAATGAGAGCTCTTGCTTGCCTCTAGCAAGCAGATTAGAACCGAGAAACTGCTGCTACCAAGAAAACATGCTTCACTCCATTCTTTCCCAAGCTTTCTCAGACTGTTTGTGAATTCAGTTGTCCACACGTTGGGCAGCCATCTGTTGAAATAGCAGTGGCGGGGCTGCATCCCCAACACCCCGGCCGCATGCACGGCTAGCTTTACCCGAAATAATTACATGGACACTTTATTCTTTTAAGCACTGCTTGGCCCATTAGCTTCAACCTCTTAACCCATTTCTAATCATCTATGTAGCACCATGGGGTGCGCTTACCAGGAAGATTCTAGCGTACGTCCATCTTGGTTCTGAGCTTCATCAAGAGTGCCTCAGAGAGCAGAGCTATCCCATCTGCCCGCGAGACAGGAGCATGGAGTCTCTCTCTGGGGCATCTGGCTCTGAGTGGAGCTGCATGCTCTCTGACCTCACTTCCTCTTCCCGCCAGCATTTTGTTCTGTCTACTCCACCCACCTATGTTCCTACCTATCAGGGCCAAGGCAGTTTATTTAACCAATGAAATCAACAGATTGACATATGACACTCCCACATCACTTCCCCTTTTTCTGTTTAAACTAAAAGGAAAGGCTTTAACTTTAACATAGCAAAATTACATATAACAAAGGAAAACAACTTAACTATCTATCTATTCTTCAACTGCATCAAAGACTCCAGAAGGATATAATATTATCTAAGCAAACAAGAAATAAGCAACTTTCAAACTCTAGAAATGACAGAGACTTCTCACTGCCTGTACAGTCACCCAAAGTTCCTCTGTACCGTTGGGGCATCCATCTTCGGCCTACAGGCCCATAGTTTTCAGCAGACATTCCACAAAGCAGGAAATTTCAAAGGCAGTCACTATCTGCTTGTCCTGAAGAATGTCTTGCAGACTCTTTCATGAATCAGGATCCCCGAAAGATCATCTCACCTTTAGGCAAGTTCAGTAGTCCTCTCTCTGCGGGTTCTCTGTGTCCAGTTTATGCAATAGTCCAGGCAAGAGCAGTTTCTTGCCCAAATGGCTATCAAACTCCATAAGAATCCTCTTCGATGCCCATCTTCCTCTTGAAGTAAATTAGTGCTGCCAGGAGCAGAGTGTCTCATTGTCATGAAAAACCCTAAGTTATCAAAACATTTAAAATGCCATATTCTCTAGCCTTTGAAAGATATGAAGAATGCCTATCAGAAATATATCCGTGCACATCTAGAAAATCTAACATGACTATAAACTTGATTATTATAGATGATTATTAACAGCCTATATGCATTACATTTTTAAGTGAACTACACAATCACAATACCTTAATCAAGATCAGAAATACAGAAACATATAACAAAATTGACCTTAAATCTCTATCAATAAAGCAACATCTATACTAATGCAAATTATTCATACCTATATCATATCCCCTTTTAAATGTAAAAGAACATGTATAAACCATATTTGGGAACATGGGCGCAGTTTTTTCTCTCCAAACTGCTTCCTGCTGAATGGGGGCATCATTAATTAGGTCTTTCATGGTATAATCTGTGGTGTGCTAGTTTCATCTCAGTTGGCAGTTGAGCGAAGCAATTTTCTGAAGATGTTCACAGCCACCATTCAGGAGGGTGTGGTCTATCATACCATATTCGGATAGAAGAAATGAACAGGGTCTCATCCTCTGTGAAAACAAAACATGAAACTCCTTTCCAAAGTATCATGTCCTTAGATCCAAATCTCAAAGTCAAGGCATTTTCAGAATATCTATGTTGGTTTAGTTCAGCAGCATTAATAAACAAATATTTTTTAGTAACTTTTGCTCCTTCCTCAGCATTCAAACAATTCAAAGAGAGCACAATAGCATACAGTATCAAGATTCTCTGTGTATTTTCCATCTTTGTACGCTTTATTTTAACCTCTATTTCATTTATTTTTACTTTTATTTTATATTCTCTGTATCTTTGTCCTGGAATAACTCTGTAGACCAGGCTGTCCTTGAACTCTCAGAGATCCTTCTCTCTCTGCCTCCCAGGCATTGGGATTAAAGGTGTATGCTACCACACCTTGAACTCACAGAGATCTGTTTGTCTCTGCCTTCTCGGCATTGGGATTAAAGGCGTGTACAACCACACACAACAACTCTCTTCCTTTTTTAATTGTTTTTTACTTTAAGAACTTCAACTTTTAGTCTGCATATATTTTCAACACACTGTAAATGATTTAGAAATTTTCTTCTCTTTGAATCTCTCTTTACTGTATATCTCTCCTTTTCTGACCACAGCAGCCTTTAAATTACAGAGCAATATGGGTAGGATTAAAGCCGTGGCTTTGCCAACTAGATCCAGTCCATTCCTTAGCTTTCTGCCATTCCAACCTTGTGGCTGAGGTACCGGCCAGAGCCGCCTTCAGTGCCATAACTCTACAGTGTTTCAAGGTCCTTGCCAGCAAGCGAGCTTCCGCAGCCTGGGCTTGCAAACCGCATGACCCGCCCGCATAAAAGGGTCAGAGTGTTCCCTGGCAGGACAGCCCAGAAAGCGGGCATTTTAAAATGGGTCAGCTTTATTCCTTCTATGGCTGAAAACCGAAAAGCATGCGTTCAGCTTTTCGTCAACACCGTTTAAGTGTTTCATGGCAGGACCTCTTAATGAGCTGCAGGGTTTTGCAGCTAAAGCTGAGTCAGGAAGCCTCTCTTAAATGAGAGCTCTTGCTTGCCTCTAGCAAGCAGATTAGAACCGAGAAACTGCTGCTACCAAGAAAACATGCTTCACTCCATTCTTTCCCAAGCTTTCTCAGACTGTTTGTGAATTCAGTTGTCCACACGTTGGGCAGCCATCTGTTGAAATAGCAGTGGCGGGGCTGCATCCCCAACACCCCGGCCGCATGCACGGCTAGCTTTACCCGAAATAATTACATGGACACTTTATTCTTTTAAGCACTGCTTGGCCCATTAGCTTCAACCTCTTAACCCATTTCTAATCATCTATGTAGCACCATGGGGTGCGCTTACCAGGAAGATTCTAGCGTACGTCCATCTTGGTTCTGAGCTTCATCAAGAGTGCCTCAGAGAGCAGAGCTATCCCATCTGCCCGCGAGACAGGAGCATGGAGTCTCTCTCTGGGGCATCTGGCTCTGAGTGGAGCTGCATGCTCTCTGACCTCACTTCCTCTTCCCGCCAGCATTTTGTTCTGTCTACTCCACCCACCTATGTTCCTACCTATCAGGGCCAAGGCAGTTTATTTAACCAATGAAATCAACAGATTGACATATGACACTCCCACATCACTTCCCCTTTTTCTGTTTAAACTAAAAGGAAAGGCTTTAACTTTAACATAGCAAAATTACATATAACAAAGGAAAACAACTTAACTATCTATCTATTCTTCAACTGCATCAAAGACTCCAGAAGGATATAATATTATCTAAGCAAACAAGAAATAAGCAACTTTCAAACTCTAGAAATGACAGAGACTTCTCACTGCCTGTACAGTCACCCAAAGTTCCTCTGTACCGTTGGGGCATCCATCTTCGGCCTACAGGCCCATAGTTTTCAGCAGACATTCCACAAAGCAGGAAATTTCAAAGGCAGTCACTATCTGCTTGTCCTGAAGAATGTCTTGCAGACTCTTTCATGAATCAGGATCCCCGAAACATCATCTCACCTTTAGGCAAGTTCAGTAGTCCTCTCTCTGCGGGTTCTCTGTGTCCAGTTTATGCAATAGTCCAGGAAAGAGCAGTTTCTTGCCCAAATGGCTATCAAACTCCATAAGAATCCTCTTCGATGCCCATCTTCCTCTTGAAGTAAATTAGTGCTGCCAGGAGCAGAGTGTCTCATTGTCATGAAAAACCCTAAGTTATCAAAACATTTAAAATGCCATATTCTCTAGCCTTTGAAAGATATGAAGAATGCCTATCAGAAATATATCCGTGCACATCTAGAAAATCTAACATGACTATAAACTTGATTATTATAGATGATTATTAACAGCCTATATGCATTACATTTTTAAGTGAACTACACAATCACAATACCTTAATCAAGATCAGAAATACAGAAACATATAACAAAATTGACCTTAAATCTCTATCAATAAAGCAACATCTTTACTAATGCAAATTATTCATACCTATATCATATCCCCTTTTAAATGTAAAAGAACATGTATAAACCATATTTGGGAACATGGGCGCAGTTTTTTCTCTCCAAACTGCTTCCTGCTGAATGGGGGCATCATTAATTAGGTCTTTCATGGTATAATCTGTGGTGTGCTAGTTTCATCTCAGTTGGCAGTTGAGCGAAGCAATTTTCTGAAGATGTTCACATCCACCATTCAGGAGGGTGTGGTCTATCATACCATACTCAGATAGAAGAAATGAACAGGGTCTCATCCTCTGTGAAAACAAAACATGAAACTCCTTTCCAAAGTATCATGTCCTTATATCCAAATCTCAAAGTCAAGGCATTTTCAGAATATCTATGTTGGTTTAGTTCAGCAGCATTAATAAACAAATATTTTTTTAGTAACTTTTGCTCCTTCCTCAGCATTCAAACAATTCAAAGAGAGCACAATAGCATACAGTATCAAGATTCTCTGTGTATTTTCCATCTTTGTACGCTTTATTTTAACCTCTATTTCATTTATTTTTACTTTTATTTTATATTCTCTGTATCTTTGTCCTGGAATAACTCTGTAGACCAGGCTGTCCTTGAACTCTCAGAGATCCTTCTCTCTCTGCCTCCCAGGCATTGGGATTAAAGGTGTATGCTACCACACCTTGAACTCACAGAGATCTGTTTGTCTCTGCCTTCTCGGCATTGGGATTAAAGGCGTGTACAACCACACACAACAACTCTCTTCCTTTTTTAATTGTTTTTTACTTTAAGAACTTCCACTTTTAGTCTGCATATATTTTCAACACACTGTAAATGATTTAGAAATTTTCTTCTCTTTGAATCTCTCTTTACTGTATATCTCTCCTTTTCTGACCACAGCAGCCTTTAAATTACAGAGCAATATGGGTAGGATTAAAGCCGTGGCTTTGCCAACTAGATCCAGTCCATTCCTTAGCTTTCTGCCATTCCAACCTTGTGGCTGAGGTACCGGCCAGAGCCGCCTTCAGTGCCATAACTCTACAGTGTTTCAAGGTCCTTGCCAGCAAGCGAGCTTCCGCAGCCTGGGCTTGCAAACCGCATGACCCGCCCGCATAAAAGGGTCAGAGTGTTCCCTGGCAGGACAGCCCAGAAAGCGGGCATTTTAAAATGGGTCAGCTTTATTCCTTCTATGGCTGAAAACCGAAAAGCATGCGTTCAGCTTTTCGTCAACACCGTTTAAGTGTTTCATGGCAGGACCTCTTAATGAGCTGCAGGGTTTTGCAGCTAAAGCTGAGTCAGGAAGCCTCTCTTAAATGAGAGCTCTTGCTTGCCTCTAGCAAGCAGATTAGAACCGAGAAACTGCTGCTACCAAGAAAACATGCTTCACTCCATTCTTTCCCAAGCTTTCTCAGACTTTTTGTGAATTCAGTTGTCCACATGTTGGGCAGCCATCTGTTGAAATAGCAGTGGCGGGGCTGCGTCCCCAACACCCCGGCCGCTTGCACGGCTAGCTTTACCCGAAATAATTACATGGACACTGTATTCTTTTAAGCACTGCTTGGCCCATTAGCTTCAACCTCTTAACCCATTTCTAATCATCTATGTAGCACCATGGGGTGCCCAGATTCTGGCTATGATAAACAATGCTGCTATGAACATAGCTGAGCACATGTCCTTGTGAGCATCCTTTGGATATATACCTAAAAGTGATATTGCTGCATCTTGAGGAAGGGTGTTTCCTAATTTTCTGAGAAATCACCATACAGATATCAAAAGGGGCTGTACCAGCCTGCACTCCCACCAGCAGTGCAGAAGTGCTCCCTTTACTCCATTTCCTCTCCAGCAGAAGTTGTCATCAGTGTTTTCGATCTTGGCCATTCTTACAGGTGTAAGATGGAATCTCAGAGTTGTTTTGATTTGCATTTCTCTGATGACTAAGGATGCTGAACATTTCCTTAAGTGTCTTTCAGCCATTTTAGATTCCTCTGTTGAGAGTTCTCTGTTTAGGTCTGTACTCCATTTTTTAAATTGGGTTATTTGTTCTTTTGATGACCAATTTCTTGAATTCTTTGTGTTGTAGTTTCCTTCCTCTTTGGGAAACAAGCCACACCCACTCCCATTACCTCTGACCTTCCCGCCGCCATCTCGCCCCTTCCCTTCCTGTTCCCTTGGCCTGTGCATGTGTGTCTCTTTGTCACTCTGTCTCTCTCTCTGTCTGTCTGTCTGTCTGTCTGTCTGTCTCTCTCTCTCTCTCTCTCTCTCCCCGCCTCTCTCCTCTAAGTAATAAAGGCTCAGTTATGATTTTATACTATGTGTCTGTCACATGTCCCTACCCAAGCAACCGCTCGCCATTGGGAACTCTATCGCTGCTCGGGTGCCGGACTCCATAGCCTGGCCCGGCACCCGCCCACCCCACCTGCCCTGCTGGGGATCTGCCAGAGCTCGCTGCTGCTCCTTGAGCCCACTGGGACCCGCCAACATTTTAAGAATTAAATATTTAAATATCACATTCCCCAGATCTCTGAGCAGTTGAGGGCTGTTTATGAGGTATAACTATAGTACAGAACTTGTTTGGAAAGTTGGGTCTGAGCTTGACCACACTGGCTCTCAACTTAACAGGTTTTACATTTGTAAAAAGACAGAAAGAAGGAAAAAACCTGCTTGTAATATAAGGTTAGTGGCAGGCTGACAATGGTAGAGAACGGCTAAAGGTACATACCAGTTTAAAATATATGTATTATTATGTATAGAGAGAGTGAACAGGAACTGGGCAATGTGAACAACTCTGATGGGCCCTATCAGAGGTGTGACATTGTTCAAAACATATGTAACAGAGTTAATAGGATTTTAGTGAAAACTGGGTGAGAAGGCAGGGTAAAACTGGGAGTAAAACTGGGAGAGTGCAGTCATGTGACCTGGCCCTCAGCCAAGATGGCGACCGCCTCGTGTTGTCCGCTCTTTTGGAGAGCCACCATGACATAACAAAAGCTGCAAAGGGGAGGGGCAAAAGGCTGGAACCGGAAAAAAAAAACTGCACCATGCCATGGCTGGAATTGAAAAAGCCAGCTGGAATTTTAAAAGCCACTTTAGTGCCTACATATTTGCCTGTACGGTGATAGTGTGCCGTTAGGCAGCCATTTACAGTTTTTCTCTAAGGTATATTGGGGTCATTTTTTGAACAGAGACAGAGAAGTGTAAGGCATTAAAGCATGAGGCCGGAGTGATAGGTCTGGACAGTTTGGCTCGCATGGTCAAGGCTGTGAAAACACCCGCAAAAACCATGGCACCTCAAGCCTACAACAAGAAGGACTCCCCATTAAGGCGAGATGCAAATGGCATGAACACTCAGGATTCCCAGGCAGGAGGGATTCAGCCAAGACCAGGCTGCACCATAGCAGCGTGCCGCACCGTAGCAGCAGTTACGATGAAAAGAAGGAAGAAAAGGAATGAAAAGAGAGAAAGAGGGAGAACTGGAGACCCCAGGCCTCCAGGCACGGGTGAGCTGAGGGGCTGGCTAAGGCCACACCGTTCCAGGCACAGGCTTAGCACAGGAGACAAGCCGAATTGAATGCCAGCGAAGGGACCTCAAAGGGTTGCTGGGAGCTCAACGGTCAATCCCTTGGGTTAAAAGAGATAGTTAAGCTGGCCGAAATGGGGACACTCACGATTAGAAGCTGGTGTTGTTTGGAGGAGCTGTGTCCAGGCAGATGGAACACGTGGGCCATTGTAGAGAAGGTCCTCGGGTCCTGATTCTGCCCAGGGAGGGAGCTCGGAGTCCCGGACAGCACCTAAAGCCAGAACTCCAGCCCCGGTTGGAAGTCCGGGGCGGGCGAATCATCTGAGTCACGGTACCAATAATATTCTTTTTTAAAAAATGCTGCAAGATCCCTGGTGGCAGTAGGCAGCAGAAATGCTGTAGGTCCCAAATGGTGGTGGCGAGCCATGTGGTGGCAGGCAGCGGGCCCTGCGAGCAGCCAGTCCCAGGCAGAGATGGCTGCTGGTCCCTGAGCAGTGGCTGGTCCCAGGCAGGGAGATACATGGTGGGCGGGCAGGAAACAGAGACATGGATAGACATGACATGCAGGGTGAGGTTGAATATTTATTCAGGGGGATGTGAATGGGGAAGGGAAAGGAGGGACAGAGAGAGAGAGAGAGAAGAGGAGAAAGAGACAGAGAAGGGAGAAGTGGAGAAGTGGGAAGAGAGGCAGAGCGAGCTCAGGCCGGAAGCTGAAGATCAGCCTGCCTCAGTGGATGGGGGAAGGAGTGGGCGTGGCTTATCTCTTAAAGCAACAGAAAACCCTAACAGGCAGAGCTTACTTATGTCCCTGGTTTTTGGGCTCTGCACTCCCACCCTTCCCTTAGTAGCCAATGTCTCACCACATTGTGCTGCCAGAGGCACTGGCCCCTCCCCCACTCCCTCGAGCCCACACTACCCAACCCCCTCCTGTGGAGCAACAGTCTCCACTACCTCCACTTCCGGCACCCACCCCCTCCCTTCTTAATCCAGAGGTTCAAGGTCAACTTCTACCTTACCCATCTTCCTCTTCCCCTCCCCCTCCTACCTCAGCTCTCCAACCTTGGACCCCCTCTGCTCACTGGGCTAGCCCCTCCCAATCCTCCCCAGTCTCCTCCCATACCAGATCCCACCATAGCTCCACCCTTCTCTGTCCTCTCTGGGAGGTGGCGGGAGCTGGGAGCCGATGGCTTTATGAAAGTTCATGTTCCCTTTTCTTTTCCATATCTCTCTCAGATAAAAAGCAGCTAGGATCATTTTCTACTAATCCTTCTGCCTATATCAAGGAGTTTCGATATTTGTCCCAGACCTTCGATCGTACCTGGCATGACTGTTATGTCATCCAAGCTTCTGCTCTCACTCCTGAGGAGCGAAAGAGAATTTAGGTAGCAGCTAGGCAATATGCAGACCAGACTCATTTGATAGACAATATGGTCTCTGTAGGGGAAGTGGCTGTGCCATTTACAGAACCAAAGTGGGACTACCAACCTGGCCAAAGTAGCCGACAGAGGCGGGACATCATGGTCTGTTTCCTTCACGGTATGGAAATGGTCTCAGAAAAAAGTAGTTAATTTTGACAAACTCCAAGAGATTGCACAGCTAGCAGATGAAAATTCAGCCGTTTTTTTTTTAATTCGGTTACAAGAGACCATGGTCCAATATACCAGGCTGGATCCAGCCTCCCCAGCAGGAGCCACGGTCTTGGCGACCCATTTTATTTCTCAGTCAGAACCAGATATTAGGAAAAAGTTAAGAAAGGTTGAGGAGGGTCCCCAAACCCCTAAACAGGAGTCGGTGAAAATGGCCTTTAAAATTTTTAATGCCCTAGAAGAAACAGCTGAGTCTTCCCATCAGACAAGGCTATAACAGGCAGCTACCTTACAGGCCCACACCTTAGCAGCCGCCCTAAGGTCACAGGAAGGAGGACAATGGAAGCCAACCACAAGGCTTGACACTGATAGAGCCCAGCCTAAGTCAACCTCACAGGCAAGGTGTTTCAAGTATGGCCTAAATGGTCCCGTGGCACAATATTGCACTATGCCTCCTCTGAGGTGTGCCCTATCTGCCAGCAACCTGGACACTGGAAATCACAATGCCCCCATGTGGGCTTGTCCTCTATGCCATGCCATGGAGGTCCAGCCTCAGCAACATAGGCAAGTGAAACTATGCCAACCCTCGAACTTCTCAGCCTTGCAGAGGATTGACACTGCCCAGACTTGGTATATCCCATAACCCTATCCGAGCCTAGGGTAAAGCTGCAGGTAGCGGGTAAGTCCATTATTTTTCTACTGGACATGGGAGCTACCTATTCTGTTCTGACTTCTCACTTGGGCCTTATGTTCCCCTCACCAGTTTAAGTTATGTGGGTAGACAGGACCCATTCTTCCCCACTTAAAACTTTGCCACTGCCCTGCATTCTTGCAGGACAATTTTTCTCTCACTCATTCTTAGTGATACCTGCTCATCCAGCACCTTTACTGGGTCGAGAAATCCTTAACCACTTCCCCAAAGCTTTGTTCTGCTTCTTGGAGCCCCTTTTTTTGACCCCACCCATCTCCGAGATTCTATTTTACAGTCTGACTCCTCCTGCCAGACATGTGCCCAGGCCAACCCACAAGGGGCTCTCCACATACATCAGTCTCTCCACCAGCTTCACGGACACCAACCAGGTGAAGATTGGCAGGCTGATTTCACTCATATGCCTACTCATAAAAAACTCCTTTATCTCTTAACACTTGTCGACATTTTTACAGGATGGAAAGAAGCATTTCCAGTCTCCAGGGAAACAACAGATGTGGTGGCTCAGGTACTCCTGGACCACATAATTCCTTGGTTTAGTGTCCCACGAACCATCCAGATAGACAATGGGCCAGCCTTTACTTCCAGGGTCATGGAGTTCGTGTCAGAAGCTCTCAACATCTCCTGGTAATTCCACACCCACTACCATCCACAGTCCTCAGGAAAGGTGGAGAGGGCCAATGGACTCATCAAACAACAACTAACTAAGCTCTCCATTGAACTCAGGTTATCTTGGCCCTCCCTTCTCCCCATTGCCCTTACTTTCCTCAGAGTCACCCCATGTTCCCCTATGGGCTGAGCCCTTTTGTGTTGCTTCACGGCAGGCCCTTTCTCCTTAATCATCACTTCCGTGTCCAAACTCCTCCACTGGTGGTGTACCTACCCTACCTCCCCCTTTTATGGTCCCTTCTCTGTTCACACGCTGACAATTGTCTCCCTGCCTCCACACCAGTGGACCCTAGTGCCCCTAAACCCAGGGGACAGGGTACTCCTCAAACAGTTAAATCCTAGGTCTCTGGAACCTCGATGGACAAGACCTCACATGGTAATCCTCACCACCCTCTCAGCTGCCAAGTTCTTGGGACACCCATGCTGGTACCATCTCTCCAGACTCAAGCAGGAGCCTACTCAGGACACTTGACACCTACCTTCTCACCCCCCCCCCCAGTCTTACAGGGATCCAGGTGTCTTTTAGGTACGGATAATATTAAAATGCTGGTTTTTGCTGTTCTACTCTAACAAAAAGCTGGTTCTGGGCTTGGGCCACGGTCCCCTGAGCTCTAACATCAGCATGCTTGTTAAAAATCTCATCCAGGTCAAAGTGTGAGTGATGAGGGGAGGAGATGTCATAAAGATAGGCTCACCTTTAATTCCAGCACTTTGGAGGCAGAGGCAAGCAAAATCTTTGTGAGTTCAAGGCCACCCTGGACTACAAAGTGAGTTCCAGGACATCCAGGACTGTTACACACAGAGAAACCCTGTCTGGAAAAACAACAACAACAAACAAACAAAAATGAAATCTTGCCTGGAAAAACAAACAAACAAAAAAAAACAAAGCAGTCTGTAAAATTTGCAACAAAAAGTTAACATAAAGCTTATTGCATGAGGATTGGTGGTTGAAAATCTTAATTTACTACAGCGTACTACCATATTATATGTGTAATTTGGATTCAACTCTCATTTAAAAGAAATGGCTGTTTTTAAATAATAGTGGGTCCCCAAGATATAATGAATTGGGATGAATTTTTATGTAATGATTCTTGCCCTGAGAATAAAAATAACAAATGAGAAAAAAGTCATTTTTAAAAAGGGTTATTTAAGCCGGGCGGTGGTGGCACACGCCTTTAATCCCAGCACTCGGGAGGCAGAGACAGGCGGATCTCTGTGAGTTCGAGATCAGCCTGGTCTACAAGAGCTAGTTCCAGGACAGGTTCCAAAGCTACAGAGAAACCCTCTCTCGAAAATCAAAAAAAAGGGGGGGTTATTTAAAAAAATAGGATCTGAATACAAAATATGTTTGGTGACTAGGATATTAAAGGTGTGCTTACCTGCATCTATATGCAAGGAAACCTTACAGAAGGGGAAGGTAGGGATTCCCTCTTTTACCTTCGTTGTGTTCTTCGGCACAAGGCCTGAGATAGAACTGAGAAGGCTGGGATGACAAAATGTGCACCAATCTGCACATCCCAACCAAGGCAGCATAACTGAGGTTCTCTTCACTGTGTCCACTAACTTTTGCACTTTTTAAAATATGTTTAAATACAGGTTTTCTGAATGCCGGACACGATTTCTCTGTGTATCTTTAGCTGTCCAGAATCTCACTCTGTAGACCAGATTGACCTCAAACTGCCTCTGTCTCCCAAATGCTAGGATTAATGGCATGTGCCACCATACCCTTTTTAAAAGGACTTTCTCTATCCTTTTTCTTTTTCTTTCCCAAGCCTACATACATTTTTTTAAACACACAGTAAACCATTTAGAGGTTTTTTCATTTGAATCTGACTTTACTGGATATCTCTTTTTCTGACCACAGGAGTTCAAGGCCAGCCTGGTCTACAGAGCTGGACAGTCAGGACTGTTACACGGAGAAACCCTGTCTCTAAAACAAAATCAATAGTAAACGCACATAATTTTTAATAATGTCTATGGGGCTGGAGAGATGGCTTAGCCATAAAGGCTAGGCTCACAACCAAAATAATCTCTATGTTTAGAAACTAGGTTGACTCTTTTTTCTGAAATTTTAAACATTCACTCTCTTGAATTATTTAGCTCCAATAAACCACTGACATCTCTTTGATGTCATCCCAAAGAGAATGAACTAGACAGACTAGGAATTAAAGGATGTAGTCACTCTGAATCCTAAAGACTTCAACATATCCTGTCCTGTAACCAGGACTTAAAAACACCTAGCCCTAATTCTTCTCCATTCCCTCCACAAATTACATACCTGTCTTTAGTGTATTGCATCCTAGAATTCTAAATTCTTACTGATGGATAAAACTACTGAGCAATATTTTGTTTCTTTTATTATGATTGAAATTTCAAAAAGACATTTCTTGGGCTGGACTTTGTGGCCCACCCCTTTAATCCCAGAACTTGGGAGGCAAAGTGTGGTGCATCTCTGAGTTCCAGGACGCACACACAAGCAAACAACCAAAAAAGTCATTCCTGGAGTCTGGAGAAATGACTCCATGGGATAAGTTCTCACTATGCAAGCATGGGGACCTGAGTTCAAATCTCTAGTGTGCACGTAAAAGCCAGGCACAGCAACACATAACAGTAACTGCAGCACTGCGGGACATAACATGCAGATCCCAGCATTTGCTGTCCATCCAGCAGATACAGAAGCCTCTCTCACAAAATTAATTTCCTGAGCGAGGAAAGCCTTCAGCACAGACATCTGGCCTCCGGCACTCACATACATATGAGCCCGCACAAAGCACACATCTCTGGGGATCTTAAAGGGACATAAAATTATTCCTAGGTCTTGTGTCTGAGTTGCTATTTCTTGGCATATGCAGCATCTGACTGAAGTTTCAGCCTGGTCTACAAAACGAGTTCCAGGACAGCCAGGGCTGTTAACACAAAGAAATCCTGTCTTGAAAAACAAAAAATAAATAATTAGATAGATACTCTCCAGATAGTGGTTGCACAAGGCTTTAATCTCAGCACTCAGGAGACAGAGGCAGGTGAATCTCTGTGAGTCTGAGGCCAGACTGGTCTACAAGGCAAGTTCCAGATCAGTCAGAGCTGTTACACAGAGAAACCCTGTCTCAGAAATAAATAAATAAAAATAAAATTCCAGCTTGGAGAGATAGTTCAGTTCAGTGGTTAAGAGCACCAGCTGCCCTTCCAGAGGACCCAAGTTTAATTCCAATGACCACAGAGCACCTCACAACTATCTGTGCTCCAGGGACATGAAAGTAGAGGACTGAGGGAAGGCGTGAAGGGAACAAAGACATAAACCTGAACAAGAGACCTGGGGTGGGGCTCAGCTGGTAGAGTGCTTGCCCAGCTTGCTTCCATCCCCAGTGCCGCATAAATGATGGCACCCAGCAGTGACCCATGTTACAGGAAGAGGGGTCAGAGGGATCAGAAGTGAAAGGTCATTTTCAGCTACACTGAGAGTTCCAGGCCATCATTGTCTGTGTCCAGCCTCAACAGGGTTCGCACATTACAAAGCAGGGGGGATGTGGATTAGAAAAACTAAGTAGGAGGACCACAGATATGAAAGAAATACCCCGATGTAGGATAGAACCTGGAGAGCAATCCGGTGAATACTGAATATGCCCACATTTATTTTCCATATGCTTATATAGCCCTATCCAAAAGGGGGAGAAGAAGGCAAAAAGACTGTTTTAACATGACACAGAGGACAACCAGAACAATGACTTGTTTCAATACTTGAGACATGAGTTCAGCATTCTGTTTTTTGTACAGGACATGTAGCAGCTACACCTTAGACCAAGTATCCTAGGCAGTCACTCCATGGGTCAAACCTCCTGTCATATCCTTGAAGGAGCAGAAATAAGCTTGCATTCTCTGACCTTTAGTCAGAGTGGAATAGATCCACCATCAATACCCAAAACAAATAGCCATGCCTAGGTCAAGATATCTTGTTTGCAGCCACACCTTAAGTCAAACCTCTTGTCAATAACTTTGAAAGAGCAGGAGAAGGCTTAAGTTCTCTGACCTTCCATCAAGGTGGAGCGGACCCATTTCTGTGGGCCCCCACACATCCTGGGCTAGAAGACTCTGCCAAAAAAAATTTGAACAATGTAAATCATGTGCACTTATTAAAAAGTTGCAACAAAACCCATTATTTTGTTTTAATTACTTGATAAAAGAAAAGAAAAAGAGGAAGGGGAAGAAGAAGACTTGGGGGTAAAGCTATCACATCTAACAGCCCTGAGTTTAATCCCCAGGACCACATGCTGGCAGCTGATAACCTCTGAGCACCAGACGTGTGCCCTGACACAGACGTGAAGGTCCATACACAGAAGATAAATGAAAATATATTTAAAGAACCTAAATCTGTGCATAACTAGTCTGAAGATTCGTCTGTTTCGCAGTCCTGATGAGGACAAGTGGATTCGTTCAATGTTGAGGCAACCCGTGCTGTCACATGGTTGCCACTCAGGCACACAATCTTTGGAGGCATCTTAAGCGACAGGGAAGAGGGCTATCCTCTACTCAGCCCTCCAGGACTGGATTAGACAATGAAGCCTCCATTGCTGGGTGGAGAGGGAGGGAAGAAGGGACACATGGGGGCTAAGGCTCTGGGTGGGTGCCAGGGCAGGGGCAGGGCAAGGAATATGGGAGACATTTCTGGTAGGTGTTTAGTTCCGTGGGCAAAGGCCAAGTCCTAGTGCAAGTGGAGGAGGGAAACCTGGCCTGGAGCGAACCCCTTCCACATACACTTCAGGCGGCAACAGCCAGGGGGCGCATGCGTTCCTTCAGAAGCGGCCGAGTAATTGGCTTCTCTGAGGACCAATGAGATGCAGCGATTCTCCAGGCTCGTCCAATAAGATATTGCGATGATTCCTCCTCAACCAATGGGGCTTCGAGTATCCTGGCGGGGGGGCTGGCCCCGCCTTTCGTGCCTTCTGGAGCCACACACCAGGAACGCAGCATACTGTACCGGTCGCCATCGAAGCTGGGCACGCGGAGGACACGCTGAGGTCAGAAAGAATTGTATTGCCTTAAAAAGAAAAAGAAGAGTGAGGGAACCCATATTCCCCAAGCCTGAGGGAAAAATCTCCATGGAATGAGGAAGGAGGGGGCCATGGGCCGGTGGGAGCCCTCGCCTGAGGGGGGAGACTGGCGCCCGGGATCCTGGGTCTGAGCGAGGAGACTGCTAGGATCTGGTCTGGCTACTGGGTCTGAGGGAGGAGAGCTGGGGGGCTGAACTTCTGGGTCTGAGGGAGGAGGCTAGGATCTGGCTACAGGGCCTGGGGGAGGGGGGCTCGGGGTCCGGAATTCTGGGTCTGAGGGAGGAACGTTGGGGTCTGGAACGCAGTCAAAAGGGGGAAAGCTGAACCTCAGAATCCTGGGTCTGAGGCTCCTGGGTCTGAGGGAGGAGACTACAGTCTGGCTACTGAGCCTGAGGGAGGAGAGCTGAGGATCTGGAGCCCTGGGTCTGAGGGCAGAGGGCTGAGTTGGAGGGAGGAGGACCAGCCCTCAGCACCTATTCCGAAGGAGGGGAGGCTGGAGTGGGTCCCCTGTGTCTGAGGAAGGAGAACTGGGCTCTCTTTTGCTGGGTCTTTTAGGAGTGCCAAGTTCTGGAGGAGGAGCTGAAGTCTGTACTTCTGTATCGAGGAGTGGAATTCAGCTAGACTCTTAGTCTGAGGGAATAGGCTGGCTGCCCAGGATCATGTGTCTGTCTGGTGGAGTTCTGGTGGAGCTGGGTCCTAAGGACTCGGATGCTGAGGCCTTGAGAGATCTGCTGTGGCTCTGAACCTCAGAGGCTTAAAGGCAGAGGGCTCCCGGGCCCATTCTCCTGTATGTAGACACTGAAGAAAGAAAGTTGCCAAAACCTTGTCAACTATCGATGGCTGAGCCTCAGAACTATGGAAAGTAGGCACAATAAACCTGTGGCCTTGCTGTTAACTCCCAAAACACTTCAGGGCGGACTTCATGGGCTTGCACACCATAAATCTATCATAAAGTAGACACTTAACAGAAAACTGAGATTTAATCTCTCTCTGGCTGACTGAATTGTCTCCTGTTTCTCCATCAGTTCCCAGGTCCTGATCAGCTCTTCCCAGTCTCAGAGAAGCCATGGCAGCCTGCCTCCAGTACTTACTGCTCTTCTTCCTGCTGGGAGCCTCCCACTGGACTTGTACGTGTGTGGGACCTCGGGGAAACAAGTGATTCCACAGAGAGTGGATTTATTGTGTGAAGAGATCACCCCACAGATTGGGCAGTTGATCATCTTTTCTTGAATTTTTTTTTTTTGCAAAATTAAAGATGATCTTTATCTCATCTTCCCAGTGGTCCAGAACCTTCGCTGCATGGTGAGTAGAATCCAGCGTTTAGAGGAAGATCCAGGCCGAACCTTTAGCTGGACTTCAAAGACTGAGAAGGTTGAGAGTTGCAATTCTGGAGAACTTTGCCAGGAAACTGTGCTGTTGATTAAAGCGGGTAACTGGGGACCGAGCGGTGGGTCTCAATCACTGACTCCTCAGTGCCGGGTAACAGCAGTCCAGTGTAGGTCCCCAGGCTGAAAGCCATCTGACCTTGCCCATCTTTTCAGCTTCCTCCCTTTCTTTCCCCTCTCATGCTCTGGGTTCTGTGTCTGACTAAGAGCACAACCCTATGGCAGTCTAGATAGAGGCTGGGAGGCTAGCTCAGTAAGGTGCCTGTCTTGAGTACATAAGGGTCTCAGTTGAATCCCCAGGGCCCACATACAAATGTCAGGCATGGTGGCATGAATTTGCAGTCCCATCACTGGGGAGGCAGACACAGGGGCATCCCTTGGGCTTGAGGGAGAAGGTAGCCGTGTCATTTGCTATCTCCCTGCTAAGCACTGGGCCCACCATCCACCTTCTCTACTCTCTATCTCACAGAAGGAACCAAGACTGTTGTTTTGGCCAGTAAGGGTTGCGCCCCTCAAGGACCAGAGTCAATGACTCTGATCCAGTACACCCCACCCCCTGGCCTGATCGCCCTCTCCTTCAGTAACTACTGCAACAGCACCCTCTGCAACAACAGAAACAACATATCTCTATTCTGGAAACCACCGGACACCACAGGTACCTGTGTATGTCACTCTTCTCTGTGTTTCTGCTTAGTGTGGGCCTCAGTGGCCCACATGCAGAAGAATTCCTCAGTCTGCACGGTCCTTTTCTGAGTTGAAGTCCTTTGCGGTGCAAGCCCTCCTGGGGGCAGAGGGACATCGGTGAAGGCTGCAGCAATGACTGGAATGTGTTCATTTAGCAGGAAGGGGTCTCCATTAGTTTCTGAGCAGGCAGTGGATTCATTTTAGCAATTGTGAGTTCTTCACTGCCAGGTGACAACGGTCCAGTCCCCCAGTTTGTCCTCCAGACCTATAGTCATCTGCCCATCTTTTCACCTACAAGTGCCTCTTTCCCCTCTTGTGTGCCTTATGCTGTGTCTTAGACTCTTGGTCACACTTGTAACACTGTAACACTGGTAACACTGTAACACTTGTAACACTGGTCAGCAGGGAAAGCGCTTGCCCTCTAAGCCTGAGGACCTGCATTCAATTTCCTAGAACACACAAAACTGCCAGGCACGGCGTCATGAGCTTCTAATCCTGGCTCTTGGAGGTGGAGGAGATGGG
The DNA here is from genome assembly GCA_902806775.1 of Microtus agrestis. Classification (NCBI taxonomy): domain Eukaryota; kingdom Metazoa; phylum Chordata; class Mammalia; order Rodentia; family Cricetidae; genus Microtus; species Microtus agrestis. Next base: position 797,002 of record CADCXT010002393.1, read on the forward strand.
GAGGGTCCTTTGGATTTACTGACCAACCAGGCTGGCCTAATTGGTGGGCACCAGGGCAATGAGAGACCCTGACCCTGTGGATGACACCTGAAGTTGTCCTCTGACCTCCACACACATGCGCCCATGTGCGTACCCACATGCAAATGCTTATGCACCCATACACACACTTAAAAAGTGACTTTTTTCTTAATGTACATGGTACAGGTCATTTAAAAATGCCAGTGACACACGTCCTCCCTGCCTATGCCTACCATCTGAACAGCAGCCCTGTCCCATCTTTGTCTCAAGCCCATGTTCACACACAGCCTTCTTCACAGCTCAGATCTCCGCCCCTTGAAGATGTTTGCTGAAGCATCTTGGGTAGCTGGTGTCCTCAGCATCCTTGACTATACTTTGAGTGCAGCACCGAGTTGTAATACCACTGACTACCCACAGTGGTATACCACTTTCTGCTCCACCTGTCCTTTCAGCTCTGTCACGTGTGTAGGCAGGATGTGAAAGTCATGTGGTCTCTGGGGTTTCTTTTAGTGTGTGAGTGTGTGTGTGTGTGCACGCGCGCGCTTGCATGTGCATGTGTAGAAGTCGGAAGACAACTTGGAGAGTTGATTTTCTCCTTCCACCTCTGTATGGGTGCCGAGGATTGAACCCAGGTCTCCAGGCTTGTACAGTAAGTGCCTATACCTGCTGCACCATCTCGGCAGCCAGTGGCTGAGTTTCTGATGAAAAAAAGTCAACTGGGGGAGGATAGGTGGGACTCGGTAATGGATTGGTTAGTGTGGCCTCTACAGGACACAGGGCAGGGCAAAAAAAGCAGCTGGGACAAGCTCCTCCGGGTGCTGGACACAGCCTTAACTTACCCTCTCTTTATCCCCATCCAGTAACTCCCAGTATGCCAGGAAACCTCCGCTGCCCAACATGTGTGGCTCTGGGGTCCTGTCCCAGTGCCCCCTCTGTGCCCTGTGCCAACAGTACAACTCAGTGCTATCAAGGAAAACTTGAGCTCTCCGGAGGTAAAGGCCCCTCAAGGTTCTGGCACTCAGGGTTCCAGAGGTGAGGGAAGACTGCGCTCCCCATTCCTAAACTGTGTCTCTGTTGCCCCATCCCCTCTGGCTCACAGGAGGAATGGACTCCATCGTGCATGTTAAAGGCTGCACCACTGCAATTGGCTGCAGACTGATGGCTTCAATGACCTCCGTGGGACCCATGACGGTGAAGGAGACCTGCAGTTACTACTCTTTCCTCCAGCCCAGAAAGGCAGAAGGAAGTAGTAGGGCCTCCTGGATGCTCACCTCACTGTGGGTGCTGGAGCTGCTGTTGCCAACACTGCTGGTGGCCCTGATCCACTTCCCCTAGAGGGCGCTATCCAGGCGGGGGGCTAGGGTTTGGCTAGGAGGGAGCCTTCTGTCTGCTGACCACCAGTTTGAAGAATGGGAGGAGGGAGGTTTGAGGAGCAGAGAAATAGGATGAGTGTGTATTTGACACAAATAATAAACTTTGTGCTTTGTTATTAGGTCGTGTGTGTGGTGATGGTGATTGGGGAACGAGAGCCCAAGAGCAGCTTTCAGAAGGGAGTTTTCTCCTTCCACCGTGCGAGTTCTGGGATCCATGACCCTGGGCCTTTTCACCTTCCCAGATTTGTGATTTACGTATGCTTCAAGCCATGCAGTGGGGTTTTGGTGCTGCGGAGGGACCACTAATATGCTGTCTCTAACACACATTTTCCAGATAAGGAAACAGTTTGGATAAATTTGAATTTCTCACATTCACATAACTGTAGGCAAAAGCCAGGCAATGTGGTACATGGCTGTAGCCCCAGTGCTCAGGGATCAGGCCAACCTGCTCAACAAAGCAAGACCCTGTCTCAGAAAACAGCTGTTAGATAGATAGATGATAGGTAGATAGATAGATAGATAGATAGATAGATAGATAGATAAATGATAGATAGATAGATAGATGATAGATAGATAGATGATAGATAGATAGATAGATAGATAGATGATTGATAGATAGATGATAGATAGATAGATAGATAGATAGATAGATAGATAGATAGATAGATAGATAGATAGATAGATAGATAGATAGATTGATAGATGATAGATAGATAGATAGATAGATAGATAGATAGATAGATAGATAGATAGATAGATAGATAGATAGATAGATAGATAGATAGATAGGAGTCAAGAAATGACTTTGGGCAGAGCCAGGACATAAACACAGGTATTTGATTTTTTTTCTTTTACTCTAATACGTTCGTTTTTCTTCAAAATTCCCAGCCCAATATTTGTTGTTGTTGTTGTTTTTCAAGACAACGTAGCCCTGGATGTCCTAAACTTACTCTGTAGACCATGCTGGCCGGAAACTCACAGAGATCCTCCTGCCTCTGCTCTAATTAAAGGAATGCTCTGCCACCTCAAGGCCCCGACCCAGTCTTCAGGTCAGAGCCAGCTGCTGCTTTGGGATTGTCTGTCTGCTATGGCCATGGGGCATGAGGGGAAAAATGAGACTCTCCAGTCCTCTGGCTCTAACAAGCCCATCTCCTGATGTCCTGAGTGTCCCCTCCAATCCCCCTGCTCCGCCCCCACTCTCTATCTTCCCTTCACCCTGACTCGCAGTGTTCTGTGGACCACAAGAATGGATGAGTGTGGTCCTGCAACATAGATGGTATATAGAGGAAAGCAGAGGGAGACATAATATTGGCTTTTAATTTTTATCTTACTTTATTATTCAGTTTTGTTTTTGAGATCGTCTCACTGTGTATCCCTGGCTGGCCTGGAACTCACTGTGTAAACCAACCTGAATTCTATTTCACAGAGCTCCTATGTGAGTTAGATTTTAATAGAATATCTTTATTAATTCCTTGAGAATTTCATTCATGCATACATTCTCTTGCCCATCTTCTCTCCCTATCTCCGTCCAGATCTGCCCCTTCCCAACTCCCTGCCCCTTCCCAACTCCATGTCCTGGCTTCTTGTTGTTTAAATAATGACAGGCTTCCATTTTTGCTGCCTCTATATGCGTGTGTAGGGCCAACCCCTGGACCTACCAAGAGCCACGCCCTTAAATAAAATTGGCTCCCTGCCTCCCCTGAAAGCCATCTACTGTCCCTCCTTGGCTAAAGGTTGGCTAAAGCCCTTCCCTGCTCCTTGCTGCAGTGTCGACCAGCTTGGCCCTGTGCAGTCAGCCACAGCTGCTGGCCTGCATCCTGACTGCAATGGTCCTCTCATGTCCAGAAGACAGTTTCTCTCTTGTCCTCCCTGGCCTTTGGGCCTTAGAATCTTTCCACCCTTCTCCCCAACTGTGATCCCTGAGCCTTGAGGGTAGGAACGTGGTACAGATGGCTCATTTGTGACGAAACATGCCACAGACTCTTAGTCTCTGCACTTTGAGCCATTGTGAGTGTTCTGTATTAATGTTCTGGCTAGTTTTTTTTTTTTTAATCAACTTGACACAAGCTAAAGTTGTCTGAGAGGAGGGAACTTTGATTAAGAAAAAATGCCTTCACTAGCTGAGCGGTGGTGGTGTATGTATGCTTCAGTCCCAGCACTCGAGAGGCAGAAGCAGGCAGATCTCTGTGAGTTCAAGGCCAGCCTGCTCTACAAGAGCTAGTTTCAGGACAGGCACCAAAGCTACAGAGAAACCCTATCTCAAAAAAAAAAAAAAAAAAAGAAGAAAATGAAAATATCTTCACATGATTGAACTACAGGCAAGCCTGTGGGGCATTTACTTAATAATTGACAAGGGAGGGCCCAGGTGGGGTCCTCTCTGAGCTGCTGGTCCTGGGTTCTATAAGAAAGCAAGCTGAGCAAGCCAGTGAGCAGCATCCTGCATGACCTCTACATTAGCCCCTGCCTCCAGGTTCCTGCCCTGCTTGAGTTCCTGTCGTGACTTCCTTCAGTGATGGACTGTGATGTGGAAGTGTGAGCCAAATAAACCCTTTTTTCCCCAACCTGCTCTTGATCAAGGGTTTCATCACAGCAGCAGAAACCCTAACGAAGGGCTAACCACAGTCCACTGCACAGAGGAACTGTGCTGGGGGAAGGGCAGCAGTGAGACTGCTCTCTCTTCCAGAGAACCTGAGTTCAGTTTCTAGCACAAACATGGGACAGCTCGCAATCCCCTGGAGCTTGTGACCCTAGCTCCAGGGGACCCAACGACTTGTGGCCTTCGAGGAGCCTGAGCTCACGCACACTTGCAGTGAGAATGAAAGGAGAACGTCTCAGGTGAGACCTAAGAGCTGCGCTCCTTCATGGGTGCAGAGACACCTTCCCACTGCTGGGACCACGGCATGTGCGTGCACCTGAGCCTGGGCTGGAGAGAGGGCTCCGCCACTAAAAGTGCTGCCTCCTCTTGCAGAGGACCTGAGTTGGTCCCCAGCACCCATGTCCAGCAGGTGGCCACCGTTTGTAACTCCAGCTCCAGGAGATCCCTAATGCCCACAGATGCATACACATGAGTAATAAAATATTGATGTTCAAGTTAAATTTTGAACATTGGGAATAAAATGTATGTCTAATTTATCCTTACTCCTCCCTGCCTACTTTGTTTGTTTGTTTGTTTGAATCAGGGTGCCATGTAACCTAGGCTGGCCTGGAATTCTGTGAAGCTAAGAGTGACTTTGAACTCCTCATTCTGCGTCCAATTTCCAAGTGCTGGAATAGCAAACAAGCATCGTAAACCCTAGTAACTGGGGCATGGGTCGTTTGTGCAGGCTGAGCAAGTAAGTGCCTGCCAACTGAGCTGTACCTCAAGCCTCTACTTCCTAGGCAGGCTGAGTAAGCCAGGGAAACTGAGAGGTGGCGCTGAGATCCCATCTTCCACCACAGGGTGGCGCTCCTCTCCTCCCTCAGGTCCGTACAGTTAAAGTCAGCGTGGGAAACCAGCTGTGTGCTGTGCGCAGGTGACGCTCAGAAGTGGAGGAGGGTTGTGTGCTTGAGTGAGACGCTGCACGAAGACGCAAGCCTCACTTCTGGATGGCGTGGCTAGAATCTCAGCTCTGCCGCTTCCCAGCCATGTGATCCTTGACCTCGATCGACTTCGTCTGTGTGTTGGAAAATCTGACATCCCTTGCCTGTATGATGGTGGTTGTCATAGCGTTCAGTTCACCCTAATAATTAGGATATCACCCAAGTGTCAGCTTTCCGTGGCTGTGAGAAAACACCTGGGATGAGAAGCTTGTAAAGAAGAAAGGGCTGTGTGACTCCCGGGATCCCAGGTTCATGGTTTTCCCTGCTGCCCTGGACCTGGGCGACACGAGGGCCCCAGGGTGTGAGCACATGGGAGGTCTGATCTCATGGCATCCAGAAAGTGAAGCAGAGAGGAAGAGATGAGAGAGTGCCCTAACCTCCTTAAGGGCACAGCATCAATGGAGCTTCCTTTCTCTGGGTCCCATCAACCTCCCAAGGGCATCACAGCCTGGGAGCTGAGCTGTTAACACACATCCTTCAGGAGAGACTTTCAAACCGGAGAAACTTGACACGGTAAAAGCTTGAAGTCTTTTCCAAATATATATGAAGAAAGGAAATTTCATCTGGTCCACCTACTTGTGAGACCCAAGGGAGGAAGATCACATGACATGTTCAAGAGCAGCCTCAGTAGCTTTGTGAGACTCTCAGAAAGAAAGGGGGAGTAGCTCAGAAGCAGAATCCATAGAACGAATGGGTATTGAGCCTGAATTCTAGAGCCCCTGCCTAGAATCAGTGAAGGGCTGGGGGCGTGGCCTTCACAGGTCATATGAACCTGGAAAAACTGCTTAATGTCCCTGTGCCCCAGTAATCAGACACAAGTTCCCTGAGCCTGCTCCTCTTGCCTGCCTCTTCTCCCACGCCATGGGATTCTGTGAGGATTAATGAGGGTCCAGCACCTAAGAAGGCTTGGGTTTTATGTGCTGGATTCTCTCTCTCTCTCTCTCTCTCTCTCTCTCTCTCTCTCTCTCTCTCTCTCTCTCTCTGTGTGTGTGTGTGTGTGTGTGTGTGTGTGTGCGCGCGCGCACGCGCTTATGCATATTAGAAGAGATGGGTGTATGTAGTGTGTACACACAGGTTACTGGCGCATTCATCTGTGAGGCCAAATGAGGATAACAGATGTGTTCTATGGTTCTGCCCCTTATTCCCGAGACAGGGTCTGGTCTCTCCCTGCACCTGGAGCGAGGCTGGTGGCCAACAAGTCCCAGCCCTCCTCCTGTCTCCACCCCATCATAGCACTGGAGTTACAGGCATGTGGGACTCTGGCCAGCTTTTTTCCTGGGTTCTGGGGATGTAACTCCAGTTCCAGAGAATCCGATCCCCTCTTTGATGGAGGTGGGTCTTGTATCTTATCTGTTGCTTTCATTGGCTAACTAATAAAGAAAACTGCTTGGCCTGATAGGACAGAAAATTAGGTAGGCGGAGTAGACAGAACAGAATGCTGGGAGAAAGAAGCCCAGTCAGGCAGTCACCATGATTCTCCCACTCCAGACAGACGCAGGTTAAGATCTTTCCTGGTAAGCCACCTTGTGGTGTTACATGGATTATTAGAAATGGGTTAGATCAATATGTAAGAGCTAGCCAATAGGAGGCTGGAACTAATGGGCCAGGCAGTGTTTAAAAGAATACAGTTTCCTTGTAATTATTTCGGGTAAATTAATTAGCCGTGCGGGCGACTGGGAGCCAGGAACGTAGCCCGCCGCAGCTCCTTACAACACCTCTTCTGGCTTCCACAGACACCAGGCATGTGTGCGTGTGCACATACATACATACAGGCAAAACACACGCACATAAATTTAAATGCAAATAAATATTTTTAAAATGAAAATGTAAATGGTGTATAATTGATATAAAGTCAGGCATGCCGGCATTCCCCTGCCAGCCAAGCACCTGGGAGGCTGAGGCAGGTGGATGGCCAGTCTGTATCAAACAAACCAATAATTATGATTTGAAGGTGAAAGCCCCCACAGATTTGTGTATTTAACACTTGGCCTCGAGGTGGTGATGCTGTTGGAGCAGACTCTAGGACCTTCAGAACAAGAGGTCTGATTGACAGGTAGGTCAATTGGGAGTGGGCTTCTGTCTTGTGTGTGTGTGTGTGTATATGTGTGACAGTTTGTGCACATTGATGCAGGTACCCTCAGAGACCATTAGATGGCATCAGGATCCCCTGGAGCTGGAGTTACAGATGGTTGCGAGCAGCCCCATATGGGTGCTGGGAACTAAGGTCACAGATAAGAGATCTCTCTAGACACAAAGGAAGCAAGTTCTTAAACGTTACAGACTAACCCCACATCCTGTCTGAGCTCTCTGAGTCCTGAATGGCACCGTGAGAGACACACCACCCCCTACAAGCTCACAATGTCACCCCATCTATTACATCTTTCCCACCATGATGAACAATTTCCTCTGAGCGGGGAGCTAAAAAACAAATAAATAAATAAATAAAATCTCTGTTTTCCTTAGGTTGCTTCTGTCATGAATTTGTTACAAGGATGGCAAGAGTGGTTTTCAAAAGGGCAAATAGACCAAAAAATATAGTTGGCTACATAGAAGACACTAGATAGGTACAGTGTGAGGGGGGAGATGGTTATGTTAGTGTTTGCCATACAAACAGAGGATCTGTGTTCAATCCCAGCACCCTCATTAAAGTACACACACAAACATCTCAGCTATGGTGGCCACAGTGGAAGCAGAGACTGGAGGACCTGGGGCTCCCTAACCAGCCGCCTAGCCTACTGGGTAAGTGTTCTAGTTGGCTTTTCGTTGCTGTGATAAACAGTCTTGTCAAAAGCACTTTAGAGAAGGGGTGAGTTTATTATTGACCTGTCCTTCCAGGTCACGGCTCTGCACTGAAGAGCTCATGGTGGGAACCCCAGAGGAAGGCTGTCTTTCCATCCTCACAGGTGAGCTGAGTAAGCTTCCTTATGCAGCCCAGGATCTCCTGCCTAGGGCTGGTTCCGCTCACAGTAGGCTGATAATTAAGACAGGGGCTGGAGAGAAGGCTCAGCAGCTAAGATTGCTTTCTGCATTTCTTAGGGCCTGAGTTCGGATCCCAGAACCCATGTGGACCAGCTCCTAACCACGTGTAGCTCCAGCTCCACGTGATCTGAGCCACAAAAGCCTTTGCCTCTTCGGGCATTTGCACACAGATGCACACACTCACATAGTGACACACACACATACACATAATTAAGAATAAAATAAAGCTTAAAGAAGTAATCAGGACAACTCCCCCATAGGCCAGTCTGATCTGGGCAGTTTCTCAACTGAGGCATCTCTGCTCAGATGCCTGTGTCAAGTTGACAAGTTGACAATTAATGCAAACTAGGAGAGTGAGACCCTGGGTCTAAGGACAAGGTGAAATGTGGGTGGCACCTGAGGTGTTGTTGCAGACCTGGCAGCCAGCTCCCAGGACTGCACCCCTCTATCTTTGGGTCAGACTCTTCTATCTGAGGGTAAATAACAAAACGTACACTTTCTGATGGTAACTCAAGAAAAAAGGAACAAGCACACACTTTCCTGATGGTAACATTCTCTTTCACTCCAACTTGTATAGTCTCTCTTTGACAGTCTCTCTACACAGCCATGTCTCTTTTCACACAACCACATAACACACTTCTCTCTCCGTCTCTCACACCGCCCTCTTCCCCATCACACCTCTCTCCTGCTTCTCCTACAGCAGCAAAACCTCCGGACAAATAGGAATCCCATCTTCAGGGTCACACAGAACTCGAGTAAACAATAGAAATGAGCCATACTGATGACACAGTTTCTCTCAGGCTAGGGAGGTCGCGCGGACCGGGCAGTAAGCACGTAGCTCTGAGTGGTCAGGGCTCCCAGGCAGAAAGTGACATTGAAATTTTGGACTTAAACAATAAACCGTTAGCTGGCTGAGCCTTGAGATTGGGAGTATGTGCAGAAGTCCATTGCTGAGAAAGTTACGTCTACTAAAGTTGCGTTGTGCTCTGAACTGGAATCAGCAATAAACGCCCGGGAGACTGACCTCGTGCATTCATCTCCAGGGGCAACCAGTTTGCTCTGAAGTTGTTCTGAAGTCTAACATTAGCTGTCCTAGTTATACAGATTAAGGGGAAACCGTCTTCCTGACCATCCACAGCTATATGTGTGCCCAGTAAATGAAATGTTTTCATGCAAGCAGTGGGAAAAATACCCATAGCTGTTTTTAGTGGCACATGAGAAAAAATTACAGGCAGAGGCAAACAGTCATTTACAGTCGGTGACCTCACAGTCCTTCCAAGTGGGAACACCCCCCCCATCAGAGAGTTGTTCATCTGTTAGGTCAGCCTGTTAAATACTGGTTGCCACTTACTGTAGACTCCCATGACCTCTGGCAAGCCATGATAGCAGAGGTTGACCCAGATTCTACACATGTATATGCTCACTAGTGCACATGTGTTTGCATGCAGATTCACACATGATAGATACATACATGCACGCAAACATACATGAAAGGTAGATAGATAGATAGATATAGATAGATAGATAGATAGATAGATAGATAGATAGATAGATAGATAGAATTGATATATAGATAGCTCAATGATAAATAGATGATAGATGCATAGATATACAGATAGATGATAGGATAGATGCATAGATTGATAGATGACAGATTTTTTTTTAATTCCTTACACGCACTTCAGTAAGGCCAAACAACATCACAACATATCTGGCCTGCCCACCAGCAAGTATGAACTCCTTCTGAGCTTGCTCCTTGGATAGCCACACCCCACAGGGAAAGACAAACTCAGGTTCTCTGCTAAGCCACCCTCACTTATCTGGTTTCTCCCATACACACCCTGGACCTGGGGATGTCCTCTAAAGAAGTCCTACATGAGAGCCCTCAGGGGTCCTCTGCTAGTACAGCCCCTGACTCTCCAGTCAGTAGTAGAATCTAAGAGTCTGAGTGGGACCATGGGAGATCATCCTGTAGGCTCAGCTCTCCAATCCCCTGTGTCTGAGACCACGTCGTTAACACCCACCTTCCTCCTTCCTTCCTTCTTCCTTCCTTCCTCCCTTCCTCTCTCTCTCTCTCTCCTTTCTTTCTTCTTTCTCTTTTCTTTCTTCTTCCTTCCCTCCTTCCTTTCTTCCTTTCTTTGTTTCTTTCCGAGTGTTTTAGCTGTACCTGTGTCTGTGAACCTCATGTGTGCCCAATGCCCTTGGCGGCCAGAAGAGGGCATCAGATACCCTGGAACTGGAGTTACAGACAGTTGTGAGCCACCTTGCGGATGCTGGGAATCAAACCTGAGTCCTCTACAAGAGCAGCCAGCGCTCTCAACCCCTGGGAGAGTCATCTCTGGCTTTTGACATGTAACCCCCTTCCACAAAAAGGCTGAGGTAGAAGGGCCAGTGTCAAGACTTGGCCTCAATGGCAAGTTGTAAACACTATCATGTGAGGACAAGCCCACACAAGCTTCACTGAAGGATGAGAGAGCCGTGGGGAGCTCAGCCAAGCCTGTCTAGAAACAGAAGCCAAGACCAACCTAGACCAGCTGACAGACAACTCCCAACTTCTGAGCAAGCTCAGCTGGATCCAGAAGTGTGGTTATCTGACTAAAGCCAGCTCAGACAATCCACTCACTAGCGTGAGCATGACCAAAATGAATGATTCTGAGTGCTGAAGCAATTGGTTACATAGCATTATTGTATCTAACTGACACAGAAAACCAGGGTGACTTTCCAGTCAAAACTGCTCCTGAAGCTGTGTTTATATTTGTTTGTATTTAGATATACAATTTATTTATTTTTGAGACAGGATCTCACGTGACCCTGAACTTATTACTTAAGTCCAGGGTAACTTTGAACTGTCTTCCAAATGCTAGGATTGCAGGTATGTGTCAACATGCCTAGCTCCTTTTATGTCTTTCCCTATAGGAACAAGGATCAAATCCAAGGCTCTGTGTTAGGAAAGCCAAGCAAGCAGTGTGCCCATTAGTTATACCCCCAGCATTGGGGAAGCAGAGGCAGGTCACTCTCGGCGTTTGAGGTAAGCCTGGTCTACAGAGTGAGTTCCAGCACAGCCACAGAGAAACTCTGCCCCCTCCCCCAAAAACTTATGCTAAGACAGGATTTCACTACATTGCCCAGCCTTCCCCACCAGGGAACAGTGCCCGCCATGAGCCCAGGTTGCCCATGTTCACAGTGAACTTCAGACTGGCACCCGTAGACATGCTTTCTTTTCCGTATCTTACTATGTTATGTGGTGTTGGGGACCTTGTTCACACTTGCAAATGCTCTATTGCTGAACCACACCCCCACGTAACCTGGATGGCCACCTCCGCTGTTCTTGGATATCTCTCCCACTTACTCCTTTATGTTATTTTAGACAGAGTCTCACTATGTAGTCCTGGATGACCTGGAACTCACAGAAATCCTCCTGCCTCTCTCTGGGGTTAAGGATGTGCCCTACGGGGTCCAATTTAATTTGTTAGGTTTCTTTTGGGGTGACGGACTGTTGGGACAGGGTCTCAATATGTAGCCCTGGCTGTCCTGTATCTCACTCTGTAGACCAGGCTTGCCTCAGACTCACAGAGATCCACCTGCAGCTACCTTCCAGTGCTGGGGTTAAAGACATTAGCTCCCAGAGGTTGACTGTGTTTTCTTTTAGATAGATTAGTTTAGAGCTCACTGTGTAGCTGAAAATGATTTTGAACTCCTGACCCATCCGTCTCTATTTCCCATGCTTGGCTGAATATAGTTTCTTGAAAGAAAAAAGTCTTTCTTTCCCCTCTCTCCCGTCCTCCACCCACCTCTCATTACTTAAGGCTGACAAGATTGTTCCGTCACTACATTTGGGGTTCCTAACACTTTATATAATGAAGAAACAAGGAAAATGCTAAAACCCCAGGTTGGCAGAAAGCAAAGTGTCCCTGAGCATAGTGAGCGCTGGGCAGGATAGGGGCTGAAGCAGAGCAAGGGCAGAAGAGTGGATTGGAGACGTCATGGCTTCCACTCCGAAGGGAAGCCGTTCACAGGGAGGAAGCTGTGTGAGCTGGAGAAGCTGTCCCCACAGAGACTGGCTGTGCGGTCTCTACACAAGAAACAGAGGCTGCCGCTGTGCAGGTCAGACAAAGCTGGATGGGAACTGTCGGTTGCAATACTCCTTATGGCCACGAGATAGGGCAGTCAGCCGCTATCTGGACAGCCCTGCTTAAAGACCCCACAGTAAACCCTGATTGCTCAACAATTATCGACAGTTAAAACTCCCACGGGATTCAGATCCTGGGTGGGCCATTTTTTCATTCTGAAACTTAGAGCTGGTTTCACAACCTCCCCAGGCCTCTGCCCCTACACGGGCTGTCAGACTGATGAATGGCTGCTTCATACAGAACATTTGGGGCAGGCACAAGGAGGGTTTGTGTCAGGACTAGCTACCTGCTTAGGAAGCTCAGCAGGAAACAAATGCCAAATTCAAACTGAGTCATAAGAACGAGTTTTAAGAGACAGCAGGCAAGAGCAGACGCAATGGGTCAGGAAGCCACAAAGCCTGGTGAGGCACCTAGAACCGGAAAGATGAGAGCATTTTCCCACCCAGACCTGAAATGCAGCCATTAAAAGGACCCGGAAGGTTTACAGAGAGGATTTCAACAAAGGAGAAAGAGTTTAGTAAGGAGCTGGGAAAGTAATGCTGTACTTAGCAGGAAAGGCCATGCCTAGAATCCCCCAGTGAGGAGTTGGGGGTGTGGCTCGGTGGTAGAGCCCCTGCCTAGAATCCCCCAGTGAGGAGTTGGGGGTGTGGCTCGGTGGTAGAGCCCCTGCCTAGAATCCCCCAGTGAGGGGCTGGGGTGTGGCTCAGTGGTAGAGCCCCTGCCTAGAATCCCCCAGTGAGGGGCTGGTCCTTCTGTCTATGTGTTGCTTTTATTGGTTAATTAATAAAGAAACTGGCTTGGACTATAGCAAGGTAGAACTTAGTTAGGCAGGGGAAACTAAACTGAATGCTGGGAGAAAGGAGGTGGAGTCAGAGAGAAGCCATGGAGCCTCCACCAGAGACAGACACACTGAAACTTTGCTGGTAGGCCACGACCTCATGATGATGCACAGATTAATAGAGATGGGTTAAATTAAGATGTAAGAGTTAGCCAATAAGAAGCTAGAGCTAATGGGCCAAGCAGTGGTTTAGTTAATACAGTTTCTGTGTGATTATTTCAGGTCTGAACTGCCAGGCATCTGGGAAACAAATAAGCCACCTATTACAACACCTGTACACACACATATATGTGTATATATTTGGTTTTCTGAGACAGGGTTTCTCTGTGTAGCCCTCTGTCCTGGAACTCACTCTGTAGGCTAGGCTGGCCTCAAATTCACAGAGATCTACCTGCCTCTGTCTCCCGAGTGCTGGGATTAAAGGCGTGCACCACCATTGCCAGGCTGCATATTGTTTTTTTAATTTTTAAATAAATGTTGTGAGTTTAATCAGCCAAGCAATTTGGGCTGAGTTAGCTGGATAGCAGTGTGGGGGATTTCTTTGGGACTTTTCCATAGAAGTCACAGCTACTTGCCTGTGGCATGGACTAGCTTCCAGAACAAGATAAGCTAGCTATCAAGGCCCTGCTCAGAAGAAAGTCACCCAGAACAAAAGCACCAAAGAAAGGAAAGGATGCCCTCACTCCTCAGGAATGGCTTGATGAACAGAGCGGGCAGCTAGGCATCTGGATTCGTTGTTTGCTCGCTTGGCAGACACTTCCCGAAATGCTCTGTGCCCACCCGACCCTGAGCAGACCAGCCCCGCCCTCAGAGGACACAAAGTTCTGTGGCAGAGATGGGTTCATGCCCCCTAGACAGTAACAATTACAGGGGAGTTCCACTGGAGTCACCTGACCCAGGAATGCACATCACAGAAGGTTGTCTGATGACAGAGATATTTGAACTGAGTCTTGAGAGAGAAAAAAAACGAGTGTCAGCAAGCAGAGGGAGGAGGATGGGTACAGCAGAGGGAACTACATGAGCAAAGATCTGGAAGCCAGCAGAAGACGGTCAGGATAACGTAAGCACAGGATGAAGGAGGCTAACGACAAACGTGACATGGTGGGCAAGGTAAGGAGGGGCGGGTTCCAGGCAGCCTCCAGGAGCCCTAGCAGGCGCTGGGGCTTTAACTCCGACAGCAGTGGGAAGCCCCAAAAGGGTTACAGGCAATGGAAGCCTTGATCAGATTCACAAAGGAGTCCGACTGTATGACAAGCGAAGGGGACGGAGGATATAGCAGGCAAGATAGACTGTGCTGCACTTCTAAGACAAACAGCTCCAGAGTCAGAATCTGGTGCCTTAAAAACACTAATATTTGTACTGGAGAGACGGCCTAGCAGTTAGCCCTGGATGCTCTTCCAGAGGACCCAAGTTCCATTTTTAGCACCCATATTGGGGGGCTCTCAAACTGCCTGTAACTCCAGCTCCAGGAGATACAACACCCTTTTCTAATTATTGTGGGTCTTACACACACACACACACTCACACACCACAATTTAAAAATTTTTAAAAATCTTAGCTTTTATGATATTTTTGTGGTTGGTTGGTTGGTTTGGTTTGGTTGGTTTTTTTGAGACAGGGTTTCTCTGTATAGCTCTAGCTGTCCTCAAACTCACAGAGATCTGCCTGTCTCTGCCTCCCAAGTGCTGGGATGAAAGGCATGCACCACCACTTCCCATGAACCCACAGGACTGTTTCGTCTCATGGAGCCCTGGAGCCCAGGGCCTCAAACCTCACACACACTAGGTAAATAGACTAACCACTCAGATGCCTTCCCCCAAGCTCAAGGTCTTTTTTCTACAGTGTCCTCAATCTTCATCCCCACCTTTGGAAGGTTGCTGTTCCAGTCAGCAGGCTTCTGGAGTGGGAAACATTTCACACCGTTCTCTTCTGTAAAGTAAAGGGTAATCAAGCTGCAATCCAGACCCTCTATCTGCATGTACGCCTACACACCAGAAGAGGGCACCAGATCTCATTACAGATGGTAGAGAGTCACCATGTGGTTGCTGGGAATTGAACTCAGAACCTCTGAACGTGCAGCCAGTGCTCTTAACCTCTGAGCCATCTCTCCAACCCTGGCCATCTTCTATAACCAGGCAAGGCTCCTAGTAGTGGGACAGGGACACCGACCCAGACACAAAACCATCGACCTACAATTTGTTTGACTGCAAGATGTGCAGTGCACCGGCGGTGCAACCGTAGACTGGTCGGACTTGAGGCCCAGCCACGAGAGGGAGCCCATGCCTGACACTGTCTGGAAGGCCAGGACCAGAGGCTGCAAGCCAGAGAACAGGATAGACGCAAACATGTCCGACAAAAAGAAAAACGTTAATGAACTGATTCCCGATGATAGTCTGCTATTCTCATGGATTGGTACCTAGCTAATCGTCATCAGAGAGGCTTCACCCAGCAACTGATGGGAGCAGATGCAGAGACCACAGCCAAACATAAGACAGAGCCAGGGGAACCCCAAAGAAGAGGGGAAGGAAGGATTGTAGAGGGCAGAGGGGTTGAGGACCCCAGGAGAAATCACCTATAGAATCAACAAAGCAGGGCTCATAGGGGCTCACAGAGCCTGAAGCAACAATCATGGATCCTGTGTGACTCTGAGCTGGGTCCTCTGCATATGTTACAGTTGTGTAGCCTGGTGCTCTTGAAAGACTCCCAACAGTGGCAGTGGGGCCGTCTCCGACTCCCTTGACTGTACAGGGGACCTTTTCTACCTACTGAGGGTTTGTGCCCAGTCTTACTGCATCTTGTTAGGCCATGTTTGGTGGATATCCTTGGGAGGCCTTTTTTAAAATTTTATTTTATTTTAAGGGAAACAGAGAATGAATGGATCTGGGGGAAAGGAGAGGTCAGGAGGAGGACTAGAAGGAAGGAGTGGAGGAGGTAGGGTGTAATGTATAAGAGAAGAATAAAAGTTTAAGAAAAAGTTATTTTTAAATCTTCAAGATTGTTCCAGATAACTGTATGTAAATGTTGATTTTTGTTGTTGATATTTTTGCTTGCTTTAATTTTAGTTTTTGTTTATTTTGGGAGGCACTATTGGGACTTTAGCCTAGGGGCCTCAGGCATGCTTTTAGGGTGTTCCATTGCTTAGGGTTAGGGTTTGATTCTCAGCAATCACACGGTTGCTCTGACTTGCAAGGACACCAGACAAATCTAAAAAATATTTTAAACCTTTTTAACAAAGAAATTTGTAGCCACATCTCAGCTTCCCTGCCCCCATGCAACTGATTGACAGCCCAGTCCTGAAAGGGCTCCACTCACGTGTGTATGTGTGTGCATGTGTTTGTGTGTGTGTTGTGTGTGCTGGTGTGTGCATGTGTGTGTACTTATGTGTGCTCACGTGTGTGCACGTGTGCTGTGTATGTGCACACACACGTACAAGAGTGCAGGAGTGCAAGCATTGTGGGTGTGTTGAATGTTCTACAGCAAGAAGATAGTCATGATTGGTTACATAATTAAAATAAAATAAACCCTTCATTAAAAGCACACACTGGGAGAGAACCAGCAAGGCCAGTTTAAGCAGAGCCACCTGTCTCTTGTCACACCTACTTTGTCCCCAGTAAGCCCTGCCTGCTGTTAAAATCTGTTCCTCATGCATGGATCTCAAAGCTGAAAGCTTGGGGAAAACACAGGGAAGTTATTGTCAGCCTTTCTCCGTGACTAAAGACAACTCTCCCTCCTTCTGCTTCTATCTCTCAAAAAAAAAAAAATTATTTTGACAGAGAAACCCTGTCTCGAAAAAAATCCAAAAAAAAAAAAATATTTTGAGACAAGACCTCACTACATTGCCTAGAAAGGGCTTTGAACTCTTGGCAGAATTCAGGCCTTGTTCTCAAAAATTCTGGGACTGCATGCATAAACACTTATGCCTTGTTTACTCAGTAAGTTTGTTTTCTGTTGTGGTGCTGGGAATAAAACCCAAAGTTGTGCTAAGCAGGGGCTCTACCACTGAGCCACACCCCAGCCCCTCACTGGGGGATTCTAGGCAGGGGCTCTGCCATTAAGCCACACCTTCAGTCTATACTGTAAGCAAGTTCTCTGCCCACTGAGCTACATCCTACCCTGGGAATTTCTGACTCACTAGCTTGACACTCAGATTCTCCTGTGTGCTTCACAGACAGGCAATGTGTGCGTTGCCTGGGAGATGTGAACAAAGAAAACAGAAGGTAGAAGCTAGAACCAACAGTTGCCATCCATCGCTGCACGCTCTGCCCACGCTCCTCTGCCACAGGACTAGCACTCGTGCTCGTGCTAGCCCCAGGAAGTGCATGTGATTACACAGAGGAGGCAGTGGGCACACAGAAATGAAGTCACCGCCCAGTCCACCTAGGCAGCAAAAACAGGATGTAAACCGCTTGCCCATCTTCCTCCTGATCTAATGCAAGCCTAGGACAGACATGGATTCCAGCATTAATGCAACTCCCACCCCGCCCACGGGGTAGTTTATCCTGTCATTCGTCAAGGCAATTAGGATTACAGTTCACTGACAACTGAATCTATACTAATGATAGGGCCTACGTGGGTAGGACCTAGCAAAAGGTAACCTGCCTGTGAGGGCTGAGGAAATGCCCAAAATTGACAAAGGGAATGGTTGAATAGGTGGATCGATTGTTAAGAGCACATATTACTCTTGCAGAAGATCTGAGTTCAAAACCAGCACCCACATCAGGTGGCTTACAACCACCTATAACTCCAGCTCTAGGGAGCTCAAAGGCACATACACACACAAATAAAAATGGATCTTTTTTTTTTTTTTACTAACAGCATTGCTAGTCATGATGGTGCATGCCTTTATTCCCAGCACTCAGGAGACAGAGGCAGGACAGATCTCTGTGAGTTCACTACCAGCATGGTTTACATAGCAAGTTCCAGGACAGCCACCAAAGCTGCAAGGATTGATGTGTGGAGCCCGTGCCAAACTCTGTGGAAGTTATAAGACTAACATGTATTGAGTACTGGTGCACTCTGAATTGGTTTAGATGATTTCTGAGATCTTATCTTCATACCCATATTATGAGGTATGCACTGGTCTGCAGACAAGGCAACACTGGAAACCAAAAATACCACTTAGCATGCTCCAACTCATGTACCAAGGAAGTGTTGGGGGAGATTGAAACGGGATATTTGAGAGAAAGAAACAAGGCACAGTGATGGCTGCCAGCGTTCCCAGCACTTGGATGGTGGGAGACAGAGGATTGGGAGTTCAAGGTCATGCTGTGGGTTCAAGGCCAACCTGGGCTACGCGTGACTCTGTCATTCAAAAAAGTACGAAGAATGCATATATGTCTCTCAAAACATGGAAATCTGAGGGCTGGAGAGATGGCTCAGCGGTTAAGAGCATTGCCTGCTCTTCCAAAGGTCCTGAGTTCAATTCCCGGCAACCACATGGTGGCTCACAACCATCTGTAATGAGGTCTGGTGTTCTCTTCTGGCCTGCAGGCATACAGGCAGACAGAACACTGTATACATAATGAGTAAATAAATAAATATTTAAAAAAAATGGAAATCTGAGCCAGAAGGATCTTAAGTACAAAATCAACCTGGGATACTTAGCAAGACTTTCTAAAACTAAGTTATTATTAGATATCATTTGTCAGTTCCCTAGTATTATATTTTTTATTCTGAGTAGACTGAAAATGATTGACACACAGCTCCTTTAGCCCTAAATATACTTCAGTGTTTGTCTCTTAAATGTACATTATGCCTTCATAGAAATGAATACCTGACCATAAATGAATTCAAGTGTGGATTCCTAAGCGTTTTTAAAGATTTATTTGTTTACTTAATTTGTATGAATGCTTTGCATGCCTAGTGCATTGCATCAAAAAGGGGCATTGGATCCCCTGCCACTGGAGTTATGGATGGTTGTAAGCCACTGTGTGTGTACTGGGATCAAACCCGGGTCCTCTGCGAGAACAGCCAGCACTCTCAACCACTGAGCCAGCCCCTCTGTGTTATGAAATAATTTTTTTAAAGATTTATTTATTTATTATGTATACAACATTCTGCCTCAATGTATGCTCGCACGCCAGAGGAGGGCGCCAGATCTCAGTACAGATGGTTGTGAGCCACCATGTGGTTGCTGGGAATTGAACTCAGAACCTCTGGAAGAGCGGCCGGTGCTCTTAACCTCTGAGTCATCTCTCCAGCCCCCTGAAATAATTTTTTGTACACTGTGAAGACGCGTCTTTTCCAAGGTGTCTTCTGATTCATTTAATAAAAGAGCTGACTGACCAATAGCTAGGCAGGAAGAGGTTAGGTGAGAGAACCAAACTAAGAGGATGCTGAGAAGGGCGGAGTCACAGGAATAGCCAGGAGACTCAGAGAGAAGTATGACAGATATGAAAGAAAAGGTACCACCATGAGGTAGAGCGTAGATAAGAAGTATGTGCTAATTTAAGGCGTAAGAGGTAGTCAGTAATAAGCCTAAGCTATCGGCAGAGCATTTATAATTAATAAGTCTCTGTGTGGTTATTTGGGAACCAGCTGAGGGAACAGAGCTGACCAGCAGTCCCAAAGGGAAACTCTGCCTAAAAATGGCACCTCCACTCCTACACCTCTGCTGAGAATTTTTTTAACTGAATTTTATTTATGGTATTATGGTGTTATGTGTGTGTGTGTGTGTGTGTGTGTGTGTGTGTGTGTGTGTGTAGCACTGAGTGCAAGCCCCAGCCGTGCCCCTCCGAGCCCCTACCCAGAAACATTTTTCAAGTGTTTCAATCAGACGCATATGTCTGCTATTCCATGCGGTTACAGTCAGGTTCTGTGTGTCTTCTCTACCCAGTTCAACCCACATGCTATCTGCTTGTCCCATGGCTCTCATGTTCTTCACTATTTGGTTCAGGTGGAGTTGGCCATGTTCTCCCTCTTATGTCACTGTTTCCATCCGCAGTGTTTACAAGCACCTGGCGCTGGTCTAAATGGAGACTGTGGGCGTGTCCTGTCCTCTGCTATGGGCGTGTCCTGTGCCTTTTCCGTGGGCGTATCCTGTGCCTCTGCTGTGGGCTTCTGTTAGCGGCTTCTGATAGAATCAGTGGTTGCACTGATGAGGGTTGTTCTGTCGTGTTTTGACTGTACTGTATTTCTTTCAGATTTCCTTCTTTGTTCACTTAGTGTCCGTTTGTTTGTTGATTGTGTTGTTTCATTGTTGTGAGTCAGGGTCTCTCTGTGTAGCCGTGGCTGTCCTGGAACTCACTCTGCCAACCAGGCTGGCCTTGAACTCACAGAGATCCTCCTGCCTCAGACTCCCAAGTGCTGGGATTAAAGGTGTGCGCCACCACCGCCCGGCTTATTTTCGTTGTTGTTGTTGATCCTCCTGCCTTCACCTCACTGGCTCGTACCACTCCTAGTGCCTTGCTCTCCGTGGCTGGCAGAGACCATGGAGGAGTTTTACTCTCTGTGGCTTGCTCAGCTCTCTTTCTTATACAGCTCATGTCTACCTGCTTAGGGATGATCCTGCCCACAGTGGGCTGGCTCTTCCTATATCAATCAGCAATCAAGAAATTATCTCATAGATATTCTTACAGACCAATCCAACGGAGGCCACACCTCAACTGAAATAGCATCTTCTCAGATCTACCTAGGTTAACACAAACTACGACAACCAACTTATTTATTTATTTATTTATATCAGTGTTGACTCATATTTCCCAATATGGACTCTTATTTCTTTCAATACAAGCCCATGTTTTTTCCATGTAGTTTTTTTTAAATATTTATTTACTTATTATGCATACAATATTCTGTCTGTGTATATGTCCGCAGGCCAGAAGAGGGCACCAGACCTCATTACAGATGGTTGTGAGCCACCATGTGGTTGCCGGGAATTGAACTCAGGACCTTTGGAAGAGCAGGCAATGCTCTTAACCACTGAGCCATCTCTCCAGCCCTTCCATGTAGTTTTGTGTGTTTGTTGTTTATTTGGTGGACTACAGTCCTTTACTCTGGGTATTTAATTTGATCTTCCACTTGTCCTAGATTTGCTCACAGGGAGCCTGTCTAGGATACTTCCCTTTTGTCCTTCAGCACCCACTGCTCCCCATCTTTCTTTGCGTGTTCTCTAATCTTCTCCGTGTGTGTGTGTGTGTGTGTGTGTGTGTGTGTGCATGTGCACACCTTCTCTCTCACCCGCCCCCTCAGGCACTGTCCACCTTTGTTATTTAAGACATTCTTGGTAACCATGAGGCCCAACTTCGAACCAGTATATGGGTGTTTGGCCAACGGGTCTCCAGATGAGTCCAAAGCCCACGGGGACAGTGTCACTCAGCAAGAACTAGTGGACTTCGGGGCAGCACAGACTACTCCAGGGGCCGCACGGCCTGCATGCTCTCCTCTCTCTCATAATAGTGATGATTCTCTTGGCGATTTTACTGTCGTTTTGTCAATCATGCATAGGACAGATGTCATCATTTCTGGAAGCCCCTTTTTTTCTCAACTATCTTCCCCTAAAGTTCTTTGGGAGCTGATGCTTCTCAGATTTCTTGTCTGGAGATGCCAGCTGTCACTGCAGACCCTGGGAGCTGTCCTGACCCAATGCTGAGACGATCGCGGGCAGATCACCTCTATTTCCGTAAATACGTTTGGAACAGGGCTGTTAATCTTGGGTATGTATTCCTATGCCAAGTACCCATTAGACAGGATGGACCTGGCTTGATATTTGGCCAAGTTAGCACAATGATAAGTGTTGTTTTGGGTTTAAAGATGTTTGGATGTAAACGTTAGGAAAAACATATTTGATTTTGCCAGAGGTTACTGTTGGAGGATGGTTACTGTTGTTTATTAGTATGGAAAAACATGCCTGTGTTTTGATGCATAAATAAAGATGTTTGGAGCTATTCGAGGCCAAGCATTTGTGTGAAACTCATCTGGTGGTCAGACAGTTCATGTCTTCACCATGACGCCCCTACTCTGTCTCAGGACCTGAACCCAGGCTGTGCCCAGACCTCAGCAAGATTTATTTATTTTTATGTGCATGAGTGTTTGACCTGCATGCATCAGTGCAGCACATGTGTGCAGTGCTGATAAAGGCCAGAAGAGGGCATCAGATCCCCAAGAGCTGGTGTTATTGAAGGCTGTGAGCAGCCATGTGGGCATTGAGAACCCAACTGGATCCTCTGCAAGAGCAGCAGCAAGGGTTGTTTGCCTCTGAGTCATCTCTCCAGACCCCACCTTGCTTTTTGAGACAGGATCAGTCATTAGCCTGGACTCTCAGATGTCTGGGGCCTCGTCCCAGGAATTCAGCCATTCCATCTCTACTCCTTAGAGCTGGGATGACAATCATGGGCCAGCAGGCCCAGCTTTTTCTCGCGGGTTCTGAGACCAAACCCTCATGCACGCACACCCAATCTCACTGACTGGGCCATCTCTGCAAACCCCTACTACCTTACTTTCTAGATCAACTCTTTTTGAAATAAAGACACTAAAAGGGGGTGCAGACCTGTAATCCCAGCATTTTGGAGACCCAGTCCAAGGCTAGTGGAAGATATATGGTAAATCTTTGCCTCAAGTGTTCAAGGCTAGCCTGGCCTGTGAAGTAAGTTCAGGCCAGCCAGGGCTACATAACAGACCCTATTTCAACAAAATAAAATATGTTGAACAAATGAATATGTGAATATCTATAAAATCTCTTGGGTCTTACCTTATCTCCTGGCCACTTTTAACTTCCTTATAATGCATACTTTTTAATTTTGTTTGTGGGAAGGGGAACACACATGGCATGGCACCCAAGTGGGGGCCAGAGGGCAAGCAGTTCTTTTTTTCTACCATGTGGGCTCCAGGAATTGAACTGAAGTCCTCAGGTATGGTAGCAGGCGCCTGTTACACAAGGATCCATCTCAATAGCTTTTTTTTCCACTTGATTTTTAAGACAGAATTTTATGTAGACCATGCTGGCCCTGATCCTCCTGCCTCTGCCTTCCCAGTGCTGACACTAAAGGCATGTGCTGCCATATCCCAGCTTTCCAACGTTAAGCTCTGTTGAATATATAATGATTTTTTTTTGAGACAAGGTGTCGCTGTGTAACCTTGACTCTCCTGAAACTCATTGTGTAAGAATAGGCTGTCTGATATGGGATTCCCCCTCTGTATGCTGTGATTACCACCAATTAATAAAGGAAGTACTTTGGGCCTATAGCAGGGCAGAACAGAGCTAGGTGGGGAAAACTAAACTGAATGCTGTGAGAAAGAAGGCAGAGTCACAGAGAAGCCATGCAGCCACCACTGGGGACAGACACGCCGGAACCTTGCTGGTAAATCACAAGCCTCGTGGTGAAATATAAAATAATAGAAATGGGTAAATTCAATATGTAAGAGGTAGCCAATAAGAATCTAGAGCTAATAGGCCAAGCAGTGATTTAATTAATACAGTTTCTGTATGATTATTTCTGGAATCTGGGGGGGAGAAGGAGGGCAGGAAACAAACAGCCTGTCCCAACAGGCTGTCCTTGGTTCCATTTTGAGAAAAACGGCAATGAAAACCTTGTTCTGAAAGATGAACAAGGTGGAAGCGACTCAGCGCACTGTACAAAGTAACTAAATCTTTATTGGTGCCTTCCTGAGCCAGCCAGAACATGTAGAAAGGCAAGAGGCAGGCCCCTGCCCTAGAGTAGTTCACAGTCTCCTAAGGAAGACAGGAAAGAGCCTCAAAGATGCCAGGCAAGCCCAACATTCAGGGAATGAATCCACTGTCCACCTGCCTGGCAATGAAAACTGGGAGAGGAAGCTAGCCAGGGACTCTCCAGAACTCGCTCAGCCAGTAGATTTCTCTGTCCTTTTTCCTGGTCACCATCAGGGGAAACTCAGTCGCTGCATCAAAAAGCTGGGCCACCCCAGCAGTGCATTGATAACTGCAGGCTGCTTCTGGGAGCTGCAAACCAGTGCAGTGAAACTGGAGATGCCGGAGGAAGGGGGGTTGAGCCAGTCCAGTCCAGTGAGAAACGGAGAGTTGGTACCCAGGGCCAGGGAAGCAAGGTGAGGTGGACATTTCAAAACGAGATGCTCATAGCAGCGCACCGGCAACCACAGTCAAGAGAAGAGCTGGCAACCCAGACCCCAGAAACACAGGGCCTTCATTAGCCCCACCTTTTGGGGCGTTCTTCTCCATATTGCTGCGGTCTTGGTGGCCTGCAGCACCTCCAGTCAAATGGGACTCTTCTTCTCGTGCAGTATCGTGTTCTACTTCATGGGGTGGAGTGTGGCTGGCTGAGGCTGAGGTGGGCTTGGTAGTAGAGGTGGTCGTGGTTGGGGCGCCTGTGGAGGTAGTGCTGGAGGAGTTCTGGACCGAAGTGGACGGGGCTCGAGTGGTTGGAGGGGGCAGTAGGACTAGGGGTGGGATTCGAGGGGAGAAATAAGTCTTGTTGCGGAGGTCAGAGTTACAGCGGGGCCCCTGGCAGCAGGAGCCGCTCAGTGTGAATCCTGGACCCGTCACCCCATCCCGGGTGCACGCCTCATCCTGGACGCAGCCTCGGACAGGTAAGGACACAGTCACATTGGCTGTAAAAGAGAGACACAGAAAGGTCTGTCGTTGGACAGATAGGGGTTGGTACGGCTTGAGTAAACCTTAGGGGCTTCTGGAACAAGGCAAGAGCAGCGAACCCCAAAATGAGACTTGCACTCATTAGTTCAAACATCCTAACCCTGGTGCTCTTTCTGCAGAGCAGCGCTCCTGTCGTCTGCTCACGACCATGTTTCCACTAAACGCTTTGAGAGGAAAAGGGTGAAACCCAAGCTCCAGATTTGCCTTGGAACAAAGATTTCAGCCAAGACCCTTCTGTTCTGTGATCAAAATTCAAACATAACCTCACCTTTTCCTCTCTCAGCTCCCTGCTAAATTTTAGTCTTAGAGTCTGAAATACAGCTCCTGAGAAACACCTGGCACCCTAAGGAATTGCAGAACCCCTCACTGAGGGAATCTAGGCACACCCCCAGCACTGAACTACACCCCTTAATGTTGTGAAACAAGTGGGACCTCTAAGTTTTCAGGGCTCAAACCACATTTCCCAAGGCACACAGGCAAAAGCTTATAAGCTTAAACACAAGTCTCATTTCATGGTCTCCCATTCCGTATCTGGTATTCTTCTATAGGAATGTACACACACACATACACACATACAATCATGGGATCTGTAGGGTAGTGGACTACATTTCCCATGATGCTGTAGGACAAGGTAAGCACCAAAGTCAAGAGCAGCAGTTCCCAGAGTTTGTGGAGGTGGAGGGTTGGACCCTTCAGGTGAAATGTCCCCCACTGCAGATGGCTATCACAACTCCTACAAGTCTTAAGCTCCTTCAGAGACCAGGCTCACCTGCCGTCAAGGTGACGTTGCCATCGAAGCAGCCCTTGTAAACGCGGCCGCTGGCGTTGTAGCAGCTCACAACTGGAGGCATGGTGCCCTGGCACTCCTCGCGACTCTTCCCCAGACAACTGTAGCACTCTACGCCATTGGGCTCATAGGCACTCTCGTTGCCTGCGGCGGTTAGGGTCCAGCGGGGCAGGGAGTGGGAACAGAAAAGGAAGGGTCAAGAGGCTGTGATGGCTCAGGCCTGTGCTCCCACCTACTCAGGAAGCTAGGGCAGGAAGATAGCAAGTTCTAAGTCAGATTGGCCAGAAGAGAACCACAGCTCAACTGGCCTGCTCCCCAGGCGTGGCCTGATGTGCCTGTGACTCCGCCCCCTTTCTCCTATCCTCAGCCCGGGTATCCACCTAGGGTGCAGACATTGTTGATGTCTGCAGTCTTCAACCCGCCACCCCCGCAACCCTGCCTCAGCTTGCAGTAGCCTCAGCTCCCAGCCTTTGTATGACTCTGCCTGCCACCGACCTGCAGGGTTGAGGCCTCGCGAGGTGAGGTTGAGTTTGTCGTTGCATCGGTCCTCGGTACACTGCTGTAGCTGGATGAAGGCCAGGAGTCCGTGAAGGTCCAATCCACGGTCATTCTTGCCCTGGAGTCCGGAACCACAGCCCCGCACCGCCACAGAGAATTGCCCGTGGACTACATAGAAAAAAAGGGGGCGGGATCAGAGCACACCGGCCTCTGCGGGCAGGGCTTTTAATGAACAATAGTCCTGGGTCTGCGGGGGGAGGGGGGTGAAGGGGGCGAGGGGGGAGAACCTTAAAGAGAGCAGGTCCCTGGGGACAGAGTTACAGGTGGAGTTTGCGTGTGGGGGCAGGTGGGTCAAGAAGAGCTTCGAAGAATACAATCCAAAGAAAACAAGCTCATTGACAAACAGGACAGCCTCGAGGGGGAGAGGCTAAAACTGGAGTTTCCATGGGTACATCAAAAGGGGGAGAAGCCTCCGAAAGTAGCTTCAGAGGGATCCAATTAAGAAAAAAGAAAAAAGTCTAGGAGACAAAATGATGGTGCGAGCCTGCAGTCCCAGCTACTGGGGAGGTTAAGGAATTCCCGTACATAACGAGACCCTGTCACGATCAAACAAAACGGAACCTGGTGGTACAAGCCTGTAATCCCTCAGACTGAGGGAGGCTGAGGAAGGAGATTCACCTGCCTAAACTTCATTACAGTGTTCAAGGGCCAAACTGAGCTACTTAGACTCAGTGTAGAGTGCTTATCTAGTACATGTGCTGGGACCCAGTGGATGACCTGGGGGAAGGTGGGATTACTGAGGAATCTGGAAACTTAAGGGTGGAGTTTGACTCAGAACCTCGATAATCTTTGTGTTGGTTGGTGGGTAAGCCTTTCTGTAGGGAGTGAGCGGAAAGTGGCAAAGATGTCTCCGTGAAGGTGGTTGGGATGAGCCCTCGTAGCCTAGGCTCTCCAGTCAGTCCTGAACAGTTTGCAACTATTACTCCCCCCCACACACACACACCACTGGCAAGCCCCAACCCCATCCCAGCCCCCTGCCTGTCGACAAGCTTAAGCTCAAAGACAGAGGGCGAACTGTGCTGCAAGGTCTGAGTGAGGGCTGAAATGAAAAGGCGTGGCCGAAATCGGGAAGGTCTGTAAAGAGGCGGAGCCTCACAGGAGGAGTCTGAAGGGATGAAGGGATAAGTCAGAGACCACCGGTGGCACTTACTGGTCTCCACCGCCCCCACCGCCTCTGTACAGACGTCAGCTCCTGGACCACACTTGACGGTCTTCATCTTGTGCGGAGAGCATCCGTCATCCGCCTTCTGCACGCAGCTGTAGCACTCCAGGGCCTTCGCTCCTGAGGGTGTGGACCGGGTAGAACCAAGGGCTCTTTGTTAAAGATTTCTCCCCCACACAGAGAAAGTCTTCCCTGGTGGCCTCTGTCCCGGGGTGAGATGATCCTACCATGCAGCCAGAACAGCAGGAGGAGAAGTCTTCCCACAAGTCTCAGAGAGCGAGACACCCGGGACCCTCTTCCTTCCCACTTCCTGGGTCTGCACTGGGAACTTTCCTCTCCCACCTGCTTATTCCCAAGGGAGGAGATCCCTGCCGTGGAGTCCCTGTCTCGGGATCAGAGGGGTCCCTCTCTCACAGTTGCCTGCTCCGTGTAGAACCTTCCGCACTGCCCCTTTGCCCAGGCAGGGTAGGAGAACTCACAGCCTGCCTTTGATTGGGATCAACTTTCCTTATAGGACTTTCTGGGAAGGGCTGGGGGATTGTTCTTACTTAGGAGCCCCCCCCACTCTACCCTCTCAGCGGCACACTTACCTTCACACAGCAGTAGCGGCAGCAGCAGCAGCCACCCGGTGGTCCAGACCACTCTCTGTGCATCTCCTCTCCTGGCAGCATCCATGGCTGCGTCCTGCTCTCTCCGCGTCCCCCCTGGGTGTGCCGCCTTCCAACCCGGGCCCTCTTACCTGAGCCTCAGATGAGTAACCTACCCTGGGGCAACTCTGGCCTTGCCCAACCAGGCCAACTCAGCGTCCGCTGTGGGGCGGGCCCGCCTCTAGGTGCGTCACCCACAAGACAGCGGCCCCTGCCCTGTGCCCTTGCCAGGGTTGGAAAGGGCGGGAGGGAGTAGAGGTTCCCCGACAGTCCCCTGAATAAAGCATGTGTGTGTTTGAAGGCAGAGGGAGTACCAGGGCTCAAAGAGAGATAGGGGCATTCAGGGTGTGCTCGGGTTCTGAGCGCCTTAGCCTGGGGATTGGGGACACTAAGGCAGAACTCCTGTGTATCATCACAGAGCTCCTAGTCGTATGGCAAAGATAGAAATTAATTAAATAATTGGGGAAACTGTTATTTTCAAGTCATTTATTTGCATATGCCTGTCATCACAGCTCTTAGGGAGCCGAGGCAGGAGGATTACCAGGAGTTTGAGGCATGATGAGTTTCAGGCCTGGTTGGACTACAGAGTGAGATCCTATCTCAAAAAGTCAAAACAAACATCTTGGTTATTATTTACAAGAGATTAAGACTTTGGAGGAAAAAAATAGAGAGCTACAGGGTTGGATTTAGAAGTATAACTTCCAATACGTTATTGCTGGGAAACAATATAAAATATCTATCAAGAAATGACTAAGAGGGTATATATAATCGAAATGCATTGCATACATAGATGAAAGTCTCAAAGAATGAATAAAAATGGAAAAAGAATTCTTGAGCACTTATCATGTGTTCTGGGCACTGCAATAAATCCTTTAAATTAAAAAAAAGGGGGGGTGAGTGGAAAGCTAGGATAGTGGTCTAGGGATCAGCAGTACAGCACCTGCCTAGAATCCCCCCAGTAAGGGACTAGGAGTGTGGATCAATGATAGATCACCTGACTAGAATTCCCCAGTGAGGGGCTGGGGTGTGGCTCAGTGGTAGAACCCCTGCCTAGAGTCCCCCAGGGAAGGGATAAGATAGAGCTTTGTGCTAGAGCACTCATCCTGTATGTATGAAGCCCTGGGTTGCATCCCCAATATCATCGCTCCCTCTCGAAAAAAATAAAACAAATGGAAAAGCCAAGGGTGGTTCCTTCATTTGATGAGAATATTGCCCAGCAATGGAAAGTTTCAACAGGATGTATATGAAGCTACACAGATGGATCTTTAAAACAGTGGTACTAGAAGTCCTAAGCAAGACAACACAGGGCAACTTTGTGCATATGGAGTTCTGAGACAGACTAAACTAACCCACAGCAAGAGGATAATGAAAAGGGGTTCCCTCTGAGAAAGTCTTGTCCTGGAAGAGCCTCTTCCATCTTCATCCAAGGAGAGTGACCTTGGGCGTGGCTGGTGTGTACAGAACTGCTGAGTTGTATATTCAGGCCTTCACAAGATGTACATTATCCTTCAGTAGAAACACGAGGAAGCTGGGCCTGGTAGCCCAGTCCTACAATCTTAGTATTTAGGAGTCTAAACAGAATGTGTTTGACCCAAGTCAGCTACACACATCTGCACCCCCAACATAGGAACTGAACAATAAAGAAATAAATGTAATCAGAATCACAAGGCCCTACACAGGGAGAGCCTTTAGAGAGGTCAGTCACAAGAATAAGAACAAGAATGAGTGAGTGAATGAGTGAGAGGGAGAAAGAGAGAGAGAGAGAGAGAGAGAGAGAGAGAGAGAGAGAGAGAGAGAGAGAGAGAGAGAGAGAGAGAGGAGCAGGTGTAATGGCTCATGCCCAGACTCAGGAAGCTGAGGCAATAGGATTGCACTGAGTGTGCAGCCAACCTGGGCTCCATAGTGCAGCCCTCTCCAGACTTGCCGAAGGGTGCAGGAGACTAAATGAGCTGGACAGTTTCCAGATGGAAAAAAAAAAGAGAAAGTTTGGGTGCTTGCCTGGCATGCACAAAGCCCTGACTTCTATCTCAAGAGTGGCAAAAACAGAGTGCGATAGAGATGGTGGCAGGAGGTTCCGAAGTTAAAGTTCATTCTCAGTTACATAGGGCATTTGAGACCAGCCTGGGGGATATGAGACCATATTGGGGGTCTTGGGGGAAGGTAGAGGAGGAAGAGGAAGAAAAAAGACCCAGCCAGTAACTCCAGACAACTGTCAGGAGTTGTCTGGTTAATGCAGGGGCCAAATGGTTGTACTGGACATCACTAATCTTACAGAACAATCATGTAGGACAAGCTCACCTGTGACTGTGAAAGACCCATACAGAAGACCACGCCACAAATGTGCCCAAACACAGAAACAAACAAAATCATTACACAGACCACAATAAATTTCAGCCACCCCACACCCTGGTGAACGTGAGCAGTCGCTCAGGTTGGTACATTCATGGAAATTACGATTTTAACCTAACTTTGCTCTTCCTGCCTCCTAAAGCAGGTGTATGAAGACCCTAATGATGTTCTTGCTCTGTGACAGGATTCAGGGCAGAACAACACGCCACACCCTGGAACTGCTCCCCAAACTACCACACAGGAGTCCACATATTTTCAAAGATCTCTCCAGTCAGGAGTGGTGATCAATCCTAGGGTCCCAGAGAGTCAAGGTCTTCGTTGGCTAGATAGCATGTTCTAGGGCAGCCTGAGCCACTTGAGACGCTGAAAAAAAAAATCCAAAACATTTTTAAAGGAAGAATTAGCAGGGATTACTGATGAATCAAATGGGAGGGAAGCCTAAGGTGTGGTTCAGCTTCGTGTGGCTCAGCAGTACAGTGAGAGGCTGGGGCCTGGCTCAGTGGTAGAGCCCCTGCCTAGAATCCCCCAGTGAGGGGCTGGGGGTGCGGCTCAGTGGTAGAGCCCCTGCCTAGAATCCCCCAGTGAGGGGTTGGGGTGTGGCTCAGTGGTAGAGCCCCTGCCTAGAATCCCCAGTGAGGGGATGGGGCGTGGCTCAGTGGTAGAGCCCCTGCTTTCATGCATCCCTGGGTTCAATCTCCAGCATATAAAAGAAAAGGGGGCAGTGAGGGAGTAGGTTTCTGAGTCCATTTTCTGATCTTTACTGCTCTAAATTCTGTTCTCTAGCACTAGTACAGTCACAACAGCAGTAACAATACTACTACCCCAGAATCGAGCGTTTGTTTAGCGCCAGAATCTATTCCAAACAGCAGCCTGTCCGCTCTTATCAGTCCTCTCCCACAAAGTAAGAAGAGCTCCTGTCCTAGGGCCCATCAACTCTGTGCTTTGCAGTCCTGAAGAACCCCCGCAGACCAGGACAGGTCCACAAAGGGAAGATCGAGCTTGCTTCACGGAAGAGGAAACCGGGACAGGGAGAGGCTTGGGAGATGTGAACTCAGACCTCTCTTCAAGGGCCTTCAAAGTCACGTGTTGCCACCAGAGTCCCTTCTGGGATTTGCTTTTCGGTTTATTTGGTTTTATTTGTTTGTTTGCTTTGTAGTGTAGGGGTTGTTTGGTTTTGTTTGTTGACAATGCTGGATATGAAGCCTCACACACACTTGGCAAATGTTCTACCATGAAGTTACCTCCCTAGCCCTCTTTTCACCTGTTGTGTGTGCACATGTGCACACATGATGCTCCCATGGAAAGGGTGTATGCACACACCTGTCTGCAGGTAAACACATCCGTACTTGTGGACATCAGAGATGTCCAGGGTCCTGCTCCATCACTCTCCCCCTTATTACTCTGAAATGGGGTCTCTCCCTGAATCTAGAGTGAGGCTGGCAGCCAGCAAGCCCCAGCAATCCTCCTGTCTCTACTACTGAGGTTACAGGTGTGTGTGAGAATTGCCTGGCCTCTGTACCTCAGCATCCCCTACCTGGTTTGTTTGATTGTTTTGGTTTTTCAAGACAGTGTTTCTCTGTGTAACTCTGTCCTGGAAATCACACTGTAGACAAGGCTGCCTCAAACTCAAGAGATCCACCTGCCTCTGCCTCCCGAGGGCTGGGATTAAAGGTGCGCTCCACCATTGGCTGGCTGTCCTCCATCTGTTTAATGGTGGTCTTAATGTAGACTTACCTCAGAGGCTGCTGTGGGAGCAACGTCAGATGTTTGTGAAAGGCTTCAAGCCGTTCTCGACGCTAAGAAAACCTTAGCTTTAGGTAACTTCAACAGATTGTGATTGGTTATTCACAGTTCTCAAGTCTTCGACACAGTTCTCAGATTGTGATTGGTTATTCACAGTTCTCAAGTCCCAGCTGTGTGCTGGGACTGTGTAGCTTGTGCCATGGTGCAGGCCCATAAATCCCAGCACTCAGAAGACTGAAGCAAGAGGACTGCACGTTCAAGGCCAGTCTTGAACAAAATGACGGGACATCGAGATAGAGAGTACGGGCGCTTGCCACCAAGCCTGACCACCCGGGTTTGGTCCCCACACCATAGGAAAGAACATTTGACCTCCAAATATGCACCACGTCACACGTGCCCAGAAAAATGCACAAGAATAATAAACAGAATACGCTTTGTAAATAAGAGAAAATACACCGGTCCTTTTATAAGCAGCCTGTTGGGAGGGGTGGAGCATGGTGTCCGTTCCTCAGAGGAAGAAACTGAGACCAGAGTGGAAGTTGCTCATTCAGCTCTGCTGGCCGATGTAGTGGCAAAGTCAGCCCCAGCTGGCGCGGTTGCTGACTGACGGTAGGCAAACAGCATCTGTGTTCAGAAAGATATCTGCTCCCCAGACCCTGCCCAGCACCCCTGTTCCCAGCAATGACAAGCACCTCAGTCACCTAGGTGGGGTCACCTGTCATCCAGAGAAGACTCTAGAGAGAAAGTGAGTTGACTCTTGTGATGTCATTCAAAACTGGCTCCATCCCAGTCCCACATCTTTGCTGTGCACCCCCAAATTAGTGCTTTTCCCTCTCTGAGGCTCCAAGGTATCTTTTTTCATTTTTCTTTTTTTAAACAGGGTCTTACCATATAGCCCTGCTGGCCTATAACTCGCTCCGTATACCAGGCTGGCCTCAAACTCAGAGACCCACCTGCCTCTGCCTCCCAAGTGCTGGGATTAAAGTTGTGTGTCACCCAGCCCTCTAGCCCAAAGTGTCTCTCTTATCATAAAGGAAATGATGATGCCGTGCGGAAAGAATCGAGCCTGGAACCAGACAGCCTGAAATTTTAATCTTGCTGTGTGGCTCCAGGTAACTCTAGCTCCCTCTCTGGATTTCACCCATTTCCTTTTAGAATAAGTTTGAACACCTCAGGAGAGCTAGAAGTCCCAGTGGGTGACAGTCAGTGATACCGCTGTGCTTTAAGCTCAGGAGGCCCCACAGGCCCCAGGAGCGTGGGAGAGTTTCAGGGGAGGAACCCCAACTGGTCAGACCAGAAGAGCTAGCATCTTGGGAAGGAGTGGGACCCAGGGTGGGGAGTCTGCTCTTGCTCAGGCCTGCCTGGATTTGGGCTGCTGACCTGAGCCTGGCCCGGGTCCAGGGAGCAGAAGTTTGTTTGTGTGCTTGCTTGGCTAATTTGGGTGTTTACTGACTGATTTGCATTTGTTTTCTTGCAATCTTTGTATTTTTGCTGTGCCCTGGAGATGATACCCAGAGCCTCCTGCCTGCTAGGCCCGGTTCCAGTGTGGAGCCTCTCCAGCCCAGCTCCTCACGCACTGGTGGACCGTGGGATTTGCCTCACTTGCCTGGGATCTATAGAGGGGTCCCATGGAGACAAATGTCCCATCAGAACAGTCAGGATACAAGCCTCAGACATGCCTATGGCCTTGTCCGGGATGGGTTTTCTAGTCCTCCCAAACCAAGAAGGCTCTGAAACTCAGAACTCCCCTTGGGATACACTGTCAGAGGCGTCTGGGAAGGGGTGACCCACATGTAATCTTGTCCATTACACGCCAGTGTTCCCTACACTTGACTAACAAAGCATAGATCTAAAATGTAATTAAGAACTGAGCCTTCTTTAATCCCAGCACTCGGGAGGCAGAGGCAGGCGGATCTCTGAGAGTTCGAGACCAGCCTGATCTACAGAGCTAGTTCCAGGACAGGCTCCAAAGCCACAGAGAAACCCTGTCCCCGGAAAAAAAAAAAAAAAAAAAGAACTGAGCCTAGCAGGCTGGAGAGATAGCTTAGAGGTTAAGAGCACTGTTTGCTTTTCCAAAGGACCTGGGTTCAATTCCCAGTACCCACATGGCAGCCCACAACTGTAACTCCAGTTCCAGGGCTTCTGACACCCTTGCCTGGGCACACATGTACGTAAAATAAAAACAAATTTTACATATGTATAAACTGAGCCTAAGGTAGCCAGGCACTCTTCTGAACAGAGAAGGCTACACTGGTCACAGACTTCGTGAAGCTGACCCCTTCACAAGACTCAGCCTGGGTACCAGCGAGAGTTTCTTCCCAGGGGACACCCTAGATGAGACCCAAAGGATGAAGAGAGACAACAGTCCAAGAATTCTGATGGTCTTGTTCACAGCTCTCCGTCATCTTCAGCATCACTTTCTCACGAATTGATTCACGTGCTCAGTGCCCAAGACCTTTACTGCATGCCAAGGGCACAGTAGCGATGAGACACCCTAGGAGACAGCTTTGCTGCCAGGAATGACTTGGGGCAGTCAAGGCCAGGATGGGTGAAACTCAGAGTAGTCAGATTGCAATGGGATGGGCAGGTAGGACTACATGACTCAGCCAAGGCAACCAGGGAGGGCTTCCTGGAGAAGGAAACTGGTCACAAGGTCCAAGATGTGTGTTAGGAATGGGAAATAGGCTAGGTACCCAAACAAACTGAATGAGCAAAGACCCGGAAGTGACAGGGGCCCTCTTTCCTCTCTGTCTCACTTTTACAAAATGATATTGATGTCACCAGAACAGTCCTGGCCTGGTCCTCTGGGGACTGCAAAGGGGTTGGCTCAAAAGGAGGTGCCTGAGCAAGCTGGGAGTTGAGGGTGGGGAGCTTCTAGATAGAGCCACTGAACTACACTTTACAAAAGGAAGAGGTCAGAGCAGAGATACCCCGAGGAAAATCCAGGAATGAGGACATTCAGAAGTTCCTATGTTTGAATGCGTGGAGGCAGATAAAACTAGACTACAGTCCCAAATCAACCCCTAAGGCCACATGTCTGCCCACCTCTTCTCCCTGACCTTAAGGGTTGAAAGCCTCCATTGCTAGATAAACCCCTTGGCTCAGGGATCCCGGCTAGGGGCAGAGGAGCCCCAGGGCGCCTGCGCTGGAATCCACACCAGCAATCCTGTTTTTCCACCATGTTTAATTCGGTATCAGAGGAGCACCAATAAATAGTTCCTTCCGCCCCCTGTAATCTTCCTCCTGCCACAAGCAGGGCCTCCAGGGCCTGGCGATGCCACCGCTGCAGCCTAGATCTCTGCGACTCAGGCCAGCTGAGTTGGGACGGCTGCAAACCTCCCAGGAGAATTTCAAAGGGGCGGAGCCGAAAGCTTCCTGAAGTAGGCGGACCCAGGAGGCCGGAACGTGCGCGTAGGGGCGGGGCTCGCCGGGACGTCCTTTCTCAGAGGGCGGGGCCGCTCAAGGGGCGTGGTTTTCGTCCGCAGCTGTGACAATGACATCCATCCAAATACGCATGGCTTCTGGGCTGGGGGCCACCATATAGAAAAGGCGTTCGTAGGTCTTGACACAGAAGGTCAGGCGGGGACTGGGGCTCTGGAATATGCAAGGAGAGAGGGTGATTGGATCAATTTCCACAACTGTCTTCCTAAATGGGGTCTAGAATGCCTGCCCCCACCTTTTTGTGAGACAAGATTTCACTGACTGGCCCGGAACTCTTCCAGTCTGGCCTGGAACTCAGTTATCTGCCTGTCTCTATCTCCCCAATGCTGGGATTAATGGTGTGTGCCATGATGCCTGACGTTTTTCATTTTGTTTTTATTCTTACCCCGCCCCTTTCTTTGAAAGTGGGTCTGACTTCCTAGCTCAGGATAGCCTCAAACTTGCAAACCTCCTGAGGGCTGAGATTACACCATACCCAGCTGGAGCCCATTTACTGAGCACCAAATGGGCAATTCTTGAGTAAACCCCATGTCCATTATGATTTTAACCCCAAGGGAAGGGGGTTGAAATGTGCCCATTTTTTGAATGAGAAAACTAAGACTTGAGATTTAATATAAAGAAAGAAAGAAAGAAGAAAGAGAAAGAAAGAAAGAAAGGAAAAGAAAAGAAAAGGAAAGGAAAATCAGCTGGGATTCCAGTTTAGCCTTTAAAAGCCCATAGTTGGGGGGCTGCAGATCAGCAACTCCAGCCGAGATTGGCAGTTGAGAGCACTGGCTGCTCTTGCAGAGGACTCAGGTTTGATTCCCAGCACCCACATGGTGCACACAATCATCTGTAACTCCAGTCCCAGAGGATCCGATGACCTCCTCTGGCCTCTATGGGAATGCCCATAAATACATCCAGGTAAAACA
The DNA here is from genome assembly GCA_902806775.1 of Microtus agrestis. Taxonomy (NCBI): domain Eukaryota; kingdom Metazoa; phylum Chordata; class Mammalia; order Rodentia; family Cricetidae; genus Microtus; species Microtus agrestis. The sequence continues at coordinate 833,101 of CADCXT010002393.1, forward strand.
CTAATACACATAAAATAAAAATAAATCTATAATAATATATTTTAAAACAAACAGCCGGGTGATGGTGGTGCATGCCTTTAATCCCAGCACTCGGGAGCCAGAGGCAGGTGAATCTCTGTGAGTTCAAGGCCAGCCTGGTCTACAGAGTAAATTCCAGGACAGCCAGAGCTACGCGGAGAAAACCTGTCTTGAAAAAGCAAACAAACACAAACAAACAAAAATGGTTGACTTCTTTCCAAAGAGGATTCTAAGCAGAGTTCCAGCTGCCAACATTTCATTTTCTGACCTTGTAGTTTGTCTTCCTTATAACCCAGATCTCCAACTTAAGATTCTCCTGCTTCCATTTCCTGCATGCTAGAATTACATACATGTGCTAAACCAGAATCTGATCAATCTCTCCCTCCCTCTCTCTCTTTCTCAATTTCTCTCTCTCCTCAGGGTCTCTGTAGCCCTGGCTAGTGGCCTGGAATTCACTATAAATTGCAAGCTAACTTCAAACTCACAGAGATCACCTGCCTCTGTCCTCCTGGTGCTGGGATTATAGCTGTGTACCAACCACCATGACCAGTGTATATGATGCTAGAACTCAAACTCAGGGCTCTGTGTACTCTAGGCAAGCGCTGGGGCTGGAACTCAGGGCTCCATGCACACTAGGCAAGCGCTGGGGCTGGAACTTGGGGGCTCCATGCACACTAGACAAGTGCTGGGGCTGGAACTCAGGGCTCTGTGTACTCTAGGCAAGCGCTGGTGCTGGAACTCAGGGCTCCATGCACGCTAGGCAAGTGCTCTACCATCTGAGCCTAAGAGCAGCCCCAGGCGCAGAACATTTATTTACTCCCCGGTTCTTGAGAGTGAGTACAGCAAGATGGCTTTCCCCAGGTGACCTAGAGATAGGTGTTGTCAGAGGAGCGGGCTGTGTCCCACCGCCCGGCTAGCTTAACCCCGAAATAACCACACAGAAATTGTATCAATTAAATTACTGCTTGGCTGGGTGATGGTGGCGCATGCCTTTAATCCCAGCACTCGGGAGGCAGAGGCAGGCGGATCTCTGTGAGTTCGAGACCAGCCTGGTCTACAAAGCTAGTTCCAGGACAGGCTCCAAAGCCACAGAGAAACCCTGTCTAAAAAAAAAAAAAAATTACTGCTTGGCCCATAAACTCTAGTCTCTTATTGGCTAACTCTCCCATCTTGATTTAACCCATTTTTAATAATCTGTATGCCACCATGAGGTCTCGGCAGGAGAGCAGTGTGGCAATGAGCGGAATGTTACCTTGAAGGCACAGCGCAAGTGGTCATAATAGACTTCTTCGATGGCCTGGAAGTAGATGACACCTTTGAGCTTGGTCTCTTCCTTGTCTGGTGGGAAGAGAGGGAAACAGACTAGTTAGAGACGTTATAGCAGTGTGACAATCTCAAAGCTGGAGGAAGGTGAATGTCTATGCTTGACAGGAGAGAGGTCTAGCGACTACATGAGCCTGGACTGAAGTCCTGGGTCCCTGAGAAGAGAAGGCGTGCAAGGAGAGCTTGGGCTCCTGGGCTCCTGGTTCTGGGGTCTGGCTATTCCAGCAGACGGGGCACTGTCAGCCTGGGCCTGGTCTCCCTGGTGTCTTAGGAAAACTGGAGCCAGAACCGAACTAAAGTTATCTGTGCTATTGAGTAGAGGCAGGGGGGTCAGGGGTTCTGGTGGCTTAGGGAAGAAGCAGTTAGGACAGAGTGGTTTTAGACTAAACTCCAGAGTGTATGGAAAGGGCTGGGAGCCTAACCCCTGGGTCCATATGCAGCTGGGAAGTGGGAAGTGGGGACCTGGACTGTACAACCCTGGACTTGAAGCTGCCTGGCCTTCCAGCTTACCAGCATAGTAAGCCAGCCGGCGAGCCTGCCGATCAAAGCAGAACCAGCGTTTCCTCCAGGTTTTGATGCGGCCACCCATCTTCACCAGGGGCCCGCGACAACAGCCCCCGGACACCCGCAAGTGGGGACAGCTTTCCGGGTTGTGGCCCCAGCGTTCCAGGTGCTGTGGGAGGTCCAGGACCCGGGGACCAGGAGGGCGCGGTGGGGGCGGGGGCGGGGGCGGGGCCTGCAGAGCACAGAGAAGGGGTCGTTTTGACCAGGAGCTTTGACCAGGAGCTAGGAGCAGAGAGGAACTGCAGCCTAGAGGCTGAGAGAGCCAACCCTTCACAGTGACACCAGGCGCGTGACTCACGTGTGAGGCTGAGGCAGAAGAATTTCCATTAGTTCGAAGGCTATAGATGCCTATGCCAATAAAAGAGGAAGTGTGTGTGTGTGTGTTGTGTTTATGCATGTGCGCACGTGTGCGCACGACCTGTCTGTCATTCTAGCACTAGGGAAGTGGAGGCAAGGCAAAAGGATCAGAAGTTCAAGGTTATCCTTGGCTCCTTAGTAAGTTCAAAGCCAGCCAGGGCTACAGAGAGCATCTCAGACAGCCAAATAAAAAAACAAAGAAAAAGAATTTGCACTCCGTAGAAAAGTAGAGGCAGGCTGTCCACCTCCCCCTCTAAGTGAGTCACCTTCATAGATTGCTGGAGAGCCACAGTCCCTGAACTGAATAACATAAGGTACCTCAGCATCCCAGAGCTGGTTCCAGCCCAGCCCTTGACGATCGAATCTGACATGCTTGTCTGTGCACACAAACACGGTGGGGATACACGTGAGGGAACAATGCACTCAACAGCGGCTGTTTAATAAATGATGTTACTGGTGCTGCGTTTTTAATGCTGACGGGATTGTGCAGAACAACCCAGAAGGTTCGATTGCCCTTGCTGCTCCCTGGCTCTCCTGAGTCTGAGGGATGGGGGGTCTCTTGTAGCCCACGCTAGCCTTGAAATCACTCTGCAGTGGAGGACAATCTTCAATCAATTTCTGATCTTTCTGCCTCCGCCGCCCAAGTGCTGGGATGACAGGCATGAGCCACCGTGACTGGTTTCTATGGTGCTAGGGATGAGCCCAGGCCTCAGCGCAGTGCCAGACAAGCAGCCTACCAGCTCCCAGCTCTTTCTATACTGGAAATTTTGAATGGAGCTTTCCAACTGCTACACACGTTTATTCTCCATCTATGGAAACTACTGAGATAGATACCAGCACATGGGAAGGAAGGAAACAGGAGAAGAAAGTACCCGGGGCACAGCTCAGGGTACAACTTGTAATTATCACACACAAGACCCCAAAACAAGAAACACACACAAGACAAGTACAAGGGGATGAGGAGATGGCTCAGCTGATAAAGGTGCTTGCCACCAACCCTGATGGTGTGAGTTCGATCCCTGGGACCCACGTAGTAGAAGTTGAAAAGTGACTCCCAAAAGCCCACTGTGGTACATGCTTGCCTGTATAAGTACACACAACTTAAATAATAAACAATAAAAAAAAAAAAACAAGAGCAAAGAAATGGAAAGACTATGGGTGCTGATGCATGAACAGGAATAGACTGGGACCTTTGGACTTTTCTCCATGGGTCAAGCAGGACCCTTTGTTGTTGTGTCAAAGGCAGGAAACAGTGAGGTGCAGAAAAAGGTAAGAGCCGAGAGGAAAACGAGACCAGAAAGGACACAGGGGACTGACCATGATGGCAGGAACTGAAGGGCCTGTGGAACCTTCTGGGCTTCTTTTCATGTCTTCCTGTGGATTCATGAGGGAGAACCAGTGAGGATCCCAACCCGTAAGACAGAGGGAAACGTCTGAGGGAGGAGGGCTGGGCCTGGACCCCTGGGTCTAGGGGAGGAGGGCAGGGCCTGGACCCCTGGGTCTGAGGGAGGAGGGCTCGGCCTGGGCTCTTGTGTCTGAGGGAGGAGGGCGGGGTCTGGACACCTAGGTCTGATGGAGGAGGGTTGGGTCTGGACTCCCTCAGGCAAAGGAGAAGGCTGGGGTCAGAAAAGGAGCAGGCCCACAGTCTCACCCTGGCCTTGAGCAGCCGTTCCCTCTCTGCCACAGCCTTCTGCAGGAGCCGCTCCATGTGGGCGATGTCTGGGTGAAGTGCCGAGTGTCTAGGCAGACGAAGCAGCAATTGGGAGGTTACCTCAACTGGCCTCCTCCTCTTCCCTCTTCTCCTCTCCCCCCTCACACCTCACCTATTCCCAGGGCCACAGTTGAGCAGCTGATAGAGAGGGTGTCTCCCAGGAGTCCCCACTGCTTGAGCAAGAGCTGAGGCCTCCAAGGGTCCTGAAGGGGAAGGCACAGGAGGAGGAGGCCAGATGTTTCCTCCCTCCCCACATCTCTTTAATTCTCCAGCCAACACCCAGGCTGTTTTTCCATCCTCTGTTGCAGGATGGGGAGGGGAGGCGGGGGGGAGGGGGGAGACAGTCCTCACCTGTACAATGGAGGGACAAAGGTCGGGGGGATCCCCTCTGGCTGGCCCTGTCTCCCCTCCTCCGGGGCAGGCTTCCTGTCCTCTGGAGACCAATAGACCCCTGAAAACACACAAAGGTTGTAGGTGTTTGAAACGGAAGCATGGCCCAAAGGTGCTTAGGATAATGGCTTTACTGACAGCTGTGCTCCCTGGGCAGAGAGTGGATGGAAAAGGCTCTAAGCTTATCAGTAAATTAACCCATAGTGGATTCCTGATTTGATGTCATCACGTGGAGGCAGTGGAAACCACAAGACTGGGCCATGTGCACACTGGGGACGTGGCTCAGAAAGGGCTTATCACATATGCATGAGGACCAGACATCCATCCATATGGGAAGTCAAGCACTGTCTCTCCAGCGCCATGACTCAAGCACAGGCCGTCAGATCTAAATGAGTTCAGGCCCCGGGCAGCGGAGGAATTGGTGATTCCCACTCCTCCAATAAATAAACAAATGTGAAGAAAAGGAAAAAGGCAGGTGTGGTGACAATACCAAGTTCTGGGGAGGCAGAAACTGGGAGATCCCTGGGTACTGCTGGCCTAGCCTGATCTGTAGGCCTCAGAACCCAGTGAGAGACCCTGCCTCAAGAAACAAGACGGGAGGCTAGAGAGCCGGTCAGAGCACTTACTGTTCATGCAAATGAGCCATGTGGTTCCCAGCATCCACATCTGGCAGCTCAAATTACCTGTAACTCCAACTTCAGGGGATCAAGCACCCTCTTCTGGCCTCCGTGGGTACTGCACTCATGTGCACATACCCACCCATACACAGATACATACACACACCTTTTAAAAAATATTTTTAAAGGGGCAGGGGCAACGCAGTGATGGCTCAATGACTAACAATACAAGCTGTTCTTCCAGAGGCCTGGAAGTCTCTGCGTAGAGCAGGCTGGATTAAACTCACAGAGATCCACCTGTTTCTGCCTCTGGAGTGCTGGGACTAAAGGTAAAACCCACTGCATCTGACTAAAAATAAATCTTGAAAATAAAACAAGGAGGACAGCTCCTTAGGAATAGCAGCAGAGACTACGCTCTGGCCATCTGCATGTGTATTCTCACACACAGAAACGTGCACACTCACACCAAGAGATGGGTCTCTCTGAGAAGTAGGTTTCTTGGGGTACCCCCTGAAAGGGTTTATCTTATCCCCACCCACTCTTTTGTTTTGTTTCTTCTTCTTTCAAGACAGGGTTTCTCTGTGTAGCCCTGGCGGTCCTGGAACTCACTCTGTAACCAGGCTGACCTTGAACTCAGAGATCCCTCTGCCACTGGGCTGGCCCCATCCACTATTGTGCTCTCTGCTTCCTGGCTCACATGAGGTGAGCGCCTCCCCCCACCATGATGCTCTGCTTCAGCTCACTTCAGGCTCAGCATCCAGGGAGCCAAGTGACTTGGGACCGAATCTATGAACAACGTGTGCTAGAAGCTGTTTTACTCATTCAGTACTGCCACAGAGATGCAAAGTCACTGCCCAAACACACATCCTCAAGAAAAAGCTGTGCCATCTCTGTCTCCACGAGAAGTCAAGAGCACTGCCTACGAAAGTCACCAGCTAACTGTCCCAAATCAAACATCACAGAAAGCCGAGGCCCCAGTTTAACTCCCAGTACCAGAAAAAGAAAAAAACTTTTCAGGGGCTGGAGAGATAGCTTAGAGGTTAAGAGCACTGACTGTTCTTCCAGAGGTTCTGAGTTCAATTCCCAGCAACCACATGGTGGCTCACAGCCATCTATAATGAGACCTGGTGCCCTCTTCTGGCATGCAAGCATACATGGAAGGAATGTTGTATACACAATAAATAAATAAATCTTTAAAAAAAAAAAGAAAAAACTTTTCAAAGGACTGGATTTGTTGTTCAGTAGGTAGAGTGCTGACCTCACAAAGTCCTGTGATCGATCCCCAGCACCACATATAACTGAACATGGTGGCACAAGTCCCTAATCCCAGCACTCCCAGGGTGAAACAAGAGGATCAGAAGTTCAGGGTCACCCTTGGCTATGCAGTGAGTTTGAGGCCAGCCTGGGCTACATGAAAACCCGTCTTGAAATGTTTTTAAGCCCGGTGGTGGTGGCACTCACCTTTAATCCCAGCAGAGGATTAAATGGAGGCAGAGGCAGAGGCAGGCAGATCTCTGTGAGTTTGAGGCCAGTCTGGTCTACAAAGAGACAGTCAGGGCTATTACACAGAGAAACCCTACCTAGAAAAATAAATAAATAAAAAACTAAAATACACACACACACAGAAACTGAGGAGAAGTGCTGGGCCAGGAGGGGTACAAAGAGACGACCTCATCAAAGTAGACTGTTTCTCTCTTGGGTTTCAGGCTCTCATCTTGTATAGGAGAAGTGGGTGTTACACAAAATACCAACAACAACAATAAATACCCTGTGATCAAGTTTCCCCATCCCCCATCCCTAGGCAGAGAACACCAACACAGTTCCCTACCCCCCTCGCCAGTGAACACAGGGAGACAGCAGTACCTGCATGGAGCTGTGGACGGAGAAGAGGCAGGAAGAGGTGGAAGTGGAGGCAGTGGCGGCATGTGCGGTGGGGTCCTGCAGAACCAGCAGCTGACGGTCTGTCTTCTGTGTGAACAGCAGCTGGGAAGGGAGGGGGGGAGTGGTTACAAAAAGACAGGGTGTGTGCCCGGGTGTGTGTGCACGTGCGTGTGTGTGCTTGAGCACACACGTGTGTGCATGCTGGAGAAACACCTCAGCAGTTAAGAGCACTGACTGAAGCCAGCCAGGTGGCGCACACCTTTAATCCCAGCACTGGGGAGGCAGAGGTAGGCAGATATCTGTGCGTTCGAGGCCAGCCTGGTCTATAAGAGCTAGTCCCAGGACAGCTAGGGCTGTCCCACAAAGACACCCTGCTTCATAAAACAAAATAAAAACAAACAAACAACAACAACAACAAAAAAGAGCTCTTAGTTTCAATTTCCAGCATCCACATGGCAGTTCACAACTGTCTGTGACTCCAGGGCCTCTCTGAGCACTCACTGGGCATGCATATGGTGCACAGACATACATCCAGGAAACACACACATAAGACTTAGGGATCCAGGAAGTACTCCCAGTTCACAGATGATCTGGACCCAGATTGCCAGCACCAGTCCATTTCTCAAGCAAGAGGGCCAGAAGACAGTCTTCACTACCGGTCTCCCAGCAAGAGCCTGGGCTACAAGCATGGAGTGCCAGTTCTTTGAAAGTGAAGACTGGCCCTGGACCCTGGGTCTGAGGGAGGAGACTGGGCCTGGACCCTGGGTCTGAGGGGGGAGGGCGGGGCCTGGACCCTGGGTCTGAGGGGGGAGGGACCAGAAGCTCACACAGAAGTTCCTGTGGGTATGAGGTTGGGACCCAAGTTCTTAGATCTGAAGGAGGAGGACCAGCAGGTACAGAAAATCCCTTACCTTGGTGAGCGCTTTGTCAGGCTCAGAGAAGTCCCCACTACATGTTCCCTGAAGACAATTGAGCTCAAACAGCCGGTTTCGTTCCTAGGAGAGGCCATCACAGGTCATCACGGTATCTCACCTCACAACACAGGCCACCCCCACATATCTTCTGTGCCGGGAGCTACTGGGCTACTGGGAGCTGGGACATGCAGGCAGGTGAGGGATGGAGCAGGCTTCTGGGGAAACTCACCTGTGTGAGGGCCTGAACAGCCTCCTCCTTCTTCCTGCTCAGCCCCCAGCTTTCAGCCGTCATTTGCTCCCCCAGCGACTTGAGCTGTTCCTCCAAGACCTGGATGCGGCGCTGCAGGGGACCCCCATTCTGGTCACTCAAGTGGCTGCCTGGGTTGGATTCCCAGGCCACCCTCCCACGGTGCCCGGCTTTTACCACACTCCCTCATATACCTCAGGAACTGGGGAGAGAGATGGGACATTAAGTCCCTTGGACTCTCTTTCTTTTTTGGAAGTGAAGACCCAGAAGACATCTGGGGTTGGTGGTGTGGAATGATCCACTGGCAGACACCAAGGGAGACACAGAAATGCACGGAGAACAGAGAGAAGGGCTCAGAGGTTGAGAGTATAGACTGCTCCTGAAGAGGACCTGGGTTCAAGTCCCAGCACCCACAGCAGGCGGCTACAACTGCCTCTAACTCCAGTTCCAAGTGGTCTGACAGTCTCTCCTGGCCTCCATAGGCTCCTGCAGACCCTTGAACACAGATTCTCCACACACACACACACACACACACACACACAGAGTTAAAATAAAGAAATAAATGATCTTAAAGAACAGGAAAAAAGGAGCCATGCCATAATTATAACACCCAAGAATGCTGGGCCGTGGTGGCACAGCCTTTAATCCCAGCACTCAAGAGACAGAGGCAGGTGAATCTCAGTGAGTTCAAGGCTAGCCTGATCTACCAAGTGAGTTCCAGTACAATCAAGGCTACCTACACAGAGAAACCCTGTCTCGAAAAACCATTAAGAAAAAAAAACAAAACAACAACAACAAAAAAACCCCACCAACACCCAAGAGCCTGAGGCAGGAGAATTGCTTCAAATATGAGGCCAGCATGGACTACATAGTGAGACCCTATCTCCAAAACAAACAAACCAGAGGGACAGGGGTGCGGCTCAGCTGGCAGAGAGCTTGCCTGGTAGGCTTGAAGTCTTGGGTCCCACCCTCGGTACTGCATAAGCTGGGTGTGGTGGCTCACACCTTCAGGCCCAAGACTCGGGAGGTAGATGCAGGAGGATTGCAAGTGTCTGTCATCCTTGGCTACCTAGCTGCTGCCAGGCAGCCGGGGACACACACAGACAGAAGCAAAGGGAAGGAAAAGAGAGAAGGAAGACAACACTCTTCTGCAAGAGCTGTGGGACGGAGACTCGGGGCAGGAACTGTTTATGAACGGGTGGGAAGCTGAGCTGTGTAGTCAAACTTGCCCACTCCACAGGACAAGGCCAAACTTTAAACATAAAGCTGCCAGAATGAATGAGTGGCTGGGGCCAGCAAATAAAATAAATAACAATAAACAATAAGAAATAAAGCAACAGCTCAAATGGTGGCTCGGAAGATAAAGGTACTTGCTGCCAAGCCTCATGACCTGAGTTGGATCCCAGGGGGCCGACGCAGCAGAAGGCAAGAATGTTCTCCTGCTCTGACTTCCATGAGTATGGTGACATGCATGCTCTAACACGAATGGATAAATGAATCTAAAAGCGATAACAAATCCCAGCTCTTTCCTTTATCAATGAAGAGGGAGAGATAATGTGAGCACCTTGGCTTTCACTGTCTTCAGTTACGGTAGGAGAAAAAGGTCCAGGACGTGCCTTAGAATCTGCTGTAAGGAGCCGGTGGCTCACAAATGGTTACCACCGTGTCTGAAACACAGTGAATGTTCCAGAACAGTCATGGAAATGGAGGAATGGGAAGGACGGAGGAGGCAGGGCTGCTCCAGGGAACTCACCCTGTGCTGGGCCACGCTGGTCTGAAGTGCCCGGACCTTGGTGTCTGGAGCTTGCACCTCAGGGCTGTCACGCTCCTCATCCACGCGGCTCTCACGCTCCAGCTGCTGGAACTCCAGGTCCTCATATGAGCGCTGGGCAGCATCTAGCTGCTCTCTGATCTGAGGGTGGGACACAAGGGACTGGAGGCAAGAATTCTAGACCTGAGGAAGAATGAGCTGGTGGACTTGACCCACGCCCCTAGCTTTGAGGGAGAAGATTGGGGTTAGGACCTCTGGGTCAGAGGGAGGAGGGCTGGAGCCTGGCCTCCTGGGCCTGAGGGAAGAGGCAGGGCCAGGACTCTTGGGTCCTAATGGGAGATAGACATGGAATCTTGTTTCTAAGAAGGTCCAAGGATCCCTCACCTCCTGCACCCCCTGCAAGAGCCGCTCTCTCTGGTCCTCCGGCTGCAAATCAAGCTGTCCTTGGGCCTCCCTAAGCCTCTGACGAAGACTCTCCACATGATCACGCTCCTGGCTCAGCTGCCTCTGCTCCTGAAGGAACAAGCAGGCTATGGGCCTGGACTCAAGCAAGGAAGCCAACAACCAGGACCCAGGCCCTGCTGGGGTGTCTGCTACTCAAGCCAGGACTCCCACATCTGCTTTATGGTCCTGCTCCAGAGGAATTACCATGGAAACAGTGCAAGATAACAGGTGACAGCCAGGTGTGGTGGCGTAGGCCTGTGTTCCTAGCACTCACTAGGTGGAGGCAGGAGAATGACAAGTTCAAGGCTTGCCTGGGGCATAAAGACAGACGCTAGAAAGGGAGGAAGGGAAGGAGAATGAATGATTCTTACGTAGGAAACACCTGTGCTGCACTGAGTCATGACCCCAGCCCCTCACTAGGGGATTCTAGGCAGGTGCTCTACCACTAAGCCACACCCCAGCCCCTCACTGGAGGATTCTAGGCAGGGGCTCTCCACTGAGCCACACCCCAGCCCCACACTGAGGGATTCTAGGCAGGGGATCTCCACTGAGCCATGCCCCCAGCCTCTCACTGGGGATTCTAGGTAGACACTCTACCAGTGATCTGCATCCCTAGTCCAGGAGTTAGTCTGATGCAATAATCACTCTACAGTGAGCAGAAACCAGGCACTATTTAAAGCTAATGAGATATAAGGAACTGTTAGACAGTTTTTGGCACAAGCTTTCGTGGAAAGGTCCAAAAGTTTTGGAGGCAAATTCTGTGTGTGGGTGGATGTGGTTGTGGGAAGAGAAGGGCTGAGCAGGGGGTTACACAGAGAATGTTTATATGCGCAATGCATGTTTGGTTCAGTATGACTATATCATTGGGTTCGTGTGGCGCCATGGAAAGACTGGAGCAGATGTCTGTGTTCAGAAGGACTTCCGGCAGTGAAGGTGTGACAACAAGCCAAGCCCAGGGAGTGTGGACAGAGAGAAATAGAGAGGAGACAGGAAGGAGGGATCGTGGTGCCTATGGGCTCCAGGGGTGAGGAGCATGGGCATTCAGTGCAGGGTTCACAGTCTGGTGATAGAAAATCACAATGTGGAGAAGATGGTTTCTCAGGATGGCCCTGGATATGGTCAGTAAGAGACATAGACCGAAGGAGGACGCTGGGCCTGGACCCCTGGGTCTGAGGGAGGAGGGCTGGGCCTGGATCCCTGAGTCTGAGGGAGGAGGGATGGGCCTGGACCCCTGGGTCTGAGGGAGGAGGGTTGGGCCTGGATCCTGAGTCTGAGGGAGGAGGGTTGAGCCTGAACCCCTAGGTCTGGGGTAGGAAAGGCTCAGATATCTGCATCTGAGAAAAAAAATGCCTAGAGCCCAGAATCCTAGACCCAGACCCAGACCCCCGAAGAGAAATCAGGGCTCAGGGTGACAGGGATCTTGCACTGTGAGGCCAGGATGCAGCTCCTGAACACACAGAGTCACAGCTCACAGTGTCAACAAGGCTGCAGTGCTGACTTTTTCAGGCTGGAGAGCATTGGCCTGGAGAGTGTCAGCATCTCTAGATAAGGGAGTCTTAAGACCAGGGTGACTCACTGAGGTCCACACACCCAGAGCTGACGTTCCTCAGACTCAGTAGGAAGTCATAAAGCAGGCCCAAATCTCACCACACCTCTACAACCAAGTGACCATGCACTCACAGAGAACAGAGGGGCACCGACTGTCCCCACAGGTACATGGTCAGCCACATCCTGGCTACTGACAGAAGACTCAGTTTTTGTTTGGAGTCATAGTGCAGGCCTCGTATCCTCAACTACAGATGGAGTTCAGTACCAGACTGGCCTATAGACCCTAGGTGGAGATAGAGGAGGAAAAGGAGGAGACAAAACCAGCTGCTCTTGCTATAAGGACGACACATGATTCTGCTGCATACCTGAAATCCCAGGACTTGGGGAATGGAAGCAGAAATCAGGGGTTCAAGGTCATTCTCAGACACACAGTGGGTTCAAGGCCAGCCTAGGCTATTTGAGATGTAGTCTCAGACACTATCTTAACAAAACAAAACAATAATGGTGCCAGAGAGAAGGCTCAGCAGTTGCAAAGGACCTGAGCTTGCTTCTAGCACCTGTATTACAGGTACTGACAGCCTATAACTCCAGTTCAGCGGATCCAACATCCTCTTCTGGCTTCTGAGATCATCTACATGCATGTCACACGCACACACACAATCTAAAAAAAGGTCTTGAGAGGCAGAAGCAGGTGGATCTCTGTGAGTGTGAGGTCAAACTGGTCTACATAACAAGATCCAGGTAGGCCAGGATAGACACCAGTTCAAAAACACCATAGAAAGACACCAGTTCAAAAACACAGAACTAAACAAAACAGCCATAAAAAATCACCCAGAAAATTTGGTTTCTTCAACAATCAACAAGCAGGTGGACAAATATGAGAAACTCAGTAGGCCCCCTAAACAAAACAAGACACTGGGGGGAGGTGGCTCACACCTTCAATCCCAGCACTCAGGAAGCAGAAGCAGGTGGATCTCTGTGAGTTCGAGGTCAGAATGGTCTACAGAGTGAGTTCCAGGACAGCCAGGGCTACAAAGAGAAACTCTGTCTCAGAAAAAGAAAGGAAGGAAGGAAGGAAGGAAGGAAGGAAGGAAGGAAGGAAGGAAGGAAGGAAGGGAGGAAGGAAGGAAGGAAAGAAGGAAAGAAAGAAGAAAGGAAGGGAAAAAAAAAGACTGCAACCACACTGCCCTGGTACACACCTCTAAGCCCAGCACTCAAGAAACTGAGACAAAAAAAATCATGGGTTCAAGGCAAGTCAGGGCTGCATAGGGAAACCAAGTCTCAAATAACAATCACACGCACACATAAAGGAAGTTCTCATTTTTCAGTGGCACCTGTATGTACAGGCAATGTGGCTTTTCACTGAGCATTTAAAACTTGGGCCAGTCTAGGAAAGTGGCTGAGTGATAGATCACTTTGCCTCTACCTAGAATCTCCCAGTGAGGGGCTGGGGTGTGGCCCAGTGGTAGAGCCCCTGCCTAGAATCCCCCAGTGAGGGGCTGGGGGTGTGGCTCAGTGGTAGATCCCCTGCCTAGAATCCCCCAGTGAGGGGCTGGGGTGTGGCTCAGTGGTAGATCCCCTGCCTAGAATCCCCCAGTGAGGGGTGGGGTGTTATTCAGCCTAGAATATTTGCACTGTTTAGATTCTTAGCATAGATCCAGGGATCCTGGCACGAGGAAGAATTGGAGGAAATGAAAGAAGGATATTAAATGAATCATTGCTGAAGCTGGGGAGCACAAGACAGCTGAGTATTCAAAACTTTTGATGGTACGAAATGTTTCCTAGTACCTCTGCAGAGACCTCAGTCGGCAGGCCTCCAAGTCAGGCTCTGGGAGAGAGATGGGAAACAAGGAACGGGAGCCCAATTTCTCCGTCTGAAGAACAAGGGTCACCATTAGGCCTGATCACGGGATGGTGGAGACTGGAAGGCAGAGCCAGGACGAAAGAAAAATGATGATGGAAGTCGCTGGTCAAACCAACCTGTTCCCGCAGCTCCTGGCTGCTCTGGTGGGACTCCACCTGCTGGCCCAGCAGCTCCCTCAGCTGTTCTTCCTCCCGCCGAGCAGCCACCCGTTCACCGGCCAGTTCACCCCGTAGCAGGGCCACCTCTACTTCCATCTGCAAAGAAAAAAAAGCAAGTTTTGGTGCAGGTGCAGCAGCCGGGGCGGAGGACCGGCCTGGGAATGGCCCTGTGGAAGAGGCCCCGGGCCTGGAACACCTGATTATCAGAGATCCGACAGCTTAGAGTGGCCTTGCAGGTTCCCCCACTGGTTCATTTTCCAAGGGCTCCCCATGCTCACCTCGATCCTCAGTTCCTTCTTCTGGCGCTGTAACTCCTTCACACGCTGCTCCATCAGCGCCACACGGGTCAGTGCCTCCAGCTGCTGTCCTCGCAGCCGCCGCGCCGCCCCTCGCATTTCTTCCCCAGGAGGGAGACAGGGGGAAGGAGTGGCTGAAATCTGCACGGCAGGCGTAGCCTCGGGCTGAAATTAGAGAGGGTGTGATCGGGAGGAGAGAAGTCCCCCCCCCAGTCACCAAACAGGTCTGGTCCCCACACCAGTTGCGCCCCTGGGGGTCACGGGCTGCCTAATTCAACTGCTTCCATTTCGGTCTGAATGGAAGAGCATACAGGGGGCGGGGGAGGGGGCTCCAAGTTCAGGACGGGTACAAAGGCTGGCGGCTACTACGCCAAACTGCATGAGCTCTCTCTCTCTCTCTCTCTCTCTCTCTCTCTCTCTCTCTCTCTCTCTCTCTCTCTCTCTCTCTGTCTCTGTGAATTTCTGTCTGTCTCTCTTTGCACAAGCGCCAGTGGAGGTCAGAGGATCGAACTTGGGTCATCAGTGTTGGCAGCAAGGCCTTTGTACCCAATGAACTCACCTGCTCCTGAGTCTCAGCCTCTTGGCATCACTTTCTCAGTCCCTGGATCTCTCTCTTTCCCCTGTCTCTCTGACTTTGTCTCTTTCTTCCACCTCGGCATTTCTTCTTTTTGTTTCCCTGTTGCTGGATCTGTGTCTTCCCCGCGTCTCTCTTTTGTGTATTTGTCTCACTCCCTCTGTCTCTGTCTTACCAAGTTTCTCTGTTTCTATCTGGGTCTCTCTGGCTTGTCTGACTCTGGGTGTTTCCGCCGGTCTCTGGGTATCTCTCCTTACTCTGGGTCTCTGTCTGGTCTCTTTCCATATGTCTTTCTGTGTCCGGCCCCTTGCTTGGGTGTCTGTCTGTCCGTCCGGGTCCCCGCTGCGACCCCTCACCTCTTCGCGGCAGCTCTCGGTGCTGCTACCTTCTCCCACTTCTTCCTCTTCCTCCGCCTGCCGCTCAGTTCCTTGGCAGCTCGGAAGCTCTGCTGGGACCTCGGGCTCCTCGGGCTCTTGGGACTCCTCGGGGTGCCCCTGAGGCTGCATGGTCCCCTGAGACTGAACCTCGGCGATGCATTCCGGAACCTGAGGCGACGAGGAGCCCTCCTCCGAGGTGCTGGGTGTCCCCATGGCCGCTTCGGATTCCTTTTGGTAGGCGTGGTCAGGGCTCCGGGGCGTGGTTTTGATACTTTGGGGTGTGGTCTAGAGCTCGGTGAGCGTGCCCAGGGGCGGAACCTAAAGGTTCAGAGACAAACGCTGAACACTCTGAGGGCGTGGCCTGAAGCTTCCTGGGGACCCGCTCGGGACTGGGGCACGGCTGAAGGGCTCCCGACGGTGACGCACACCTAGAGTAGAGAAGAGAATTTTGAGTCCGGGATCCCAGTTCGCCCCGTGCTGGCGAGTTGCACACTGTGCATTCCCTTTGCCCCAAGTGTCATCCCTGAACCCTCCCACCAGCCCTCTCCTCAGTTTCCCGGATTGCCTCCAAGAGACCCCAACCCCTCCTCCGCCCAGGACTGGCCGGCCCTCGTTCCCGAAGTTCAGAAGTCGAGTCCCGATCCCCCTGCAGGACATCAGCGTCCAAGGCTCCTCACCCCAGGATCCAGGCTCGTAGTGACTCCCTCTCCGGATGCACCTGGGGCCCCAACGCCTCCGTTCCTCCCCGGGAGGAGATCCCCGGAGGTCGCCAGTCTCCTCCCCGGCTCAGCGCTGGGCACTGCACTGCGACTTGCGCCGCGAAACAGGTGGCTGGAAGGAGGGAGGAGAGAGAGGCCGCCCCGTCCCCCTCCCCAGAAGCCCGGAAGTGGAGGGGGGGTACAACAGGTCCGACAGCTCACCAGGGAGGAGGGAGCCAGCAGTCTGCCCCGCCCGCAGCCCAGGCACCCGGCCATCCCGGCCCCTCCGGCCCCACCCAGCGAGAGCCCAGCGCCCAGACCTCCCACTCAGCCTCCCGTGCCCCCATTCCTGTGCCCCTGGAGGGCCGGGCGTCTTGGCCACCAGTATATAGCAGCCTCCCTAAGGCCAAGACCCAGGAAATCCTCAAAGGAAGATAGGAATGAAGATGGGGCCCTCCCCTATAATAAGCCCTTTGGAAGGGCCCTGACCGGTTTAGGGAGCCGGACAAGGGGAGGGGGGGTATCCCGAGCTGAGTCAGCCCAGAGACAGACTGTGCCCCACAAGCACACAGTTTACTATGGGGGTGGAGAGCAGAGGTTTAAGGTCACAGCCAGACCCTTTCCTTTCTGGACAGAAACAGGAAAATACCTGGCAAGCAAAACCCGATTGTCAGACGTCAAGAGCTGTACAAAATATTTGACACACCTTAGCGTCCTCTAACAGTCCGTAGAAAAAGAGACGGACTAGTCTCCATTTTACAGCTGTGGGAAACTGAGGCTGCGGGAAACAAACGCACCCAGGATCGACAACCGTTCTAAACGATTTTTAAATTTTATTTATTATCTTTGTGGAGGCAATAGTACAGACACACAAATACCACCTCATATACATTGGAGGTCGTAGGACAACTCTGGGAAGCAGTTTCCTTCTACCATGGGAGCCGAGAGCCTCCACACTCTCAGCTACCTCAATGGCCCAGAGGTTACTACTCACTTTGTCTCTCAAAAATATGTATTCATAACTATTGGGCAAACTGTCACTCCAAGCCAGGAAGCACCTCAGAGATCATTCCAGATGATAGGGACAATAACAGTGACAGGCGTAGGGAGTTGGTCATGTAGGCAGAGAGCCAGGTGTCACGCGCGTGGATTTATCCGTTCATTGAAACATCCCGTAGTTATTATTTCCATTTTACAGTTCAGGAAGCTGCAGGGTGGCCTGGGACTCCCAGAGGGAGAGGCTCACACAAAATTATGTGCTGTGATGCACGGCCATGAGGGTACCTCCCTACATCAGCGTGTGCACCTCTCTCTCTCTCCCTGATCTTCCAGGGCTCCCTAGACTTCCATCCCTGCCCCCATTGCCTTGACCACTGCTGTCTCTTCCTCCTTTCACTTTGTGTATAGCCGTTCAGTCTACATGTATGTCTGTGTATGGCCGTTTAGTCTACATCTATGTCTGTGTATGGCTGTTTAGTCTACCTGTATGTCTGTGTATGGCCGTTTAGTCTACATGTATGTGTATGGCCGTTTAGTCTAATGTATGTCTGTGTTGGTGTCTATTATGTCTGTGTATGGCCTTTAGTTACTGTATGTTTGTTGGCCGTTTAGTCTACATGTATGTCTGTGTATGGCCGTTTAGTCTACATGTATGTCTGTGTATGGCTGTTTAGTCTACATGGATGTCTGTGTATGGCCGTTTAGTCTACATGTATGTCTGTGTATGGCTGTTTAGTCTACATGTTTGTCTGTGTATGGCTGTTTAGTCTACATGTATGTCTGTGCACCATGTGCACATCCAGTGCTCAGAGAGGCCAGGTCTCCTGGAGCTGGAGTTAAGATGGTTGTGAGCTGCTGAACGGAACCCAGGTCCTCTGCAAGAGCACCCAGTGCTCTTAAACACTGAGATCTCTCCAGCCCCCCTTCTTTCTTTTCTTCTCTTCTCTCTTTTTTTCTCTCTCTCTCAGATAGGCTCTTACATAGCCCAGGCTGGTCTCCAACTCACCATGATCACTGGGTGGTTGATAACCTTGAACTTCTGACCCTCCTGCCTCCAGCTCCCAAGTTCAGGGATTACAGGTCTGCACCACATTGCCTGGATTATGCAATGCTGAGGATGGAACACAGAACTTTGTACATGCTAGGCAAGCGTTCTACCAACGGTGCCACATCCCAGTCTACTGCTGGCTTTTGAAGGGATTCATCTGAAAACATAATTCCTCCCCCCAAGAAAACAAGCAGAACCCAGATTCCTGGCAAAAACAAAGTAAAGTTTATTTAAGAAGCTCAAGTAGCGGTGAGATAGGGGTAGGAGAGAAGAGAGGCTCCAAGGTGAAGCCCCTCCTCTCACCCACCTAGTGCAACGATTATGAGCAGCTGGCTGGGACGAGTCAGGAAGGTGGCATCTGAACCCCACAGCGCATGTTTGCTGGAACAGCAAAGTCTGAAAAGAAACCTCAAATGATTCTGAAGACGCAGGAATGACTCATGTCTCACAGAGACCCAGAAGTGCTCAGGGCTCTTTTGAGGGACTACAGTTCTAATCCTCAGTCCTTCCCTTCAGACCCCAGCCTCCTCCCTCAGACCCAGGGGTCCAGGCCCAGCCTCCTCCTTCAGACCCACGGTCCAGGCCCAGCCCTCCTCTTGGTTCATGGAGTTCAGGATCCTACCCCCTCAGATCCTCGGATTCACACCCCCAATCACTTTCCTCATACCCTGGGTAAACTCACCTATCTGCTGCGGCTTGGGCAAGTTCAGGTTGTCCATGACCTTAATAAACTCCTCACAGGTGAGGGTGAGCCGTGGGTTCAGAGTCCGTTCCTCCTCCACAGTCGAAACTGTGAGCCCTGTCGGCCATAGGGGAGGGGAAGAAAAGTAACCAGGGTCCAAGGCCTTGGGCAACTCAGAACTACATTTCCCAGGAGGCCACCCAAGCCTGAGCCGAACTGGCCCTTTCCTGAATGGTTCTACAACACTGTCCCGCCTCTCTTTAGGCACTATGGGAAATGTAGTTCCTACAGTTCCCTGCACTCTAGGAGGACGTCCCAGGAAAACCTATGCCCTGCAGATGTATCTTATTGTTTTACATCCACACAGCACGCCCACGCACATAATCTTCTGAGCCACAAGAATTTCTGGGTTCTGTAGCCTCCGTGCCTCATGAGGACAACAGGCAGAGGGTATTCCCCTGCGTTAAGCGACAGAGGCCTGTCATGGCCTCTGGCAAGCCCTCACCGTGGTAATCGTGAGCCGGGTAGATTAGACAGTTGCCTGGAAGTGTGAAGATCTTTTCATGCACAGAGTGGTACAAAGTCCTAGCACAACCTGAGGAAAGAAAACTCGGAAGTCAGAGAGTCACAGGGACAAGGGGAGCCCCCGACCCCCTTCTTCCAGAGAAGGACAGGGAAGATGGAGGAATTATGGCTAAACCCTCTCCCTCATCTCCTGCCTAGAAAGCCCGTGTTTCAGAGACACAGAGAAGGAAGGGCATTCTAGGGGGTGGAACACCATATATGAAGAACCGATGACCGGTGAGAAATTCATAGGGATAATTTGTGATTCGGTAAGGTCGCACGGAGAGACTGTGAAGTACCAGGGGTTGTGACACCCTCCCTGGGGAGGTGAAGGAAGAGCTCTGGGCCAGCAGGTGGACATGGGGACAAGGGGAAGAGTGACTCTAGGATTTAGATACAGAGTGCTGAGTCCTGGGCTGGAGGGAGGCTTCGGGAGTTCAAATCCCCAGAACCCAAAGCAGGGTGTGGGCCATGCTCCTGTAACTCCAGCTCTGTAGGCAGCAGAGGCAGGGGGACCACTGAGATGACTTGGCTGCCAGCCCAGGTCCTCAAAGAGACAAGGTGAAGCATACAGACAGGGCATCTGACATCTGCCCTGGCCTATGAGCACACTCCCAGCCACACACAAGTGCACATATACCACACACAGATATACAAAAAATTTCTGAGTCCTCAGTGACTAGGTAAAAGGGAGGTTAGGAGTCACAAGCCAATCTAACTGCCGCCTAAAGCTAAACCCCCAAAAGTTACACTGCCCCCTAATAATTAGACAATACACAGTAACAACACTGGTGTGTGTTTGGGTATGTGTGTGCACACGCATGTTCTATGTTACCCAAAATGACCTTAGACTTTCTTTTTTTTTAATTTTATGTGCATTAGTATTTTGCCATGGGTTTCTGGTCTCCTTGGAACTGGAGTTACAAACAGTTGTGAGCTAGCTGCCACATGGGTGCTGGGAATTGAACCCGGGTCCTCTGGAAGAGCACTCAGTGCTCTTAACCATTGGGCCATCTCTCCAGCCCCAACCTTATACTCTCGATCCTTCTGCCTCCACCTCCTGAGTGTTGGGATTTAGAGTACAGTTCAGCTGTTCGCAGCTGATGAAGTATGAATATTGCATCTACCCACTGAGCTACACAGCCCCGTGACACATTCATGCATTTATTCTTGTGGCTGCATTTTTTTTTTTTGAGACAGGGTCTCTCTACAGAGCCCTGACTGTCCTGGAACCAGTTGGCCTCAAACATGCAAAGATCCTATTCTTAACATTCTCACACACACCCCACACTGAGATCCTGGGCTGGAGAAAGGAGTTGGTCACCTTGTTGGAAGTCTGTTCGTCCACACCCTCGGATCAGCAGGGCATCTCCAGTGAAGGCCATGCTCTGGTCATCCAGGACAAAGGTAACACAGCCTGGGGTGTGGCCAGGGCTGGCCCGAGTCTCCAAGGCCTAGCAGGGACGCAATGCAGAGAGACAGTCACCAGCAAGCTTCACCGGTCACCCCTAAAGCCCCATCCGCCCGAGGGAAACAGCCGAACAAAGGACTACAGCAACCATTTGGTTTAAAGTTAATCTGAAGACTGGGCATGGTGGCAAACACATTAAACAGCGGTCCTCGGGAGGTGGGGGCAGGAAGAATTGATGTGGTTCATGGCCAACCTGAGCCATGACAGGACCCTGTCTTGGGGGAGGGATCAATTTGAAGCAGTCAATCTTTCTTTCTTTCTTTCTTTCTTTCTTTCTTTCCTTCCTTCCTTCCTTCCTTCCTTCCTTCCTTCCTTTCTTCTTTCTTTCTTTCTTTCTTTCTTTCCTTCCTGTCTTCCTTCCCTCTCTTTGACAGGATCTCCTGTATCCAGGGTGGAATCAAGCTTGCTATGAGATCAATGATGACCTTATCTTCCAGACTTCCTGCCTTCATCTCCCAGCTCTGGGCTTGTGGGTTTGCTCCACCAGGCTTAGTTTATACAGTGCTGGGGATGGAATCCAGGGCTTTGTAGGTTTTTTGTTTTGTTTTGTTTGCCAAGTGTTTTGGCAGCTGAATGAGACACATCATCAAGCCAGACTCTGAAGAACAAAAATACCCCAGATGGGTTCCCAAGATAGTCAGATAGCCAGAGGCGTGCATTTGTAACAGGCTTATACCACAGAGGTCATACACTCAAAAAAGAGAATTATTATTATGCATCTCAATAAGAAAATAGAAAAATAAACACCAGGCTGGGGATATAGCTCAGCAGGCTGTGCACACACAGGCTGTGGGTTGGGCCTGCAGCACTACCAGAAAAACAAAGACTAAATTAGCATTGAGAGGCTCGCTGATGGACAGGGGAGAAGACTCTGTGGGTAAAGGTGCTTACTGCCAAGCCTGAGGACCTGAGTTCTAAGCCCGGGACCTCATGACAGTAGGAGAGAACTGGCTCCCTCAAATTATCCTCTGACCTCTATATTTATGCCATGGTACATGCACACATATGCAAATGAATGTGATAAAAACTGAGTGCTATTGTTAGAAAGAAACTTACTGGTATTTCAAAAATGCTTGATATAGTTACAAATAAAGTTTACTATCCAATGGGTGCAAAAGACAGGTTATAAAGCAACTTCCACAGTGAGATCCTTGTGCTGGGTAGCAGATGCCTATAATCCTACTACTAGGGAAACTGAGGCAGAAGGAGCGCAAGTTTGAAACTAGTCTAAGCTGCAAAGTTCCAGGCTCCCTGAGCTCCGAGGGAGACCCTGCCTGAAAGGAAAAAGCGCTGCTCTTGGTAAAACAAAAAGTTACCAGCTGAACATGTACTCTATTCTGTTGCTTTTCTTGGTGGTGTTTTGAGACAAGATCTTCCTAGGTAGCCCAGGCTGGCCTTGAATTCATGGGTCTTCCTGCCTTGGCCTCCCAAGTGTGGGAATTACACCCTCTTCTCTTCTGTTGGCTGATGGTTTCTAAGGGTCTCAGGCCATCACAGCCGAGGCGTGGTGGCTTGGGCATGTAGCAGGGACTCCTACTACAATGGACCATTAGGCCCTGATTCTTTCTCTTCCTGGCTCCCTGATGCAGACTCCCTGTCATGATGGCCTGCCCCAGCCTGGGTTCACAGCCAGCTCTTTGCAGACTGGACCTTGAAAATGCTGAGCAAAGGTCCTTGCTTCTTTTTAAAAACATTTAAAATTGGGCTGGAGAGATGGCTGATGGCTCAGTGGTTAAGAGCATTGCCTGCTCTTCCAAAGGTCCTGATTCAATTCCCGATTCACTGTAGAATATTGTATCCATAATGAATAAGTAAATAAATATTTTAAAAAACATTTAAAATTGTGCTTTATTCACTGTGTGTGTATGCACACATGTGTTCTTGTATGTGAGCATTGCTGTCTGTGTGTGTGTGTGTGTCTGTGTACATATATGCCATGGCTTGTGACTGTTGGACAGATGGTGCTGGTTCTCGAACTCCACCCCGTGGGTCCCAGAGTAAACTCTTTTGTCATCGGAGTGGGCAGCAAGCACCCCCTACCCGCGGAGCCACCTCACTGGCCCACATCTATCTATGTTTACGTTGGGAGCTGGAGAAATGGAATCACACCATTCTTGCCTGGGACCAGAGTTCTATTGCAAGCACCCAAGTCAACCACGTTACAACCACGTTGACACTCCAGTTCCAGGAGATCTAACACCCTCTTCTGGTCTCTAAGGGTACCTGACATGAGTACATCCTGATATGTGAGCGCATGTGCATGCGCGCGCACACACACACACACACACACACACATATAAACACAATTAAAAATAAGTATTTTCATGATATTTGTCATAGACATTTTGACACAGTGACAGAAAATTAACAGCCAAAGAATACAACATGGGAGTACACAGTAAGAATTCAACATGGAAGTGCACGGTAAGAATTCAACATGGAAGTGCACAGTAAGAATTCAACATGGGAGTACATGGTAAGAATTCAACATGGAAGTGCACGGTAAGAATTCAACATGGGAGTACATGGTAAGAATTAAACATGGGAGTACATGGTAAGAATTCAACATGGAAGTGCACGGTAAGAATTCAACATGGGAGTACATGGTAAGAATTCAACATGGGAGTACATGGTAAGAATTCAACATGGAAGTACACGGTAAGAATTCAACATGGAAGTACACGGTAAGAATTCAACATGGGAGTACATGGTAAGAATTCAACATGGAAGTGCATGGTAAGAATTTAACATGGGGGGCTGGAGAGATGGCTCAGAGGTTAAGAGCACTGACTGTTCTTCCAGAGGTCCTGAGTTCAATTCCCAGCAACCACATGGTGGCTCACAACCATCTGTAATGAGATCTGGTGCCCTTTTCTGGCGTGCGGGCATACATGGAAGGAATGTTGTATACATAATAAATAAATAAATCTTTTTTTTTTTAAAAAAAAAAGAATTTAACATGGGAGTACACTGTAATAAAAATTGGAAGAACAAGTCCAGCATGGTGGCTCAGGCCTACAAACCCAGCACTTAGGAGCCAGGGTTCAAGATCGCCCTCTACTGTATGGTGGATTAGGGGCCAGCCTGGGCTACATGAACTTTGTCTCAAAACAAGACAAATAACTTCTGAGAATTAAATATCTACAAATGAGAGCAGCGAACTGGCTCACCGAATCAAGGGGCTTGCGGCCATGCCTGACGACCAGAGTTTGACCCCTGGGATCCACCAGGTGGAAAGAAAGCTAACTCCTACACAGGAACGGTAGCATGTGTGTTCCGCCCCCACTCCATCTAGACAGCCTGCAGGTGAGCTTCAGGGCTGCGGGTGTCCAGTGAATAACACCCACGTGAGTGGCTGTGTCAAAATTAGGCTAGTCTCATAAAAGGCATTTGGAGGCTTTTCTTCTTTTCTGCAGGCACTGGAATGCTTAGAATAGTTCTGTCACGACTGTTTTCCATAAGTATGGAGTGATTCTCTCATGTGATTTACAAGAGTTATTTTCTACACATTCATTTTTCACAACTATTTGTAGGCGGGGAAATGGTGCTGAGAACTGAATGCAGAGCCCTGACTTTGCCAGACAGGGGACCACTGCCCAGCCTACTGGGATTCCAGGCAGGGGCTCTACCACTGAGCCAGGCCCCAGCCCCTCACTGGGGGATTCTAGGCAGGGGCTCTACCACTGAGCCAGGCCCCAGCCCCTCACTGGGGGATTCTAGGCAGGGGCTCTACCACTGAGCCAGGCCCCAGCCCCTCACTGGGGGATTCTAGGCAGGGGCTCTACCACTGAGCCACACCCCAGCCCTCACTGGGGGATTCTAGGCAGGGGCTCTACCACTGAGCCAGCCCCAGCCCCTCACTGGGGGATTCTAGGCAGGGGCTCTACCACTGAGCCACACCCCAGCCTGGGGATTTTTAGGGGGGGGCCCTCCCACAAGCCCCCCCCCCCCTCACTGGGGGATTCTAGGCAGGGGCTCTACCACTGAGCCACATCCTAGGCCCTCAATGGGGGAGTCTAGGCAGGGGTTCTACCAATGAGTCACACCCCAGGCTCTCACTGGGGGATTCTAGTCAGGGGCTCTACCACTGAGCTATATCCTCAGCCCTCTTAACTTATTTGTTCAGTTTTCTTTTTACAGATTCTCATGCAACCAGGAAGCCTCAAAATTACTCAGTAGGACAGACAGGCCTTGAATTTGCAACCCTTCTGCCTCAGCATGCAGAACAGCTGGGATTACAGATCTCCCACGTCTTTTAAGATGTTCCCATGGCCACCGTGACAACCAAATGACAATTATTCCTATTGCTTCCCAAGGTTTCCTGGGACCCTGTTCAAATGGACCCTTCCTCCACCCTGTCCCCAGCCGAGCCCTGGCCTGCTTCCTGTGTCTCTTGATGACTCTGTAACTCAGCTGTTCTAGAGTTTTATGTAAATAGATCAAAATAGTTATAAACAAAACAAAATTGTTGGAAGCCGATGGCCTAGTTCCTAATCTCAAATCTATCAGCTCTTAGGGCCTATCTGATTATTTGCAAAATATACATAAATGTCGTTCCCAGCCTCTTGAAATGCTACAAAGATTAAACTGCTTCATGGATAAACAATTGGTGCTTTACAGTAAAAACAAGAAAAGGGGGCTGGAGAGATGGCTCAGCAGTTCAGAGCAAGTCCTGTCTTCCCAGAGGACCCCGGTTCACTTCCCAGCACCCACAATGTGGCTGACACCCACCTGTAACTCCAGGCATACACACGATGCATATACGTATGTATAGGCAAACAGTCTCAGAATTTTTGTTACTGTTGTTTTGCTTTTGGAAATGGGGTTTCTCTGTGTAGACCTGCCTGTCCTGGAACTCACTCTGTAGACCAGGCTGACCTCAAACTCAGAGATTTGCCTGCCTCTGCCTCCTGAGTGCTGGGATTAAAGACGTACACCACTACCACTCAGCAAAATAAATATATACTTTATAATTTTTAAAGTAATACATAAGACACTGGGCATAGTGCTGTAACCTTATCATCTCACACTCCAAAGCAGGTGGATTACAGGCTCATGTGGACTGCTGAGTGAGTTCGAGGCCAGATTGAGCAATTTAGTGAGATTCTGTCTCAAAATGAAAAGTAGGGGCTGGCGACGGCTCAGCAGTTAAGAACACTGAATACTCTTGCAGAGGACCCAGGTTCAATTTCCAGAACCACTCATGACGGCTTTCAACCACACATACATAATTCCAGTTTCAGGGGATTCAACACCCTTTTCTGCCTCCTCGGCAGGCACTCATGTGGATGGAGGACATACATACATGAAAGCAAAACACTCATACACATTTTTAAAATGTCATTTTAAAATATATGGTAAGGGGGCTGGAGAGATGGCTCAGCGGTTAAGAGCATTGTCTGCTCTTCCAAAGGTCCTGAGTTCAATTCCCGGCAACCACATGGTGGCTCACAACCATCTGTAATGAGGTCTGGTGCCCTCTTCTGGCCTTGCAGGCATACAGGCAGACAGAACACTGCATACATAATGAGTAAATAAATAAATATTTAAAAAAATAAAATATATGGTAAGGCTGGGGACTTAGCTCCGTGGAAGAGCACTTGCCTACAGAGACTGAGATCCTGGTCAATCCCATCACTGGAAAAAAAGTTGTGGATGGTGATCACCTACAGAAGACAGCCCCCACTCTTTGTGAAACTTGCTGACTGATGAAGCTCCCAGAATATCCCGGAAGAGTACTGCCGGCCTAGCAACAGCTGGCCAGAGGCCGTCCTGACCCATCCATCCATCAGCAATGCCTCTTTCTTTCCAGGAGGCATAAAACACAGGATATTATGTACAACCAGACTCTCCCAGGCACCATTGGCCTCGCAGTTCATGCAGCCTTACTGCCCCCTAGCGGTCAGCCAGCTCCAGGCGCCAGGTCCTCTGGCCCCTTCCGCCTTCTCAAGTCCTAAGTGGTGTTGGCGCCCTCTGCGGTTTGTATGCCCTTAAATCTCATTTTTCCACTGTTGCCAAATGGCTCTGTGTCTCCATCAGCTACATTTCCTTTATTTTGTGAAAGAAAAGGTATTTAAGACGACTCAGTGGTTAAGAGCTCTTGCATAGAACCAAAGGTTGGTTTGCAGCAACAAGATGAAGGCTTACACCTGTCCTTAACTCCAGTTCAGAGGATCCCACGCCCTCTTCTGGCCTCCACAGGAATGGGGCATGCACGCCCATGTACTTACATGCACGCAAAACACACAGAAACATAAAATAAAAATAATAAATTTTTAAAAAAGAGGAGGCAGACAAGATGGCTCAGCAGATGGCTGCCAAGACCTAAGTTCAGTCCCCATTATCTACACTGTGAAAGGAAAAAAAACTGAGTCCCAAGAGTTGGCTGTCCTCTGACATCCATACATGAACCTGGCACATACACACAATAAATAAATTATGTAAATTTTAATTAAAAGGACTAATGATAGCAACTAAAGAAAGAAGACTAAAGATGTAGCTCAGAGATACAATGCTTGTGTAGAATCCCCCAGTGAGGGCTGGGGTGTGGCTCAGTGGTAGGGCACCTGCCTAGAATTCCCCAGTGAGGGGCTAGAATCCCCAGTGAGGGGTTGTGGTGTGGTTCAGTGGTAGGGCGCATGCCTAGAATCCCCCAGTGAGGGGCTGGGGTGTGGTTCAGTGGTAGGGCACCTGCCTAGAATCCCCCAGTGAGGGGCTGGGGTGTGGTTCAGTGGTAGGGCACCTGCCTAGAATCCCCCAGTGAGGGGCTGGGGTGTGGTTTAGTGGTAGGGAACCCCCCCTCCAGTGAGGGGCTGGGGTGTGGCTCAGTGGTAGGGCACCTGCCTAGAATCCCCCAGTGAGGGGCTGAGGTGTGGCTCAGTGGTAGGGCACCTCCCCAGTAGTGGGGTTCTGGTGGTCACCTGCCTAGAATCCCCCAGTGAGGGGCTGGGGTGTGGTTCAGTGGTAGAGCATCTGCCTAGAATCCCCCATTGAGGGGCTGGGGTGTGGTTCAGCGGTAGGGTGCATGCCTAGAATGTTCATGGCCCTGGGTTCCATCCCAGCACTGTAAGAGACAGACAGCACCCGGCAGTTTGACTAGGTAAAACTAGGTAACTCTGCATGACGATTCCTTGGAACTGAGTGCAACTTCTGCCCGGGGACTTGTGCAAACAAGAACATCAGCACCACCATCCCCTACAGTGATGGAAGCCAAGGATAGCCATCCAGGGGAGCAGGAATAAGCAAACTGTGGGATTCATGACAGGGGGTGGCTGTTGGGGCGGGAACAGAATTGGACTGAACGCCCTGTTTTAAGTCCTATCATCTGAGAGGACTCTTGGCTAGAACAACAAACATGGTCATGCCTGGGAGGCCAGCAAGGCGGAGGTGAAGGCAGGAGGATTACATCAGGAGTTCAAGGTCCATCCTGGCAATATAACAACAAATCCAAAGTCAGCCTGCCCGCACTACAGGAGACCCTGTTAGGAGAAGAAGCCAGGAGGGATGGATTTTAGCACAGGCGAAGGAAGCTGAGACAAGATCTCTGTGAGTTCCAAGCCCACTAGGGTCACATCAGGGGGTGGAACATTGTAAAACTCAAATTTTAGGAGCCATAAGTGAGGCTCTGGAGCTCACAGCCAGACTTCTATCTTGTTTGTGCCAACGACTTTCACACACCACAAGAGAGGCAGGTCATCAGAACGTATTCTCTGTGGCCTGTAAAGATCAGACTAACTATAATCATTCACAGAAGTTGGCCAGGCCTGACTATATAACCAAATAATTTAAATTCAGAAGGTAGAGGCAGAGGAATCTCCGTGAGTTTGAGGTTAGCCTGGACTAAATAGTGAATTCTAGGCTAACCAGAGCTAACCTGCCTTAAACCAACAACAAAAATGACAACTGCAGACACAAGAAAAAGGAGGGAGTCAGACTCTGTGTACTTCTTATCTTTGGTTTGGAGAAAGGGATACTTTCTGCTGCCCAGGTAAGCCAAGCCTGGTACTTGCTAGTAGCTCAGGCTGCTCACAAGATTAAGACTTTTCTGCATCTCCCGAGCTAGGATTACAGCATTCATCACCGGGCCTGTAATTCCCCAAAAGTTGAATGCCAAGTGAAACTTGGTGATTGTGCAAGTCAAGATGGTCCCTGGGGGGCTGAGATGGCTCAGTGGTTAAGAGCATTGCCTGCTCTTCCAAAGGTCCTGAGTTCAATTCCCAGCAACCACATGGTGGCTCACAACCATCTGTAAATAGGTCTAGCGCCCTCTTCTGGCCTTCAGGCATACAGACAGAATGTTGTGTACATAATAAATAAATAAATTTTAAAAAAAAAAAGATGGTCCCTGGGCAGAGGGATCAGTGGCCAGGAAGAGCAGAGAGGCCTGTGGGGTCATGAGGATGCTCTGTGTAGGGATATGGGAGGATGGAACCCAAGAGTAAACATATAAGAACACAAGCAATTTGTACAAGTACAGTGTGTTCACACTTCACCTCATTTTATATAACACAATTTGTTGTTTTGTTTTAGAGCTTGAAACAATCTCATGTCTTTCTTTGAATGTTTTTATTACGTTTTATTTACTATTGTTGTAAAGGAATGTGCATGCCATCGGGGTCAGAGGACAGTTTGTGGGAGTGGAGCCCCAGGTTGGCCTTGAGCTCATCATCCTGATCTTCCTGCCTCCACCTCCCAAGTGCTGGGACCACGGGCTTGTACCACTACTCCCAGCTATAATTCAACTCTTTTTTCCCCCCAAGACAAGGTTTCTCTATATAACAGTCCCAGCTGTTTTGGAGCTCCCTCTATAGACTAGTCTAGCCTCGAACTCAGAGAGCTCCATCTGTGTCCGTCTCCAAATGCTGGGATTAAAGGTGTCTACCACCACCACCTAGCTATAATTCAACTCTTAAAGAGGGCAGAAAATGTAAGAGTCAGGAAAAACAGACCCATAAGATCTGTAAAGAATTTATGCCTAGTAAGACCCACACTAACTGGCATTGACACAGTTGTGGGGTCCTGGAACCGTCACACAATGCAGGCAGCACTGCAACTGGATCCCACAAAAGTCCATCCAAGAACCTTGGCAGTAGCACCCCCTCAACGGTCCCAAAGTGGAATGGCCATCGCCTGACCAGGGGATAAGTAAAATATGGCAGGTCCATCATGTGCCAGACTGCTGTTCAACAACCAAGAGAATGAAGTACCAACGGGGGCCTGGACATGAATGAGCCCTGACAACACACTGAAAACAGAAGCCAGCCTGAAAGACCACAAGTTCTATGTGATACACAGACAGGAAACTTCAGGCAGACAGAAAAGACAATAAAAGAGAATAAAAACAATTTACCGGTCAAGCATAATGGCATAAATACCTGAAGTTGTAGCAACTAGGGAGGTGGGGGGGGGTGCGGAGGATCAGTCCAAAGCCTGCCTGGTGTGTGGAGTGAGTTCAAGGTCGACCTGGGAAAGTTCCTTCTCTCAAAATAAAAAGACTGGGGTATGGCTCAATGGTAGAGCGCTTGCCTAGAATCTCCCAGTGAGGGTGGAGGACAGGAGTAGAGTGTTTCCCTAGCAAGAATCAGACCCTAGGTTTTCTTCCCTGTATTGGGGGAAATGTTGCCTAAAGGTTGGGTGTTGTGATACAGCCAATCCTAACAACTGAAGGAGAAATGACAAGTTCAAGGCCAGCCTAGGCTACAGAGCAATATAAAAAAAGAAGGAAAGATTTATCCAAGGCTGGGAAGGAGAAGAGAACAGCTTTGGGTGATACCTTGACAAGAGTCATAAAAACATCCTAAAATGACATGCAGCTATGAACACAGCCTTCTATGAATGCACTACCAGTGATTGACTTACGGCCTTCCGATGGGTGAATCATACGGCATCTGGATTATATCAATAACATGCAGTAAAGGAAAGATAAACATGGCAGCCAAACACAGCTAAGCCCTTCTATTGTTCACCAAACTCAGAAGGGCCTCTCTCTCCATTTATCATTTTGTTTTGTTTCCTTGTTTTGAGAGAGGGTCTCCCATGGACCAGGCTGGCCGTGAATCCTCCCATTTCTGAATATTCAGATTGAAAGTGTGTGCAAGCATGGCAGCTTTTTTTTGGGGGAGGTGAGATGCAGCGTCATGTGTAGCCCTGACTAGCTTCAACTTGGTAAGTAGCTGAGGGTGACCTTGAACTTCAGATTTTCCTCTCTACAGCTCCCAAACACTAGGATTACAGGTGTATGCTCATCACACCCATTTTAAGGGTTTGGGTTTTTTAAGATTTTTTTTTGAAGATTTTTAAGATTTATTTTATTCTCACTGTGTAGACTTGGATGTCCTGGAATTCTCTCAGTAGACCAGGCTGGCCTCGAACTCACAGAGATGATCTACCTGCCTCAGCTTCTGCCTCCCAAGTGCTAGGGCTAAAGGCGTGTGCCACTATGACTGGCTTGTTTTTAAGATTTTAAACAGTCATTTATTTATGTGTGTGTCTGTGTGTCTGAGTGTGGTTCTGTGCCAGACAAGGACGCCGATTCTGGACTTGACAGTTGAGTCAATTGTGACCAGTCGGAACTGGGAACTGGGAACCCAACTCGGGTCATCTGGAAGAGCAGCAAGTGCTCTTCTCTACAAAGCCATCTATCCGGCCCCTAAGAGCTCCTATTGACAGAGCCCCTGTCCTTACCTTCAACACCCTGCCCCACCCCAGAGACACTGGTTACTCTCTAACTAGTAGGGCTGACACAAAAGAGCAATGTATCTTTCATCCACTTCCAAATACACGGGTGAAATCAAAGTCTCTTAGGCAGTTACACCCTCTTCACACCACACAGGGCCCTCACTTCAGCCAACTGCCTCCAAATAAACTGTCCCCATTCCACAAGACCATCAACCCAGAGGCCGGGACCTCAAGCTAGCACCAGACATTCTGTCCCCTGGGTCAGCCAAACTACATCTTTGGCAATCCCAATCACCTGTTTCCTCCCTCTGGGTACAACCCTCCACCCAGTCCACGGTGCCCTGGGTGGCAAAGCTGGCTGGAAACCAGCTGGTTAAGCAAGTAGCCGAGAGAGAGAGAGAGAGAGAGAGAGAGAGAGAGAGAGAGAGAGAGAGAGAGAGAGAGAGAGAGAGAGAGAGGAAGAACCTTCAGGCCTCTACTGGGTGAGGCAACAGGGTTGTGGCTAGGGTGAGGCTTCAGGCCAACATTTAAGGAGGAACCCAGGTTGACCCCCAAATTTATACCACCATGCTAGTGAGTACCACCTTAAGTAGTAGTCCTGGGTACCTCCCAAGACCCACCCCAGACCTATTGCTGAACAAGAGGATGCTCCTTCCTCAAAGCCAAACCCCAATCAGCTTTTATGGAAATGTTCAGGTCAAAGAACCTGCCCCAAGGCCTCAGGAAACTTCCATGCTGTTGACTTAGGGGGATTGGCCAGAGGCACGCCTGCCTACACAGCCTCCTGCCCCAGTGCCCCACCTGAGTTTATGGTACTTTACACAGACAGCAGAGCTGAAAAGTCAGTGCCTACAGCCACTGAGCCCTCTTCCCTCGGACCCAGCAGCCCCTCCCAAGCCTAAGGGATTCAAGCCAACACCTTCTCCCTAACACCAACTCACAAAGCTTCCGAAGCGGATGGAATCACCTTCCTCAATGTGCACGTCAGCCTGGGCTCCACTGAGGCGGGAGATGACCGACTGGCAACCGGGGAGCAGGGACCGGAGAGCCCCTGAGCCGGTGATGTGATCAGCGTGGCAATGGGTATTCACTAGGAGAGAAGAAGGCAGAGCAAACTGAATGTTGCCGGCCCACAGCATCCAACCCTCAGACTCAAGGAGGCCGACCCTAGTCTTCCTCCCTCAGACTCAGTCTCCCTAATCAGACACTGTGTTCCAAACCTCAGCCCTCCCCCCTCACACTCTGAGGTCCAGAACCCAACCCTCCTCCCTCAGACACTGGGTCCAGGTCCAGTTTTCCTTCCTCAGATCCAGGGGTCCAGGCCCCACTCTCCTCCTTCAGATCCTGGGGTCTAACCCCCAAAACTCCTCCCTCATCCAGGGGTCCAGACTCCAGCGCTTCCCCCAGACTCCAGGGTCCAGGGGTTCAGGCCCATAAACAGCCTCCTCTGTTTTCCCAGCGCACTTTCTCCGTGGCCCCGCCTCTCTCCCGCCCAAATTTGATCCACAAACTAACCCGCGTAGAGCAGCTTCAGTCCCAACTCCTTAACCAGTTGAGCATCCCGTTGAGCCGTCTCCAGAACAGGATCGATCAGAAGGGCCTCTCGAGACTCCGGGTCACCCAGAAGGTAGGTGTAGGTGCAACTCTTGGGCTCAAACATCTGGGAGGGGTGGGGTACCGGAGAGAGTTCCCGGACCTGATTCCCATGCCTGGGGACCCAATAATCCAGGCCTCCCCTCTATCATCTTCCTAGGATGTAGCAACCACCCCCCTCTTTGCCCAGGGATCAGGAGTCAGCTCCCTCCACCGGAACCAAGGAATTTCATCTTCCAACACGCCCCTAATCAAGGACCCCGCCCTCCTCTGGTAATGGACCCAGAACTCGGCCCCAATCTCAGGGTACCCCTGACCACACACCTTTAAGGGATCGGGAGCCCTTTCTTGCAACAATCAGGCGAGGTGGACCCCCACCCTCCAAATTTCCTTCAAAGAACAGAGAAGTCCCACCCCACCCGCCACCCCGGAACCGGGGCCGCTCGGTCATTCGCCCCGCCGCACCTGCCGCAGGAGGACCGGGGCCCTGGATGAGCTTCGCTGGCTCAGCCGTCGCACGGCGACCCTGAGAGCCGCGCTCGCCATCGTGCCCGGGCCGGCTCTGCACTGAGTCCAGCAGTCTCTCTGCCTGAGCCCCACGCACCGGGGCTGACCCGGGAGGGCGGGGCGAGGCGGGGCCTGTCTTAAAGGAACCGCAGATGACCCGACCCAGGAAAAGCGCCCGCAAAGGGGAGACCCTGAAACAGGCTGAAAAGAGATCAGAGACACAGGGCATCCGGGGATACTGCTGTAGAAACAGGGAGAGAAGTAGAAAGCCTCCAGACACTTAGAGACATGGAACGTTTTCCAGAAAAACACGTGGTCAGCTAGTCATCCTGTGAAAAGAAAAAAAAAAATCGAAAGTCAGTGTCACCGGCATTTTGAGGAACTGTTGGATAAGTGTCTGATTACAACTCTGTTTTGTTTGATCGTTTGGTTTGGTTTATTTTTATTTTATTTTACTTTTTTGTTTGTTTGGTTTTTCATCACATAGCCCTGGCTATCCTAGAAGTTGCTCTGTAGACCAGGCTGGCCTTGAACTCAGAGATCTCCCACCTCTGCCTTCTGAGTGCTGGAATTAATGGGTGTTCCACCACCTCTGGCGGAGACAGGACCTTTCCATATAGTCCAGGCTGACCACAGACTTGTGGCAATCCTGCATAAACCTTCCAAGAACAACAACAAAAATTAAGATTTTTTAAAAATTATTTCTAGGGCTGGGGGGAAGGCTCAGGGGTTAAGAGCATTGCCTGCTCTTCCAAAGGTCCTGAGTTCAATTCCCAGCAACCACATGGTGGCTCACAACCATCTGTAAAGAGGTCTGGCGCCCTCTTCTGGTCTTCAGGCATACAGACAGAATATTGTATACATAATATATAAATAAATAAATATTTAAAAAAAAAAAAATTATTTCTAATTATGTGTGTATCTGTTTGGTGGGGGCACAGGTGAGAACTTGTGCCAATCCCCTGGAGCTGGGACTACAGGAGGCTGCATACAATGTCGGGCTAAAAATAGAATTTGGGTCCTCTAAATGCTCTTAACTGAGGAACCATCTCTCCAGCCCAAAAAAATCTTTTAAATATTTAAAAATTTCTTTTTCAAAAGAATTCCATGTGCACATGGCAGTCAGAGAACAACTTGGGTTGGGTTGGTTCCTCCCCCCCTTCTACCTTTACATGGGTTCCAGGGACCAAACTCAGGCTTCTAGCAATGGTTGCTTAGCAACTGAGCCATCTGAAAGCCCCTCATAAAGGTTATTTAAGCAACTTTAGTCACTTTGTCAGAAATAGTTATTGTTTTCCTTCTTTATTTCTTTCTCCTCCTTTTGTTCTCTCTCTCTCTCTCTCTCTCTCTCTCTCTCTCTCTCTCTCTCTCTCTCTCTCTCTCTCGTTATTTTTAGACTGGGCCTTAGTAGCCCAGGTTGGATTTAAAGTGCCACATAAAATCAGAATGACTTTGAACTTCTCTGTGCACACATACACACACCCACACACCACAAACACATCTTCACTTCCCAAATGCTGACATTACAGGTGTGTGACACCACACCTGGCTAAACGGGATTTGTTTGTTGTTTTTTGACTGTTCTGTTTCTTCATCTCACAAACATCTCCGTGCACACAGGCGCCTGCTTTGTGTTGTATCTTGCAAGTTCACTGTGAGGGTCATTTGTCTTCTTTGGGAGTTGAAGACTGAGAACTTACTGATCACTTATACCAGGGATGCAGAGATAGCTGGGTGTTGTGATGCAGGCCTCTAATCCCAGCATTCTGGAGGCCCCGGTAAGAGGATTGCTGAGTTAGACCAGCTAGGCCTGCCCAGTCAGGGTTATTATAGCTGCAAAGAAGCACCATGACCAAGAGCAGGTTGGGGAAGGAAAGGGCTGATTTGGCTCACACTTCCACATCATAGCCCATCACTGAAGGAAGTCAGGACAGGAACTCAAACAGGGCAGGAAGCTGGAGGCTGGTGCAGAGGTCATGGAGGATGCTGCTCACTGGTTTGCTCCCCACAGCTTGCTCAGCCTACTTTCTTATAAAACCCAAGACCACCAGCCCAGGGAGGCCCCACCCACCATGGTCTGGGGTCTCCCCCCATCAGTCACTAAGAACACACCCTACAGACTTGTGTATAGCCTGCTCTTACAGAGGCGTTTTCTCCATTGAGGTTCCCCCCCTCTTCCATGACTCTGAATTGTGTCAAGTTGGCATAGAACTAGCCAGCACATCTACCCACTAAACCCTGTCTCAAAAACAAACTCACAAAGCCAATAAATTGCATTATCTTAGTGCACAGACTATAAAACATTTTGCTCTTGGAATCCTATTGATAGTGGAGATACTCCTAGGCTAAGGGTGAAGGGTGTGGCTTAGCCATAGAGCCCTTGTCTACCATACATAAGGCCTGGTTTCTATCCCCAGCTCAAGAAGAAAAACCAAGTCCTCCATTCCAGTGGACCTCGGTCACACTGCAGTTTGTATTCTGAGAGAATCAGCAGCAACGGTCCATCCTTATCTCCTAACCCTGCAGTTCTCCCCGTGCCAACCCGGCTGGGCAGCTCACAGCAAGACCTGTTGGTATAAACTAAGTATATGACCAGCTCCAAGGTTGAGGGGAAGGTTTTTATTATAGATATGAGAGAAAGCACAGCTAGGGGCATCTGGAAGAGTCCAGAGCAGGGAGACAAAGTCGTACCCTGAACATGACCAGCGGACTGGACTTGGTCACAGGGTGGGGATGGGGTTGGGTTGGCGAGAGAGGTAGACCAAGAGAGTGTGGGCAAAGGAGATGAAGAGCGCAGGAATGCCTGACGAAACAGTAGGGTTATAAGGGAAAGGAGGAGCTGGGCTGAGGGAGGCCCATGAGCTGGAGGAGTATGGGGTAAAGGGATAGGATGAGAGGAACTCTCAGGTTCTGGTGGTGCTGAGCGAGCCTGGAGGCCAGCAGGAGCTTTGCTATGCTAATAGGCACCACAGTTGGTCTTTTGTTTCTTTTGGACTTGATACTGTTCCCTGCTTTACACAGCGTACTTTGCTTTGACCCTACACTCCCGGTTTAACAAAATTGTTACATAAAAGCCACATTTTCCAAATCTTCTGTCTCCCTCCCTCCGATTAAGGAAGCAGCCCCAGGGATCCCACTGTGTTTTTCTCCCTCAAGCTTCCAGGCAATAAAAGGCAAGTTTGAAACTTTGAGACGGCTCAGCAGGTAAAAGTGTTTGCCTCCAAGCAGGAGAGCCCGAGTCCAGTCCTGAGCCCCCCTCCCCCCAGCGGAAGAAGGGCCAAGTCTTCCATGTTATCTTCCGACCTCCACACTACGGAACAAATACACCCCACACCCAAAAATCAAAACCACCATTGCTGAAGTCCTTGGCATCTCTGGGGGCTTTCATCACAGAAGAGGCTCCGAGAATCACGGCTATGCTTAGAAATTTGATTGGGGGGGGCTCAGTGGTTAAGAGCATTGCCTGCTCTTCCAAAGGTCCTGAGTTCAATTCCCGGCAACCACATGGTGGCTCAAAACCATCTGGAATGAGGTCTGGTGCCCTCTTCTGGCCTGCAGACATACACACAGACAGAATATTGTATACATAATAAATAAATGAATATTTAAAAAAAGAAATTTGAATGGGACATGAAGAAGGGCTACCGAGAGGCATTGTGAAAGAACAGAGGGAAGGACCATGGGATATCTAACAATGAAATACAGACATGTCCAGGCGGTGGTGGCGCATGCCCTTAATCCCAGCACTTGGGAGGCAGAGGCAGGCAGATCTCAGTGAGTTTGAGGCCAGCCTGATCTACAAAGTGAGTTCCAGGACAGCCAGGGCTACACAGAGAAACCCTGTCTCAAAACAAAACAACAGCAAAAAAGAGCCATACAGGTACACTTGACTGCAGAAGATTGTGAAAAGCCAGGCACGGTAGATGATGCCCATAATCTCTGCAAGCAGGACGCAAAGGTGGGATGGCCATGAAATTTTGTTATTGTTTGTTTTTGAGACAAATCCTCTCTGTATGTAGTTTTGGATGTCCTGGAACTCACTCTGTAGACCAGGCTGGCCACAAACTCACAGAGATCCACCTGCCTCTGCCTCCTGAGTGCTGGAATTAAAGACATGGGCCACCATGCTCAGCTTTGTATTGATTCTGAGGTCAGCTTGGTGACAATGTGAGACTCTGTCTCAAAAACACAAGATCGTGAGAGCTGGATAAACAGAGGCAAGCAGAGAGGGAAGTAATATGGAACCAGGGAGGGGGAAGAAGAGGTAGCCCAAGAGGAAAAGGCAGGAAATGCTGCTCAGCCTCCTAGACACTCCTGAAGTCCCTCACTTGCCTAGCCCAAGCTTGAAGAAGCTATGACTCAGAAGAGAGTCACCAGGCCAACTGGAGAGGGACACAGTGCATACAGTCAGGAGGTACTAGGATTGCGGAAGCCCAGGAGAGAGAGGGGCCCGGAAATCAGTCCCTTTAGGCCTAGCTGAAGAGCCCAACCATCCCTACCGCTTTAGCAGGATTTTGGATCCCTGTCCCTGGCCTGCCACACTCTGCTAAATTCTACCTGAGCCACACCCCAGGCCCTCACTGAGGATTCTAGGCAGGGGCTCTACCACTGAGCCACACCCCAGCCCCTCACTGGGGGATTCTAGGCAGGGGTTCTACCATTGAGTCGCACTCCCAACCCTCCTTCTACAGTTTAAATCCCTGCCCTGCTTTTTCACTGTGTCTGGATTCCTTCCTAAGCCCTTTGACCCTGACTTCTACTTCCCCCCACCATTCCCCTCGGTATGGAAAGCTGCCTGCTGGTTACCTACACAATGCAAACGTGTCAACATTCATTAGGTGGAAAGCGCTGTTCTTGCCTCAGACAAACAAGAAGGGTAATCTGTCAATCTTAATGTATATTCTAGAACATGGGAACACAGTGGGGCAGTGGGGAAGGGCGGAGATGACAAAGGAGTGGAGGGGAGAGTTTAATATTGTCATGTATTTTAAAAATGATTTATTCATTTTTTATGTGCATTGGTATTTTGCCTGCATGTATGTCTGTGTGAGGGTGTCAGATCCCCGAGAGGTAGAGTTACAGGCAGCTATAAACTGACATGTGGGTGCTGGGAATTGAACCCGGGTCCTCTGGAGGAATAGGCAGTGCTCTTAACTGCTGAGTCATTTCTCTGGCCTCTCACATCTTTAATCCTAGCACTACGGAGGCAGAGTCAGGTGGATCTCCCTGAGTTTAAGGCCAGCCTGGTCTACTGAGTAAGTTCCAGGACAGCCAGAGCTATGTAGTGAGGCCCTATCTAAAAAACCAAAACAAAAGAAAACAAAAGGGGCTGGAGAGATGGCTCAGTGGTTAAGAGCATTGCATGCTCTTCCAAAGGTTCTGAGTTCAATTCCCAGCAACCACATGGTGGCTCACAACCATCTGTAATGAGGTCTGGTGCCCTCTTCTGGCCTGCAGACATACACACGGACAGAATATTGAATACATAATAAATAATAAATAAATATTAAAAAAAGAAAACAAAAGATGACAACAACCACAAAAAAAAGACATTGATTGGACACTTAGGATTTGTTAAACACTTCCCATTGATAATTCAGTACCAAGAGACCTCAAATTCCTAGATGAAGACCCTGAGATCCAGAAATGTGAAGTTACTCATGGTCACACAATTAGACAGTGCCAGAGTCCAGTCCAAAGCAGTTACTCCGCCCCAAGAAATACCTCCTGTGACTCCCTGGACTGGCCAGACCCTGTGGGTTACACGGTTGAAGGCACATCAGTGCGGAGGACTTTTATGAGCACCTCACAGTCGTGCCAGTGCTGGGCAGGATATGGCCCGTCACTGCCTGGAAGAAGGCCAAGCACTCCGTGTCACCCTTGGCCTGGCACTCCTGGACCACACAGGTTAGGGAAGGGAGGCAAGCGGCACCATATGCTGGGCGTGGCTCTAGTCACCCAGTGGTGAAGGGTGCCTAAAGTTCTATGCAAATACTTTTGGGTGTCAGCCAGCTCACTGAGCCAAGAGTCCTGCCCCCTGCCCTTTCTGGAAGAAATAGCCAGACTTTCTGTAAACACTTGGAGGAGTGGAATCAAATAGACCCGGAGCTTTTGAAACTGCTCCCAGAAGTTGAGCTCAGACTGTCTATGGAATTCTCAATACGAGGCCAGAGAGACAGCTCAATTGGTAAAAGACAGCTGCAGTCAAGCCTGAAGACCTGAATTCGATCCCTGGGACCCACATGGTGGAAAATAAAACCTGTGTCCCACAAGTTGTCCTCTGACCTCCACACTCAAACACATCCACATACAACGGATAGTAAGTAAATGTGATAAACCTTTGAAAGTAAATAACAGGGACATTAACAAAAAGAAGCAGGGCATGGCTATGCCCGTCTGTCTCAGCACTTGGAGGCAAAGATTTGAGGGTCACCAGTTCAAGGTCATTCTCGGTTATGTATGGAGTTCGAGGCTAGCCTGGGCTACTCGAGACCCGTCTCCAACAAACAAACAAACAAAAAAAACACGGAGGGTTGTGTATGCAGTCAGCCATCGTAGGCCTTACACCGTCCCAGCTGTGTACTTTCCTAGGGTTCTTTGGCCCATAGCTTCGCGCTTGCTCACGAACTTGCCAGCTGGGTGGTACATCCACCTCCTCCTTCCACCGTGTCTTCGCGGCTGCAACCTCTAGCCGGCTGTGACTGCGCATGCGTGCCGACGCCCCCTCCAGCCCCGGATGGGAGGAGGGGATGAAAGTGAGGTTGGGCCCCGCGGCTTGCCGGGCTCCTTCTTTCCTTCTCTCCTTCCCTCGGGCGGCGTCTCCCGGCGCTCACAGGGCGGTGCAGATCCGAGGGTTGCAAGGTAGCACTCAAGGGTAGCCGAGACGGGAGGGTTCCGGAGCCCCACCCCTGGGGAGAGGCCTCCGTGCAGGTGAGGAGGGCAGGGCAAGGTCCTGGTCCCCTGGAGATAAATTGGGGGTTGGACACCGGGACCCCTCCGCGGACGGTAGACTTAGGTCCGGGTGCCCTGGTTCTTGGGGAGTGCATGCGATGCCAGATGTTTGGGACTCCCTCCAGTGAAAAGTCCATTCTTTTCGTCTTTTTCTCCAGGTCTCCCTATCCTACGAGGTTTCCAGTTCTACACCAGGGATGCGATTTAGCGACCAGAAGGACAGGGTGGACACAGCATCCATGGACTGAGACTAAAGGCAGGGTAAAGCCCCCTTTTCCACTTGAAATCCCTGCCACTACACTCAGAGGGCCCACCTCTGGGACAGTGTGGCCAAAGGCACGCCCACGGAGCTCAAAGACCCGCCTCTGGGCTTGGAAGGCACGGCCACTTACTGTTGCGATGCTTTTTTGTATAGCCCCGCCCCTCCCAGGTTTTAGAGGCCCCGCCTACTCCAAAATAGACTCCAATCCCCACCCAGGAAAGAAATGATCTCTTGGTTTGATTTGCATATCTCCTCCCAGGGTGCGCTTTGGCTCCGTCTTTTGCCCCGCTGCTCGTTTGAATCAAGATCAGACTTAATCAAAACCCAGGTCCTAACTGACTTTCTAATTTTAGGCCCCCACTACTGTCTGTGTGAATTTGGTAATCACCGGCGTCACTCCCACCCTCTTAACTGCTACCCCTGGGTTCCTCTGCCAGCAAGATGCTGGGTGGAAATGTGAAATCCGAGGCCACTTGCCAGGACCCGGTGACCAAGGGAGGTGAGAGCAGCCCGAGTTGTACCTAGGGATCATTCCCCAGGATTGACAGCTGAGAAGAACCTGTTAGAACCATTCGGAATTACCCACACACCTGCCCTGCGCTCACGCGCAACAGGTTGCAAAGGATCTTACCCTCACCCGCCAATCTGGCTGGACCTTCCATTTGCTGGGGCTCAGGAAACTACAGGAGGTGCATAGGGGATAATGTGGGATTATGGGTAGAACTGGAAATGAATACTTTTACTAGGTTTCAGGACCAGAATTGACAACTCTTTGAAATAGAACGTGGGGTGAGAGGGCAAACAGATGTGATCCTTAATGGGACACCATTGTGACACTTGCCTGCTCAGACACTTTGAGATGCCCCTCTGGTATTAAGAAATGGCAGAGCCCAGCGTGGTAACTCAGGTCCCTAATCTCAGCACTCAGGAGGCAGAGACAGGGAGATCTCTGAGATTGGGGCCAATTTGGTCTACAGAGAGTTTTCCAGGACAGCCAGGGCTGCATAGTGAGGCCCTGTTTCAGAGAGAGTGGAGAGGGGAGGCAGAACCTGGCCTGGGCCCGGGGCATGCCTACTAGTAGAAGCTCACCAGCTCTCACGTCCCCTAGTCCCCCACCAGGACTTGCCCAGCCAGCCCGCCGCATCTGGGAGCGTGCCCTCCCGGCCCCGCCGGCGGCCGCCACCCCAGCGCCCGCACCGCTGTCCAGACTGCCCCAAGGCTTTCTCGTACCCATCCAAGCTGGCCACGCACCGGCTAGCGCACGGCGGCACCCGCCCGCACCCGTGCCCCGACTGCCCCAAGGCCTTCTCCTACCCGTCCAAGCTGGCCGCGCACCGCCTCACGCACAGCGGAGCTCGCCCGCACTCCTGCCCGCACTGCCCCAAGGCCTTCGGCCACCGCTCCAAGCTGGCGGCGCATCTTTGGACCCACGCTCCCGCCCGTCCCTACCCATGCCCCGATTGCCCCAAGTCCTTCTGCTACCCCTCCAAACTGGCGGCCCACCGCCACACGCACCACGCCACCGACGCCCGCCCCTACCCTTGTCCACACTGCCCCAAAGCGTTCTCGTTTCCCTCCAAACTGGCGGCTCACCGCCTATGTCACGAACCCCCCACTGCGCCCAGCAGCCAGACCACTGGCCACCACCGATGCTCCAGCTGTGACCAGGCCTTTGGTCAGAGACGCCTCCTATTGGTTCATCAACGCAGCCACCACCAGTCCGAGGGCCAGGGAGAGAGGGAGTGAGCTGTTGGTCCAGCCGCCCATCTGCCTCCGCCACGTGTCAATAAAGACCTGAATTTCTAAGCCCTGCTTTATGTGTGGACTTTTCTCTAACTGGGAGAAAGACAGGGGCTTCATACATGTAGCCCAAGCTGGTCTGGAACTCTCCATGCTCTTGTTGTGGCCTTCCAAATCCCGGGTTCCAGTTATGTACGCCATCTCTTTTGGGATTGGCTATCCTGGAATCGACTTAGATGGTTGGGAAAAATTCTATTTGTGTGGAAGGGCAGGTGTTATCCGATTGGCACTGGATTCAAACCTCGAGCATGGAGTTGTGGTGATAGGGGCCCCTCCTTCTCCCCCTCCCACACTTTGTATGGCAAAGGTAAAAAGCCTGATGGCATCTTGGGTTGGTGAGGCACACCAGCTCTTTGCTTACTGCTGAAAGTAACTCGGTGCCTCTGCCTTAGGCATAAGGCATTTACAGCACACACTTACTTGTGGCAGGGATTTATCCTGTACACTCTAGCCTGTGATAAAGTCATAAAGGAACAGCAGTGTGGTGTGGCCACACTGGGAACAGGCCATCACATACCCACCACCAGGGACCAGGAAACAGAGGGCAATGTGTGGCTGTAGGAAAGAGGCCGGCACTGTGTTTACAAAGTGCTCTGAGCACAGAGGGGACGGAGGCCAAAACAAAGGACAGACCACCAGCAGCAGCACCCATACTGGGAAGCTCAACACAGGAGTGCCTCTGAATCTCTTGGGAACCTGGGAAAAGGTGTGTAACTTTTCTCTGGGAGCTAGGACTTTGTGTTTTCTGTTTGTGGGATATTTGTTTTTTTGTCAGCATCTCATGTCTCCAGGCTGTCCTTGGACTTACGTGGTGCTGGGGACTGAACCAGGGCTTCATGAATGCTAGGCAGGCTCACACTTTTCAGTGGGTTGGTTTTGTTTGCCTGCATTTATATATGTGCACCATATGTGTACCTGGTGCCTGTAGAGATGAGAACATTAGAGACAGTTGTGAGCCACCATGTGGGTCCTAGGAGAACTCCGGCCCTTTGCACAAACAAGTGCCCTTAACCACAACACCATCTGTTAATCCACCATAAATACACCACCCTCCTTTTTTGGCTACCTGTTCACTGTTTTATTTTTTTAAACATATGGTCTATGTAATCTTGGAATTCACTCTGTAGACCAGGCTCCTTCAGTTCCAGAGAC
Organism: Microtus agrestis; assembly: GCA_902806775.1. Classification (NCBI taxonomy): domain Eukaryota; kingdom Metazoa; phylum Chordata; class Mammalia; order Rodentia; family Cricetidae; genus Microtus; species Microtus agrestis. The sequence continues at coordinate 876,559 of CADCXT010002393.1, forward strand.
CTGCTTTCTTCTGCCTCCCAAGTGCTGGAATTAAGTGTGTGCCACCAAACCTGGTCGCCTTTTTAGTGTTTTAAGATAAAGGTTATTCTGTAGCCCAGACTGGCTTAAGCTTATGGTAATCCTCCTGCCACAGCCTCCTGAATGGGGACCAACCACAGGCGTTTGCCAACACTCTTGGCATAACAGGGTTGCTGTAAACCGTGTGTCATGCCAGGACAGGTCAGGTGGAGCCTGAAGGATGAGGGAATTGATGTTTCCTACATCTGTGTTCTGTAGATCTAAATTACACACCTACTGTGTGTTGAGCCCTGCATGGGGTATTCAGAGAGGACCAACTCCTGAAAGTTGTCCTGACCCCCCACATGCATGCTGTGGCACATGCCCCTGCTCCACTAAATAAATAAAGCAGAGCTAGGAGTGGTGCCACACACCTGTAGTTCCAGCACTCAAGAGGCAGAGGCAGGAGGATTGCAAAAGCTCAAGACCAATCTGGTCTACATAGCAAGTTCTAGGCCAGCCAGGGCTATAGAGTGAGGCCCTGCCTACAAATAAAATTTACTAACAACACACACACACTAGGTCTTTTGGCAAGAACCAGTCTGAGTGGCTTGGCACACTGCATTCCAGACACTGGAGAGGTGAGAAGGCTGCGGTGGTGTCATCTGTGATCTTCAATGTTCACAACCCTGTGCTTGTACCGACATATGCCAAGCCCTACCTGTCACCAGGGGGTGGCAGCGTTTTCCTGTAAGGAGCCAGGCAATTTACAGGAGTTTGTCTTTCTCCATCACGAGCGTCCCAGGGATCCAACTCAGGTTGTCAGGCTTAGCAACAAGCACCTTTCTTTACCTACTGAGCTGTCTTCCTGGCCATCTGGGTTTTTTTGTTGTTTTGATTGGTTTCTTAAGAGATGAAAGGAGAGTTTTCTTGGCTAAGGTTCAGGGATTACATCATGACGTAGAAAGCATGATGGCTGAAGCAGTCAGGGGTTAGGTCCGTGGCAGTGGAACATTCAAGACTAGCATGGCCTGTTCATGCCCTCTCAGTAAGCAAGAGCTGTTTCGGTTTTTGAGATAGTTATTTCGAGCTGGTCTCAGATGCATTATGTAGCTTAAGATAACCTGAAATCTGTTTTTTTTTCTTTTATTTATTTAATTTTTTTTTTTTTTTGGAGACAGGGTCTGGCCTGGAACTTACTCTGTAGATCAAGCTGGCCTAAAATTCAGAGATCCACCTGCCTCTGCCTCCCTAAAGGTGTATACCATCACACTTGGCTCTAAGTCTTATTTTTTTTTTATACTTAGTTTTACTACTTGATGTGTATGGGTGTTTTGCCTGCATGTTTGTCTGTGTGCCATGTGCATGCCTGGCACCTGTGGCAATCAGAAGAGGGCATTGGATCCTCTAGGACTGGAGTTATAGGTGGTTGTGAGTCACCATGTGGGTGCTGGAAACTGAACCTGGGTCCTCTGCAAGAGTCAATGCTCTTAACCACTGAGCCGTCTCTCCAGCTCTTAAGTTCTATTTTTTTTTTCCAGAGGTAGTATCTCACTCTGTAGCCCAGACTGGCATCAAGCCTACTAAACGCCCGCTAAATGCATATGCCACCTAGACCTGGGTTAAGATACAAACCTAGCTGGGCGGTTGGTGGCACACACCTTTAATCCCAGCACAGTGAGCTTCAGGACAGGTTCCAAAGCTACAGAGAAACCCTGTCTCGAAAAACCAAAATAAAAACAAACAAACAAAACACAAATCTAAAGAGTAAAATCCCAAAATGTTTAGATGAAAAGTATGGAAAGGAGAATTATATTAGAGACCAGAGGCAAAGAAAAAAAATATACACATACATATGTAGGAAAAAATATATTTTCCCCCCAAGACAGTGTTTCTCTGTAGCTTTGGAACCTGTCCTGGAACTAGCCACCACTGCCCAGCAGAAAACATATTTGAAACCAAAAATAAGCACAAATCATGAACGAAGAGACAGATAAGCTTGACCATGAGCAGGTGTAGAGTTAAACCCATAAGGAGACTTGCCCAGTGCTCCCTGAGATTGAGGAGGTGAGGAACTAAGATCTGAATGTTCCGGAAGTGGACAGAGGAAGTGAGCAGGCTGCTGTGCCACAAGAGGCTGAGGAAGCCTTGGAGGAGGGGTCAGGATCCTTCCTCCCATCCAAAGCTCAAATGGCAGCAATGCTCACACAGAAGTGAGGCACAGTGATGCCTGTTTTATAAGGCCAGCATTTGTGAGGTAGAAGGGAGGGCCAATTCAAGGTCACCCTCAGCTACTTATGGAGTTTGAGGCCAGTCTTTGGCTATGAGACTGGCTCAAAAACAAAGAAACCAAAGGTGCTGGTCTGGGCCAACTTTACTTTGTACAGATAGGAAAACTGAGGCTGAGAGGACAGTCACAGAATGGGCGGAAGTGGGTCTCTAAGCAGCCCAAAGCCCTACTTCCTCCCTGCCCTCCCCAGAGCCTTTGCACCTCTCTAATGGCTCTGGGGGGGCTCTTGTTCATGTGCCTAGTCCCTGCAGAGGACCGGTACTCCTTTGACAGGTCTTACAATCCTATCTAAACGCACCCCCATGGTGCCCCATTGCCTGTCACGCTGCCCTGTTTAAGTGCCCACACTGCGTCTGCCACTGCCCAATGCTGCACTGCACACCTACTCCCAGGTCTCGCCACTACCAAGCACACAGGCCCCATGACACAAGGGACTAGTGTCTTTCTTCACTGTCTCCCCAGCATTTCACAGACGGGCACATGGCACACAGAATGGCTTACTAAGGACAGTCACTCCATGGACCTGGGAATGTGTAGATAGGGCACATGAAAAGGGAGAATGGGGTAGGATTGAAGATTCTGGATCAGTGGCCTATTTATAGACCAGTGCACAGCTGGGGACACAGTCGAGTGGTGGAGTGGCTGCATGTGAAGGGCTAGACTCAGTCCCCAATACTGTTACCAAAATAATAGCTCAGGTGAGGATCCCATCACCAGAAGAGTCTTTCTCTGTGTGGCCCTGGATGTCCTGGAACTTGCTTTGTAGACCAGGCTGGCCTCGAACTCAGAGATCCTCCTGCCTCTGCCTCCCAAGTAATGGAATAAAAGGCACACACTATCGCCAACTGGCTTTTTTTTTTTAAGTTCACTGAGACAGTCTCATGTCATCCAGGTTGGCCTCAAACTTCCTGTGTAGCCAAGGATGACCTTAAACTGCTGATACTCTTGCTTCTATGTTCCAAGCACTGTGACAATGGATGTGCACCACGCCATGTGGCTCATCACAGGGTGTTTGTAAGACACGGACGCAGGAGGCATGGGCACAGTGATGAAAGGTGGAAAGATGCAACCAGTCCCAGCCACCCTCAAACAGAGGGACTGTGGGCAGCCCCTACACGTTGGAAAAGCAGTCAGGCTGGGTCCGGGAGCCTCTCCAAAGGCCTGCTCCAGTTACACTGATCTGAGCCCAGACCCCCAGACGTGCTGGAGAACATGTCTCAAGCTGTTGAGTCTGTGGCACCTGATTGCAGTACCAGGAGTACAGTTGAAATGGGTGACCCACTGACCAAGTACACAGAGCCCCAGAACAGGACCGGTGTGACCTGGTCAGGAAACAGTTGAGGGTGGAGAAGATCGATAACCCTTGGCTGGTTAAAGTTAGGAAAGGGCCTGGCACGTCCAAGGACCAGGTCTCAACCCTGACTGACTCTGGCCTTTGTCCTGCTTAAACTGCTTCAAGCCCCTTCTGGCTCCAGCCCAGAAAGTCCAAACTCTTCAGCCTAGAGTTCACAGCCCTCCTGGGCAGCCCCATCCAAAAGAACTTAGCCCAGAGTGTTTTGAAATTTGTGACCCTGTGACGGAGGATCTGAAGTCCACCTCCCTGCTTGCCTTTCTCTCCCTCCCTATTCTTGCTTTTTTTTTTGGGGGGGGTGGATAAGGTCTCACAATGCACCTTATGTGCTCTAACGCTTAGCAATCCTCCTGCCTCCATCTTCAAGAACAGGATCATATTCCACTATTCCTTTATATTAAATGGCCACCTGTGTCTGGTGACAACCACAATGGCTGGCACCTGAGGACCCAGTGCCCTTCCCTGTGAGCAGCCTCAGGCTACTCCCACCACCACCACCCCCTTCCCTCAGGCTTGATCCCCTAACGGCTCTGCTCCATTCCCACCTTCACCACAGAGCCTTAAAGGGGCCTCCAGGTTTTGGGTGACTTGATGAGAACAGCATTCCTCTCCCCACCCCCACCCCATGCCTCCCAAGATGGATGGAACCACCCTAGCAATGCCACACTGGCACCAGGAAAGGAACCTGGGAAGCCGGCACAAGCTATGAGCGTCCATGCCTCCAGCTCAAGCCCAGAGGGACACCCAACATGATGGCGCAGAGCAAGCTGCGGGGCAGCGCAGAGTGGCAGAGTTCCAACTCCTGCCTCCTGGCAGCACAGGAGTACAGGAGTCATCTGGGAGAGCATCTTAGCAGACCTCTGGTGGAAGGGCCCCACTCACCTCTTCCATACCCTAGGACAGGGTTATCGGAGAGAAAGAGCGCAAGCTGAACCCAGACAGAACCTGAGCTGGAGCCTCCTGAGAAAGGAACAACTATGCCAAAAAAAGTCTTTATTAAACTCATGTGTACACACGCATACAGGTGTGCACACTCAGGCCTGGGGCACCACCCCATAGAGCTGATGGGGGAGTAACTTCTGCTTTTCATTACAACTGTAGATCCACCGGGGCCGGACGAACGCCAGGGAAGGGTTGTCCATCAGGGCCTGGGGGAGAGGGGTCCACACGGGATAGAGTATCACAGGACAGAGGCAACTCGAAAGTGGGCTTGGGTTTTCCATCTCTGCCCCTGCCCCAACCCAGGGCTCACCTCCTCAAAGACAGGGTCCCACTCCTGGGCTGTGATAACGAACTGGACACGCTCGCTCATGTAGTCCTCAAGCTCACTGGTGGGAGAGAGGAGGTTGTGGGGAGGGCTGTGAGCGGCCTGCCCACACTCTCAGGAGTGTTGCACTGTCCGCTAAAGCACCGTCTTTCCCTTGTCTCTCTTGCTGAGATGCTGAGATCTGTATTAAAAGTATCTTTAACAGCCCCACCTCTGCTTGAGGAGGACACCATGACACAGACCTAGATGTTCTCCACTGCAGTGGGCACTGTCTTATCTCTGCTTTTTCTTTCTCTTTCCTTCCTGCTTTTTTTTTTTTCTTTTTCGGAGCCTGGCATATACCTCTGCCCCCTGAAGCTGCCGGTCCCTCACACAGCAGCCCCGACAAGTCACACCAGCAATGTCCACGGTGCTAACCCTCTCTCTCAGAAGGTGTGGACGAAGAACAGTCCTCCAGGGCCACAAGGCACAGTGGACAGGGCTGGCACCTGGCCTCTGCAGCCTATGTCATCATCCTACAACCCACACCCTCTAGTCAAGTTGCCAGCTTGACCGTGGACCCACCACCAATCCACAACTGACCCATTGAAAGCGGTCACATATCGGATGAGCTTCCTCCTCTCGTCCCCAGGGAACTCCCCATAAAGGAAGAAGTGCTTGCCTTGGAAGAAGTCTGTGGGAGAGGTGAGAAAAGGAAACATGAGGCCTCAAATCCCAGGACCTGACCAGGACCATTGAGTACTTGGGAGCAGAGAGGAAGGTGGAGGTGCCCAGTCGAGGTGCTCACAGAATGGGAACCTAGACTAGGAAATTCTCGTCTAGCCCCAAGCAAGCCAGCAGAGGCTCCTGCATGCCTTTGCCTGGTGCTAAGCAGAAGCCGAGACACAGTGTCCTCACAGTCAGGCCACAGGCACCCAGAGGCAGCCACACTTCTTCAGCTCTTTCTCTGGCTTCTGAGCTGGTTTCCTTCCCATCTTCACGTGACTTCCCAGGTCATTGACTCACTGTCCTCATTCTGGGAGTTTGGGGGTTCAAAGTACTTTCCTGCCACCGCCCACAACCCAGAAACTGGCCCTTACAGTGACTCAATCTCCCCTTTTCTTCTCTCTTGCCCTCCTACCGCTCCTTCCTTCCTTCTTTCCTTCATTATGTATATAGTGTTCTGCATGCCTGTATGCCAGAAGAGGGCACCAGATCTCATTATAGGTACCTGGAAGACACCATGTGGTTGCTGGGAATTGAACTCATTACTCTGATAGAATATCTAGTGTTCTTAACCTTTGAGCCATCTCTCCAGCCCCCCCCCGCCTCCTTCCTTTTTCAAAGGTCTTAGTTGTCCAGGTTGGCCTGGGTCTCCTGATTGCTGGGATTCAGGCATATGCCACCATACCCGGCTCTCCTATTCTTGACCCCGGGAGGGTCAGACACCCTTCCACACCCTGCAGTTTTCCCTGTCTTCTGGCTCTATTATCTTCAAAGCTCTCCAGCAGAGTGTGGTAGCACATATGTGATCTAAGAACTTGGGAGGCTGAGGCAGAAGGAGAGCTGCAAGTGTGAGACTAACCGGGGCTACCTGAGACAGTCTCAAAAACAAAACAGGAAAGACCACACACACACAGACACACAGCATTGGCTTAACATTGCCAGCAATGAGTGTTAAACAATGTGCCCAGCTCTCAGACGTCATGAGCAGCAGGACAGTTAGGAGAGCCGAGTTTGGTGGCAGGGTGGGGAGTCTTGAGGTTGCTCACACCGGGAGGGTCACCACACAGTAAGGTCACACTGGGAAAGCAGGAAGCTGTCGGCAGCAGCAGGTGATGAGGGAGCCACTAGAAGGGGAGCACTAAGGCAGGGAGTCAGGGAGCAGGTGGGGTAGGACACAGCAGTGATACACAGAAGTCAGAGATCACCAACCTGGCAGCTCTGGAATTGGCAGGTCAGCCTCGGTGTCTGTATTCTCGTCTGTGGAGCCAGCATATGGGTCCTCGCCATTCTCCCCTGGAGCTGGGGGCTGCTTCTGCTCCCTCTGCTTGGCCACCCTGGAAGGTCAAGGATTGTGAAGGGTGAGCACTCAGGGAGCAGACACCTACACCCAAGGCTAGGCCGCACCTACCCAACCCAGCCTACCTCCTCAGCTCATCCTCCGTGTCCCCGGAATCTTCCGCCCCATTGTCCTGTCCTTCTGCCAGTAGCAACTCAGTCAACATGCTTGTTCTCTAGGAAGTCTGCTAACAGCCTCGGGACGGCACCCGAGAACACAGCCTCAGCTGCCTTCTCCTTCACCCCATTCATCTGGATACAGCCCTTTCCCCTCAGACCCAGAAATCTAGACCCAAGCCCTTCTCCCCCAGACCCAGGAGTTCAGCCCCACACCTCCTCCCTCAGACCCAGGGGTCCAGACCCCAGTCCTCCTCCCTCAGACCCAGGGGTCCAGACCCCAGCCCTCCTTCCTCAGACCCAGGAGTCCAAGCCCACCTCTCCTCCTCCCCACAGAAATAGGAATACAGACCTCCCCCTCACTCAGACTCTAACCTGACTGTTCCTCCTCAGTGTCACTATTGTCCTGGGGTCCTGGTGAGGGTGCTTTCGTCTCTTTTGGAGTTGGTGGTCTTTTTGGTGAGCTAGGTCCTGCTGCCTGGGTCTTGGCTTTGGCCTGGGGCCGCTGAGGAAGGAGGGCTGGGTGAGTTCAGGGGCAGTGTGAGGCTGTGGACAACCAGGAGGGGCAGAAGCGGGAGGCCGAGGTAGCACAGCCTGGTCAGCTCCCAGCAGACCTCCTGACCAGGTAGGGGCATCAGACCTTATGGGGAAGCTTGGGAGTTTCATCTTCACCGCTCTTACTGGGAGAGTCCCCCTCGTCCTCACTGCTGGAGCCAAGACCTGCCATGAGGTACCTAGGGGAGAAATCAGCCTCAGGCACAGAACTAAGAAAGAACTGGGGGGCGGGGAGCAGTAGGAATCCACTGTCCCTGCCCCCTCCCCAGAACTAGAGGGGTCCACAGCATGCCAGGCAGCTCAGCCACCCACAGACTCTTTCCCTCTTGGGGAAGATCTGTCCCATCTGAGAGAGGACAGAGGAATGGGAGCCAGTCTTCCCTTTGAGACTCAGAGGAGGAGGATGAGCAGTAGGGGAGATCTCAGGTGGAACGCTGACTCTGGAGTCCTTGCACCTGTACACTCAGCCAATACCAGAGAAAAGCGGCATCTGCACTAACCATTCACAGGCTGGCTAATTACCCGCTAACAGCATGGTTAGGTCTCACATGGCACCTACACAGTGCTGGTTACAAACCATCTAGAGAGGATTCAGAATGTGAGAGGAGCTGGCCTGGTGGGCCGTCTGCAATCCTACTACTCAGAACACTGAAGCAGGATTGCAAGCGCAAGGCTTGCCTGGGCTACAGAGTGAACTCAAGTCCAGCCTAGGTAACTTAGTAAGACCTCCCTCAAAATAAAACCTGAAAGGAAGACTAGGGATACAGCATAGTGGCAGAGCCCCTGCCTAGAATCCCCCAGTGAGGGGCTGGAGTGTGGCTTAGCAATTGCTTAGCATGTGGAAGCCTTGGGTTCAGTTCCTAGCAACACACACCCACACACACCCACACCCACACACGAGGCTGGAGAAATGGGTCAATAGTTAAAGTTTGTACTGCTCACAGAGGACCCAAGTTTGATTTCCAGCACCCACATCTAGCGGCTCACAACTAAGGGATCTGACACCATTGGCCTCCTAAGGTACCTGAACACACACATGCATACCCCCACACAGATATATAGTCATACACATCATTAAATAGTAATACATTTTTTTAAAGTATATGGAAAGATATGCATTTTATGTAAATACTGCGGTTCTGTATAAGCAACTTGTGTATATGCATATTTTTAAAGATTTACTTATTTCTATTTTACATGTATCAGTGTTTTCCTGCATGTATGGCTAAACATCATATGTGTGCCTGGTGTCCACAATGACTAGAAGAAGTCATCGGATACTCTGAGACTGGAGTAACAGACAGTTGTGGGCACTGGAAATTGAACCCAGGTCCTCTGGAAGAGCAGCCAGTGCTCTTAACCACTGAGCCATCTCTCCAGCCCCAACTACCTTCAGAATTTTGATCCTCAATATTGTGTGTGTGTGTGCATGCATGCATGCATGTGTGACTGTGTGTGTGTGCTGAAACCAGGCCCCACTCTGACACACATGTGGGATAAGAGAGCCCACGAACACCCTCACATTCGTCCAGGGTGATCACTGGAGCGGTGATTGATGCTAAAGCTAGACAACTAGCTCCCAGGGGTGTGTGGATACCAAACACAATGTGGAGTCCACTGCCTCCTCCAGGTCAGCTGACCCACCACCTTCCTGTCTTGGTCCTGCTGATACAAGTATGCCGGGTTGAGCCCTACTTCTGAACACACTCAAGCGACATCCTGTGACTGAAGTCTCGCCCCAGTCCTCAGCCCTTGGATCTGACCGCTCTTCTCCAGATCAAAAGTCTCCCTTTCTCCTGCTGTCAGTAGCCCAGTGGTCTTCCACTTCCCACTGCATCCTCGGGGATGGACATGGCTGCCTATGCCTGCTTTTCTGCAGCCCAGCATGCCCTATGCCTGCCTACTACACATGCTTCTCATCCTGCAAGATTCTCCCTCCCTGCGGCCTTCCTGAGCTCCCCAAGCTGGGTCCTAACAGTTCTGACACTGGAGTGAGAGATGGTTAGTGCAGGGCTCAACAACCAGGTCCTCATTTCAGTGACAGCTCTGCCTGGCACCCAGTGGAGGCTTCAAGACCAGTTCTGAATAGCAGCAACCTGCAGTGTCCTTTCCCTTCTATACAATACAGTTGTCACAGAATCTGTGACCCACCATCTGCAGGCCCTACACCTCTCGCTGAAACCAGCTCATGCTGGTTGAGATCAACTGAGCTTACCTAGCTGGCCCCAGGCTCTGCATCGCCCAGCTCTGGGCTGAGAGAAAGCAGGTGTGTGAGCTGCCTGGTAGGGGGCATAGTGAGGCCTTACCTCCGGGAGGGCAGCCGGCGCCGCATCCGGTAGCAGTCCAGCACCCACTCTTTCCGCACAATTCGGCCTCCGAGGCCCAGGACCTGGCTGTACTTGGGAGTGTTGGCAAAGGCACATCTGGGGGGTGCAATATAGGGATGTCAGACGTGATCTGACCAACAAATGGGACAGGGTGAGAGCGATATGGGGCTAAGGGAAGGAAGCAGAAAGCAGAGAGAGCCAGGCAGCCTCTAGAGAACTAAGGAGGCAAAGACAGACAGACAGAGACAGAAGGAAGCAGGGAGGGAAAGGGGGCAGCGTTACAGGGTCAGAATGAAAGCAAGAGGGCGCGCAGGGCAACACAGGGAATGGGTGGGTGGCACGGAGGGACAGAGGCCTACATGAGATGTGTGCTGTCTGGAGTCCAGTCTGGCCGATACTTGGCCCCCAGCTCCAGGGCTTTGTCCCGCAGCTCTGAGCGGAAAGGGTTCTGGAAGCCACTGAGCACCACCACCACACCCTGCAGAATCTTCCCCAGCTCCTGGGGGCCAGCTTGGGCTACCCTGGGCTCAGAGCTTTCTCCCTGGGGCTTCCCTGGGACCGCCTTCTGTGCTGGGGCAGAGGCTGGGGCTCCAGCTGGGGAGCGACTAGGAATAGGCACTGTGGAGTCAAAGAAGAGAAGTTCAATGGTATCCCTGGGGCTGTGCACCCAGCACCAGCTCCCCACTGCCCTTCTTAGATGGCGGGGTCAATCTAAAGCCCTTCCCTTTTGACACACAAGCCTGGGTCTCTGCAGAATTAAGGAACCCAGATTGCTTACATTTGGGTCTCTTGAGGGCAGGTGGCCCTGCTGAAGGTTTGCTGGGAGGCTTCCTGTCTTCTAGGTTCAAGTCCAGTTTCCTCTTCCCTTTGGGAGACTCCTGAGGTTGAGGAGGCAGGGATGGGCTGAGGCTTCCAGCTTCTCTCATTCCCCATACCCCAGTGTCTGATGACCTCACCTTGGAAGAGCTACCCAAAGCCTTAGAGACCGGAGAGGCCGAGGAGCCTGCATTTGAGGCCTGCAGTGTAGCTGCTGCATAGCTGGGTCCCGCTGGGTCGCTAGCAGAGGCTATAGAGGGAGACAGTGAGCTGAGGATAAGAAGGCAGGGGCAAGGACACTCCAGCACCTCTCACCAGGTATCCTGTCACTCCCACACCCAGAGGGGACCCAGGGTCGCCAGGCTCCAGCCTTCCTCCCTGGACAGCAACGCCCCAGACCCAGGGATCTAGCCAAACCCCTCAGCATTTAGGCTTCCTTTTGTTAAGACCAGTCAGGTATCATTCAGTCTATGCTGAACTCAAACTTTCTTCCTACCCGAGGAGGACCTTCTGCCTCATCTCGCCTATGCTGAAGCCAGGACTCCATGCTAAGTGAGCACTTTGTCAGCTCCAGCCCCACACGCACCTGAAGACGTCTTGTTGATGCGACTGAAGAAGAGAGCCCCTGGTTTTAGGGAATTGGCACTGTCATCCTCCTCTTTCACACGGAACTGGCCGAGCTTGGTCACTGTCACCTTCTAAGGTTCCGCAAGGTCAGTGCTGTGGGAAAGGTGCTGGCGGGCAGGGGTGGAGAGGCGGGGAGAAGGTTCTGGGGGTGACAGGTGCTGCTTACCTGGGATGGAGCCTCCACCTCCTCTTTGTCGGGAGGGCTGTGAAACCTCACAAAACTCAGGCCATAGGGTGAGTCCTGGAATGGGAAGTTTCTGGGTAGGACAGACCTAGGCTCTCATGTCCCTTCTCGGAGGGAAGCCCTTGCTAGCTCAGCTGTAGCAGGTGCCCAGGGAGGCGACCGTGATGATAACATTAAACCTCCCTGCGCCCTAACTGTAGACAAGATCAGGGCTCAGCCCTCGACCTGCACTGACTCTTTCACCTTCACTGTAAATGGAAGTCAGGTTGTGGGCAGCAAGTCCACTTCCACTGCTCTATCTCTTCTGGAGCCAGTTCTGGAATGCAGAACTGCCCAGGGCTCTTGGCTCCTCTGTTGTCTGGATGCAGAATTAGAAGGGAGGCACCTGAGTTCCGGGCCCCAGTGTGATGGAGACAGAGATTAAACACTAATGGCCTCCATTCACCCTCTAACACTCCCTCCAGAGAACTAAACTCAGCTGCTTGTCACTGAAGGACCTCTAACCCATTGCTGGGAACACAGAGATCACAATCCAACAGGGGCAGCAGCTGTCCACTACTCCCAGCTCTCCAGACTCCAGACGGGCCCCTCAGGCACCCCCTTCCCTGGACCGTTTCTCTGTTCCGCACTAAGGTACCTTGCTGTATGGCTGGCTGCACACAATTTTAACACGATCCCAGCGCTTCTCTGCTGCGGCCCGGACTAACTTGTCAGGTCCAAAGAAACGAACGCGGTTGGGATTTGAGCCACTTCGACTCTCAGAAGGGGACATGAAAGAGGAGGTGACCAGAAGGACCTAGGTAGGAGACAACATAATGAGTGAGTAACAGAGCTAGATGACAATACAGATGACCACATGCCCTAAGGAATCCCAGCAGAAGAGTCTCAGTGAGAGGCACAGGATTCAAACGAGTCAGCTCAAAAGCTGGGAGAATTACAGGATGCCAAAAATAAGAGACCCAAATCCCAAGATGGAGAGAGCAGCGTCAATTATTAAGTGATGCTTCCCTGCCCACACCACAGGTAGGGGTGGCCCTGTGCAGTCAGCTTGGGTGGCAAAGCATCTCTGAGGACCGGCTGTGCCTTACTTACTAGGCTCTGCCAAGAGGGGGAGCTAGAGAGGCTGCAAGCTACAGGTGATGGGCGGTCTACTCCAGATCCTTAAGCCACACCAGACAGTTTGCAGCATCCTACACGAACCCCTCTCTCGGTGACACACCTGCTCTTTAGGATGTGTTTCAGCCCCATGACCCCTCTACACCTTGACAGACGTGTCCATCCTTCCAACCTGCCTTCTATTCCTCACTCCAGGGGTGACAGCTGCCTGCCTTCTCTTCACCAGACCCCAATCTTACAGTAACAGTTGGTAACTACATTCTTATATTAAATCCTGTCCACAAAAATAATGGGCATGGTCTCTGGCTCCAGGTCATGGCAGGGCCACCACAGAGGCAAGAACGTGGGTAGCTCCATCTGAACTACTTCGTGAAACCTTGTTTTGAAAAATAAACAAGCCAAGTTGGGCAATGGCGGTATACACCTTTAATCCTAGTACTTAGGAGGCAGAGGCAGGGGGAATCTCTGAGTCTGAGGCCAGCCTGGTCTACAGACTGGGTTCCAGGAGAGCCAAAGCTACACAGAGCAACCCGGTCCCAAAAAACAAACACAGAGTTCAAGGAAATAAATGCTGATACAGACAGCAGATGAAGAAACAAATGACAATCAAAATTGGCCAACTAGGTCTGGACAAAGAGAGAGCTATGTGCCCAACACAATGGACTAAATCCAGATTGGTCCAAGCAAGCCCACCCTTCCGCCAATGGCTGGACCATGATACAGCTCTGACCAATCAATCAGACAGAACACAAAGGCTGCTCAGGGGTTCTGAGAAAGACTTTTCTTTCCTTCTTAAAGAGAGGTGAGAGCCAGATGGTTTGTGTGTGTGTGTGTGTGTGTGTGTGTGTGTGTGTGTGTGTGTGGTGGGGGCGCAGCCCTGTAATTCTAGTACAAGAGGCTGAGGTAAGAAGCTCACAAGCTCAAGAAGGTCTGAGCGACACAGTGAGAAGGAAGGGGGAGGGTGCGGCTCAGCTGATGTTTGCCTCAGACAGGCAGCTGGAGTTAAATCACTTGTATAGCATAAAACTGGATATGGTCCTAAACACTTGTAATCTGAGGTGGAGGCAGGAGGTTCAGAGGGCAAGGACACCCTTAAACGTAGCTAGGTTCAAAGTCAGCGAAAGAGCGGGTTGGGGAGCCAGGAGTGGTGACATACCCCCTAACCCGCACTTGGGGTGTTGGCAGCAGGTCAGTGTGCAAGGCCAGGCTTAATAACATAGTAAGTTTGGGACAAACCTGGGCTACATAAGATCTTTTCTCAAAAATTTCACAGGGAGCAGGCAGATCTCTGGGAGTTCGAGGCCAGCCTGGTCCACAAGAGCTAGTTCCTGGACGGGCACCAAAGCTACAGAGAAACCCTGTCTCGAAAACCAAACAAAAAAAAAAAAAAAAAAAAATCACAGGGAGGGGCAGAGGATGCAGGGAGGGGGAAGAGGGAAGAGGCATAAAGGGGAGGGGGAGGCCAATCCAGAGGATGAGAGCCACAGTATTTCTTCCATGCCACATCCTGTACTAGCTACTGCCAAAGCTACTAATGCTGGATGGAGTGACGTCACTTCTGACCACTGGGCCAAACCCAAAAGAAAGCTGTCAATTAAGGCCCCTCCAGATAACTGTCAGATAGAAGCTGGGTCTACATGAGACCCTATCTTTAAAAAAAGGAGGGGAGTCTCTATTTGTAGTAGGCACAACTCTTGTGGGATATTTTGATCACATTCTGACGCCTCTAAGGCTGCTAATTAATAAAAATCTGCTTTGAATTAGAGGGTGGAGCTACCAGCTGACCAAAGTTAACCATAGTAGTTTTGGAGGATTGAGGACAGATAGAGACAGGAACTAATAGGGTAGGGCTAAGAGAGGGTCTTGGCTACTTTTGGATGAAGAAATAAGAGAGAGAGAGGAGGTCACTGGTTGCTTCTGCGCTATGTCTCTGATCATTTAGGTTCTTTTTTTTAATATTTATTTATTTATTTATTATGTATACAATATTCTGTCTGTGTGTATGCCTGCTGGCCAGAAGAGGGCACCAGACCTCATTACATGGTTGCTGGGAATTGAACTCAAGACCCTTGGAAGAGCAGGCAATGCTCTTAACCACTGAGCCATCTCTCCAGTCCATCATTTAGGTTCTTACCTGGATATCTGACTCCCAAGTTTCTATTGTTAAAGAATAATTAGATAAATGCATCACACACCTGTCTATGTAGTCTGTGCAGTAAAGACCAAGGCTGGTATAATCTGAACTCTCAAGTCCCAGACCCCCCCCACCTTCCCCCTAATCCCCCCCCACACACACTAATTTTCACGGAAAGAAAACATCTTGTAGAAACTGGCTTAGACTTATAGACTTGTCAATTCTATCAGGGCAAGTTTAATTTTTACTTTCATTTCACTAGTAAACCAGTAAGCTAATACTCTGAGCTATACTGAATTCCACCAGTCAAAACAGGACCTGTGAGGCTTGGTGGACTGGACCCTACAGTCCCAGCTGAGGGAGGCTGAGACAGGGGAACTGCCAGGGCAAAAGGAGAGACCCATCTCAAATAAGTAAAAAGTTAAAGAATCAATCACAAAGAACCATATTCTGCCTCAAATAGACAGGCTACCAGTGGTGATGGACATTGTGGAGCCCCAGTTCCCAGGCCACCTGTGAGAGTCTTGGCAACCTGAAGAAAGCAGCTTCATGCTCAGGATGCAGCTAGATTTTACAACCAGAGAGCCTCTTGCTGCTATTCACCCTGGCAGCCCGGCCCTTCCCCGACAATCAGCCCCACACCCTGTGCTTACTACCTCCTCAGCACCTGGGACCCTCCAGAAGGTTGGCTGGGTGGCTCCCCCACCCTCGAGTAAGCACGGGGGACAGTGATGGAGATATAGGGACGTCTTCGTCGCCCAGTCCTGCTTACCTCATAGTCCTGTTCACCAGCTGTGGCCCCTCCAGCCGAGCTGCCCACCAGCACCTCTACAAAGGCTGAGCCATCGTTCCCAATGTCTATGCTGTGTATCTGCTCCTCCTTCTCCAACTGTGGGGCAGAGAAAGGCCACCATGAGTTCCACCCTGGCCTGCTTTGGAACAGGGGACAGAAAGAGATGATATCCACCTGGGCTACCGTGTGCCCTGGCATGTCACCTACGTGTCAGTAGGGACCAGAACCGAGCAGCGTCATTATGTCTCTGACAGGCAAGCTGGGACAGGGCATGGAGCAGAATTCACTGAATGAATGCTCACACCCCACCCACACCGTACACTTGCTTCACCAACACATCTCCATACCCCCACCTTGACCACTGCCTGCCATGTAGCTCTCCTCGGTGGCAATAGCCAAAGGTATAGCTGCGTTGTCATACAAAGGACACAAAGAGGTTCCTGGACAAACTGATGCATGCCAGAGGCTCCTTGGGTTCTGCTCGTCACCAAGCCCTATCCTGGAATCCTAGCCATGTGCCCTTGCTTCCTCTATAAACTGAGGGCTCCTCAAGAAAAGGATCTGCCATAGAACTAACTCTTTGGAGGTCACAGCACACAGTAGGCACCAGCGGCTGTCAGCCAGGCATTGTTTTAATATTGGTGACACCTGTGACCTTACCTTCACTGGAAAAGCTCTGGAGGGTTTGGTGTCGCACTTAGGTCCAGCAGGAGAATCAGTTTTTTTGTTTGTTTTTAGAGGTTCTTCTTCTTGTTTTGTTTTTTTGAGACAGGGTTTCTCTGTGTAGTCCTGCTATCCAGGAACTCCCTCTGTAGACCAGGTTGGCCTTTAACTCAGAGATCACCTGCCTCTGCCTCCTGGGGTAAAAGGTGTGCACCACCTTTGCCCAGCAGATGACTCTTTAAAGTGCAGAAAAGTCAGCCAGGACTGGAGCCATTTTTCTGAGATAGCCTGAAGGCTGCCATCCAGGTCAAACATGAGGCTGTCGTTTTCCTTTTTTAAAAGTTTATTTATCGTATGTGTATGAGCAATTCGCCTGGATGTAGTCTCTGTGCCATGTGCTTTCCTAGTCCCTGCAGGGCCTGGATGGGTGTCAGATCCTCTGGAACTGGAGTTAAATAGTTGGGAGCTGCCATCTGGGTGCTGGTAATCAAACCCTGGCCCTCTAAAAGAACAAGTGCCAGGTGGTGGTGCACGCCTTTAATCCCAGCTCTCGGGAGGCAAAGGCAGGAGGGACTCTTTGAGTTCAAGGTCAACCTGGACTACAGAGCAAGTTCCAGGACAGTCAGGGTTTTCTTTTTGTTTGTTTGTTTTTGGTTTTTCGAGACAGGGTTTCTCTGTAGTTTTGGAGCCTGTCCTGGAACTCCCTTTGTAGACCAGGCTGGCCTCGAACTCAGAGATCTGCCTGCCTCTGCCTCCAAGTGCTGGGATTAAAGGCGTGCACCACCACCGCCCAGCGACAGTCAGGGTTGTTACACAGAAAAACCCTGTCTTAAAAAAAAAAAAAAACCAACTTGCTGACCTGTTTCCATTTTCTGTAGTAGTCCAAGCTACACAAACCCAAAAGCTGAGATAACAAGCGTGGGCTACAGCAGCTCCATTTTCACACGCTAATTTTTAGTTTTCTTTCAGTGTGTGTGTTGGGGGTGGGGGTGGGGGACACGACAGACAGGGTCTCATTTTGTAGCCCAAGCACACCTTGGACTTGTGGGGATCCCCCTGGTTCTGCCTCCCAGGTGATGGAATTGCAGGTAGGAGCCACTCTGCCTGGTCTGTTTCCTTTGACTGGAGCGGTTTTGTCAGGTGCTGGCCTAGAAAAGCCCCAGGCTTTCTACTGAATCTGTTATCTAGGAGCAGGAGCATTACTGGCTACTCATTATTCACTGACAGAAAGCTGTTTATGAAGACTCTCACCAAAGGACCTGGGGCTCCGGCCCAAGGGCTGCAGGCACAGAAAGGTGTGTGGGTGTAGGCAGGCAGGATGGGCAACGGGAAGTCTCCGGCTGTCCCGTCTGGGCTCTTTTATAGGTCCTAGGATGAAGACTTATGACAGCCCTCAAAGGTGCCTAGTCTTGGGCTTCGGACGTAGTCCAGTTGGTGGAGTGCTTGCCTAGGATGGAGGAACCCTGAGTTCAAGCCCCAGTAACGCATAAACAGACATGGTGGAGCATGTCTGTAATTTCAGTACTCTGTGTGTTGAGTCGCTGAAATGAGAAAACCACATTTGCTCACTCCTACCCGACCTCAGGCGAATACTGAAGTCAGCCTGACCGTCAGGTATGCACAGCGCTCTACGGGAACCAGAATTCCCACACCGTCACTCTGCGTCGTGACACTGCTGTGCCGTTATCACAGCCCATGTTAACGGATGGCTTTACCTTTACAATGCCCTGCTCACTCAGCTCGGGGCCTCTTAGACATGTGATCACGGGAGTGCGTGCTCCCAGCCAGAACTCTGTGGCTCAGTAAAAACTTCAAACTCATAGAGTTCATCCTGCTCTCCTTCCCTCAGGTGAGAACTTCCCGAAGAGGATCAGAAGTTCACGGTCAGGGCTGCAGAGATGGCTCAATTGCCAGAGCTCCTCAAACCCACAGGAAGTTCGTAACCTCACATAACCCTAGGTCCCCAGGGACCTGATGCCTCTGCAGGCACCTGTACTAAATGCACCTACCCCTCAGACGCATACTTAAAGATAAAGTCAATCTTTTTTGACTGCCTATCTACTGCCACCTGCCCTGACCTCCTCTGCCATTCTAAACCAGGCACTGTTTCTGAGGAGTATCCTCAGTTGAAAAGGGGGAGTCGTGGTGATGTCCCTCCCACAGAAAGCTAAGATGCCCCAAAACAAAACCAAGGCCAGCTGGGCCTTCAAGCGCAGCTACTTGGGAGGTGAATCCAGAGTTCGAGGCCTGCCTGGGCCACAGAGTGCGTTCAAGAACAGATGGGGTAACTTAGCAAGGCCATGTTTCAGAGAGCGGGGCTGGGATGTGGGTCAATGGCGAAGTGTTTGTCTAGCCTGCACAGGGCCCTGGGCCCAATACTCAGCACCACATAAGACAACAAAGCAAAACTGAGTGCTCACGTCATTAACAGTGGAAACAATGCAAAACCTACTCTTCCACCAGGGCTGCCAGTGCAGGTGCTGCAATCGCCTCCTCTTCACAGGCGAGCAGCCTTGGGCAGGAAGTGGTTGTTCCACAGCTGTGCAGGCAAAGCCCAAGAGAAAGACGGCCAGCTGTCACCCACAGCGCTGTTCCTGGGCCCACAGCACTGCACGCAGAGAATGTAGGCCAGCACAGAACCTTCTGGACACTGAGCCCAGATGACTTCCTGTATGCTCAACCATTTTTCTCCAGCTACATCACCTGTCTCTCATCCAAGAAGGCTGAGGCCTCCGGCTCAGGGCCTTCGTACCGGCCGGCCACCCCAGAACCTAAAATACTCTGGCTCAGGGCCTTTGCACCCGCCAGCCCAGAAGCAGAAACTCTTCACATCTTGCCACTGCCCATGCCTTCTTTCTGAGCAAGCGTCAGACGTCAGAGCTTCAGATCAAACAAAGTGGCACTGTCACCTCCCACAAGGGTTGCTCTATTCCTAAGTCTGCTGCATCTCTCTCCACAACTACCACTTGGACTCCCGGCTGTTTTGTTGTTGCTTCCCCTGCCCCCACGCTGGGGATGTTCGGGGGTCTTGCACACACCACACAGAGCTCTACCACTTGGGGCTTATATACTTTTTTTTTTTTTTTTAAAACACTGGGTCTCATGTATTCCATGGAGGCCTCAAGCCTCCTATGTAGCCAGCAATGTCCTTGAAGTTTTGATCCTGACTCCCTCTCCTCTGGGTTAATGCAGTGCTAGGGATCAAACTCAGTACACGTCCAAGTAGGCTGCACAAATGCCCCAACCTCATAGCCTATACTTGCATTGTACTTTTCTAATTTTCCTAGGTAGACATGATGCATGATGCCAATGAGATGGGCACAGAGGGTGGGCAAAGCTGAGACAGCTGGTGTAAAAGCTGCCCTGTGTGCAGTAGTTAAAAAGAAAGACGGGGACTGGGGAAGGCCCGGTGGGGAACGTGCTGGTCTAGCATGCAGGAGGCAGCACAGCAGGATGAGGTAGGACGGCCACAAGCTTCAGGCCAGCCTAAGATAGAGAGTGAGACCTTTTCTCAAATATCAGGATAGTGGTACACACCCATAATCTCAGCAGTCTGGAGGCAAGAGGATCACAAGTCAAGGACAGCCTGAGCTGCACACAGTGAATGCTTTTCTCAAAAAGTGAAGAGCTGAGGGAATGGCTCAGCAGTAGAGAGCAAGACCCTGTCTCCAAACAAAACAATAAGGGGCTATGGAAAGACGGCTCAGTGGCTAAGAGCAAAGGCTGCTCTTCCAGAGGGCCCGAGTTGGTGGCTCACAACCAGATAATAGGATCCAATGCCCTCTTCTGGCGTGCAGTTGTACATGCAGAAAAGCACCCACATACATCAATAAGTAAATCTTAAGAAATAAAAGAATTAAAAAGTTTTAAATATGGAAAAAACACAGCAAGTGTAGTAGCTCATGCCTGAACTCCCAGCACTTGTAATGCGAAAGCTCAGAGTTGGAGGTCAGTCTGAGCTATACAACGAGACCCTGTCTCAAACAACAATTACAAAACAAAGCAAGCATGATGTGTTGCAGCGTGCCATTGACACTCAGGTGATACTCCAGTATTCCAACTGGACCTGTCCCAGCACCCCCTCCAGGACAGGCGGGGTCGGCAAAGAGACTGAACTCCCTGGCTGAAAGCAGGTGACCAGCTGGGCACTGAGTAGCCACGGCTGACAAAAGAGGTGTGTGGAGCTGACACAAGGCGAGGGCTGAACTCTGTGTTGCAATACCAATGTTGTGTAAGAGTGCTCAGAGAACACCCAGGGAAGTAGGAGAGCACACAAGGCTCTACTGTCTTCTCCCTTGTCCCTGCAAAGGAACTAGAGCCAGCACTGGAAGAACTCAGAGTTACCCACGAACTGCCAAGTGCTAAGTGCAATCCGATTTTCCCAGGGGTCTCTGACGTGATGGAATCTAACCACTTGTTTATCCCCTCTCGTTTATTCTCAACAGGGAACAAGGAGCCTGTGCATACCTAAGTTGGATCCTTTCTTCTGCAGAGGCCCTGGTGGCTCCCATCTCAAACAGCCCTTTCCTACTACCCTCCCCCATCAGCTCTGGTCCTATTCTGCTCACTGGCCTCCTTGGCCTATCTCTCATGTGCCAGATGGACGCAGCCTGCTGACCTGTCTATCCCCTCCCTGTGGATGCACGGTCTCCTCTGCTCAAAGTCCCCAGACTCCAGGCTGCAGAAATGGCTCAGTAAGCAAAGATGCTGGTCTGACAACCCACAGCACAAGGAAAGAAGTGGCTCCTGCAAGGTGTCCTCTGCCCTCTACAAATGTATACATGTGCAGAAGTGTGCACACACTCGTGTGCGCATACACACACATCAAATAAATGTAGTTTTAAAAAGAAAGGTTCACACCTTTAATCCCAGCACTCTGGAGGCAGAGGTGAATTCTATGAGTTGGAGGCTAGCCTGATCTACATAACAAGTATTAGGACACTCTGTAGAGTGACCCTATCTCAAAAATGTGAAAATAAATATTATTTTTTGTTTTGTTGAGCTACCAGTGGTTAGCCAGGCAGTGGTGAAGCAAACCTTTAATCCCAGCAGATGCAGGCAGATCTCTATGAGTTCAAGGCCAGCCTGGTCTACAGAGAGAGTTATAGAACAGACAGGGATACAGAGAAACCCTGTCTCAGGAGAAAAAAAAAAAGTTACCATTGGGGCTGGAGATGGCTCAGTAGTTAACAGCATTTACTGCTCTTGCAGAGGATTGGGGTTTGGTTCCCAGCATCCACATAGTTTACAACCATCCCTAACTCTGCTTCCAGGGGATCCAATGCCTTCTTCTTCTTCTTCGTTTTTGTTTTTTGTTTTTTTTTTTCTTCAAAGACAGGGTTTCTCTGTAGCTTTGGAGCCTGTCCTGGAACTAGCTCTAGTAGATCAGGTTGGCCTTGAACTCACAGAGATCCACTCTGCCTCCTGAGTGCTGGGATTAAAGGCCCGTGCCACCAATGCCTGGCCTGACCTTGAATTTCTGACCCTCCCAAGTATTGGGCTGACAGGTGTGCAGCACTTATGAGCTGACAGGGTCCAAACTCAGGGCCTGGAGTGTAATAGGCAAGCTCTCCTCCAGCCCTTCACACCCAGGCCTTGCAGTACACTAGGCAGGCTCTCCAGTCCAGTGACCGCCAAGGCTCCAGGTGTGAACACCTTCATCACATACTGCCCACTGCTGTACAGACCCAGCACCGCAGTGCCGACTGCGGAAAGCTCCTAACACACACTTGTGGAATAAGTGAATGAGTGAACAAATGATGCTACACTCAATCTCAGCCAAAAGCTGAGAAGTGATAAGCCACTCCAAGCATCAACGTCTACACCTCTGTCTCGGGTCCCAGTAGGACTTCTAGTTGCCGCCCAAATTTTCTTTTACATTTAATTATGATTTATATGGGTATTTTGCCTGCACGTATGTCTGTGCACCACGTGCCTCGGAGGCCAGAAACGACATCTGATCCCCTGGAACTGCACGAAGGCTGTGACACACATGGGTGCTGGGAGTCACACCTTCTGCTCTGAAGATGCATCTCTCCAGCTGGACACTCGTTTCTTTAAAGCACACGAGCCGAGTGATGTGGAGGTCAGAGGACAACCTTTGTCAGTTAGTTCTCTCCCCACCAAGTGGGGTCCACTGAGCCATCAAGGGAGCCTCTTAGAACTCCCAAAGTCACGCCCCAAAGAAAACACATGCTCTTCCCAAGCTGCTTCCACTCTGGATTCTGCCTCAGTTCTTTCCAAACAGTCCTGCGCTTGACCTGACTCCCTAGCTCTCCTTCCTGTCTCTTCTGCCTCCAGTCTTTCAGTTCCCACCAAGCGCTCTTACAGAACTGAACATCATTTCCTGGAGAGGGGAGTGAGGGGGGTGTCACCTGATCGTAAGCAGCCCGAGGAATCACTATCCCATAATGAAACCACCAGTCCCTCCCTTTATATCAACTCCCACATGTTGACAGAAGACTTCTGCAGACATTATGTCACCAGGTTTTACAGCCACCCCAGCCTTGGGTGTCTTTATTCTCAATGGGTACATTTGGAGAGATGAAAAACATTTGCCTGAGGTTGGAGTGAGTAAGAGGGAGAGCTAGGATTTGAATCCAGATCCCAAACTAAATAGTAAGCAACCTGGTTCTCACACAGTTTAAAGGACAGGCTCTTGGTTGCATAAATTTCGCCAGGCCTCAGTTTCTTTATCTGTAAAATGGGGATAATGACAGCCTGTAGGTCATGAGGCTTTACGAGGACGGAATGAATCAAGCCATGTGAGGTGTGTAGGCTGCTGACTGGCAAGTTATAATGGTGCATGACATTAGTTCTCATTACCAGTCTCTGGTGAGGGATTAAGAGATGCTTAAATCTAACACTGGCCAGGAAATGTCACTGATCTATGTTTGTTTAAACTTCTCTATAATCCTCAAAAGGCTTTGTAAGTCAGAACTGCTAAGCAAAGAGGCCACAAATACACTCAGTGTTAGTGACAGTCTGGTAAGCCTGTGCCCACCAAAGTCCTTCACCTAGCGTCCCTCGACTCAGAAGGGAGGAATGTGTGTGAGCTGGGCACAACGGCTGTGGTGATGGCTGGGGGCTGTAGCTCAGCAGTGCACACAGAAACAACACAGACCGACAAAACTGTCAGAAGCATGACACTCAAGAGGGGGCTGCCTTAGCTGTCAGCCACGACACTCGGATAAGACACACGGCCACCACACAAGTGGCAACAGGCAGGTGCTTAAGAGCATCTAATTCTCATCTCCCAACAACTTTTTTAAGATTACTTTAATCACAGCATTCGGAAGGCAGAGGCAGACGGATCTCTGTGAGTTAGAGGTCAGTGTGGTCTACAGAATGAGTTCCAGGACAGTCAGGGCTGTTACACAGAGAAACCCTGTCTTGAAAAACAAAATGAGAAAAAAAAATTATTTTTACCGTTTTTAATATGTGTATGGAAGGAAGGTGTCCCCAGAGGACAGAGGTATCAGGTCCTCTGGAGCTGGATTCACAGGTTGTCGTGAATCACCAGTGGGTGCTAGGAACTGAACTCGGTCCTCAGGAGAGCAGTTTGTGTTCTCAGCCATCGCGTCAGCTCTCTAGTGCCTTCCTCAAATTTCCTGTTCCTTTCAAAAACTTTTTTTTTTTTTTTTTTTTTTTTGGTCATTTGAGACAGGGTTTCTCTGTGCAATCCTGGCACTGTTCTGGAACTCACTCTGTAGACCAGGCTGGCCTCAAACTCAAGAGACTGGTCTGCCTCTGTCTCCTGGGTATTAAGATTAAAGACATGAGCCATTACGCCCAGCTTTAGAAACAGACTCTTAGGCCAAACAAACATAACCATGTCTTGATCCCGGTACTTGAGAAGCAGTGGGGAGAGGAGTGTTGGGAGTTTGAGGCCAGCCTGTGCCACACAGTGAGCCCATCTTTAAAATGTCACACATGCTCCACACCCTCCCTAAGGAAAAGAAAGAGTCTCCAAACCTGCAGAGCTATGGTCTGGTTTCAACGAGAACATTATAAAACACACTCAAAGACCAGGTGTGGGGATCTGCTTGGGGGATCGGGACATCATGAGTTTCAGGCTAGGGGAGAGACTGGTGGCCAGAGTTAGACTCAGAGAACCAGAACCCACACAGTAGGAGTAGAAAAACAACTCCCACAATTGTCCTCTGACCTCCACAGGCATGATGCCATGGGATTTGTGTGCTCATACACGTGTACACAAAAGAAACAGAAATACAAATTAAAAAAAAAAAAGCAGTCAGAAAGAATAAATTTAGTCAGTCAGTGGTGATGCATGCCCTTTATCCCAGCACTCAAGAGGCAGAGAAAGGTGGATCTCTGTGAGTTGGAGTCCAGTCTGGTCTACAGAACAAGGTGAAAGAAAGCCGGGTGGTTGTGGCTCACACCTTAATCCCAGCACTCAGGAGGCAGAGGCAGGCAGATCTCTGAATCTGAGGCCAGCTTGGCCTACTGAGTGAGTTCTAGGACAGCCTGGACTCTTTAGAGAGACCCTGTATCAAAACCAAAACAAAACAAAAACTGAGCAGTCAAACCAAAAAGCCAGTCAGCTGGCTTGCTTCATTCACTTACTAATTTCATGGTACTAGGGATGGAATCAAGGGTCTCACATGTTCCAGGCAAGCTGAGCTGAAGCCCTAATCCTTTTGCTAGTAGTCCCTGTGATGCTAACTACTTCTTATTTTTGAGACAGATTCAAAGTTGTCCAGGCTGACCTTGAAACTAGTGATTCTCCTGTCTAGACTTCCCAAGCAACTGGGATCCCAGGCCTGAGACATCAGCTCCTTCAACTTTGCCCTCATTGTAATGAAACTGATTTATGTAGACACCCTTCGTGGTCCTGCCGGCACAAGAAACATAGTAAAGACCGACACTGTCCCAGCTGAGGAAACTGAGGCCCAGAGGTAGAATCAACCTACTTAGGAGCACCCACTGACTCCTGGTCATCTCTGGGCTTGGACTCTTCTTCCTCTGCCGAGGGGGCACTGGTGGGATTTCAACTTGTCCACTTTCCAGGCAAGTTAGTTGAGCAAGCACTTTCTCTACCATGGAAGAGAAAACGACTCAACCTACAGCCAGCTGGCTCGGGAATGAGACCTGGGGACACACAGCCCTGGGAGGAGGAAGTGGGAAAGGGCAGCATCACCTGTAGGACCACAGAGATGGTCTTCTCGCCTGCCTTGGCTGCGCGCCACTTCCGGTAAGTGTCGGCCTTGAGAAGGTTTTCTGCACAATGGGTCTGCAGACAAGAGTAGAAACGTGGAGATTCATTAAATAAGGCTTATTTGAAAAATAAAATAATTTGCCGGGCGGTGGGGGCGCACACCTTTAGCCCCAACACTCGGGAGGCAGAGGCAGGAGGATCTCTGTGTGTTCGAAGCCAGCCTGGTCTACAGAGCGAGTTCCAGGCCAGCCAGGGCTACACAGAGAAACCCTGTCTCGGAAAACAAAAAAAGAAAAAGAGAAATAAATAATAAAAGTAAAATAGTTGTCGAAAAGCTAGCCGACTCTCCACACTTAACTTCCTGCCAGTCTCCCCCACTACTGACACACCTTGCCCGAGTTTTCCTCAGTTTCTCCCGCTAGAAGTTGCCCAGAACCCCGTTTTTCCTTACTTCTCCGGGACTTCCACAGTGGCCCCAAACTTGCCCCTGCCTGCCCATCTTCCCCGGATGCACGTCCAGCCCTCACCCCGCAGCCCCCTCGGAATGCCACCAAGTTCCCCTCCGCACTTGCCAAGCCCTCAGCCTCCCTCAGAAAACCCCCTGTCTTCCCGCCGCTCCCACGTCAGCCCCTCACCGAGTCCTGGCTGCTGCAGGACACGACGTGGCGGAGGCTGATCTCCGGCATGTCCACAGCCGTGGACGTGCTACCGACCACAGAACGAAGAAGGGTTCCTTCCCGCAGTGGGGCCCCGGGAGAAGGTTGAGGGGCGAGCGCGCCCTGCACGGGACTCAGTGCGCAAGCGCGCGAGGCTTGGGCCTTTCAAACTGCGGCGCGCTGCGCCGCGCGTCAACACTGCGCATGCTCGGATGGACTTCGCCAAAGCGAGGCGCCGGGTCCCCTTAGCAACAAGCTTTTCCTCCGGCCCCGCCTTTCTCTGATCCCACCACTCTCAGGCCTCGCTTCTCGATGACGTAGGGACCCGGCTTTCTGGGAGCCTAGCAACAGGAGCGGCCTCAGTGATTGGGTCTTACGTGAAACTTGCTCTGCTCATTGGACCGTGCGGTTACCAACCAAACCGAAGCCTTAGAAACGCCGGGCCTTGCTGAGAGTTTCCCAGAGGCTGCATCCTGCTTGCAATATGATCCCTTCCACCTGTTGTTGCGGACACGCTCTGTTTCCCTTCTCGCTCAAAACACAGACAGAAAGACAGACGGACGCGCGCGCACACACATAGGCGAGCGCACCGAGACAGACAGACAGATGATAAGACGGAGATCTCAGACCTTTCTTAGCCCTTGGCCTGAGACCAAGAGAGAGGAAGAAAGATCTTAAATAAAACACAAAACATGTTCCCAGCACACACGCGCGCACACACACACACACACACACACACACACACACAGATAATAGGTTGCAGAGAGCTCTCAGACCTATGTTAGCTCTTGATCTTACACCAAAAGAGGGAGAACAATCTTAAATACAAATTATGGATCATCTACACGCGCTCGCGCGCACAGGTTAGCACGCTCGCACAAATGCCTCTCTTTCCCAATGCTCTGTGAGCATTGGTCTCCATCCTCGCCCATCTCTGGCCGCTGACAGGCTCTCTTCTGTTCGGTCCCCTCAAGACCCAGGGCACATCCCTGGGAAGGGTTGGAGCTGGACACAGCTCTAATACAGAAGAGTGAGTGTGAGGGCAGGCTCACTAAAGGGAAAGGAAAAGTTGACAGGGCGTCCGGCCTCCGCAAGACGGGCCTAGACATGCTGGCCGCTCCTAGGTTAGGACCCAACCCACGCTGGGCGCCTCCTTGGGAAAAGAGAAGAGGGGGTGTCAGTCTCCGAAGTTGCCCTGCACCCTCAGGGAATCAAGTGACCCAACTCCAACCTTAGGTTAAAAAAAAGAGAGAGAGAGAGGCAGGGGGAGGGAAAAAAACATGTAAGTGAGCTTCTGGATCCAGGTGGAAGAAGACACTGGCAATCTTAGGTGCTGGTGCAGGAAGGGGTTGGGTTGAAGATGTTCAGTTTTCTTATGGGATGCTGGCTCCATGACTCCAACCTGGAGGCTGTGGAGGACTGCCATGGGTTCTGACCTCAGCTATTTCTCACCCCAGGGTGAAGGTGGGACCAGACCCGCCCTTGCCCCGCTTCCTATAAGGGCAGAGGACCTGGGACTGCAGGTTCACACACCATGAGGCTGTCTAGAAGACACAGGACCTTCCTGCTGGCTTTTGCACTGCTCTGCACCCTCTTGGGTCTCGGTAAGTGACAAAGGGACCTGGCCTCCTTCTTGGGGTCTCAGAGGGCACTGGACAAGGTTCTCAAGAGAGAGAGAGAGAGACCCTGAAAAATCAGATTCATGAAGGATAGATAGGGAGTAAGGAGGAGAAAGCCTGGGTCTGAGAAGGCTTGATGGGCGTTAGGAAGAGACTCAAAACATTGCATCTGAATTCTGGGAAAATCAGGTGAGAGCTGGCGATAAGAGAAAAAAATCTTTAAAACGTAACTAATTAGTAAGGACAGACAGAAGTGTCCTTTCAGTCTGGAATTAGAAGAATTCAGGCCTTCAGCATTACCAATCCAGCTTCACTGTCCCTGGAACCCAGATGGCTGGGTTCCTCCTCTGTCTGGAGTGAAGTCTGGACCTTAGTCTCCCGCTTTGACTTAGGACCCAGACCTCAGAGTCAGGTACCCCTGCCTGAGTTCCCAGACTTCTGTGTTACCTTCAGGGAAGTGAGTTCACACCCTGGGAACCAGATAGACCTGAAATTTTACAAAAGCCCCATAGAAAACTCTGCCACGACCCCTCCCTGCCTCTGAGAGTGCTCAGAGGACCCTGGCGTCCCAAGTCCCCAAGCCTTGTAATTATTTAGTAAAACAGGCTCTGTGGTGGAGTCATTTCCCGCCCTGGAAGCCACTTCGCTGGCATGGCCACAGCTTCCTCGTCAGACTCCGGACAATTGCCTGGACAGTTCTCAGTGCCCCACCCACGAAAAACCAGGAAGATCCTAGTCCCTCTTCCAAAGTCATCTCTCCTGTGAGCTCCAAAGCCCGAATCATGGTCTGAAGACCATCCCAGTCATGGCCACACACCCTGTTCTTTGCTCTCCTCGCTGCAGGGTGCCCTCTAAGCTGTGAAGTGTGTAAGGGCTCGGGACACACATGCAGCGGGAAAATGAAGACCTGTGATGCCGACAAAGACGCATGCGTGGTTCTCGTGGGCGAGTCCAGCACAAGTAGGAGGGTGTGGCTTCGGCCAAAAGGGTCGGGAGGGATGGGTACCTTCATGGAAGAAGATACTACCCTGTCTATGGGGGATGGTTACAAGGAGTTGTGGGAAGAAAGAGGTGGGAGAAATGTGATGTGTTAGAAAACGCTATGGTCGGAGATTCTGAAACTGAGCGTGTCCTGAACAAGGGAATATGGGAGGATGGAGAGATGAGGC
The DNA here is from genome assembly GCA_902806775.1 of Microtus agrestis. NCBI lineage: Eukaryota > Metazoa > Chordata > Mammalia > Rodentia > Cricetidae > Microtus > Microtus agrestis. The sequence goes on from CADCXT010002393.1 coordinate 905,458, forward strand.
AGCAGTCAAGAGCACTGGCTGCCCTTGCAGGGGACCTCTGTTCAATTCCCAGCATGGTGGCTCACAATGGTCTATTAACTAAAATTCTAGGGGATCAGACGCCCCCGTCTGGCCCCCACTGGCACTGCATACTTGTAGTGCACTTACAGGCAGGCTAAATACACATACACATAAAATAAAACGGGCGGGGGGAGGAGGGGAGCTGCTGGGGGAAAAATGAGGGGACACAGGAAACTAGCAGGAAGCAAAGAGTCTTTTTTTCTTTTAATGTTTTTACTTGTAATTACGTGCATGGGGGAGGCATTATGCAAGTGAGAGCAGTGCTTGCGCGAGGTGGGAGGTGAAGGTCAGAGTCCTTGGAGCAAATGTTCCAGGCAGATGTGAGATACCGGCTGTGTGAGCTGAACTCTGCTGGAAGGGCAGCTGATGCTCTTAACTGGAGGGTGGGACAGAAACCTGGAGAGCCAGGAAGGGAGACAGATGGTGTTAGGGTTAGGGGGAACAGAAAACTGACTGGAGGGGGACTGTAACCCTGAGGAATGGAGTCAATACATCTGGAGAAAGTAGAGATGTCGGGGAGGGGCAAGGAGCAGGAGGATATTTAGGAGTCCAAGACCAACCAGCTGGGCTATAGAACAAGATCCCGACTTTAAAACAAACAAAAACAAGGGGAAAAAGTAGGTGGAAGGGAGGGAGAGAGAGGAAGTAGAAGGAGGGGAGGAGAGAAAGAGAGGAAGTAGAAGGAGGGGAGAGCAGAAAAGGCAAGGAAGAGGACTGGGGAGCGAGAGGAAGGAGTGGGGAGGCTCAGAAGTACAATGGGAGAGGGGACCCGGCCTCAATCAAAGAGAGCACCCCAGACCTCAGAGAGGAAGAAGAGACAGAGAACAGTGGGGTGTGTTCGTCCTTGGTGGAAAGAGAGCCTTAGTTCCAGGAACAAATGAGGGTCATGTCGTTGATCTCTTTTAATATTAAAAAGTGTGTGTGTGTGTGTGTGTGTGTGGCACACGTGCATATGTGTTTGTGTGTGTATGTGCATGGTGTATGTGTGTATGTGCATATGTGTGTATGTATGTGTATATGTGTATAGGTCAGAGAATAGCTTGTGGAGGAATTCTCTTTCTACCACGTGGGTCTCAGAGATCGAACTCAGGACGTGAGACATGGTGGCAGGCACCTTTACCTATTGAGCCATCATCTGTGAGGGCAGGGAAATGCCCCTGCAGCTGCAGTGAGAGAAGAAGGTGGGCTTGAAGGCTACATTCAGCCAGGATTAGGTGACAGTGGCCAGGGAAGAACGTGGGAGGACTGGAGGACTGTAAGCCAGAAGGGAGAGAGAGGAACCAGGTGCAGCAGCCAAGAGACCAGGAAGGGGTAACCAAAATGTCCTGGAGTAAAGAGGGAAGAGCCTCTGGGCTGGAGAGTTCAGGATTGGGGCTATGTCAGCCATGCCCTGTAACAGGCAGGGACTGAGGGATGCTGGGAGAACCTAGCGGCCAGGTCCAGCTTTGCTATATTGAAATGGCCTTCAGCCATTTGTCGTGAGTTTGAAACTTCACAGAAGGTGGGGAAAATCCACCTCACACAGGCACAGGGGTAGCCTCAGGCGGCTCGGGAAGGACTTGTATCCTCAGTGCATGGGTGAAGGAACCCAGTCAGACAAGCAGGGGGGCTACCTACCAGCCTCTGACACCAGGCAGATTGTGAATGTGACCTTTCTGAGCTGCTATAGGGCCAGCAAGACCTCTCAGCAGGTAGAGGGTCTGGTGCGGAGCACTGAATTTGATGCCTCATCCTGCAAGATGGCAGAAAAGAACTGACCGCTGAGAACTCTTAGCACACTCACTGGGGGCACGTGTGCACATACATACACTATATGTATATATATATATATGCATATGTGTATGTATCTATATATATCTATGTATATATGCATATAGTGTATGTATCTATAGACAAAATTTAATGAAAATTGGTTAGTGTGTAAGTATGATCCATGGTGGTAGTCATAGGGGACAGTCACAGAAATGAAAACCAGAAGAGATGGTGAAGAGAACACTATAGATTGTCATCATCTGGCTCGTCTTCTCCCTTCAAAGATTTCCTGGCATAGTTCTGTTTCCTTACTTACATTTTTGTTTGTTTGTTTGTTTGTTTTTGTTTTTTTAAGACAGGGTTTCTCTATGTAACAGCCCTAGCTGTCCTAGAACTCACTCTGTAGACCAGGCTGGCCTCTAACTCACAGAGATCCACTGCCTCTGCCTCCCGAGTGCTGGGATTTAAGGCGTCTGCAGCCACCGCCTGCCCCCCCCTTTACATCTTTTGGAACAATTTCGTGTCTTCCTTTAGTTCATTCGCCAACCCAGCTGAGCTCAAGTTCAAACGCTCTATCCCTAACTCCATCATGTACTATTTATTTTTGCAACTTAACTACCCCACAGCAAATCATTTCTTTCCCTTGAAGATCTTCTATTTCTATCTCTGCGGCTTGCCTGGCTTTGCCAATAACCGTGTGAAAGGCCTAATGGTTCAGTCACAAAGAGCTGTGTGCTGTGGTACAAGCCGTAAGACCCTACCAAGAAGCTCCAGCCCAAAGGTCCAACAGCGCTGTAACGTGTGTGTGTGTGTGTGTGTGTGTGTGTGCATAGCCACTCTGCCGGCAAGATGTTTAAGAGGAACGTTACAGCCAGCGTTAGATATCAAGTCAGACACTTCTTCTCTTGCTATGTCTGCTAACGAGCAAGTGTCTGCCAGCAGACCTGCTGCCACCATTCCAACATGTCAATCAACGTGAAAAGGGCATGTTTGGGGGCTTTCTCCACAGGTTTAGAGAAACTAGTTTTCCTACCCCAAAGACAACACCGTCTTTCCATCTACTCCCTACTGTTCCCACAGCCTTTGGGGTGTTCCCAACTCAGAAAACTCCTCCACTGGGAGAGAATGGAGAGGCTGGCAGGTCAACTGGTGCCAGTGGAGCACATGGTGCTAACCAGGGGGACGAGGAGCACTTCTAGGCCTGAAGCATACACGCACCTTGTAAAAATATACTTATTTTAGATGGGTGTGGTGGTGTAGGCCTTTAATAGGACTCAGGAGACAGAAGCAGGTGGATCTCTGTGAGTTCTAGGCCATCCTGGTCTACAGAGCAAGTTCCAGGGAAGCCAGAGTACATAGTGAGACTCTGTCTCAAAAACATTATTTTATATGTATGTGTACTTACATCTACCTGTTTGTATGTGCATGTAAGCGCAGATACCCAAGGAGACCAGAAGAGGGCAACAGATCCCTGGAACTACAGTTGTAGACTCAGAAATGGGAACTGGGAACCAACCTTGGGTCCTCTAGAACAGTGCAAGTGCTCCTGACTCAGGAGCCATCTCTCCAGCCCTAGTTTGTGTGTGTGTGTGTGTGTGTGTGTGTGTGTGTGAGAGAGAGAGAGAGAGAGAGAGAGAGAGAGAGAGAGAGAGAGAGAGAGAGTTGAGTCCCTGAGTCCCTGTTAGGGAGGTAGGGAATGGTGAGATGAGGAGGGAAGGGGAGGAAGTGATAAGTGGTTGATTGCTGTTCCTACTCTGCAGAGGGCCGAAAGTCAGTGAGCACCTTCAAGGCCTGCACGAAGTTTAAAGACTGCTACTCTGGCTTCGTATCTACCACCATGAGTCCCAATGACTACATGGTGTCCAATGCCCACTGCTGTCAGAGTGACGGTTGCAACAGTGTCTCGGTGCCCCGTAAGTGCCACCCCAACAACAGGATGCCTGATCTGGCAAGCCCTTGACTGCTTCAGGTGGTCCATTCCCTGACCTGCAAACTCCACCAACCCAACCCGGTGATCCCCAGGTTCCGAGCATGTTGGGGGTAACAATTCTTCCAATCTGCTTTATACTCTGCCATCATTCACAGTTCCCCATAACAATCGGACGGAGAACGGCCTGATGTGTCCCTCCTGCATTGTGCCCTTCCAAGAGACGTGTCCAGGAACCCAGACAGCCCGTTGCGTGGGCCCAGAAACACACTGCATCTATTTTGCTGGCAATGTGCAGGCTGGTGAGCTGGTGGATAGACTTTGATGGGGGGAGGGGCGTGTGTCAGAAACAGAGGTCCACACTTCCCCCATTACAGGTGATGGGGGGAGTTCCGGAGAACTGGACAAAGAAATGATGGCGCAGGGCGGGGATGTGTGTGTCAGACTCCCGGGTCACGAAGAAGCTGACTCCGTCCTGAAATGTCGTCACAGGTATTATCAACACGAAATTTGCCACGAGAGGCTGTGCCACAGAGAGCGCCTGCCACACCAAGGCTGGAGCCGAGGTGCCTTCGGCCTCCTACCTCTACTTCCTGCGCCGGGCAGACTGCCTGCCCGCGCCCTACCCGCCTGGCAGGGGTGAGTGAAGACTAAGGAGTATGTGTCTTGAAGTCCCCATTTGTCCTCGGCCTGCAGCTCTTCAGGCACCCGTAAATTAAAACTGATGAACAGAGTAAACCTCAGGCCTTGTGACCGGATGCATCTTGGGAGGGTGGGTGTAAACAGTATGGGTCCCAGCGTTCTTTCTGACTCTTGCCCCTCCTCCCGCTCCAGTTCAAAGAAAGGAGGGTTTCTATGTGGTAACACAGGCTGAGGTAGTAAGATCGTGAGTTCAGGATGAACTCGGGCTGCATAGCCAGACCCTGTCTCAAAAACAAACAGAAAAAGATCCAGGCGGTGCTGGCGCACATCTTTAATCCCAGCACTGGGGAGGCAGAAGCAGGTGGATCTCTGTGAGTTCGAGGCCAGCCTGGTCTACATAATAAGTTTCAGGACAGCCAGAGAGCCACACAGTAAGACTTGGGGTAGGAGTGGGGGGGGGGGGTAGGCCAGCCTGGGCTACAGGAGAACCTGATCTTTTAAAAAGAAAAAGGGTGAAAAATATGTGGTCCTTGCTTTTGAAGGGCAACATGCCAATCTCCTAAGTATGTTATCTTTTATAATCATGTTACGCTCAGAGCTCCATGAACTTGATTTGTTATTTCCTGCTATTATTTGAGACTCTCATCATATAGTGCAGTCCAGCCTCAAACTCAAGGCAAACTCTGCCTCACCCTCTAGAGTGCTGGGATCACAGCTGGGAACCCCACCTAGTTGGAATTGATATTGTTCCACTTCACAGGTGGAAACACTGAGGCAGATGGTGGCTGGCACTTGCCTTGAGTCAAACAGCTAGGATGGGCAAGAATCCTGATTTGAACCCTGGCCTGTCACACATGCCAAAGGCTATGGCCACCTCTCCTGACTTGACTCTCCCTCTCTCACCTGCTTTTACATCTGCAGCAGGTGGCTATTAATAGTGAGAACCCTAGGGTGGTTTTATGACGAAGAAGGCTACTTTAAAAGCACTTCCAGCAGTCAGTGCCACCTTTAAGGGAATGATGGCTCTTCAGACACTATGTCTCAGTAAACACTAATCACTGTGATAGCTGCCACTTAGCATGGCCATTAGTTGGCAGGTGCCACTGCACCAACTGGAGGAGGCTACATTATGCTACAGTAACAACTTCCTAATCTCAGCTGCCGAAAACAACAAAGGTGTATGAGTCAGCTGTGCTGCAATAACGCCATGTAACAAACCAGTCCCAAACTAAGACTTTAAGACAACACGCCTTCTAAGGTTGTGTAGGTTGGGCTGGGCTGGCTCTCCTAGCTGGTTTGATCTAGAACCAGCTCCTCCGTGGACTTGTGCGAATCCTCTTCTTCAGTGGCTCTCTGGCAGATGTCCTCACGGCATACAGTCAAGTGCATATAAGGTGTTTGTTGTTGTTGTTGAGGTTAGCTCTGGTAGCACCCCACTGACTAAGGTGAGTCACAAGGCCAAAGCCAAACACTAACACGGGAGTTTCACTGCGAGGGAGGGGTGTATATCTGCTGAATGGGCACCCATTCACAAAAGGCTGGTGCTTCCCTTTGCTCTACAACTTTAGCATAATCCAAAGCGGGTTTCTGCTCGTTCCAGGCATGGATCAGCCAATTTCTGTGCCAAAGGGAAGTACCTAGAAATGCCTCACCTTTATGATTAAACACTGTGTGACCCAGGAGTGGCTCAACACTCTCAGCTCCACGGAGGGAGCTGGTCACATGGCCACACCTCACCGGAACTAACTCCTTCCCCAGTCAGAAGGCAGCGAGCGTGCTGGCCTTTGAGAGGTGGCTTCTCATCTTTCCTGCTTCAGTCTGCACAGTGGTACTACCATTCTCATCCCTGTTTTCAAGAGATGGATATTGAGACTCAGAGGGTGATGTCAATCAGTTTGAAGATCACAGAGCTCAAATGTAACAGAGCTTAGGGTTTTAGCAGGACTTGGTAGAGTATACCTTTAAACCCAATGCCTGGAAGACTGAGGCAGGATAATGAACTGAAACATATAGCCCAGGTTACATACCAAAGCCTTGATGAATTTTGTGTCAGTAGTAAGGATAGACCTACGGCCTTGACTGTTAGGAAGGTGCTCTTACCACCGAGCCACACCTCCAGCCCCTCACTGGGGGATTCTAGACAGGGGCCCTACCCCTGAGCCACACCCCAGCCCCTCTCTGGAAGATTCTAGGCAGGTGCTCTACCCCTGAGCCACACCCCAGCCCCTCACTGGAGGATTCTAGGCAGGGGCTTACCACTGAGCCACACTTGAGCCCTCACTGGGGGATTGTTAGAAAACGCATTGAGCTTTATCCCCAGCCCCCAGCCTGGGCTTCACAACCTGACAGTGATGGCAGGGAGCCCAAGGACAGCCAGGGAGGAAACCCAGTTCATAAGCACTTTTCAAGCTTCTGATTGCATCATGTTTGCTGTTGTCCCAGTGGCTAGAATCCAGAGTCAGGCTGAGAGCACATCCAAGTGCTTGTCCTCAGAGAGGCTGAACTTGGGAACAGAGGCTGGCTCCAGAGGTCAGTTGCTTGGCCACCACAAATTTGGAAGCTCTTAAAAATCACCAATTCATCAGGCAGTGGTGGCACACGCCTTTAATTCCAACACTGGGAAGGCAGAGGCGGGTGGATCTCTGTGAATTCAAGGCCAGCTTGGTCTACAGAGTGAGTTCTAGGACAGTCCTACACAGAGAAACCCTGTCTCAAAAAACCAAAAGAATTTTTAAAAACTCATCAAGTTCAAGGCTGGGGGAGATGACTCAGAGATGAAAGCGCCTTTCCCACCACACGCATATACACATACACACATGCGTGCACACACATACTTAAAATAAATCAAACCTTTTACAAACACACAACAAGACTTCTACTCTTTTATTTGTTTGTCCAAAACACACCACAGGTTGACCAGACTGTTGGATTTGTCCCCCATTCCAATAGACAGTTCCTTCACGAGCCAGAAGTGTAGGACTCACTCTCCCCTAAACTGAAGAGGGCATTTCATGTGCTCACCGATTTTGGGAACCTGCTCTTCTGACAGGGCCAAAGCCAAGGTTCACTGTACCATTGCAGTTCCAGCCTGGAGGGCTGACATTTCCCAGAATCCCTGCGTTCAGGCTCTTCCAGACCCCAGGAGCCTCATGGGATCACCCTGCTGGCAACCAGTGGCTTGTCCACAAGGAAGAGGAGTTTTCTATTGAGACAGGCAGCTCACTCTCAGCTTTACTTACACCCCGAAAAAGCCCAAAATCCTAACCAAAGAGTTAGGCACCATATGTAGTCGCTTACCCCTGTAACCCCAGAACTTCAGAGGCTGCCGCACACGTTTGAAGCCAGTCAGCTATAGAGTAAGACATCATCCTACCTTGGAGGGGGAAGACCTAGTTTAGAAGGCAGCCATTCCTGCCTACAACGCAGGATGGGAGAGGGACATGATGACACTTGGGCTCAAGCGTCTGAGACAGACTGGACCCTCAAGTAACAAAAGCAACAAACCGACAAACCACCCACAGGCAACAACACAACAGCGCTGACCAGCACACGCAAGGGCTACACATGCTGCTTTCTTCTGATGTGTCCAGCATGCGCCTGCTGCCTGGAGGAGAGGAGCAGCAGCAAAGCCCAGAGCAGGGATGCCAGGAGGCACCAAGGTGAGGCACGGTCAGAGCTAGAGGACCAGGATTCCAAGGCCATTGCCAGCTGCATGCTGAGTTCAAGGCAAGCCTACACTACGTCAAAATACCAAAAAATAAATAAAACAAAGGAGCAGAGTGTTGGCGAGAGCAGGGCACTTCATCGGAATCACAGAAGGCGCCAGGTTGGCTGCCTTACTGTTCTCAGGGAAGTAGGCCCAGGCAATAGACTAACATCTGTGTTCAAGGTCTTTCAGGAGCAGCAGCACTACACGGGAGCTGGGTATGTGTTCGAGAGCGCTCACATGCCAGCGGGCATGCTTGGACGCATGCACACCACGCGTATACACAGCAAATTCTCAGCTACCTGCAGTGGTAGCTAACACTGTTGACTTACAACCTACAGTCACTGTCCGGATGGGGCTATGGAGGAGTGTCTAAGCTGAGGCAAGACCACATACTGTTTGAGGAAGCATTCAATACACCGTGGTCCTGGGGTGAAGTAAAAGGAGAAATCGAACTGAATACCAGAATTTCTCTCTCTGCTTCCCAAACGGGGCTGCAATGTGACCACCTGTTCCGCCCTCCTGCTGACACGACTCCTGTCACAGTGGCCTGTATCCATAGACTCTGAGCTAAATACAGTATAATTTTTCTCATAAGTTGCTTTCCTTGGGTATGTTGTCACACAACAAGAAAGCAACCAATACAGCTTGCTAGATGCCATTTGCTGGTGACTTGCCCGATATCCTCCTACCCCAACTAGGTAGGCCTCTCTGCCCCTGGATTTGTGCATAGACCTCCTGTAATCCTACAGCCACTTCATATCTGTATTGTCACACACTATGGCCACTAATCACAAGTGACTAATGCCACTGAGAAAAGGCAATCTCAAATTTTATTTGTATTTGACTCATCGACACATCACAGGTTTGGAAAAACTATGAAGCCAGGAGGTGGTGCAGGCCTGCGATTTCAGTTACTCAGGAGGCTGAGAGGAAATTCCCAAATTCAAGGTCAGTCCAGGAAACTGAGTGAGACTTTGTCTCAAAATCAAAAGATAAAAAGCTGAGGATGTAGCTTAGTGGTAGAGCCCCTGCCTAGAGTCCATAGCGAGGAGCTGGGGGCGTGGCAGTGTTAGATCCCCTGGCCAGAGCCCCCACACCCCATGAAGGGCTAGGGACTGAGTTCCAAAATAAAGTGTTTGCCTTGAATATGTGAGGCACTGGATTCAAACCCCAGCTTCGGGGGAACCTATGAAACCTAACTGAGGCAACGTGGGTATGTCAATTGGGTTCTCCACCTATGAATTCAAGTATTTCCAATCAGGTGTGTCACATGAGCTGAGGTGTGCTCAGGTGTAAGGGAGGCGTAGGCTCTCAGTGAGAAGAATGCCAGGTATCTCAATAAGAGCTTTAAAACGGAGCCAGGTGCTGGGGCTCAGGGCTGTGCAGGGGCCAAACCGCACTGAGTTCAAGGTCAGTCTAGACAAAATAGTGAGATGGGACACATAGCTCAGATGGGCCTGCGGCTCTCCACTGTCGCTGAAGATGGCATTAAACCTCTAGTTCTCCCATCTCCACCAAGTGCTGGGGTTGCATGCATGTGCCTCCATATCAGGTGCCCCGTCGACTCGTGCGGGGGGCAAATTGTGTCACTGGTGAGAGCTCAAGGTTAGATGGGGGTGGTACCCGACTACGCAGCCCTCAGAAGCTCTCATGGTTCTAACGCTTTCATTTGGCAGATATACGACACTCATTCAAGTGATGACAATGACCAAGCTGTGCCTCTCCCTGTTTACTCTCCCACTAGGTGCTTGCTTCTCCCTAGCTTGTCCCTTTTTGTAACAAGATATTGACCACCTCAATTCCAGGCCACATGCCAATGATCAATAAACTAAAATACTAAACACTAGGCACCTACCGTGTGTCAGGCACTGCTCTGGGTGCTAGGGTACACCCAAGAAAAGGACAGGCACGGGGCAAGAGCCAACAATCAGGTGAATGAGAGAATGAACAAATAAATAAAGCCATTATTGACACAGGAATGATCACATGGCCAGGGTCAGTGTAAGCTACTTGGGGTGATCAGAAAGCTTCTAAAGGAGCCATTTCAGGGAGATCTGATGGATAAGGACCCAATCTCAAAAAGATGGGGAGGCAGAGCATTCCACAGAAAAACAGAAAATCACAAGTCCCATGGGGCTGGAGAGATGGCTCAGTGGTTAAGAGCATTGCCTGCTCTTCCAAAGGTCCTGAGTTCAATTCCCAGCAACCACATGGTGGCTCACAACCATCTGTAATGAGGTCTAGCGCCCTCTTCTGGCCTGCAGGCATACAAGCAGACAGAATATTATATAATAAATAAATAAAAAAAGAAAAGAAAATCACAAGTCCTGAGGTGGGACCCAAGCATCAGAAAGACAAACCAGGCTTGCTGGAGATGGATAGGGAATGAGAAGAGGCAGGGGCCAGGTCACACAGTGCCTTGCTGTGTCGATGAGTCTCTGGCCTGCATCTCTGAGCCTGGCGGTTTCATCTACCCAGTCCTCCCTTTCTGTTTTGACACTGAAGAACAATACGGTGGCACTTCCCACCTACACAAAACTGGCAGCACTGTGGTTTCTGCCTCTGCCTCACTCCTGGTACCTTCCTAGAGAAGTCTAGACTGCTGCAGCAGGATCCCCTGCCTTTCCAAAACAGCAAGAGCGAAGAAGCACTCCTTATGACAGAGGAAACCAGTGATAGAGTAAAGCAGAACAGGAACACATATGCCAGAGACCCTGGATCACCCAGCACCTCTAAAGTGGGGGTAGTCACACCCCTTCCCAGTATAGCACGGGGAGGCATTTCTCAAGTGTGGGGTCTCTACTCTTCCATAACGAAAAGACCCCATTACCAGAATTTGGCCATCTGTCAGGAGACCACCATGCCTAGACCTCTGGTTCCTTCCCTTTAATTTTGTGGGACAATGTTCTCTACACCAAAGCCTCCGAGATTAAATGGCGGACTAACCTCCATTCTCCATGAGACCAGGGCGTCTCTACAGGGTTTCCTACCACACAGGAATTGACAACCGAGTCCCACTTCTTAAGCACCAGCATTTAAGACTCTCATGGCTCCTGAAATGAAGGTCCCAAAAACCTGTTCTTTCCGGGGCAACTTACACATCTTGTTTCCCATTGGGACCCAGCTCTTCAAGGGTTCTAACTCCCTATAGTACCAGGCCCACAGCCATAGGTCCACTCACAGGCAGTAATCTAGGCTTAAATATCTAGGACCAGGTGCCAGCTGGAGGCCAAGAGGCTCCCTATTCTAGGAGCCCAGACCCCCAACTCCCTTCACTGCATTAGCGTCTGAAAAGGCAAACTAATGGCGCTCAGACCCTACTCCCATTCATAACCCAGGAAATCAGGTGACTGTATGTCGCAGATTTCAACGAGAAGTCAGTCTCCTTCAAGTCCCCGGATCTGAGTACCACCCCTCAATCTCAGAGGCTGTGGGGCCAGAAACCAAGTCACCAGACACCCCAGCCCCTACCACACTCCTCACTGGTTGGGCTCTGGGGGTCCCAGCACCGCCTCAGCATCAGCCAGCATCTCATCCAGGGCCTGCAGGAGTACACCATGAGCAGCACGGTAACCCAGCCCACCTGTCGCTGCTGCGCCACCCGCGGGCCATAGGAAGGAGAGTGCGCCCAGCGCCGCGCCTCCCGCTGTGCCCTCGCCGGCCCAGGACCCCAGTCTGGCCTCCACCTCAGCGCGTGTCACTGGGCCCGGGAAGCGCGTGCGCGCGGCCAGCACTCCAGGAGCCAAGCCCAGGGCGCGCTCACGGCGTGCCACTGCCGTTGGTTCGAGGCCCAGCGAGCGCCGCCACTCAGCCAGCTGTCCCCGGAGAAGCGCCACGTCGCAAGCCCAGCCCAATCCTGGTACTGGAGCAGCCGCCGCCGCCAGGCTGGCCAGCAAGGCTGGCCTCCATGCTCCTGCCCGCAGTGCTGCCGCCTTCCTCCGCGCCGCCTGGGGACTTGAGGGTGGCAGCGCCAGCAGAAGCGCCCCGGACTGAGCCGCAGGCAGTGCACGCTGCAGCCAGGTTCCCAGCCCCGGGAGACCACCTAGGCGCAGAGGGAACACCGGCGGAGGCACTTCCTCCAGCACTTCCCACGGCTCATCTTCCGGGCTCCGAGCAGCCGTGGGCCCTGAGTCCCCGGAGCCAGGGTTTTCTTTTCCTTCGCTGCGTGCATCCCCTGACTTCCCGCCGCTTGCATTCTCGAGCTTCTCAGGTTTTTCTTCTTCCAGAGCCTCGGGTGGATCCTCGCCCTGGCCATCTGTGCGCACACCGACGAGTGGAGCATCTGGGGACACCAACGAGCGGACCTGGGCCCAGTTCTCTTCGGTGGGAGCCCCAGGGGTGACGAGGATCAGGGCATCATAGTGGGTTGGGTGAGGGGTGGCGGGAGGGGATGTGGCCATGGGGCCCAAGGGAACTGTCCAGAGCACCACGTTGGGGCGCTCTGGAGCCGGATAAGGGGTGGGTCCAGTGGGCTCCGAGGCAGGCGCAGCACCTGGGTCGCCAGGATCCAGGCCCAGTAGCATGTCCAGCACAAGTCCTACATTGGCAGCGCCGGCCACCGCCAGGTCCAGTCGCGCGCTGCCCAGGCGCTCAAGGCCAGCGCGCACCCACGACAGTGCCGCCTCTAGGCCACCGGTCTCGAAGGCCTCGCGCACAGCTTCCAGCTCTGCTGCGCCCAGCACCTCGAAGCCATCCTGAGCAGGTGGCAGGAGCCTGCGGGGGTGGGGGAGGGAGGGAGGGAAAAGGTCAAAGGCAGAAGAGCTTTAAAAGCAGGAAAAGCTGGGCGAGCAAGAACCTGGCCATGGTTATATTTTAAAAAAAATCTTTCTGAATCCCAGGAACTAAAGCAAAATAAGGAATCAGGTGGGGCGAGACCATAAAGTTAAGGGAGGGTCAAGGGCTGCCCAGAGGTCTGGATACCACAGGTGAACTTAAAGTCAGGTTTTCAACAGAACCGAAAACGAGGACTCGGTATCTTCCCTGATACAACCCTCAGGACTAGGGAAGGCTTCTAGGAGGTGGGGCTTAGAGAAAGGCAAGAACGTAATGGCGAATGCGCCGTGGCTTAAGATGTCCCCAAAGGCTTTTTTCCTAAGGGTGGATGTTAGGAACGGCGTGTGAGGGGAGAATTCACCTAGGACTGGCGGGGCGGGTGAGGCTAGTAAAAAAGAAGTGCTCTCGGGCAGAGGCAGCCCCTTCCTGATTCAAAAACTGAGGCAGCTGGCAGCCGGGGTGGGGTGGGTTTAGGAGAGAGTCAGTAGGCTGTGTGCATCTGAGAGGGAATTGGGGAATGGAGGAGCCGGGCGACCAATCAGAAACAGAGCTCCTTCCTAAAGTGTTTGGCGCTAGGGAAAGGGGGAGGGAGGGACGGGGGTCACTTGAGAACCAAGCTGATGAGTAGGAGGGTGTTGGAGAGTCTTCGGGTAAAATCTTCGAGGGACCACAAATGTCACAAAGTCTAGCATTTTGTCTGTAGACAGTATTTGCACATGTCTGGGCCTCTTCTCAATTCTAACAAGAGAGAGGGGGCCTGTGATGCCTAGAGAGCTTACACGACCTAAGATCTTTGTGGCAGGCCCTCCAGTTGACCCTTGATGGGTGCATGTTTTAAATAACAAAAAAGGTAAAAACAACAAAACAAACAACAACAAAAAACTGAGCCCTCAGCCCTCATTTTTGATTAAACGTCCCTGATCTCAAAATCTGTGCTCATGGGTGGTTGGGGGAGTCTAGGCAAAATAAGTAGGGTATGGAAAAATAGACAGCCAATAAAGTCTTGCCTCTAACTCTCTAGGAACAGGGCTTGAGAACATTAAAGACCACAGTAGCCGAGCTGGGTCTATACTAAAGACATCAGGCCACCCTACCCAGCCCAAACCGTTCCCTCACCTCTGCAGCGCCTCCGCCTGGGTCCGCAGCACCACCTGCAGGCGCTCCAGCTCTTCGCAGCGGTCACTGCTGCTGCAATCGGCCGGTAGCACAAAGAGAGGAGCAGCTCCTAACCCAGCACTGTTCAGCAAGGCCGCAGTTTGATCCCGGGCCTGAGCTTCATTCTGGGAATCTCCAGGACGGAGATTCCGTACAGCCAGCAGCGGGGTCCCTCGGGCCAGGGCGGCCCGCGCTGCCTCTCCCAGAGCTGGGGTCAAGGGCTCCTCAGTCCCCTCAGATCCTGGTAGAACCAATACCAGCAAGTTGGCCTCCGCCGCCCAGGGTCCCGGAGCAGCGGGTGGGCAGCTCAGCTCGCCTAGGAAGAGACCTGGGGCCGCAGCTCTCAGAACGGGGACTCCAGAATCCGGTCGTCCTTCAGGAATCTCTACCGTTTCCACATTCTTGCCACATAACGCGGAGATCAGCGCGGACTTTCCCGAGCCCGGAGGCCCCAGGAATAAGGCAGTCACGTCACCCTGCGGCAGAGGCATTGCTGGAAAGCAGGAGGTGGGGAAACACAGGGGTCAGGAACACGGGAGACCTTCTGTTTTGTTTTCGTTTGCTTTTTTTTTTTTTTTTTTTTTTTAAAGACAGGGTCTCACTGTGTAATCCTGGCTGGCCAGGACTCAGAGATCCTCTTGCCTCTGCCTCCCAGAATGCTGAGATTAAAGGCGTGCACCACCACGCCACGCCCGGCAACACCCTTTCTTAGCTGCCCAACGGATAGATCCAGACTTCACTCCTCCGGTCTGTCCTCTATTTTCATTCTCCAGTGTGACTGTAGGACCTAGAAACCCAACGCCAAGGGCCTATTCCCTGGAGAGCTAGGTGTCTGTCTGTCCATTCTCTACACGAACCCATTTCTCTTTCTATTTCAAAAGCTCAGAAATCTGGCTGCAGTTTCTCGGGGACCCGAGGATGGCCCTCCCTCTCCCCGTTCCAAATCACCAACCGAGCAAAGTGTAGACACGCCGGGAGAACAGGGGGAGCCCCGCCCCTTAAGACGAGCTGATGGAGGCTGAAGGGGTCGGAGCGTCAGGATTCAGAGACATTCGGACGCCTTCGGGTGGCTCTATCTTGACGTCATTCCTTCCAAGACCGGGTGTGTCTTGGAACGCCGCCGCGGAGAGACAAGTTCTTGGCAGCACTCAGCACTCGGGACGCTCTCTCTTCCTAGTCTGTTTGGGCACTGGAACAATGTAGTCCGAGCGCGTGCGCAGAAAGCTTAGTGGGTGGTGCCCCACCACGACCAGCAACCAAAACGCCTGCGCAGTGAGTATAGGCTTGTACGGCAAAGAGAACCGTCCGAGCAATAAGCTTCAAGTTGTACGGAACACACTACGAACGTCATCATCACGCTCCCAAGTACAGGGAAGGACCACTCCACCTGCTATTTCCCAGGATCTGGCTGACTGGCTGTGCTAATGCCGAAATACAACCTTGAACCTGGCTGGGAGACACGGGTGGGGGCAACAGACCCGGAGTTCACTAGAGTCTGTAGACTGGAAAGAGTCTACCCCGCTCTCCTCCGGTAGCCGCGCTGTGGCGATCGACTATCAGGCGCAGTTAAGGGACAGTCCTCGTGCTATGAGGAGGAAAGCTAGGGGGCGCAGCGAGCTTGGGGCAGAAGGCTGTGCGTGGGAGCAGCGCGGTCCAAAAATGAGCTAGAAGCAAGCGAGGGCGGCGGTGGCTATGGGTGAGACAGGACTCACAGATGTCAGAGAAGGGTGTCTCTTGGGAAGAGGCAGGCTAAAGTGTGAGTACCACTACTTGTCTGGACCCTCGTGAGAAACTAGGACCAACGCTGGTATGAAAGATCAAGGGTTCCATCTTGTCAAGGCTTTGTTTTGGTGAAGATCAGAGGTCACAGGGACTTGAAGATCGAAGTGTCAAAAACCTGAGGAGTCTCTCGTATGAAACGGGTGAAACTTTTCTAGTGAGTGTCATCAGAGTTCAATGACTGTAAAAAAAAAAAATTAACGGGCCCTCTGTGACCGGTGACACATGCGCAGCCTCACACATTCTTTTTTTTTTTCTGTTCTTGACCAGAACATGGGGGACATCACTATGAAGAGACCGCGGGAGCGGCAGGCTTCTCCAAGGAGAGGGAGGCAACCTCTTTGAGTACTTGCTGGATAGAGGGGGTGGTGCAGGAGTAACACTAAAGGGACCTGAAGTGGCTGCAGTGACCCTAGCTAGCTAGCTATGTGCCAGAAATGGCCTCCTCTCATGATCAGATGTACCCTGCTCTGAGGACAGGCAGAAGCAGGATGCCATTCGGAGGAATGAGGGGATTCCAGGTGAGGATGGGGTTGTGACATTGTGACTGGGAATATCCTTACTGTGCATGAGTCCCAAGGTTCTTGGCCCAACTCCCTAGACTGGTTTTTGTTTTCCGAGACAGGCTTTCTTCGTAGCTTTGGAGCCTGTCCTGGAACTAGCCAAGTAGACCAGGCTGGCCTTGAACTCACAGAGATCTGCCTGTCCTCCCTCCCCCTCCCGCCCCCAGTGTTGGGATTAAAGGCGTGTGCCACCATTGCCCAACTAATCCTTAGACTTTGAACGTGACTGGGCTTCAGTTTCTTCTTGTATCAAAAGGGTGCAATAACCGGTGGTGGTGGCAAGTGCCTTTAATACAGGCAGAAGCAGGCGGATCTCTGTGAGGTCAAGGTCAGCCTGATCTACACAGAGAAACCCCTCTTGATAATTTTATATAGCCATGGTGGTGGTGGTGGCACACGCCTTTAATACAGGCAGAGGCAGGCGGATCTCTGTGAGGTCAAGGTCAGCCTGATCTACACAGAGAAACCCCTCTTGATAATCTTATATATAGCCAGGTGGTGGTGGTGGTGGTGCATGCCTTTAATCCCAGCACTCAGGAGGTAGAGACAGGCGGATCTCTGTTCATATACATATATGACATATATATCAGAGACTTGTGCATGCTATGCAGGGGCTCTACCACTGAGGCATACCCTTTGTCCTTTACTGGGGGTAGTCTCTAGGCAGGAAGAGTGTTAAACAGGGTTTATAGGGTTGGTGGTGGTAGCACACGCCTTTAATCCGAGCACTGGGTGGGGGGTGCAGAGGTAGTGGATCTCTGAGTTCAAGGCCAGCCTGGTCTACAGAGTGAGTTCCAGGACAACCAGGGCTACACAGAGAAACCCTATCTTGAAAAAAAAAAAACGAAAAAACAATTTAAAGGGTGGTGTTACAGGATTAGGTTTGTGTGTGGTTTTTAGGAAGAGTTCAAAGGAGAGGGTCATTGTTCAGCATGCAGAGGCATCCATGATTTTTTTTCCTTTTTGTTCTGTTTTTCTGAGACAAAGTCTCAGCTTGGCGCAGCGCTACAGTGTCTGCAACTGACTGCTCCTGAGACAGTAACAAACAGCTCAGACATCTGAGAGCCAAGTGTGTATCCCTGACTGTCCTGTAGACCAGGCTAGCCTTGAACTCAGAGGGCCACCTGCCTCTGCTTCCCAAGTGCTGGGGCTAAAGGCGCGTGCACCTGTCAGTGATTGAAAGCCTGACCCGGGAGGGAGGGAGGGAGGGACTGGGGCTGAAGCTGAGGCTGGCACAGCAGCAGTCACGCTGATAGCTTGGGTAATATTCCTTCTTGTCTGGCTCCCATCGTATAGCCTTGTCTCTAAGTAACGTCCTGTGAAATTGCATCTGTTCTTTAGACAGGCCTAGGGGTGTCAGCTCCCAGGTGTCAGGGCTGCCTGTCACTGTCTCAGGAGCAGTAATTGCCGATATTGTAGCATTACAATGTATGGAGTTGCTAAGATCAAGACCCCAGTTTTTGGATGATGAAACTTGTCCTTGTCTAGGGTATGGAGATTTGCCTCAGGCAGTGTCTTGATCACCGTGCACACCGCTTTGTCGGACAGGCCGACTTTGGGTTCTAAAACTGGCTGCACCCTTTTGTTTCTTTGTGCTTCAGTCTGCTCATCCACACACAGCCTAGTCACTGGTGATGGCTGGAGGGGTTCCAAGGCCCAGGACAGGGCATGGAGATGCCTCCTGGCCTTGCCCCTCGCTTCTCCCCATATTCCCCAGGCCACCTAGGAGTTCCACAGTGCACCCACTGCCTCATCACGTTCACTGATGCCAACTTCCCGGAGCGTCACATGATGAAAGAGCACCTGGAAGACTTTATGGTCCATAAGCTGCAGGAAGCCTTCTTCATTCTGCTTCACCTGTGTCTGCTCATGCCCCTCCAGCAAGGCCCTGATCCACCAATGCAGCCACAGCCCTACTGCCAAGCCCTCCCCACGGTGCTCACCCAAGACCCAGTAGACCCAGTCCGCTTCTTAGGCAGCACCACCAGGTCCATGAAACCCACACCACCCCTAGCTCCTTTGCCTGGACTGAGTGTGGCCAGGATATTGCCCAGAAAGCAGGGCGCCATCGACACTACAGCAGGCATGCTTAGGGGAGCTCTGAGTAGATGTGAGCCCTCTCTGCAGTGATGGGGCTCTACAGCTGGGGATCCACCCATGCTAGGGTCGCGGATCTCCTGGGAGGATTTAATTACCCTGCCAGGAAGGCACAAGTTGAGTGTCACATCTGCAGGTTTTGGAGAACATAGGGTCTTTCCAGAAGCAGAGGCATCGGATAAATAGACGCATCGAGAAAGCAAGGAGGAAACATTGCTCCTATCTTCCCCATTCCCCGTTAAATAGCTTCAGATTCTATAATCACCTATAATTTTTCCCAGATGGATGCCAGGGGCTGCAGGAGGAAATTACCCTGGCGTGGTGCCTGGGTGGGGGCAGGGAAGGGAAGTGCTGCTAGCCTGAGGGGGGCTGGGGGAGGCCTACAGTTTTAGGCCCTGTCTCTTCCATCCCTATGCCAGCTTTCCCCAACTCAGAGGGGCAAGGGCGTTGCAAGGTACTACCCACTGCCAGATAATTTACGCCCCATTTTCACTACTTTTGTGTACCATTCTAGTGATGGGCTATTTTTATATGCACAAATGAGGTGCCCTGAGTAAACCAACAGAAAGGGTGTCTAAAAACCAAACATCCATGTTTAAATATCTAAGGAGAGAGCCCTGGCTTTTGAGTGGGAACTGCTGGGGAACATATGGAAGTGGGGAGGAGGGGGCACAGGGCAGAGCTGGCCCAGCCCTACAGAAGAACTAGTTTGGAATCAAACAGAGATGCCTTCTGCTTTGTGTTTCATTTGGCCAACACTGAGATTTCCTGTGGAGGCCCTGGCTATGACTTTCCTGAAAGGCCCAGCAAAGAGTTTAACTGTCATTAGGGGCAGAGTAGTGGGTGTCATCCTGGCCCTGGGAATGAGTCCCACTGAGCCTGTTTTATCCCTGAGGAATGGTTTAAAAGCCCAAAGGTGAGCTGGGCATGGTGGTGTATGCCTGTGAGTTTGAGGTCAGCCCGGTCTACAAAGTTCCAGGACAGAGAAATCCTATCTGGAAAAACAAAAAGGCCACAGGTGAAGTGGATGTGGTAGAAATGATTCCTGTCAATTTTTAATGAGCCAAACAAAAACACACTTTTCAGATTCCCTTGCAGCTAGCTGTGGCACTGTGACCAAAGTCTGACTAAATTTCTGGGTAGAGTTCCCAAGTTTGGGAGAGACTTTCCTTTCCTCTCCCTTTCTCCATGGAATTGGACGTGGTTACACAGCAATCGTCACCATAAAGTCAAAAGCAACACAGAATGGCAGAGCAACAAGATAGGAGGAGCCTGGCCTGCTGTCATCAAGCATTGTTACGATGTAACAGGAACGAATTAATTAAGCTGCCATTATTTTAGGTCCCTGTCCCATACAGGAGAGGTCACAGCAGGAGGCAGGTGTCAGTTCCAGCTCCTTGTCCAATTGCTGGCTTCACCTCAGACCAGTTACTCTGTGTTAGTATTCAGGCATCTGCACTGGCCTGCCCTTGGGGTTCTGACAGGTCCTCAGCTAGCCACTAAGAGCACCTCCTCTGTAACACCGATAACGTTCCCTTTTAAAAGGTCCCTGCCCACCTCCTACCTGTCTTTTTCTCTGTCCCATCTGTTCCTGCTTCTCTGCCTGTCTTCCTGTCTCTCCCTCCCCTTTTCCTTGCCCTGCGGTCTCCCCCTTCTTCTCCTGCTGCTCCTGTCCCCAGAGGCTCTCCCCCTCTCTCTCCTGCTGCTCCTGTCCCCAGAGGCCGGTCTCCCCGCCCCCTTCTCTCTCCTGCTGCTCCTGTCCCCAGAGGCCGGTCTCCCCGCCCCCTTCTCTCTTTTTAGCTTCCCTTTCCCCTAAAACCCCTCCACGTGAATTCTGTCACATGGCATCTTTCTCTCTTGTGCCGTTTTTTAAATTATAACACCCTTGGGTCTGGACAGCAGTTCTCACGTGGAAAATGTCACCTCCCCCTGGTGTGTGGGATGTGTGACAGGGTTAGCCTGGAGCTCTTTTTCTGGGGTGACGAATGGGAAATGGGTACAGTCATTTGGCTAACACTTTTTTTTCCTCCAAGACACCAAAGTGTACAGAAGTGAAGCCTTCCCTTTGGCACCCAGTGAAAGCCTTGTTTCTGCTCAGGTATTCTCCCAACCCCCACACTTGCTTCCTTGACTCCAAACAGATAAAATCTCGTCAGGTACAACCCTCAAAGCCCTCAGATGTCAAGGTTACCAAGGCTTGTTTTTTTTTCCTTTTTTTTTATATTTTTTTAAAATATTTATTTTATTGTGTATATAGTATTCTGTCTGTGTGTATGCCTGCAGGCCAGAAGAGGGCTCCAGACCTCATTACAGATGGTTGTGAGCCACCATGTGGTTGCTGGGAATTGAACTCAGGACCTTTGGAAGAGCAGGCAATGCTCTTAACCGCTGAGCCATCTCTCCAGCCCGGTTACCAAGGCTTGTAATGGCATCGATGGTGGTCTCCGAGTTTGTGTCTATAGCCCAAACCCCATGCATGAGGTACAACCACCTGAATGACAAAAGACATAAAAAGGACTGGACTCCTGGGGTCTCTGGTCAGCTCAACTGCCACCATACAGTGAGCTGTGCACTCTACTGTGTTCAGGAAAATTCTCACGCAGTGATATCCCCGACTCCTGGCTGACCCCTTCCCACCACCACCCACTTCCAGCCTCTGATAAAGACACACTGTATTACCTTATGGAGTCCACTGACACCCTATGGATAGCAACTGAAAACTTTACTTGTGAGGATCAAGCAGTCACCTCCCTCTCAGCTGTACAATCAGTGTTTGATGTGGGATTCCCCTCTGTATGCTGCAAATACGTTTTATTACCACTGGTTAATAAAGAAGCTGCCTTGACCTATTTCAGGGCAGAATATAGCTAGGTTGGAAGAGATAAAGAGTGTAGGCAGAGTCAGGGGGACACCATGTAGCCGCCCAAGAAGCAAGAGGTAACAAACCACGATCCTCGTGGTAAAATACAAAATAAAAAAATGGGTTAAGATGTAAGAGCTAGCTAGAAATACACCTGAGACACCGACCAAACAGTATTCGGGTCTGGGCAGCTGGGAACCAAAGGACAGTCTCTGGTTACAATTCTTTCCTAACCACGCCCACACCAGGCTGGGTTCTGCCCCAGGACCTTTGCACTTGTTCCCTGTGTAGCCCTCTGCTAAGGCGTCACTGATACTCAGCTCCCAACCCTTGCCACCTCCTAAGAGAAGTCCCAGCCTGCTCAGGGACTTGCCTGGCTTGCCCCTTACCCTAGTTTCTCCGCAGCACTCCGCAGGGCCTGCAGCCTCGGCTTTGGAGGGACTTCTTATAATTGAATTCAAGCTCCTAGGGGTAAGAAATACTGTGTCTCCAGCCTTCACTGCCTCACCCCAGGAAGACAGTGTGTAGGGTATGGTTCAGCATGCACTCTTGACTGGGTCATGGCTGACTGAGGGCTTTAGCTGGAGGCCAGCCTTCCAAAGAGCTCAATGATAATAGGGCTTTCTGCAAACTGTCAGGCTTCAGTTCTGAGCTTGAGGCGAGGACAGAATAGGAGAGGGGCAAGAAACTTGCCTGCTTGGGTGTGATAGCAGAGGGCTAAGGACATGAAGGTGGCCACAGCAACCATGGGGTCTGGAGGAGGGCACTCTACCTCTCCCACAACATTTGAACACCAGCACCTTTCTGGACTCTGAACACAAGAGCCACCGTGCGGCCCTCTTGAGGTGAAGCACCAACCAATTGATCACTGTCTGCCCGAACTGTCTCTGGAGTAGCTGGTATCACAGGCAGGCCTGTTTCTCTAGGCCCTCAATCCTCCTCTCCCCGAGTCTGAGGTTGAGCACTGTCACCTGCATCCTGTATGTCTAGTCCTTTAGAATGCCCATCTCAGTTCTCAGGTCCTGACCAGCTGCTGACCGGCATAACGGCAGCCACAGTGCTTTCCACTGCAGCCTCGAGACAGGAGGGCTAGGCAGGAAGGTATGGATCACGCCTGGGAGCATGCTGCCCCTTTATCAGTTATCTATGTGCTGTGGTCACAGGTATGTCCCCCAGTGTTTGTTTGCTAGGATCCTGAGACTCAGTGTAACAGTACTGAGTGGTAGATCCTTTAGAGTAGTGCTTCTCAACCTGTGGGTCACGACTCTGTGTGTTCGAACGACCCTTTCACGGGTCACTTAAAACCATCAGAAAACACAAATACAGGCTGGAGAGATGGCTCAGAGGTTAAGAGTACTGGCTGCTCTTCCAGAGTTCCTGAGTTCAATTCCCAAAAATCACATGGCGGCTCACAACCATATATAATGAGATCTGGTGCCCTCTCCTGGCCTGCAGACAAACATGCAGGCAGAACACTGTATACATAAATAAACACACACACACACACTATCTTAAAAAAAGAAAACACAGATATTTACCCTGTGATTCACGACTAACAGAACGGTTATGAAGTAACAATAGAGATGTTGAGTGATGGCTAACCTCAACCTGACTGCAGTGAGAGCCGAGATCTGCAGGATAGCCTCTGCCCCTAACCTCATGAGGTGATTGGTTCTGCTCCACTACAGGCCCAGAGTCAGGTCACCATGGGCTGAAACTGAGCTAATCAGCCCTTGAGAGGCTTCCTCAAACACGGCTAACAAGGGAGCAACAAGCCCATCAGACCTTGATCTTGAATTTCCCAGCCTCCAGAGCTGAAATAAATTTACATTCTTTATTAAGTGTACAGCCTCAAGCATATTGCTATGCCAACATAAATGGACCAAGATAATCCTTTCCATGAGCATGGATTTGATGCCAGTTTTTGGATGCTCAGCTATTATCAGTGATGAAAAGGATGGGTTTTAAAAGACATTTTGGGGCCAGGTGGTGGTGACGCACACTTTAACCCCAGCACTCAGGAGGCAGAGACAGGTGGATCTCTGTGAGTTCAAGGCCAGCCTGGTCTACAGAGCAAGTTTCAGAACAGGATCCAAAGTTAGAGAAACACTGGCCTGAAAAACCAAAAGGGACATTTTGGGGGCTAGAGAGAGATAGCTCAATGGTTAAGAGGAACCACTTCCAGAGGAACAGGGTTCAATTCCCAGCAACCACATTGGCAGCTCGCAACTGTCTGTGACTCCAGTTCCAGGGAATGTGACACCCTCATACAGACATGCATGCAGACAAAACGCCAAATGCACATAAAAATTTGAAAAATAAATTACAGAAGACATTTCGGCATGTGAGCTTTCAACAGGGTACCAAAAATGATACAACTCAGCAGACAAAGTGCTTGCCAAGCCTGAGGCTCTGTCTGACCCCTGGAGTACAGTGGGAGAGTACAGGGAGACTCCTGTAAATTGTCTAGACACACACTTTTCAAAGACTTTAAATCATGTGCATCGGGTGAGTGTGCATGGACAACCAAGGCCAGAAGAGGGCGCCAGATCCCCTGAACTGGAGTTGGGCAGTCAGAAGCCACTCTCAAGGTAGACTGTTCAGTGAAGGAGCCAGTTCCTGTTAGACTTTATCTCTGAACTTACAATGCAAAGCTCCTTTGCTGAGGCTGGAGGATCCAGGTGACAAGGGGAACAGAAGTCCTTCTCCATGGTTCTGCCAAACGACTGACCATGAGACTGGGTTTGGCAATCCAGATCTACATTTTTTTGTTTTTTTGTTTTTTCAAGACAGGGTTTGTCTGTGTAACAGCCCTTGTCCTGGAACTCCCTCTGTAGACCAGGCTGTCCTTAAACTCACGGAGATCCACCTGCATCTGCCTCTCAAGTGCTGGGATTAAAGGCGTGTGCCATCACAGCCCAATGAGATCTCCATTTCCAATAAAAGCCAGGATATTACTCACCTCTCAGAGCTGGTATGGAGAATTTCGGGTGTTCTTGCAAACCAGACCCGAGCTGTGAGGCACTGCTTCTGACTTAGTGGTCAGAATATAAACTCTGCTCCTTACTGACTGTGGACTTCCCACACGGGCTCAACCTCTTTACCCGTGGTAGCAGTTCCCGAATGGGCTGGAGATGTGGCTCAGTTGGGACTGTCTAACATGAGCTAAGTAAGTCCTAGCTGCAGTCCCAGCAATGCATAAAGTTGGACTTGGGGGAGGCTCACACCTGTGATCTTAGCATTCGGAGGTGAAATCAGAAACTCCAGGTGACAACACTGTGCATTCAAGGTCAGCATGAATCATGAGACCAAACCTAAAACAAAAGTCGACAGAAACCAGCCCTGTGGGGACTGGGGTGTAGCTCTGTAGCAGAACACTTGCCCTTTATGCACAGGGGCCCCGGGTTCCGTTCCTGGTACTGAAGCCTGCCTGGCCCTCCGCACCTTTCAGCTCCCTGCTGTCACCAGGCCTCCTTCTCCTTGCCCCTTCCACTCCCTCTCAAGCACCCCAAGCAGGCCCCTGCCTTAGACCTCCCCCCAGCACTCCCTCGGGCAACCCTGGAGCTTCCAAACAGACTGCTGCTGCAGCCCATGATGGCCTTGCACTCCTCCTGCCTCAGCCCCCAGAATGTGTCACAAAGCCTAGCTCCATACTTTGCACAGCCTGTCTGAACACGTGTTCCTAGTCTTCCTGTCACGACACAACCCTCAGGGGCTAGGGCATAGCTGCTTCAAGTCACGTGCCACTTCAGAAACTCGGAGAATCAGCTGGGTGAGTCCGGCACCCTGCGCTTTTCTCCACATGAAGCACTGAGACAGGCCTGGTCCACTGTGAGCAGAATTTCTGGTGCCACTCTGGTAATTTGGGTCCTATTCCTAGAGGCTCCTAGCTGCCAAGCTCCTATGAGCTAACATGTGTAATGCACCTCAGAGCAGGGCTTGGCAACAGTAAACATTTGGTAAATGGTAGCTATTACTATAATCAGCCTTTGATTTTTAAAGCAGCTTTGGTGCCAGGCTTCTACCAATTAATATGGCCTATTTGAAAGCCTCATTTCTTAGTCTTTCTGGTGTGTGTACTGTTTTTTTTTTTTTTTTTTTTTTTTTGGAGACAGGGACAGCACTCTTCCTAAGCCCAGGCTAGCCTTGAACTCTCAACCATGTGTCACAGTGCTGGGATTCCAAGCCTGAACACAGTGCGCAGCACCAGGACACCCAATTCCCAGCACTCGGGAGACAGAGGCAGGCAGATCTCTGTGAGTTCGAGGCTAGCCTGGTCTACAAGAGCTAGTTCCAGGACAGGCTCCAAAGCCACAGAGAAACCCTGTCTCGAAAAAAAAAAAAAAAAAGAGGAATTAAAAAAAAGAAAAAAATGAACATGGTTTAAAAACTATGGTCTGGGGGCTGGATGCTGTGGTTAAGGCATTGCCTGCTCTTCCAAGGTTTTATGGTGCACCTTGTAAAGGTCGGCCCTTTCTGGCCTTGGTACACAATATTGTATCATATAAATAAAAAATAAAATTTTAAAAAAACTATGGTCTGCCACTAAATATGATGCATCATGTGGTTATACAGCAGTCATGAGTCATACCAACACCTCCGATTCCAACCCACTCCCCCCATTGCACGTGTGCATCCCATCCCCCTCGTTCCACAGAGATGTCTGGTTGCAGCACTAAGCAGGCTTCCCATTGGCTCAGTCTTGTGTTTCTACAAAGTGCCAGTTTCCAATGGAAACCTACGCTATGAAGGTGAAGGCCAGGTGTGTTTGCAGATGGCGTATGGCTTTCCCATCAGCTGAGGCTACACAATCAAAGCATCTAAGTACCTAAGCATGAACTAAGTACCTGGGGGGGGCGGTGGTGGCGCATGCCTTTAATCCCAGCACTCAGGAAGCAGAGGCATGGGGATCTCTGTGAGTTCGAGGCCAGCCTGGTCTACAAGAGCTAGTTCCAGGACAGGAACCAAAAGCTATGGAAAAACCCTGTCTCGAAAATCAAAAAAAAAAAAAAAAAAAAAAAAGTACTCTCGGTTGGATCCCATTGGTGTCTTGTCACCATTTGTAACAAGACTTGCTTACCTACTGGCATTCAGTTTGTAAAAAAAAAAAAAGAAAGAAAAATGAAGCCAAACAAAAACGGCTGGGATGGACCTTTCCTTCTTTTTTTTGGCTTAAAGGCCAAAGTTTAAACCCTAGCATAACATAAAATCAGTCCCGGAGGTGCATGTTGGTAATGGCGGCACTCAGGAGGGGAAGCAGAGGGATGCTGGTGCAGATCGCATTCACCATACTCAGTCACACACACAATCTGGCTTTTATTCATTCTGCTCTTCACATATCTACTGCTAAGACAACACACATGGGTGGGACCCAGCCCCAACTGCAGCTTCCTCAGCCTCTGCTCCCACCCACCCCTCCACCAGTTCCCTGGTGGCCCTACCTAAACCTCACCACGGGCATGTAGCATGAAGTGACCATGCAGTTCCCCGAGGTTGTCAAAGGAGTCCTCACACTCCGTACAGTGGTAGGTACCCCCCTCCTCCTCATCTTCATCTCCATCCCGCCCTGCTGGCCGGCTCTCCCCCATGCGAGATGGCTCCTCCTCTTCCTCACCAAGAGCCCTGCCTTCAGGGGCTGGGGCTTCTTGGGTTGCTGTTGCAGGGCAGCAGAGTCGGCAAGGTGGGGTACCGGGTGGGGCCTCTGCCAGCGGTGATCGGCCACAGAGCTGGCAGGGCTGTGCAGGTGGGCCAGCAGGCTGGGCTGCTCGGGGGGCCCGGCGGGATGGGCCTCCCCTGCCCCCACCTATGCGCTGTTTCACCTTATAGCCAGGGTCATATTCAGGGTCATCAGTGGTCTCCTCTTCTTCCTCTTCCTCTTCCTCCTCCTCAGAGTCGGGCTCTGAAAGAGTGTATTCAGAGTCAGAAGAATGCTCCGGGCCTGTTGGGGCGGGTAGGAGAGATGGCATCAGGGCTATGTCCAGCTGCCCCCTTGAGTCCCCTTCAAGCTCACCGTATGGCAGGACATCTTGGCACAACAGAAATGCAATGAATAAAAGTAAAAAGCCAGGAGGCAAAATTGTAGTTAAAAAGAAATGGGTTAAATTAAGTTAGAAAAACCAGCTAGAAACAAGCCAAGCAGGCCGGGCGGTGTCGGCACACACCTTTAATCCCAGCACTGGGGAGGCAGAGGCAGGCAGATATCTGTGAGTCTGAGGCCAGCCTGGGCTACAAGAGCTAGTTCCAGAACAGGCTCCAAAGCTACAGAGAAACAATGTCTGTAAAAACAAACAAACAAATAAAACAAAAACAAAGAAAGAAAGAAACAAGTCAAGCTAAGGCAGGTCATTCATAAGTATGTATTTATCTGGGAAGCTGGGTGGTGGGCCCAAAAAAAGTCAAAAAAAGAAACACTGTGCCTGTGGAGAGGCCACAAGTCAGCATTGGTGTTTTCCTTAACACTTGCCACCTTATGTTTCTAGATGGGGTTTCTCACTGACTACTTGACTAACCTAACCAAACACCAAGGCCCTCCTGCCTGTGCCTTCTAGCAGTGGCATCCCAGGTGCAGAGACAATGGTGGGTTTTTACGTGGACGCTGGAGTCCTGAACTCCTGATTCCACAGCAAGTATTTCTACATACTGATCTATGCCCTCTCCATTTTCTTTAGTGACCAGGTTCTCAGACAGTCTAGAGTTGATCTTGAACTCCCAAAAGCTTGGATTAGGCTGGCACCACTATACCTGACTTTCCT
This sequence comes from Microtus agrestis, assembly GCA_902806775.1. Taxonomy (NCBI): domain Eukaryota; kingdom Metazoa; phylum Chordata; class Mammalia; order Rodentia; family Cricetidae; genus Microtus; species Microtus agrestis. The sequence continues at coordinate 933,527 of CADCXT010002393.1, forward strand.
GTTGTTTTTAGAAGACAGATCACATATACACGCATATGTATCTATGTATGTACCTATGTATGTATGTATGTATGTATTTAAGGATGTACATATGTGTTCCAAGTTGGCCTTCATCTTACCTCAGTCTCTAAGTGCTGGAACAAATATCCATTTTGATACACAAGTCAATTAAAATGCTCAGTTTTAAGTATAGACACATTATTGCAATTTCAGGGCATAAAGTACATATAGACAAGTTTGGGTTTAAAAACATGATCAAATACTGGCAAGATGGCTCACTGTTAAAGGTGCTTGCTGCTAAGCCTGACGGACCCGAGTTTGATTCCCAGGACCCACACAGCAAAGGAAGAAAAACAGCTCTCAATAGTTGTCCTGTGACCTACATTTCTGGTACCATGAGGGTATACCCACCTTCATTAAAACAATATACAAAATAACAAAAGCTTTATAATAAAAAACCATGAAGTGATGAATAAATACATGAGCAGCTGGTCTGTGGCCACACGATGCTGAGGTCTCCATGGTCAAGATGCCTGCTGGAAGTACCTCACTGGACTGTGGCACAACCTCCCTATGCATCCACTCAGCTCCTGTGTGTCCTCCAGCAGTTCAGAGATGGTGTTTCTACCCTTACCACTCACATCACCAAGGCAAAGAAAAAAAAAAATGCTGGAGGGGGGGGCCAGGGCTCGGACCTCATCACCTATCCTCCCCAGTCACCGTGGGTGGGCCTTTGTATCTCTTTCTGCAGATCCCGCTCCAAGCCTGTCTGAGGACACTGATTACCCTGTTTCATAGCAGCACCCCTAGCGCTGTTCATGCCCTCACCCCGCCTTAATTCTTCCCTTGTAGTCCAATCAACTGCACAGTAATTACCTGTACTGATGTTTCTTCTTGTCCCTAAGAGACGTGGTGATTGAGTGGTGGCTCTGTAAGACTGTGTGCTGAGCATCTGTGGGATGCCTCTTGTCTACGATGTCCCCTCTGCTATGGATGCTCTGTTCTGCTTTTCCCTTTAGGACCCAGGGCAAAGCTCCCTCCTTAGTGAGCCACCCCAGACCACCTCATCCTAGTTAGCCAGTAGTCTTTTCTACTGGCCTCCCACTGTCCCCTCTGAGGGTCCCAGGTCTGTGGCATCTGTGCCCAGGTGCCTCCCCAAACCTGAGCAGGCCCTCAGTATCCATCCACTGCACCCCTCCCAGTCTCAGGACTATTTCATTGTCCCTGCCCCATTCTGCTGCCCTCTCACTTTCTACAGATATTCCCTGAGGCCTAAGTGTCCCTCTGCACACTGTCCCACACTATGTCCACTTGGCCCCTCCTATTCAGGCTTCAGGACCCAGCACAGGCAAACCTCTGATAGCCACTTCCCTGATGGTCCTGGCTATTGCTGCCCCCATCACTGTCTAGAGGCTGTGGCTCTCGACCTGATCTTGGGTTCCATCCTCGGTCTAGTAGATGACAAGTGGGTCATGACTGATGGAGAGCCCAGGCCCTGAGTCCCACCTCCAGGAGGCTTTTCCGTCTGCTCCTCCCTGTAAGACTCTTCCATGTTCTACCAACAACTACAGCTCAGTGTTACCTCCTCTATGAAGCCTCCTTGGAACACGAGGTGGCCAGTGTCTCTCTCTGGGCTTGCCCACCCCAGCAATAACATCACCTAGGCCTGAAGACTCAAGGCAGGCCCTTGGTGAACCCAGCTCCAATTTTCAGCCCTGTTAAGTCGGAGTGGATGTGATTCTATTCACTAACAGGCTCCAGCCTTGTGCCAGGGTCCCACCTTCTCTCCCCTCTGATCTCACTCTCCAGAGTCCTCAGTGCTCACTATGACCTCACGAAGTTGCTTGTGATGAGCCATCTGGTCGTCGTCCTTGGCTACCAAATCTCACATGCTTTACCCTGACTTCTAGGAGCTCAAGCCCCTTTGCACCCGCCATGCATTCTCCATCAAAGAGATCCTCCAAGCCCGGCATGGCTCCGGCACCGGCACCCACTGGGCCCTCCATGCCCACCACAGCTCCCATACCTCCAGCTTCCTTGAAGACCACCAAAGCAGCGGCACCCAACAGTTCCTCAGTGCATCCTAAGTCCCCTAACTTGGTCATGAGCCCCAGTAGTTCTAAGTCTACCAGATCAACAGGTACTAAGACAGCTCCTACAACCCGTCCCAGCAGTAGATCCCAAGGCCACAGCAAGACGAGAACACCCAGTCGGCTGAGCACTGACACCAAGGCCAGGAAGACCAGCAGGGGCAGGAAGAGCGGCAAGACTGGCATCATGGAACAACATCAGCAGAAAGGCACACATAGCCGGGGGCGAACTCCGGGCAGGAAGCGAAGTCACAGCTCCAAGATGTCCCCCAGCAGAACAAGTACTCCTATCAGGAAGAGAACCCATTCCGCCAAACCAGGTGTGGCCAAGAAGGCAACGACACCTACTTCTGACCGCATACAAAGCCAAGACAAGAGTTATACCCAACCTAGAACCAGTACACAGGAAAGGAGTGCCAGCCAGCCTAGAAACACGCACCAGGAAAAGAGCCCCAAGTCACCAGGGGCCTCAGACCCGGGGAGCAGCTCTAGAGTAGCTGCGATCCCCAGTAGGGCCAAGAGCCACAGCTTAAGTAGGACAGTCTTAATGAGCTCTAGCAAGTCTCCTGTGGCATCCAGGAGAGCCAAGAGCTATAGCCAGGTGACGTCCCCCAGCAGGGAACAGACTCACACCGTGACAGATCTGACTGACTTGTCAGGCACGGTCAAGCTTGTGCAGGACAGCAGCCTCAGCAGGACCCAAAGCTTTAGCCGCTCCAGGACCCCCAGCAGGACCCGAAGTCACAGCCGCTCCAGGACTCCCAGAAGGTCAAGAAGTCACAGTCACAAGAGGACCCACAACTGGGTGAGAAGTTACAGCTGGAAGAGAAATCGTAGTAGGGCAAGAAGTCGTACGCGGAGGGGCACACCCACCCAGATGAGACGCAGCCAGTCCAGAACCCACAGCCAAGGGAAACGTCACAGCCCACGGAGAGCTCTAGGAAGGGAAAGAAGTCGAGTGAGGTCTAGGACTTCCAGTGAGGAAGAAAGTCACAGCCAGTCCAGAGGGACCCGAGAGAGACATCACAGCCGATCCAGAACTGCCAGGAAGAAGGGGCACAAGCTGTCTAGGATGCCTAGCAGTGAAAGCAGGCACAACCTGTCTAGAACCCCCAGCACAGACACAGCCCGCAGCCGGCCTAGAGCCTCCATCAAGAAGAGAGCACAGAGCCGTTCCACCATTTCCAGCAAGGAAAGGCACCGTGGCCAATTGAGAGCCACTAGCAAGGAGAGCTCCCGAAGCCACTCTAGAACCCACAGCAGGGACCAAGAACATGGCCACCATGGAACCCACAGCAGGGACCAAGAACACGGCCACCCTGGAACCAAAAGCAGGGACCGAGCACACGGCCACACTAGAACCCACAGCAGGAACCGAGAACATGGTCACCCTAGAACCCACAGCAGGGACCGAGAACACAGCCACACTAGAACTCACAGCAGGGACCGAGAACATGGCCACAAAAGAACTCACAGCAGGAACCGAGAACATGGTCACCCTAGAACCCACAGCAGGGACCGAGAACACAGCCACACTAGAACTCACAGCAGGGACCAAGAACACAGCCAATCTAGAACCTCCACCAAGGACCAAGAATACGACCAAGCTACAGCCCCTGAGAGCCTCCCAGGGAAGGCATTTCCCACCAGAACCAGGAGTTCTAGCCAGAAGAGAGCCCACAACAAGGAAAGGGGTCACTCCTCCTCGCAGCCTTCCAAGGGAATCCAAGCCCAGGAATCCAGCTTCGTCAACACCACAACTTCTAAGGCTATCTCACCTGGGGAAAGGTCTTCATCATCTTCCTCCAAGCTGGCGTAGCCTCCAGTCTCAGCTGGCTCACGGGTCTCTGTCATGGCCAGGGGAGGGGACAAGAGACGGGAGCAGAGCAGCAACTGGGCAGGGTCCCTCCCCGGCCAGCTCTCCCAGTCACACCTCCAGCCACAAGCTCTTCTATCGCAGAGTGTTGGCAGGTAGCGAGGGATGCTGGACATGGGGAAAGGAAAAGCCTGTGGTGACTCAATAAATTTTTACATAGCATTTGTCCCCATTCCGAGTCTGCTGTGTGCTCAGTGCTGGCGTGAGGCCTCTGCTCTGTCTTGACTGCATACAGAATCCTGACTCTGCCTCCTGGAGGTCTCAACAAGACATTGTAGTTCTTATTTAGTAGAGTAGGGAGAGACGATATCCCTAGTTATTTAAAGGTAGGTACTGGCACTGGCACGAATCATAACTAAGTATAAAATGAAGGGACCTGTGCCAGGCATTAACCCTTCAGCTGTCCATGGTAAGGAGATCTAGGGCTGAGGGAGGACACCTTGTTAGTTATCAGGGACACAGGAAACTTGTTATAGCTGAAACACTAACTACCCTGGAAATAGTTTTTTTTTTTTTAGTTTTGTTTTGTTTTTCGAGACAGGGTTTCTCTATAGCTTTGGAGCCTGTCTTGGAATTAGCTCTTGTAGACCAGGCTGGCCTCGAACTCACAGAGATCCGCCTGCCTGCCTCCTGGGAGTGCTGGGATTAAAGGTGTGCGCCACCACTGCCTGGCATTTCCGAGACGGGAACTCAAATATCCTAGGCTGACCTTGAATTTGATACTCCGGAATCTACCCCCGAAACGCTGGATATCAAACCTGGGGTGCACACTACCAACTGAGCTACATTGCTACCTTTCAGTTTTTCCTGGCTTGAAATGGGGCTTCCTGTATCCTGGCCTCAAGGTCAATAAGTAGCCACAAATGACCTTGAATTCCAGATCTTCCAGCCAAGTGCCAGGATTATACATGCACCACCATGCCTGGAGTGTCAGGCATCAATTTACACTAATTTGTGAAAGACAGACTAGGTTTGAACCCAAATCGGTCCTTTTCTGGCTATAGCTTCAAACAGGACCCAACTTCTCTTGTCTGTGTCCTTCTCTGGAAAGTCTCCCACCGGGCCTCGACCGGTATACTCAGTACCACACAGAAACAGCTCCCTTGAAGCAGAAGAAGAAGGATGGAACAGAAAGGACCAGCAGGTGATCCAAAGCCCAAGATCACAGGTCACCTCACCAGACTGGTGGTTGAACAAAGAATCAAAGCCATACTTTGAGCAGCAGTAAACTCAGCCCACACCTGCAATCCAGCCCTTAGGCTGACGGAAATCAGAAGTTAGTTTAAGGTCATCATTGACTACAAAGAGTTTGAGGCCAGTCTGGGCTATATGAGACCCTGCCTCACAAACAGATTCATAGAACTTGCAGGTACCTTGCCCAGCCAGCCAGCTACTCCAGACTTCTGGAGGGTGCATACAGGCCCTTTATAGTTTGGGGGGGCCCTAGTACCTCTGCAGTTTCCGTCTGGAATTTTCTCCTTCCTCCTTGTAGGCCTTGGAGAACTAATTTCCACCTTGCAAAGCCCACCTATAAACATATTCTGCACTTCTCCTCAGCCCTAATAACCCATCTTCCTCCTACAGCAACTGTGAGAGGGCCCCATGGGGCCAGTGTAGGACTAACAAGCACGGTATCCTTACACTTTCCATAGACTCTTAATAGACAGTCCAGGTTGGCCTTGAACCTGCAACCCTCCAACCTCAGCCTCCTGAGTAAAGGAATAGAGATATTCACCACTCCATCTGACTCAGCCTCACTAGAAACTTGACAAAGTCTGTACATTAGGCACTGCGAACACAATGGTAGACAGCACACACTATCTTTTCACAGCCCTGATGTCAAGTACACTGTTGGGGTAAAGCAGCTGAAGCAGGAAGTGTGAGTGACACCAAGGGTGGGGGAACTTAAAGGACACCTGGAACGTGGATGAGGCCTTTCAAGGACAGAATCGGTTAACTGGCAAGCAACAGCTCTCATTATTACCGATCACAGGGAGACCCCCTCTAACTCTGGAGTTCTACATTCTACCTGGGAAAACTGAAAACAACTGGTTTCTGTTTTAGGTAAATATTTATTATACATGCTCATGCAGTACTCATTCTCCCCTTTCTGTTTTGAGATCGGGTCTCATGATGCAGCCAGAACTGACCTAAAATTCCCGGTCCTTCTGCCCCAGCCTTAGGATGCTGGAATTATAGGCATGTGACACCACACCAGGGTTTAACTGTTATTTTACTTGGCTACCACAGCAGGGATGGTCAGGACTTTCCTTGGGGTGACTTGGGGACAACCATCCCTTTCCAAACTCACATTACACAAAGCTCCTTCCAGAATGTTCCGGGTGTCAGGTGGAACCATCCCTCAGTACAGAAATCCTGTACGCTGCCAGACTTACTTCCAAGATGGTAGAGGTAAAAAAAGAAAAAGAAAAACATCCTCAGCACTACAGGTGAAAATCATCTGGGCGTGGTGGTGCATCCCTGCAAACTCAGCACTTGGGAGATCAGAAATCCTAGGTCATCCTCCACATATTGGGTTCAAGGCCAGTCAGGGCTACGTGGAACCGTCTCCCCTGCCTCCCACAAAGGCAAATACTGTGGCCCGGACCCCAGAAAACACTGAACCGAGATGGTGAGTGAACACAATAGCTACCTTTCCGCACAACGCTAAGGTAGGACAAGGGCTCGGACAAACCCCGATACCAGACAATGACCCGTGACAACTTCCCACGATGCCTTGGGCCTTTAACGACCACCTTCTAAGACGCCAAGCACCATCAGGCTTCTAGAGGAAAGCGTGTGCGACCAAAAAAAAAAAAAAAAAAAGAAAGAAAAAAAGAAAAAAAAAGGACGCCCTCCGGGAGCCCAGGCCCTGCCCCAGAATGCCCTAGGCCCGTAAACCGCCTGGCCCACCAGGTCCCACAAAGCCGCGAGGCGAAGCTGGGGGACGTTCCGAGCCGCGTGCTGGGAGAAGCAGCAAAGGACTCTCGGGGCCGGTCACCCTGCCAAGGCGCCGCGGGCTCCCGTCATGCAGCGGGGCTGTATCGCCCGCTTCCCAGCATGCCCCGCGCACCCCGAGCACGGACACTCACCGACGCCGGCAGCCCCGGCTCGGGCTCGGCGGTGGCGGCTGCAAGGCCGGGCACTGCGCCTGCGTTCAGGGAGCCTAGGCGAGCGAGCGAGCGTGCGAGCGAGCGGGGCTCAGGGCGCGTGCGCAGCCAGACGGACCATTCCTGGGCGTCGGTGGGAAGCGGGGCTCAAAGACTCGCGCAGGCTGCCGAGCTCGCGCCGGCGCGGGTGTCGGGCTCCGCAGCTCACGGCCCCGCTGGACTTGGTACAGTCCGCGGCACGGAGCGTCGAACGGAGCGGGCGAGCGCGGAGGAGCGGACGCGCCTTATAAATAGAGGATGCCTTGGGGTGGAGGGGTGAGGGCCTAAGGACTCGGCCTGGATCCCGGGGTTGGAGGCTCGCTCATCTGCATAATCCTAGCGCGGGACAAAGGAAGGCCTCCCGCACTGAAGGATGTGATTTGCATATTCCCGGGAGAGGCTGTCCTTCCGAGCGCAGTGATTAGCATATGGATGGTTTGGGGGGGGACCTGAACCAAGCGCTTGCGTATAGGGACTGCAGACTTGAGCGTAGTAGACTGGTCTCCTTGTCCTGAAACTACCGAAGGTCTAGGACTCGGTTCTCTCCCCTGCCACCCAGGATAAATTTTCATTGCCCACTTGTGAATTAGGCCCGCACGTGGGTTTCTGCGTTTCGAGAAATCTGCCCACTGCCCCCCCATCTAAGGAAGACAAACCACCTTTGTTTAGACTAAAACTTAGTACTGCAGACCTGGAAGAGGTGGAAAGTAGGAGGCTGTGGGTGCCAGAAACCCCGGCCCCAGGCCGTGGTTCTGCAAGGACTTCCAGGGCTGATTTTTAAGCCAAATCTGAACTGGAGCCAACCAGAATGGGAGTCTCTTGGCGGAGGAAATAGCTAATGCAAATGCCCAGAGGCAAAGGAGTGTCAGCATTCTCAGTGGAATTGCAGGCGGCTTCCTTTGCGTGGAACACAACTGGGGAGGAGAAAATCTCCTAAAGGTGTTTTCTTTCTTTCTTTCTTTCTTTCTTTCTTTCTTTCTTTCTTTCTTTCTTTCTTTCTTTCTTTCTTTTTTTTTTTAAGGCAGGCTAGCCTCCAACTCCCTCCAGGAGAATGACCTTGAACATTGCCAAGGCCTCAGGAGTGCTGAAATGACAGGCCCCCAGGCAGCAAGCCGAATTCCTGTAGGTGACTTTAAAGAGCTAAAAGTTCGTGCCGACCGTGAGCCAGCCAACCGTACGCAGGCAACACCACGACCCCGCCCGTGCTGAGGAGAACTGATTTTAATCACTAGCCACCTAAAACGCTCCCGTGGAGTCCACCACACCGTAGAAAAGGAAGGGTTTTGCTTTGTTTTGTTTCCGAGACCGCGTCTCCCTGTCAGCACACAGTGGTTTTCACGCACTTGGGAAGCTGAGGTTCTCTTGCCTCAGCTTCCCAAACGCCGGGATGACAGGGCTGCGTCACCAAACCTGGCCTCTCAGCTCTCAGTCAAAGCCCTGACCCTGATGTCTTTTCTGGCCCCGCCCCCCTTTTTATCAGGTCCTGATCCCAGCACTTCAAACACAGCTCTACTATTCGCTTTATCTGAGAATGCTCTCCTCCCCCCCCGCTGCTTTCTGCTTACTCTGCCTTGGCACTGAAGTCAACGAAAGCCTTCCTTGATGATACAGCACCTGCAGACTGAGTGAATTAGGGAGACTGACACAGCGCCTGTCTCAGTAAATGAAGCACTTTTGATGGTGGGCTGACGTTTGGTGCAGAGCGCCTGGGACTTCGTGGACCTTTCTATCTCTTTCACTTTGTATGAAATTTCCCCATAATAAAATAAAACAGTAAACCACATCTCCTCTATCTCTGTGTGTGTCTGTGTCGGTGTTTTAGGCAGGGTCTTACTATATAGTCCAGGTCTGGAGTTTGCTACAAAGACTTGGCTGCCGCTTGTCTCCCACGTGCTAGAATTAAAGATGTGTGGCCTTTTTGGTTTGTTTGTTTGAGGCAGGGTTTCTCTCTGTAGACCAGACTGACCTCAGACTGAGACCTGCCTACCTCTGCATCCCAAGTGCTGGGATTAAAGATGTAAGCCACCACCCAGGCAGGCTACAAATTCAGTCTCCTAAGGCAGCCTCTGAAGGGCTAATAACACCCAGCTGGCATTTTAATAGCCTTCTTTACAATTTCAAAGCAAGCATTAAGTTTTTTTGTTGGATGGGGGAGGCAACACTCAGTCTTGCTAAGTAGCTAGGAGTGACCTGGAGCTAGCCCTGAAGACCAAGATGCTAGGGAACTTGCTTAGACCCTTGTGCCTCTGCTCCCTGAAGATTGAAGATGTGTACTACCGTGCCTAGCCCTGTCTTCTGTTTTTTTGTTTTGTTTTGTTTTTTTTTTTTTTTGAGACAGGGTTTCTCTGTGGCTTTGGAGCCTGTCCTGGAACTAGCTCTTGTAGACCAGGCTGGTCTCGAACTCACAGAGATCCGCCTGCCTCTGCCTCCCGAGTGCTGGGATTAAAGGTGTGCGCCACCACCGCCCAGCTGTCTTCTGTTTTTGTTTTCAAAACAGAATTCCTTTTTGTAGCCCTGGCTTTCCTGGAACTCACTCTGTAGATCAGGATGGCCTTGAACTCACAGAGATTCTCCTGCCTCTGCCTCTCTAGTGTGTCTTCCATCACCATCAAAATTTCTGGCAAAATTGTTTACTAACTTGCTGATAGTCTGTTTCCTTCATCAAAATTTCATGAGGGTCAGCATAGGGTCCCCCTTTTACCCTGAGTCCTTAGAGCCTAAGACAGGATCAAATTTTAGATTCCTGGGCTGGAGAGATGGCTCAGCAGTTAACAGTATTGCCTGCTCTTCCAAAGGTCCTGAGTTCAATTCCCAGCAACCACATGGTGGCTCACAACCATCTGTAATAAGGTCTGGTGCCCTCTTCTGGCCTGCAGGCATACACAGGTAGAATATTGTATACACAATAAATAAATATTAAAAAAAATTTTAGATGCCTGCTAAACTGGAACAACTTGTTGTGTGTCTGTGTGTCTCATGTATCTCGTGTGTCTGTGGAGGGCTATTTATTCATAGCAGGCTGTGCTGAACCTTAACAACTTCATAAGCAGTTATTGTTTGATTGTTTGAATAAAGATCTCACTGTACATCTATCTCTGGCTGGCCGCAAAAACTCACAGCGATCCAACTGCCTCATCTTCCCAGTTGCTGGGATTAAAGGCATGCCTAGACTGATGATGTTGCCCAGGCTGACCCTAAACTCTTCAGTTCAAACAGTTGGTAGAGACAGGATGAATGGAGTTGAAAGTGTCTCTAGAGAATAGGTGGGATGGGGGGGTGACTCAGAGGTGGGGTTAGTAAGTCATGAGAAAGGGAATAGGATAGGCCAAACAGAGACTGGACTGTTTTAATGAATGGATGAAGACAATGCCTATATAAATTCATAAATTTCTGGCTCTGGTGGTTTACACCCATACCCAGCTTTTTAGAAGGTGAGTCAGAGGGTTACCATGAGTTCAAGACCAGATTGGGTTAAACTACAAGCTGCTGTCTCAAAAAGCAGAGACAAAACAAAGCCTGCCACTCCTCCCACACCCCACCCTGCCCGTTTCCCATCCCACCCCCCAAAAAGAAACAACCAATTTGGGGAAGAGTGGGTGGAGGTGACCTTGGTAAAGTCACCTTTACCTTCCTCTATAAAACAGAATCCCTATAGCTCCCCTGACCACCCCTGCATCTCCCCCTCCCAATGGTACAGCAGTGGACAGAGGGACAGACACACAGCCACCCCAAACACTTGTTCTCTCCTCAGTTTAATGGTGGTTAGTGGGATTGCCAAACCCCCCTCCCTATCCCTTCCCCGCCCCGTACAAAAATGTGTTTTGTTTCATTTTTTAAACAAGAAAAAGGGGCAAAAGCCAGGAATGGGGGAGAGGGGTGCAATCTGATATTTTTTTCATACAGATTTTTGATTTTTTTTTAATATATTATATATAAAACCATAGAGACCACATATCCCTTCCAAGCTCCCTCCCCCTCCCCGGGGGGCCTGGAGGAGAGACGGGGAAGGCCCCCCCAGGAGTGGGTGGACAGACAAATACGGAATGGGAAAGACATGGGGGAGGAGATGGAGGGAAGGGGAGCCGCCCAGGAACCCAGAAAGGGGGACTGGATAAGGGTTGGGGTTGTTTCCCTCACTGCCCCCATCAGAGTTTTCACACAAAGACACAGAATTCCCCTTTCCACGCCCTCCCCGCCCCTCCCCCCCCACCGTGCAAACATGGCTTTGCAAAGAGGTGCCCAGAGCTCTGTGGAACTCTTACAATGGCTGGCATGGGGTCTGGGACCCCAAAGAAATCTGTGTTCCCCTTCCCTGCCCACCCCACCCTTCCCAGAATCTGACCCCCTCCCACAAGACCTGGTTCTGCTGTCTAGGGGTTCTGGCCTTCCCCCAACCCAAATCCCTATTACCCCTCCCCGGACTTGGGGTCTAGAGAGGACCTTCGGTCCCTCTGTCCTCTAGGGGACCCTACGCCTCTGGACCCTAGCCTTTGGTCCTGGGAGAGGTTCAGGCATCCAACATCCCCCAAATCCCTGCCCAAGCGCCTGAGGTGTTAGCTGCGGGGGAGGAGCCCACCATCCCGGACTCTGGTCAATGTCTTTGCTGGTTCCTTGCAGCTGGCAGTGGGGAGTGGGGTCAGATGAAAAATTCTTCTTTCCGCTTGTGTCCATCGCTGCCATTGAGGAAGGCTTCTCTAGCTTCTCCCTGCTCGTCCAAGCCACTGGCCTCGTGGGTCAGATAGGAGCCTGAGGGCGGGAAGATGTCCCCAGGGCAAAGGGGATAGGGAAAGGAGACACAACATATGAATGAAATGGGAGAAAGGGTTCAGTTCCGTGAAGCACAAGACAGAGGAAGAGAAAGGTAAAAGCAGAATTAGGAAGATTCCAAAAGTTCACAGAAAAAAAAAACCCACCCTCATCTCCCAATTGCCCCGTCCCCACTTTTGAGACAGGGTCTTCAGTTTTCCAGGTAAGCTTCAAACTCGGTAGTACAAGTGACCTTGAACTTTGGATCCTGCCACCGGGATTAACCCCACTGGGGTTAAAAGCCTGCACACCACGCTCCGTTTTGTGCAGTACTGGAGAATGGAGTTCATGGTTTTGCGCATGCTAGACATTCTACCGACTGAGCCCTATTCCCAGGACCCTCATCTCCTCCCCTACCCGTTTCTTTTCTGATAGTATTCCCTTACGACTATGCCTCCAGTAAATCCAGCTACTTGAAAAATAAATTACCCCAAAGCCCTCCTCTTAATTCTGCTAAACTTCAACCCTTTCAGAGCCCAGGACTCAAAGTCCCAACCCTACACAAAATTGGTCTAAAATATGGCCTGATTTCGAATCCGATCTAGTGCCTAGGCTCCGCCCCCTTGCAACCCAGAATCAAACCGACCGCACCCTTTGCTGACTTCAGGCGCCACCCGACTTACCCTTCTGTCGGACGGAGCACCAGACCATGCCCACCAGCACACATATGATCAGAAACACTAGTAGCGCCAGGATGCCACCCACAATGGCGTAGGGAACCGATGTCTGAGCCTCTACCACTGCACCGGGGTCTGTCAGAGGGACAAGGTGTTCAGAGGCGGTCTAATCCAGCCTGCTGCTGCCAGGCCATAAACTATTCTGCACACAGCTTTGCCCCTCAAAAATACCTGCCATCTTTTAGCCCCTTTTCTTCAGCTAGCTCCAACTCTTCCCGGAATCCTTGGCTTTTGATCCGGTGGGTCTTCCATCCCTAGTATTTGCCTACCTCCTCACCTTTTCATCCCTAAACTAGAAGTAACACATCCCATTCTAACTCTGGGTTTTTACAAAACATTTTCTTAATTTTATGCATCTGTGCTTGTGTGGATTTATGTGCACCAGTGCATGAAGGAATTGAAGGAGGCCAGAAGAAAGAGGACACTGGATCTGGAACGTGAGCTTCGGAGAGTTGTGAACTGCCATGTGGGTGCTGAGAATCCAGGCTTGGTCCTCTGCAGAAGCACACTTAACTGCAGAGTCGGTTGCTGTTTTTATCCAGACAAGGTCTCACTATGTAGCTCCAACTAGCTTTTGTGTGTGTGTGTGTCTCCTGTTTTATATACTGGTCTAAAAGTCAATGAAGATGGGGACCAGAGCACTGGTTCCATGGTTGAGAGCACTGGCTGTTCTTCCAGAGGACCGGGGTTCAATTCCCAGCACCACAGGACAGTTCACAAACGTCTGTAACTCCAGTTAAAGGGGATCCAACACCCTCACACCAATACACATAAAATAAAGTTAAATTAAATTTAAAAAAAAATCGGTGAAAGCCGGGTGGCGCACGCCTTTAATCCCAGCACTCGGGAGGCAGAGGCAGGCGGATCTCTGTGAGTTCGAGACCAGCCTGGTCTACAGAGCTAGTTCCAGGACAGGCTCCAAAGCCACAGAGAAACCCTGTCTCAAAAAACCAAAAAAAAAAAAAAAATCGGTGAAGATGACCTGGAACTTCTAATCCGGCAGGGATTACTGGAACGGCATCAGATTTAGGTAGTGCTGTGAATTGTATTCAAGCTTTCGCATGCATGCAAAGCAAGCACTCTATTACTTGGGCTACACCTCCAGCCAATATCGCACCCAGCGCCTTTTTTGGTAGACTGATTATTATTTATTTAGCTCAGGCTGGCCTCAAATGAGTGATCACCTTGCCTCGACTCCAAAGCACTGGGATAACAGTAGCATCCCGCCATGGTCAGCTAGCACGCTCCTTTTCTTTTGACTCAAATGTTCCCCATTCCTGGGGGGGAGGGGGGAGTCTAAACTCAAGACACTGGTCAGTTGGCTACTTAACCACGCAATCGACCTCTTAGCACAGGCTTCGCCCTCTGGTCCGGTAGCCCGCCCCGCCCCCAAGCTTGACACGCTCCGCCCTCACCATAGACCACAAGCACGTAGAGCGCCCTCGCGTGGCCGTGCTTGTTTGCCGCCTCGCAAGTGTAGGTGCCGTTATCTGCAGATACCAGGCCGGGCAGGGTGAGCGTCTCACCCACTGCCTCTGCTCTCTCCGGCAAAGACTCATTCCCGCGGTTCCAGCGGATCTGGCTTGGCCTGGCCGTAGGTAAAAACAGAGTTAGGAACCCAAGAATCTGACTTCTCAGGAATCTAGATATGCAGCTCCAATTCAGTATTAAGCGGCTGTCACTGCGTGTGTGTGTGCGCGCGCGCGCGCGCGCCCGCGTTTGTCCCAATGGTAGATCCTTTGCTATGTATAAGATGTCAGGTTCTATCCCCAGCAATGAAAAGGGGCAAGGAAGCTCCGACAACTCTGCCTGCGAGATGCTTCGAAGGGTAGACACTAGTCAACAAGCCCGATTATGAATTAGATTCCTGGGACCCACACAGTGGAAGGGCAGAAGGAATTCTCATGAGTTGCCCTCTGACCTCCCTACGTGTGTAGTGGTACGCCTTCCACCCCTAACAAAAATATATTAAAAAAGTATGTTTGCAGTGTACTTCAGCTGTGTGGTGTCCTCAGAAGCCAGAAAGGGGCGTAAGACTCCTAGGGACTGGAGTTACCAAGGGACTGGAGTCACTATATGGGAGCCGAGAATTGAACCAGTGTCTTCTGGATGAACACCTAAGCCATTCCTCGGGCCCCATAGTTGTTTTGTTCTTCAAGACAGGGTTTCTCTATGTAGCTCTGACTGTCCTGGAACTCGCTGTGTAGACCAGGTCTCGAATTCACAGAGATCTGCCTGCCTCTGCCTCTCTAGTGCTGGGATTAAAGGCGCACACCACCACCGCCTGGCCATAACTTTTTTTTTCTTTGTTAATAAAAGGGGCCATCTCACGGCCCTTTTCTTATGGAAAACCATCAGACTTGAGACCAGCTTCTACACATAGCCAGAGCTGTAAGAATTAACCCCTTCCAAGCCCTTTTCATCAGGAGTCCGGCTTCAGTACCCTTTTCCATAGGGCCCAGGAGTGCAAGCCCCAAGTTCCCTCACCCCTTAGGAGCCAGAAGTTAGATCTCACCTGGGGTTCCCTGTAACAGCACAGGTCAGCACCAATGTGTCTCCCTCCCTCACTACAGCTTGAGAAGCATGGATCCGTGCCGTGGGAGAGTCTGCAGCGCAAGAGGGAAAATGAGAGATCATTCCGAGGGTTGGGGAGCTCTTAAGGGCGGGCGACCAGCGTGCAGACCCGGGAGCCACTTACACTGCACATCCAGCACATACTGCGTCTGCTTGCTGTGTCCCGAGGGCAGCGCCTGGTTCTGCGCTTCACAAATGACGATATCACCGTCATCCTTGCGGTCCACACGGAACCGCACAGTGCTCGCCACGCTCCACACCTTGCCATTCTCCTGGCCGCTGCTCACTCCTGTCGGATCCAGCCCAGAAACGTTAGACTAGGGGTCCTGCCCTGTCTCCTGATCCCAATGTAGGCTGCTGGTGAAGCCACGTTCCTAACTATAAGCCTCGCCTTATTCACCTAGCCACATCCCCTGCCTTTCTCACGCCTTGAATCCGTGAGTTTTGAGTTTTGTTTGCATTGTTTGCTTTGAGACAGGGTCTGAAGTGGTGCCGGCGGGTCTTGAACTCGCTTTGTAGCCGATGACCTTGAACTCCTGACCCTCTTTTCTCCACCTCCCAAAGGTTGTGTGGACAGGCGTGTGCCAGCCGTGGAACCAGGAATGGGAAGTGTCAGTCAGGACCCTTGCGCTCTTGCACTCTTCTCCAGGCCCCTCCCACCACTAACCCCGCCTCTTTCCCAAGTCCCGAGCCCCGCCCCCTCCCTCCATCGGCTCTGCCACTCGGTCTAGCCCTGGGTACCTTTCAGTTCTTTGCGATCACGATACCAGCGCAGGACCGCTGCAGGGCGCGACCGCGGAACCAGGCAGCTGAGTTCCACCTCGCCGCCCTCCACCGCTTGCTCTCGGACCTCCACCACTGGATTCTCCGGAGCCACTGCGCAGAGAAGGGGCGCAGATGGGGGGGAAGGGGTCAAGGGAGGCACCGTGGTAGGCACAAGTCATTCTGGCTGCTGGATCCTAGGGACCAATGGGAGCCAGGGTCCCACAGGTGGCAGGATTCATACGCAGAGACCAGAGGCCTGGTGGAGCCAGAAGTCCAAGAGGTTAAAAACATCCAGGGCGCATAGGTCTCAGGACTAGTGAGAAGCAGGGAATGAATGAGAGTGGGACTTTGAGCGGGGGGGAGGCCAGTACCTAGGACAGTGAGCGTGGCGATCTGGTGGTGGGTGTCCTCCGTGTAGAGCTGGCAAAAGTAGCCCCCCTCATCCTCCAGGCGGGCGTCGGAGAGCCGGATGCGCACTCGACGCGGGGAAAATTCCTCCAGCTGAAATCGCTCATCCTTTAGAGCTACAGTGAAGAGGGATTCAACTTGGGGGCTTCTCTGGTCTCCAGACAGGCACCCTCCAGGACAGATGCCGCCCCTTGCCTTTCTTCAGACAAAGCTCTGCGTCTGACCCTATTCAACTGTTTGTTCTCTTGGGAACCCATTCCAGCACCCTGCCTCCCTCGCCTCCCAGCAACATGGAAGCCCAGGCTTCCAGCCCTGTCCCAGTCAGATGTTTAGATGAGTCCTTTTTGAGGTCACAGAAGTCCAGAGTTCCTGCACTCACCTCGGGTGCCATTGAAAAAGAGGGTCTGCCGGGCTGGGTTCTGGATGACAACTATGGACCCATCGTACTGATGCAGACGGCAGGTGATCTCAGCCACCCCACCCTCAGCCACCGTCACATTCTCTGTCTGCACTTCCTGTCCAGCCCCTGAACCAAGAGAAACAGATGGGAGAGTCTCAGATGGCATTCAGTTGTGTGTGTGTTCGCACATGAGGCTCTGTGTTTACATAAGTGGGGGAACATAGACATGTTCAAATGCATGGGTTGAGGTCCTCTTCCCCTAAGGTTCTCCACCTTATTCATTGAAGCAGGGTCTCTCAATCGAACCCAGAGATCACAGATCCGGGTTGGTATTGCTGAGCAAGCTTCCAGGACCAGAGTCGACTTAATGTGGGTGTTGGGGATCCGAACTCTGGTCCTCGCACTTGCTTGAACATCTCCCTAATTCCTAATTTATTTGTTGTTGAAAATAGTCTCACCCTGTAGCCCAGATTAGCTTCAAACTGACAGCAGTTCTCCTGCCTCAGCTTTATGAGTGCTAAGATTATAGGTGTGAGCCACCGAACCTGGCCTTTAGTCCTCTCTCCAATCTGAAGAGGCAAAATGGTTTCTAGAGAGCCAAGGCAAGACTCTGTGGCAGCACAAGGGCACTAGCTGCTAGGGGAAGGGCAGAGAGAACTGCCCAGGAAGATGGACAGTAATTGGAGGCTCTGACAGAAGAAATCCCCTTTGGATCTCGGAGCTGGAGTTCACCGGGTATGGGAGGCGGCCATCTTCCACAGGGCACCCACTGACTGATGCTCGGATGGGTTGTCTCCCCACATCAGGAGCATATAGAGAGAGAGCAAGCTGGCCTCGAGTCTACAGGATCCTCCTGCCTGCGCCTCTCCAGGGCTGGGGTTCTGGGCTTACATCATCACACACAAATTCCTTTTCTGTTTCCTCCCCGTTTCTTCTCTCCCTATGTCCCAAGCCTGTCTGATTTACATACCTAGATCCTCTGCAAGCTGATTCAGCTAGCCGGCCCATTCAGGAGGCTCACCTCCCTGAATCTGGGCTAATTTATGATCCTAGTGAGCAACAGAATCTGCTAGGCATGGCCCTGAAAATTCCAGTACCTGGGAGGCAGCGGCAGAAAGGGTCTGGAGTACAGGGCCAGCCTAGGCAATATAATAAGATCAAAGCCAGGATATATCAAAGGCAAGACCCTGTCTGAGAAACAAAAGACACAGCTCTCTCTCCCCCCCTCTTCTCTCTCTCTCTCCTCCCTCTCCCTTCTCTCTCTCTCTCTCTCTCTCTCTCTCTCTCTCTCTCTCTCTCTCTCTCACACACACACACACACACACACACACGCACACGCACGCACACACGCACGTGCACTGGGGTGGGGATGTCGTAGGTAGAGTGTCCGCCTAGCAGGCATGAAGCTCTGGGCTAGGTCCTCAACACAGCACAGACTGGGTGTGATGGTGAATGCCTAGAAGCCTAGAGCCCAGCGCTGAGGTAAAGGCAGGAAGGTCAGAAAGTTCAAGGTCATCCTCAGTTACCTAGGGAGTAGTAGGAAACCAAACTGGGGAGAGGTGGTTTTGCTTAAAATAATTTAGCAACAGTTCCAAAGCCCACAAAGCCTTAAAGATGCCTAACAGCTTCCTGTGTGCCATATGCTACCCAGAAACTGTTGGTAAAGATGCCCAGAATAGCCTCTTTGTGGCACCTGCCACCTACCCTCTGAGGGAGGCCATCTTGACTCTTACACTTTGAAAGAAACCCAGGTGGCTCCAGTGTAAACCCAGAAGTCTCCCCACCTGACCCAATCTAAATCTCCCGTCCAGAATCTGAGTAAACAGCATTCCCCCCCTGCTTTGATGTTCATCACAGTGTTAGTCAAGCCGGTCTTGAACACCTCCTAATCCTCCTGCCTCAGCTTCCACAGTGGTATGGTTACAGGTGTACAGCATGGACCCCTGGCTCTGGCAGTCATTATTCTAGGCCACTAAATTCGGAGTGGTCAGTTCCACCGTAATGTCCTTGGCTCTGTCACACACCTATGCTACTTCCCCCCAGCATCCCTGTGGCTGGGTGGAGCCGCATGACTAATTTGGGGTCAGTGAATATGGTGCTGGATAGAATCCTTCTCACCTTGTCTTTCTCCCCTACAATTGTACATGTCTATGGGGTCAGAGCAATCTAAGAAACCCCAGGAAGGGCAGGACCTCATATAAGAGCCCCACAGCTGCTTGTTCTCTATGGCCCTGCCAGAGTCTTATTTATTTATTTATTTTGGTGTTTCAAGACAGGGTTTCTCTGTGTTGCTTTGGAGCCTGTCCTGGAACTAGCTCTTGTAGACCAGGCTGGACTTCAACTCACAGAGATCTGCCTGCCTCTGCCTCCCAAGCACTGGGATTAAAGGTGTGCATCACTATATCTGACTTGGTGTACACCTTTAATCTCAACACTGCATGCAGAGGCTGGTGGATCACTGAGTTTAGACCAGGCTAGTCTACAGAGCAAGTTCCAGGACAGCAGGCTTACACAGTAAAACCTTGTCTGAAAACAAACAAACAACGTCTGGAAAACAAACAAACAAAAAATAAATTTTTTTATTAAAACATTTCTGAACACATTAAGAGTTTAGGATTATTTGTGACAGCAGTTAGCCCACCCTGAATCATTAGAAGAACAAATTACAGGGCTGGAAAGGTAATGTTGGGCTGAGGTGGCTCAGAGAGGTACAGCTCCTGCCTAGAATCACCCAGTGAGGGGCTAGGGTGTAGCTCAGTAGTAGAGCCCCTGCCTAGAATCCCCAGTGAGGGGCTGGGGTGTGACTCAGTGGTAGATCCCCTGCCTAGAATCCCCAGTGAGGGGCTGGGGTGTGGCTCAGTGGTAGAGCCCCTGCCTAGAATCCCCCAATGAGGGGCTGGGGTGTGGCTCAGTGGTAGAGCCCCTGCCTAGAATCCCCCCAGTGAGGGGCTGGCAGTGTGGCTCAGTGTTTGCTTCACCAGGGCAAGGTCATGGGTTCCATTTCCATCAGCAAAGAAAGGAAACTGAAAGCCAACCCTAACCAGCAGATGGGCTCCCAGAACCCTCAGTTTCTTCCCCTAGATAACAGCACTTCCACAGCTACCATTAAATAAGCCTGTGCTGGAGCTCCTATGGTAAGGGCATTGCCAGGCCGCTCCCCTCTAACCTTCCTGATGTGCAGATAAAGGGCTTGCTTTCTTTTTGGGGAGGGAGATTTCTCTGTGTAGCCTTGCTGCAGTTTCAGATTGTCCTGGAACTCACTCTGTAGACCAGGCTGGCCTCGAACTCACAGAGATCTTCCTGTCTTTGTCTCCAGAGTGCTCAAATTAAAGGTGTGCGCCACAACCACCTAGTAAGGGAACTCTATTTCAGTGCCTGTTTTCCCAGTTCCCATGATAATGAATGGGTTCCAGAGACTGAACCCAGAGCCTCACATTCCCAATCCCATTGCATAGGTGAGGAAACTTGCCACAGTCAAAACTTTGCAAAAGCCAGGACCCTCTAACCTCTGGTCCTCCCTCCACATCCCTTCCGGACATCTAGATAAATGTCCAGCACTGGCGAGAGGTTATGGAATACGTTGTGACAGGCCTTCCACAGCAAGAAGCTATCTTAGTTCTGGTCTGTCTGTCTGCTAATTTCTCATCTCGCCCAGAGGCTCTGAATTTAGGGACTCAGGTGACGGATGTTCCTGTCTCAGTCTGCCTAGTTCCGGAATTAGAGACATGCACTACTAGGGATGGCTAGTTATTTGAATTTATTTATTTTTTTAACTTTTAATTTTATTTTATATGTACAGGTGTTTGGCCTGACTGTGTGTGAATGCACCATTTGCCTGTCTGGTGGCCACAGAGGCCAGAAAAGGACATCTGAACCCTGGAACAGGAATTACAGACGGTTGGGCATCACCATGTGGGTGTTGGGTATGAAACCTGGGTCTTCTGGAAAAGCAGCCAGTGCTCTTAACCATTGAGTCATATCTCCAGTCTCAGGATTTATATTTATTTGCAATTTAGTTAGCATGCATGTGTGTGTGTGCACGCACACACGTGTGTAAGTACTCATATGTGAGTGTCTGCACAGAACAGAATTCAGGAGGACACTAGGAATGAATATCCCCTGTCACTCCACCTTGGTCCTTTGAGGCAAGGTGTGTCTCTGAAACCAGCATTCCTGATTTGATTTGTTGTTTTTTCCTGCAGAGTGGCAGCCTCCACTTCCTGAGTGCTGTGAACGGGATATGAGGATCCAGAGTCTTCTTAGTTGTCTTTAAATTATTAATGGCTGGGCATGGCAGAGCACGCCTGTAATTTCTGCACTAGGGACGCTGAGAAAGGAGGTTTCTCAGTCCCTCCAGGGCTATAGTAAGAGCTTTTGAGCTGGGCGGTGGTGGTGCACGGCTTTAATCCCAGCACTTGGGAGGCAGAGGCAGGTGGATCTTTGTGAGATTGAGGCCAGTCTGGTCTACAAAGCGAGTTCCAGAACTGTTGCACAGAGAAACCCTGTATCAAACAACAACAACAACAAAAGAGCCTCTGCTTTGAAGAAACAAAACTACAAAATAACGTAAATGGTTCTCCACGTCTCTTCCATTCTGTCTCGTGTTACGTTGTCTGGTATGTGAGGCCCTTGAGTGTCAGGGATGCCTGGGACCCAGAGATAAGTCAGATGAGGTCCAGGCCCTTAGAAAATCTTTATAAGGACCTAGCCACAAATCAATGTAATATCCTGTCGGAAGTGGTAGATTCCCTGCTAAGAGCATGGGTAACCAAGGGGTAGAACAGATTTCTTCTGTGGGACACAAGCAGGGACTGCTGGCTTCCTATCTCGATGTTCTTTTTTCACTTATCACCAAAGAAACCTCATTGCACTTTACAGTTGTTCCCTGTCCAACGGATACTTCCGCCTCCCCTGCAGCTAGGTAAAGACGTGGGATAAGTTTATTCTAATTGGATCTAAGCAAAAATATATGGTCATTTATGGAGTAGTTCCTAATAAGAGGAGGCAAATCCTTTTTTCTCTACTGGGACACCCTCATGGCATCCTGGAAACAGGATGGGATATGTGGGATTCTGGCAGCCATTTCGGGTCCGGCGACAAAGGATGGTCGGAGTGATGAAACCAAGAGTTGAAAGGTGTGAGATTTTGGCCGTGATGCGGAGCGACCACACTTTCTACTTCCGGACTTCTTTTATGTTGGAGATATCTAAGCCACCCTTTGAATTTTTATCCCCTTTCTCCCGGAATGACAAACTCAACACGTTCACTCTTTGCCCCAAGTATTTTCTTCCCTACACTTCAGTAAGTGCAGTCGGCACTGCAACCACGCGCTGGGTTGGTCAGGCCAAAGGACGACAGGCCAGTGGAGCCTTCAGCCTTCGCCTCAGCCCCAACACCCATCCCTTCAGCCATGCTGTGTATTTTACCTCGAAAACATATGGGAATCCATCCAGTTTTGTCTGTCTCCCAGCACCCTCTCCTGACCTCATCTCTCATCTACATCTTTCCAGAACCTATTTGTGGATCTCAAGCTCCGAGCCTGCATCTCACGTCCAGGCTGACCCGTAACACACAACTGTCTTGACTTTGCCTCCCGAACGCTAAGACAACAGGCATGACATGTCCAGATTATATGGATTTTTCTTTTCATTTCTTTGATTTCTTTCCTTTTTTTCTCCACTCCCATTTTCTTTTTTTAGTTTTTGTTTTTCAAGACAGGGTTTCTCTGTGGTCTTTTTTTGATTTTTAAAGACAGGGTTTCTCTGTGTAGCCCTGCCTGTCCTGGAACTCACTTTGTAAACCAGGTTGGTCTCAGATTCACAGAGATCCACCTGCCTCTGCCTCCTGAGTGCTGGGATTAAAGGTGTGCACCACCAACCCTTGGCTGCTTCTCTTTTTTTTAGATACAGTCTCACTGTGTAGCTCTGGCTGACCTGGAACTTGATATGTGGATCAGGCCTCGATTACCACTGAGGGGGACTTTTTAAAATTTAAGATTTATTTTATTTTTTAATTATGTGCAGATGTCTGCGTGTGGGCATGTGCCTGGTGCCCTCGGAGGCCAGAAGGGGATGTCAGAGCCCCTGGAACTGGAACAACCATTACAGATGGTTGGTAGCTGCCATGTAGGTGCTGGTAATCAAGCGTTGGTCCTTGTTTTTTTTTTAATATTTATTTATTTATTTATTATGTATACAATATTCTGTCTGTATGCCTGAAGGCCAGAAGAGGGCGCCAGACCTCTTTACAGATGGTTGTGAGCCACCATGTGGTTGCTGGGAATTGAACTCAGGACCTTTGGAAGAGCAGGCAATGCTCTTAACCACTGAGCCATCTCTCCAGCCCAAGCGTTGGTCCTTGGCAAGGGTAATAAGTGCTCTTCACTTCTGAGCCATCTCTCCAGCTACCCTCTTTACCTCTAGATACATTTTTCAAAGCGGGAGTCAGGGGGCTAGAGATGTCTCCATGGATAAAATGCTTGCTGTTCAAGCACGAGGTCTGATTCCCAGTATACAAATAAAGCAGGCCCCAGCTGCATGCACCTGTAAGGCCAGGGCTGGGTGTGTGTGTGTGTGTGTGTGTGTGTGTGTGTGTGTGCGTGCGCGTGTGCAGTGGGGGTGGAGAGAGTAGCATCCTTAGGGCTTGCTAGGTAGCTACTCTAGCCAAATTGGTGTGCTCCAGGTTCTGTAAGAGACCCTGTGTTACAAAATGGGGTGGGCGGGGGGGGCAAGAGGGCTCAGTGAGCAAAGGTGCTTGCTGCTAAGACTGACAACCCGAGTTCTATCACTGGGACCCACATGGCGGAGGAAGAGAACCAGTTTCTGCAAGTTGTCCTCAGACCTCCACGAATGCCTACTGCCACTAATCCTACATGCACTCAAATAAATACATGTGATTTTGAAAATGCAGGGGCTGGAGAGATGGCCAGAGGTTGAGAGCACTGCTGCTCTTCCGGAGGACCCAGGCTTGATTCCCACGTGGTGGCTCACAGCCATCTGTAACTCTAGTTCCAGAGAATCTTTTTTCTGGACTCTGAAGGTACCAGGAACTCACAGGGTGCACAGACATACGTGTGACCAAAACACCCTCACATATAAAATAAAAATGTAAGCCAATAAAACAGAGAGAGAGAGAGAGAGAGAGAGAGAGAGAGAGAGAGAGAGAGAGAGAGAGAGAGAGAGAGAGAGAGAGAGAGAGAGAGAGAGAGAGTCAGGTATGGTGGCATAATGGTGGCACACGTCTTTAGTCCCAGCACTCAGAGTAGGCAGGTGAATCTCTGGGAGTTTGAGGTCAGCCTGGTCTACACAGTGACTTGAAGCTAGCACAGGTGACAGTGATACTGTCTCAAATAAAATAAGTATATAAATAAAAGCAAACACTAAAGATGGAGAGCGACTGAGGAAGTCACACAACCTGGACCTCTGGCCTCTATACACGTATGTATGAATGTTCACACACTAACATGCACACACACAGACACACGAAGAACCTGCTTATGGTATAGTCTTCTGTGCCTGTCTCTCACTCCCAGGCTGGCCTTGAACACACGACCTTCCTGCCTCAGCCTCCTGAGTGATGTGCGGGCCACCATGCCCATACTAAAGCCAGTCAACAGGGCTGGGATGAAGCTTGGTGGCTGGGCCTTTGCCCTCTGGTGTGAAAGGCTACCAAGCCTAGCTGGCCCAGCAGCTCCAGCATCATGCAGCCCTCCCACGGACACTCCTGTGTGGGCCCTTCAAGGTACCGCACAGGCCCGCCTCTCCCACCCCAGGTGTCACCTCTCTCATGTCCCTCAAGCACATCGAATTTGCTCCCACCTCAGGACCTTTGCATGTACTTCTCTCTGCCTGGTTATTCTCATCTACTGCTTCCACCATCTCAGGGCTGTCTCTGCTCCTTCAGTGACCTCTGACCTACAAAAGGCCTTCCCTCACCCTCTGTTTCTTTGCCTCCAGAACATGTTCTGGATTGATGTATTTTTATTTTATTTTGGTTTTCTGTGACAGGGTTTCTCTGTGTAACCCTTGCTGTCCTGGAACTAGCTCTGATGACCAGACTGGTCTTGAACTCACAGAGATCCGCCTGCCTCTGCCTCCCTCCCAAGTGCTGGGATTAAAGGTCTACGCCACCACGCACTCAGCTTGATTGATGTATTCTATGGAAATACCATACAGGCCCTGAGCAGGTGAGCGTGTGACCCACTGAGGTTAAGGCTCCCCCTCATCCAGACAGGAAGTGTGCATAGCCCTCAGTTACCATCTGGGTGATAAAGGCAGCCGGATCAGTGGTTTAAAGTCACCCTCCACTGTGTATCTTGGAAGCCAGTCTGGGCTACAGGAGACACTGTCTCAGAAATGCAAATCTGGGGGGCAGAGAGATGGTCCAGCAGCTAAGACGGTTGCTTGCTGCGCTTGCAGGCAATCTGAGTTCAGCTCTCTGCACTCACATCAGACAGCTCACGACTTCCAGGAACTCCAGGTCCAGGGGACCTGATGCCTCTGGCCTCTGTAGACACCAGCATTCATATATACATATCCTAACACAGGTATAATTAAAAACAATATGTTTCTTTAAAAGAAAATAGCAGGACTGGAGAGTTGGCTCAGAGTTTAGGAGCACTGCTGTTCTTTCAGAGACCTAAATTCAGTTCCCAGCAGCCACAGCAGACTGCACACAACTACCTATGAATCATATCCAGGAGCCCTGGGCCCCCTCTGATTGTTGAAGGCACCTGCACACTTGTGGCATACATTCACACACACACACATTCACATGCATATTCACATACATGCACACTCACACATATGTGTGTAAAACTCATCAGGCATGGTGACAGAAGCCTTTGAACCCAGCACTTCAGAAGCAGAGAGAGCTCTGTGAGTTCCAGGCCAGTCAGGTCTACACAGTGAGCTCAAAGCCAGCCAAGGCTACAGAATAGCGATACCCTGTCTCACACAAACAAACAACCAAACAAAAAGCAAAACTAGGTTGGTGAGATGGTTCAGTGGGAAAGACAGCAAGTCAAGCTTGATCCCTGGGACCCACCTACACAAAAGAAATAAATGAATAAAACAACAAAATTTTAAAAATTAAAATGGAATATTTAGGGAGCTCGCAGAAGGAACTACTCTCTTTGGCAGGATCTCATTTAGGCTTCCAAACAATCATGAACCGCAGATTCGCTCTGGTTTTCTTTGAGATAGGGTCCCACCATGCATACCATGCTATGTTAAAACTCACTACACAGTCCAGGCTGGTCTTGAACTCCTGAACCTCCCACTTCTGTCTCTCCAGTGCTGGGGGCACAGGCATGCTCTGCCACACCCTACCTGGGGAGTTCATCGTAAATGCCACATGCCACCCGGGTGACCTTGAGGAAGTGTCCCAACCTTTACTAGCGGAGTCCACGCCATCTGTGAAATGACAGTGATGGCTTCACGGGGCTCAGCCTTGAGCCCACTCTGGAGGAGGCCTCTTTGAAGGCTGTTATTACTGGCTCTGGGAACAAGCCAGGCCTTGTGGAAACCAGCCTGCATGGTCAACACTTTGGTATGGTGGTACACACTAACCCCAGCACCCTGCAGGCAGAGGCAAGTGGATCTCTGAGTGTTTGGGGCCAGCCGGATCTACCCAGAAGCGTCTCAGGCCAGCCAAGGCCTGGTAGTAAAATCTTCTCTTGTAAAACCAAATCCCCAAATAATAATCTTGAGCCAGGGTGTAGCTCAGTTGGTAGAGTGCTTGCCTAGCATTTCGTGAAGTCCTGAGTTCAAGTCCTAGCATTGCATAAATTAGGTATGATGGCACACACCTATAATTCCAGCATTTGGGAGGTGGAGGCACGAGGATCAAGAGTTTAAGGTTATCCTTGACTAAGCATCAAGTCTGAGGTCAGCCTGGGCTACATGAGAGACTGTTTCAAAGTGAAATCTAACTAGACACTATCTTAACGCTTACCTCTTGGGCCCTCACAGCTAATATGAAGTTAGCCCCCATTTCACAGATGTGGAGAGTGAGGTATCCTAGAAGAGTTAGTGATGAAGTTTGCCATTTTCCAAGAGCTCTGGGGACCCCCATATCCACCTCTCCCATTCCCCAACTGCTCTATGCTTGAGGGTGCAGATGGGGTGAGGGGGGGCTTTTGTTTAATTCCCTCCCCCTCCTGAAGAGTCAGTAAGCGACCGTGTTTCTGCCTAGAATACTAATTGGCCCAAGGCTTTTGTTTCTGGTTAGGGGGGGTGGGGGCGGGACTTTCTGGTCAGAGAGGGGCTGAGCTTTTGGGACTGGGGCATGGACTTTGAAATGGTGTTGACAGCCAGAAGTCATCATGGGGACTGTGCCTAGAGAAAACTAGATGGGAGGTTCTGGAAGAGGGGTTGTCAGGGGACACGGGGAGATTGGGCCTCCTCCACCCTTAGACTCACAAACACAGGCAACAACTGTCCCAGGGGTCCAGGGCAGCCCTCCTCCCTCTGACCCAGGGGTCCAGGGCAGCCCTCCTCCTTCTGACCCAGGAGTTCAGCCCCAGCCCTCCTCCCTCAGACCCAGGGGTCCAGACCCCAGCCCTCCTCCCTCAGACCCAGGGGTCCAGACCCCAGTCCTCCTCCCTCAGACCCAGGAGTTCAGCCCTAGCCCTCCTCTCCAAGACCCAGGGTTCCAGGCCTCCCTCCTCCCTCAGAGCTAGGGGTCCAGCCCCAACCCTCCTTCCTCAGGCCCAAGGGTCCAGCCTCAACCCTCCTCCTTCTGACCCAGAATTCCAGGCCCGGCCCTCCCTCAGACTCATGAGACAGGGGTCCACAGTGCACAGCTGGTGGATGTTTCCACAGAGACTAAGCAGGATGGGGGAGTACTTCCTGGGTCCTGAGTCAGCGAATACCCAAGGGAGTCTCAAGGTCACATTTCTGGGAAGGTCATAGCCACCCACTCTGTATCCGTTCCCCAGGGGGCCCATGGCACCATGCCTCTTTCCTTTTCCCTCCCCCTGGGAAGCTGGTACATTCCTGGGTCCTGCCTGAACCCCCCCTCGGCCCCCCATCAATGGCGGAGTCCGAGCATCCTTGCACAAAGCATCAATTCTTCCAGCAGATCAGCCTTGTGAAGGCGCCTGTATTTGCAGGACCTGGGCATCAGGGTCCCAGCTCAACCTCCCTTCCTCGGCAGCAGAAGAGGCCCAGCTTTTCCTCACTCAGTACCCACAAGTGTAGCTTCCTAGTCCCCTAAACCTCAGACTTAGACCCCAGCTCCTCCTCCCTCAGACCCAGGGGTCCAGCCCCAGTCCTCCTCCCTCAGACCCAAGGGTCCAGACCCAGCTCTCCTCCCTCAGACCCAGGAGTTCAGATCCCAGCCTCCCCCTTTAGACATAAAAGCACAGACCCCAGCCTCTCCGCTCTGACACAGAGGTACAGACCCCAGCCTCCCTCCTCAGACACAAGCGTCCAGACTCCAGCATCCTCCCTCAGACACAGGGATACAGACCCTAGGCTCTTCTCTCAAATGCGAGAACACAGACCCCAGCCTTCCCACTCTGATACAGGAGAACTGACTCTAGCCCTCCTCTCTCAGACACAGGCGGCTGAACCCCAGTTTCTCCTCTCTTGAAAACTTTGGACCCCTAAACCACGATCCTGCCTTCTGTCCTTTGTCTACTGAGTGTCTGGAGATGAGGACCCTAGATGGGGGCGTCCAGGGGTGAGTCAGCGGCTTCACACAAAGTCCTCCCTGTGGCCCCCACGTTCCTGGGATACTCGGGACTCCCTGGATTCCAGGCTTCTGGCCCAGCCAGGGGGTGAGGAGTCCCTCAGAGGGTCACCCTGAGCGTGGGGTTCCCGGAAGAATGCAAGCCTCCGTTGAATTCTGCTTGTCCAAGTCTTTGCCTCAGTTACCCTTCTGCTCCTTGCTCTATGAAGACCTGGCAGCCCACCCCACTGCCCTGTGTGTCCACAGAGGGGCCTAGGTGCCTGGTGTCTACAGGCAGAAACCATGGGTGATTGGGTTCTGGTGCCATGGGCCGTTGGATGCTGGCGGGACTGGCTGCATCCAGCACACCACCCCAACACACATACATACACCCAGAGAGAGAGAAAGCTGCCTTTGTGTTCCCCAAGTCGGGGACAGGCCAGGCTCGCACGACATTAACCCACCCCTGGGCCCTAGCCCTGCTGGGTCTAAGGCCTTGGAATCTGTAGTGGAACCTAACCTCCACCCCCACACTCCGGGAACCGGGCATCCAGTTCATGAGTGGGTCGGGGGCCAGTGATAGATATCTCCCAAGACCCATTCTTTGGGGTGATTCACAGCGAAAGGAGGTCCCTCTATGTTCTTAGTGGCTGCTTAGAATTGTTAACAGGGAGAAGTGAGTCACCCTAGAAGGGAAACTTAACTTGGGAACAACAAAGTCCCCCTCCACAGGGCTTCCCAAGCTTAAGGATCTCTTTATTCTTTCTTGGAATCTAAATACCAGCTTTCCCTGCTTCCTTCTGTCGTACCCAGTTTCCTCCTGTGCCCCCCCACCCCCTGCCCCCAACCCTTTGTGCCTCTCTGAGTACAACTGACCTTTGGCATATTTCTATCCACCTGGACCTTTTTCTCTCAACATCTGCCTTATCTTCCTCTTCTGATATTCTCAACAAATAATGAGCCTGAAGAGATGGGACACTTTTTTGAAAGGCAAATTATAGGCTCCAGTCTCCCAATCCTGCTGATTGGGTAAGGAGATGTAGTGACCTCCTAAAGACGGGTGGTAAGGGTCCTTCGTAAAGATCCAATAGAAAGAAAGGAAGGGAGGGAGGGAGGGAGAAAGGCAGGCAGGCAGGCTGGGCATGGGGGCACAGGTATGTAATCAATCCCAGTACTTGGGAGCCTGAGGCAGGAGGATCGCTACAGGTTTGAGACCAGCAGGGGGGCTACATAGTGAGTTTAAGCTCAGCTTTTTGTATATAGCGAGACCCTGTGTCTAAAAAAGGGTCTGGGCAGTGGTAGCACATGCCTTTAATCTCAACACTTGGGAGGCAGAGGCAGGCAGATCTCTGTAAATTGGAGGTCAGTCTGATCTACAGAGGGAGTTCTAGGATAGCCATGGATATATACAGAAACAAAAACAAAAATAAAACAAAATAAAAAAAAGACAGACAACTGGATATCGAACAGAAGCGCCATAAATGGGACCTTTGAGGACCATGTTCCCTGGAAGGAGAAACTGAGGCCCAGAGAAGGATAGACACTGACATTAAACTATGCCAGAGAAGACTGGCTGCCTGGACCAAGACCCAAGCCTGGAGCTCTCCCCAGGACGCCAAGCTTGCCTTCTGTTTATAAAGCCCCACAGCATGTAATTTAGAGGTCATTAATAGAAGGGATTAAGGTGCCAGGAAGCAGTGACTTTAAAATCAAACCAGGGACAAGGCTTAGAGTTACCTCCCAGAAGTACCTGAGATTTGAATCCCGAACTGAATAGGATATCAGCTGAGGCTACATCCAGGTTCTAAGCATCCAAGGGCTCAGGGGCTGCATAACCCCAGTGGGCAGAGATTTTATGATTCCACATATGTCAAGGCAACAGTTCATCCCCATCATTGAGAATCTTCTTTCTCTTTTCTCAGCACTGGGGAATTGAACCTCAGACCTCTCACATGTTGGGCAAATGCATTGTCACTGAGCTACTTTCCCAGACCCTCACTGGCTGCTAATTCTAGGCAAGTAATCACTGAGCCACACTCCTATCCCCTCATTGGTGGATTCTAGACACCTATTACTAATAAGCTTCCTCCGTAGCATGCACACACACACACACACACACACACACACACACACACACACACTACACACTCCCTTCTTTTTTGTGCTTTTGTTTTGAAACAGGACATCACTAACTGATCCTGGCAAGTCTTGAACTCATGCCTCAGCATTCTGAGCAGCTGGGATTACAGGCCACCATGGCCAACCAAATTCTAGAAACAGGGAAATGTCAAGGTTCTAAAGACTTCCAGCATCCTAAGGGCGTCAACGTTCTAAAGAACCTCAGGCTCTTTGTTTATTGACTTGCTGGTTCCAGGATCCTATGAGCCTAGTTTTCATGAGTAAGAACAAAGAGAAATCAAAATGGATGGAAATATACCAAGAGTCCCAAGCTCTCACCTGGGAAACTGGGGCATGCCCGTTGCAGAGGAGGGACTGGGGAAAGTTAGGAAGCAACTGCAGAAGTCTACAGAAGAAAGGCAGAACTTCTGAGGTCAGCCCTGCTCCCCAGCCTCGTCCTCAGCTGCAACCCTTGAAGTGGCAGGTGTGACCACACTCAACTTAGAAGGTCTCACATCCTCAGTCATGAAGTTCAACACTGTCACTTGATAGAACTGGAGCCAGGAAAGAGGGCTCCCAGCCCTGAGTCACTTGTTCCCAATTTGTCTCTCAACTCCCTATAGGTGTCCTCAGTCCAGCTTTTGTTCCCCAGCCACCTCCCCATCACGTATTCTTAGGCAAAGTAACTTGACCCACCAGGGAGGAGTGTCCCGTGGCAGATATGAGACTCATAGGGTTCTAAGTGTGAGCGTTCAGGTGACATTTCCTGACCTTGTCTCCAGCCTCAGGGTCACCCTGTCTTGGGGGTCTTTAGCATCCCTCAGTGAGTGAGGAAGACGTGTGCACATCCTGGAGGGGCTCTTCTGTGAAGTGTGGCCTGGGTGTGTGAATGGGTGGGAGGGTTTGGGGAGACATTTGTGGAATCCACGTGTGTGCCCACATGCCAACATCCCCTATCCCACTTCACACATCTATACGGTCGCTACCCTGACTGACTCCTCTTTCCAGGAGCAAGGAGGGATACTTCGATGGAGGATGTCTGGAGAGGGAAGGTAGAATGGGGGGGGAGTGGACAGAGGGACAGTGGAATAGGAAGAAGAAAGGAGGTGGCTAGGTGGGGAAATGGGGGAATGACAGGGGACAGAGAGCCAAGGGGATGAGGCAGATGGGGGACAGAGAAGGAAGGAGATACAGGGTGTCAAGGAGACAGGGAGAGAGATGGTGAATGGGGACATGGAGGGAGGGCAGTAATGCAGGAGACAGAGCAGAGTGAATAGGGGATGGGGGGGCAGGAAGAGTGACCCAGGAAAAAGGGACAGAGGTGGGGGACAAAGGCAGAATGGAAAGACGGTAAGGGGGAGGCCAGGAGAAAGGGGGCAGATAGAAGGAAGGACAGGACTTGAAGACTGAGGGACAGAGGACAAGGGTGGGAGTAAAGCAGTGAGAGAGAGACACAGAGAGAGAGGGATCTAAAGACCAGGACGGAAGGACAGTGGGACCGGCTTGGAGAAGGCGGGCTTGGGGACACGGGGAGGGGGGGGGGAGAGGGTCTCAGGGCCTTTGTCCCCGCGGGATCAGGGCCTGTGCGGGGTGGGGGGGCTGCGGCACGGCGGCCGGGGCCCGCACCCCCCCTCCCGCCAGCGGCTCCGGGCTCCTAGCCCGCGCTGCGCTTTGTCCCGGAGACGAGGGTCTCCCGCAGCCCCCACCCCCCGACAAGCGCATTGTTCGGGCCTCTGCAGGCCCCCAGGCGACCCGGCTGTCACCGCGGCGCGACCCCTCCTCAGCCCCACTGCAATACGCACACCTCCCTCGTCATCTCGATATAGCCCGCCGACCCGGCCCCCACCCCCGTCACCCTACCTGGCCCCGCCGCGGCCGCCCACAGCAGCAGCAGCGGCCACTGGAAGCGCCGGGCCCGGCCCATGGTGCCGCCGCCGCCACCGCCGCCGCCGCCGCCGCCGCTCGCTCCCGGCCCGGCACCTGCACCTCCCGCGCCGCCGGCCCCGCCCCCGAGTCCGGGCCCGCCCCCGCCCCGCCCACTGCGCGCCTGGGTGGGCGTGGCGTCGACTGAGGGGCGGGCCCGGGACGGGGGCAGAGAGGCCCAGACAATGCGGGGAGAGGGAGGACCAGAGCGCGGACGGGGCGCGCAGCAGGGAGAGGGGAGCGCAGGACAGAGGGCGGACTGGGGCGCGTGGACTGGGCGTGAGCGTGACGACGTCGTGGGAGCCATTGGGGGCGGACTCGGGAGAGTGGAAGGTCGGGAGGGTCGTGTGAAGGTGCAAAGGTGTGCGTGCGTGTGCGCGCAGGCGTAGCTAGGGCGAGTGGGGCTCCCTAGACGATGCTGCACTGGAGACACGGGAAGATGCGCAGGCGATGTACCGGAGTGTGCGTGAAAGATGCTTGAGATATGCGTGGGTGAGGCGCGGGAGATGCACGGGGGAATGCATGGAAGACGCAAGGGAGATGCTCGAGTTTGTGCAGAAGATGCATAGGCGACCCACAAGGGGGGTGCGTGGGAGATGCTCTGGAGATGCGCTGGAGGGCGATGCTCGGAAGCGCGCGAAGATGCCGGGTGCTGGCATGTGCTGTGAGTGTGAGCTTTGGGGGAGAGGGTGTGATGCGGCAAAGGGGAATGTGAGCAGGTGAGGAGGAAGGAATGCGAGGCTGGGCAATGGGTGGCTGGGCAGGTATGGACTTCTCAGGGCAGGGCATAGAATGGAGTCAGCTCCCTCCCCTCTGGTCTTGACCATGAAATCTCAAGTTTCAGCTTTGTTTCCCTGGGAGGGGCCCCCCAGAATGCTAACCGGACTGGAAGGAAGTCTCAATCCTAGGCCCCGGGGAGGGAGAGGCCTCTAGGGCGACCTTCCAGGTGTGGTATCCAAACTCTGCACCCTTCTCCCCACTGTCTGGTCCAGTATGTGTCTCTGCCTTTCTGGTTCCATTCCCCAACCTGGAGGCTGACTCACCCCTCCAGACTTTGGTCCATTCTTTCTCTTGGGCGTGGGTTCTCAAACCCGCTCTTGTGGACACCTGAAGGCCTGGAGCAGGCTTGTGACACATAGGATCCAGAAGAGTGAGAAACTGGGATGGGGGGGGTTCTACTTCTCACAGTACTCAAGGACCACAGGTAAACAGGGTCCACCTATGTCTATTCTGGAAAGCTCTGCTCTTTAATCTCCATCACTTCAAAACTGTTGTATATCTAGGTCAACCAAGGGTCATCATCACACAACACATCCTGCCCAGGTCCCAGCCCCCAGCATCCTCTTTGTCATCAGATCCCAACTCCTGTGTTCCTAGGACTAAGCCTCCCAGCATCCCCTCTGACCTCAGGACCAAAACTCTCAGCATCATATCCCCAGGACCATGGCTCCCAGCATCCTCTCCGTCCTCCAGACCACAGCTCCCAGCATCATATCCCAGGACCATGGCTCCCAGCATCCTCTCCATCCTCCAGACCACAGCCCCCAGCATCATATCCCCAGGACCATGGCTCCCAGCATCCTCTCCGTCCTCCAGACCACAGCTCTGTATATGACTGCAGACCCACAGCAGTCAGCAGCCTCCTTCTTTTCCCAGTCTCAGCTTACCACTTAGATCAAGTCGGTCACCCCCGCGACTTGGGTGAGGTGAGAGTAAAGCATGAGACTGTCTCAGGGATTCTTGTTCAGGGTGTACTAGCCTGTTCTCTGTTGTCAGTAACATGATGACAGAGACTGGGCGAGGAAGGAAGGAAGGAGGTTTCTTTTGGCAAACAAACTAGGGGCTGCCTCTGCTGATGGCCTTCCTGCTGAGAGTCCTCAGGATGTCACATGGCAGGAGACAGGGAGCACAGGCGTCTCTCCTGGTTGCTCACCTTCTTACCCAGCTGCCAGTGTTCAGTCATGAGGGCTCCACCCTGATGACTTCATTGATCCTAAGCAGCCCCACAGGCCCCACCTCTGAGCACCATAGTTGGATTAAGTTCCCATCCTCTTAATGGCTCACAGGGGATTGGATTTCTCCTGTGTGTGTGTGTTTGTTTCTGTGTGAATGTGTGTTTCTCTGTGTGTGTTTTTGTGTGAACATGTGTATATATCTGTGTCTGTGTGTCTCTGTGTGTGTGTGTTTGTGTGTTCCTGTGTATACTAGCTGTGGAAGATAACCTTAGGTGTCAGTCCTTGTGGGGTGTGTCCACCTTTTCTTCTCTTGAGATAAGCTCTCACTTACTAACACTTATCAATAGTCTAGACTACCTGGTCAACAAGCCTCGGACTTCCTTCTATCTCTGTCTCCAGGCTCCTGGGATTAAAAGCACATACCACCATGCCTGACTATCTTTCACATGGGTTCTGGGACTCGAACACAGGTCCTAATGCTTGCATGCTGAGCACTTCACTGACTGATACAGCTCCCCAGGGTGGACTTTCAACATAGACATTGTTGGTATGCACTCATGGTGGCGCATGCCTGTATTCTCAGTGCTCAGGAGATGGCAGGAGTTCAAGGCCAGCTTCCACTGTGTAGTTTGGAGCCAGTATGGCCTCCACGAGGTCCCATTTCAGTGAGGGAGGCGATCTTGCCTATGAGTTTCCTTCAGTAGATTTCTTTGTTCAACTGTCCTTTTCTTCCCCCTGCCCAGCCTCCCTGGTAATTCTAGCCCCAGGGCTATCTGCCAGCCATCTTTCAAGATGAGAGGAGCTGTCCGTTCTCAGGATAGATAGATGGCCAGGTCAAGCCAAAGCTACAGGGCGATTGCTGTCTGTCGTGTGTAGTACCTCTCTCTCTCCCCCTCTCTCCCCCTCTCTCCTTCCCCCCTCTCTCTGTGTGTGTGTTCTCATACATGGAAGCGGGGGGGGGGGGGTGTGCTGTCAGTTCCCTTGGAATTACAGGCATTTGCTCCATGCCCGGCTTGTTACACGTGTTGTAGGACCCCAACTCTGGTCCTCAGGATTGACAGCAGATACTCTTAGCGTGAACAATCTCTCAGCCCCCCTTCTCCTCTCCTCTCTGCCCCAGCACACAAAGTGTCCCACTTTAGCCCAGGCTTGACATCAGATCCTACCTCTATCTCTTGAATCCTAGGATTTGTGTCTCCCTGTGCCAGTGGTTGTCACTCATCTGTCCCTAAGCCAGTGTCTGTGACTGTGGGGGTCTGAATGAGTATGGCTCCCATAAGCTCATATGTTTGGATACTTGGTCTCCATTTGATAGGACTTTTTGGGGAGGATTAGGAGGTGTGTCACTGGGGGCTGGCTTTGAGGGCTCAAAAGACTGGCACCATTCATACTTGGCTCTTTCTCCTTAACTCATGGAAATGTGAGCTCTCAGCTGTTCCTGCTGCCTTGCCTGTGCTCCTCTGCCATGGACTCCAACCTGAACATAGGCCCAATTAAAGGCTTTTTATTTTAATTTTTATTCTTTACATACATTTTATCTTGATGGCAGTTTGCCCTACCTCCAATTCTTCCAGTCCCCCTCCCCTCCCCTCTCCCCTGGATCCACTCCTCCGTTCCCCCCGCCCC
The DNA here is from genome assembly GCA_902806775.1 of Microtus agrestis. Lineage (NCBI taxonomy): Eukaryota > Metazoa > Chordata > Mammalia > Rodentia > Cricetidae > Microtus > Microtus agrestis. Next base: position 969,567 of record CADCXT010002393.1, read on the forward strand.
AAAAGAGCAGGCCTCCCAGGGATATCAGCCATACACAGAATAACACATTACAATGGGGCAAGGCACAGACCCTCATATCAAGGCTGTCAGTTCCCTTGGAATTGCAGGCAACCCAGTAGGAGGAAATGGCCCCAAGTGCAGGCAAAAGAGTCAGAGACACCCCTACTCCTGCTGTAAGAGGTCCCACAAGAACACCAAGCTACACATAACATATATGCAGAGGACTCAGCTCAGACCTATACAGACTCGGTGATGCTGTGGTTCAGTCTCTGTGAGTCCCTGTGAGCTCCGCTTAACTGATTCAGGGCTATGTCCTCAACCCCTCTGGCTCCTACAACCCTTCCTCCCCTTTTCTTCGGGGTTCCCCTGGCTCTGCCTAGTGTTTGGCTGTGGGTATCTGCATCTGCTCCCATCAGTTGCTGGGTGACTCCTCCCTGAGGACAACTGGACCAGGCACCAATCTATGAGCATAGCAGAATACCACTAGGGATCATTGCGTTGATAAAGGTTTTCTTTTCTTTTCTCTTTTCTTTTTGGGTTTTTGAGACAGGGTTTCTCTGTAGCTTTGGAGCCTGTCCTGGAACTGCTCTGTAGACCAGGCTGGCCTTGAACTCACAGGGACCCGCCTGCCTCTGCCCCACCCCACCCCCAGTGCTGGGATTAAAGCCACCACTGCCTGGCGCTAAAGGCTTTCTCTTCTCCGTTGCTTTGGTCAAAGCATTTTGTCTCAGTGATAGAACCACAGCTAAGACAATGGCCAAGGGGGGCGGTGCCATAGGTCCTGCCTCTGGTTAGAGTAGCAGTCAGCCTTCAAGCCCAGGTGGGTGGCGGAGAGGCAGTTGCTGGCAGGGAAATGTGAACTGCCACACCCCTTGCTCCTTTTGAAGAACAACAGTGATCTTGTTCTGGTGTCTACATCTTCAAATTACTGCAGGATGCAAGGGCACGGGAACCAAGTCAGGGAAAGGAAACACCAAGCCGGGTTTTGTCCACTGAATGTTTAAAAGCAGGTTTTCCTTCATTTTCCCAAAGAAATCGCCGGAGTAAGTGACCCCTTTGCTATTGACTCCCAACAAGGGTGTGAGGCCGGGGATGGAGGCAGCCATCTTGAGGTTATGAGGTAGGCAAGCCTGGGACATTTAGGACATTTAGGATACTGAATCAATGCAGGAATTCCCCTAACTCACGCTGTTTTTTATATGAGAAAATCAATTTCCTTTTTACTTCCAACCAGTGTGAGTCGGGTGCCGTCTCGGCCACATGATTAGTCCAGAGTATGTGGAAGCAATCCCGCTTGCCAACTAGAATGTTCTAAGTGGTGAAAACTCTTTTTGGCTTTTTTCCCCCCAGTTACTTCTCCTTACTTGTAGCAAGATCCCTCCCACAGCGTCTGTTTCCTGATTCCCCATGAGTAGGCTGTGCTTCGTGAGAACCACTGGATGGGGGTGACCTTCCCTGGCCCCAAGCAGAGGATAGCCGTGGGCAGAACTGGCTTTGGTGGATCCTTTAGCTAAAATGTGAGAACTTGCAAAAAAAAAAAAGGGGGGGGGATTCAAATGTTTTTGGTCTTTAGTCCCACGGTAGGCATATTTGTCTACTATGTGGGAAGTCCAAGTAGGCAGTCTAGAGAGAAAGGTGGGGGGCGGGGGTGGCTCAGGGAAGAAATATGAGAGGGAGGGAGGTGGGGAGGGAGGGGGAGAGAGCAAGGGGAGAGAGAGAGGGAACGGTGAATGCAGGGAGAGAAGAGGATGGGGGGCTTTGAGGGAGGTGAGTCAGTAGCGTTGGCACACAAGCCTGAGGACTTGAGTTCGATGCCCAGAAAAGCAAAAATAAAAAGCTGAGGTGGTGGCACTGGCTTGTGATCCCATCACCGAGGTGACTGGAGTGCCGTCCCTGGAGCTTGATGACCAGCTGGCCCAGCCCACTTCAGGCTGTGAGCCGTGTACACACGTGCTCAGCAGGTGGCGGCGGAGGGACGGAGTCTGCAGGAAGGAGCTGCCCTGATTTATACAGCTTTCAGGTTCCTTCTCGTCCCCTGCAAATCTCAGGAGACCCAGGACTCTGCTTAGACTCTAACCTCCCTCTCTATGATACCAGTTTCTGCCTAAGTCAGCACAAAGCGATTTTTATCTCTTGCAGCCAAAAATCCTGGAAGACCAACTCAGGAGCCAGGACACTAAGGCCCATCGCAGGGTGTGGAATAAAGAAATGTGACCTTACCCTTCCACATCTGCCAGAGGACACCAGACGGTGGCAATTTCTATCCTCTGAGCCCTACTGCAAGGCATCGTGGGAGAGGAACCTTAGCCTCCATGTCTTTTGCAAGGCTTCATGGTGACATTATCTTCCATGTGAAACAGAAAGCCTCTCATACGGCATCAACTTCGGTTCTCTTGGCTGCAGGGCATCGTGGGGAATACTGTCTTGGCTGAATTATTATTATTTCTTCTTGGAAGGCATCAGCAATAATATATAGTCTGGGGACAGGACTCTTGGAACAGTGCTTGCCCCAGAAATCTGAGAGCCCGAGTTCAGAGTCTCAGTACCATGTGGAAAAGCCACGGTGCATCTGTTTGGTTTGGTTTGGTTTTTTGAGAAAGGGTTTCTCTGTAGCTTTGGAGCCTGTCCTGGAACTCACTCTGCAGACCAGGCATTCCTCGAACTCACAGGGATACATTTGCCTCTGCGTCCTGTGTGCTGGGATTAAAGGTGTGCGCCACCACCGCCTGGCTCACCACAGTTCATCTGTAACTACAGTACTGGTGAGGCAGTGGATCTCTGGAGCTGGCCGGCAACCAACACCGTCAAACTGATGGGCTCAGTGTTCTGTGAGAGACCCTGTCTCAGAGCAGTGAGGTGAGGGGCTGGGGGGAACTGGATGCTCTTCCAGAGGACCAGGGTTCAATTCCCAGCACCCACCTGGCCGGTTACAATTGTCTGTAGTTCCAGTTCCAGAGGAACTGATGCCCTCATTCAGACCTGCAGGCAGGCAAAATGCCAATGCACATATAAAAATAAATAAATCATTAAAAAAACAATCAAACAAAGCCGGGCGGTGGTGGTGCCTCTGCCTTGTTCACTGGTACAAAAATCTTTTATTTATTTATATATATAAAATAAATTAGAGGAGTAACAATGATAATAATAACAATAGCAACAACATTCGCCAAGAGCCCCCGCTGCCTGCAGCCTTTGCTCTGCTTCTCTTCTGGTTCTTAGAAAAGTTGAGGCCCGAAGACAACACAATGGCGCACACGAGGGAGGACAAAATCCCTGGATCCAGCCAGGGCTGGGGGCTCAACCTCAGGTCCAGAGGAGGACACCCCACAGTCTGAAGGTCAGGAGCAGGGAGACGGTGGAGACGACGAGGCTCAGGTGGGCAGCGCCTGGCCTTGGGGCAGCGCTTCTGAGGCCATTACAGCCACTGCGGTCGCAGCAGGAGACGTTGACGTGGGTCAGGAGGAAGGCGTCTGCCACATGGGAGCCTTGGCACCAGGAAGCTGTGGCGCAGCCTCGCACAGTGTAATTCTGGTTTCCCAGCACTGAGGAAAGAGGAGGATCAGTGAGCCAGGAATTCTCAGGAAAGAGGCAGGCTCCTGGTGCTGGTCACTATAGCCACCTGCATCCCCTATTGTGAGCACCGCTCCCAAAATATGTTCCAGGGGACCCCCGGTAGTCTCTCAGACTCACACCAGGTTTGCTTTCATAGGAACTCTAAGATGTCATCTGGCCCTTCCGAGCTTCTGAGTGTCTGAGAGATACTTTTCCAGAGAAACCCCAGGACAACTGATATTGCAACAGGCTGAACACGAAAGCAGACAACGAGGACCAGATGTCTGATATTAGATCCAGACGGGAAGAGGGTTGCCACACCATAAACAATGACAGTCCCCTCTTTGCACTTTTTCATTATGACAAACACAGGCTGTTTTTTCCCCATCATCAATACTATTATTTATGAGGCCAGCTATAATGGGACACGCCTTGAATCCCAGTACTTGGGAGGCAAAGGCAGGCGGCTCTCTGTGAGTTTGAGGCCAGTCTGGTCTACATAGAGTTCCAGGATAGCCAGGGCTATATAGTGAGACCCTGTCTTAAAAATTATTTAGTTAATATGTAACAAGGCGGATTGTTGTTGGTTTGACAGGGCCAATCCTCTTACTGCGATTTGTCCTTTATGCAGATAAGTACCATCTTTTCCATAGGAAAATCCACCCAGGATAGGTCCTGTCCATCTGTCAATCAGTCTGGTCAGCGCCCTGTGCCCCAGAGGGTCCCCTTCCAGTTCCCACGGGACCTTACCATCTAAGCCAGTGGCCTCCAGGCACTGATTCATTGGTCCCCGGCAGTCAGTGAGGGAAATCTCTTTGGAGGAACACCCATGGGTGCTGTTCCCCTCACAGCTGTAGCACTGGAAGCCATTCGGTGGTAAGCCCTGAAGATCCAGAACTTAAAGATGAAAAAAAAAAAGACAGGGACCGAAGATAAGCATTGGGACCTTGCAACCATCCAACATCTGCCCACGCTCAGCCCAAGATGCTAGGGCGCCACCTGGCGGTCATATGTGGGAACTACACTTTCTTTTGGGGTCCTGTTCTCTAGAACTGAGCCCCACCCACATCCAGCAAGGCTTTTGGGGGGACCCTTAACTAACTGTGTATTATGAAACAAGCCCCATTCTCTCAGAAGTTACCATACAGAGTGGTATTCACTGTGACAGCCATTGGCCATCTGTCTTTCTTAAGGTTTAAATTAATTAGCTTAGCCCGGCGGTGGTGACGCATGCCTTTAATCCCAGCATTTGGGAGGCAGAGGCAGGAGGATCTCTGTGAGTTCAAAACCAGCCTGGTCTACAAGAACTAGTTCCAGGACAGCTAGGCCTGTTCCACAGAGAAATCCTGTCTCGTAAAACCAAAAACCAACCAACCAATCAAACAAATTAATTAGTGTTAAATATAATTCCAGGGCTTGATAAGATGGCTCAGCAGGTAGAAGAGTTTGAGGCCAAGTCTGATGATGACCTGAGTTTAAGTCCTATGACCCACATGGTGGAAGGAAGAACTGGCCCCTGAAAGTCGTCTTCTGACCTCCACACGTGGACCACGGCGTGCTCACTTGCATGCATGAACATACATACACAAAATAAATGCAAATTTAAACATCAAAATGATATGCGTGTGCACTGTGTGACCTGCAGAGGCCAAAAAAGAGAATCAGAACCCGCAGCTGGAGTTAGCGGTGGTGGCTGCCCAGTGTGGATGCTGGGAACTGAACTTAGGACCTCTGGAAGAACAGCCAGTGGTCTTAACCTCCGAGCCACCTCTCTAGTCTGTTTTTGACACTTTTAAAAAAGATGAATTTATTTTAGTTCATGTCTACGTGTTTTGCCTGCACCTGGGTCTGTGTACCTTATGCATGCAGTACCCATGGAGTCCAGAAGAGGGCATCAGATCCCCGGAACTGCAGTTACAGTTGTGAGCAGCCATGTGGGCGCTGGGACTCAAACCTGAACCACCTCTTGGGCTCTATTTAATACATTTTCATGAAATAGCTTCTTTGACCTTAACCTCATGCTGACTGTGTTGAGACACCACAGTGGCCAGGACAGCCTGGTTCTACTTTTTTAGGACTCACGGCTTTGTCACCAGACAGTTCTGACCCAGGGTGGGCAGAGGTGTAGGTGTGTGTGTGGGGGAGTTGAGTGGGCTGAGTGTGCTGAAGGAGGGGCCCTGAACCCGGCTTCCAGGAAGAGGTAATAACTGACCCTGGAAGGAGAGAGAGGACTTAAGAGAGAGAGAATGGCAGTTCCAGACAGAGCCAACAGCATCCACCCCACCCTGTCCCTCACCTGGGCCACCATTGCAGTGGCTGGAGTTGCAGCATTTCAGGAAGTGAAAGGTGTGGTTGCCGTGGAAACCGGCTATCGGACACCCGGGAAGACTGCCACAGCCTTTGTTGTAGTTCTCATCCTTCAAGTTCCCTGCAAGGGGCAGAGGTCAGGTTGTGGTAAGGGGCTGGTTGTGGATTGGCTGCCTCTGGGTACCCCCGTTTCCTTAGAGGCCTCTTGTTTTTCAGGCTAACTTCACCCCTGGCCAAAGGACTGCACTTTCAATCCTCCCTTTGCTGTATGATGAAGGAGGCTCATATGATAAATAGAACTTCATGCATTTGTGAAATTTCCAGAAAGAACCCCTACTAAAAGAAAGGATGGTTGTTCGTATGTGTGTGTGTGGGGGGCAGTTGCCTCTAGCTACAGTCCTGGTGCTTGAGGGCCTCCCAGGTACAGCCTGGAAGAGGACCTCCCTGCAGGTGAGCACTTACGTTCCATGCTCCGCAGGGTCACCACTTCAACACACTGTTCTCCAGGATAGCGGCATTGCAGGCTCTGCTCCCGGCCCCTCTCACAGCTCTGGTCCAAAGAGCTACAGGACATACACTCAAGGTACCGGCCCCGGGGAAAGGCAATCCCCCCGGCCTCCTAGGAAGAAAGGAAAGGGGTGGGTTGGAGGCCCAGCTTCCGCAGAGAACTCCCCTCTGAACCCATCAGTCAATCACCAAGCCTACTTATCCCAAACCGTTCTAGAACTTAGGCCGTCCTTTTCAGTCTTGGGTACCCCTCAATATCAGCCTCTGTTCTTGCCATGACTACCCTCCATCTCGTTCTCTCACGCAGCCCTAGGAGGAAGTCTTTAAAGTCTCCTCTGCTCTACCCTCCCATAGCTTCCCGCTGTTCTTAGAATAAAGCTTAACTACCTGATTGCGACCTTCAAGGTCTACTGAAGACTGTGTCCTGGTGACCTCTCCTGCCTCATCTCCCAGCACCAGCTCTTCCATACCTGCTCCCCCCTCCCCCCATCTCAGAACACAGACCCTCACCAGACTCCAGCCCTTCCTCTATTCTGTTGTCTTTGTCTAGAACACTCTTCCTTAGCCTTCCTAATGCCTCCTCCTTCATCATCTTATCTTATTTATCACCTCTTCGAGGCAGGGGCTCTACCACTGAGCCACACCCAGCCCCACACTGGGGGATTCTAGGCAGGGGCTCTACGATCAAGTTACATTCTTAGCCCTTAATTTTTTTGAGGGGAAGGGGGATGCAAGGTCTCACAATGTAACCAGAACCCAGAATCCTTTATCTCCAGCTGTTTCATCAAATAGCACATTCTTATCTCTGCCTTTACTCTAGGATGGTCTATCTTATAGTCACAATTATCACTCACGGATGTATGAACCAAAAGATCAAAGCCTTACTTGACGGATCCATGATAACTTTGTTATTTTGCTCAAAGTGTCTAGCGGAGGCCAATTGGACCAGTTGCTTTTCCCTGGAAACACCATGCCACCCTTTCCCCAGGCTTTGGCTCATGCCATCCTCCGGCCTGGCACAGCCTCTCTTTCCTGACCCAGGAGATTAGAGCTGCGTCTGAGCAGAGGCAAGCCCACTGGCAAGCTCAAGGCAATTAGGTGAATCATTCCACCCGGAGCCAAATCATCTATCTTCTTCAAGGAAAAATGCCTAAAAGGCCCACAGCATGCTCCTTCCCTCAAACAGCCACGAAAACCAAAAGCAGATCTTTCTCCAGGCACCATGGTGCATTCCTGTCACCCCTGGACTTTGGTGGGTGAGGCTGGAAGATGGCAAGTTTTGGGGCTAGCCTGGGGTACATAGTGAGACTGGGTCGCAGGAAAACAAACAAACAGGAATTTCCAGCACACTTCTCCCCAGGATGCTCTTCTGACTGTGGGTCATGTGACCTTCAGGAAGCATCTTAGTTCCTTTTTTTATTTCCTTATTATCCATTCACAAATCTCTCTCCAGTCTCACAAATGATCTTACCCGTCATGGTGACGGCAGTGGAGAGAACCACGTGGGAGACTGGGGCAGGAGGATTCCCTAAGTGAGGCTGGGGCGTGGCTCAGTGGTAGAGCCCCTGCCTAGAATCCCCCAGTGAGGGGCTGGGGTGTGGCTCAGTGATAGAGCTCTTGCCTAGAATCCCCCAGTGAGGGGCTGGGGTGTGGCGCAGCCGTACAGAACTGGCTTACTCAAGACACTATCTTCCATTTGTGGCACTAAAAACAAAGGCCTGACATGCATGCCTGTGTAGTGTTGCCTTGGGTTCTCCTGCCACCACACACCTGAGTCTCTGCCTGCCTCTGCCATGGTGTGGATGTAGTTTGTCTCTGAGGTCATGTGGTTGAAAGCTCAGTCTTCAGAGTGGTAGAGTGAGAGGGAAGGACCTTTATGGTAGGGAGCAAGTGGGAAGCTGTCCAGTCGTTCACAGCATGGCTTAAGGAAGGGATTAATTAATAAATTAATTTTGGAAAGGAGTTTGAGTTGACTCCCAGAAATTAAAACTGTTCTTAATTTTTTCCTTCATTTTATTTTATGTGCATGCAATACCAGCAGAGGTCAGAAGAGGGCGTAGAACCCCGGAACTGGAGTTATTGCCTGATGTGGGTACTGGGAACTGAACCTGGGTCCTCTGGAAGAGCAGTCAGTGTCTTAACCACTGAGCCACCCCAGTCTGTGGTTTCCTGTGTTTTGAATTCTCCCTCAGCATGCAGTCACGAGGTGATGGGGTTTGGGAGCAGGTGCAGTGTGCTTGTGTATGTTGGGGGAAGAGCTCTGGCTGGAGCCAGCAGCACGCTGTGTGGACTTCCTGTCTCTCAAACCGCAAGCTACATAAGTATTTTCCCGTTTTTATTTATTTGGCTTGCTCTTATTTGATTGGTTTTTTGAGAGTAGGTCTTCCTCTGCAGTCTGGAACCTGCTAAGTGGACCTGGCTGGCCTGGAATTTACAGAAATCCTTCTACCGCACCCTCCATGTGTGGGATTATAGGCATATGCCACCATGCTGGGATGATAGGCATATGCCACCATGCCAGACTGTAGCTCTTTTCTTTACAACTTAGTTGGCGCTGGCTGGACAAACTTGAGGACCTGAATTTGATCCCCAGAACTAATTATAGTGGTACAGGCCTGTGACCCCAGTCTTGGGCGTTGGGGGAGAGTCTGGAGGATGACTTAGGCTTGCTGGCTGCCAGTCTATCTTCAAGTCTAGTGAGACACTTAGGAAGAGAATAAAGTGGAGAGTGACAGAATAGGACACTCATCTCCTTCCTCTGGCTATTTGTGCATGCACACACATGTACACGTATGAGCACTTGTGCATGCATGTGAGCACACACATGCTCGCACACATGTACATACATGCACATATGTGCATACATGTGTACTCACATTCGTGCACACACATGAGCACACATATCCACATGTGTATGCTCACACATGCATGCACATGTGCTCACACAGTGCTGACATACTCATGTACACACATGAACACACATAAACACACACAAGCACACAGCTCTAAATTATTCTTTTCCATCCCTTTTAATCAGTCAACGTCTGTTCTAGAACTCGCCATCCTCCTCACCCAGCTTCCCAAGTGCTTCTCTTCAAGGTGCTCATAGCCATATTCAGCTCCTGATGGGCTGATCTGTCCCAGCTCCCCCTTCACCTCCTGGCTAGGGTCTCAGGGTGTCTGAGGTGGCTACTTGCACCTCTCTAGCCCAGTCCCATGTGTCTTGGGGGAAGCTCAGCTCACTGCTGCTGGGACACCTCACGTCTGCACGTATGCTTGCCAAAAACTGGAGGGAAAATTGTCTCCAGATCAGGGGACCCTGCCCCCACCCAGCCGCCTCAGTCTCGCGACCCTCTCCCTATGGCTGTTTCCTTTCACAGCGCTGAGTCGGTGAGTTGGAACAGGGCTCGGGAATGAACCGTGCCACCTGTGAAACTTTGTCTGCCTTCTCTCTTCCAAGAATCACAGGGCCCCGAGTTCCTTCCTCTGCTGTGTACTCTTCCGAGACTCTGTCATTTGTCCAGCTTCATGGCTGTCACCCGCAAAAGCATTACACTGACATAAGGGACTCCGTCGCTCCCGGAAAAAGAAGCTTCTATCCTCGGGTCACATATCACTGAGGTCTCCCTTTCTACCCGCCAAAGCTATTTCATCAGGACAGTTTTGTCCCTGCCCAGCGTAACTGCCGTCTGGCTACCTTTCTCGTGGACAACCTCACCCTCATCCACCCGTGCTCATTTCCCCTCGTGGTCTAGTTCCCTCGAATCTGTCTCCCATGCTAAGGGCAGAAACATTTGTCAAAAATAGAAGTGTGGGTTGGGGGGCGATAAAAAAATAGGAGAGAGGGTCTAGAGATGTGGTGCAATTGGTAGAGCGCTTGCCTAGCCTGCAAAAAGCTCTGTGTTCCATCGCCAGCACCGAATAAAGCCGGTGTGATTGGTACATGCCTGGGATCCCAGCACTCAGGAGGTGGAGGCGGGAGGACCAGGCATTCCGGGCTACCCATGGCCACATGGCAAGTTCAAAGCCAGAGAAGGCTAACTAAGAAACTAACAAACAAACAAAAAACAGACATGGCAGCACTGGAGGCAGAGGCAGGTGGATCTCTGTGAGTTTGAGGCCAGCCTGGTCTACAGAGTGAGTTCCAGGACAGCCAGGGCTCCATAATAGAGAGACCTTGTCTCAAAAACAAAAACAAAAAGAAACCAATATACAAATAAACTAACCCAGGGTCATCAAGATGGCTCAGCGGGTACAGACACGTGTAGCCAAACCTGAAGACCTGGGTCCAAGACCCGTGACCATCAAAATAGAATGAGAGAAGCAACTTTCACAAGTTGACCTTTGACCTTCACGTGTAACATGGAAAGCATCTGCACACACTTAAACCAATATATATAAAAGGAAACTACGCACACACGACTCAGCCTTGCACCAGAGATGGCTTGTAGGTAGTTAGAAGAAGAGACAAACCAGGCACAAAGGCAGTCTCTTCCCTCATGAGGACCATGGGAAGCGGGCCCTCATAATCAATTCCCACCCAGGGCCAACCCTGCAGGAAGAGCAACAAGGAGTGCTGCTCCTTCCTCATCTGCTCTGGCCCTCTCTGTGTGCACTTGGACCGCTGATCACACCCTAAAGCTGTCAATCAAAAGGCTCATGAACTCCTCTTTTATCTGCTCACTGATCCCACACATTCCTCATCAAGGATCATCTCTTTTGTTGTTGTTGTTGGGGAGGAAAACAAAGATATCACACATACTAGACAGGGATTCCACCACTGAGCCACACCCCAGCCCCTCACTGGGGGATTCTAGGCAGGGGCTCTACCACTGAGCCACACCCCAGCCCCTCACTGGGGGATTCTAGGCAGGGGCTCTACCACTGAGCCACACCCCAGCCCCTCCGGCAGGGCTCTCCACTGAGCCCCCTCCCTCACTGGGGGATTCTAGGCAGGGGCTCTACCACTGAGCCACACCCACAACCCTACTTTTTTAGATTAAAACATTTTAAATGTTTGATGATGATGATGATGGTGTGGTGGTGGTGGTGGTGGTGGTGGTGGTGGTGTGTGTGTGTGTGTGTGTGTGTGTGCAGGTCAGGGGGCTACTTTGGAGAGACTCAGTTCCCCCATTCCACCTTTACATGGGATTCAGGCATTGAACTCAGGTCACAAGGCCTGAGCGACAGGCACCTTTACCCAAGGTGCCATCTCTCTGGTCCTTTCTAGTTTTTTTTTTTTTTTATTGAGACTGAGTCTGAACACCCCACTGACCTTCAGTGTGTCATCTGCCTGTATCAGCATCCGAGCAGCTAGGATAACGGGCAAGTTGCACCGAGCCTGGCGGATGTGTCGTCATACACATGACAGTCAGGTTTGTCACCTCACAGCCCAGGGATGCTTTTATAATCCCATAGTATTGGAATGGCTAGGTGTGGCAGCTCAGAGTTATAATCCCAGCTCTCAGGAAGCTGAGGCAGGAGGATCTCCCATTGTCAGCCAGCCTGCACAATACAGTGTATCTCAAGAGAGGGAGATGATTTGGGAGACACGACCGGGAGAAGTGACATGGGGCTGGGCTGGAGAGGGATGAGCGAGTTCCCAGAGTAAGGAACAGCCTTGGTGCTGGGGTGAAGGATGTAGGTCTGGGAGTGGAATCGGGGCTTCAGCTGGGGGCGGCGAGGACACCCAACTCACCAGGCCTTGGTCTGTTGCAGCCGTCTGTGGCACACACGACCTCTGACAGGCTGATGATCTTGGAGTTCACCCGGTAACTCATGGTCCTGTTGGTCTTCTCATAATGGGCACAGCCTCTCATCTCTACCTCCAGTTCTTCATCATCTAGGAGAAATACAGTCCGCTAGAGGGTCCCTAGTCCCGACCAGTCCCTGACACTCCTGGTCTCGGGGTCACCCGTCCCTAGTGCCACTCCTTGTTTGGGTCAATTCTGTTATTTTCTAGAATTATCTTCCCCTTCCCCATGCACACCATTGGGATTTTCTGGATCCATCTACAACTCTCTCCCAAGGTGAATGAAGCCAGCAGGGAGGTGCCTTCAACAGAAAGAAAAACACTAATGTTTCTGAAATAGGGTCTTGCTATGTAGCCCAGACTTGTTTGGGGGTCCCAACCCCCTTGCCTCCACTCTCCAGCAGTAGAGCTACAGGTGTGTCCCAAAGCACCAGCTCTTTAGTACCAGGTGCTTTAACCTGCTCCGCTGTCTCTCTACCCTTATCTTAGGTAGGTTTTGTGTTGGTTTGTTTGTTTTTTGAGACAGGGTTTCTCTGTGTAGCCCTGGCTGTCCTGGAACTCACTCTGTAGACCAGGCTGGTCTCGAACTCAGATATCCTCCTGCCTCTGCCTCCAGAGTGCTCAGATTAAGGGTGTGCGCCACCACGGCCCTGCTGTCTCGGATAGTTACATTTAAGTCAGATGAGGTCGTGCACATATATAATCCCAGTCTTTAGGAGGCATGTCCAAGGTCATCCTTGGCTATATTGCAAGTTTAAGGCTAGCCTGGGCTACATGATACCCTTTCTTAAAAATAATCCAGGACCAAACAACAACAACCAAACCAAATCAAATGCCCCCCCCCATGTACCACCAACCCCAAAACAAAGCAAAAATATTTGGTATTGCTACGTGTGGCACATGTGCCAATTTATGCCCTCCAGGGTCTCATCAACATGTTTCTTTTTTAGGATTAGGATTTTTTTTTTTGACACAGGGTTTCTTTGTGTAGCCCTGGCTGTCCTGGAACTAGCTCTGTAGACCAGAGGCCTTGAACTCACAGAGATCCGTCTGCCTCTGCCTCCCCAGTGCTGGGATTAAAGGCATTGGGCTTCTCATTGATACTTTATTTTAAAAAAATCTTTTTAGATAGATTTTATTATTTTGCGTGTATGAGTGTTTTGCTTGCATGCATGTCTGTGCACGATATTCGTGCCTGCTGCCCGAGGAGGAGGTGGTGAGCTGCCATGTGGGTGCCGCGAATTGAACCTGGGTCCTTTTCAAGATCCAAGCGTTTGTGTGTCTGTAGGTGAGTACGTGCACGAAAGTGCAGGAGAGGGCCTCGGATCTCCTTCCTGGAGCTGGTTATGGTGGTTGTGCACCAGCCCACGTGGATCTCTGGACTGAATTCAGGGCTACTGGAGAAGCAGCTGGTCTTAGGTGCTGAGCCATCTCTCCAGCCTCCTTAGATGTTTAAACATCTGCATTTCCTTACTGTCTGGGAGAGAGAAGGTTTTCTAGCCTATTGTTGGCGGTGGGGGTCGACCTTACCTTCCCACTCACGAAACACCGTGGTCCTGCAAAGATCCTCGTCCAGGTCACACTCCTTCACCAAGCAGTTCTGGTTACTCTCACACTGCAGGCACTTCAGGCCCTGGCAGGCTGCGAGGGGAAGAGAGGGAGGTGGTCGACAGGTTCAGAGCCAGGATCTGCTCCCTTCCCCCCCAGCTATATAGTCCAAGCTGACCTCAAACTCACAGTAACCCTCCTGCCTCAGCCTCCTGTGTGCTGGGATTACAGACATGCATCAGCTGCCGTTTGTTGTAACTCTGGCCTCTTGCAGGACTTCTAACCCTGGCTCCCATTTCGGTGTTGTGTCTTTCCAATACGACCTCGGTCAGTTCTGTTTCATGGATCTCCTATCCACTGGAGATCCAGGTTCCACCCCTTTCGGTAGCTTCTCTACCTGAGCTTCATCCTGAAGCTATAACCTCACCCATCAGCCCTCCAAAATTAGGTGAGTGAGCTCCAAAAGCATTCTTCCCACCTCCCCAACACCTCTGCTAGGTTCTAGCCCCACCTTAGTTCCACCCTCACCCAGGCGCTAGCCCCGCCCCACAACTCCTGCCCATCTTCCTTCTCTAGCTCCGCCCAATATTCTAGCCATACCCGACTTCCTTAGCCCTGCTTCAGACTCTATAACCACGCCCTCTGACTCTTCCCTTAAATTTTCTTCCTACATTTATATTATTTCATTGAACATTTTTGAAATGGTCTCATTACATATGTGTAGTCTGGAATTCTATGCAAACCAGGCGGGCCTTGAATGCGGAGATCCACCTGCCTCCGTTTAAGGGCATTTTCCCACAACATTCTGCTCTGTCCGGACTTCACCTTAATTACATAGACCAGAGGTTCTCAGCCTTCCTAATGTCGTGACCCTTAAATACAGTTTCTCATCTTTTTTTGTTTGTTTGTTTTTGTTTTTGTTTTTCGAGACAGGGTTTCTCTGTGGTTTTGGAGCCTGTCCTGGAACTAGCTCTTGTATACCAGGCTGGTCTCATCTTGTGGTGACTCCCTAACAAAATTAATTTTTTTTGCTACTTCTTTTTATTTTTTTTTTTTTGGTTTTTCGAGACAGGTTTCACTGTAGTTTTAGAGCCTGTCCTATTCTGGAACTAGCTCTTGTAGACCAGGCTGGCCTCAAACTCACAGAGATCCGCCTGCCTCTGCCTCCTGAGTGCTGGGATTAAAGGTGTGCGCCACCACCACCCAGCTCCTTGCTATTTCATAACTGTACTTTGCTACTGTTATTAATCATAATTATCTGTGTTTTCCGATGGTCTTGGGCTACCCCTGTAAATCGAACCTAAATCAGGTCATAGACCCACCACAGCCCCTAAAAGTTAGTTCCGCTCTTGGCCCCTCCCCTGGCTTGGAGCCCCTCCTCCAGGTCTTCTAATTCTTCCTCAAACTCGTGGCCCCGCCTCAGACATCCTAGGTTCTAATCAGGACCAGAGCTCCAGCCTGTTAGGCTCTGGATCCTCCCCAGTTTCCCAGTCACGTTCCCGGAACAGAAAGGCTAGGTAACTGAACTAAACCACACAGCCTGCTCGGAATCCAGGTGGTAGCCTCACTTCAGGCTCCTCTCCGCAGGGCTGTCATCCCTGGGCTCTAATTCACAGTAAAAGCCGTCTGCGACCCCAAGGTCCCGTCTGCAACTCAGAGCCGGTCTGCTCTGCGCCAGGTCGCCTTTCTACGCCAAGAGCCCCTCCCCTTTGCACCCCCACCCGTACCCCCTCCAGCTCCCTGGCCACCCGGACCTCCCGCGAAGGTCCCCTTCCCAGACCATTAGTCAGCCCCGGCCTCTCGCGGATCCGGAGGGTTATTCACCGCCCTAAACGCTGACTCAATTCCTTCTCTATTTCCTCTGCTTTCTCAACACCTTTTCCCCTACACGTCCTGGAGGAAGCAGGTGAGGAAGTAGCGAAAGCCAAATGTACTCGAGGGACGGGTCCATTGGAAATGGGGGGGGGATCATCTCCCTCCAACCCCAAAGCTGGATCCCACCCCCACCGAAAAGAGAACACTGTGGGAAGCGGCCCCCGGGAGTCACATTCAATCGCTAGCTGTGCATTTTGGCACCAGCTACTTAACGTCTCTGTGCCTCCCGCGTCCTGCAGTTTGACTTTGCAGAGCCTGGGACAGCGCCAGAGATCGGTTTGCTAAATGAATGCCTCCGGGCGTCTAAATGTTCCACGTGGGATGTCTAAATGAGTTCTGGAGAACATACCCGAAGAGTAGTTGGGTGGGAGGAGAAGGGTTGAGTGCTGGGCTCCCTTCCCCCTAACTCACACCGGCTGTCACCACCCAGTCCTTACCTGGGACCCAGGCCGTCAGCAGCAGCAGCAGCAGCCTCCCCCTGAGGCCCATGCTCGTGTCTGGGTGTCTCCCTTCACCTCTGCTCTAGAGGGAGAGGAGCGCAGGGAAGGAGACAGTTTTGTGGCCCAAGGGCTCCGCCCACCGTTTGCTTAAGCGTGAGTCAGCCCGGGTTGTGTGGGAGCCTCTCCTTCCTCCTCCCTAGCCCACAAAGCTACCCATCCCAGGAGGCCTGACTCAGGGTCTCTGAGGTCACAACCCTGTCGTCCCATTCGCTGTGTTCAAATCCCAGGTGTCCTAGGACGGTGGAATGTGGCTAAGTGTAGGATAGTAGAAGGGTCAGGGAGGGGAAACCATAGGAATGTAGTTAGGAGGGAGCTTTGCAGTAAACGCTACCTAGAAACAGTTTTGTTGAGGCAGGTGTGTGGTCTGCAATCCTGGTACCCGGGAGGCAGAGGTAGAGGCAGAAGATCTCTGAGTTTAAGGCCAGCCTGGTCTACAGAGTGAGTTCTAGGACAGCCAGGGCTACACAGAGAAATCCTATCTCAAAACAAAATATAAAGAGAGGAAGAGAGAAAGAGAGGAAGGAAGGAAGGAAGGAAGGAAGGAAGGAAGGAAGGAAGGAAGGAAGGAAGGAAAGAGCAAAGGTTAAAACCATCTCTGGCCTTGACTGTTTCTTATCAACCAGAGTTTTCATATATAAATGTACATATACATACATACGTACATGGCTTCTCTTTGTAGCCCTGTCTGTCCTGGAACTCACTCTGTAGACCAAGCTGGTCTTGAACTCACAGAGATCTGCCTACTGCAGGATCACGGGCATGGTATCACACCTTGCCCAGGCAGAGCAGTGCCACGCAGAGGACGCATCTAGAACAGAACACTGACTAGCCAAAATGGAGGGCTCACCAAGCTCTTCAGTACCTCCCCCAAGACCGCCTTTGTGCTGGACACCATTCCAGGAGCAGTGGACACCACAGGAAATGAAGCAAGGGTCCCACCCTCATGGCCGTGACATGGGGAGGATGTCTTGTTATCTAATCTTTTGCATCAGGGAAAAATGTTGAAGGAAGAACAAGGGTACCAGGGAGAGGCAAGCTCCTCTGTGAGGGAGTCTCACTGTAGCTGGGAAAGAAGTCTAGTGGGGGCCCAGGGAAACAGAGACTGGGAGAGAGACACAGGGAAGAGACAGTCAGTGCAAAGGCCCCGAGAGCACAGACTCACAAGCAGGTCAGTGTGACTGGTGTGTGGGAACCCGAGAGAGCAGAGAGCAATGAGTGAGTAGCAGCTACCTGTACAGTAGTGATCTCACAGTGTGTCTCCTGAATCACCGAGGCCTGAGCTAGGAAGGATGGAACCCAAGGCATCCCTCTACCACTGAGCCACACCCCAGCCCCTCACTGGGGGATTCTAGGCAGGGGCTCAACCACTGAGCCACACTCCCACTTCTTAATTTAACAATTTTAAGATAAGCCAAAAGGAAAAGAAAAAGTTCCAAATAAAATGCTTTCTCCTAAGAGATCATAATTCAACAAATAAGAAAATGGGACTGACTGGGTGGTGGTGGCTCACGCCTTTAATCTCAGCATTTGGGAGGCAAAGAACAGGTGGATGGATCTCTGTGAGTTCAAGCCCAGACTGATCTACAGAGCAAGTTCCAGGACAGGACAGCCAGGGCCACACAAAGAAACTGTGAAAAAAAAACACACAAACAAAAGCCCACCTTCCTGCACTTTGCAGTCCTGTCAACATGTGTGAACCCGTGTCCCACCATGGTCAGTCATGTTTGGCTCTAGAATGAGCTCTCTCACCCTCTTTGAGGCGGGAGCTGTGTTTTTTACCCCAGCCAGCAAGACTCCAAATTCTTCTTCCTGAGTGACAAGGAAGCTGGGGCGGAGCCAGGGAGTCTGAGGTCAGTGGCTGTCACCCTGCTGGTGGCCAGGATGGACCACTCCCTGGCTGTGTCACCCTGAGCCAACACAGGCCTTCTGTTTCCTTTCTTGGAAAACGGCCCCTTTTGGGGTGGTGTGGGGACTGAACAGTGGGCTGGGCTGGGGCGAGGCGCAGGGTTCCATCCCCAGCTCTCCAGCATGCCAGGCATGGTGAGGGACAACTGTCATTTCAGTGTTCTGGAAGCTGAGGCAGGGGGATCAGGAGCGTTGGCATTATCGGGGTCTGTCACTTTCGTCGCCCCTACGTAGCTGTCTCCTTCCATACCCTTCCTCAGATGTGACTTTGTATTGTGCTGACTTTTGGGAGGTTCCAGCGAGGAGTTGAAGTAGGGGACAAAGGAAGGTGCCAAGTCACCGATACCTGTAGAAAAATTGCAAGAATGTCCACTCCTTCCTTCTGGTGACTCACCTGGGTCTCATTCTGCTGCTGGACTGTGGGCGAGGCTCAGCACGTGGGGGCTTCCCTAGCCTGAGGAAAGAAAGATGATGTGGAGGGATGAGGGTGAGGGCAGGAGAGAGGAACTGAGAGACAGTGAGATGAGGAATGGTTGAGAGGGAAGGGGAAGAGAGAGAGAACACGTAGACAGCAACACAAGTCAAGGAGCTAGAGGGATAGATGGAGAAATAGAGACTGACAGAAAGAGTCTGGGAGAGCTGGGGTGTGGCTCAGTGGTAGAGCCCCTGCCTAGAATCCCCCAGTGAGGGGCTGGGGTGTGGCTCAGTGGTAGAGCCCCTGCCTAGAATCCCCAGTGAGGGACTGGGAAGTGTGGCTTGGTGGCAGAGCATTTGCCTAGGACATGTTGGGCCCTGGGTTTGGATCCTGGAATCTCAAGGGTGGGGGGACAGAAGGCATTGGAACCCCTAGAACGTGGAAGTCACGTGCACTTTGGAGAACTATACCTGGATCTTCTGGAAGAGCAACTAGTGCTTTTAACTGCTGAGCCATTCTCCAGCTTCCCCCACTAAATTTCAAAATTTAGTGCTGGGTATAGTGGCACATGGCTTTAATTTCAGTACTCGGGGAGGCATAGGCAGGTGGATCTCTGTGAGTTCAAGGCCAGCCTGGTCTACAGAATGAGTTCCAGGACATCCAGGGCTACATAGAGAAACCCTGCCTCAAAATAATAATAATGGTAACAACAACAATAATATGTAAAAAGAACTTTAGTGCTGGGGATGTAACCTGGGATGGAATGCACATGTGACCTTTGTGCATGCTAGGCCACGCCCCAACCCCTCTCTGGGGGATTCTGGGTAAGAGTGCTATCACTCAGCCATACTTTTGATAATTTCTTTTCTCTATTTGCGTGGGGGGGGATTATTGAAACAGGGTCTCACTGTGAATCCCTGGCTAACCTCTGGTTCCTGGCAATCATCCTGCCTCAGCCTCCATCACCCTCTCCCTTTGGTGTTTTTGAGACATGGTCTTTGTATGTAGCCCAGGCCCAGGCTTGCCTCAACCTCCCAATCCAGCGAGGGACGTTTTAAATGAGGCTGTCTCCCATTTGCATGTTACTGGGTGCCTGTGGGTGCAGGATCTGTTCTGAGGACAAATCTACATGGCCAGTCCTCACCACAGATAAGGAAACTGAGCCCCTGGGACATGTGGCATCTCCCCTTCCCATCCCCCATCCTGAAACTTGCCCATGTGACTGGAAATAGAAAGGATTCTTGGGGCTGGGGAGATGATGGCTCAGTGGTTGAAAGCGCCCGTTCTTAGAGAGGACCAAGATTCAGTTCACAGCACCCTCATGGTGGCTCACAGCCTCGTCCAGTCTCTCGGGGCACCACCGTGCACGTAGTGTACATGCGGGTAGAACACTTATACACATAAAATAAAATAAAGCTTTAGGGATATCTTTTACAAAGATTATGGAAGGCGGCTGGAGAGATAGCTCAGCAGTGAGAAATGCTTGCTGCTCTTCCAGACAACCTGAGCTCGGTTCCCAACACTCACACCCACCAGTAACTCCAATTCCAGGGGATCCAATGCTCTCTTCTCACCTCTGGGTGCCCAAAGTCATGCAACACACACACGCACACGCATGCACACACACACACACACACACACACACAACAAGAACACATGAACATACATTGTTGCGTGTGCAATCATGCACATATGTATTTGTACACACACACTTGTGTATACATACACATGCAAATAGAACACTCGCATGTGCACACACACACATACACTCATGCACACAGTATGGCTACAGGCTCCTGCTTTCTTGCACCCACTGTTCTCCCCACCCTGCTCTGCTCCAATCTTTTCATAACAGTGAGATAAGCTGTATTTCGTAAAGATTGCTGCTTTCTACGCAGGATGTGTGCGCCTCTCGCAATTGGACATCTTCCTGTGGTTTGTGTGACTAACCATGCTACCACAAAGAACTCTGTGTCCAGCTGCTGTGGTCTAAACATAAGCCAGCATCGAGGAGTCTGAGGCAGAAGGATCAGGAGCATGAGATCCTCAGGATTACACGATGAGAACACCTCTGCTTTTCTTCACCCCTGGTTTTCAGTTCGGGGAGTGATGGAGGAGGGTCATCTTTCTATCTGTTGTTTCGTTGGTTAAGTAATAAAGAAACTGCTTGGCCTCTGATAGGACAGAAAATTAGGTAGGCAGAGTAGACAGAACAGAATGCTGGGAGAAAGAAGCTGAGTCAGTGAGTCGCCATGATTCTCCCACTCCAGACAGACGCAGGTTAAGATCTTCCCTGGTAAGCCACCTTGTGGGCTACACAGATTATTAGAAATGGGTTAGATCAATATGTAAGAGCTAGCCAATAAGAGGCTGGAACTAATGGGCCAGGCAGTGTTTAAAAGAATACAGTTTCCATTTAATTATTTCGGGCAAAGCTAGCCGGGGAGCAGGACACAGCCCACTGCCTCCCCTCACTACAGGGGAGAGAATGCCTCTCCACTCTACCTCACTGGCCAACCGTTTCTGCACTCTGGGGCCTGTTGACCCAGTTGTGGGACCACCCCAGTAAGCTCTGAGGATGAGAGACCTCTCACGGAATCTCCCCACAGCTGATCATGGAACCCCAAGGTTGGTCCCCCTCTCTTGGTTGTTGGGACTCTCTCTCTCTTCTTTCCAGAACCAGCATCTCTAAATTGGTAAGAAAAGATGGATGAGTTGAGTACTCAGACTTCTGCCTCCTCATGCTCTCTGGAAAAAACCACCGATCCCTATAACAAACACTCCTGTCTGAGTCTGCTCAAGGGCTGGGTGACCTGGATCTCACAGTTGAGGAGCCAACCGGCCCATTTACTGGTCCTCATCTTTATTGCTAAGATGATGATGGTAACACTGTTAGCAGTGGCTGGAGGCTGCTGTTTGCTTTTGTTTAGTGCTGGGGATGGAACCTAGGCCCTGAGTGAACTGCTGAGAACTTTACTACTGCTGGGTGGTGGTGCACGCCTTTAATCACAGCGCTGAGGCAAAGGCAGGTAGATCTCTGTAAGTTCGAAGGAATTGGTCTACAAAGTGAGTTCCAGCACGGAGAAACCCTGTCTCAAAACAACAACCACAAAACAAAAATAACACAACAGAAGAACTCTACCACTGAGTTACTAGTCCTAATTTTCTCATTCATAGCCCCACCCCTGCCCCATCAGGTTTCTCGCATAGCCTAGGCTGGCTTTGAACTCCTGGTCCTCCTGCTTCGGCTTCCTAAGTGCTGGGATGGCAGGCAGGACCCATTCCCCTTGGTTTTATAAAGATAGAATTCAGGGCAATCTGTGTGTTAGGTATACACTCTACTGACTGGTGTCACCAGCCCCTTGACCTCCCAAATATTGTTGTTATTGTTATCATTTTGAGACAGGGTCTCACTTATGTAGCCCTGGCTGGCCTAGAACTTGTTATGTAGACCAGGATGACCTTGAACTCAGAGACCTGCCTGCTTCTGCCTCCTGAGTGCTGGGATTGAAGATGAGTACCACCGTGTCCAGCCATTATTATTATTTGTGTGTGTGTGTGTGTGTGTGTTCCAGACAGGTTTCTCTGTGTAGCCCTGGCTGTCCTGAAACTCACTCTGTAGACCAGGCTGGCCTCAAACTCAGAAATCAGCCTTCCTCTGTCTCCCCAGTGGGTGTCACCACACCCAGCTACCACCACCATCATTATTAGCACGAGCTTCTCTCTCTCAGGTAGGGTCTCACTGCTACAGGTAGCCCACCAGAGATGACCCTCACACACAGTCTCTAGCCTGAGGGAAAGTAGGTCACTGGCATGTCACTCGACAGTTGCATGGGGGCTTCACACAGGGATCAGTTTGAAGTAAGCAGCTTTTTTCTTTTTTTTTAAAGATTTATATTTATTATATAAACAGAGCATATAGATGGCTGTGAGCCACCATACGGTTGCTGGGAATTGAACTCATGACCTCTAAAAGAGGTACTCTTAACCTCTGAGTCATCTCTCCAGCCTGAAGCAGCTGTAAGAGAAACTAAGAGAAGTGGTTATCCAGAAAGGTCTCCACATGAACATGCAGTTTTATCAGAGGCCGAGATAAGTTTGTGGGGGCATTCTGACATGCGGTTCCCAGAACAGAGGTACGTAATCTCCTACAGGGTTCTCTGTCAAAGAGATCAAATTCTAGTTAAACCGGAAATGGCTTCAGAAGAATACGAGATGGAGGAACCTCTGTACTGTTCTGCACTTTACATCACTCTGTAGCCCAGGCTGGACTCATGCTCAGCCTTCCTTGTGTTGGTGTACAGATGTAGGCCACCTGCATCACTCTGTGGATCCACTATTACAGATGTGGACTGCCTGCATCACTTGATGGGTCCAGTGTTACAGATGTGAACCACCTGCATAACTCTATGGATCCACTATTACAGATGTGGACCACCTGCATCACTTGATGGGTCCAGTGTTACAGATGTGAACCACCTGCATCACTCTGTGGATCCACTATTACAGATGTGGACCACCTGCATCACTCTATGGATACAGTATTACATATGTGGACCACCTGCTTCACTCTATGGATCCAGTATTACAGATGTGGGTCACCTGCATCATTCTATGGATGCAGTATTACAGATGTGGGTCACCTGCATCATTCTATGGATGCAGTATTACAGATGTGGACCACCTGCATCAGTCTATGGATGCAGTATTACAGATGTGGACCACCTGCATCACTCTATGGATGCAGTATTACAGATGTGGATCACCTGCATCACTCTATGGATACAGTATTACAGATGTGGACCACCTGCATCACTCTATGGATGCAGTATTACAGATGTGGATCACCTGCATCACTCTATGGATACAGTATTACAGGTGTGGACCACCTGCATCACTCTATGGATACAGTATTATAGGTGTGGACCACCTGCATCACTCTATGGATACAGTATTATAGGTGTGGACCACCTGCATCACTCTATGGATACAGTATTACAGGTGTGGACCACCTGCATCACTCTATGGATACAGTATTATAGGTGTGGACCACCTGCATCACTCTATGGATACAGTATTATAGGTGTGGACCACCTGCATCACTCCATGGATCCAGTGGGTTGACACCTGAACGGAGTCATGAAGGAAACTCTTAATAAGAATCGCTGAGGACTGGGTCACTTCCTAGTCACCCACACATCTCTAGTTTCCCCATCTAAATGTTTCCCACGTCCTTCCCCAGCAGCTCCTTATCGCTCCATGCTATTTGCTCACTTTCTGTGGCACTGCTGGCCTGGACCCAGAGTACCTTCTCCCAGTTCCTGCTAGGTGGCCTAAGTCCTGGTGTTCCTCAGAGCCATATGCAGGTGAGCATTATGGTCTGTCTGCCACATAGGGAAAGAGTCCAATTCCAACTCTGCTATTCTTCAGTTGTGTGACCTCCCTGAGCAGGTCCCTTAGCCTCTCTGGACTTCAGTTTCCCAGCCCCTGAAAGGGGGGTGGGGTGATAATGGACTTGGTATTATTGTTTGTTTTTGAGATGAAGTCTCGCTCTGTAGCCCAGCCTGGCAGTCTGAAACTTGCACCAATCCTCCTGTCCCAGCCTTTGAAGAATGTGTGCAGCTGCCTGGTTGAGGCCTGCAATTCAAGGGTAATTCATATGCCTTGGGGTTTTGCCTGCAGTGTCTACTTCCCTTTGCTTCTGCTTCTCCCAGCTGTCCTGGGTTAAGAATTAAGTGACCTGCCCACAGAATCAGCTGACCTGAGCTGGTGGGAGCTCACTGACTCCGGACTGACAACTGGGGAACCTGCACAGGACTGAACTCCCTGAATGCAGGTGACAATGGTGTGGCTTGGACAGTGTGTGGGGACACTGGCCGTGGGAACAGGATCTAACCTAATGCATGAACTGACTTTGCGGAACCCGTTCCCTATAGAGAGAGAGACCTTGCTCATCCTGGGCATGAGGTGAGGAAGGGGGGGGGGCTTGGTCCTTCCTCAACAAAGAATCAAGTATGTGATGGGAGAGACTTGGTTGACTTCCCAGGGGAGGCCTTACCCTCTCTGAGGAATGGATGGGGATGGGGTGGGGGGAAGGTGGAGGGAAGCAGGAAGAAAGGAGAGAGGGGAACTGGGATTGGTATGTTAAAAAAAAGTTAAGTGGCCTGGATTTCAGTGGGGAAGTCAGTGTTTGACCTTGATTGAGACCCTAAGCCCTGGACTCAGATTCTTCATCTAGAATGGAAGGTGTGGATGGAGGAGCTGGATCTCTCCCAGGCTGGAGCTTCCATGCAGGACTCTCAGGGGTCTCTCTGGAGGTCAAGTTGGAGGTTGGCTGGGGTTCTCTCAGCTCGGCCTTTGGGGCCAACTCTATCTCCACGGCTTAGTCTGGGCAGACAGTGGAGCACCATGACTTTGCCTGGAGACTGCCGAGCTGCTGCGAGCCTGTGGGCTGGAAGGGAAGTGAGGTGGCTCTGAGAGCAATCCCCACCTTGCCTTTGCCTCGTATCCGTGCAGGAATGTCTCCTTCAGGCAGACATCCCCTGTTTGTGCGGGATAAAGGGAGAGGTTCAGCACCAGATGTATAGAATGACAACATGGTTGCTCGAAGGTATGATTGAGGGGAAGGTTTTTATTGCAGATATGAGGGAGAGACAGCTGGAAGCATCTGGAAGAGTCCAGAGCAGGAAGCAGGGAGAGAAAGAAGTAAACTGAATGCAGCCAGCAGATTTGTGTGTGTGTGGGGGGGGATAAGAGAGGGCAAGAGAAAGGACTGAGCAGAGGACCAGAGGGAGGGAGCAGCATAACCGGAATAGCAGGGTCATGAGGAGAATGAGCAGCTGGGGAAGGAAGCCTGTGGGTTGGAGTTCAGGGTGAAGGGGTAGTGAGAAGAGTGGAGAAGAGGATGCTAGTGTAGCATGGACTCTGAAATGTATAACATGCACTTGAGATACCGGAGGAGCCTGGAGGCCAGCATGCATCTGCTTTGCCGGCAGACACCACAGATAGCCATTCATCCCTTCTGCCAGTGTTCGGGAATGGCTCCTTTGGGTAGAGGGGTACCCTTCTGCATGAGTTCCAGTTCCGGCTTTTGTCTAACCACCAGAATTTGGACCTGCCCGTAGGTAATATGCATCCCTAGTGTGCCTCAAACCCTGGGTTCAATCCCCAGTACCCACATAAAACTGGAAATGGGGGTGCATATCTCCAATCCTAGCACTTGGGGGTTGGAGGCAGGAGGTTCAGGAGTTTGAGGTAATCCTCAACTCAAGTTCTAGGTCAGCCTGGCTGTGCAAGACTGTTAAAAAGATGATAGCTCAACTCTGTAATCCCAGCACTGTGAGCCGGAGGATCCGGAGTTCACGATCTTCAGCTACGTGGCAAGTTCAAAGTCAGCCTGGGCACACAAGACTCTATCTGGAAAACAAACCAAACCAAAACCAAACAAGTCAGGCATGGAGGTGCACACCTTTAACCCCAGCACTCAGGAAGCAGAGGAAGGTGGGTCTCTGGAGCCTGAGGCCAGCCTGGTCTACAGAGTGAGTTTCAGACTAATCAGGGCTCCCTCAGAAATAAAGGAAGGAACGAACACAACTAAACAGAATAAAACTCCCCCAAAGTTGGTTACTAAAAAGCAAAATAACACCCCCAAACCCAAAATCTAAACTAGTAAAACACGTTCCTCATTGACACGCAACACTGTGGTGTGGGTAGGTGGTTTCTGTTCTCTCCACAGCCCACAAGGGCCTTCTAGCCTGATCTCTGAGGCACAGCATTGTGACATCCCTCAACCTTGCATGCAAGGCTCTTTTTTGCTCAGCCAGCTGAGGCTGGGTGGGGACCCGATGGGGCAGATCAAGGAAAATGATAAGGTTTGGGGTAAGCAAGGAAGAGCCTTGGGGTGAACCCTGAGGTTACACAGGTTAGGGTTAGGGTGGCTAATGCTGGGCCCTGTGGTGACATCTGTGTTATCTAGAGAGGAATAGAGGGCTCACAGGAGCTTGGGAAGGGGACTAGAAAATGAGACTGTCTTGGGAACTGTTAAGCAGGTGTTGTGTCTCCTCCCTGGTCTCTGTGACAATCGTGGCAATCTATTCCCAGACAAGGTTGACTACTGCCAGGACCTGGGAGTATCTCACACATAGGAGAGAGAGGGCCAGGGCTGACTAGCTGAGGCAAGAAGGAGGAAGCTTGTTTTTTCCATCTGGAAAATGGGTCTGAGGCTTGGAATTATAGTCCAGTTGGTAGAGCACCTGTATAGCATTATGAGGCCCAGGGCTCCATCCTCAGAACCCCACAAACTCGGTTTGGGGGTGCATGCTATCAATCCCAGCATCCCAAAGGTACAGGCAGGAGAATCAGGAATTTGAAGTTATGTTCAGCCACCTTTCAAGGTAAGGGCTACCTGAAGTCCAATATGAAAACAAAGTGGGGCATTAGAACTTGAGGTCCAAATGGAAGGTTTCTTCAGGACAAATGAGCAGAAGGTAGGTGGGCACAAGGACATGCACCCCTCATTCCCAGTCTGGAGGCAACTGAGGCCAGGCTAGTCAGATTGTGGAGGAACATGACCCGGATTGTCCTGGGGAATGGATGTGTGCATAGGGGGGTAGTCTGGGATGGGGGCCCCTAGCTCCTGTCTTCCTCTGGTCACACTCACTCTCTCCAGAGTGAGAGCCAGCTCTGGGAAGTGCCACTACTGTTCCAGGAACTCTTCAGCCCCATGCCGCTCCTGTTAGTCATGAACCGTCCGGTTCCTAGGAAGCAGAGTGTGTGTCACCCTCAACAGGATGATGCAGTGTGGAGTTGGGATCGTACAGGAGGGCTTTGGCAAGCAGGGCGCTCTGTCACCTGCATGTGTCTTGGTTTCTCTCTTGTTAACCAACAAATCACCTGCAGATGTGGCAGCTTCAGGCGACAAGGATTTTCTCGCACCTGTGGTTTCTGGGGATGGGGAATGGAGGCAGCGGTCCACAGAACACTGGTTCTCTCTGGTGTCTGCGGTGAGGGCTGGATCAGTGGCTGAGCACATTACAGGTGGGGCCTCAGGATCTTTGCCTTTGATCGCTCTCTAAGAACGAGACTAAGCTTCCTCCCATTGTGGCTGCCTCAGGAGCTCACCCAGCTGCCTATGCTTTTGTGACCTAGCCTCAGAGGCCACACCGGGTCACTTTCACTTCGCCCGCTCAGTTGGCTGAAATGATCCTCGAAGTCTATTTGGGGCAGGTGTATGTAATTCCAGCAGCTGGGAAGGCCTTGTGGTGGGAGGAGCCCAAATCTAAGGCCAGCTGGGCTACATAGCAAGACCCTGTATCAAAGAAAAGCAGATAAATAAATATCTAAGCTGGGCAGTGGAGGCACACACCTTTATTTCCAGCACTTGGAAGGCTAACCTGGTCCCCAGAGTGAGTTCCAGAACAGCCAAGGCTACAGAGAGAACCGTCTCAAAAATACAAAAACAACAAGATCTTGCTGGCTTTGGAGGGAGGACATGGGTGATTAGAACTATGGTCTGTTCTTCAGTCAGACACGGGGGCTGTATTTATCTATAGATTTTATTATTACCATGTTTTAAAATTGTAGTTGCACACAAATATCAGCGGTCAGAGGACAACTCGAGGGACCCAGTTCTCCCCTTTCACCCTGGGGTTCCTGGGGTCAGAATTCAGGTTGTCGGGCTCAGCTGCCCCCGTACCCACCGAGCCATCGCTCCAGCGCCCACATCTTGCATTTTTGGGACAGTGCTGGTATATTAATCAGACTGGTCTTTAACTCTCTATTCTCCTTCCTCTGCTTCCCAAGTTCTGGGATCACAGGCCCATGCTCAGCTTTATTAGCTGTGTCTCAAGGTCTCACTGTGTATTCTAAGCTGCTCAAAACATCTGGGCTCAATGGATCCTCCTGCCTCAGCCTCCCAAATAGCTGTGAGGACTGGTGGGCATCACTGTTGCCTGGTTACAGACATATTGTTGAAAAAGAAGCATTGTGGGAAGATGTTGGCTGAAGGGAGAATATTTCAAAATTTAAAACCCCTAGCAGAGAGGACAAGATGGCTCGCGGGGAAAAGGCGCTTGATGCCAAGCCTGATGACCTGAGTTCAATGCCCATGCTCTACAAGGTGGAAGGAGAGCGCCAACTCCCACAGGCTGTCTTCTGACCTCCACACGCACATTGAGGTATAGACGTGCCCACTATCCAATAAATAAATGCCAAAAACAAACAAACAAAACAAAAACCAGCAGACAAAGAACGGTTGTTAAATGGTAAAGGTCATATAGAACTGTTGAGACAAGAGCAGGAAATGGCTCAAGTGGTTTCAGAAAGAGGAAGACAGACATCAAAACGGGAGGCTCTGCCTCTGAATCGCTCCTGTCACCTCGCCCTCTTTTGCAAGGCCTTTCTAAATCCCAGAGGAGGGCTGCTGTGTTACACTTGAAGTCAGACCTACAGGAGAACGACACCCGGGGTCCAGAGGATGCCAGGTCCATCTCACTGCTCAGGCTGGTTGAACCTGAGGCTCCTCCCACCCAGCCCAGAGCTCTGAACCCCGCTACCATTCAGAACCCATTCTCTCAACCTTTCCAGGTTCACATTCGCTTTTTCCAAAAGTGTGTTTCCCCAGGGCACTCAGCGCCCTGCCACAGTGCTCTCAAGAGAAACCTCTTACACAGCACCTCACATATTCAAAAGCAGAAGAACGCCATTGGCACTCACTACAGACTCGCAGGCTTCTATCCCAACACCCACTGCGAATCTCCACAGCTGCAGGAATTTTAAGCTCCAGCATCCTGAGCTGTGAGATTGGAGACCAAGGTTCTATTTAAGGAAGGAAAATCGCATGGTCTACTTCTTTCTATTTCCACTTCCCTGCCTGTGTAGGAAGGTAGATTTGCTAATAGTCCTCTTTGACACCACCCAAGAGCATTCACCATTATTTTTGTGAATTATCCTTTATCACCATTATCCTTTGGGGAAGGAATGCTGATTAAAAACAGTTTATAAGCCGGGCGATGGTGGCGCACGCCTTTAATCCCAGCACTCAGGAGGCAGAGGCAGGCGGATCTCTGTGAGTTCGAGACCAGCCTGGTCTACAGAGCTAGTTCCAGGACAGGCTCCAAAGCCACAGAGAAACCTGGTCTTGAAAAACAAAAAAAAAAAAAAAACAAACAACAACAAAAAAAAAAACAGTTTATAAGATGGAAACTCTATGCAAGGTAGAACATTTACCTAGAATCCCCCAGTGAGGATCTGGGGTTGTGGCTCAGTGGTAGAGCCCCTGCCTAGAGTCCCCCAGTGAGGGGCTGGGGTGTGGCTCAGTGGTAGAGCCCCTGCCTAGAATCCCCCAGTGAGAAGCTGGGGTGTGGCTCAGTGGCATAGAGAGACAGAGACAGACTTAGAGATTCACTGGGCAACTATTAAGTGAATTCAGCCTGACAGAATTGTAGATATTCTAGACATATGAACGATATTTTACTTGGGCAGAACAGCGTTCTCCGCGCTTGAAGGATGCAGAAGATGCCTTTGTTAGAGTCTGCACAGCAAGGCCCATTCTGAGATGCAAAAAGATGTTCCACGTGCTGGATCTGTAGGCAATGCCAGAATGTTCTCACCTTCACATCCTCAAATTCCCAGCTGCTAACACTTTACTTTCAAAACTAAGCAGCACATTAAATTAATTATCACAATGAAGAGAAAGAGGCAGATGTGGGAGCTTGGAATTTACAATGGGAAAGGAAGAGGACAAAAGAAGATTGCTAGAGGAGGGATGGGGATGTGGAAATTTTGCATATGTCGTCCCTATGAATATGGGCATAAGGTGTCCATATGCCCATGTGTTCAGTCCCAGCTCCATTCTCAGAGGGCTGAGGGTGTAGCTCAGCAGTAGAAGGCTTGTCTAAAATTTACCACTGAAGGACTATGAGTGTGGCTCAGTGGTAGAGCCCCTGCCTAGGATCCCCCAATGAGGGGCTGGGGTGTGGCTCAGTGGTAGATCTCTTAGGAAACATTCTTAAAACCCTGGGTTCCATCTCTAGTTGATGGAGGGGAGAATTACTAGCTCCCCCAGTTTAACGTCCTTCTATGCCCCTCCCGCTTTCCTCCAGCCCAGATATCCATCCATCTACTTTCTGTTTCCATGCTTTGCTGACTGCCCTAGATGTCTCAAGTAAGCGAAACCACACTCTCTGTCCTCTGTGCTCTAAGCTTTGAGCTGGTGATTATTCATCAATAAGTCAGACGAACACGGTGCTGGCCTTGCAGTCTACACTTCCGACTGCAGAAGCCTCTGCCTAGGTGACCACTTAAAGCTGAGGCCTCAAGCATGGGAGGACAAGGAGAGGTCCCCCTGAGCCTCGGGCCACATTCCTGTCATGGTGTTCACTCACATGCAGTGCCCTCTGTCTGAGGACAGTAACTTCTATCCTTCAGGCAGGAAGAGGGCTACAGCGGGGGAGGTCTGAGCAGGTAAAACATGGTGGCTTTGGCCATGCATCTGAGGAGCCAGACAGAGACAACTAACGTACATGTCCATCACAGTGTGCCTGTGTGGGATTGTGTGCATGTGTATGTACATGCACGTGTGTGCAAGTTTTCAGGCACCTTGGTATATTCCATAAAGCACACAATGTTCTATTTATTTATTTATTTATTTATCTATATTTAAAAAAATATTTATTTATTTATTTATTATGTATACAATATTCTTTCTGTGTGTATGCCTGAAGGCCAGAAGAGGGCACCAGACCTCATTACAGATGGTTGTGAGCCATCATGTGGTTGTCGGGAACTGAACACAGGACCTTTGGAAGAGCAGGCAATGCTCTTAACCGCTGAGCCATCTCTCCAGCCCCCAATGTTCTTTTTAAAAAGGTGCATTTTACTTTTATTTATGTGTATGCATGTATGTGCACATGTGTGCAGTGCCAGAAGAGGCCAGAAGATGGTGTACCTGGAATGAATTCCTGGAACTGCAGTTCCAGGTGGTTGTAAGCTGACTGACCTACATGGATGCTGGGAACTGAACTCAGGTCTTCTGCCATAGCTGCAAGAACCACTGAGCCCTCATCTCCTTAGACTCTTGAAAAGTGCTTCTGTGTGTTTATTTCTGCAGTACTGATGTTTGCAAGGCTGTTTCTCATGCTGCCCATCATGCCCCTGTGGTGATGTAGAACTGTCTCAGGGAGGGTGAGGGCCCATGTGAGTAGGTATCCACATGTCTGAACAGCTAGACTTAGGTGCTTACTGATTTCTGGCTTTGTGTGCTTCTCTAGCTGGCTGTGGCTGTGTTTTCAGCAAGATGTGGGGTGCTTGGCTGAACTGAGGTGCAGCTGTGAGTGTTTAAGGGTCTCGGGGATTCCTCTCAGTAGCCTGTGTAGACTTGGTGCTTCTGTATATTGATTGGGTTTTGCCTACTTACATGAACTAGAGCTCCCTTGGAAGAGGGGATTTCAGTTGAGGGGTAGCCTCCACCAGACTGGCCTATGGACATTTTCTTGATTGCTATTGGTGTGGAAGGGTTCAGCTCACTGTGGGCAGTGCCATCCCTAGCCAGGTGCCACCTGGGATGTATAAGAGAAGGAGTTGAGCAAGGTCTAAGGAGCAAGCCAGTGAGCAGTGTTCCTCCATGACCTCTGCTCCAGTTCCTGCTTGAGCACTGGGCAGCCTTGATAACTTGTAAGATGCAATGACTGGTGGGCACCATGAGACATGCACATGTTAGGGAACGTGCTACCACCCAGTCACACACCCCCAGCCCCTCACTGGGGGATTCTAGGTAGGGTCTCTACCCCTGAGTCACACACTAGCTCCTCACTGGGGGACTCTAGGCAGGGGCTCTACCACTGAGCCATGTAACCAGCCCCTCACTGGGAGATTCTAGGCAGGGGCTCTATCAGTAAGCCACACCCCAACCCCTCATTGGGGGATTTTAGGCAGGGACTCTACCACTGAGCCACACCCCTAGCTCTTCACTAGGGGATTCTAGGCAGAGGCTCTACCACTAAGCCACGCCCCAAGCCCCTCACTGGGGGATTCTAGGCAGAGAGCTACTGGAGATCAGCCCAAGAGAGGGAAGAGTTATAATATGAACCAAAGGGGTCAAGACGTGTTGGTGATACCCACAGATACAGCTGACCTGAGCTAGTGAGAGTTCACTGACTCTAGACTGATAGCAGGGTTACCTGCATAGGACCAAACAAGGCCCACAAGGGGTCAGTTGTGAGGCTTGGACAGTCTGTGAGCCACTTGTAGTGGGACCAGGATTTATCCCTAGTGCTTGAATTGGTGTCTAGGGAAGCATATTCCCTTTGTAGGGATACCTTGCTCAGCCTAGATATAGGAGGGAGGGCCTTGGTCTTGCCTTGAAGGGAAGTGTCAGACTTTGTTGACTCTGCATGGGAAGTCTACCTTTTCTGAGAAATGGATAGGAGGTGGGGTGGGATCGGGGAAAGGTTGGAGTGGCAGTGGGAAAGGGGATAGCTATTTAAAATGAGAAAAGATTGTATTAAAAAACATTCTTAATTTAAAAATGGAAAAAGGGCAAAAACAAGACAAAATAAGATAAAATACAAAAGAAGGAGGAGGAAAAAGTATGAGCTGCATTTGAAATTCTCTTGAGAGTCGGCTGTTGATTTTACACGATGCGTGTTGATGCAGACTAACTAGTGACATCCCCAGTGCTTGGAAAGCACCTGTGGTTCCCCGTGTCCACCCTGAGTGGCCTCACTCTGGAACACAGCAGGAGCTATGACGGAACTGCAGGGATCCTACACTGACACTGATGGGAAGCAGGAAGACGGCCCTGCTCAGAAGTGTCCGAATGTATTCCTGTGCATGTTCCACGCATGGTGTTGCACACCTACTAACTTTGGGAGGTGGAAGCGGGAGGACTGTGAATTAGGGGTTAGACTGAGCTCATTTGTATTTCTATATGTATGTGAGTGTGTTTCTATAAATGTACATACACATTATGTGATAAGGATTTGTATAATCTACAGTTGTGTGAGATTCCTTATTTTCCATCCTGGGGTTAGAATCAAGGGACTTACGAATGCTAGAGAATCACTCTACCACTGAGCCACACCCCAGCCCTCACTGGGGGATTCTAGGCAGGGGCTCTACCACTCAGCCACACCCCAGCCCTCACTGGGGGATTCTAGGCAGGGGCTCTACCACTCAGCCACACCCCAGCCCTCACTGGGGGATTCTAGGCAGGGGCTCTACCACTGAACCATGCCCCCAGCCCCTCACTGGGGGATTCTAGGCAGGGGCTCTACCACTGAGCCACACCCCAGCCCCTCACTGGGGGATTCTAGGCAGAGGCTCTACCACTGAGCCACACCCTAGCCCCTCACTGGGGGATTCTAGACAGGGTCTCTACCACTGAGCCATGCCCCAGCCCCTCACTGGGGGATTCTGGGTAGGTTCTCTACTTCTTGATTACAACCTGACTCCTTGAGGTTGTTTTGGTTGTGTTTTGGGGCAGGGTCTCACTATGCAGGCCTCCGACTCACAGAGAACCACCGGCTTCTGCATCCTGAACGCTGGGATCAAAGGCCTGCACCACCACACTTGGTCTCATCTCAGGGTTTCTGCATTAGACAAATAAAAACATTTCGTTTTCATGTCATCCATCCAATCCGCTACAAACTCGTGGCTTGTTTTGAGGCATCAATCCAGGCCGTCACGACATGAGCTCATCCACAGCTCCAAGGAAGCACAGGAGGAAGATGGAGCTGTAAAGCCGAGGTGTGAAACAGCAGTCTGGGCCGGGGAGGAGGGGTGGCCATCGATTTTTGTCAGTATTGAACTAAGGGAAAGCAGGTAAGGGGGGAAAAATCACAGTGAAGGAGCGAGCTGAGAGTAGCCCCTCGGTCAGTGAGTTCTCACCAAGGACAAGGGTGCTGTTCATGTGTATACAGGTGTGCAAAGTGAGTCTGTGAGAGGGCCGTGTGTGTGTGTGTGTGTGTGTGTGCAAGGTATGCACACATGCTGGTGTGAACCTCTGCCTGGTATGGCCCTAATTCCCTTCTTTACCAAGTCCTCAGGCCACCAGAACGCCTCTCTGCGTGGTTGTGGCTTCTGCACCCTGCACAGGGAACTGGAGGTGACCCAGAGGCTCCAGAGCTCCCAGGCTACCCGCTGGCCTGCCAGACACACTACAGAATCCATTCACCGCCCAGGCTAGGCACAGCGCCATTCAAGTGTGGTCCCGGTCATGCTTGTGTTGTTCTATAGAGTCTCCCTGGTCCTCCTTGGCAGGAAGGCTCCTCATCCCTTCCTGTCTCTATGGAGAACTGCTGAGATCCAGTAGCACCTGGGGACAGAGGGGTCACCAGGCTGACTTCCTCTCTGGGACTACGGCTTCCTTCTGGAAAGCTAAGCCCTCTTTCCTAACCTCATGACGCCAACAGCTGCCTTTTTCCTTTGGACCCCGTTATATCTGAGCCGTGGGAAGCCTGCGCCTCCCACATCCAGGATGGGTTTCCCCACATCAGCTAATTTAATCAAGCAAATCCATCACTGTTCCCCAGAGGCTGCCACCTCGTAGCTGATCTCAGATCCAGTGAAGTTAGCAAGCATGGGGAGACTGTGGGATAGTGGGGGAGACCGAGGACAAAGGACAGCACAGACAATATGCCGGGGGAAGGGTGTTAGGGAGAAGCAGTGCGGTCAAGAGGAATGCAGCTGTTGCCAAAGACAGATAGGTTTATAGGGGTTTGTTTTTTTTTATTTGTTTCTTTGAGACAGGGACTTGCTATGTAACCCTGGCTGGCCTCTAACTCATAGAAATCCACCTGCCACTGCCCCCCACCCCACCCCAGTGCTGGGATTAAAGGTGTGCTCCACCACCAGCATCTCAGAGTGGGATGTTCCCAGGCAGAGGGAACTATGCACTCAAAGGCCCGGAGGTAGGTACATAATGAGAGGACAGAGATGAGGCGTCCCATTGATCCCGTAATTGGAAGGAGCCATAGGGAACCGTTCTCCCTGCTCTGCTGTCCTCCGCATGTTGACATTGCCTCATGAGGGCTACAGCCTCCAAACTGGGCTCTGGTGCCACCATATCCTGGAAGAAAGAACCTTCATTCTTGCCTTCCCATAAGCCCCCACAGTTGTGCAGATTTCCCCTTGAGCCTCCCTGGCTAGACTTGAGCCAGACAGTACCTGGTAAGGTGGTAGAGTTATCCTTCTTGACTTAGCATCATCTAGGTCCATTCTCAGAACATCAGTGGGTAAAGCCCGAGGATCAGAGTTCAATTCCCGAGACCCGCATAGCCCCAGGACTTCTATGGTGAGATGGGGGTGGGAAAATCTTCTTGAAGCTTGTGGACCAGCTAGCCTGGAGCATGAAGCTCCGCCCCAGAAACAGACAGACCCTGCTCAATAAGGTGGAAGGTGAGAACCCACTCCTGAAAGTGGTGGTCCTCCACACAGGAACCATGACCTGAGTGTGCTTGCACTCACCCACACAAACACACATCAAATGTTAAACCTATCTTCATTTTATGTGTATGGCCATCTTGTCTATCTGTTCACCATGTGTGTGCAGTGCCCCTGCAGGCCAGAAGGGGGCCGTGGGTCTCCGGGAACTGGAGTTACAGAGGGCTGTTGTATGCTGTGTGGGTGCTGGGAATTGTATCCTGGTCCTCTGGAAGAGCAACCAGGGCTCGTAACTGCTGAGTCATTTTCTCCAGCCCTCTCTCAACCTCCCTCACACATGTGCCCCCACACACAAAGACTGGGCCTCTCTCAACCTCTCGCATGCACAAACATGTGGGGGGGGGCGGGGGACTGGTGAGATGGTCCCATATAACCCATGGCTCCTGCTGCCAAACCGGATGACCTGACTTTATTTCCTGAAACCTACAATGTGAAAGGAAAGAAGTCCTGGAGTTAATTCTTCTAACCTCCAAACACAGACAGACCGACAGATATAGATACATAGTGGGAGGTCAAAGCAGGAGCAACATACCTTGCAAGTTACAGAGTCCATTGTGTTAGGCCCTCATACCTTACAAAAAAAAAGTATAGATGTCTATTTAAGAATAAGTCTCTGTTTCTTAAATCTGTTGTAACCTGCAAAACATGTGACCTCATTTACATGAGGTATATCCTTGCCTTCTTCTTTCATTGTATGTTTTAACAAACTCTAACAGCCAGTTCTCACGCCCCTGTAAACATACTTACAGCTGTTAACCTTTTACCTCACCCCGTAAGGGACCTCAAAAGGCCAGAGGACACTGCAAGGCAACAGCCGACCAGTTCTGGGTGCACCTATAAAATAAAGCTTGCTTTATTGGATAATTTGATAATTGTGGGACTGGTCTTTTCTTGTGGTTTTCAGGTTTAAGGACATAGCCAGGCAGTGGTGGTGCATGCCTTAATCCCAGCACTAGGGAGGCAGCAGGCAGATCTCTGAGTTCAAGGCCAGCCTGATCTACGGAGCAGCCAGAACAGCCAGGGCAACACAGAGAAACTCTGTCTTGAATACAAAACAAAGCAAAACAAACAAAAACCAAAAGCTAGCTAGATGGATGGATGGATGGATGGATGGATGGATAGACAGATGGAGATATGATAGATAGATGATCAATAGATAGATAGATAGATAATAGAGACAGACAGACAGAGAGACAGAGAGACAGACAGAGAGACAGAGAGACAGATGATACAGAAAGAATCCTCTAATCTTTCGGAAAGTCCCACTTGTTTTTTAGCAGAAAATTCTCTTAGCATGGGACAAAGGGGATAGACCAGCAGGAATCAGTTCTAAACCACAGGCTTCCTCAGTGCTGAGATTAGTGTTCACCACCACAACTGACTGGTTGACCATCTTCCTTTTTCTCAGCTTTTAGCACTTCATGGGAATCTTCCAACTCTTCAGTTCCTCCCCGGTCCTCGGTTGTGCGGTGTGAGCCTCATGACCATGCATGGATGTCTTGATTCTCACTCTGTCATCTCCTTATCGAGGGAGGGAGGTTCACAGGGCTTCCTCTTCCTGCCTACCTTTGGTGAGGATTCATGCAATTTCCTCTCAACTTTCTCTGACGAGGAGAGACAGGAGTCAACATCCTGTTGACAGGACACAGACTAATGTCTGCTCCGTTTCTGAAAGTCACAAATAATTTCCAATAAATCTTAGACACTGGGATGACATACCTCTCCTGTGCATTGAAAGAAAATTCTAGCTGGGTGTGGTTGAGAGCACCTGTCATTCTGGGAGCTGGAGGCAGGAGGATCAGGAGGAGGGAGAGAAGAAGAAAGAGACAGGGAGGCAGGGACGGAGGGAGACAAAGAAGTCCTAAAGTGTACAGAAGAGGGTTGGAGAGATGGCTCAGTGGTTAAGAGTGCTTGCTGCTTTCCAGAGGACACACATTTGATTTCCAGCACCCACAGAGGCTATGATGCCCTCTTTTAGCCTCCTCCGGCATTGCACAGAGGCTGCGTTCATCTGGTGCCCCCTAGTGGCTGGAGTGTGCTAGCCAGCTTTGGGTCATGCAGTAGCTGC
This sequence comes from Microtus agrestis, assembly GCA_902806775.1. Classification (NCBI taxonomy): domain Eukaryota; kingdom Metazoa; phylum Chordata; class Mammalia; order Rodentia; family Cricetidae; genus Microtus; species Microtus agrestis. Next base: position 1,007,435 of record CADCXT010002393.1, read on the forward strand.
TGTCCCTGCCCGACACTTGTCCACAAAGGCAGGTCAGGATGCCAAGAAAAAAATAAAATATGGAGCCAGCACCACTCACAAGCTAGAACTGAAGTCCCAATTTCATATAAAGGACCCTCCATGTCTCCTGAGAAGCGTGGCATTTGCCCAGGGAGGAAGAAAGTCACGTGTGGCGGTCCACCACATCCACGTCCCTGTGATTTCCTTCTTTTCCCTTTTCTCACCCTTTGGCCTCATCGTCACTGTTTTTGTTATCTATATCTTTCAAAAATGTAAGCTCCACAAAAACAAGAGCTAACCTGCGCTACATAGTGGTGTTTGGGACAGCCTGAGATATAGAGTTTTATTCACTACTGTGTCCCCGGCACCTATATGGCAGCCAATGTTTGAATGAAAGAATGAATGAGAGAATGAGTGAAACCCTGAAGGCTAATTCCATGTACACACACACACGCACACATGCGCATGCACACACACGCACGCATGCACGCATACACGCGCGCGCGCAGACACACACACACACACATGCATACCTGTAATTCCAACCCCCAGAAGATGCCAGCAGGAGGATCAGAGTTCAAAGTCCTTTAGCTACAGGGCTCAAGGTCAGTCTAGGCTACAAGAGATTTTGTCAAAAAGAAAGAGAAGAGAGAAAGAAAGAAAGAAAGAAAGAAAGAAAGGAGGAGGATGTGGGGGCTCCAAAGAAACCAAAGAATAAAAAGATGTTCTATACAGTGAACACCTGGGAAGGGTATAGCATGCAAGGTTGGGTCGCTGGGGAAGAGAGACAATGACGCATGTTGTACAGACGTGCTTAAGGAAGTGTTTTAGGATTTGTTGTTGTTGGCTTGTTTTATTATACGTAAGTGTGTGTGTGTGTGTGTGTGTGTGTGTCTGTGTGTCTGTGTTAACAGGGTCTCTTACATTCCAGGCTGGCCCCTACTCACTATATGGTCTTGAGTGTCTGCCTCCCTTCATTTCTCAAGTGCCGTGATTACAGGCACTATTTTAAAGTATTATGATGATGATGATTATGCATTGCACAGTGATGTGTGTGTGCATGTAGAGGTTGAAAGGACACCGGGGAGTGTGGGTTCTCTCCTAGGGATGCATGCTTGGCAAATGTCTTTAGCTACTGAGCTATCCCACCCGCTCATTGTTCCTCTGCTTTGTTTTCAGAAGGGGTCTGTGTAGCCCTGGCTGTCCTGGAACTTGCTCTGCAGATGAGGCTGGCCTCGAACTCAGAGAGATCCCCTTTTCTCTGCCTCCCGAGTGCTGGGATTAAAGGCGTGCGCCACCACTGCCCAGCCAGATGCTATTATTTTTTGATACAGGGCTCATTGTGTAGCCCAGGCTGGCATTCTATTAAAACTCAATCCTCCCATCTCTGCCTCCCGAGTGCTTGCATGGCCGGCGAGCACCAATCTATTCTCTGTACACAGGACTGCTGCGTGATAAGATCTGCGTTTTCTAAATAAGCTCCCGAGAGCTCTTTCAGCTGTCTTGGAATAAATATTTGAAGTGATAAGGAAATGTCATGTTGTGGTTTTATTGGCAGCATTATTTTTTCCTTTGTCAGTGGGATCAGAAAAGGACATGTCTGACAACCACAGGCATCTTAGGTTTGATTATGTGTGGAAGGAAGGAGTGAGGAGTAACTGTGACACTCTCATCTGTCTCAATCACCTCCTCTGGACCCAGTTCCTCCTCCTCCTCCCCCCACCTCTCTTCCCCTCGCTCTTCCTTCTCTCTGGTGCCAAGAATGGAACCCAAGGCCTCCTGCTAATCATGTACTCTAATCCTGAGCTCTTAAAATATTAAATTAGAAACAGTTTAAATGTGGGCTGGGGAGATGACTAAGTAAGAGTCCTTGCTATGCAGGTGTGAGGACCTGAGTTCAAATCTCAACACCCATGGATGAGATGGGCGTGGCTGAGTTCAACCCGTGGGCTAGAGTGGCTGGCCAGTAGCCCCAGGGATCCTCTTCCTCCACCTCCCAAACACTTGGATGACAGGTGGGAGTGTCAGGCTGACCTTGTTTGCTCATGTGTGAGTGTGTGTGTGTTCCTATGTGGGAGCATGTGCTTGTTGCCAAGGTGTACATGTGGAAGTCGGAGGATAGGTTGTGGGAATCGGTTTTCTCTGTCTACCTTGTGGTCAAATCCAGGTTATCTGCCATGTCAGCAAACACCTTTATCCAGTTCTTTGGTTTTTCGAGGCAGGATTTTTCTGTGGCTTTGGAGCCTGTCCTGGAACTAGCTGTTGTAGACCAGGCTGGTCTCGAACTCACAGAGGTCCGCCTGCCTCTGCCTCCCGTGTGCTGGGATTAAATGCATGTGCCACCACTGCCCGGCCCTTTTTTTTTCTTTTCCCCAGACAGGGTCTCTCTACGTAGTCCTGGCCGTCTTAGAACTCACTAAATAGATAGAACAAGGTGGCCTTGAACTCACAGATATCCACCTGCCTCCACCAAGTGCTGGGATTAAAGGCAGATGCCAACCATGTCCAGTGCCACTAAGCCATCTTGACCATCCCTTTTCTTCTTTACATGCATGTGTGGTGTGTGGTGTGTGCATATGTGTTTTCTAGTGCTAGATTTCAAACCCTCACACTTGCTAAGTCAGCGCCTATCACTAAGATAAGTCCCCAACTCCTGTTTACCTTTTAAAAATTTATTTTTATAAGATTTTTTTAAACACTTATGTGGGTATTTTGCCTGCACCCATGTATGTGCTCCATGTGTTTGTGTGATGTTTGTGGTGTCAGAAGTGGGTGTCAGATCCAGGGGAACTGGAGATACAAACATTAGCAAGTTGCCATGAGGATGCTGGGAACCAAAGGGGAGTCCTCTGCAAGAGTCACCAGTGCTCTTGACCGCAGAGCCGTCTCTCCAGCCCATGGCTTGCTGTGCCTGTGGATCTGTTTGATGGTTCTGTGTTTGCTGGTCTTCTAGAGTCCCTCCTTCCCCTCATGGGCCTCACACGTGTCTGTGAGTTTGAGGAAGGAGTCTTGGGGACGTGCCACAGTCTGCTCAGTGTCGGGGAACGTCTGAGACTATTTTTGACTCTGTCTCTGCAGTTTGCCAGTCAGCAGGCTCCCACGGAGCACGCAGCTGCTGCCCGAGGTTTGGAAATGTTGGACACCGTGGGCAGCAGTCACTCCTGCCCTAGCTCTAGCCAATGTGTCCCTTCTGGGACCTCCATCCTCACCCCTGGAGGCTCCTCAGATGGCCAGAACAAATCTTTGAGCTGCAGAAGCTTGAGGCACAGCCTAGAAACTGCACGGGGGAAGGAAAGCCCTTGGAGCCTGGCTGAGGAGATGTTAGGAGGAGGACAGGCAGACAGGCATCCATGGGCCGGAGGGGAGAGGAGCTGCAGCTTGACAACAGGGTCCTGAGAGCAGCTGGAATCCTGAGGTTCCCTGCACTGGGTGCCGCAACCTTCATCTGTGGGCGTCTTGTCCCCACCTATTTTTTATGGTATCGAGAACTGAACCTAGGGGTTTGTGCATGTTGGGCAAGCACCCTACCACTGCACTATATCCCGCCCCCTATTTAATTTTCGTTTTAATTAATTATTGATTTTTTTTTCATTTGAAGTAGGACCTCATGTTTGCCCCGCCTGACCATGAACTTGCTCTGTAGCCGAGGCTGGCTTTGGATACGTGGCTATGCTCACCTTTCACATCTCCCCTTGATTCACAGGCCTCTAGCTCTGAGCCTGTTCACTCTGTGCCTGGCGTCTACGTCGGTTCCGTTTCACCTTGACTTCTCCTTTCCTGGCGCCCTCTACTCCCCTCAGGCCCCTCCCACCGAAGTGGGCCTTGCCTCAGTCCATCTGCTGGTTCAGGGCTCTCCACTTGCTCTTAGATCTCACGGGACCCAGACTGGCCTCAAACTCAGCTAAGTAGCTGAGGATGCCTTTGAACGCCCCAATCCTCCTGCCCCCACCCCTGAAGTGCTGGGGTCACATGCATAGGCTACCACCAATAACTCATGTCTACTTTCATTTCTCTCTTCGTAGCCTGGATGCGGCTTCACAGGGTAACGAGGAAGCAGAGGGGACAGAATAAAGCAAGGTGTGATAGACACACGGGCCCTGAGCAAAGACTGACAGGTGGCAGAGGGGCGGGTAGGTAGAGAAGGGAGGAGGGAAGTGGGGCTCAGTGCCCTGTCTGGTGTCCTCCATTCAGAGCTGCTATGGTCTGCAGGTGGTACAGCTAGGACCAGGTGTCAGGCTTGGTTTATGGTGCATGTGTAACCCAGAGCACAACCTCGGGTGCCATCTACTTGCCTCCTTTGAGACAAAGACCACTCGTGGGTCTGTGGAACACTAATTAGGTGAGACTTGCTGGCCAGGGAACCCCAGCGATTTTCTGTCTCCGTGTCTCCAGTGCTAGGGTCACCAGTGCCTACTACCATACCCAGCATTTTGTACATGGGTTCTGAGGATTGAACTCGGGTCCTTGGGCTTGTGAGATCGGCCTCCAGTTCACTATATAGAGGAGGCTGTCCTTGAACGTGGAATCTACTGCCCCAGAGCTGGGATCACAGGCATGAACCACCACGGAAACCGGGTCCTTCCGTTCCATTGCCCGTTTCCTCCTGTCCCAGCTGGTGCTAGCCAAGCTAACCCCCACCCTGGCCCTCATGCCCCAGAGCGCGTGGGACACCTGAGAGCTACATAGAGAGACGAGTGACTATGACAGGCTGGCAAGCAGCCTGCTGAAGTGTTCCCTCGATTGCAGGGTGGTGAGCGAGGCCAGAGCCTCAGATGTCCAAGTTATTCATGTAGGACTTTGTCCTGGGGGTGATGGAGACCATAGAGAGTTTCTCTTATTGATTTGGGGCGGCTGGTTTGTATGTTTATATTTGTTTGTTTGTTTGTGATAGGGTTTCCTGAGACCCAGGCTGGCCTCAGAACTTGCTACGTGGCCATGGATGGCCTTGACCTCTGATCTTTCTGCCTCCAACTACTGAGTGCTGGTTTAGTGACCGAGTGCCACCATGCTGGGTGTGATTGGTGCTGAGGATGAAACCCAGGGCTTCGCTGTGTTAGCCAAACCCTCTATGCACCCTCCATCCTCAGCCAACAGGGGACTCTGAACAAATCTGTTAGAAAGGCCAAAAGTGAGCCCATATGACGGCTCTAGGGGCACCTGGGGTTGGAGTCTCTGCTCCCTGGGACCCTGCCCTCTGATGTCACTGCCTCATTATTACACGGCGCCCAGCTGACCAATGAACTGACACTCACTGTTATAATGGGCCCTAGCAACAGGTTGTGATCTTGGGCTAGCTGGGGAGGAGACGCCACCAGCGGGGAGAGTGTGAGGGGAGAGGGAGAGCCTGCAGGTCAGGTGAGTCCCTGAGGGGCCGGGCTTTCCAGCTGGGCCCTTTGGGTCCGTGCACAGAAACCCGAGCTTCCCAAAGTTCCCATCCGAACCCCATCACCACTGACGACTGTTCTGCCTCGGGCTGCTGGGACCTGTCCCAGATCACACCTGAGGTAGGTGAGGTAGGTAAGGGAGGGGTCTGGGAAGGGGAGGCTGAAGCTGGGGAAGGAGGGTCAGAGAGTGGGGAGGGCAGTGGAGGAAGAGGTGGAGGTACAGGAGGGCCAAGGGCCTTTGAAGGTGGCTCAGAGCAGGCAGGCAGGCAGGGCTCAGGAGGACAGAGGCTCAAAGTTACAAGCCTAGCCAGGCATGGGGGCATTTCTTGCAATCCCTTCTCAGGAGGCTAAGGTGAGAGCCCTGCTCTGGATTAGAGGCTAGACACAGCCAGACCCTGTCTTTAGAAAAGGAAGTTGTAGGTCACAGATAGTAATCACAACACTGGTGGCTAGTAGTGCCTGTGTGTGTCTGCCATTGTTTCACGAATGTCATAGTTCACGGGAGTCTCCCACTCAAAGGAGACGTTGTGGTGAGGATGGTCACAGCCACATCTCACAGATGAGGAAAGCAAGGCAGTGCTGGGCCAGTATGTGGAAGAGCCACCTCTTACTGGCTGCTGGTGACCACAGCAGTTGAAAAGTAGTGACTCTCCAGCTTGGCCAGAGCCACAGGCAGGTCCTGCTCCACAGGATGGGAGGCCTGGCCACAGTAAGACTGGGCAGCTTTGGTTCAAATATTTGGAAGCGTCAGTTGGGCATCGTAGCTCATGCCTGTAATGCCAGCACTCAGGAGAACTGCTGTGACTACAGGGCAGCCTGGGCTACACAGTGAGTTTTGGGCCAGCCTGAGCCCAAATACCATCCCAGTGACTCATCCCAGATATTGTAAGGTTTTGGTCTCAGCAGGCCACCCAGCCTCGCTCTGGGCACAAAGCATCCCTCACAAAGTTGAGTCCTTCCTAGGTTACTCACAGACCCGACAGTGTCTCGGTAGGCTGCTTGGTTATTATGCCAACTGACTGTAGCGACAAACAGGCCCAGCGTGGTGCCCATTTTGTCCCAGGTCACACAGCAAGCCAGTGGCCCCAAATCCTTTAACTCATGTTAAATAGATCTGGATTCTTATTTTGAGACAGGGTTAGCCTTGAACCCTCCCTGTATAGCTGAGGGTGCCCTTCAAATGATCCTCTACCTCCAGTTCCCAAGTACCAGGAATACAGGTGTGAGGAACTAGACCTGGATTGTTGTTACAGTTTTTTTGTGACAGAGTTTCACTATGAAACCCTGGCCAGCCTGGAACTCTCTGTGTAGATCAGGCTGGCCTTGAACTCATGTAGCTCTGTCTGCCTCAGCTTCCCGCTATTAGAACTAGAAGCGAGTGTCATCACACCCGGGCATTGTTGTTTTGAGACTGTGTAGCCCAAGCTGTCCTGGAACTCATGCTGATCCTCCTGCCTCACCCTCCCCAGTGTTGAATTGCAGGTGAGAGCTAGAGTACCCCATTTCTTGAGGAAAGCGGGTGGTAAAGAGACTCTAAAGAGAGTCCTTTCACCTCCCCCTCTGTCATATGAACGTCTCCCCTTTTCCTCTGTAGACGCTGAGAGGTCACACGTCCCGTGACTGTCCCCCATCTTCCTGTCCAGCTCTGAACCATGGCAGCTTCCAAGTTGCCCGGAGTGCCTGAGGACGAGACCACCATCCTCATGGCCAAAGAAGAGCTGGAGGCCCTGCGCACCGCCTTTGAGTCTGGCGACATCCCTCAAGCCGCCTCTCGCCTCCGGGAGCTGCTGGCCAACTCAGAGAGTACCCGGCTGGAGGTGGGCGTCACGGGCGAGTCGGGAGCCGGCAAGTCCTCCCTCATCAATGCCCTGCGTGGCCTGGGGGCCGAGGATCCTGGCGCAGCTCTCACAGGGGTCGTGGAGACCACCATGCAGCCTTCGCCTTACCCGCACCCACAGTTTCCCGATGTGACCCTGTGGGACCTGCCGGGAGCCGGCTCTCCAGGCTGCTCAGCAGACAAGTACCTGAAGCAGGTGGACTTCGGTCGCTATGACTTCTTCTTGCTCGTCTCCCCGCGCCGCTGCGGCGCCGTGGAGACCCGCCTGGCCTCGGAGATCCTGCGCCAGGGGAAGAAGTTCTACTTCGTGCGCACCAAGGTGGATGAGGATCTGGCGGCCACCCGCAGCCAGCGGCCCTCGGGCTTCAGCGAGGCCGCTGTTCTCCAGGAGATCCGGGATCACTGTGCGGAGCGGCTGCGGGCAGCCGGCCTAAACGACCCACGCATCTTCCTGGTGTCCAACCTGTCGCCAACCCGCTATGACTTCCCGATGCTCATGTCCACCTGGGAGCATGACCTGCCCGCCCACCGTCGCCACGCTGGCCTGCTCTCCCTGCCTGACATCTCGCTGGAGGCTCTGCAAAGGAAGAAGGACATGCTACAAGAGCAGGTGCTTAAGACAGCCCTGGTGTCCGGGGTCATCCAGGCCCTGCCTGTCCCTGGACTGGCAGCCGCCTACGACGATGCCCTGCTCATCCGCTCTCTGCGTGGCTACCACCGCAGCTTCGGCCTAGACGACGACTCGTTGGCCAAACTGGCCGAGCAGGTGGGCAAGCAGGCAGGGGACCTGCGCTCCGTTATCCGCTCCCCTCTGGCCAATGAGGTCTCACCAGAAACTGTCCTGCGACTGTACTCGCAGTCCTCGGATGGTGCCATGCGGGTGGCCCGTGCCTTCGAGCGGGGCATCCCTGTGTTCGGAACGCTGGTGGCCGGGGGCATCAGCTTCGGCACGGTCTACACCATGCTCCAGGGCTGTCTCAATGAGATGGCTGAGGACGCCCAACGCGTCCGCATCAAGGCCCTGGAGGAAGATGAGCCCCAGGCTGAGGTGAGCTTGGAGGCGTCTGGTGACTGCGGTGTGGAAAAGCGGGTGACCATGGAGGGAACCAGCGAAGACGCCCCGCTGTCCACTCGCAGGAAGCTCGGTCTCCTCCTCAAGTACATTCTTGACAGCTGGAAGAGGCGCGATTTGTCAGAAGACAAATGAAAGTGCAGCCCCCCCAACCCCCACCCCAGTCTGCCTCCTCCACCTCACCCTCCAGCCAAGCCCTTAAACAAAACCAACATCAACCAAACATGGCTACTGTGATCAAACTGAGCGCTGCAGTTGCAGGGCGGGAGGTGGGTGGGACGGGTAGCAGGGTGGGTGTTATGGAGGCACACAGACAGCCCTGGATCTAGGGGGTAAATACTGAATATGGTCACACTTGACCCCCCCCCCAGGGCAGGGAGGTTGAGGGGTGGAGGGGTGGCCAGGACTGTTCAGTGGTCTCTCTCCTTGCTCCCCACAAGGCCAAGGCGGGAGTAGTAAAATGCCTGGGAGGCTGTATTGTGTGTGTGTGTGTGTGTGTGTGTGTGTGTGTGTGCATGCGTGTGTGTGCGTGTGTATATGTGTGTGCGTGCGTGTGTGTGGTTGGATGTATGTGTGTGTGTGTGTGAGAGAGAGGACCTCTTGAGGTACTCTATATTATAATTTGGTGTTGGGCATGGACCTGGGGCCTGGCTCCAAGCATTGTCTACCCCTGAGCTGCACACGCACTCCTTGTACTAAACTTTCATTCTTGTCTCATTCTGACAGCCCTAGAGTCACATGGCCAAGGCGACTTATGGGGAGAGAGAGAGAGAACAGACACAGAGATTGGGGGGAACGACACAGGGCACCCAGGGCCTGCCCTGATAGCAGGGAACAATGGTGGGCACCGGTTGCAAGGAAGAGGGGGCCAGAAAGACTGGGGCTTCCCTCGGTGTGGGGCATGGGAGACTGGCAGAATGAGAGGCCGTGCAATGCTCATGGGGCGTGTGAGGAGAAGAAAGGCAGATGGACCCCTCAATAGTCTAGACTGAGCCTTTTAAGCTTCAGCTGTCTCGGAATCTATGAGTGGGAGGCTGATTGTTCTCCCCAGTGGACCATATCTACAGCTTCATGCTAGACAAGTCCTCTAATCACTGAGCCATGGGGGATTCTAGGCAGGGGCTCTCCACCTGAGCCACGCCCCAGCCCCTCACTGGAGGATTCAGGACAGGTGCTCTATAGCTGACCTACATCCCCATCTAGAATCCTGTAAGTCTCCATGACTCTGAGATAGTGGATCTATACAAAATCTAAGCAAATCAACTTGAAGATTTAAGAGGCTTCCTTTTGGCTTATTTTCCAAGGCTTGGCATCATAGCTATAGGCCTGTGCTTAGAATTTCTTGGCTCCGGGAATACATGACAGGTGAGGCTACTTACCTCATGGTACCCAAGCAGTGACACACAGACTAAACATGGCGTACACACTCCTACCCCTACGTCATATTATGAACCCATTAACGGAGCAATCTACTGATGCCTTCAGGCCCTTATGACCTGATCCCGTCCTAAAAGCTTTCTGTAGAGACAAGGCCTCACACAGCCTGCCTTGACGTTGAACTACATCTTGAAGAATCTCACATTTCTGATCCTCCTGCCTCCACCTCCTAAGTGATGGGATTACAGGTGTATACCACACATCTGGTTAATGGGTGCTGGGGATGGAGCCAAGGCTTCCTGGATGCTGGGTGAGCATCCTACCCGAAGATGAGCTGCACCCCAGCTCCCCTCCTCTGAATGCTGCATTGAGGACCCATGCCTCTTTTTGGTGCTTAAGATCCAAGCCACAGCAGCATGGATGAGCACGGTTACCAGGATTAGGCTGAAAGGCTGGAGGGTGTGTCTGGTGTTGGGTGGGGGGATCCGATAACACATGGTTGTGACTGGTACGTATGCCACAAGTGGTGAGACTACTGGGCTTAGTCTCCTAGTCACTTGTGAGGGCCTTCCTCTGTGTGTGGTTCTTGGTGGTGGTCCCACGAATGGTGGTACACAGAAGTGATCAGGACTCTGGCCTGGACTCAAGCCTGAACTCCCTATTAAGGGTCACAAGTGTTCAACCTAAGAGAAGGCCAGGGGGTGGTGGTGCATACCTTTAATCTCAACACTCAGAAGACAGAGGCAAGTGGATCTCTGTGAGTTCAAGGCCAGGCTGGTCTATGGAGTGCGTTCTAGGGCATTCAGAGTTGTTCACTGTAAACCTGTATTAAAAATAAATGAGTTGCTGGGAGTGCAGAAGAACCACTGAGGCCTACAGGCTGTGGGGAAGCCAATTTGCAGCTTGCTGCCCAGTGTGGCCAACTTAGAATGGCCTGGAAATAACTGAAAGACCGGCATTTCTGAGCTGTGGAGTCAGAGGTGTGAACACAGTAGTGAGATGAGAAGTCAAATTTGGGGTTCCTGAGAGGCAGAGAGGCAGGGGCATATGAACGGATGGGATCAGCCACACACCCATGACCGGTGGTTCCGGAAGAGACTCTGAGTCCTGGGCGGGCTGGGAAGCTCGCAATAGAAACAGCCTGGCCGCCTTTTGGAGAGCCGCCTGCAGGGGAGGCAGCAAAGGAAGTGTTCTCCGGCTCTGCCTCATGCTCTGTGCAGAGGAGGCTGGGCTGAGATCCAGCTTGGCAGTTACGCACTGTGAAATCTTCCAAGCTTCGTGAAGCTCCCAAGAAGGTTCTGGAGACTGCACAAAGCAGGTGGCAGACGAGGATGTGGGACAAGGGAGCTGGGCTCACCCAAGTCGGACCCATCTGCTTCTTGAGGATTCCCAGATCTGAGGACAGCTCTAGCCTTGGGTGACCTGGCCTAGCAAACAGCCCCAGACTGAAGGTTCCCTTTCCCTGGGAAGGTTATGGGGGGGTGAACTCTCTTTGCTTTGTAAAAGGACTTTCTCTCCCCTCGTGTGTGTGTGTGTGTGTGTGTGTGTGTGTGTGTGTGTGTGTGTGTAAGCATGGAAGTCACAGGACAACTTGAATTAATTCTCTCCTCCCATCTTTGTCGGTTCTTGGGATTGAACTCAGGCCACCAGGCTTGTATGCAAGTAACTTTACCCAGAACTCCCTTTCCCAGGAAGCCTCTCTCCCTTGTTTTGTCTCTATCAGAATTACTTAGGGGTACTCATGGCCCTACCTGCACCAAAGGGGCTGCAAGGGTAGAAAAAGCCCAGACCTGGCTGTGTGTGGTAGGGAATACCTGAAATCGCAGCAGTTGGGAGGCAGAAGCAGGATCAGGAGTTCAGGGCTGTCCTCAGCTACACAGAGGCTCAGCTGGGGCTGTACTGGGGAAGGGGTAGAAGCACTTGCCTTGCATGCTTGAGGCCCCGTGTTTAACCCCTAGAACTAGAAAGAAACCTTTGAGGCCAGCCCCGACGGCTCAAAAAAAAAAAAGTCTCAAGAGAAAACAAACAAAAGCACCCACTACAACAAAAGCTCCAGCTCAGGGCTGGAGAGATGACTCAGTGGTTAAGAGCATTGGGTGCTCTTGCAGAGGACCTGGTTCAACTCCCAGCACCCACATGGTGGCCCACAACCACCTGTAACTTCAGTTCCAGGGGATGCAGCGCCCTCTACTGGTCTCTGTGGGCTCAAGCCCTGTGTGTGATGCACAGATATACATGCAGGCGCTCACACATATTAAAGAAGCACAGACCTTCAGCAGGTCCCTTCTAGATCTATGCTCTAAATTAGCCCATGACCCTGTACCCTATGGATTGCTGACATCCCAAACTCAGGGCATCCTGGCTCTGTGTGGGGCTGCGATGGGAGGGTTAGGAACTGGGAGCAGGTGAGTCTCACCATAAGTCTTAAGGTCCAGAGGGATGCAGTAGGCTCTTTATCACCTCTCTTCTACTCCCTCAGCCAATGGGTCCCCACTTCCTGTCTCCCTTCTCCACTCCATCCCCTCAGTTTCTTGGAGTTCAGACCTTGTTCTGTGCCTGCAGCTCTGGCTCTACTCTGCTGGGTCAGGCCCAGCCCCATTCCCCACAGAACCACAGAAGAGAGAGAGAGAGAGAGAGAGAGAGAGAGAGAGAGAGAGAGAGAGAGAGAGAGAGAGAGAGAGAGAGAGAGAGAGAACGCATTGTTGCTCAAACTTTTCCGCGGCTCCCCAGCCTGCTGTTCCAGGCCCTTCCTCTGCCCAAACCTCATCCATAGTTCATGTCTCTCTGAGACAGCACAGCTGAGGCTCCTGGGAACGTCCTCTCCACTGGACAAGAAAACAGGCCCCTCCTTCCAGTCCAGTTCCTTGAAGAAAGGCGGAGCAAAGCCTGCAAGGGGTGGGCAGGCATGTAGCCCAGTTGTAGAAGGCTTGACTACTAGGTGCAAAGACATCGGCTGAAAGTCTAATACTGAAAAAGGAAGTTGAGGCTGAGGGAGGGAGTAGCAGTGGGTAGAGTGCTTGCCTGGAACACATAAAGCTCTGAGTTCATCCATCCATCCATCCACCCCACGAACTGAATGGCGGGGTGTGCCTATAACCCCAGTGCTCAGCAGGCCAATCAGAAGCTCAAGGTCATCCTTGGCTACATAGTGAGCCAGAGGTCAGCCTGACTCAAAGTCACAATAACACAGAGGACCTGTATTCCAGTTATGATGAGGTGGGAGACAGATGGGGGGGTCTCTGGGAGTTTGAGGGCCAGCTAGCCTGGGCTACATGGCAAAGTTCCCAGCCATTGAAGAGTCCTGTTTCAAACAGGTGATGAAAGGTACCATCCCTGAGGGTATCCTCTGACCTCTACACACCAGCGCTGCATGTGCCTGCTCCTGCACACATTGACCTCTATACACCTGCTCCTGCACACACTGACCTCTACACACCTGCTCCTGCACACACTGACCTCTCTACACACCTGCTCCTGCACACACTGACCTCTCTACACACCTGCTCCTGCACACACTGACCTCTACACACCTGCTCCTGCACACACTGACCTCTACACACCTGCTCCTGCACACACTGACCTCTCTACACACCGGCGCTGTGTGTGCCTGCTCCTGCACACACTGACCTCTACACACCGGCGCTGTGTGTGCCTGCTCCTGCACACACTGGCACTGTGTGTGCCTGCTCCTGCACACACTGAGGTACCTACAAGAGCACACATGGAGCTCCTGCCTTAGTGTCATGGCTGGGGATGCACATGGTCACACAATGACAGAATGTCTACACCAGCTGTCCCTGTCCACCGTATTCATCAGGACAGCAAGGCCCGGAGACAGGACAGGACTTGCTGATCTGTCGTCATTCCTGAGCAGGCACCGGTACTCGGAAGGCAGTAGGCCAGGGTGGTCATGCCTCACACACCAGCCCCATTAGGTCTCTTCCCTCAGGCCTGTGCCAACTGGAGGTCTGGCCATGCCAAGTTGAGTATGCAGTAGTGAAGCCATCGAGGGGCTTTATGCCAAAAAAGACTCGCGAGTGCTGGACCACGTCCTGCCTCTGAAGCAGGCTGAAGGTCTTAATGAAATGACTTTTAACTTCCTGGGCCTCACTTCCCTGCACTCGGAGATGGCTGCATGTGGTGGTGCACGTCGGGAATACCAGCATGTGGAGGCTGAGGCAGGGCTTCAGGTTCCATTCCTAACACCCCGTGTGCTAGCTGGCAACCCCCAGCACATTAGTCCTCCTCTCAAAGCCAGTACAAGTGGGTGGAGAATCTCGTTCTCCAGCTGCTGAGACAGGACTATCAGTGAATACACATTAATTAGTCAGCCATATTGTTCTTTCTCAGGCCTATAGTGGCGAAGCCTCTGTCACTTTAGCTTTTATGTTTTTTTTTTTTTTTGAGAAAGGAAACATAGTGCATCTCAAATGGTAAGTGCTCTACCACTGAGCCACACCCCAGCCCCTCACTGGGGGATTCTAGGCAGTGGCTCTACCACTGAGCCTCACCCCAGCCCCTCACTGGGGGATTCTAGGCAGGGGCTCTATCACTGAGCCACACCCCAGCCCCTCACTGGGGGATTCTAGGTAAATGTTCTACAGATAAACTTTATTTCCAGTTGTCTTTTTTTATTTTCTATTCTGAGATAGGGACTCACTAACTAGCTCAAGTTCCCTCTGTGGCCCAGGCAGGCCTTGAACTTGCAATCTTCTTTCCTCAGGTTCTCAAGCAGCTAGAATTACAGGTTTGGGCATCAAACTCAGTCTTTTGATTTCTTTCTATTTGGAAAAGGCAATAGTGAGAAGGGAGTGGGAGGGACAGACACATGTCGGGCTATGGTTTTCTTAAGTTCCACTGGTAGTATCCCCTGGGCATTGGGTAAAATCTGCTTGGAATGAAAGCTCTTTATGAGATGCTGGCACTGTTTTACTGTGGTCAACCACTATGACACATGCTAGGCTTGGGTCACCGAGATTAACAAGTGGGATGTATCTCAAGTCACCTCAGGGCAGGGCGAGGTGACGAGTTACATCTGGGCTTCAGACAACTTATGACAGACTTCAAGATGAAAGTCAAGGCAGCAAGATTAATTTGTCATTGATATTAAGCCACCTATGACAGTGGTGACGCACAGCCACTGCTGAAGGCTACGTTCTGACAGCCGAGAACATGGGCTCGGGCAGTAGCAGCGCCTAGGCTGGCAAGTTCAGATTGCTGTTGGCGCCCAGGGCTGTGGCAGGGGTCATCAGGGCAGGACTGTAGGGTAGAAAGGCCAGCCAAAGAAACCCATCCTGGCCCTGAAACCAGAGCCAATGAAAGAAAGACTTCAGCCCTGAACCCAGAACCAGAGAGCACCCTGACTCTGAAACCAGTGCTAAAGAAACAAACCTTGGCCCTAGAATTAGAGTCGGTAAAAGATATATGACCTGGCCCCAAAACTAGAGGCAAAAAGCTAAAAAAGGTCAGTGAAAGAAACATAGTTTGGATCTGAAACCAGAGCCAACTCTGCCAATGATCAACTAAGCATAAAACCAACCAATCTCTGAGCAGGTATCTAGCCAATCTGAACTCAATCTGGCCAATTCACACCCTGAAAAATCTCCCTAGAAAAGCTCCGCCCAAGAAGCCCTATATAAGCCCCGTGTCTGTACCATTTGCTGCTGTCTTATTCTACCCTGGTAGAGGCAGTCACTTCCAGTAAGTCTCCTGAATGAGGCTTGGGTGAAGGCCTTCTTTTGCTGGAGCTGAGATGGAGCCAGCAGAGTGCGGCTGTAACACTTTCCCTGGGGGATCCTTCCCCTAGCAGAGAGCAGTTGTTATACTCCAGGCACCAGAACCCAACTGCAACAACTTCGCTGGGAAAGCCCTCTCCTGTCAGAGTAGACCTGTTACATCGGGAAGGCTTTCCCTAGAGCAGGGCTGTAAGCTGCTATGCTTACTGCGACCTGTGTTATTCCCTGGCCCCCGAATGCCAGAACACTAATCTACCCGAGTTGTAATAACCAGTATCCTCTGGCCCCTGACTGTCAGAACACTCTTCTACCCAAGCTGTAACACCCAGTATCCCCTGGCCCACACTGCCAGAATACTCTTCTACCTGAGCTGTAACACTCAGTATCCCCTGGACCCTGACTGCCAGAACACTCTTCTACCTGAGCTGTAACACTCAGTATCCCCTGGACCCTGACTGCCAGAACACTCTTCTACTTAGCTGTAACACTCAGTATTTCCTGGACCCTGACTGCCAGAACTTTTCCATCCAAACTGTAGCACTCAGTATACCTTGGCTCCTGACTCCCTTTCCATTTGAGCAGCAATGCTTACAAGGACACCTGCCAATAGCAGCTGTCCAGGTGTGGGCCATACTTCACTTGCTAGAGTCAGGTGCACTGACTTTTTTTCTTTTTTTAACATTTACTTGTCAATATGTGTGTGTGTGTATGCGCGCGCGCATGTGTGCCATAGTGTGTATTTGGAGGTCAAAGGACATGTCCAAAGAGTCAGTTCTCCCCTTATACCATGGGTTCCAGGGGATCGAACCATGTCATATTGTCAGCGAACACCTTTACTAATTCTCTCAGCTCCTCCCTGCCCTCTGCTTTTTAAGATATGGCCTGACTGTAGCTCAGACTGACCTAGAACTCATAGCAATGCTCCTGCCTCAGCTTCCCAAGTATTGGATGTACACCACAATGCCTTCCAGGGCAATTGTGTCAAGCACACTTCCCTGCCTCTGGAAGTCTGGCACCCTCTTGGATCTGGGATGGTGTTGGCAGGTGTGGGCTGTGTGAAATACTGCCACCTTCCAGTGGTGGTCCAGAGTGGGCAGAGGTTGTTCAAGGTCACATCGTGTGACTGTACCAAACCCCACAGTCAAGGGGTGCTCACAGATACTGCTTCCCGACAGGTGGCTCTCCTTGCAGCAGTGGCAGAGGGACAGCCACACGTGCTGAGGAAAACGGCAGAGACATGCCCGTTATTTTGGAAAGCCAGGGCTCTGTTGAGCCTGCATTTTTAGCTCAGATCCACTGGTCAAAAAACCTTCATAGACGGGAAAGCAGACCCCCAGCATGGTTTGGTCACTGGGCTGGGGTCTGAACAGAGGCCGCCTGGCTTTAGGGCTGACATCCTTAAGCCCAGCACATGCTGTGCTCTGGTCAGAGTGTAAGTGTGTGTGAGCCAGACAGCGCCAGTGGGACAGGAGAGAAGTGGGTGGCGCTTCCTTCAGTGGACACCAAGTCCCCGCTGGCTGTGGCTAAATCTGCCTCCCACTGGCTGAGAGTAATAAGTTGCAGAAGCCTGGGTGACATTTCTGGTGGCCACGCTGGCTCATCTCACCGCCCCTCTTAGAGAAAGGTAACTCTACAACCTTGAGTGCCACACTGGGCAGAGGGAGTGCTCAGGAAGCTGGACACGCTTGCCTGAACCCTCATCAGACAAGTTGAGCAACTCGGCCAGCCCCACCACAAACCAAAAAAAAAAAAAAAAAAGACATGGTTGATGAAAGCCCCTCATGTATGCCTCTGCTGTCACTGTCCTGAGCACACTGGCACCTTCTGCATATCCATCCCTAGCTGATCTGACTGAGCTGACCCTGCACAGAGCTCTGTGACCCAGCTGCAGGGAGCTCCCTGCCCCGCTCTGGCTGTCCCAGACTAGTTGGTGTTTAGGACTGAACTTCAGGCTCCCTCTCTTTGGGATGAGGCCTGGTTGTTGGCCAGTTTCTCTTGTCCTATTCTGGGGCAAACTCCCGGACAGAGGAAGCCCTCCCACAACCTGGATGAGCAGAGGTTGGTCTGTTCATGGATCCGTGATTTGGTCTAATCTTTATATAGCCAAGGCTGGCCTGGCATTTGTGACCCTGTTGTCTCTTCAGAGCTGGGAATACAGACATGTGCACCTTGTCTGACATGAGACACAAGTTTGGACAGGGAAGGGCAGCAGCAGGGTATCTGCACAGTTGGGGACAGGGCATAAGGCTTTGGAAGCTCCTTAAGATCATATGGAAGCTCATATTCCATTGTCCTTGGACTTCCTTCCTTCTTGATTTCCTAGGTACTCAAGATGTCAAAACCAGAACGTGATGGGCCCTCCAGGGCAAAATTCTGGATTTCCCTGGGTCTTCCAGTAGGAACTGTGATCAACTGTGCTGACAATACAGAAGACAAAATTCTGTACATTGGGGGCTGGAGAGATGGCTCAGTGGTTAAAAGCACCAGCTGCTCTTCCAGAGGACCCTGGTTCAATTTCCAGCACCCACATGGCAGCTCACAACCGTATGTAACTCCAGTTCAAGGGAATCCAACACCCTTAAACAGACACACATGTAAGCAAAAACACTTATGAACATAAAATAAAAATAAACTATAAAAAGTTCTGTATATCAGAGCTGGAGAGGTGGCTTAGAGGTTAAGAGCACTGGCTGCTCTTCCAGAGGTCCTGAGTTCAATTCCTAGAAAACACATGGTGGCTCACAACCATCTGTAATAAGATCTGGTGCCCTCTTCTGGCCTGTAGACATACGTGCAGGCAGAAGGTTGTATACAAATAAATCTAAAAACAAACAAACAAACAAACAAAAAAACCTGTCTATCTTGTCTGTGAAGGGAATCAAGGGATGACCGAACAGACTTCCTGCTGTTTGTGTGGGTTCCGTGGTGATGGCCAGTTAAGAAAGGCAAACCAGAGCTAAGAAAAACACCCATCAGCAGTGGTAATTTTACGACAAAAGTCAGATCAAAGAAAAGATGGGAGTTCCTTTATTTTTAAAATAATGCAGGGGTCACAGTAAACAACGAAGGTGAGAAGAGTCTGCTATCAGATCCAGTAGCAAAGGAGCGTGCAGACTTGTGGCCCAGAACTGCACCCAGTGCAGGCAGCACCGCAGGACTCTCCCATGTGTTTGTAAAAGATTCATTAGAAGGCCTCTGCTCAAGACAAAAGGACAAACTCTGCATGGGGCCACAACTCCAGAGCGAGTCTGGGAGCCATGGGCCACAGGGTGCCTCCCAGTCTGTAAGCTCCACTGTCTGTGAGCAAGAGGATGTGTGCACTGCTGGGCATCTGAAGGCCAAGGGTCAGTGGGTCCAAAGGGCGAGAGAAGAGCCGGGTAAGGGCAAACAGTTTGTTATAGGACGATCCTATTACTCCTTTATTTTATTTATTTCTTGATTGATTGATTTTTTGAGGGAAGATTTTTCTGTGTGACAGCTTTGGCACTTGCTCTGTAGATAGACCAGGCTGGCCTCAAATTCACAGAGATCCTCCCATCCCACCCCAAAACCAATGCTGGGCTTAAAGGCATGCGTCACCATGCCTGCATTTATTTTTATGACAGGGTCTCCGGTCCAGGCTGCTTTCTTTACACAGCTGTGGCTGGCCTTGAACTGTTGGTCCTCCTGTTTCCATCTCCTGATGGGATTATAGGCCAAACCACACAAGACAATTCTACCTTTTCAGTCTAAACAGACATTGTGTTGCTCTAGTGAAAAGATCAGCTGCCCTGTTCCTGGAGCGGGTGATGGGTCAGGGAAAGAACAAACCCAGAGCAGGCTCCTGTGACCAGGTTTATTTGAACCATCAGATTTCCCTCCCCCACTCTCCCCACAAAGAGCTCTCCAACCCCAGCCCCAATTCTAGGGAAGGCTTCCTGGGGACCGCTCTGACTCCTGCTGCCTGTCTCTATGGGGATTTGGGAAGGGCTGCTCATCCCAGGCTGGGGGTGGGATCTCTTGGTCACCCTGAGCAGCACCCCATTTGAGGGAGGGGCTGGCCTCAGACACCTCACGTCTCTGGGAGGGAGCCATGATCCCTGTGCCAGGCCTCTGTCGCTCTCCTCCCCTGCTGGGGGAAAGCTTTGTGCCCTTACTGTCCACAGGACAGGGGTTCCCTGTGTGCTACCCCCTCGGTCTCAGGCCAGCAGGCGGCTGTACTCTGCCAGGGCTGAGGACTTCTTCACCCCGTCCCAGATCCGGGCAGCATAGTGGAACCTGTGGGTGGAGGGCTGCAGTCAGGGGTGGAAACTGAGGCCCAGTAAGTTTCCACATACAAAGGAGCTTCCCAGACCTGGAGCGATGGTGCCACCCTGACTGAGTGGCCCTGCTTCCATGCCCTCTCCTGGGGGCTGAAGGGCTGGGCTTGGATGAAGGCCCAAGGGGGAAAGGTGTCTCCATTCCTCCCCCCCCCCAGCATCATGATGGACAAACATTCAACAGCAGCTGCACAGCCCAGGTCTTCCCCTCCCCTCAGGCCCTGGTTTAGCAATGACAGGAACCTGAGCTGTGGCCTAAGTGCTCAGTGAGAAGCACCCTGCTGTGGCCTGCACTCTCCACTCTTCAGTGACTGCAGCAGTGGAGTGAGAGGCTGCACCAGGCCCTGCTTATATTCAACTCTCTCCTAGACAGGGCAGGCTGGAGGCAGGGCTCCTCTGAGGGTGAAGGAGGGTGGGACAGAGCGCCTGCAGGCAGGGAGCAGGAAAACAAAGTGTCTCTCTCTCTCTCTCTCTCTCTCTTTTTTTTTTTTTGGTTTTTCAAGACAGGGTTTCTCTGTGGTTTTGGAGCCTGTCCTGGAACTAGCTCTTGTAGACCAGGCTGGCCTCGAACTCACAAAGATCTGCCTGCCTCTGCCTCCCAAGTGCTGGGATTAAAGGCGTGCGCCACCACTACCCGGCTAACAAAGAGTCTTATGACCGTGAACAGATCTCCTGCCTAACCAGGGTCCCGGTCCTTCTCCTGGCATCACAGGATAAGTGTGTGACTTTGCTATGTGACATTTCTTTGAACCTAAACTTTTGTTTTTGAGATAAGGAAGGCTTTGTAGATCAGGCTGGTCTGGAACTCACTGTGTTGCTTAAGATGGCCTTGAACTCATAATGATTTCCCCCCCCCCCCCCTTAGTCTCTGGTGCTGGGACTACAGGCTTTCAGAAAACAAACAAACAAACAAACAACAACAACACACAAACAAAAAAAAAACCCGTAGCCAGCTGAGGCCCACGAGTTAGTCACACAAAACTCCGTGCTGCTGGCCCTGGGGAAGTGTTGTTTAGCAAAGACTGGAGAGACTTACTAAGGGTCCCCCTTACTTACTTAGGTCCCCCTGCAAGAGTGCCCTTCAGGCACTCAAATGCACTCCAAACAACTCTTACCAGTTCTTCTCGGTGAGGATGGTGTGTGACAGCTGAGGCCGCGCCATGGACATCACCTGACTGCGGAGCTTGCTAACCAAGGACTGGAAGCTGGGGTGGCCTCGGTACCCAGGCAGCAGCGAGAAAAGAGGACTAGAACCAGGCCCTAAAATGGGGGATGGGTCTTCAGAGTTCTGCCTCGGACCAGCTGTTCCTGAACCTCTCCGATGCTGAACGTGATCCCAAGAAAGGCCCCAGCACCAGTGGCAGGCCAGCGAGTTCTCCCGGCCCCAGGGCAGGTTGTCTCCCCATGGCCAGATGTCCCTAAGAGTAACTACCTGCTCGAGGTGGGTTCTCGCTCTCAGCTTCACTGTCCATGAAGGGCACGAGGAACAAGTTGACCTCTGAGTCCAGGAAGTCGGGTGGCAGCCCTGGGAAGATGTTGCACTGCAGCATGGACAGTGTCCCTGGGAACAGACACCAGTCCGCAGCCTGAGCTGTGGTCTATGGTGGGGGACTGGCGACCAGAAGGCTCATCTGGGGGTCTTTGCCTGGGAGGGAGTGGCACAAGGATCTAGGCCACTGGCCAGCCCGGGGGTGGGGGGAGCCTGGGGATGCTCACCCTTGTAGCGCAGGTGGGAGTGTGCCATGAGCTGGTCAATCATCAGGTGCATCTGCCGTAACTTCCGGGGACAGAAGTCCTCCCTGCGTGCCTTGTTCTGCAGGAAGACTGGGGGCGGCGGGTGGAAGGTACAGCCATGCAGCAGACAACGCTTAGCCTTGCCCTACACTCTTTCCCCACTAGTTCAAGTCATTCAGTATTTGTGAGCAGGGCGGTGCTGGGGACAGACAGACCCAATTTCCAGCATCAAGGATCCCTAGCCCGATGACAAGACAGACAAGGACAGCTGTGTGATCAGGAACACAAGAGGAGGCTAGTGTGTACACGTGTGTGTCCAGAAACACAATCATCGAAGCGCACCAGGGAGGACACAACAGGCAGAGAGCAGGTCCCTCCCCCGGGACATCAAGGACACAGAAACAGCAGGCCAACTCCTCTCCCTTTCTGACTTGGAGCCAGACCCAGGCTTGGCCCCAGCCTTGGACTGAGACAGTGGGGACCAGAGAGGGAGCTCTAGAGACTCCCCTCTCGCAGGCACAAAAGTGTTCCCCAAGTCTTCATGCCTGCCCACCCTCTGGTCCCAGAGCAGCTCTCACCGAGGTGTGGGTAGTACTCAGTGCCCTCATCCGAGCCTGCGGAACTGCTGGACTCATGGCTGGGGGACGGGGTGGATGGCTTCACCATCTCCGCCGTTTGCAGGAACCTGCAGGTGTGGAATGAGGGGCTGATGGCCATGCATGTGCACCCCCTTTCCACATCCTGGGGAGGATGCCCCTTGAGATTCTGGTCAAAGTCAGACAACCTCCTCACGTACTTTTAGGGTTATGACACCAGCTCATGGCACCTGGGTCAACTGCGCTGTCTTTGAATTTTGGCGTGTGTCTGTAATCCCAGCCACCTGGGGTTTGAGGCCAGTATGAGCTACATAGAAACTGAGTCCCTCAAAAACAAACAAAACTCCAACAAATTAAGAATAAAACCAACCAAGATCTCTCAAGACAGTTTCTGACCCACGCTCCTGCATGCACAGCAGGCATCTGTGACAATGGCAGACCAGAGCATGATCATCACTGTCCCCCAGCTCACCCTGTACACAGCGCTCAGTCTTGGTGCAGACACTCTAGTCTGGAGACATGCACTGGGCAAGAAGTTCCCAGCATAGCAGGGGTGGGGGGCTACTGTGCTGGAAGTCCCCTGTGCTATGCTAGTTCACCCTAATCCCCCTCCTGTCCTAGGCCTTGCCTCCTCTAGGCTGTCACATGGCCGGAACCACACATGCTGCAGCCTTCCCACACTGGCTTCTTAACAATATGCATTTAAGGTTCCTCCGTTCCTTTCATAGCTTGACAGCTCATTTCTTCCTAGTGCTGAATAACACCCTATTGTCTGGATGGTCCCACTTCTTCATCCATTCACCCACTCAAAGCACGCTGGCTGCTTCTGAGCGGCCATTATGAACAGAGGTGCTATAAATATCTGCACACAGGTCTTTATGTGGATGTTCTCACTCTGTGCTGTTTTCCAACACATTTTCCAAGTGTGTAACAGTAAATAAAACAAACCTGTTATCTAATGGGGAAATGAGACCTGTTAAGTACATGGGCTTTCTCTACATGTTTACCCATGATTCCCAGGGTCCAGCTGCAGACCATGGGTTCACAACAAAGCTCTGTCGAGGGTCCCAGCAGAACACAACCTCCACAGGAGCCGCCTGTTCTGTGTTTTTTACACCTGTGCACCCAGAGCCTGGGACAGGGCTCCTTCATTTACTTGTATGAACGAATCCCGGTGGATGGTGGTAGGGGGATGCTCCAGAATTACATCACTCAGGTGTGGCCACACCCTTTTGCTTCCTGGCAAGACTTCTACTGCTGTGGAGACCCACCCCTCAGCCCCACCTCTAGAGTTATCCAGGAGCAGCCCCCAGCAAACACGTGCTTTTCTGAACCAGGAACTGTGCTGTACCCACTACTGTGCCGTTCAGGGCACAACAAAACTACCATAGTACTGTGCCAGTACTATGCTGTTGTGGGCGCTACATCGGATGCTTTGAGCTCCTTGATTTACTCGGTCTGCACAGAATGAGGAACACAGGCAGGTACCCACTCAACATAGCTGGGATTCAAACTTTGGAAACACCTAATTTTGGGGACCCCAGTTGCTCAGGCAGAACTCTCCTCCCCACGGCCCACCGCCTTATTCCTGCTGCCCAAGGGACCAGACAGTACGCACGCTTGTTGGAAAACCAAACTCCAAGGACTGAACAAACTCGCCCCTGTGCACTCTGCACCCGCCTGTGTTAGACCCTGAATGTAGTGCTGGGAACCTGCACCAAGGGAGGTCATCAGAACAGTGGTGTTACTTCAGAGTGGCAGGCACCATGGTGGGGGTGTGGGAAGGGAGGGGAGAGGAGGACTGAAGCTGGCCTCACGCCATGAGGGCATCAGAAAAGATATATAGGCCAAGTGCTTCCAGCCAGGGACAAGAGGCATAACGAGGAGAACTTTGGCACTGAGCTGCAGGAGGGATGGCTAGCCAGATGCCTGGGGTGTCTTCCTCACGGTGTGGGCCCTAGGCTAGCCAGATGCCCGGGTGTCTTCCTCACGGTGTGGGCCCTAGGCTAACCAGATCCCCGGGGTGTCTTCCTCGTGGTGTGGGCACTAGGCTAACCAGATGCCCGGGGTGTCTTCCTCACGGTGTGGGCCCTAGGCTAGCCAGATGCCCGGGGTGTCTTCCTCATGATGTGGGCGCTATCAGGCAGCACAGAAAGGGCTGTGCTCACCACACGGAGGTGAGGTTCATGGAGGGGTAAGCACTTTGCAGGCTGTCGCACTGCATGAGTTCAGTTGTGCCCACTGGCTAAAGACCACCATGTCGGGCTTGTTGACCACTGACTTCCCTCACAGGAGAGGGTGAGGAAGGCATGAGACCCTGAGTGTCCAGCCACTCCTCCCAAGTAGCTGTTTGCAGTTCTGCCCTAACTGCACCTGTGTCAGGGAGGGTACAAGCATGCACGCTGGGAAGGACTAGGGAGGGGCTCCATCCTCACAGCCACGGGGAAGCCATCGTCCTTCCATGTGCAGGCCTTCCCATGGGTGGCTTTAAGATGACTTACACTCCTGCTGCAACCATTGCCCTGTAAGCAGTCTAATAGTGACTGAGAGAACTTCGTGAAGGTTTGTTACGGGGCCTTAGCAGAGGAGACATGCATTACCTAGACCCCAGTGTGAAGAAGCCAGCAGAGGCCTTTGGATCTGTAGGAACGACCAATTACAACAAACATGCAACAGTATCCCCATGGGTACCGAGGGGACCGGTGGGGCCCTGGCCTGAGGCTGTCCTCCCTCCAGCCTGTCTCGCAGCTCACCTGTACAGACTGAGGTCCGTGAACCAGTCCTGCACAACGATCACCACGTGGCAGACCGTGAAGAGGAAGGCAGCTATCTGCAGTGACTGTTGGGAGGGATGGGGAGGACAGAGGTCAGACACCAGCTCTTCTTCCCAGGACACAGCTCAAGGAGCAGCACAAAGGGCTTCTGTGAGCGACACTGTGAGCGACACTGTGTGACCTGTTTCCTTACAGGCCAGCCCTAAATGTGGCCAGGTAGGAAGCAGCAGCCGCCTTACATAGAGGGGCACCAGACTGAGGGCAAGGGGTGGAAAGTGACTGCTGGAGGCCAGGTCTGTCCTCAGCCAGAGCTGCCCCCTCTCCCCCAGCCCAGCCCCTGGTCCACCCCCCTGCCCCCCCCCCCAGCCCTCAGCTCAGCCCCTACCAGACTCCCTCACCTGCATTTCCACATAGGTGTGAGGGAGGTTGTACTCTGGGGGCAGTTTGCGGTCATTATTGATGAGGTGGTCCAAGATGGATGGGCTTAGGATGGGCTGCAAGAGATGGACCCGGAAGGTGAGGCAGTTACTGCAAGGCATGCTCTGAGAGTGCAGGCAAACACTGCCGAGGACAAAGTAAGGCCAGCAGCAGAGCAGGTCAGTCTAACCAGTGCAGCGCTGGTCAGCAAGAGGGGGCGAACCATGAACTCCCAGCCTTCCTGAGCCAAGCCTTGCTGTTTCCAAGAGCCTGGAGTCCCAAGAGCCCCTGGTGCTCCTAAGTTTCACAGAGCATATATAAGCCCTGGCCCCTTTAAGACTCTTTGTCACTGGCTGTTTTTTATGTGCTTCCAAAGTGTTGCTGAAATAATTACTTAGGTCAAAAAATGATTAGTGTGAAACTTGGTGTGAATTTACAAATTGCATCAGTACACATAGAAGAAACAGGGGTTAGCATACTGAAGTTTCTTGAAAGTCACAGTCAACTGAACACCTCGGGAAACCACTCTGGTGTCGGGCATACTGCCGCTTAGCAGGGTGTGAGCTGTTCTGGAAGGTGCTCTTAGCCAGGCTTGCTTGTGTTCAGGTCCCTGCAGACCCTACACAACAAGGCCTGGCACTCAGGGTTCCAGGTTTTCCTGAAGCCTTTCCAGATAGCAGGTTTTCCACTCTGTGTTGTCAGTGTCTGGAGAGCAGAACCTCCCCAAGGGGGAGTAACAACGCTGGGCCAGGCCCAGTGCCCAAAGGACTCCAGGCAGTTGGGAACTGGACACACACAGCAGTGATTCACACCACAGTGGAGGGGTGTGGAGAACAGAGGCATCAGAGGCTGCAAATGTCAAGAAGCATGCACCATGGGAGTCTTCGGAAGGGAGATACTGGCCAGGCAAACAGATCAAAGTGTAGGGAGAGTCTTTTCTAGAGACTACAGTGCTGAGAGCTGGGAGCATCTGGCTCAGGTCTACCTCTGTCAGGGCTACTGTGAAACTTTAAACCCCGGGGCAACTCTCAGGCAGACAGGCAGTATGACTTCCCTTTTCTGAAACTTGGGATCAGAAATGGAAAAGGACCTGTGAAGGGCCTGAGGGTGAGGAGCTGAGGACCACTGCCTAGATATCCATGGCAGGTCAGTCCCAATGATAGTGACAATTCTAAGCAAGAACCTGGTACCAGGTGTTGGTCAAACACTTTTCTTGGACCATTCCATAGATTAGAACGAGCTTCCAAGAGGCTGAGTAGAGCCTGCACCCCCACTGACAGGTGAAGGGGCAGAGTTCAACTTCAGGTCACATTCCTGATAAGGTTGAAGTTCAGGATCTAGACTGATACAGACCCGAGGCCACACCTGAAGGCATGGTGCTTGGAGATCCTCCAGGCCACAGTGCAAAAGTGAATGTCACACTCTAATAGGAGGATGCTAAGGGCCAGGGAGAGGGGGCTGGGGCTGGGCTGGCACCTGTGTGTCTAGAAAGACGATCCGCTCCTGGGTAATGAAGAAGTCGATGCCACTGGTCTGGTTGCCCCCTCGTTCCTTCATCTCGGCACTCTGAGCCCGGAAGACATACGCCCTATGAGGAGAACACGTGGAGCACATGAGCTGTCTGGCACTGAGTCTCTCCAGCCACAGAATACCTGAGACACGGACCCTCCGCCAGCCCCTAGGCCTTCCTTCTCTTTCATCTGACGCCACGGCTAGGGAGTGACGATTTTCAGCACGCAGCTTCATGCCCGCCCACAGGTACAGTCAGTGCAGCTAAGGGAGTCAGCAGACTCATGCGTTTACAGGCAGAGACTGCCAGACTTCCAGGTTACAGATCTCAACTCTGTCTTCCTGGCCCTTAAGCCCTCTTCCTCAGTTTCCTTATCTGTAATATGGAGATGACAAGGGCAGGAAGCCGTGGTGCACATCTTTAATGCCAGTACTGGAGGAACAAGGTAAACAGACTTCTATGAATTCCAGGCTAGCCAGGGTACACAGTGGGACTATGTCACAAAAAATTTATGAAAACTGCTAGGCATTGTGGGGGTATATTGTTAATTCCAGCACTTATGAGGCAAGGGCAGGAGGATCACTTTGAGGCTAGCTTGGTCTACACAGTGAAGACACTGTTGCATTTATTTATTTATCTA
This sequence comes from Microtus agrestis, assembly GCA_902806775.1. NCBI lineage: Eukaryota > Metazoa > Chordata > Mammalia > Rodentia > Cricetidae > Microtus > Microtus agrestis. The sequence goes on from CADCXT010002393.1 coordinate 1,034,809, forward strand.
TTTATTTATTTTTAAGAAGGGAATGATACTACTACCCAACCAAGTGTGTCCAACTTTTGGTATTTGTGGTGCAAATATCACCTACAAAGTTCACACTCAAGAAGTGTGCAATTAGGCTGGAGAGACAGTTTGGTGGTTAGGAGTGTGCACTGCTCATCTAGAGGACCTGGGTTTGATTCCCAACATCCATGTGAGAGTGCTCACGGGCAGAGTATCAGACGAAACAAAGCCGCTGGCTCCAAAGACTTCCATTTAGCTCAAAGATGCTCTGAAACTATGCGGCTAAGAAAAGACAATGATGGGATGGGTGGGGGTGGTGGATCTGCTCTGAGGGCAAGGAAAATGCTCCAGGGAGCAAGTGAAGAGGGACAGGCAGTACATGTGAGGACGGGTGGATGCAGACCAGGGCTGTCAGACTGACAGGAGGCACAGAGGGCAAGACTGAGGAGAAAGGCAACAACAAGCCAGGTTGAGGTAGGAGCATCAGCAGGCAGACATATAGGCAGGAGTTGGGGTGGGGGTGTATGAGTCCAGATGCCCTGAAGCAGACGAGTGATGAATAGATTTTGGTTTGGAAAATGCCCCTCTCTGCTGTGTGCAAGGACTGCAGGAAAGGCTGGAGGTGGCTCCGCAGACAAGGGACCTCCCAGGGCCTCTCACATTCATGCCTATAGCCCTCTGCGCATGTTTCTCTGCAGTGTGACTGAGACCCATGGGCCTCACTTGGCAAGCTGTCCCTGAGCTACTGACCCCCTTCTTGTTTGCTCTGCAACTCGGGCCCAAATCCCAGGCCTAAGGCTTTGTGTCTGTATTCCCTCTCATTAGGGCACACTATCCATTGAGTCCGTTCTTCCTTCAGTGCTGGATTTAAAAACTGTAATCTGGACAATTGTTAAAACTGGTTTTGTTGTCCTTGAACAAGGATAAGGATGACCTTGAACTGATTATGTAGCGGAGGATAACCTCAAATGCCTGATCCTCCTGCCTCCATCTCCTGAAAGCTGGGACCACAGACATTCACCACATGCCTGGCTGTTATCATCCTCCAACATGCCAAATGGCTCTAACATGCCAGATGGATTCTCTTTACAAATTCCCCAGAAAACAAGCCCACATGGCAGGCTATGACAGTCACGCGTATTGTGGAACCCAGCACCAAGAACAGGGGCTGGCAATGTAAGGAGCATTTGGTACACATTTGCTGAATTGAGCGAAGGCACAAAGACTGGCTGGGTAGATCTCAGCATCTGCCAGGGGAGATAATGGCTGGGAGCAGGGGTTGGGCATGAAGGAGGGGAAGCAGGCTGTAAATGAGGTGAAATCTTTAGGAGTTGACAAAAAGAGCCATGGGTAAAATGCAAACTGAGACAGAGGTTTCTGGAGTCTGGACAGAGAGCACAGGGGACTGTGCCTGCTGCTAAGAGGGGTGTGCAAAGATGCCACCCAAGAGGTGAAACAGCATGACGGCACAGGCAGCTGTATATGCAACTGGGCAGAGAGGCCTGGGATGGAGAGGCAGTTGGACCTTTGAGCTCTAGGCTCAGGCAATGGTGCTCCCTAACCTTTTTTGGGTTTCCACCAGGCCAAGACTTGGTAAGAAGTATGGGCCCTTTCCCCTAGAAGAAAAACCTGACACTGAGGCAGAGGGATTATGGGATAGGAGCCAGCCTGGGCTATGTAGAGACACCTTGTCTTAAAGAAACAAAACAAACCCCCATCTCCAATCACAGCAACAATAAAACTGTGCTTCAGATGCGAGACTCCACACAAAGGGCTCACAGCCCTTTGTACACTAAGGATAAGGCACCCTCTGTACGAAAGCCAGCTCCAGCTTCTGGGAACAACCTGGCCTTCGTTCCTTACTGTGTCTGGTGTTGAGCAGTCTTATGTCAACTCCACACAAGCTGGAGTCATCTGAGAGGAGGGAGCCTCAATTGAGAAAATGCCTCGGTAAGACTGGGTTGCAGACAAGCCTGCAGGACTTTTCCTAATTAGTGGTTGATGGGGGAGGGCCCAGACCATGACGGGTGGTACCATCCCTGGACTGGTGTCCTGGGCTTAACAAGCCTGTAAGCAAGCCAGTAAGCAGCACCTTCGATGGCCTCTACATCAGCTCCTGCCTCCAGGTTCCTGCCCTGTTTGAGTCCTGTCCTGACTTCAATGATGAACAGCAATATGGAAATGTAAGCTAAATAAACCTTGCATTTTGGTCATGGTGTTTCATTACAGCAATAGTGTTGTGTTGGTACCAGGATAGTGGAGTATTGCTGTGACAGACCTGACCATGTTGTTTTGGAGAGGACTGTGGAAGGGCCAGCATCACTGAGGTGAAGTCTTCTGGGAAGTGTATCCTGTGAGTCATCACAGAGAAGCTGTGTTCCGGAGGTGGCCAAGGTTGTACAAGTTGGCAACTGAACTTGGTAATTTAAGAGTCACCCAGGAAGTGCTGCTTTTGAAGGCAGGAAGGGGTCATGGAGAGCAGCTGAGGCTTGGCACTGTGAGAGGCCAGGAGAGGCCACTGGGGAAGGTGCAGCCTCAGTGGCAGTTGAAGGCTCAGGACTGAAGGGGTCATGTAAAGAAGTTGAGACTTGGCACCATGAAGAGAGCCTAGGGGAAGCTATTGGTGAAAGTACAGCCCAGCTGTAGCAGAAGACCCCAGTGTTTTGGCGATGCCAGTACCATGGTGTCTTAGTTAGGGTCTCTACTGCTGTGGTGAAACACCATGACCAAAGAACAAGTTGAGGAGCAAAGGGTTTATTAGGCTTACACTTCAGCATTACTGTTCATCACCAAAGGAAGTCAGGTCAGGAACCTGGAAGCAGCAGCTGATGCAGAGACCATGGAGGGGTGCTGCTCACTGGCCTGCTCCCCTGGCTTGCTCAGCCTGCTTTCTTATAGAATCCAGAAGCAGCAGCAGGAAAATGGCAGCACCCACAATGGAAATGAACTGCTAATTGAGAAAATGTCTGGTGCCCTCTTCTGGCCTGCAGTCATACACACAGACAGAATGTTGTAGACACAATAAATAAGTATTTTTTTTTTTTTAAAAAAAAAAGACTGTAGGTCTTTTAAGGTTATTTATGTCTTTCACGTGAGATCTTGGGATCATTGAGAAAGGTAAGGTTGTGGCTGAATGTGGTATGTGTGTCTGTCAAGATGACAAGGAGTCAATGTGCTGAATGGTTTTATGTCAACTTGATACAAGCTAAAGTCATGGGAGAGGGAACCTCAATTAAGAAAATACCTTCACGGGCTGGGTGGTGGCACCACACATCTTTAATCCCAGTATTTGGGAGGCAGAGGCAGGTGGATCTCTGTGAGTTCAATGCAGGCTGGTCTACAGGGCAAGTTCCAGGTCAGCCAGGGCTACACAGAGAAACTCTGTCTTGAACCACCTGCCCCTCAAAAATGAAAGAAAGAAAATGCTTCAATAAGATCAGGCTGCAAGAAAAACTGTTTTCAACCTTTCTAATGCCGCAACCCTTTAATACAGTTCCTCAGGCTGTGGTGACCCCCAACCATAAAATTATTTTTGTTACTTCTTCATAACTGTAATTTTGCTACTGTTATGAATCGTAATATAAATACCTGTGTCTTCCAATAGTCTTAGGTGACCTGTGAAAGGGTCAAGACCTACAGGTTGAGAACCACTGCTGTAGCGTATTATCTCAGGCCTAGACCACGGCAGGTGGTACCATCCTTGGGCTGCTGGTCCTAGGTGGATTCTATAAGAAAGCAGGCTAAGCCAGCCATGACAGCAAGCCAGTAAGCAGCTCTCCTCCACTGGTCTCTGCATCAGCTCCAGTCTCCAGGTTCCTGCCCCGACTTCCTTCAGTGATGGACTATGATGTGGAAGTGGAAGTCAAATAAGCCCTTTCCTCCCCAAATTGCTTTGGGTCATGATGTTTCATTACAGCAATAGTAATCCTAACCAAGACATGGCCCATCCCTATTTTGAGTCTTCCTTTGGCCTTCTCAAGCTCCTCTAGTCCCCTGTCCCTGCCTTCCCTGCTCCCGCTAGGTTGTGTAGATAGAGAGGGGAAGTTCCAGTGAGGCACTGAGCAGAATCAACTTTAGGAAAGAGGCTAATTAATGCCAACAGTATGGTGGCGCCTGAAGTAGTAAGTCCCAAGACACTGCAAGCCAGATGTCTTGTGTTAAGAGGTGCCTTAGGAGACAGTAGGGAGAACCTAGCGGATGTGTGTGTGTGAGCATGTGCACACGAGAGAGGGGGAGAAGGCAGGCATATGTAACGTGGAACATGTGGCAGGTCACTCTCCATGTAGGGGGTAGGGCTTGGTTAACCTATGGCTCGCGTATGTAGAGTCAGGATGCAGTTCTTAAGGTCCCCTTCCAAATCCTCTCTTCTACTACCACCATTTATCTTCATCTCATGTCCCCTCACGGAAGACCCATGTGCAGGTCAGCGACACCTCAGGCCTCACCGTTCCTGTGCAGAGGAACATAACACAGGAGGACCAAGGCTAGCGCAGAATCTGCTCTTTCCCTGTCCTATCTCCCAGATCACCAGGTACCCTTAACTCTTGGGCTCTGTGCCAGCTGCTTCATCCGTCAATAATTCACTTGACGGGCTGGAGGGATGGCTCAGCAGTTGAGAACACTGGCTCAGTTTCCAGTGCCAACATGGGAGGCTCACACTGCCTGTAACCACCATTCCAGGAGATCTGAAACCTTTCCTGGCTTCCAGTGGGCACCATGAAGCAAGCAGTACATAGACATATACACAGGCACAACACTCAAACGCATAAAAGTTAAATTAAAAGACTACCTGAGCAAGAGGAGAGCCTGAGGCAGCCACCACCTTCTGAAAGCCTTGGTGAGCCTCCCTCCACAGACAGGCCACACTCATCCTCGTCCATGACATGAGCCCAGGACAGGAAGCCACCTTGAAGCCTTTCGTTACAATCCCAGTCCCCCTCCCCATGGATGACCACCTTCCCCTGGTCTTCAACACTGTTCCGTGCCTCACCTCTGGTCTTCTTCTGGAGTGTTTGCCGACAACAGTGACATGACCATGGATTTGCCTGTCCCCTGGAGGCCCAGGACACCGACCACTAACACGTCAGTCTGATCCAGCAGGTACTGGGGGGCAATGGAAAACATGAGCCTCACAAGCCTAGTAGAGCCTGGCAGGGGCAGCTAGGGAGGGTTGAGAACCAGTGGGGAAAGGCCAGTGTATTTCAGGGCAGGAGTGGAGAGGCAGGAAGACAGGACCACCCAAGTCAGGCCCCTGCTCTGGGCAGTCTCTGCAGATCAGAGTGTGATTAGATCAGAACAAGGAGCTAAGTCTGTAAACACCTGAGACCTTTGCCTCCAGTCACCAGCTTTGCCGATCTTTACCACCAGGGGGCAGAAGAACCTCTTCCAAAGGTCAACTGGAGTCTAATGAGCCAAACTACCCAGGACTGAGGTTCGCTGTGGCAGCAGGATCACATGTGGCTATTTTAATTCATTAAGTAGGGGTCACAATGTCAAGTGCTCAGTAGCCCTGCAGAGGTGGAGGCTGCCAAACAAGGCAATGCAAAAAGAGTGGCTTTATCACTACAGAAAGGGCCCAGTGGAGCCAGCAGGCATGGCCAGGTTAATAAACAGCACTGGCATGCTGCAATTACAGGCTGAGGCTACAGGGGTAAGGAAGGGGCGGCCCTTCCAGAGTCTGCTGAACAGTGGAAGAGGTACAAAAGCAGAGAGGCACGGGCACGTTGGCCTGATAATACGATGCCCTCGCTAGAGCAGGAGCTGCAGGGAAGGAGCCTCTGGCTGGCACTGTGAAGACAGCATGCGGCTGGACCTCGGAGGAGTGTGGGAGCGGGATCAGGACCTTCCTCTGCTGTGCCATGGCACAGAGGTTCTGGTATTAGGGTAGCAGGGATGTCTAGCAAGGGACATCGGAGCATGTCAGGGTTTCAACTAGCCCTGGTGTCACAGGAGGCTAAGGCAGGAAAACTGGACAGTTCAAGAGTAGCTTGGGCAACTTAGGACCCTACTTCTGAACCAAAAAAGTTCAAAGCAGCCTGGAGCTGGAGCTCGGGAACAGAGAAGTTGTTAGCGTGCAGGAGGCCCTGGGTCCAATCGCCACTGTTTCTCGCCTAACATCAGCAAACCCAGTCTTTCAACTGCAGCCCCTAAGCTGGATGGGAGCTCCTCGCAGGTCCTGAGGGCTGTTCTGGAGGGCTATGGACAGACGTTTGGGACTTAGAGAGGCCGTACCTCAATGGCGCTGTCACACCAGTTCATCTGGTCGTCCACCAGCTTGATGCTGTGCTTCATGCGCTCCGGGGGCAGGAGCTTGGCCTGGCCCACCACAGCTGGACAGAAAGAGAGAGGATTCATATAGAGATGAATACTTTGCATTGGTATGGGTTTTGGTCCATACAGATTTAAGGTCAATATGTATTTCTGCTCTTGTTTAAGGTATTACGTTTGCAGCTCATTTAAAAATGTAATGTATAATCAAGAAATACAGGTTAATAGATAGTCATCTATAATAAACTTTTAGTCATGTTAGTTTCTAGATATACAGAGATATATTTCAGTTAGATAATCTTCAACACTCCAAAGACCTACAGAATATGGCATTTAAAATGGTTTAAGAACTTAGACTTTTCTTGACAGTGAGACATGCCTGCTTCTGGCAGCACCAATTCAGAGAGGTTAATGGGCATTGAAGAAACTTGTTATAGCATTTGCCTTCAATACAAGGCTAGCCATTTGGGCAAGAAATTGCTCTTGCCTGGACTGCTTAATGGTATGCTGTATGAACTGGACATGCAGGACCCACAGAAAAGTGACTGCTGAACTTTCCAAAAGATGGGCTGGTCCTTCAGTGTTCCTGCTTCACAGAAGAAACTGCCAGCCACTCTGCAGGACACAGAAGACAGGAACTGACAAACTTTGCCATTACAAGGCAGAAAAAAAAACCTTCAAATTTCCTGCTTCATGGAAAAGACTGCTGCCTATAGACTAAGGTGGATGCCCCAACGTCACAGAAGAACTTTGGGTGACTGTCCAGGCAGCAAGATGTCTCTGTCAATTCTAGAACTTTGGAAGTTGCTTACAATGCACTTCTGTTTACTTAGGTAATATTATATCCTTCTGGGGCCTTTGCTGGAGTTGAAGACAGTTATAGTTTTCCTTAGTTATGATGAAAGATAAATTAGATATAAAACTGTAGACTCACAAATACAGGATAAAGTATTTTCCTTAATTTGCCAAATGTAAATGGACTAAATATTGTAACTATAATTTTTGTTTGATAACTGTTTTGCTATATGTAATTTTACTATGTTAAAGTTAAAACCTTCCTTTTTTAATTAGATAGAAAAGGGGAAATGATGTGGGAAGTCCTTCTGTATATGTGTTGCTTTTATTGGTTAGTGAATAAAGCTGTTTTAGCCAATGGCTTAGCAGAGTAAAGTCAGGTGGAAAATCTGAACAGAGATAAAGAGAGTAGGCAGAGTCAAGGAAAAAGATGCTGCGGCCGGAACCTTTTTGGTAAACCATGGCCTCGTGGCAATACACAGATTAATAGATATGAATTAATTTAAGATATAAGAGTTAGCTAGAAAGATGCCTAAGATATTGGTCAAACAGTATTGTGATTAATATAGTTTCTGTGTGATTATTTGGGTCTGAGTGTCTGGTAAACGAAAGTACAGTTGCCGTCTACACAGGGCAGTGAGTGTCTGAGTGGGCCGGGAAGGCAGGAGCTTGGCCTGGCCCACCATGGCTCGATGGAAAGAGGGGACAGGACGGAGAGGATCTAAGGCGGCTAGGAACTGGTCCCTGCCTAGGCTGTGGGGTCCACTCACGGTCCATGGCAGTTGGTGCTGCAGTGCCCATGCCCCGGTTCTGAATCTGGTACACAGGCTGCGTGGGTCTCTGCCCCTCCTTCTCTCCTTTGGGTGGCGCAGGGGCTGTGGGGGGTGGTGGGGCAGTGCCTTCAGGGGTGGTAGCCCCTGTTCCAGCCACAGGCCCCTTCCCCTCCTCACGTGGCTTCATGAGCACAATGGGTTTCTCCAGTGGGGCTGGGGCTGGTGGTGCTGCAGGGGCTGTGGTTGGTGGCGGCTGCTTTGACTGTGGGAGTGAGAAGGTTGCAGATCACCGTGGAGACCTCCCATCACCCCTCTTCCCACCTCCCTCCTGAGGTCCTCAATGCTCACCCGCTCTGCTGGGGGCTTTGAGAGGATGATGGGGGTTTTTTGCATGACGTTAGTGCTGGGGTCTTCGCTGCCATCCTGAGGAGAGAGAATGCAGCTATTAATCCAGACAACCTCCATGATGCCTCCCGACCCTACCCAGGTGCTGATACTACGCCCTTGAGACTGGAAACCTATGCAGAATGTGGCTGAGCATGGGAACTCACTCTTAACTATTCACCCGGCTTCAGAGTCACATCTTCGCCACCCCCGACAGCGTCCTCTGCAGCCCCATGGGAAGGAGGGAGAGTGGGGTGTGGGAACCCAAGTAAGAGCTACACCCATTCCTACCTGGTCAACCTTGGGGGAAGGGCAGGAGCTCCACCTTCACAGGACAGTATAGGACAGAGGGAAACTGCCTGTGTGTTGCCTAGTGGGACCCCTGATACATGGCAGGTGCCTGCTCTGTGAGAGCCATTGGGATCCTTACTACCCTGACTGCCAAGCCCTTGGCCCTGTCCCTGTTCTCACAGGCAAATGCACTCGTTCCTATGTGTCATCCTCTTCTGCCTCCCGATCACCCTTAGTCTAGAGGGGAAGGTTCAAATTTCAGGCCTGCTCCTGGTTAAGGTCACTGTGGACCCTCACTGGGCCTGTTTCTCTGTAAGTCCTACTCATTCTGCTGGCTCAGAGGCCCGCTGGAACCCCAGGATGACCCAGAGTGCTTTAGCAAGAACAGCTCCGAGAGAACACCTCCAGCACTGAGGCTGGGGCAGGGGGTGACAGACAGCTGTGCTCACGAGCAGGGGTGTCTAACAAGGAGGAAGGGCAGGGAGGGGGTGACAGACAGCTGTGCTCACGAGCAGGGGTGTCTAACAAGGAGGAAGGGCAGGGAGGGGGTGACAGACAGCTGTGCTCATGAGCAGGGGTGTCTAACAAGGAGGATGGGAAGGGCAGGGGATCCAGAACAAGCCCAGCAGGAGAAGAACACACATGAGCAGAATGACAAGAAGGGGCTGCGGTCAGGTGGGTAAGGCGGATGTACAAAGGTCAGGGAGCAGCCTCGCCTGAGACAAAGGTAAGATTTTCAGCAGCTTCTTCAGGGACTATGGCTGATAAGCTGTGGGAAAATCTGGACAGTCCCCAAGGGTTGTGCATGAAACAGAGTCCATGGGCTCACATGGCACCTATGAGGGTTCAGGAAGCCCCACAGAGACAGGACACTCTGCAAACAGTGGCATACATGCCCTGTTAATGGGGCACGCGACTCTGAAACAGGAGCCGGTATCAGCTCTGGCTCAATCCTCTCTGTGAAACGCCGTCATGCCAGTGGGATCTGAGCTCACCTCCTCTCAGGTCCCCCTCCTGCTGCAGCCTCACCAGCCACCACACAGGTCACCACGACCCCTGCACATGGTGTTCTGTCCACAGTGCTCTTCATCTAGGGTCTGGAATGGCTTGTCCCTTCACCTCCTTCAGGCCCCAACTCAAAGTCACCTCTTGGTGCTGGAGACATGGCTCTGTGGTTAAGAGCACTTGCTGCTCTTCCAAAGGACCTGAGTTCAGTTCCCAGCACCCACAGCATATGGCTCACAACTGTCTGTAACTCCAGTTCCCAAGGGATCTGGGGGATCTGGTGCCTCCAAGGGCACCTGTACTCATGTGAACATTCCCATTCCACATAACAATAATAAAATAAACCTTAAAAAAGGAATAAAAAAAAACCCAAATCACAAAGTCACCTCTTCAAAGGTCTTCTTAGCCACAACATCACAAATAGCCCCTTTATTATTCTCCCTTCTTGCTTTTTGAGGGCAGTTTTGGACATGGATATGTCCACTAGCCCTGTATTGAGCCTGGCTGACAGCAGGAGTTCAACCAAACAAGAGCCCTGGATTTCTGCATGCCATCTTTGGGGTCACTCACCCGTCTCTCTCTCTCCCAGGGTGCAATGTAGTCTCTCTCCCGACCTCCAGGCCCAGAGAGGTTCTGGGGGCCACTGGAGCCCGGCTCCTTCCACCGCCGCCGCCGCTCTACCCCATAGAGCCCAGGCTGACTGTGCCCAGACTCTGACATGGTCACCTGGAGGGAACAAGGAGATTTTAGCGCAAAGGAGTTCTCCCTCTCCATGGGGCTCATCTGACTATATGAAGGCTCCTCCTTATAAAAGGAACCACTGGACCAGAGAGATGGCTCAGTGGGTAAAGATGTTTGCCACCAACACTGATGACCTGAGTTCAATCCCCAGGACCCACATGGTGGGAGAGAACTAACTGACTTCACACACCAAGTTACCAATGCTTCTGGCATCCACACATACCTGCACCCATTACACCCACCCACCCACTGTTATAAATGAATCCTCACAAAACAACCAAAACCAAACCCCACAAACAAACCAGAGGCTGGAGAGATGACTCAGCAGTTAAGAGTACATACTGCTCTTGCAGAAGACGGAGTCCCATTTCCAGCATCCACATCAGATGGCTCACAATCACCTCGAACTCCAGCTCTGGGGCCCACTGCCCTCTTCTGGCTTCCTTGGATACTACATGCATGTGCATGTAACCACATACATACATATGCACAGAGAACAACCCAAAGGGAGATCTGTGGCTGAGGGAGCAGGTGGCCACCAGTGTCCTGTATCTTTCCTGACTTCTTCCATTTGGTGAGGTAAACACACAGCTATCCAGAAAATACTTTTTTAATTTTTCTTTTTTTTTTTTTTTTTTTTGGTGTGGTAAGTGGTGTGGTATCAGAAGCATGGTTTGGGAGTACTCGAAAATGTCCCCTTACAGAAACAGGCACAGTCTTTTGCCTCTCCCTCCTCTTGACTATAAGAAATGTGAGTGCAGAGGCTAGAGCTCAGGCAGCCAGTCTGATCACCAAGGCAGCTTAATGGCAACCATGGCAAAACAAGACACGAGTATTGGCAATCCCACAGTCTACCCCTGAGGGCAGTGAGAAATATATCTATTCACAACTGCTGAAATGTTCCAGCACAAACAACCTACAGGAGCAGAGCCACACAAAAACAAGAGTCTCCTTTCCAAGTCATTTTCTTACAAATCAGTCGAAGGACTGCTGACCTGTGAGTGTGGTGAGAGCGGCAGGGGCTGGCTCCCCCAGGCCCACTGGGTTCCCATGGACTACCTTCTGCTGGTCAGCCTTCCCACTCTGAACTTCCCAGGTCTCTCCAGTGTCTAATCCTCAAGATGACCTACTCTCCACCACTAGTGTCTCTTTACAGTGGAATGTGTTGTGGAATAGCCCTGAGTCCTCCCCTGTCCATGGGACTGTATGGACGGCCTGAGTCCTCCCTTGTCCACAGGACTGTATGGGCGGCCTGAGTCCTCCCCTGTCCACAGGACTGTATGGATGGCCTGAGTCCTCCCCTGACCACAGGACTGTATGGACGGCCTGAGTCCTCCCCTGTCCATGGGAGTGTATGGACAGCCCTGAGTCCTCCCCTGTCCACAGGACTGTATGGACGGCCTGAGTCCTCTCCTGTCCATGGGAGTGTATGGACAGCCCTGAGTCTTCCCTTGTCCACAGGACTGTATGGACGGCCTGAGTCCTCTCCTGTCCACAGGACTGTATGGACGGCCTGAGTCCTCCCCTGTCCACAGGACTGTATGGATGGCCTGAGTCCTCTTATGTCCACAGGACTGTATGGATGGCCTGGTCTAGCTCAAGAGGTCAGGTTGGCAAACCATGGCCCGTAGACCGAATCTACATTGTCTTGAGTTTCCAAACATACAATGTCATTGGAACCTAGCCCCAACCAATCTACGGAGTGGCTATAGCTGCCTTCCACAGACAGCAGAAGCAGTAGAGGTGCGGACAGTGTAGTCCCCAAGAACCTAGACACACAGCATCTGGCGCTTACATTGCGTTCCTTCAAAACCCTCCCCATGTTCACCTCAGGCCTTGATGACATCAGCAGGTCCCCGTGAAACACTCCAGAAATGAGGGGCAATCTTGCTAGTCGTGTAGGGCTTGTCTAGCCCCTCTTCCCAGCCACAGACTGGACTGACCGAGGAGGGCAAGGGCTGATAACAGATGTTTATGGGAGTGATTCAGAGCGTAAATGACTGTTTACAGACCCAGGACCTCTCCACAACCTGGGGCTTCTTCCTCCCCTGCAATTAACTGTCTTCCCCCCTATTATTCTGAAAACCTCCCCGGTGCCCCACAGGGATCCTGCCTCACACTAAAGCGCCTGTTTACTGTGACTATCTCCCTTTCGGGCAAGTAAGTGTCCACTGCGCAGTGTTCTGGAATCAGTATTTGAGTCTACTTAACAGCTCTTGTGGGGAACAATCCAGAACCTAAGCGGCCATCGACCTGCTGTCTCCAGAGTTCTCTGGGAGCACTCTCCACAAACTATTACATAACTGTTTATTTTCAGGGCTCACACTGACCTCACAGAGATGAAGCCTAATAAGCATATTCTTGGGGTGGGGACTTCCAGAGCTTCTTTGTCATGCATGTGTGTGTGTACATGTGGAGGTCAGATGTCAGTCTCAGGTGTAGTGTGCATGTGTGTGTGTGTGTATGCACATGTGGAGACCAGGTGTCAATCTCAGGTGTAGTGTGGCATGCATGTGTGTGTGTGCACATGTGGAGACCAGGTGTCAATCTCAAGTAGTTTGTCATGCATGTGTCTGTGCGCACATGTGGAGGCAAGGTGTCAATCTCAGGTGTAGTGTGGCATGCATGAGTGTGTGTGTGTGTACATGTGAAGGCCAGGTGTCAATCTCAGGTGTAGTGTGCATGCATGTGTGTGTGAACATGTGCAGGTCAAATGTCAATCTCAGGTGTAGTGTGGCATGCATGTGTCTGTGTGTGTACATGTGGAGGCCAGGTGTCAATCTCAGGTGTAGTGTGCATGCATGTGTGTGTGCGTGTACATGTGGAGGCCAGGTGTCAATCTCAGGTGTAGTGTGCATGCATGTGTGTGTACAGGTGGAGGCCAGGTGTCAATCTCAGGTGTAGTGTGCATGCATGTGTGTGTACAGGTGGAGGCCAGGTGTCAATCTCAGGTGTAGTGTGCATGCATGTGTGTGTACAGGTGGAGGCCAGGTGTCAATCTCAGGTGTAGTGTGCATGCATGTGTGTGTGTGTGCACATGTGGAGACCAGGTGTCAATCTCAGGTGTAGTGTGCATGCATGTGTGTGTGCGTGTACATGTGGAGGCCAGGTGTCAATCTCAGGTGTAGTGTGCATGCATGTGTGTGTATACAGGTGGAGGCCAGATGTCAATCTCAGGTGTAGTGTGCATGCATGTGTGTGTATACATGTGGAGGCCAGGTGTCAATCTCAGGTGTAGTTTCTTAGGTGCCATCCACTTTCTTTCAAATCACTAACAGTGTATGCGCAGACGTGCACATCCACCCACATACACACATGCACAGAGACGTATCATATATGTGGAAGTCAGGTGACAACCTCTGAGAGACCAGTTTCTCTTCCCACCATGTAAGTCCCAGAGATGGAAATCAGCTCTTTGGCCTTGGTAGCACCTTTACCTAATGAGCCCTCTTGCCAGCCCCACTTTCTTTTTAAGACAGGGTATCTCAATAGAACCCGGAGCTTATCAACTAGGATATACTGCTGACCAAGGAACCCCACACATCTGCCCGGCTCTGCGCCCCCAGCAGGGGACTACAAATCCACGCCACCACCACTTTTCATGTGGTTGCAGGGTTCAAACTCAGGTCCTTGTGCTTACAAACAACCACTTCACAGACTGAGCCATGACCACCTCTGTTCTCAAGCGTCTCTTCTGGGGAATCTTCCAGAATTGACAAGTTGCTTTGCATAATTTTCCTGGAGACCCCCAATTCCTAACTGTTCTAATGCTTGAGGCACGACACATTCCAGAACTTAATAGTCTACAGCTTTCTCCTCCTCTCCTCTCCCTCTGGAACAGGGTCCTGTTCTGTGTAGCTCAGGATGGCCTCAAACTCAAGGCAATCCTGTCTCTGGCTCCACACTGGTGAGATTACAGTGTGAGCCACCGTGCCCAGCCCTACTTACTAATTTTTCTAAGTGTTCCCTAGTACTTAAAACTATATTTGCAATTTTATTCGGGGCCTCCTCCCTATACTCAGGCATAGAGAACCCCCAAACCCAGGTCTCACGAATACATTCCTTGGGTATGTAAGAGTGTCAGGCTTCGGGCTTCTATGGGAGTATTTCCAGAAATATCCTCCTGATGTTATTAGGAGGGCCATATCGGTGCTACGGGGACACTTCACAGGAGCTCTAATTTATTTGTACCTCCAGCCAACGGCGTCACCAATGTGAGACCTTCAGGTTCCCACTCACTTGGGCCAGCTGCCCAGCAACCTCCTAACGGTAGAGCAGGGGGCGCGGCTTGAGCACGCCCCACCCCCTCAAGCCCCGCCCCGTCGGCGCGCGTGCCTCTCGCAGACTCGCGGGGCCCCCCCTTACCTCCGGCGGCTGCTGATTGGTTCCTGGGGCGCGGCGCGCGCTCCGAGTGACAGGAGTGCAGCGTGGGCGGGGAGGGTCCTCCACCTGCCGAGTTAATGGCACCGGAAGGTCACAAACGTGAGAGAGAGGCAGAGAAAGCGGGTGCCAGCTATCCCGGAACAGGCCTCGGCGTCCCGGAAGCGCCCAAAGGAGGAAGAAGAGGAAGACTGTGCAATCCAAGTCAGGCCCCGCTCTGCTGGCTCTGCGCATGCGCTGCAGACTGGGCGCGCGCGCGCGCGGAGGTTCCTGGTTTCGGTACGCATGCGGATTACGGAGGAGGCGGGGAGCGCGGTGCGGCTGAAAATGGCGCGTGCGCATATTTCCTCTGGGCGGGCCTGGTGTTTGGGTGGGCGGGCCGCTCCTTAGATTTCAAGTTCGAATCCCGGGTCTTCGGTAGTTTTGGCGGGACGGGGTAGGATGCGGCCGAGAGGAGTAATTCCAGTGTTCTGGGCCGACCGAATGCTGCAAATACAGGACTGACTAGGGCTGGCTGTGGGGCGCGATCTTGAAGGGCTTTATAGGCACGGCCCAGTTCAACAAGGGCAGCGAGAACACCTAGTTCAGTGGTTCTCAATCTTCCTAATGCTGTGACCCTTTAAAACAGCCCCTCAAACGGGCGGTGGTATTGCATGCCTTTACTCCCAGCACTTGGGAGGCAGAGGCAGGCGGATCTCTGTGAGTTCGAGACCAGCCTAGTCTACAAGAGCTAGTTCCAGGACAGGCTCCAAAACCACAGAGAAACACTGTCTCGAAAAACCAAAAAAATAAAAAAATAAAACAGCCCCTCAAACGGGCAGTGGTGGCGCATGCCTTTACTCCCAGGCATAAGCAAGTGGATCTCTGAGTTCGAGCCCAGACTGGTCTACAAAGGAAGTTCCAAGACAGTTAGGGCTGCACAGAGAAACCCTGTTTAGAAAAATCAAATAATAGTAATAATAATACAGTTCCTTGTGGTATGGTGACCAATCATAAAATTGTTTTCGTTACTACTTCATAGCTGTAATTTTGCTATTATGAATCGTATTGTAAATACCCATGTTTTCCCATGGTCTTAGGCGACCCCTGTGAAAGAGTCGTTGGACACCCCCACCAGGGGTCGGGACCTGCAGATTGAGAAAGGGCTGACCTAGAGAAAGGTCTAGACTGGCATCTGTGGTGAGCGATGGGCATCAGAAGCCTCAGGTGTATGCGGCCTGATTGAGGACAGAACTATCATATCAATTACTGATAGCTGCTAGGAGCCTGGGTCTGCATAAGGGGCAGACATTCAAAAGGCTTCACGCACAGCATGAAGCTGCAAGAAGGCATAAGACAGTGGGCTGCACTCATGGGGACTCAGCCAACCACCAGGAGTCTGGTTGCCCAACGGAAAGACAGGTGAATGGCAATGTGCCACCTCCACCAGTTCTTTTCCTTTTTAAAAAGGCCTCAGTGTTGTTACCCTGCTGCCCCTGTCTCTTATCCTACCTGCATGCACCCCGTTTCTTACCTTTGCCTCCAGAGTGCTGGGATCCTGCCCCCTCCAGCTCTTCTTTGTTTCCTCCCTCTTTCTCTTTTGTACTAAGAAAAGAGAGCCTTGCTATGTAGCATTTCAACACACACACACACACACACACACACACACACACACACACTATGGTCTCCATGCATGCTAATCTCAGTGATGGCCGTAACTCAGACAGCATCCCCCCCTTCCCCACCCCCCAGCTCTTCTCTCCATTCTCCTGTGGGCAGCTGCCAAGACTTAAAGTTTGCCTTTCCTTTCTTTCAAATTTCAATACAAGTGCCCTCTGGAGTGCTGAGATACAGACATACTCCATTATGCCTGTCTGTGTGAGGCTGGGGATTGACCTAGAGCTTCATGCATCCTAGATAAGCACTCTGCTGCCTGGACCACATCCCCAGCCTCTGAAGGAGTTTTGTAATTAAAGCTTGGTGACAGAAAGCACAGGTTTACTGGCTGAAGGTGGCCTGCAGGACATGGCTGTTGGAGGGCTGTTCATAAAGAGCTCAATGCTTCTGCAGTCACTGGAGCTTTAAGCAGGATGTGTGGCCTCTGGGGGTTAGGATGAGGCTTGAATTAAAGGCTTGTCTATTTTGCAACATTTATTGTGTGTGCATGGGTGTGCACGTACACATGGAGGCAGAGGGTGACTTGCAGAAGTCAGTACTCTTTTTCCATCACATGGGTCCCACAGATCGGACTGAGGGCCCAGGTTTGGCAGCAAGCCGGCTCACTGATCCCTGAGTTTTAGCATACATATATTTGAGATCGGGTATTGGGGACTGAACTTAAGCACTCTACCACTCAGCTACAACCCAGCTCTCTGCTTATATTTTTTAAAGATTTCTTTTTTTTATGTGTATGAGTGCTTTGCCTGTAAGTATGTTTTAGCACCATGTGTATGCCTGGTGCTGTCAGAGACCAGAAGAGGGCATTGGATTCCTGGAACCAGAGTAACAGAAGGTTTTGAGCCACCACAAAGGTGCTAGGAATTGAACCCCTGCCCTCTACAAGAGCAGCCAGTGCTGTTGACTGCAGAGCCATCTTTCCAGGCCAGATTTTATTTTTTGAGACCAAGTCTTAAATTGCCCATGAACTCACTCCAAAAATAGGCCTCTTCTGGCTTCCACGGGCACAGCATGGATGCGATGCACAGACATACACGCAGCAAAACACTCATACACATAAAAACAAAAAATAGACGTCACCGACGTCAAACTTTAGCCTCCATGTTCACTCACGCAGAGTGAGTGCACTCATCTGTGCACACACCACCAAACGGGCAGGGAGAGGCTAAGCATTGACCTTGGGCCACTGTGTACCAGGCTGTGCCTCCCCTGACTTCTCTCGGTACAGCTCCCTCCCTTATTGACAGGAAAGTGGAAGTCCCCATGGTTAGGGAGTATCAGAGCCCAGCTACCAAGTCGAGGTTGACTCGCCCAGGGAGAGCCAGCCGCACAGTCCGCCACAGAGAGTTCTCACGCTAGCAGCCGCTCAGGCTGTTCAGCTTTCTGTTGATGCCTACACAGGCATCCTGAGCCTTCCTTCTATAAACACGTATTCCTGTGTATACATGCATGTGGCAGGATTCTTTTTAATTAGTATTTAATTATTTTGTGTGTATGAGTGTTTTACCTGCATGTGTGTAAGTGCACCCACCATGTGTGTGCTTGGTTCCCATGGAGGTCAGGAGAGGGCATCGGATCCACTGGGAATGGAGTTTCAGCGTTCATCATGGGGTGAATGCAAACAGCTCCTGGGTGCTGCCAACTGAGCTCCCGTTTCAGTGAGAGACCCTGTCTCACAGCAGTAAGGTAGAGAGCAATGAAAGAAGACACTCAATGGCCTCCATGGGCGTGTGCACAGGTATGTGGACCCACACTCACATGCATGCACCCCACTTCCACACACAGGCCCGTCGTATGTCTAACATTGTGACCATAGTTACGAGCAGTAAACCCTCCATGTGAAAGCCCTGAAAAACAGGCTCATGTGTTCTCAGCAATAATACCACTGAGTGTACGAGGTCAGGCAGATGTCAATAGTCAGCAGCTGTCAGGCTCCAGATCCAGGTCCAGGTGCTCCAGAAGAGACAGACATTCAGGAGATAAGAGAGAGGGGGAGTCAAGTTTCTTACTGGTCTTGCATTTGGAGGGAGTCCTGCTTCCAGACTCCTGTCTTGGCGAATTCTTTCTTTTTCTTTTCCTTTTTCTTTTCTTTTGGAGACAGGGTCGCCATGATGCCCCGTCTGTCCTGGAATTCCCTATGTAGACCTGGCTAGCCTCCAGCTCACAGAGATCCGCCTGCCTGTGTCTCCGGGTTTTTGGGATTAAAGATGGGCACCCTCACACCCACACTTTTCTGAAGAGGAAACAGAGTTGTGGGGAGACAGTGGGTAGGAAGGCTGCATGCTGGGCTGGATTTCCATCCCCAGAACGTCTCCTTTTTCCTTGTAGAAGCTCAAAGTGGGCTTGGACTTCTGGGAGCACGAGGCGGGGGGGAGGGAGGGGAAAGGGGGCGTACTTCCTCTCTTTTCTTTCAAAGGTCTTATGACCTTGTTTGTTTGTTTTTAAGCTAAACTGCGGAGCAGTTTGCAAAGTTTGTGTTACTCCACAACTGAACTGAAGGGCCCTCTGATGTCATCTGAAGGTCAGCGGGTTCTTCTGAGTTCTGTAAACCCAAGGAAGGATTATTATTTAGGGGCTAACATCTTAGTCATTTGTGTGCGGCTTTTTGGAGTTAAAAATGCTAAACCGGAACAAAGGAATATAATCCTTGCCAGAGGCTTAGTGAGGGCCATGAGCTTGTCCTGAGTTTTGGGTAGCCCAGGCTGCTTTAAACCCCTGATCCTCCTGCCTCCACCTCCCGAGGACCATAGGCATGTGCCACCATGTTTGGCCGGGGGGGGGGGCACCTCTGAAAGAATCAAGAAAGGAGACTTAATCCTTGCAACTGGACAGTTGGAACACTTCGCAATTGAGTGTGCTGTAGTTGTGGCCTACATATGTTTATACCAAAACATTGTGTGGGGGCTGACGAGATAGTTCAGTTGGTAAAGGTTCCTGCTGCTGGACCTGATGACCTGAGTTCCATCCTCAGCACCCACATGATAAAGAGAATGGCGTTCTAAAAGTTGTTGGCTGCCTTCCATGTGTGTGCGTGCCACACACATGTGCACATGCATAGACACACTTACACCTGAGATGAATGTAATAAAATTCATTGCCCATCATATACATCCAATTTTTATGTATTAGTTTTACAAAGAAAATAAACTCTAAGAAAAAGACAAGGGGATTGAGAGTTTTAAAAGTCATAGAGTGTGGCAGAGCCCCAGAAAGTTACTATAGGGGGTGGTGCTTGAGTGGAGGCATTAAAGGGCAAGGAAGTGAGTCTTCAGGGAGGTTCAGAAGCACCCAAGAGGTGGAGTGGGCCTGGGACAGGAAGAAACAAACTCAGTCCGCCCTCCCCCATCTCTCTCTACATCTGACTGCAGGTGTGGGCGAGGGGGTTCCCCAGCATGCAAAGCAGCATGACCTGGGTGTCCTCTAGCTAGGGTCCCACAAGGTCATTTGCTGGCAGCAGCACCTCACAGATGGGGCTCTGCCCCTAATACTGTCCCCCACACACCAGACACAAGCCTCAGGTGTCCCATTCCCGTAGAAGTCAGGGAATGCTGGGTGCTAGCTCTTATGAAGCATGAAGTGTGTCGCAGAGTTGGTGTGAGAGAGGGTCAGGGGCTGCCACATCTCTAGGGGCATGGCCAGAAAGCTTGTCTTTCTGTTTTGTTTTCTTGTTTTTTTGAGACAGCGCCTCACTATGTAATCCAGACTGGCCTCAAACTCAGGCCAATACTCCTACCTCAGCCTCCTCGGTGCTGGAATTTAAATTTATTTTTGTTACATTTATTTCTAGTGTATGTGGGGAGGTCAGAGGACAGCATTTGGGTTCTCATCTTTCAACATGTGGGGCCTGGGGATTGAACTCAGACCCTCAGGCATGGCAGCAAGGGCCTTTACCTACTGAGCCATCTTGCCATCCTCTCCCTTTGGATTCTATATGGGGCTGCATTCCATAGGCGTACTTGATGACATCACTGGCCATTTCTGACCAAGGTGGCCTTCACCTCTGACCTGTCCCTGAAAGTTGGGATGGGACAAGCCATGGAGATGGCCAGAGGGGCCAACAAAGCGGCAAGAAGAAAGCGGGGCCATGAGCACTTAGGAATGGAGGCACAGGTTGGTTTGTTTTTCAAAATTTCTCACATTTGTTTATTTATCATGTGGACATGGAGTAGGGAGACGTGGAGTAGGGTGTGAATGTGTGAACCATGGTACACAGGTCTGGACATCAGGAATCATTTTCCTCCTCCTGCCCGTGGGTTCTCGGGAGAGCTCAGGTCATGATGCTTGTGGAAAGAGCCCAAGATGGCCTACACCCAGAGGTACTATCTTCCTAAGTCATGTATGGATTTATAACTTCAGGTGCAGTAAGAAATGGTTGGAGGGCTATATACAAGGCCTAGCATGTTCTGATGTTTTATTGTTATTAATAATAAAATATTTCCCTAGTAACCCCCAAACTTCACAGTGGTGGTTGCCTGGAGGTTAAGGTGAGAGACACATGTGAGTAAGGACTGGTGGCAGGGGCGGGGTGGGGTGGGGGGAAGACACCAGAATGCACTGCACTTTCTACAAGGACTCTCTGGGTGCTTTGAGGAGAAAGGCCTGCAGTGCTGTCAAGTGCAAGCAGGGCATGTGGAAGCCGCCGGACCTGTCTAGGCAAGATGCCCCGAGATGACTTGGGAAGGTAGAGGAGCTGATTGACAGGGAATTTGGAAAGTTGAGCAAAGGGTTAAGCTGGAGTGAGAGGAAGTATGACTCAGGGTGACAGACAGTTATCTCAGGGATCCATTGGGCAATATGATGACTCCAGATGATAACCACCTGGGGAATGCGTGGAGTTTGCTGAGGGAAACTTAAGGGTTCTCATGACAAGAGTATAGGTGCTAAGGTAGTGCGCATGTTAGCACGAGTTAGCCTTCTGTACTTGTGTGCACATACTAAAAACACCACGATGTTTAAAAAGTTCTTTTTGAGGGGCCAGAGAAATGGCTTAGTGGCTAAGATCTAACTGCTCTTTACAGGACCTGGTTCAGTTCCCAGCACCCCTATCAGACAGCTCAGAACCCCCAGTAGCTCCGGCTCTGGGAGATCTGATGTCCTCTGGCCTCCACAGCCGCAAGCATGTGGTATAGGTAAACACAGGCTAGCACTTGCTACACATAAAGATAAAGAAATATCTTTTTTAAAAAGATAGTTCTTTTGATGCAGGGCAATCTTTGGAGACAGAGTCTCTTAACCCCAGTTGGCCTCTCACTCACTACATAGCCCAGGTTGGCCTTGAACTTGTGACCACCCAGCTGGGTTGACACTACCATACCTACCCTAAGCAAGGGTCTGGGGCCTGCTTAACTTGATGAATGATGCTCCTTATGGCATGTGGGAAAGGACAGAGCTAGATAAACTTTAAGGTTGGCAGAAAGCCAGGCATTGTGGTGCACACCTATAACCCCAATCCCAGGGAAGTTGAGGTAGGAAGGTCCTGAGTTCAAGGCTAGCCTGGGCTCTACAGCAAGAGCTTCTGGCAGCAGAGAAGTTGGTGTTAGGAGATAACATTTTTTCTTTTCACTAAATAATTTTGAAGCCTACACAAGGGTATGATGGAGTCAAGAACTCCCGCGTGTCTGCTGCCCAGTCTGGAGGCATTTTACCTTGTTCCCACCACCCCGTGCCCCGCCCCCCAGGTGTGCTTCTTTTCTCTGTTGACTGAGCTTGGTTGCCAGCTTGGCTGACACTCTTGGCGGGGGACCTCGATAAGGAGTTGCCTCTGTCGGATCGGCCTGTGGACATGTCCATGTATCAGTCTCTTGATTGCTGGTTGCTGGCAGAGGGTCCACCTACTATGGACAGTGCCACCCCAAGCAGGTGGTCTGGGTTATAAAATACAGCAGACTGAGCAAGCCTCTGCGAGAAACAAGCCGCTAAGGAGAGCTGCTCCGCGGTCTTGGCTTCAGTCCCTGCCCTGACTGCCCTCAATGATGAGCAGTGATGTGTATGAAGTACAGCCCCTACCCTTTCATGGGCAGAGTTGGTTTTGAGATTTGTTTATTTATATATGGATGTTGTGTCTGTGCTCCATATATGTGCAGTGCCCATTGAGTCCAGAAGAGGGCATCAGACCACCTTGGAACTGGAGTTACTCATGGTTGAGAGCTGCTGTATGGGTGCTGGGAATTGAACCTAGGTCCTTTAGAAGAGTAGCCAGTGCTCCTAAGCACTGAGCCATCTCTCCAGTGCCTTGGTCAGTGTTTTTTTAAATATATTTTTAATTGATATTTATTGAGCTCTACATTTTTCTCTGCTCCTCTCCCTGCTTCTTTTCTCCCCCTTGAATCCTCCTCCAAGGTCCCCATGCTACCAATTTACTCAAGAGATTTTGTCTTTTTCTACTTTCTACTTCCCATGTAGATTAGATCTATGTAAGTCTCTCTTAGTGTCTGCATTGTTGTCTTAAGTTCTCTAGGATTGTGGTTTGTAGGCTGGCTTTCTTTGCTTTATGTTTAAAAACCACCTATGAGTGAGTACATGTGATAATTGTCTTTCTGTGTCTGGGTTACCTCACTCAAAATAATGTTTTCTAGCTCCATCCATTTTCCATTTGGCTGCAAAATTCAAGCTGTAGTGGCTTTTTTTCTGCTGTGTAGTACTCCATTGTGTAAATGTACCACATTTTTCTTATCCATTCTTCGATCGAGGGGCATTTAGGTTGTTTCCAGGTTCTGGCTATGACAAACAAAGCCGCTATGTATGAACATAGTTGAGCACATGTCCTTGTGGCACGATTGAGCATCCTTTGGATATATACCCAAAAGTGGTATTACTGGGTCTTGAGGAAGGTTGTTTCCTAATTTTCTGAGAAATTGCCACACTGACATCCAAAGGGGTTGTACCAGCTAGCATTCCCACCAGCAATGCAGAAGTGTTCCCTTTTCCCCACAACCTCTCCAGCATAAGTTGTCATCAGTGCTTTTGATGTTGGCCATTTTTACAGGTATAAGATGGAATCTCAGAGTTGTTTTGATTTGCATTTATCTGATGACTAAGGATGTTGAACATTTCCTTAAGTATCTTTCAGCCATTTTAGATTCCTCTGTTGAGAGTTCTCTGTTTAGGTCTGTACTTCATTTTTTTTTATTGGATTATGTGATCTTTTGGTGTCCAGTTTCTTGAGTTCTTTGTATATTTTGGAGATCAGACCTTTGTCTAATATGGGGTTAATGAAGAACTTTTCCCATTCTTGTTGACCGTGTCCTTTGCTTTACAGAAGTTTTTCAGTTTCAGGAGGTCGCATTTATTGTTTCTTTCAGTGTCTGTGCTGCTGGGGTTTATTTAGGAAGTGGTTACCTGTGTTCTTCCCACTTTCTCTTTTATAAGGTTCAGTATGGCTGGCTTTATGTTGAGGTCTTTGATCCATTTGGACTTGAGTTTTATGTATGTGATAGATATGGGTTTATTTTCATTCTTCTACATGTTGATATCCAGTTATGCCAGCACCACTTGTTAAATATGCTTTCTTTTTTCCATTTGATATTTTTGCTTCTTTATCAAAGAGCAGGTGATCGAAGATGTGTGGATTGATATCCAGGTCTTCTTTTTTGTAATATTTATTTATTTATTTAATTATTTATTATGTATACAATATTCTGTCTGTGTGTATGTCTGCAGGCCAGAAGAGGGCACCAGACCTCATTACAGATGGTTGTGAGCCACCATGTGGTTGCCAGGAATTGAACTCAGGACCTTTGGAAAAGTAGGCAATGCTCTTAACCTCTGAGCCATCTCTCCAGCCCCCTATCCAGGTCTTCTATTCGGTTCCATTGGTCCTCCTGTCTGTTCTTATGCCAGTATCAGGCTGTTTTCAGTACTGTAGCTCTATAGTAGAGTTTGAAGTCAGGGATTGTGATGCCTCCAGAAGTTCTTTTATTGCCCAGGATTGTTTTGGCTATCCTGGGTTGTTTGCTTTTCCAAATGAAGTTGAGTACCATTCTTTCGAGGTCTTTGAAGAATTTTGCTGGGATTTTGATGGGCATTGCATTGAATCTGTCTTGGTCAGTGTTTTATCAGAGTAATAGAGAAGCAAACCGATACGTTTTCCTTTTGGATTTTGTCTGTCTTAAACAAATGACAGGTGTTCTGTCCTCTTACCAATAATTACACAGGTATGCTAAGTTTACATGTAGCTTGTATTTAAAGTCCTGAGATCTGCTGAGGTCATCTGGGATGAGGGGTTGGTGACGACAAGTGAGGCTTGGCCTCTTGGAATTGGGGATGGGGAAAGGAGCTGAATGCTGGAGAGGGGCTGAGGAGCAGGGGCGTTAGGAAGGCCGTGACTTAAAGCCAAGGGAACAAAGTGCTCCAAAGAGAAGGTGATGAGCTGGAGGTGAACCTGGAGACCATCATGAGAGAGACAAAGGCTGCTTTGTCTGTGAATATGATGCTAGGGACTGAGTCCAGCCCCTCACTGGGGGATTCTAGGCAGAGGCTCTACCACTGAGCCACACTCCCAGCCCCTCACTGGGGGATTCTAGGCAGAGTCTCTACCACTGAGCCATTCCCCCAGCTCCTCACTGGAGATTCTAGGTAGGGGCTCTACCACTGAGCCACGTCCCAGCCCCTCATTGGGGGATTCTAGGCAGGGGCTCTACCACTGAACCACACCCCAGCCCCTCACTGGGGGATTCTAGTCAGGGGCTCTACCACTGAACCACACCTCCAGCCTCTCTTTTAATGGTTTCACTTTGAAGCAGTATTTCAGTGTCTCAGTAGGTAGCTCAGGCTAGCCTAGAACTCACTTCGTAGCTTAGGCAGTCCTTGAACTTTTGAGATCTTACAGTAATTCCCATCACAGGCCCAGGCAAAGCATTTAAACTCCCCATTCTAACTATCATAAAAATTTCTCAAAATCAAAGTGCATATTCTGTGGGATGTTTGTCAGCATTTATCTGTCGGTCCTTTCTTGGGAGAAGTGTAGCTTTGCCGAGAGAGTCCATGAAGAGTGTGGTGGCGCACACCTGTTATCACGGCCCTCAAAAGGTTGAGGCAGGACAATCACCAGTGGCCTACCTAGTGAGGCCTTGTCTCAAAAAATGCAAAACACATGTAAGACACAAGATGGGTGACCTTCTTGCAGTAATATGGAATAATTTTTCAATTCCGAGTCATATTCCTAGGCTAGTTCTCTAGAAGGTTCTGATGCCCCAACACCTGTCATGATGGATGACCTAAACTGATCTCCAACCTAACCTAAGTGACATGAGCCAGCCTGCCGTCTGTGTATCTGCTTCATCAGCTTTCGGTCAAAGTCTTCCGTGTCATGTGTCACCCACCTTGTGTTCCTTAGGGCTGGCTTCGAACGATTTCCAGAACCGATAATTGTACGGTATTTGTTTTTGTTTCGTTTTTTTTTTTGTTTGTTTTGTTTTTGAGACAGTCTTCAAACAAGAGATTGCCTTCAAAATCACGGAGATGGGCCTGCCTCTGGCTCTGGAGCGCTGACATTAACCATGTGCGCCACACCTGCAAAGTGTGCAGTGCTTAAAACCAAGACCCGTGCAACCCAGCGGAGAGCACTGCACGCCCGGCCTGTGAGAGACCCTGGGTTTGGGTGCCTGTATAATACATAAAGGAATAGACGAACTGAAAGGCTGAACTTCAGATCTGAATGTTTGGCTGTTTGGTGGCTGGTGGGCCTTAAGTACCACGTAGAACCTAAAGGGTCCCTTACAGTCCCGACGAGATGTTTATAAGACGTGTGTCTGAGGTGAGTGCGAGCAAGTTCTAGGAGAGATGAGAGTTAAAGTTAGTCTTTCCCTGCCTTTTACCCCCTCCCTCCCTTGATCCTCTTCTTCTTTCCTTCTTTCTCTTTGTCTCCTTTCAAGACTGGGTCTCACATACTATAGACTGCTGGCTGCAGATGACCTTGCCTGCCTGCTTGGTCTTCCTGCCTCCACTCACTGAGCACTAGGAGTGTGAGGTTACAGGCCAGCACCGCCATGCGCAGCTCAGGAGTCTGTCCACAAGGAAATGAGGGAGGGTACTGACAGGACAGAAGGCTCACCTCGTTTGGTAAGAGGAAGAAAGGTTTTGGCATTTGGCACTCCCTCTGCCCTGTCACCGCCTGGCTCTGGTATGCTGGCAGAGACTCCCCAGTACATAGGCTCCAAGCAGGTCTCTGCACAGCCAGCGGAGTGAGGATATTTACAGAGGATGATAAATCATGCTACAAATGCCGGAGATGGTTGTTCTAAGCAATGGGGAGAGGGAGGAGGAGAATAGTGGGGTAAGGGAGCCACAGAAGGGGACCTACTGGGACAGGGAGGGGGGCTCGGGAGGCAAACAGAGCCAGGCCTTGAAGAAATTCCAGGTGAAGGCTCATGGGGTCTCTGACACCCCAGAACACCCCTGCCCTGGGTGGGCATAATGTCCATGGAGGACATAACAGCAGCTGTGAATCCCACTCACTTCCTGGGCCCTAAGCAGGTGAACCCCAAGATCTCTTCCAGGTTAACCGCACCAGGAGGGACGGCATGGAAGACAGCCAGCAGGTGGAGGACTGCAGTGGCCCTGAGAGCTTCGAGAGGGCTGGGGACTGCTTGCTTGGGTTGAGTGGTGACTAGTCATGAGAGTGCATCGGTCCAAGTGCACCAAGGTACCAGTGAGACGGCTTAGCAGGTACTGGTGCTCCCTGCCAGTGCTGACATTTGGTCTGGGTTTGATCCCTGTGCCCCACAAGGGACACAGAAGAGGCAAACCAACTCACACAAGTTGCCCTCCAACTACCACACACATGCTATGCCATGTGCATACCCACACGTGCACACGTGTGCACACCTGAAGAAAAAAATCCCCAGTGAGGGGCTGGGAGCATGGCTCAAGTGGTAGAGCATTTCCTGGAATTGAATCCAACAGTGAGGGTGGAGATAGAGCACCAGCATGCTGTCTACTGCATATAAGGCCCTGGGTTCAATCCCCAGCAGTGCAAAGTAATGGGGGTCGGAGGCAGAGATTGAGTGTCTGTGCTAGGTCTTGCAGCTAGCCCTTGACAGAAAGCCCCTGGAAGCCACTGTGGATTTTGAATGGGGAACGGTGCAATCAGTCTGGATGTTAGGAAGGTCCTCAGGGCAACGAGGAGTATGGTATACATTAAGGAGGGAGGCTGACCTCTGGCCCTTCTGACTCCTCTATGAGCCCTGCTCCCCCACATGTCCTCGTGGGAGTGCAGGCAGAACAGAAATAGGAGAGGGAAGTAACCCAACTCATCTCACCAGACTGTTGGAGGCCAGCACCCTCTGACTCAACGTCCGCAGCTCAGCTCCCGCCCGGCATGGGGCTTTTAGGAAGCATTGATATGATGAAGGGGAATGTACAGCCATGGGAAGAGGGGAGTCAGGCTCTGAGCTCCCCTGAGAATAGGGACAGAGCCGAGCTACCCCAGGACAAGGGGTCTCTTGTGGGGGCTCCCAGTGTCAGCCAAAATCCGCTTGTGTTTCTGCCTGTTTCAGTCAAAATCATTGAAGATGTGCATGCATGTATGTGTGTTTGTGTGTGTATGTGTGTGCGTGCGTGCATGTGTGCACATGTGTGTGTTCATGCATGCATGTGTGCACGAGTGCATGTGTCTGAATGTGTGTGTGCTTGTGTGCGTGCGTGTGTTTGAGAGTCTGTGTGTGTTGCTGTAAATGGAACCCGGGACCTCCTGCATGCTGGGCAAACACTTTACCACTGAGCTGCATTCCTCGCCCCCACCTCTAAATCTGAGTTCTCTGATGGCAGGGTGCTTCTGACTACCCAGATATATAAAACATTTTTCCTTAGGGACATTTTCTAAGATCGCTGGTGTGCGGGGACCTTCGGTACTGAAGATGTGACAGAGAGCTAGTTAGTGTGATGGCCATCCCCTTCGGCAGAGCAGCTGTGAGGACTTACAGGTCCCAGAGATCAGTCTCTGGCCTCGTGGCCTTGGAAGATGGTAGAGTACACAGACTGGGAAGGCCAGCTGAAGGGGCACTCCATCTGTGGAGCTGTGGGGAAACCATCGTTCTGTTCCCATATCCCTAGCTAAAGGGTTCCAGAAGCAGCAGGGAAAGTCAAAGATGCTAAAATATAATGTAATGGTGACTGAGCGACCTCTTGACTAAGTAGTGGGGTTCAGGACCACATCCCACTTCCCTATGACTCCTCATTTCTTTATCTATTAAGAGACAGAATCTCACTCTGTGGCCCAGGCTGGCCCCGAACTCATGACCTCCTTCCTCAGCCATCTAAGTTCTGGGATTAAAGGTATGCACCGTAACATTTGGCTTCTCCTATCGCTTTGCTATGGTTTTGGATAGGTTTCTTTGACTTTTTTTTTGTATGGTGTCAAGATTTGAACTCAGGGCGTGACACACTCTACTGCTAAGCTACAACTCCAGCCTGTGCAGATTTATTGTCTGTCCACTACTCAGTTAACTCATGTAGAAAACTCAAACCTCCCCCGCTCCCGTGTTTCCTTTCCCTGCACTAGTGAAGTTTTATAAAGAGCTTAACATGGTGCTTGGCTTGATCAATATTATGATGACAGGAGAGGTCACTAGAAAGGGCTTCCTGGAAGACTTCCTGGAGGAAGGGGCATCTGAGCCAAGGCCCAAAGGAGGAGTAGGTAGAAGTTTCCCAGCTGAAGGGAATCTGGAAATAGTGGTCCCATAGGAGTGAGTTGACAGGATATAGCCCTAGACCTGAGAGCCTCTTGCAGGGGATGGACATCTTTGGAACCCTTCCAACCTGTTTCTGGAACCTCTGCTTAGCCACCAAGTGGGCAGGCATGCAGAGGAAGGACAGTGGAGGCAGTAGGTGGTGGATACTCCAATTTAGCCCAGGGGCGAGACTAGCAGAGGACTTGGAGGGAAGTCCAAAGATAGCTCAGCCAGAATGACTCGTAGCCTGGGCTTCCCCCTTCCAAGCCAGGATGATTCAGCCTGGGTAGCAGGAATGCAGCCTGGGTCCCAGGCCCAAGGCCACTGGGCTCTGACTCACATGGGGCAGGGCAGGTGGGCAGACCAGCCAGGGGACACAAGGGCTGGCTGGGAAGCTGGGCTATGCAGCCGGATGTGTGGCTTCCTGGCTGGGACCTTGGATCAGGCCTGTGTGCTCTACAAGCTCAGTTTCTAGTTCTGTGTAGTGGGGAAGCTGAGGCATGTGTGATGGTGGGGGTTAAGGGTTTCTAAAGACAGAGCTGGAGAGAGGCTAAGGGAGCAAAGGCACTTGTCTCCAAGCCTGGTGACCTGTTTGGGACTCCTATCGAAGAAGTAAAGAACTAACTCTTATAAGTTGTCCCCTGACCTGCCACATGTGCCCATGGTGTCCACACAAATACACACATACAACACACAAAATGTGTTTTTTAAAACAAAACAGGGTACTAGCCAGAGGTGGCACATGACTGTAATTCCGGCACTTAGGAGGCTGAGCAAGGATTGAGTTCAAGGATAGCCTGTACTACAAAGTACCAGGGTAGCCAGGGCTACATAATGAGACCCTGTCTCAAATAAAATAGCGGGGCTGGGGAGATGCCTCAGTTGGCACAGTGCATGTGGAACAAGCATGAGGCTTGGATCCCAGAACCCGTGTGACATCAGCCAGACGTGGCAGTGCCTGGGAAGGCAAACACAGGCTGATGCCTGGCACTCCCAGCCATGAATGGGTGTAATGTGTTCCATACCAATGACAAATCTTGTCCCAAAAGAAAAAGCACAGAAAAGAAAGGAAAGGTAGGGGCCCAACCTAGCAGCTCACACCTTTAATCCCAGCACTCAGGAAGCAGAGGCAGATGGATCTCTGAGTTGGAGGCCAGCCTGGGCTACAAGAGCAAGATCCAGAAGAGCCAGCGCTCCATAGTGAGACCCTGCCTCAGAAAAAGGTAGACCAGAGCCCAAGGACGACACTCAAGCTGGACCTGTGGCCCTTACATGCATACATATTCACAAATACACACACACACATAAACCCAAACAATACAAAATGTAAGAAGCAGGGTCCAAAGAGTAGGTGCTCTGTCAGCTCCGGCTCCTCACTTCCTGAGACCCAGGCAGCTCCACGTGAGCAGTTGAGAAACTACTGTGTGCGGCACAGTGGGTGTCTACTCATCCCTCCGTGTGACTTGGCATCTAGGACAGGGTCAGGCGTGAATGAATAGGGGGAAGTCATCGAGGACTGGGCAGCCACATACCATGTGTGAAAATTATTAGCCATGGTGAAAACAGCCCCTCCCACTTGGGGCAATATTACATGCTGGCCGGCCCTCTATGGCACTGTTTTTCCTTAGATCTTCCCAGCAGTTTCGTGGAAACACAGTACTTCACAGGTGGTTAAAAAAGTCTTCAGAGAAGTGAATGAAGCTGCCTGTCCTAGGTCAACAGCAAGTAGAAGGTAGACTCAGAATCTTGTTGTCCATCTGCCAGAATTCAAGCACCTTGCTCTGGCCTCAGATCTGGACAGGGTGTCCATGACAACAGCCTGGCTTATGAAGCTGGGTGTGGGCACTTCAGGAGACTTGGATAGCATTTTTGTTTGTTTGTTTTCCATTTATTTATCTGTGGGTAGTGGGTGGGTTGTGGTAGTCAGTAGGTACCTCTACACCAAGCTGGCCTTGAACTCACAAAGATCCTCCTGCCTCTGCCTCCCAAGTGCTGGGATTAGAGGTGTGGCGCCACAGATCCAGAAACAGAGCAGGGACAGCAAATGATGCTAAAATATAACAAGCATGGTGATTTGCATCTGTAACACCAGCTTCTCAGTAAGTGGACAGGTAGAGATGGGAAGGCCAGGGGTTCAAGGTCATCCTTGGCTACATGAGTTAGTTTGAGGCCAGCCTGAGATGCTGAAGACCCATTTTCAAAACAGTTGGTGAGGTATTTGCCATCATACCCTGCTCAGGCTTCCTTGATAGATGGAAACTGAGCTTGGGACAGGGCAAGTGCCTTCCACAGGAAGGTTTGAAGGACTCTGGTGTTGGGAAAGAAACGGCTGCATCTGGCTTTGTTTACCATTTATTACAAAGTGTGACAGTGGACAGGTGAGCGGCACCCACACCCCTCCTCCCAGCAGACGTCTCTGCATTCCGGGAAAGCGGCATCTTCCATGGCGTCCACCAGGGGGCACCGGCTCCTGCCTCTCGGACCTGGTTCCTTCAGCGAGGCCAGTCCTCGGTTAACTGAAGCGTCCCAGTATCCTGGACCCCAGGCTACCAGTTGCCTCTCTCCCCAGAAACCCATAGTCTAGCCCTAGGCACCTTCACCTCTGACAGAGCTTGAGAGTTCATGAACAGCAGCACAGCAAGAAGGCTTCTGATGAACGCATGTGTGAGGTGGTGGCCATGATCCCATCACGGTTGGAGATCCAAGCCGCTACCACCAGAGAGTCCATGCACCTCAACGTGGGCCCGCTTTGGTCCTAGCATCTTGAAGTTCTTTATTCATGGGGCTGGGTCCGAAGTGGTAGGGAGGATGTTGTTGAGGTCAGTCCTGGGGTACATAGCCTGATTCTTCTTCCGTGGGTGCTGAAGACAAAGGGTTGGTAGATGGGTAGTAGGTTAGAAAGCACAGGGCAAGGACACCAGAGGTGGAGGCTGTCGGAAGCCAGGTAAGGGAAGAGAGAAAGGTGCAAAGGTCCAGGAGAGGGGGTACAAGTGGACATGGGGACGGAGATCAAGCAAAGAAAGGGAGAGGGCCAGGTGAGAGGCTGGGGCATGATTCAGTGGTAGAGCACCTGCCTAAAATCCCTCAGGCTCCCTTCCTCAGTCCAGCCCACAACTCAAAAGCCCTAAGAGGTGACACAGCTTAAGAGAAAGGGTGACTTTATACATGGGCAACAAGCCACCAGGTGCCTGTCTCTTCCTTAGGGTTTTTCCTGGCCCAGTTCCTGCCCTCTTACCAGCTACGTGGCCTCCTGCCTGGGTTCTGGTAGCTGCTGTTGCTGCAGGGCAGTGCCCAGCAGCTCGGTCAGGGCATCCAGCTTGCCTGCCAGCCCGTCTATTCTCTTCTCCAGGGCCCGGTGCGAGGTGTTGAGACCCAGCTGCAGGTCGCACAGGATCATGTGCATCTGAGTGGGAAGGGAACGCTGGAGTGAGGGTGCCGAAAGGTCCTGTCTGCTCTGCAGGGTGGGATGGCAGGGTGTGGACACGCCCTCTCTGGCCCTTGAGCACTGTTCTAACCGTATCTTCTGTGAACCTCTCAGACCCTGGTGTTTGGCAGGTGCTGTTGTTAGGCTTAAGAGTCTCCTAAAAGTCACAGTGGCAGGGGCTGGAGAGATGACTCAGAGGTTAAGGGCATTGGTTGCTCTTGTTGGAGGACCTGGGTTTAGTTCCCAGCACCCCACATTGGGTGGTTCACAACTGCCTGTAATTCCAGTTCCAGGGGCTCTGATGGCATCCAGAGGCAGAAGGCATACACATTCATACATACAGGCACAACAATCATACACGTAAAGTAAAACAAATCTAAAGAAAACTAAAGTCTAGGGGCAGGCATAGAATGCGGCTCAGTTGGTAGAGTTCTTGTCTAGCACTCCCAAAACGCTGGGTTTGATCCCCAGCGTGGTGATCCACATCTGTAATCCCAGCACTTAGTAAGTGGACAGGCAGAGATAGGAAGGCCAGGAGTTCAAGGTCATCCTTGGCTAATGTGAGTTAATTTGAAGACCCCCTTTCAAAATAACCAACCAAACAAACAAACAAACAAAAAACATGTCCCAGGGGTGGGAACCCTGTTCTGGTGGAAACAGCAGGGCGGTGTCACGAGAAGGCCTAACATGAAGTATGTGCTCATTCAGATTCATTAATCATTTGTGGAATTGGTGATGCCTGGCCTCCGGACCCAGGCAGCCTTATTCTGGAGAGGATCCTGAGGATCCTTGGGGGTCTGTAAGACCTTTTGGGAGCAGGCTGGAATTGAATTTACTGTGTTATTGAAGTTAACAGGCAGATGAAAGCTGCCATGTGGGCGCTGGGAACAGTAGTGCTCTTAACTGCTGAGCCATCTCTTCAGATCTAAGTACCCTGAATTTCTGATCCTCCTGCCTCTGCCTCCCAAACGCTGGAGGGCTGGGGACTAAACTCAGGGCGTCTCGCATGCCAGGCAGGCACGCATCCCCAACCTTCAGAGCTTGCTGTGGAAACTGTCCAGTTGGGTGCTCACACTGCATCACTCCCACCTGTTCTGGCTGACCCAAGCCACCCTGTCCTTCCTCCAACGTGTCATGTTGTTTGGGGACCTGTGTCTTTGTGTTTACCATGGCTTTGGTGCCAAAGGTGGCTGTTTGAGTAGTGCTGGGCTAATGTCAAAAGGCAAAGGCCATAAGGAAAGAGCAGCATGAGCCAGGCCAAGGGGTACAACTTCACTGTCACCATCGCTGGTGGAGACTGGGAGCTGAGCCTTAGCTGCGCAGGGACCCATTCTACCCTCAGGCAGCCACTTCACAACAGCGTGGGAAGTGGCTCTCACTAAAACTATGTCATCGCTTGTCATTGTGTCTATCAATTTCTTTTCCAAGTTGGGCTTGTTGCCAGTGTTTGAGAGCTGTGTAAATCTGCCTGGTTTTATTTGAATAAGAATTGCATCTGGAGGGAAATTTTATATATGTCCACATGTAAGTAATAAAGATAATTTGAAACCAAACATTGGCATTCTTTGTGTGCTTTTTTTCTTACGTCTAAAAGGGAACGGTGTCTTACATGTGCGTAGGAAGCTTTTTTCTTCATTCCATAACCTCTGCCACACATCTGTGCGTTCCAGCCCCCTGCAGTGATTCCCTTTTATTTATTTATATTTTTTAACCTTTCATTTTTCTTTTTTTTCTTTTTTCTTTTTTGTTTTTTTAAAGACAGGGTTTCTCTGTGTAGACCTGGAACTTGCTCTGTAGGCCTCTATTGAACTTTGAGATCCTCCTGCCTCTGCCTCCCAAGGCCTCCCGCACACCTCAAGGGCCTGGTACCTTGGAGATGTCCACCATGGAGTTCACTTGTTCCCGGAGCTTCCGGTGTTTCAGCCGTACCTGGCGGAACCTGTGGGGAGGAGGGCTCAATTACAACCCTGGTCCCTGATTACCTCAGAGAGTAGGGGCGAGGAGGGGAATAGAGCACAAAGGAACAAATCCGGGAATCCAGGACCACCAACACTGAATCCCCATCCAGGTGGACAGGCCTGGACATGCACACAGGAGTCAACAGAGAGGTGACAGGGACCCCGAGAGACCCTCACGTGTAGATGGCGGACAGCAACTTGCGCTGATGCCTCCTGGCAGCTCGGGAGTCCTTCCTGCGAGTGTGCTTGTAGTACATCCAGGCTTCCTGCAGGAGGCGTGCTGCTGACTCCTTCATCTGTTGGGGGCACAGTGTCAGTGAGAGGGATCCCTTGTGATCTGAAAGACCTGGCTTGGAGTAAGGGGACTGGATTTTTTCCTTTAGGGTCTTGCTATGTAGCCCATGTTGGCCTCAGCTTTACTGCCTAATCCTCCTGGGGTTACTGGCATGAACCTCTATGCCTAGCTTTAAGGGAACTGGCTTTTTTTTTTTTTTTTAAATCCAGGTCTCCGGTAGCCCAGTTGGCCTTGAACGAACTCACTCTGCTGGTGAGGATGACCTTGAACTCCTGATCCTCTGAATCCTGGGATTACAGGCCTGTACCACCGTGCCATTTATTTGGTGCTGGGCATTGAACCCAGGGTCCCATGCACCCTTGGCAAGTGTTCTAACTACTGAGTTACAGCCCCGGTCTGGGTGCCCAGTACCCAGCCTCACCTCTTTGGCATAATGAATATCCATCATGAAGTTGTGCACGTGTTTTTCCGCCTTGTTAAACTCCAGCTTCCGGGCCACCACAGCCACCAGCAAGGCAGTGCAACAGACCCCCTGTGAGTACAGCAAGCAAGGCGTGTGAGGCTGTGGGACTCCGAGGCTCAGTCGTCCGTCACCAGCTCCCTTCTGTCATCTCACAGCCACAGAGAGCGGGTACAACTGTTGCCATTCCACCACCAACAGAACTGCCTTTCAGGCTGTCCACAAAGCTCTGATCCTTCTGCCTCCAACTCCAAAGTGCTGGAATTACAGGCACTATCACTGTGCCCAGTTAATACAGTACTGACGGCCTAACCCAGGTCTCTATGCATGCTGGACAAGCCAGATTCCCAGCCCTGTTTATTTGGGGGGTGCAGAGTCACTATATGTAGCCCAGGCTACCCACAAAGCTGCACCAATCCTCCAGCCTGTGCCTCTCTGGTTCTGGAATCACAGGCATACCCCACTCATCCCCGCCCCACAGCTTGAATGCCTCTTTCCTTAGACGACTAATTTGAAGAGGGGAGGTAGTGTAAATGCCACCAGCTGCCACCTGCAAAGCGTCAGAGCAGAAACTGGCAGAGGACCAGTCTGCTACAGGGCCAGGCTCTATGACACACACCTGTGTACCCAGTGCCAGGGGGAAGAGGGGACAGCACTGAGGCAGGAGGATCAGCCTATGTTACATGGCACCTTTGAGGCCAGCATGGGTGGGCTACATGAGCCCTTTGTCTACCCCTCCACCCTCCCCCAAAAAAAAAACACAAAAAAGGGTCATTAAGATGGCTCAGGGGGTAAAAGGCACTTGCCTCTAGGCCTGATTATCTGAGTTCGAATCCCGGAACCATTACGGTGGAAGCAGAGACATGAATGCCAACAGACATGCCCTCCCAAATAAACAATGAAATATTATTTGAAAACGGTGGTGTCTACTCATCTCATTTCACGTTGTTTCTGTTTTTGATCAAATGATACAGTCCTGAGGGTCCCTGACCCTTGGGAATATCCTTCTGGCCTTTCCTTTGACCCAAACACTCACTACTGTTTGGGTGTCATGGACTCAAGGTTGAGGGACTCAGCAGGTCCTGGGGCAGCATCGGAGCTGGTGGCTTGGGTCCCCTGTGGGAAGGCCTAGACCAAAGCACTGGGAGCTGGGCCCTGAAGGCAGGGGCTGGGTGAGAGGAACTGGTCGGGGGAGGATCTGTGGTAAGGAGGGCAACTGTAGGGAGGAAACAGCCTGGGGCTAGAAGCTTCTGCCTTGGCCTGGTGGGGCAGCCAAATGGTGGGGATCGGTTAAAGCAACGGGTCCTCCAACCCCTGCTTCCTCATGGAGAGTCAGGAGGGGGGTCAGAACAGATGTGTAGGATTGGTCATAGCAACCGTCATCTCCCCCACCCCTCAACCATCAACCCCCACCCCCTCAACCGTCACCCCCCACCCCCTCAACCGTCATCTCCCCCTCCACCCCCTCAACCGTCACCCTCCACCTCCTCAACCGTCATCTGCCCCTCCACCCCCACCACCATCATCTCCCCCCAGGGCATTTACTGAATACTTCCTGTTTTGAGCTTTTGATATGATGTTCTTCATTTACCACTCAACAATCCCACAGGAGGATACTGGGACTGGTACCCACCCACTTTACAGACAGGAACACTGAGGCCCAGAAGCATCAAGCAGTTTGCTTGAGCTTCCAATTGGCAAGGAGCAAAGTGGGGTTCGAATCTATGAAGGCTGGTCCCCAAAACATACTCCAGACGATGAGGAGGACAAGAGACTGGATCCCTTGGCTCAGGAAGGAAAGGCTGGGAAATTGGGGCCTGGGTCTGAGGAAATGGAACCTGGGTTCTAGGAAGGAGTAAAGGGCAACTGTCTCAAGAGAAAATGGGTTTTTAGTATGTCGTATCCAGCATGCTGAAGGCTGAAGCAGGAGGACTGAGGGTTTGAGGCCAGCCTGGAGTATATAGGGAGGTTGAGGCTAGCCTGGGCTTCTTAGCAAACCCAACCCCTAACTTAAAGGAGGAGGAGGATAAGCGGGGGGTGGGGGGGAGAGGAGGAGGAGGAAGAGAACACAATGGTTCTGGGTATCTGGGTCTTGAATAAAGAACGAAGCTGTCAGGGGTGAGGTTCATACACCCACATTCCTCAGGGACATCAGGGAGGGCCTGTGTTGGTTCATGGTTTCCTGAGCCATGAGGTTAAGCAGCAGGCAGGGTGAGGGGGTGGGAGTGGCACTCACCATGACTCCAGTGCACAAGCAGACGATCTTGCCCCACATGGTGCCAGGTACCACGTCCCCATAGCCAATGGTCAGGAATGTGATGGGTATCAGCCACAGCGTGTCTGTGAGGTGCCCGGTGGCATTGACAGCCTGCCTATGGGCAAAGGGAACTTAGTTCTGAGACCCCAGCCTGGGGGTGCTGGTGCTCCCGCTCCTACCTCCCCACTCTTAATCCAAAGAGGCACCCGGATGGAAAGCCAAAAATGCAGGTCTTTTTCTCTGCCATGTGACCTGGCTCAGATTTTCAACCACTCTGGGTTGCAGAAATCCAGGTCTAGAATCCAAATCGTGCTGGGGCAGTGGCTCTCAGCCTGTGGGTCACGACCCCTTTCTTGGGAATCGCTTATCAGATATCCTATATATCAGATATTTACATTATGACACATAACATAACTGTAGCAAAACTACAGTTATGAAATTAGCAATAAAAATATTTTTATGGTTGTGGGTTCACCACAACACGAGGAACTGTGTTAAAGGGTGGAAGTGTTGGAAAAGCCGACAGCCACGGATCCTAGATTCTGTTTGAGCTCAGCTAGGCAACCAGGGCTGCTAGATCCAGCGTGTGGGGTGAGGGCTGAGCTTGAAGACCCAGCCTGAAGTTCAGTGGCCAGACAAGCTCTATCCAGAGGAAGGAACACCTCTAACACCCACAAAGAGGCTACATGGCCTTCGAGTAATAGATCAGGATCAAAATGATTGATCTCTCTTTTGTTGTTTGTTTGTTTTTGGAGTCAGGGATTCTCCATGTAGCTCTGGCTGCCCTAGAGCTCTTTAGACGACGCTGGCCTCAAACTCACAGAGATCCCCCTGCGTCTGCCTCATCAGTGTGCCACCATGCACAGTTTGGGATTGACCTCTCTTTGAAAAGAAAAGAAAAAAACTTGTCCGGAACAGGACACGATGGCGCACACCTGTAACCCAGCATTCAGGAGGCTGAGGCCCTAGGGTGGAGAGTTGGAGCTCTAAAGGTTTAGCTATGTTAGGTTGGAAACCCGCCTTTGCTGCAAGGCCCTGTTGTCAGCTCTCACACACACACCACAGGCTAGATTTCTCTCTAAGGGAGACAGTGAGGCTCTGTGGGGATCCCATCAAGCCCCCATCTATTTACAGTTGCTAAGCAACAGCTAAGGACTGCAGGGAAATCCTC
This sequence comes from Microtus agrestis, assembly GCA_902806775.1. Lineage (NCBI taxonomy): Eukaryota > Metazoa > Chordata > Mammalia > Rodentia > Cricetidae > Microtus > Microtus agrestis. The sequence continues at coordinate 1,073,334 of CADCXT010002393.1, forward strand.
TGCAAAGTGGTTCCAAATGTCTGCTTTCCAGTCACAGCAAGCACTTACTGTACCTGCTAATTTGGAAAAGATGTTCCCTTTCAACAAGGTGGTTACTTAGGATTGGCCCTATTACAGAGTCTTAATCTGGACTCAGCATGGGAACCAGAGGGTGGGGTTGCCTAGGGGCTGTGTGTGTGTGTGTGTGTGTGTGTGTTATAGGTGGCCCAGAGGATTGGTTGGGAACGACCTATTGAGGGCGTAGGATTTCCCAGCCAAGAAGGACGGACGGAAAGTGTGAGCCTGCCCTGCTGATGTTGGCTGGCCCACAGCCTTGCAGCCTGTACCACCATACTCAGCAGGCCCTGATGTCCCCTCCCTGTTTTCCAGGCCCCTCACCTCTCAGCCACAGACAGCACCCAAGCTGTGGTGAGCCACAGGCCGAGCGTGAGGCCCAGCAGCAGGCGACCCGGGTGCGTGTTCATGTAGAGCTTGGCCACGAACCAGTGGCGGAAGCGAACTTGGTTGAGCGCCCCGATGCTGCGGTAGGAGGCGTTGAGCAGGACGCCGCTGCGCAGCAGCACCGCGCGGGGCACCAGGTAGAGACGGAGCAGCATGGCGAGGGACAGCAGCGCCTCCCCTTCGCCCAGGAAGCTCGGCCAGGGCTGCGCATCGGTGGCCTCCCCGGCCAGGACGCAGTGCGGGCTCCTCAGGGGCACCGGGTGCACCCCGCACACCAGCAACTCCAGCAGGATCTGCGCCACCTGCCGCCGGGTTAGCGCCACCCGCCAATCCCGGAGCCCGTTGTCGGTCATGAACAGCTGCCGGGAAGGGGCAGACAGGGAGACAGGGGAAGCGAGAGGGTCAGGTGCAGGGCAAACGGTGGCACACCCGGCCTGCGGCCCGAGATAAGATATGGGGGACGCCCTGGGCCTGGAAAGGATAGAGATAGCTGCGCAGGGCGTGGGGCTGGTGGGGGGTGGGAGAGGAGGGAAGGAGGGCAGGCGTCGGGGACCCAGCAAGCTGTCTCTCCACTTTCTCCACTCTCAAATTCTCCTGGCTAGTTGTGGCTCACTTGCAGAAGGTATACTCCTCCTACACGAATTAAGTGCCTACTGTGTGCAGTGACAAGTTCTAGACACTACGAATGTGTAGTGAATGAGACAGAACCATCTCCCTCCCAGGGCTTAGTTTCCACTCCTGGGGGCTCTCCCCATTATGGCTCTGGAGTAAGGCCACTTGGCAGAAATAATAGTCAGGGCCCGTGGGATAACTTAATGAGAAAAAGCACTTGCCACCAAGCCTGACTCCGAGTTCCATCCCTAGGACTCACTGTTGAAGGAGAGCACTGACTGCATAAAGTGCTGTAACTTTATGTATATACACTACGGCCTGCGCGTGCGTGTGCGCGCGCACGCGCACACATACACACACAAATGTAATTATAGCCAAGGCTGGGTTCAAATTCGTGATCCTCCTGCCTCTGACTCCCAAGTGCTGGGACTTCAAGAGGGTGCTGCCTAGTTCTGTTTATGCACCACTCTGGATGCCCCAGGATTGCTCTGACCCCTGTACATGTGTCCCAATAAATGCTCGCAAATACAGAGTGAGATTCATGCACTATACTTCCAATCTAAAAATCTGGAAACTGAGGCCTGGGTCTCACAACAGGTCAATGAAACAGTGGGACCAGGGCATGAACAACTCTGTGATTCCCCCCGCAATGCTGGAGATAAAACTCTTCAGCATGCTTGACAAGTACTTTATCATGGAACCTCTCCCCTAGCCCTCACTGGGGGACTCTAGGCAGGGGCTCTACCACTGAGCCACACCCCCACCCCTCACTGGGGGATTCTAGGCAGGGGCTCTGCCACTGAGCTACACCTCTGGATCTCTGTCCTATATTGCTGTATCCCCACCTATTGCAATCCCAAGTCACCTAACACAACATCCCATATAGTGCCAGCCCCTAAAGTCTCCACTTCTGTGTGATTTTTCCTCCTCCAGACTCAGCAACTCTTCTTAGCCATCCTTAAATTCTGATCTCTCTGAGATATAATTCCATTCCCATTTCCCCAGATCCTGGTGCCCCACTCCCATGTAAAATAGTGTCTCTCATCCATGTACAGTAACACTCAGGGAGGCACTTGGGTAAAAGTACACATTCTTTTGGGGTCTGTGTAATGGCTCAGCAAGCCAAGTCCTTTACTTCTAAACCCTATGACCCAAGTTTGATCCCCAAAACCTACAAAGTAGAAGGAGAGAACCGATTTGCATAAACTATCTTCTAACTTCCACTTGTGGGTCCCTATAAATAAATATAAGTTAAAATTTTAAGTATACACTATTATTCTCACTAATAACAGTTGTAGAGAAGTTTGGAATGTAACTTAGTGGTAGAGCCCCTGCCTAGAATCCCCCAGTGAGGGGCTGGGGGTGTGGCTCAGTGGTAGAGCCCCTGCCTAGAATCCCCCAGTGAGGGGTTGGGGGTGTGGCTCATTTACCAACATGTGCAAGGTCCTGACTTCAACCCCCAGCACCAAAAATAATAAAAGAACAAAACAAAACAAGGGGTGTTGGGACCTGGAAGGGCAGACAGGATCACCATCCCTAAGTGGGCAAGAAGCACGGGGGCATAGATCAGATACTCCAGCAGAATCTGTACGTCCGTCTATCTGTCTGTCTGTGCTTTACTTCATCCCAGCGGGCAAGGGCGTAGACACATGCATTTCAGGGCAGGAAAAGGAGGTGGAATACATGGGGAGCCAAGCTGAGGGCTAGGACCCGACTTACCTGCACCTCCTTGGCATGGAAGGCCACAATGAGGCAGAGGAGGAAGACAGTGGACAGGGTGATCAAGCACTTAACTAAGAGCAGGTACAGCACCCACTGTGGGAGGACAAGAGACAGTGAGTGGCGCTTCCAGCCCATCCATCCCCATTCCCTTCTTTCAATAAGGCCACCTGTCTCCATTCCCAATGTTCTGGCCCCCAAATCAGTCTCCTAACAGGATGTCTCAAACACTGTTCTTGAGTCTAGTGTGGTGGTCACACTTACAGTCCCAGCCCTCAGAAAGTTGAGAAAGGAGGGTGTCTGTAGCAAAGCCCAGCCTCACCCTGTCCCCAACCAGACAGCCATGTCCCAGATCACCTTCTACCCTCCACTCTCCCAGGGCGGGAGGGGGTGTTTGAAACCCACATCCTTTCCCTTTCCCTATGAAGAGCAGTTCCTCATTTATGTGTACATGTGATGTCCAGAATAAGACATCCACCCACTCGAGGATGCTCCTTCCTTCTCCAGCAAGCTGGGCTTACCCCCAAACCCCAGTTCCAGAAAAAGTGAGATTGTCACTCAGCCTGCCAGAGCAGAGAGATGCCCTTCCCTGCTCTCATCTGGGGACTGAGTCCCTGAGATACCCAGCCCTAGCTCCCAGAGGGGCATCCAATCTTGCTCCTTGAACCCCTTCTTCTCCTCTCCCACCACTTCCCCTGGCTGTAAGCCCAAGGCACACAGACACACGGGGTGGGTGGAAGTTCAGGGCCTACAGAAACCACCAGAACTGTTTTTCTTTCTCTCTCTGTGTGGCAATGCCTTGGAGGGATTGAAGCCCAAGGAAGAAGGAGTTTGAGAGCTGGTGATGAGAACTGCTCAAGTCCCTAAGATGGATGATGGCTACGGAGACAGCTCTTCAGGGCAGGGGTTCCCTGATTCCTTCCTTGACCCTGCACCTGTTTCTCCCCAGCCCTCTACCAGCTTCCTTGGCTGGGCCTGGGCCAGCACCCCGCCTCTGAGCAGGGGAAGAGGGCCAGTTTCCTGCCCCTGGGGGCCTCCCCCCACCCCTGCCTGAACAATGGTGCTGTTGTCCCCAGCCTTCCCCTCCCCCTTTATCCTTCCCAGGCTCGCAGTGGTTCAGTTTTTCAGTCTGCTCCGCTGCCCCATCAGACACCAGCCACTTCCTCACAACAATACCACACCTTCCCACTTCTCCACCTGGGTGGGGTCTCTTCCCTCCCTCTCTCCTGAGGATTAGATTTTGTGTATCATGACAGGGTACCATGGAGCCCCGCTGGCTGGGTGGGGTCTCTTCCCTCCCTCTCTCCTGAGGATTAGATTTTGTGTATCATGACAGGGTACCATGGAGCCCCGCTGGCTGGTGCTGCAATTGCTAGTTAGTCTAGGATGACTTTAAACTCCTCATCCTTCTGCCTCTGCCTCAAGGGAGATGAATCTTCTAGTCCCAAGCGGACAGCCCTGTCTCCGATCTGCCCCCCATCCTCCACTCCCCCCAGGGAGGGTCTTGAAACTCACATTCTTTCCCTTTCCCTAGGGAAAGTAGTTCCTCATGTGTGTGTACATGTGATGTCTAGAAAAAGATCCGGCTCCCAGGCATGCATCATTACACCCAATTCGTCCAGTGATTCGAACCCAAGGCTTTTTGTATGTTGAGCAAGCACTCTACAGACAGAGCTACTGCCCTTCCCTGGTGTGTGTGTGAGGGTGAACTCACAGAGATCCGCTTGCATCTGCCTCCTGAGTGCTGGGATTAAGGGCATGCACCACAACATCCTGCTTTTGTATGGCCTTTCTACAGCCCTCTGGTGTGTATCTCTCCAACTGGGGTTTTGGCTCTGGAACCCTGTCTTTGAGGCTCCATCTCTCTGTCCCTTCCTGTGTGGTCTGTCTCTGCTCATCTTTCCCTCCAGTGTCTTTTTATCTCCCCGTGCCCCTGTCCACCCCATCCTCTCCACTTCACCTCATCCAAAGAGTTCTCTTTCCCTGCCTCCCTGGCCCTCCTCCTGAGCATCAGGTGTCTTCATCCTGTCAAAATAAGTTTGCTAGCTTGAGTTGGAGTTGGCAAGGGAGACATGAATGTCGCCAGGCAACCATGGGAAGAAAGCGTAGGGCAGGATGTGGTGCGTTTGGTAGAGCTTTGCTTAGCACGCACGAGCCCTTGGGTTCAACCCCGTCTCTCTGTAAACTGAGTGTGCTGGCGCATCCTGTGGTCCCTGCACTTGCACCTGCTGAAGCAGAGGCAGGAGGAGCAGAAGTGCAAGGTTGTCCTCAGCTGTGCAGCCAGTTCAAGGCCAGACTGAGCTGCGGTGGGGGGGGGCTGGTTCAAACAAACAAACCAAGGTAGGAAGAAATGGGAGGATGCTTATGGCCATGCATCTGAACAGGTGGGGAAACTGAGGTTCAGGGAGTTGCACCAATTCCCTGATGGTATCACAGCTGGAGGAAAGAGGCTGGGCAGGTGAGAAGAGAAGGGTGAGGGCAGATCTCGGGGAAGGAAGGACCCCCTGTTTCTTCCCATCTGCCAGAACTCCCAGGTCCCTACCTCTCCTGCTGGGCGCGGTGCTGGAGCGTGGGAGCGCCAGGCAGGCCCCAGCCATGTTTCCTGTTGGCATGGCTTTCCGCAGCCCCACCCCCTCGAAGTGGCTGCCCTCTCCTTGGCCACTTGGCTGAAGGAAGCTGGCCTGCTCTGACCCTCCATGTGGCTGCCAGTCGCTTAACAGTAACTGCCCCCCCCAACCCCCAGTCCTCAAATACAGGCTGAGCACTGGGGCCCAGAAGTTCTCCTGAGGAACTTCCCATCTGCTTTCCCACCAGCAGACCAGATCCACAGCCCCTGCCCCAACTTTCCTGTTGAACAAGTGTTTGGCCCTCAGGCCACAGACCAACCCTTGCCCTCCACTCTCCTATGCCACTAAAGCCACAAGCCTGACCAAGGTCGGATTGTCCCAGGGGCTTGCTAAGGCATGTTCCAGACACACCTGCACTCCCTGGTCCTCCGAAGGTTGATTGGTGGCCCTATTCAATGTGCTTTCCCGATTCCCCGTGTTGTTTAGTTCTCTCAGTATTTTGTTTTTAATTTTTTTTTTTTTTTTTTGCAATAAGGTCTTGTGTAACCCAGGCTGGCCTTAAACGTCTGATACTCTTCCTTTCATGTCCCCAGTGCTTGGATCACAGGTGTGCCACCACCATGTCAGGCACAACTCTCCCAGCCTCCTCCTCTTGTGACTCTTGAGTCTGAACCCTCAGCCTTCGCTTCTCCAGGGACTAGAAGTTCAAACCACTGTCTGGCAAGTGAATAACAGGTGCATTCTGGGGGAAATCAAGCGTCTGTGTAGTGTGTGTGGGTGGAGGCACCACTTCCCACCTTTCCTTTGTCGGTTACTGCCGGGTGGCACCGAGTAAACGGTAAAGGCTAGATAAGGAGCAAGGAGACACCGCCTAATGATAACTTCTCCCCCTCGCTCCCTTCGCTGGAGCTGGGCTATCAAGGGTCAGCTTTGCAGGGTCCTCAGAAAGGCCTGGATCCCCCCAGCAGTCTGACGACACTTACTCAAAGACTGACCCTGGGAGCCATCTCCCTTTCTGTGCAGGGAGGGCTCAGGGAAGGTGTAGGGTATATCACACTTGCTCAGGTCTCAGGGGTCCAGACTCTCCTTGGTAGACCCAGGATTGCAAGACCTCAGTTCTCTTCCCTCACACCCAGGCTACTTCTTCCCTCAGAACCAGGAGGTCCAGACCCAGCCCTCCTCCCTCAAACCTTAAGAGCCCCCCCACCCCTTTAGACCCAGAACTAGATAAGACTAGCCCTCCTTTCTCACACCCAGAGATCTAAGACCCTAGCTCTCTTCCCTGCCCTGTGGAAGGGCTCTTTACTCACCTTGCAACCCAGGAACCACAACATCTCAGCGTGCAGCACCATGAGTCCGATGCCAGTTCCCGCCAGCACCAGTGCCCAGCCGGCCACCCTTTTCTCTTGCTCCAGCAGGCGTTTTCTCCGTCGCAGGGCCCCCAGGCCAGTCACCAGCTCCCCGCCCATGGTCCCTGAGGTCTTGGGGCTCAGCCAGCTTCCTGCCCAGGGTCCCCCACCTCTCAGTACGCAAATGGCAGCCAGCTTGGCTTCCAGGCTGGAGGCCCGTTCTGCTCACTCTGGGACTTTTGCTGGAAGGCACAGCCTAGCCCTGTGCCCTCTGGGGAGTGGTAACTGCGGCAGGGCAGGGCGGGGAGAGATGGGGAGGTCCCTGGGTAGGGGGAGGCTGCCCATCCCATCCCCTTCTGAGACTAAGGAGGGGCTGGGGTGTGTCTTGTGGCCCCAGGCAAGGAAGAAGAGTCCATCCACGTGGGCAAAGACACACTCTGACACACAATAGTTTGTGACTCCCTAACCGTTTGCACTCAGTGGTACACACCTACAACCCGCCACACCCAGACACCACAGAGCACCCCACGACAGACCGGAGATGGAGTCCAACACACCAGGACACACCACACAACCTCCACAGAAGTGACTCACAACTCCCGAAAGTTCAGAAACCCACAGCCACACCCAGACACCACACACACACACACATGCTGTATGTGACACACGCCAGCATTTAGCAGGGCAGCAGCATCCCATGGCACACGGGGCCACCCAAAGGTTGTAGTCACACACGCTGCTCAAAGTGGGCCTGGGGGAGGGCCTGGAGAGACCGCACAGTAGTTCAGAGCCAGTGCAACTCTGAGAAGTCTAACTTCTGTTCTCAGCAGCTTGCAACCACACCTGCAACTTCAACTCAGGGGATCGGAACCCTTTCCTGGCTTCTGCGGGCACCCCCACACACGTGGCATTCATTCACATAGATATGCACACACGTAATAAATAAAAAATATATCTTAAATAAAAAAAATTAAAATGGAACCAGGGACGAGTGCAGCCAGCAGAGTTCTCATCCAGCATGAAGATGCCCTGAGGTTCTTTCCCCAGCATGGCATAAAGCAGGCAGTGGCACGAGCCTGCACCTTGGCATAAGGGAGCCTGAGGCAGGAGGATCAGCAGTTCTAGGTCCTCCTCAGCTGTGAGTTCAAGGTCAGCCTGAGCTATGTGAGACCCTGTCTCCAAAACAAAACCAAGGAAATCCCCTTCATATTTTATTACATAGAGTTAAGCACCAACAGCCACACAAAACGTGCACCGAGAACTACACAGACACACATCGGGTGTGGACACAGGGATTGTAAAAAGCACCAGGCGCAACATACATGTGTCAACAGATACCCAAGTGTGGATGTGACACACATGGGGTTGTACCCAATACACGCAAACACCTGAGGGTGGCAGATGCTGACACGGAGTGCCTAGAGAACTGGAAACATACAGCAACACACACTCTGCGTGGGACTCACGCGCACAATCCCGACTGTGATCCCTGACACGTCTGACACTCCATGTGCCCCAGCACACTAGATAATACAACCCTACAGTCAGAGAGTAGTCCAGATGGAAGGGTACAAGCTGCTTCTACCCAGAGCTGGACATTCTACAGCATTCTAGCCACACAAGACACAGCCAGCATCCAGATCAGCATACCATTGATCCAAAGTCACACACAATGCTTGCACACACCATACTCCAACATGTGTGGCCACACACCCATAACACACAGGCAAGAGAGAGACTCTTAGCGTGGGCATGCATCCTGATACGAGACACAAGGTCATTTCACTGAGTGAGACACCGTGTTACATGCATGTTTACACACACAAAACCCATAGATGGGGCTGGGGAGATGGCCAGTTGGTAAAGTGTGCACAAGTGTGAGGATCTGAGTTTGAATCCCCAGCACATTTGTGAAAATCTGGTGCAGGGGTTGGAGAGATGCCTTAGCAGGCAAGAGCCTGTGCTGCTCTTGTGGAGGACCCTGGTTCGGTTTCCAGCATCTGCACTGGGTGGCTCACAATAGCCTTAACTCCAGTGAATTTAGCGCCCTCTTCTGACCTCTGCTGGCACCTGCACACACCTGGCATATAACACACACACCACACACACACACACACACACACATGACTAGAATAAAGTAAGTAATTTTAAGATTACTATTTAAAATGTGTGCCTAGGTACCCAGGCTTACATCTGTAACCCCAGCCTTGAGTGGGGAGGTGGTGCAGTTGGATGGATCCCTGAAATCATCCTAGCTGAGTCAACAAACTGCTGGAGGTAAAGGAGATGCAGGGCTAGTGAGTTGGCTCATGGGGTGTAAGAGCACCAACTGCAAACCCTGGTGATCTGGGTTCAATTCCCAGATCCCGCATGGTGGAAGAAGAGAGCAGACTTCTGCAGGTGGTCCTCTGACTGCCTTGCATCACCATGCACACACACTGTAAACAGACAGGAGGTGCACAACTGAGGGCCTCTGACCACCATAGACACCTGCATAGCCCACTGCACAGACAACACACACACACAACACACACACAGACACGCACACTCTGCATACTGCACTCCAACACAGAACACACACACTCACACACAGACACACACACACCCTGCACTCTCTACTCCAGTACACACTCCAAAGAACACACACACATATACTCACACACTTACACACTCTTACTCACATACAGACATGTACACTGGCACCTCTATACTCCAACACAGAATGCACACACACACACTCTCTCACACACACATATGCCCTGCACACTCCACTCTGACACAGAGCACACACACACACATAGTGACATACTCACACACAGAGCACACACTCTCATATACACACAAGAGACAAAACAAAGGCACACGGTGAACGTGACACAGGAATGGGATGTTGTGTGTGATACAGAGATCCAAATAGGAACGCACAGTGACAAAAAGACACACAAAGCTACACACCATGCCCTGGGACCTTAAACACTCTCATGCATGGCAACCACACGACACCAAACACAAAGTGATGTTGTGACGAGGTGACTCACTGCATGGTCCCCACTCACAGAGAAATGCTCAGACACAACTCCGTGCCTCCCCGCGTCCTGTGGCATTCAGGACTATGGACCCGCCAGCCACAGGGAAATGAGATACCCATGGATAGGCATGTCTGGCACCACACTAATGCAGCCCAACAGACACACCCAGAGACTCCCAACCACACACACAGACACGCCCAGTGACAAAAACACACCCCGTGGGGGTGCTCCACCCCATGGCACATAGCATGATCCCACTCAGTGACACATGGCTGGAGAAGGAAGGAGACGCACCCAGGCACACCCGGACACTACACGTGTATTTGCTTGGAGAAGATGCTGAAGCCTGGCGGTCCTCATGCTAAAATCTCAGCATCCCTGGCTGCTTGCTGCACGGAGCCTGCCCCCCCTTCCTCCTCTCCAGGATCTTCCTTGGAGATGGGCCTTCCATACAACTCCTATCTCACTGCCTCCCTCATTCTAAACCTTCATGTTTTTCTTTTCTTTTCTTTCTTTCTTTTTTCTTTTTTGGTGTTCAGGATTAGAACTCAGGATAGTCTGTGTGCTCAGCATGGGTTCACACCCTGAGCTCTACTGGGGCCCCTCACTGGGGGATTCTAGGCAGGGGCTCTACAACTGAGCCACACCCTTAGCTCTACCTTTATACCCTCATCTTTCTATTCTTTGTGTCTCTCTCCTATGGCTTCTCTGTCAGCCTCTATCTCTTCATGTGTGTCCTTCTCTCTTGTCCTTATCTCTCCGTCTATGCCTCTTTTGGCCTTTTTGTCTTTGTGTGCCGTGTATGTCGCCTCTGTTTCATTCTCTCTCTCCTTTCTCTCTTTGCCTCCCTCCTTCGTTTGTTGTCTCGGCTCTCTTCAGGCTTGCTCTCTCCATCTCTGAGCTCCACATCCCGTCTCTCCAGCTCTCTCTGTAGCTCTCCTGTTTCCCCATCCCTTCCTCAGCCTGCATCCCTGGCATAGCTGTGGATAGCAGGTCACTTCTGCTTCCATCTTAACCCCATGGAGGAACTGATAGCCATGTACAGAGACTGGGCCACTAATAAGTCCAAAGCCAAGAAGAACAGCTCAAGCCACTCCAGCTAAACAGCTACTGGGCCCCAGTTCAGGGATTTCTGAGAAATGTACACAGAGAGACAGACATGGGGGGGAGAGTGACAGAGGAACAGAGCTTGAGGAATCACAGAGGATCCAGAGTATTAAACATCTGTATTTCCAGTAATCTAGAGCCCAAGGCTGGTGATGAAGTGGTTGAGTCTAATTGGGATGTGTAGTGACATCCTGTCTCAAAAAAAAAAAAAATGCAAAAAAGAAACAGCACCTCAACAGAGGTTTTGGATGCAAAGGTGAAAAAAAATGATCGTGGCATGGCTCAGTGGTAGAGCCCCTGCCTAGAATCCCCCAATGAGGGGCTGGGGTGTGGCTCAGTGGCAGAGCCCCTGCCTAGAGTCCCCCAGTGAGGGGCTGGAGTGTGGCTCAGTGGTAGAGCCCCTGCCTAGAGTCCCCCAGTGAGGGGCTGGGGGCTTGGCTCAGTGGGACCTATCTTTAGCACAAGAAAAACAAAACCCAACAAAATTAAAGAGATAGAGAAGACACAGAAGTGAAGAGAAAGCAAAATCTGAAATCCAGACGTGGACATTAGACAGAAATTTTGTCTCCAAATATACTGAAAATAAGAGATACCTGGAAAGGATGGCTGTGGGAGACGCGCCAGTGGGCAGCACTGACTGACGGCGTGCCAGACAGACACCAGACTCTCCACTGAAGCCACGAGCCGAGCTGTTGAAAAAGCCGTCATTTTCTGCCTCTCTCGCCCCAGGAGGGGCTGAGCTGAGAGGGGAGTGACTCAGGGCCCGAGGTTTCCTGTGACTCAGCCTCGGGCTCAGTACTGAAACTCTGAAAGGGATGTAGAGGGAGATGGGGATCTTCGGAGAAAGAATGAGAGGATTGCCGTCTGCAAGAGAAAGATGCAGAGCCCTGGCCCTAGACCCTAAATCTAAGGGAGGAGGCTGGGCCTTGAAGCACTGAGTTTTCGCGGGAGAGGCCTGGGGCCTGGTTCCCCGAGATGGTGGGCTCTGGGTACATGGCGGGAAGGGGGCTGGATCCCACAGTTCTATCCAGGAAGATTGGAAGAACTGATTCAATGTCCCCAGGACTTTTCCCTGGCCCTTTCCCAGATGCCCCACCTTTGTCCCAGCCTCCTCTCCGGACCTGGAAAAGAACCAGGAGCCTCAGGGCCCAGCCGGAAGGGGCCAAGGACAAAGGGTTGTTTAACTAGCTGGTGCTGGAGGGAAGTGGAGAAAAGGGTGTCTCAGGCGGAAAGGTCACTTGGTGCCCGGGGCATGTGCTGGGACTGGCACATGCCCCAGGGAAGACATCCTGAACGTCCTAGGCACAGCACACAAAGCCTGCTCTGAGAATGGCTTAAGGAGGCTTCAGGGTTTGGAAGACTTCCACCTAGTGGTGATTTTGGGAACTGCAGGCGCTCTGCAAATTTATAGCAAAAAAATTTCTTGTTCTATATTGAGCACCTACTGAATAACTGACATTGTTCTAAAAGCAGGGGATGTTGCCACAAACAAAACAGACAATCCTGCCCTGGAGGCACTTTCGGGCCACGGAAGAGAGCGCTCAGGATTCCATCCATCTCAGTCTGATGTTTTTGACCAGTTCCAAGTTTTCCTTCCTCATTGGACTTCTGTCTCTCTCTTAGTCTCCGAGGGCACGTGTTTGTTATTCCTACACTGCAGCTTTCAACTTCCTCCCTTTTTTTCCTTTTCTGTCATCCTTTCCCCATTAGTTTACAGAAAGTCAGTAGATTTTCTTCATTTTAAACAGATATTGATTGATAGATTGATTGGCAGGTGTGCACGGGCATGCATGCATTCTACATCACGTATGCGTAGGTCAGAGGACAGCTCTCCTGAGTGATCAGGAGTCTGATCTCTCCTTCTACTGTGTGGGTCCCGTGGGCCAAATTCAAGCCCTCAGGCTTAACAGCAAGTGCTTTTACCCTCGGAGCGATCTCTACCAGCTTTCTGTTTTGGAATTTTATAACTATTTACTCATTCATTCATCATTCATTCATTTATTTTTGAGACAGGGTTTCAACATATCCCTGACTGTCCTGAAACTCACTGTATAGACCCAGTGGAAGGCTGTGTAGACCAGGCTGGCCTTGAACTCAGACATCCACCTCTCAGCCTCCCAAATGCTGGGATTAAAGGTGTGCACCTTTTGGCCAAGTAAATGCTCTTAACCAATGATCTCTCCAGCCGTTTTCTAGTGTTTTGGAAACAAGTTCTTACTTAGCACAGGATGACCTTGAACTCACGAGGCCAGGACAGTACTGAACTTCGATCTTCCTGCCTCCAGATGTCACAGAGGTTACATGGTACTGTGCCATCATATCCCACCCCTCTTTCTTGTGCTTGAGCCAGGGTTTTCCTAGGGTTCCTTAAAGTTGTAATCCTTCTGCCTCAGGTCACATGTACTGCAATATCTGGTGTACACTGCCACATCTGTCTCTTCTACAGATGTGTGTCATCACATCTGACTACAGAGGGGGGGAGAAGGGAGGGAGAGAAAGAGCATCAGTGTTCACTGTCAGGGCTGCCCTGGTCTCTCCCCCCACCCCCCGGCTGTAGATGGCATGGTTCTCCTCCTCATATCTGGCTGACTTTTGATTTGCTTTAATGCACAGTGTTGTGGGAACAGCTTGGAGCATGCTAAGAGCAAAAGGAACTTCTGTCTCTATCCTCCCACATCTCAAAGCCACCAAGCTGCTAGGAAGTTTAAGTCCATCCCATGGAGAGGGACGTTGGAGGAGAGTCCAGATACTTTAAACAAAAGGTTCAGAACGGCAGAATATAGCCGCCTAACCAGTAGGAGGGTCCAGACCACACTCAGAACCACAGGACCTGTTCTCATGTGCTACATTTTGGAGTGGTTTGCTACATAATAGGGTTGCTGTGTGAAATGTGTCTCACAGGCTTCTGTGTTTGCATGCTTGGCCCCCAAATGGCAGTGCTGTTCTCAGAGGCTGTGGACAACCTCTGGGACTGTGGACTAGCTGGCGGAGAGGTTCACTGGGGATGGGCTTTGAAGGCAATATCTGATAACTACTTCTGGTGCCAGCAGGAACACTCTGCTTCCTAGTCCATCCAGGTCTATCAGGCAGGCTCCGTGTCTTCCCCACCATGATGGGACTGCTCCTACTGAAACTCTGAGCCAGAATAAGTCAGGTAACTTGGCACAGAGATGAGTCTCTTTGTAATAGCGGCAGTTACACTTTTCTGTTCATTTACATACATTTCAAGCCTTCTACTATTGGAATAATTTTTATATATGAAGCAATAATGGTTATTTCACCATGTAGATTTTAGCCAATATGAAAAAAAAATTTGGCACAGATACTGGGCTATGGTGGTGCACATCTTTAATCCTAGCACTTGGGAGGCAGGGACCAGATGGATCTCTATGAGCTTGAGGCCAGCCTGGTCTACAGAATGAGTTCCAGGACAGCCAGAGCTACACAGAGAAACCATGTTTCAAAAAAAACCATAGATAGATAGATAGATAATCTTTAAAAACTGAGTGTATATGTGTGTGTTTGGTAGTATGTGCACATGAATGTAGGTACAAGCAGAGGCCAGAAGATGGCGCCAGATCACCTGGAACTGGAGTTATAGGCAGTTGGAAGCTATTGCATGTGGGTGCAGGGAATTAAACTCTGGTCGTCTGCAAGAGCAGTGTGGGCTCCAGAAGAGCTGAGACTCTCAGACAAGACTATTTTGCCTTAGTCTTCCTTGATCAGCCTCTGCTTTTCTTTTACACTTCTCTGTCTTTTCCTATTTCTGTCTCTATGTGTCGACTTCTGTCAAAATTCATCTCACTGTTGACTGTCCTTGGCTTCTCTTTGCTGATCTGAAAACATCAAAGACCTTAGGTCCTTGACGTTTATCTGTCCTCTTGAATAGGACCAGTCTCCTCCAATCTCCTTAGCTGCCATTCACTTATTTCTATACTGTGTTTGGTTCTCTGCACAGATATATAATTCCTCTCTCTCTCTCTCTCTCTCTCTCTCTCTCTCTCTCTCTCTCTCTCTCTCTCTCTCTCTCTCTCTCTCATCCAGAGATGGAATCCAGGATGCTATATTAGCTAGATAAGACTACCACTAAGCCACATGCAGGCAGTACCTCTCCAAACACAGCCTCTGATACTGCCAAGGCCGACCTGCAGACACTGGTTTTGTCCTCCACCTCATGAGCCCTTGGAATCGTGCTCAGATCTTCTCGGAGGATTTGTGTTTACCCTCTGAGCCATCTGTCTGGTCCATTCCCATTGCAGCCATTGCATCTGTGAGGGCTTTTCCAAGGAGGACATGCTGGAAAGGGTACAGACCCACCCTGAGTGTGGGGCGGTGATACTTCCTGCTCTGGGATTCTGAAATGAACAAATTGGGGGAGGGGAAGCCAGTAGAGTGTCAGCATCTCTCTCTCTCTCTCTCTGCTATTGACCCACCATGGATTGAACAGGCAGCCCCCCCACTCCCACCATGCTTTCTACCCCATGACGGCCTGTGCCATTACAACTCATGAGGCACAATTGATTTTCCCTCCTAAGGCGCTTTCTGTCAAGTATTCTGTCACAAGGAAACAGGACATGTTGCTCACACAGCATCCACTCTGATCAGTCTGTCTTCCCAGACTAGCACTTTGTCATTGCCCTGGTGTCAACGCTATAATAAAAGGATCTCACTTCCCTTTTTATTATCTAGTTTTACTCATTGTGTATGGGTGTTTTGTCTGCATTTATGTCTATGTGTCATGAGTGTGCCTGATGTCCTGGAGGTCAGAAGCCAGCATCAGATCCCATGGAACTGGAGTTATGGATGGTTGTCAGCAACCATGTGGGTGCTGGGAATCAAACCCAGGTCCTCTGGAAGAACAGCCAGTGCTCTTAACCACTGAGCCATCTCTCCAGCCCCCATGAACTTCCTTCATTATTTGTCTAATTGTTAATGCAGGTCTTGCTATCCAAGTGGTACAGAATGATGTCAGGTACACTAGAAAGATGCTCAATAAATATTTTTTTTCTGTGATAGGGTCTTATGTGTCCCAGACTGGCTTTGAACTTACTTCATAACCAAGGATGACCTTGAACTTTTGATCCTTTGCCTCCACATTCTGAGTCCTGGGATTTCAGACATGCACCATCACACCCAGCTTTATGTGCTGCTGGGGATGAGGTCCATCTTCACTCTAATCACTGAGTCAATGCCTCAGCCCTCCACAGATGGTCGTCAAACAAATGTTCTTTCTCTGAGATACTGACCGGCTTTTCTCCTGCTCTTGTCTGCTCCACATCATCCTATGGGGCTTGGGGTGGGGGATACCATTTCTCCATTCCCTTGTGTTTGCCCCACCCCTTGTTAGATGAGTTGCTGTCTGTGGTCCTGATGTTGTGGCTCTGTCCTTGGTGCTGACTCTGGGGCTTCATTTCTGTGACACAGGCGAGGGTGTGAATGTTTTGCGGGAGGGACCAGGTTCTGTGTTAGATGCAAACATTGAATCACTTGTGTCACGAAAGGAAGACAGATGCATGAGTGAAGGGGAGAACTTCACAAGCCCCTGTGATCACCAGAGGGTCCACTGTCTATTACCTGTCCTATGCATGGTGTGTGTGTGTGTGTGTGTGTGTGTGAAGAGAGAGAGAGAGAGAGAGAGAGAGAGAGAGAGAGAGAGAGAGAGAGAGAGAGAGAGAGAGAGAGAGAATGTATGTGTATTGATCTACCCTGATCCTGATCTTTCTTGGCATCCAGAAAGGTTGGTGCCAGCCTGCTCCAGGACATTGAAACCCAAGGGTTCTCATGTTTGTTTTTATATAATATGTTAGTGTTAACATTTAGTCTATGAGCACTGTTCCCACTTTTTATCCTCTCATCCATCCATCCATCCATTCATTTTTTGTATAGATGTGCACATGTGTTAACCTATGTGCATGTATGTCATAATCATGTGTGTGGAGGCTAAAGATCAAATGTTTTTTGTGTGTTATTTCTTAGGGGCCATCTATTTTAATTTTCTTGTGTGTGTGTGTGTTTACATGTAGAGGTTAGAGGACTCCTTGTAGTGGTTGGTTCTCTCCTGTAGGTCCTAAGGCTTGTTGGCAGTCACTTTTACCCACAGAGTCATGTTATAAAGAGGCCACTTGTTTGTTTCCCAGCCACCCAGCATTTCAGACCCAAAACAATCACACAGAAACTGTATTAATTAAAACACTGCTCTTCTCATCAGCTCTATCTTCTTATTGGATAACACTTATATTAATTTAATTTTAATATAATTATAATTAAATTATATTAATTTAATTTTAATATAATTATAATTAAATTATATTAATTTAACCCATTTCTAGTAATCTGTGTATTGCCACATGGCTGTGGCTTACTGGGTAAAGTTTCCAGTATCTGTCTCCAGCAGGGCTACATGGCTTCTCTCTAACTCTTCCTTTTTCTCCCAGCATTCAGTTTAGTTTTCCCCACATACCTCTATTCCCTGTGCAGGCCCAAGACAGTTTCTTTATTAACCAATGGTATTCACAGAATACAGAGGGAAATCCCACATCAGAGTCATCTCACCAACCCAACTTTTATTTTTTGAGACTTATACTGCCCATGTACTTACCAAGTAAGCTAGTCTGTCTAGCCATTGAGCCCCCAGGACCTCCTCCTCCTCCTCTTCCTCCTCCTCCTTCTCCTCTTTCTCCAACTTCTCTTCTTCTCCACTTTCTCCTCCTCTTCTTTTCCTCTTTCTCCTCTTCTTCTTGCATAAGTACTTCAGGTCCTTGTGCTTGCGAAGAAAATACTTTACCAACTGAACTATCACTCTGGCCCTCAATTAATTCATTTTAAAGATATGTGTCCTAGAGTGGGTGAGATATTTCTGCAGGTAAAGGCACTTGCCACCTTTGGTACCTGCACCACCTGGAACCGCAATTGGGCAAGGGTCTGGGGATTAAAAACATACAGAGACACATGGGTCACTCTTGACACAAGAATGCCAATTATATTGTGTTCCAGGGCAGCTTATATAGTGTTCTTCTTGAGTAATGGACATGCCCTTGCTCTGGGGATTTTTTTCAGTTGCAAGCCCACAGAAACTACTTCCTTATTATCAGGAACTCACGAGGGTCTCATGCTCAGAGCAGGTGAAAGCATAGGAAAACAAGTTGTTTACTCTAGCAGGCAAGGGACCATAGAAAATTTAGGGTCTGAGGATCTGCAGTCCCCAACACCTCCCTCTTTTCTATATAATTAGACCAGGCCTGTCTTAGGTAGCAGAAGCACAAATTCACATCTTACCCATCATCAAAAACACTTGTTTCAGCACTCAAGGTCTCTGTCTTAGGTGGATGTGACAGGCTCCTGTCTCACCCTCTCTGGCTCACCGGCCTTCTCATAGCATGCGGACTCACACTACACTCAGAGGAAGCCCACTTACTGGGGCAAGCATTAGTCGCGTAACTACGTCGCCACCGCCGCTGCCGCCACCGCTGCTGCTGCTGCAGCTGACATCATGTTAGAGAGGCAGAGCAATAGAAACCCTCCAGCTAACAAGAGTTCCTAGGGCAACAGTCTCAGACCAGCTTTTCAGCAAGCCTAGACCATAAAGAAAGTCCTGAGTTAAAGAATCTGTGGAAGTGGGAGGAATTCACCCTGCTGACAGTAGCCCTAACGTTCTTGACTGGCCTGGGTGTGGCACAGATATGATGGAAGGAAGGGGAGCAGCTAACAAAATGTAAATCCCATAAGAAACCTAGCTGCCCTTGTAAAGGGGTGGTCTGTAGGTTAAGCTGGAAAATGCCTTGGTGAGCATGCTCATTAAGGGAATTTTGGGTCTCTAAGGCAGTGGCAACTTGTCCTGCTAGGGGATCAACAGTGCTAGCAACAGCAGCCATCTGGCTGATGGCAATTCCGGCTGCTGCAGCAGAGGCTACAGTGGTGATCCTGAAGTCTCGGCAGGGGTGGCCCAGCACCAGCTGATTCACTGGGATAGGTACAAGCCTGGAACCTGGACCACAGCAGCAGTCTGGCTGATAGCAATTCTGGCTACCATGGCAGAGGCTGCAGTGGTGACAATAGCAGCCACTACAGCCTCGGTGACCCTGAAGTCTCAGCAGGGGTGGCCCGGCACCAGCTGATTCACTGGGATAGGTACCAAGCCTGGAACCCGGACCACAGCAACAGTCATCACATTCACCCAACAGCTGCTTAAATGACATGAAACTTGAGAGCAGTTAAGTGCAGAATCATTCAAGGTATTCTTAGAAGAAAAAATGGCCCTGACACATAGAGAGCTGCGTGAAAATCTTATTTTGGCTCTGGTTTAACTGTAAGGTATCTTCAAAGATATTTGTGGCATTCCATTTTGTTGTGCCATTAAACAAGGTAGAATCCTGCACAGCCCAAGGCCCGAAATTTAGACAGGCATGAGGTCCACAGTGTACCATTCCATGAAGGTAGGCAATATACCATATTGGGCTGGAATTCAGAAATGAAACTCCTGAGAATCCTTGCTAGCATTCTTGTAAGGTGGTCACGGTCCACACCACCATAATGAATTATTCAAAGTATAAGGAGTATTGGTAATGTGCTCTGGCCATAATGGGGGTACTACAAATTTATAAACTGCAGGACTGGGCCAACAGTTAGTGGCTGGAGCCACATAAGAGGTGGCCTTGTGAGTATAATATAATGGCATCCATACATTACAAAGACCAATAGCAGAAGCATTGGTGGAATTTAAGGGCACAGACTACAGAGGCATTGCTAATAATAATAACACAAGGGGAGAGAAAATTCAACGGAGATAAAATACTTGCTTTCTGAAAACACAGACTGCCAGATAGGTTCCACATACCAGTAACATTATTGTGTTCCCAATGAATGGGAATGGCTGGCTGTCCCATAGTCCAGTCAGTGGAAGGGAAGTACAACCATGTGGGGCTATCCAGGCCCACCAGCATCAGCACCAGTGGACTCCTGACTGGGGCTCATTGTACCTGTTGCCCATGGCTGAAGATCAGGATTCCAAATGGGGCTTTCCTTCTCCTGACCCCCCCACCCCCTTTCACTCAACAAATCACTAGGAGTCAGATTTTGATCCATGTAGGATTCCACCAAGGCAGCGGTAAAGGGAGCACGTGGCCCACAAGCGGTTACAGCCTCTTTATAAGCTGTCTTACATCCTTAATTGAAACTATTGATGTAGCCTCTGCCTATCCCTTGAGGATCTGCAGTTTCCTAACAGGGAACGCCTGGATATTTCTGGACTTAAGTTCTATTAATTGTCTCCTCAACTCTTCTACTTCCCTCTCACTAGGCAGAGGGGCAGTTGCTTTATAAAAGGATTCTTTCTCCAGGAGCGAGGCAAGAGAGGCCCAGTCCCGAGAGATGACTCGGAATCACTATTATCTGAGATCCGGGCCTCGTAGGCTCCTTCAGCTCCCCTCTGGATCTCCTTTGCACGATTCTCTGTCTTGGACATCCTCCAGTATCCTAATGGCTTCCTTAAGCTCTTCCTTGACCCCACAATCTTCAGTACACATAGACTCTTTAACCAACCTCCACAGGGAAAACGTGGCATTTGAAACAATCATTTAGGGAATTTTGGTGTAGTTCTCTCCAAACTGCTTCCTGCTTTTTATTGGGTGAAGTAATTTTTGGGGGTGTTCATGGTGTCTTTTGGGGGGGTTTTGATCCATACATGTCCTTAGACTCAAACTTGACGTTGCGTTTGAGGTCAGCCTGGGCTACATGAGACCTCGTCTCAAAGGGGGTACAAAGCTCAATGGCATGGCTGTCTAAATTAGACCTAAACACTTCCAACAGCAATTGAGCTCCTAATGTGGTCCCCACCCCCAGATGTAGAGCCGCTGGAGCTATATCTGCTCAGGAGGGAGACTTAGCCTTCCCAGGGACGATCCCCTGACTGGTTATTCAACACCAAGCGATCAGCCCTGGAAATACGCGTACAGCAGTACTGAAGGAGTTCGGCAGGTTGTAATTATACATTTATTAATCTATATGTGTGCACAACAGTGAAGGTGGGACTAGAGGGAGAGCAGGAAATGATGTAATTATTTTTTACTTAAATGTACAATACACATTTTCTTTTCAAGGAAGGGATTCTCTATGTTGCCCTGGCTGTACTGGAACTCACTCTGTAGACCAGGCTGTCCTGGAACTCACAGAGATCCACCTGCCTCTGCCTCCTAAGTGCTGGGATGAAAGTGTGCACCATCACCATTTTTTAAAAAGACACAAAGGTCCACTTTGGAATAAGAACAGGTAGTGGATCCCTTGGTCTCTTCACTTCGAGAGGGTAGTACAGCCTTTCTGCAGGACCCCATGCAGGCCCATTAGCATCATGCCCATCCTCCCCACCTCCACAGGGAATGCTGTGTTCAAGCAAATGGTGGCTGACTCCTGTAGCCCTCACATACCGCCCCCATCCCCGTCTTTCCTTCTTCCTCTGGCCTTCAACATTAAGCAACCCCTGACCTTGGAGACTTGGAAGAGAGTCACCCTTGCTGGCCTTCTTCCTCTGCCCCTGCCTCTGGTCTGGTCTTTATCTTGGTTTTCACCATGCTCCTCTCTGCCTCTAGATTCTTCCATGGCTCCCAAATGGTTGTAGGAGGAAACTTAGAAGGCTCGCTGTTGGTGTACAATATTTCTAGGCCATTCAGAGTCAAGCCATCCTTTCCTTGAGAATCTTCCTCACCTCCGTATACTAATACATCCCAACTCTGTAAATCCATCTTCTACATTTGATTTATTTTTGTTGCGTAGGTGTGTGCATGTGTGTTTGTGACATGGCATGAATGTGGGGATCAGAGGACAACTTTGGGAAGTCTGTTCTCTCCTTCCACCACGTGGGATCCAGGGATCAAACTCAGGTTGACAGACTTTTGTGCAAACACCTTTACTCACTTTCTGGCCCTGTCCCAATGCTGTGCAAGTGGTCCTAAGGCCTCTCTTACTGCTTTGTCACATAGGCTTCTTCTCAGACGTCCATGACCATCAAAACTGTCCTCTCAGGCTCCTTTCTGGACTTCACTTACTGGATCATACTCCCTTTGCTTATTTCTTGCTTGTTTATTTTTGAGACAGGGTCTTATGTAGCTTAGGCTAGACATTCTGTATCAGAGGATGTAGCTCAGGCTAGACACTCTGTATCAGAGGATTTAGCTCAGGCTAGACATTGTGTATCAGAGGATGTAGCTCAGAGTAGACAGTGAATTCTTGATCCCCCTCTTTCACCTCTGGAGAGCTGGGATAAGGGTTGTGCCCCTTTCCCATATCTGACTCACACCCCAATTTCATCAACCATGAGCCTCCAGGTTTGTGACTGCATCTTTCCAGATCAGGAGGGCAGGCTGACTCTGACTAATTGCTGGGGCCGGGGATGCACCACCCCAGAAGAACAGGTTCCAAATGACTGCCAGATGCCTCTTCCTGCCCCTTGGTTTCTTATTTCCACATCTGCCCTGTGTTCTTGCCACCCAGTGAGTGCTTCATGAGTCCTCATCATAGACCGATCCCTTTGTCTGGAATGCTTCCCACTGCACCCTCCTGGCAAACTCCGATTTGTCCCTTAGGATCTGTCTGTGGCTGCTTCCTAACAACAGTCACCTCCGATGCTGTGACTGTCAATCTGACAGGAACTAGTGTCACCTAGGAGACAAACTTCTGGGAATATCTGTGAGGGAGGTTCCATGTTGAGTTAATAGAGAGGAGAAGGCCTACTATTATGTTGTTGTTGTTTTTCAAGTCGGGGTTTCTCTATGGGACAGTCCTGGCTGTTCTGGAACTTGCTTTGTAGATCCAGCTGCCCCTGCCTCCCAAGTGCTGGAATTAAAGGTGTGCACCACCCCCCAGCTGAGAAGGCCTACTCTAACTGCAGGTGACACAGTCCACACAGAGCAGAAGGGAGAAAGTGAGCGGAGCACCAGAATCCACTGCTCCCTGACTATGGACACTAAGTGACCGGCCACCTCCCCATCCTGTCACTGTGTCTTTTCCACTCTGATGGATGCTTCCCTGGCTGATGAGATGGCTGCAAGATGAAATAAATTCTTTTCTCCCCAAGTCACTCTTCTCTGTATTGCCCTTGATGGCCTGAAATTCACTCTGTAGACCAGGCTGGCCTGGAACTCAGAGAGATCCGCCTGTTTCTGCTTCCCAAGTGTTGGGGTTAAAGGTGTGCGCCACCACTGCCCAGTTAATCTTTAAAATTTGAGACTGGGTCCCACTAAATTACTCATGCTGGCCTTGAATTCAAGATCCCCAGCGACTGGGGCTATGGGTTTCTGGCTCAACCCTGTCATTTAATGCGTCGCTTAAAATGCAACAGTAGACGTGAGAAGGCAGAACTTGAACTCTCCCCTCTGCTCAGTTACTTGTCCCTAAATAGACAATTTTAAGAAAGGGGTGGGCTTTCTTATTCCCTCTGCATCCCCCTCTGGTCCTTTCCCATAAATAAAATTTGTTCATTTTTTAAAAACCTTTTATTGCAAATAATATACATGTGGGGAGAGGAGAAAAGACAGGTGTGACAGCGTGACTCTGTCATCCTGGCATCTGGAAGGTCCAGGTGGGAGGATCAGGAATTCAGGGTCATCCTAGGCTACACAATGAGTTTGGGATTAGCCTGGGCTATGTGAGCCCTTTTCACAAAACAACAGCAGGAGGTTCAGTGAAAAGAGCGAAGCAGAACCAGTGAGTCCTCAGAGCCTGTACCTCAATGTCTAGACCTCCAGACACCTCATGTTCCTCTTCTACTCACTTGTCCACAAAGATAACCACTCTTCTGGCTTCTGATTGCGCACACTGTTATTTTCTTAACCAATGTCCATACTTTGTTTTGAATGGAGTCACATGACCTGTTCTTTCATGTGTCTTTCCTGTTTTGCTCAAGGCAATCTTTGTGAGATTCTTCCAAAGGCCACTGCAGGTAACTGTCCACCGTCATTTCCATTGCTGGGCAGCCAGCCGTCCTTTAAGTGAGAGGTCATGGCCTCTTCATTTGGCTGTTGGTATTTATTTGTGTTGTTTGCAGTTTGTGGCCATGTAGACCAGTTTCTATTGGGGCGGTGGACCCGAGAGTGGGACTGCTGGGTTGTAGTAAGGGTGTCAATTCTGTTTCAGAGATACTGAAAAGTAGGGTTTGTGTCTCTCTACCTCCCTCCCTCCCCCTTTTCTCTTTCTTTCTTTTGAAACAGGGTCTCACTATGTAGTCTTGGCTGTCCTGGAACTCACTATGTAGACAAGGTTGACCTCAAACTCAAAGATCCACCTGCATCTGCCTCCGAGTGCTGGGATTAAAGATGTGCGCTCACCACCGCCTGCCAGGGTCTCACAGTGTAGATCAAGGCTGGATCTAAACTTGTAGTGTAGTCCAGCTTGGCCTTAAAGCAGTGATCCTCCTGTCTCAGTCTCTTGGGTGCTGGGATTACCACCACCCTTGTGAGAAATGTGTTTTTAAGGTAAGTGGCATGGTTTGGCTGTGAGGTGTCACAAAAGGACCACACGTTGAAGCCAGGTTAGATTTTGAGGGGCCTCACTCAATGCTCTGATTAGCTCCCAGATAAATGGGACTTCAGGAGGTGGGGGCAGGGGCAGTAAGGAAGGATGGATAGAGGGAGGGAAGTCTGTGACTGGAGAAGGGGAGGAGTGAAGTTCTTTTCTTGATGTCATTTTTAAGGGAACCCACACTTGGGGCTGGAGTGGTGAGAAGCAAAGCAATTCTGGAGGCGCTTTCTATGCAGGGAGCCTAAGGGACCCCCCCCAGAGCGATGGCCAGTAGTGGAGCAACAAACAGCAAGATCAGGATTCTGGGAGCCTGGGGAGGGGCTGGGGACGCAACGCCGGGGATAGTCTGTGTCACCGAGTCCCTGTTGCAGAGGTGGCCCTCGCAGCAGTAGCCCTGCAGGTCGATGGATGTCCAGGGGCTGGTGGTGCCCATGGTGGTGCAGGAAGGCCGGTGGCAGGTTCGGATGTACACGGGCACTGAGAAGTTGCCTGGATGGACAGGGAGGAGGGGTCAGGCCACCGGAGGGTCTCCTGTGAGCTCTGCCTTAGCAGGCAGGGGCAGACTTGCATCCTGTTAGGTCTTTCTGTAGACCAGAGCCACATCTCTCAGAGTGCAGACAAGCCTCCTCCCTCAGACCAGAGCCATGTCTCCTTCACAGCACAACAGACCTCCTACCTCAGTCTATAGACCTTTTCCTTAGATCAGAGCCCTGCCTCCTTCAGACTAGAGCAATACCTCTTCCCTCAGACCAAGGCCACAGAGAACTATGCCTCTCTGGTGTCTCTGCTTTCAGGTCTTCAGTGCCCCCACATCTCTATCCTAGGCCATCCCACTGTTCCAGCCCCTCACCAATGTTCATCCGGCCATTGCCCTGGAAACAGACGCTCTGGTCCTGGTGGCACTGGACCCGTCGGGACCTCTCAGGGGAACAGTCTTCGGGGCGGGTCCCCAAGCAGGCATAGCACTCAGTGCCACTGAGCGTCGGTGGGTCAGGTGCTTGTAGAAAACAGTAGATACGTTAGACCTGTAGTTAGATAGGTCTCTCCGGGCTGCAGTGCTGGCTGCTTGCTGCATCTGCTCATGCCAAAGTGGAACCTGGCATCCCACAACTTTAGCAGCACTCAACGGAGGCGTCTCGCCACTCCAGTCCGCCCCCACCTCTTCAGCCCCAGCCCCACCTCTCTAGCCCCGCCCCTACCTCCCAGCCCCACCTCCGACCTCTCCAGTCCTGTCCCCATCTCTCCCACCCCACCCACACATCTCCAGTCCTGCCCCGTCCCTCCAGCCCCGCCCTGTCTCCCTAGTCTCGCCTCCCCCCCCAACCCCCCGCCCCCCGCACACCTTGACTCAGGTTGGGGAGGGTGTCGTGGTTCTTGAGTTGGGTATTGCAGAAGTCCGTTGCGCAGCCACGGACCACCGCGTAGTCGGGCGGCAGCGCGTCCTGGTTGGACTGCATGGGGCCAGTGGTGGGGCCGGTCCAGCATCCCTTCCGGACGATTGTCACCAGGGAGCGGTACCCTGGGGCGAGCATCAGGCCTGGAGTGAATTCTCCCTCCTGCTAGTCTCCTTCTCTTAGTTTTGCCTTATTCCTCCTTCCATTCTGCCTTCTGCTATCTTGTTTTGTTTTACTTTTACTTTTCTTTCTGCCCAGTGTCCATTTCCTGTTTCCATCATCTCTGTCTGTCTTCATTTCATGCCCCTCATTTACCCTCTCCCTTTCTTCCCCCTCTCTCTTCTCCCCTCCCCTCTTTCTTCCCTCAGCTCTCTCAGTCTCTCTGTTGTTTTTAAAGATTTTTTTTATTAATTTTAGTTTATACGTAGCACAATGCAGTGTTCAAGAGGCCAGAAGAAGGCGTTAGATCACCTGGAACTAGAGTTACAGTGGGTGTGAGCCACATCTAAGTGCTAGGAACAAAACCTGGGTCACCTAGAGGAGCAGCCAGTGCTCTTAGCCACCGAGTTGTCTTACCAGCCCTGTTTGGTTTCTTTGTTTTTCTGAGACAGGGTTTCAGATAGCTCCTGGATGGTCTAAGGTTTGCTACTAGCCAAGGATGACTTTGAACTTATGATCCTCCTGCCTCTGCCTTCCAAGGATTGCAAGTGCTTGGATTTGTGCCACCATGCCAGTTTCTCTCTTTCCCTCTGACAAGGTCTTGCCATGTAGCCCAGGCTGGCCACAAAAACACAGTGCTCCTGCATCTACCTCCTGAATGCCATGATCTCAGGCATGGACCACCATGCCCAGCCATCACTTTCTCGCCCTCCATTCCGTCTCCTCCCTTTTCTTCTCCTCTCTCTTCCCCCTCCCTTCTCTGGCCCTTTTGCTGCCGTCAGGTCCTCACCAGTATCCAGCAACAACATCGCCTCAGAGCACCCTTGAGGACAGGAGACACTGGGGAATGTCATGGCACTGAGGTCGAAGGGTCCGAAGTAGGTGTGCTCAAAGCTGTAGCACTGTAGAGCCTGGGAGCCTAGGAGAGGGATGGGGTGCGTTAGCAGATGGGGGGAACCTGACACAGGACAGAGGGCTCCAGATACACACCAGCTGCTGTGTCTCATGTCACTATGAGAAAGTAGTGTCATCACCAAGTGCCACCATGGTCCTCAAAGACCTCAGTCATTTGCATAAGGGGCTGAGGTGATTTCTTCCTGCTCTGCTCATCTCCCAACAGACACCCCCAAATCGTGCAGGTAGAAAGAGTGCAGTCTCACATAGACACAGCCAGAAACACAAGTGAACTCTGGCCTAAGTTCTGACACAGGTCTGGGAAAGCCTCCTATTTAATAATGCGTGCAGAACAGCCTGATTGCAGCCCATGTCCCCCAAGATCCCACAAGGATAGATACGACACCCGTAGACCCAACAAAGCCACTTAGAGGGGGAGCCACTCACTCACAGGCTCTGATGTCTGCATATTTTGCGTGTGTCATAATGATAGAGGACTAGAGGACCAGAAGCTGGGAGAGGGGCCGTTGAGAAGGCTCGGCGGGTGAAAGTGCTTGCCGCCAAACCTGACCATCTGAGTTCCATCCCCAGGACCCACATGACGGAAGGAGAGCCTCCAGTGCAAGTCCTGCAAGTTGTCTTCTGCCCCCTTCCCACAAAGCTGACATTTATTTTAAAAGAAGGCTGAACATCGTGGGAGAGAAAAATCACATGCACAAAAAAAGAGCACAATTATGTAGTTAGAAATGACACCATCTGCCAGGCGGTGGAGGCACAGGCCTTTAATCCCAGCACTCAGGAAGCTGAAGCAGGTGAATCTCTGAGTCTGAGACCAGCCTGGTCTATAGAGTGGGTTCCAGGACAGCCAGGGCTACAGAGAAACAAACGGAAAGAAGGGAAGGAAGGAAGGAAGGAAGGAAGGAAGGAAGGAAGGAAGGAAGGAAGGAAGGAAGGACATCATTGGCTGGGAATCTGGCTTGTGTCAGGTGGGGGTGTAAAGCTTGTCCTCAATTGTGAGCGCCAGGGTTAGCCCCCATGTGTGGCAGCCCACCCATCACCCTGGTGTGAGGGAGCAGAGAGGCGGTCCCCAGAACGAGTGAGCGAGCCGGCTGGACTCGATCAGCGGGGGTCTGGGCTCATGACTTGGCAGAGAGTGATGGAGGAAGATGCCAGGTGCCACCTCCACACGTGTGTGCGCACATACTATACACATACACACGACAAAAAGAGTAAGGAAAAGAAATGACCCATCAAAGTGGTTTCAAATCATATATAGACACAGGATATTTAGAAACATGCAAACAAATACGCAGAGAGTAACACATCCTAATATCCAAATACACACAGATATGGATATGTAAGCCACGGAAACAGCATAGGGACAGTGGACATGTGGGTGCAAAATTACATACCCATCTTTTTTCTTTTTTTTTTTTTTTTTCAGAGAAAGTGAAGGAGAAGAACTGGCCCTCAAAGAATTTTTGGTGTTGTTGTTTTGAGACAATCTCATGTAGGCTGGTCCAGAACTCACAGTTCCGTTGAGGCTGGCCAAACACTGGGATTACAGCCCTGCTACACCATGTGAAACATTTGAAATTTTAAAATTATTGCTGAGCATGGTGGCGCATGCCTTTAATCCCAGCACTCAGGAGTCAGAGACAGGTGGATTTCTATAAGTTTGAGGTCAGCCTGTTCTACATTGAGACAGTGAGAATCTCTCTCAAAATTTTTCTATTGCATTTTGTTTGCAGTGTTGTGGAGGGGAGCATGAGTTACCCCACCCCGTGCATGTGTGGAGGTCAGAGGACGAGTTTAAGAGTCAATTCTCCTTTTACACCATGAGTTCGTGGGACCAAACTCAATTGTCAGACTTGGTGGAAAGCACCTTTACCTACTGAGCCATTTTGCCAGCCACACAGTGCAATCACCTGCACACACACACACACACACACACACACACACACACACACACACTGCTACTCAGATGTTGAAATCTGGTACAGAGAAGCACAAGCAGGTGCTAACACAGGAACACATCCAGAACCAAACTGTGTCCCATGGTGAGCAAATGCAAACAAATTAAGACTCACACGAGGTTTGCTCAATATCTAATTCTCCCCTCATGACCCATCCCTGCTCAAGTGAGTACGTCCCTATAGGAGAAGAGGGTCCAAAAAAGAGCTAAGGTCCTTGCCAGCTCCAGGAAGAGCCCTGATTGCTCCATAGAAATTCCCTCAATGGGAGGGTGGCAGGGAGAAGAAGGAAGACCCATGTCAGAGGAGATGACAATGTGAGGGTGCAGAGGGGTGAGAAGGGGTGCACACATAATCTTCACCATCCTGAGATTCGTGAGAACAAGCCTCTAGCCCTCCTCTCCCAGTCCCAGAGGTCCAAGTCCCAGCCCTCCTCCCTCAGACCCAGGGGTCCAGGCCCAGACCTCCTCTCTCAGACCCAGGTCTCCTGGGTCAGCCCTCCTCCCTCAGACCCAGAGGTCCAAGTCCCAGACTCCTCCCTCAGCCCCAGGGGTCCAGGTACCAGCCCTCCTCCCTTCTCCTCAGACCCAGGGGTCCAGACCAAGCCTCCTCCCTCAGACCCAGGGGCCCAAGTCCCAGCCCTCCTCCCTCAGACCCAGGGGTTCAGGCACAGCTCTCCTCCCTCCTCCCTCAGACCCAGGGGTCCAGGCCCAGCTTCCTCTCTCAGACCCAGGGGGAGTCCTGGATCAGACCCTTCTTCCTACTGGATTCAGAGCAGGTGGGTACCTGTCAAGTAGAGCCCGATTCCGAGGAGGCCGAGCAGGAAGGTCCTGGGGATCTCCATGGCAGCCTGCGGTGCTGAGATGCGACACCGAGGACAGCTCCTGCCACTCTGACTTGCTGTCGGGCTGGTTTTCCCTGCTGATCCCCAGGCATCCCGGCTACCAGCCAGGCCAGGATTCCAGATTCCTCCACCCCGCCCTTCCGCCCTCCTTCACGTGGGCTGCCTCCTTCTAGGTAATCACGGTGGGGCTGCTGGAATAAGGGGTGGGGACTCAGGCTCCAGGGTGCTGAGGAAGATATTAGGGGACTGGAACCTTGATTTTGGGCGTGATGTGTATTTTGCCAGTCTGTTTGTATCCTCTCTGCATTCTGTGTTGGTCTGCGGTTGGTCCCTGGATTCCTGCTCTTTCCCCACTTCTCCACTCTACCTCTCAACACCCACACAGACACAGGCTTGGAACGCCAGGATCGAATCTCCAGGCGAGACACCCAGCCATCCTCTTTCCCCGAGGCTTCTCTGACCCTAACTCCTGACAGTACCGCCTCTCCAGCATCTCCCTGCTACCCTCCTGCTGCCAGTTCTGATTCCACAGGACAGGCCACTGTTTATCTTTTCCATTGGACTGGAGATGTCTCTGCAGCCTCTAGGGATGTTTGGGACAACGAATGATTGAATGAATGGGTGGATGAATGAATGAATGAGCATCAAGAGAGGGAGAGAAATAAAAATGATCACACACAAGATGCAGAATGACAGGTTAGGGCTGTGGCTCACTTGATAGAGCATTTGCTTAGCATCCAGGAAGTCCCAGGTTCCAGCCCCAGCACTGCATAAAACTGGACATGATGGCCCCAAGGTCAATCTGGGATACAGGAGGCCTTGTCTTAAATAAATAATAGAGAAGCTAGGTAGTGGCAGACAGATCTCTGTGAGACCAGGCTGGTCTACAAATTGAGTTCCATGGAGAAGCCCTGTCTCAAAAAATCAATATATACATATACATAGATACAGAAGGCTTGTAAGATGGCTCAGAGGGTAAAAGCACTGGCCCCAAGACGAATGACCCATGTGGTGGGAGGAGGGAGGAGAGAATGCCTGCAGGTTGTGCTCTGAGTTCTGTGCATACCCCAGGGCACACCCTTCCCCCTCATACACACAGAAAATGAATAAGTATTTTTAAGTTAAAGAGAGATACAAGAAGACACAATTCAGTGTGGACAGATGTCAATGCAGACACACAGACAAGCTCAGATGTGAAGAGAGACAGCGTAGTAGACAGGATGTGCCCCAGAATGCGTTGGCAAGCTCTAATTAAATAAATGGAGGACCTCCTGCTTCCACAACACCTGCACTTAAAACTGATGGAGATTTGATAGCGCAAGGGCTGCTTGAGAAAGTTCCTGAATTAGTGACTGAGGCAGGCTGTGGGGGGGATTGACAGAGCAGACAGCTCCTACACCTTTGTTCCCTTCAGGGATGGTGAGGGTGGGCAGAGTGTCACAGCTCATCCTTCCAGTCCTCAGGTGGAGGCAGGAGAATCAGAATTTAAGGTCACGCTGGCTGCATAGGGAGTCCAAAGCCAGCCTGTGCTCCAGGGGACTCTGTCTCAGAAAAAAAACAAAAGCACGGGGCTGGGGAGATGGGCCAGTCTAAGTGTCCACTATGGTTGTACCAACTCTAGCATCCGTGCAAGACACAGCAGCATGTGTCTGTCACTCAGTGCCAGACAGCCAGAGGCAGAAGGACCCCTGACGCTCACAGAGCAGCTGTCCTAGCTGACTGAGTGTGCTCCAGGTTCAGTGGGAGACCTGAACATAAGACGTAAGATGAAGAGGGGGGTGCCCTACCTTCCCCAGACACTTTATTCCACAGGTGCACATACACACACATGCACACTCACTCACATCTACATATACATATATCACACATACCATATCTCTACCCTCCACTCCTTCCACACACATATACATATGAGACTTTGTGGGTTTTTTGTCCATTCATTCATTCATTCAATATGGATGGGTGTTGGCTTGCACTGTGTACACTCAGCCAGAAAATGCATCAAATACCCTGGAACTGGAGTTACAGACGGTTTGTGAGCCGCTCTGTGGATGTTGGGAATCGAACCCCGGTCCTCTGGAAGAGTGGCAGTGTTCTTAACCACTAAGCCATCTCCCCAGGCCAGACCTTATGTTTTTTTTTAAGATTTATTTAAGATCATAAGCCACATGTGTGTAGATACTGAAGAAGGCCAAAAGATGGGCACTATATCCCCTGGAACTTGAGTTACAGGCAGTTGTGGGAGTTGGGAACAGAACTTGGGTCCTCTGAATGAACAATTATGAGCATTTTTTTTTTGACACAGGGCTTCTCGGTGTAGCCCTGGTCAGCCTGGAACTCATTCTGTAGACCAAGCTGACCCTGACCTTGAACTCAGATTCACCTGCCCCGGCCTCCCAAGTGCTGGGATTGAAGACGTGTGCCACCACACCCAACCACAGTATAAGCTCTTAACCACTGAGTCACCTTCTTCAGCCCCACAAAAGCCTTGTAATTTCAGTTTCTGTCCCAACCCCTTTGAGAGAAAGGTGAGTTTTCCTCTGGCCTCTGACTAAGAATTTTATTTCCAGGGACCTCAGAGCTGTGTCTTTGAAAGACAGTCAGCAGGGGAGATAGTGCCCTTATCTGCCAGTCTCTGCCGCAGGGCAGGATTCTGATGTTGATAAGCCACAAGAGCAGACACAGCTGTACTAATCAGAAGAGAATTTTGCAGTCTCAGGAAAAGCTGCGCGTGCTCAGCAGATCTGGAGCAACCTCCCGTTGGCATCCTCCAACCGCTTCCAGTGCCAGAAACCTCCACCTTCGTTTCGAGGGAGTCGAGTTTAACCCCAATTTATGGCAGTGGTATTGAAAGAGAGTTTCCTTTTCTCCCTCTCTCTCTCTCTCTCTCTCTCTCTCTCTCTCTCTCTCTCTCTCTCTCTCTCTCTCTCTCTCTCTCTCTCTCTCTCCTCTCTTTGAAATGGGGACTTACTGTGTAGTACAAGTTTAGGGTGAACAGGAAACTCGATGTATAGATCAGGCTGGCCTCAAACTTCAGAGATCCACCTGCTACTGCTTCCAGACTGCTGGGATTAAAGGTGTGCACACCATACTGGCTAGACATTTTTATTACATCTATTTACTCTCTGTGTGTTTGTGTGTGTGCGTGTGCACGTGCATTTGTGCACATGAGCTCAGAGGAAGTGTACACACACACACACATACGCTCACGGATGTGGAGACCAGGGTGTCATCCCCTTATTTCTTCTAGAATTCACCATGGAGCCTCAGACACCCACCTGTCTCGAGCCAGCACACACCACACGCAGTCCCCTTTTCACAATGGGTTCTGAGGATTGAACTCTGGTGCTCGTGCTTGTGTGGCAAGCATTTTACCTACGCACCATCTCCCCAGCTCTGTGTTAGGCCTCAAACTCCCAATGGAGCCAAGGATGACTTTGAACTTCTGCCACTCTCTCCCCAAGTGCTGGGATTACAGGTCTGTGCCCACCAGACCTAAAATGAGTGCATTTTTTTTTCTTTAATGGAGACACAGAGCTCTTGTGGGCAATCAAGGACTTGGGCCCTCCTGCTCTCCTCTTGCCTGGCCTCTGCCCCTCCCACCAGGCCTCACTTCCCAGAACCTGTTTGGCATCCATGTTGTTCATCCTGCTTCTCTGGTTCCCAGAGCACAGGCTCTCTGCTGGGGAAGGTTCCTATTGGGTAGGGTGGAGCTTGGGCCCTCTGAGGAGTGGAGACTAGTTGGGAAGAGCTGGGAAGGCTGGGTATCTGCAGCTAATGTGGAAGGTGGCAGAATTGAAGGATGAAGGTCTAAAGGGTAAGCAGATGACTGATGTGTGTGTGTGTGTGTGTGTGTGTGTGTGTGTGTGTGAGAGAGAGAGAGAGAGAGAGAGAGAGAGAGAGAGAGAGAGAGAGAGAGAGGTCTTGGCTGATAACTTCCAAGTACTTGTGGAGCAGTTACGGTGTCACATGGGGAGTTCCCCATTATGAGAGGCGATGATTACAGAAGGCAATGGTTCTAAAGTATCCTCTTGGGGTTCCTGAGGAGTTCCTCATCCTCCCTGTAGCCCTCTGATGATGTGGGAGCCCCACCCACATCCCTAGCATCAAATGAAATATTTAGGAAGCTGTCAGTCAAACCAAAATAAACCTAATGACCAGGGTTCCTGTCACAAGACAAAAATTACGACAAATAGAGTTGATCGTGATCTCCGGAGTCCACGTGGTAGAAGGATAAAACCAACTCCTATAAGTAGCCTCTGACCTTCTGACCCCAACAGTGTGGCATGCACATCAGACCACATAAATAATTGAATGAATAGATGTAAAAAGTGTTAAAGCAGGGCTGGAGAGATGGCTCAACCGTTAAGAACACTGGCTGCTCTTCCAGAGGACCTGGGTTCAATTCCCAGCAACCACATGGTGGCTCACAACCAACTGTAATGAGAGCTGGCGCCCTCTTCTGGCGTGCAGGCACACGTGCAGAACACTGTATACATAATAAATAAATAAAATCTTTTAAAAAAGAAAGTATTAAAGCGATGGAGATCAACTTGAGGAAGATGGCAGGGTTGACTCTGACCCCAATATGCACCCGCAATGGGCCAGTGTACTCAGAATGAGACCCTAGGGTGCTCAGGCGTAAGTAGGAATGCGTGTCACGACTCTTCTCCCAAAGACTGAGGAATGAGCAGGAGAGGAAGCCAGAGATAGCAGACGAGGCCAAGGAAGCAGTGCTTCCCAGCAGGGCACATGCGAACTCACGGTGGTATGACAAGCTCAAGCCAGACAACAAGAATCTCAGCACAGAAAGGAAGGGCTGGCACAAACCCCAAGTCCTAGCTGAGGAGCAATGCATTCGATAGCTTCTGGGAGACAGGGAGATGGTTTCCTTTAATGATGTCACTCCCTGGGAAGTCAGTCACATGCCATGAATGTTTTCAAATGTCTGTTCTCCCGAGAATTCTCTCAGATTGAATGTTGTATAAGTAGTTTACCCAGTATCTTTAATATCTACCATCTGGTTCCAGCTTTCCCATTCTCTGGCCAGAATCCCCCCACGGTGCTGATGCACAGAAATAAGCACATCTTGGAAATCTAGTAAAGTTTTTTTTTTTTTTCTCTCTCTCTCTCTCTCTCTCTCTCTCTCTCTCTCTCTGTGTGTGTGCGTGTGTGTGCGCGTGTGTAATAGTGCACACATGGAGGTCAGGGGGCAATCTTGGCTATCCATCCTTGTCTTCTACTTCCTCTGTTGCTCACTGTGGTGTG
The DNA here is from genome assembly GCA_902806775.1 of Microtus agrestis. Taxonomy (NCBI): domain Eukaryota; kingdom Metazoa; phylum Chordata; class Mammalia; order Rodentia; family Cricetidae; genus Microtus; species Microtus agrestis. Next base: position 1,108,196 of record CADCXT010002393.1, read on the forward strand.
CCAGCTGAGGTGGCGTTTGAAGTCCTTTCTGTCACCACCTCACCACCGGAGCGCCGGAACTACAGATGCACACCCCGAACCTAGCTTTTCATGGGTGCTGGGGATTTGAACTCAGGTCTCCAAGCTTACATAGCAAGCGCTTGACCATTGAATCACCTTGCTAGACCCAGTAATGATTTGATTTGATTTTTGGAGAGAGTCTTAACTAGGTAGACCCAGGCCGCCCTCAAACTTGACATTCTTCTGCCTCACCCTCCCCAGTACTGGGGTTACATGCATCATCACACCTAACAAGCCATGATTTTAGTTTTTTTTTCTTATTAAGCATATAATTTGTGTGTGTACGCTTGCCAAGGTATGTGTGTAGAAGCCAGAGGGTATAGAGAGGGAGAAGATTCTTTCTACCACGTGTGTCCTGGGGATTGAACTCAGGTCATCAGGTTTGGCTGCAAGCCCTTTACCCACTGAATCATCTCATAACCCCCCCTCCCCTGCCCCTGGCCACCTGCCCCTGGCCACCTGCTCCAATTCATTTTTCCTTTTGTAAGGTAGAGTCTTGCTGTGTAGCTCTGGCTGTCCTGGAACTCGTGTTGTAGACCAGGCTGTCCTGGAATTTACAGAGATCCACCTGCCTCTGCTTCCAGCGTGCTGGGATTAAACGCTCATGTACCACCCCTACTCCAAAAAAGATCAGAGACTTGTTAATTGAAAAGTCTTTTGACACAACGATTGAAAAATATTTAGGATTCCTTATTTCAAACGACTCCACTAATTGAGCGTGTGGTAATCGTAATGAGTTCTCAAAAGTTAGCCTCCAGGTCACACATCCTTTCTCTCGGTCTCTTTTGTTCCCATATGTTAGCTGCAGTGAGACTGTTTGCGGAGGACTCAGCTCGCTGCCTCGTCAGAAACCGAATCACGTATGTTGCGCGCCAATATTTTCTTTTGTTATTTTCGCACACTCAGCTTGGAGCGTCAATATTTCTTCCTCGGAGCAGATTTTAACTTATAAAATTAGCACGGTGGTGTCCGTATGTTCTCGGTGTTGAGCAACCAGCACCCAGAAGGTTCCATCTTGCAAAGGAGGAATCCCAGGCCCGTAAGACAAGTCCCCCTTCTCTCCCACCACCCTCCCCCAAGTCCATGGTGCTTTAGTTCATTTTCTGTTACCATAACTAAAATACCACAGGCTGAGTAGTTTATAAAGCACAGGGGTTGCTTAACTGGTTGGTTCTGGAGTCTGGAAGCCCGAAGAACAGGGCTTGGCTCTCTGTGTATTAACATGGTAAAAGACACCCACGGTGAGACACATGAGGTGTCTCTCTCCCTTTATTTTTTTATAATTTATTTATTTGTATTTCATGTATATGGGTATTTTGCCTGCATGTGAGTCTGTGTGGAGGTGTTGCATCCCCTGGAACAGAAGTTAGACAGTGTGAGCTGCCATGTGGGTGCTGAGAATTGAACCCAGGGCCTCTGGAAGAGTGGCCAGTGCTCTTAACCACTGAGTCATATCTCCAGTCCCTCTCCCTTTATTTTTATTGGTGTGTGTGTGTGATTCATATATACATGTTTACATGTATGTGGGTGGAGGTCAGAGGTGGGTACTGTCACATTGTCCTCCGTGTGTGTGTGTGTGTGTGTGTGTGTGTGTGTGAGAGAGAGAGAGAGAGAGAGAGAGAGAGAGAGAGAGAGAGAGAGAGAGAGAGAGGTGTGGGTGCATCCATGCCACAGTGCACGTGCCGCAGTCAATTGTGGCATCAGTTCTTTCCACCTCTGTGTGGGCTCTGAGATTGAACCCAGCTCATCAGTCTGGTTTGGCAAGCATGGTCACCAGCTGAGACATCTCACTGTTCCTTATTACAGAACTCTGAGGCAGGCTCTCTCGCTGAGCCTGAAGCTCACTGACTCCTTCCTCTGGGGTCCCTAGGACTGTATTATAGACATTTGCAGTCACGTCCAGCTTTTTATGTAGGTGCTTGGGGTTTGAACTCTGGTACTCAGGCTTGCACAGCAAGTCCTTAACCTATGGAGTCATCTCCATAGCACCAAATGCATTTATTACAAGTGTTTGCCTGAAAGTTCAACACACATGTGCATATGTGGTGCCCCTGAGGCCGGGCAACAGCTTTGGGTCCCCTGGAACCAGAGTTACAGAGGGTTGTGAGCTGCCATGCAGATGCGGGAACAGGACCTGGGTTCTCTGCAAGAGTAGCAAGTGCTCCAAATCACGGCACCATCTCTCTGGACTCTGTTTTTATTTTTTTGAGACAGGGTCTACGATAGCCCAGGCTGGCCTCAAACTTATTATATAGCCAAGGTTGGCCTTGAACTTCTGATACCTTGCCTCCATTTCAGGAGTGCTGGGACCACTGGTGTGGGACACCACACCTGCCTTATGCAGTGTTGAGGGTCGAACCGAGGGCTTAATGATTGGCAGGCCAACACTCTACCGACTAAGTTACATCCCTGACCCCCCCATCTATCATCTTTAGAAAGTCATTGATACAATCATGGGCACCCGACCTGGTGACCTCATCTTGCCCTCATGACTCAAAGGCCCTGCTAACAATGCCATCCACATATGAACTTGAGGGTGAGCTTCTGACACCTGAAGTTTGGGAGAAGACAGGGAACCCGCGGTACGTGGGGAGAAGACAGGGAACCCACGGTACCTGGGGAGAAGACAGGGAACCCACAGTACATCCTACTTTATTTCTGTGGCCCCAACTCTACTGCAAATCTCACCCAAGGTAGGATTGTGAATTCCCTGTCTTTTTGGGACTGGCTCATTTTACTTAGCCTGGTATTGTTAAAGTTCATCTAGGTTTTAACATCTGTAGAATTTCCTTGTTTTTGTTTCTCAAGTGGTTTTTGTTTGTTTTAAACAGAATTTCTCTGTGTAGCTCCGGCTGTTCCCGAAACCTATACATTTTGTTTTTTGGTACAAGGTCTCAGAATGAAAGGTCCTCTTGTCTCTGCCTCCCAAGTGCTGTGATTATAGCCATACTTGGCTTTCTTATCTTTTACTACGGAGTAATATTCCATTGTATGGACAAACCACATTTGCTTTGCCCATCCATCAGTGGACACGTGGATTGCTTCCACGTGCTGGCTCTTGTGATTAAAGCTATTATGAATGAACCAAGGCATACAGACCTCTACTAGGGACGTCCTTCGAATTATCTTGGGTACACAGCCGAAGGTCTTTGTTTGGGGTGTGGCACACTCTTCTAGGTGCAAACCTCGCCTCCCTCTCCTTTTTAAGCAACGCAAGGTCAGTGCTGTTTGTGTGCCACAGGCTGGATGCGATTGTTGGCCCCAGGAGGCTTGCTGGAGGGCGGGGCGGTGATGCTGAGGTGGTGCAAATCAAAGAGGTGGGACCGATGCAAATGATTTGCATCATGGGGATTCCACTCTGATGAATGGGCTCTCGCTGTCACTCAAAGTGGGTCAGGCCCTGTGTCACCCACTGGTTAGTTCTCATGGGGGTGTGACAGTATGAGGCAAGGTTACTGCACATGCTTGTGTACTCACACTGGGTCACAGATGGGATGGCAGAGAGGGACGATGGAGAAACTTGTCAGGACTCTGGTGCCATCCTGGATCTTCATCTACCAGCATTTGGGGACAAGAAAACCTCTCCTCTATGTAAGACTGAAATAAGCGACTAGCTGCTAACTGGTATCTTTTAATTGTGCCTTACATTTTTAAACGAACGACACAAACACAGTATTTCAAACAAGAGTAGAAACATGCATGCAGCACAACAGAAATAACTTTAAATTTGTATCAATATAATTAAGATCCATACCAATGTAAAATATCGTAACTGTAATTCTTACTTAATGACTGTTTTGTTATATATAATCTTACTATTTAAAGCTAAAACCTTCTTTTTAATTAGACAAAAGGGGGAAATGTTATGAATTATTAATAAAATGCTGATTGACTGCCAGGTGAAAGGTATAGGTGGGGCAATCAGATCGAGGATGCTGGGGAAAGAGGGGCAGAGTCAGGGAGATGCAGGCCAGCTGCAGAACAAGCAGGATGTGTAGAAAATGTGGTAACAAATCATGAGCCATGTGGTAAAACATAAATAGAAATAAGGATTAATTTAAGTGTAAGAGTTAGCTAGTAATAAGCCTGAGCTATTAGCAGAGTATTTACTATTAATATAAACCTCTATGTGGTATTTGGAAATGGTTCCCAGGATGGGGAAACCCCACCTACAGTAGCTAAGAGTCTTTCTTCCTGAGAAGTGTGTCTGTGTGTGTGTGTGTGTCTGTGTGTGTCTGTGTGTGCACGCATGTGCGTGCTGATGTATATGCCATATGTAGATGTCTGCACAGAAACCAGAGGTTAACAACTGGTGTCTTTCCTTCTCAGGCAGTGTGCACTGTGTTTTGTTGGATTGCTGAGACAGGCTTTCACTATGTAGACCAGGCTGGCCTAGAGCTAGCTCATTCTGTAGACCACACCTGTCTCAAGCACCTTTTGTTTTTTTAAGGCATACTCTCTCAGCCTGCTGAGATGGCTCAGCGGGTAAAACCCGGCACCAAACTCAGTGACCTGACTGCCTTCCCCAGACATGACAGAAGGGGAAAACTGGTTCCCTCCCTCGTTCAGGTCCACACATGAATAAATAAGTGTAAAAAATAATTTTTAAAAAGACGGGCTTTATCATTGAATCTGGAGCTCACGATTAGAGCAGCCGACTGGTGAACCTCAGGGACTGGCCGTCTCCACCTCTTCAGTGAAGGGATAACAACGCCCACCACCATCATTTCCTTTCCAGGTGGTGTCAGCATCCAACTCAGGCAGCCATGCTCACAGGGCTGACTCTCCTGACTTGAGCTCTCTCCCCAGCACTGAGAAAGCCTCATCTTGTAGCCCAGGCTGGCCGACTTTTGTCTCATGATCCTCCAGGCCCCAGACTTCCAATGCTGGGGTGACAGTCTTCCCTCACTAAGATCACCTGGAAAGACCTTGGGGGTCAAATCACTGTGCTCACTATCCTCTACCCTTTATGTTTTGAGGTTTTTCTTTTTTAAATTATGGGCTGGAGAGAGGGTTCAGTGGCTAACAGTACTGGTTATTTTTCCAGAGGACATGGATTCAATTCCAAGTATCTATGTGATAGCTCAAAATCATGTGTTATGGGGCTGGAGAGATGGCTCAGTGGTTAAGAGCACAGGCTGCTCTTCCAGAGGTTCTGAGTTCAATTCCCAGCAACCACATGGTGGCTCACAACCATCTGTAATGAGATCTGGCACCCTCTTCTGGCGTGTGGGCGTACATGGAGGCAGAATGTTGTATACATAAGAAATAAATAAATCTTTAAAAAAAAATCATGTGTTATTCCAGTGAAGGGGAATCTTACTCCCTCTTCTGGCCTCTGTGGGTACTGCATGCATGTGGCTCATAGACAAAACACACAAAATAATTACAACAATAACAAAGCCTGATGGTGGTACATGTCTTTAATCCCAGCACTTGGGAGGCAGGGGAAGGCAGATCTCAGTGAGTCCAAGGCTAGCCTGGTCTACAGAGTCTTCCGGGCCAGTTAGGGCGACACTCAAAATTAAAATAAAAAAAGGAGACCCATTCTAAGTTCACAGCCCCTGGCCTACAGAACACCATGAGGCCCAATGGAAGCTCTCAGTGCCGACTGCAGGGTTGGGGTACGTCTCAGTCCATATCATAGCTCGGTGTGATGGCTGAATCTTAAGTGTTCCCCAAAAGTCACGTGCTGTTGGGAGATGGTATCACTAGCTAAAGTAGCAAATTTGGAGAGAGGAGGCTTGATGGGTAAAGATGCTTGCTGCCAATTCCAATGCCATGCAGTTAATCCCTGGACCCACGTGATGGTAGAGAACTGAGTTATTTGTTTTGGTTTGGTTTTTTGAGACAGGGTTTCTCTGTGTTGCCCTGGCTGTCCTGAAACTCGATCTGTAGACCAGGCTGGCCTCTGCCTCCCAAGTGCTGGGATTAAAGGTGTGTGACACCACCGTCAGATTTGAGAACAGAGTCTTGAAAGATGACCACATAGACACAGACTGACATGCACACAGACACAGACACATACATACACACACACACACACACAGACACACAGACACGGACATATACACACACAGACACACACAGAGACACACAGACACATACATATACACACACACAGAGACACACAGACACAGACATATACACACACAGACACAGACACACAAACACACACAGGCACAGATACAGACACACACACAGACACACACATAGACAGAGACACAGACATACACGCATAGAGACATACACACACATAGACACACACACAGACACAGACAGACACACATAGGCACACACAGACATACACACACATAGACACACACAGACACAGACAGACACACATAGGCACACACAGACATACATACACATAGACACACAAAGACAGACACACATAGGCACACACAGACATACACACACATAGACATACACAGACACAGGCATACACAGACACACACACAGACACAGGCATACACAGACACACACAGAGACACAGGCATACACACACAGACACACAGACATACACACACATAGACCCATACAGACACAGACACACATAGGCACACACAGACACAGGCATACACACACAGACACACACACGAGCCTCCCAGACAAATGATAAACAACAAAATGTCATGCTGGAGGTTCACTCTTTCCTTTGCCACAATAATTTCCAGTTTTCTCACCTTGACAACTTATGGGTTTTTTTGTGGGAGAATTGAGGAAGGGGTCCTGGGGACCGAATCTAAGGTAGCCCAGGCTGGCCCCATTCTCCCTATGTAGCTGAGGTTGATCTTGAACTCCTGACCCCTCCAATAGTAGCTACCTCCAGAGTGTTGAGATCATGAGCTCTCTGACCTAGTGGCATCGTGACAGGCGTGAAGTAGAGTTGATATTTAATCTCAGGATTTTAACAACTTAAATACCCAGGTAACGGGTCACGGGGCTGGAGTAATCGTTTATTTTTACGCTGAGGAAATGTCCAAAGCAATAACAACCAACTGCAGCCACATCACAGCTGACTGGCAGGTACACGATACCCTGCAATTTCTGCCCACTCACATTCTTTGTGATTCTTAATGGTAATTGTGCGTTCGTTAACATATGGTGATTCGTGCCAAAGAAAAGACTGTGGATTTAAATTTGTAATTCAACAAATCCGGTCAGGTACAGTGAACAATTAGCTAAGTGCTGGGTGTGGTGGTGCATGTCTATGACCCAGGCTCTCAGGAGGTGAAGGCAGGAGGATCAGGAGTTCCCTGGGGTACAGGAGACCAAGCCAGACAACAAAACCTGGAGAGATGGCTCAGTGGCTAAGAGCATTAGCTGCTCTTCCAGAAGAGCTGGGTTCAATTCCCAGCACCCACATGGTGGCTCACCAGGCATACACGTGCGTACATGCAAGAAAAACACACATAAACATATAAAAATGATAAATTGTTGTGGGACATTTGAATACTGTGTGAAAATGCGGCTGAGGTAATAAAAAGCCTTCAGCCAATAGTTAGGCAGGAGGTATAGGTGGGACCTTTTGGGAGAGAGAGAGAGAGAGAGAGAGAGAGAGAGAGAGAGAGAGAGAGAGAGGCAGGCTAAGAGAGAGAGAACTCTGGGAAGGAGGTGGGGTTACCAGCCAATGTGGAGGAAACAGCATGAGCAGTAAAGAGAGATGAGGTAACAAGCCAAGAGACAGAACACAGATTAAAACAAATGGGTTAATTTAAGTCATAAGAGCTAGTGGGACAAGCCTAAGCAAAGACTGATCATTCATAATTAATAAGTCTTTGTGTCATTATTTGGGAGCTGGTGGTACAGAGGAAGACTTGCTACAACAAATAACTTAAAAAAAAAATACAAAACACCATGAGCCAAAGAGGTGCTTCCATTAAGAGCACTGGCTACTTACTTAGAGGGCCTGAGTTTGGTTCCCAGCACCCCCACTGGTGTAGCTCACAATCTTTTAACTCCAACTTCAATGGCTCCTAAACTTTCTTCTGGCATCCCTGATACTGTTCATGCGACACACACAGAGATACAAACAGATTAATATAAGGAAGAAACAAGAGAGATGAGCAGGGTGGTGGCTCACACCTTTAATCCCAGCGCTAGGGAGGCAGAGTCTAGTGGTTCTCTGTGAGTTCGAGGCCAGCTTGGTCTATATAGTGACTTCTAGTACAGCCAGAGCTATGAGACCCTGTCTCAAAAAAAAGAAATCTTTAAAAAAGGAAATTCCAAATACAGTCCATGTTAGACTGTATTTAGGAATTCGGGGGGCGGGGAGAGTTTCCTGTGTCTGGTGAGAAAGCATTTCTTTGTGAACGAAGAAAGGAGGACATTGTTTTGGATGACATAGGATGAAAGAGGCCTTTTCTGTTGTCAAAGGCTGTGGAGTAGAAGCAGAGAGCCAGCTTCCACCTTGCTGGACACAAGATGCTTTACCGCCACCTGCTGGAACTTGTTCACAATGAATTTTATAAATCACCCTGGTTAACAAGGAAACAACATATACATACACACCACTTTTTATTTTAGTGACAGAGTCTCATGTTCCCAAACTGGTCTTGAAAATACTAGGTAGCCATGGATGGCCTTGAACTTGTAATTCTCTCTACCCCTCCCACTCCCTGACTTCATCTCCTCCAACAAACGCCGCTGCACTCTGAAGTCCCTACCATCTCACTTCCTAGGCAGAGGACTAAAGTGGACAGACTCTCCAGAGACAGGCCAGGACCAAGAGAGTGCAGAGTGACTTCCTGGGGATCTGTTCTGTTAGCCCCAGATGGAGAAGGCTACAAGAGAACAAAGAATCCCACTCAAGTCCTTTCAAGGCCGAGACCAGTTCACCAGGGTTGCTCTGAGAAAAATGCTTCCCAGGAGCAGGGATTGAAAGATTTCTATAACAACTTCAGACAGTATCTGAGGGTCATTGGCTTTGTATTCTCTTTAATGCTGATTCTCTTGTCCTAATTGTCTATAATTTCTTAGCTCTAATTTTCTGTCCCGATTCTAACATTCTTTGTTTTCCTACACTCTTTCCTTTTCTCTCTTCTACATTTTTATCCCTCTACCTTCTCCCTTCTTATTCTTCTACATTCTACATTCCTATTCTTCCAATCTTGTTTCTTCTGCATTCTTATTTTTATCTCTATATTCTTATTCTTCTCGCCGGTACAAAAATCCCAAGTGTATAATACCTCCATTCATTAGAGACTTGTTAGTAATAAAAACAAACAAACAAACAAACACTAGAAGGAAGGTTCTCAGGGACACAGGCATTCTTTGCAGACACCTAAGGAAACTTACCTGCCAGTTTGCACCCAACAGCAGCTGCAGATGTGGGAGGTTCCAGCTTCTCTTAAAGAGGCCGCTACAGGTTACAAAGAGAGAAAACCAAACCATCGAGAGATCTAAGGAGAAGGCAAAGACTATGTGCGCTGTTTTACATTTCTTAAGTGAGAGGAACAGTATCTGGACATAGTTTGCCTTTCTCATCACCGAATCTCAGGACCTAAATGAAAACAGTCAACTGCACCAAGGCAGGCACAAAGCGTTAAGTGCTACTTTGAATCAGAGCAGGGAGGTGTTGATGAAGGAAGCTCAGCACCTCATAGATGCTATTGATCTCTTGAAGGACTGTGATGTAACAAGGCCAGACACCTGCGATTTCATAAGTAAAGTCTGTGAAAGTTCTGCATATGATCTGTCCACAGGGACACTCACCTGGCCAAACTGCTCTGTCACTGAAAGCTAATGATAGAGAGCAGGCGTCAATGTTTCTTTCCATAAATGGAACAAAGTCTGGACGATGAGAGCTTGTTTTATAGAGTGTAGGAAGAAGCCTTCTTCCTGAGCATCCACAAATGTGTGTGCCCTTAAGACTGTGAGGGAATCATGTGACTGTATGTACATGTTACATTAAAATGCACAGTAATGGGGAGCTGTAAAGAGCTATTGCACATGTGAAATTACAGGGGAAAGTAACAGTTTTCAGAGTCAGTGGCCCGTAAGTCTTGCTGACAGGTTGCCCCATTGGGAAAATAATTCCTCTGGTGGGTTGACATCTGAATTATCAATTGCTCCAAGCTGTAATTGCATCATGGCCCACAATAGCTCATGATAACCGATCCTGACAGAGCCCAGCTTGAGTTTGTTGAGGTTACAGGAGCATGACTTAACTTACGGGGAGCGTGGGTGACGACTCGCAAGCCTTGCATCCCGAGTTCTGGAGTCCACTCTCCAGTCAACCTCTCACCGCCTGCCTGCTCTAGCTGCCAGTGCGGGAGGGGCAGGAGGGAGAGGGTCGCTGGAATCTCAGGCACTGCATGAACCTCTGGTCCTGACAAGGAACAGTAATAGCCCCGTCTCATGAGGGCCACGAGATTCTCTGATCCCAAGACATCAATGGCCACATCATACCCCAAAGGTGGGGTCCCAGATGGGAGTCACGGGCTGTCGTTATTAGTTTGGGTCCTCGTGTGAGAGAAAGCAGGCAGACCGTGATCTGGAAATGCAACTGAGATAACCCTCCCTCCCCAAGTTGCTTTGGTCTTGATGTTTTGTTGCAGAAACAGAAGAGCAGCAAAGACAATGTGTTTCACAAACTCCTAAAACTCCACTTCTGAGAGGCTTATCCTTCTATACATGAAGGTAGGCACCCAGCTTCTACTGGTCAAGCACATCAAGGCATGTATGGTTTGTTAACACGTTACTTACATATAACTACCCTAGAAAAGCCAAACTTCTATCTTTTTTTTTTTTTTTTTGGGTTTGGTCACAGGTTATGTAAGCACGAACAATGTCACAATTGTTTGGGACTTCTTGTCCGTGTTAACTTGCTATTGCTAGTTTGTTCCCCCTTCACTCTCTCTCCTTTCTCTTTTCTTTCATCTTTTCTTCCATTTATTCCTCCTTCATCTTTTTTCTCTTTACTCTTTCCATCTTTATTTCTACTTTGCTCTTCTTTCCCTCCCTCTTTTCCTCTCTCTCTCCCTCCCTCCCTTTCTTCCTTCCTCTCTTGAATGACTTGGAACTCAGCTGTGTAGACCACAGGTTGGCCTCAAACTCAAGGATATCCTCCCACCCCTGCCTTCGGAACTCTAGCATCTTTAGTTTTGTAAGGCAAAGATACACATTTCTGTGCTTTCCCAGAGAGGCCCTAGGAAAACCAAAGGTAGAATATATAATATAATATGTGTTACAATTAGCTTCATTTTACTGAATTTGGGAAGGAAAGAGGCCTCGGGGATTGTGACGGGCCTGCCCCAACAGAGGATGCCTTGATGACCTAATAAGTCAGAAAGGCAGTAAGGTGAGAGCCTCCAGGGACCCAGGTCCTCTTCGCTGGGCAGCTGAGATAGATCGTCTGGAGCCCACGGGACACCATGGGTGTCTCGCATTCGTCCCAGGAGGAGTGGGAGCGCGAGAGCAGGAGCGATTTCTGGTGGACGCAGATGCAGGAGGGGTACCAGAATCAGAGCGTCTTCAACTGGGACCAGATCAAGCAGCTGCACCAGAGGTTCCGGCTGCTGAGCGGAGACCAGCCCACCATTCGGCCCGAGAACTTTGACAACGTCCTGGACCTGGAATTCAACCCGATCCGCTCCAGGATCGTCCGTGCCTTCTTCGACAATCGGAACCTGGGCAAGGGGACCAGCGGCTTGGCGGAGGAGATTACCTTCGAGGACTTTCTGACCATCATCGCCTACTTCCAGCCGCTGCGCTCCCACTTAAACAAGGAGGAGGCGGAGCTGTACCGCCGAGAGAAGATGCGCTTCCTTTTCCACTTGTACGACGAGGACGGCGACGGGCTCATCACGCTGCAAGAGTACCGCAGGGTGGTGGAGGACCTGCTGTCGGCGAACCCGCAGGTGGAGCGTGTATGGGTGCGCTCCGTTGCCAACTCCATTGCGCACCGCGCCTTGAGTGAGGCGGCCAGGGCGTCAGACCAGCCGCTGGAGGAGGGCCAGCCATACCAGGGCATCACCTTTGAGGACTTCGTCAAGACCTGGCAGGGCATCGACTTGGAGGTCAAGATGCAAGTCAGTTTCCTGAACCTAGAAGCCTTGGCCTTATGCCAGTGAACTGCGGGCTAGCCCCGCCCACCACCATCACCAAGGGAGAAGCTGCTCCCTGAACCTTGCAGCCTCCTGTAGCAGCTACGGGGTATGTGGGACCTGGGCGGCTTTTATCTCTGAGAATAAAAATGATCAAAAGAAGAGCGGGGCATGGTTGCGCTTGCCTTTGATCCAGCACTCAAGGAGGCAGAGGCAGGTGGATCTCTGAGTTTGAGGCCAGCCTGGTCTACATTGAAAGTTTCAGGACAGTCAGGGCTACCCAGTGAGACCCTGTCTCAAAAACAAAAACAAACAAACAAACAAAAAACAGTACCGAGCACAAATATAACTATGTCCTCCTATTGTTTCTCTGAAGATACAGAATTTGACAATGTAGAAACTCTCTCATATAAGAGGTATTCTCTAGATGGGTCTCCCAATCTTAGGCTCAAGGAATCCTCCTTCTTTTACTGCCAAGCAGCTGTGGCCACAGGTGCATGCCACTGGCTACAAATTCTTGCTGTAGTTTCCCAAAATCATCTAGCAAAAGTTATCTGATCCTTTAAAAAAATACTTTATTTTTTACTCATTTTACATATCAACCACAGTTTCTCCATTCCTCCATTCCTCCCACTCCTTCTCCCCCAAGCGTCACCCCCATCCACTCCTCAGAAGGGGTAAGGCCTCCCATGGGGAGTCGACAAAGCCTGGCACATCAAGTTGAGGCAGGACCAAGCCCCTCACCCCTCATCAAGGCATCCCACCACAGGGAATGGGTTCTAAAAAGCTAGCTCACGCACCAGAGATAGATTCTGGTCCTTACCGCCTGGGCCCCTCAAACAGACCAACTGTCACCCACATGCCTAGATCTAGATGGGTTCCATGCAGACTCCCAGCTGTCAGTTTAGAGTCCGTGAGCTCCCACGAGGTTGGGTCAGCTGTCTCTGTGGGTCCGTTCTCCCCCCTTCTTTATTATTGTAATATATATATATATATATATATATATATATATATATATATATATATATATACATCTGAGTTCATTTAGTGTTGATCCTATGCATGAGTCTAAGTCTGGCCACTTGGGATTGGGTAACCTGTGGGGGCGGGGGGAGGGTGGCGCAACCCTTGAGAAAACTGTTTCCCGGTCTGTCAGTAGTTGTTGGCTGCCTATAGCTCTTCATCTATGGTTGGGGTCTTGTGGAGTTTCCCTAATCCACACTAGGATATCAGCTGGTGTTGTCACTGTGCTCATCTTGTTCAGATGACAAAGCTGTTGCGATTTCATGGGTGCAGCTGCCCATGTCTCAAAGACACCCTCTCAAAGTATCCTTGTCTTCTTGCTCTTAGAATCTGAGAATCTTCTGTGATGTTCCCAGAGCCTCAGGTGCAGGGTTGTGTTGTAGATGTATCTCGTGGGGTGGGGGACGGACAGCTGTGATCACTAATTTTCTGCATTTTGACCAGCTGTGGATCCCTGTGACGGTCTCCATTTCTGATAAGGGAGGTTGGCCAGCTGTGGATCTGTGATGGTCTCCATCTCTGATAAGGGAGGTTGGCCAGCTGTGGATCTGTGATGGTCTCCATCTCTGATAAGGGAGGTTGGCCGGATGTGGATCCCTGTGACGGTCTCCATTTCTGATAAGGGAGGTTGGCCAGCTGTGGATCTGTGATGGTCTCCATCTCTGATAAGGGAGGTTGGCCAGCTGTGGATCTGTGATGGTCTCCATCTCTGATAAGGGAGGTTGGCCAGCTGTGGATCCCTGTGACGGTCTCCATCTCTGATAAATGAGGTCAGCCAGCTGTGGTCTGTGCGGTCCTTTTAGGGAGCTGTGGATCTGTGACGGTCTCCATCTCTGATAAGGGAGGTTAGCCAGCTGTGGATCCCTGTGACGGTCTCCATCTCTGATAAGGGAGGTTGGCCAGCTGTGGATTCCTGTGACGGTCTCCATCTCTGATAAGTGAGGTCAGCCATCTGTGGATCTGTGATGGTCTCCATCTCTGATAAGGGAGGTTGGCCAGCTGTGGATCTGTGATGGTCTCTGTCTCTGATAAGGGAGATTGGCCAGCTGTGGATCCCTGTTATGGTCTCCATCTCTGATAAGGGAGGGCCAGCTTGATCCCTTGCGGTCTCATCTCTGTAGTCGGCCAGATGTGGATCCCTGTGATGGTCTCTGTCTCTGATAAGGGAGGTTGGCCAGCTGTGGATCTGTGATGGTCTCTGTCTCTGATAAGGGAGATCGGCCAGATGTGAATCCCTGTGACGGTCTCCATTTCTGATAAGGGAGATTGGCCAGCTGTGGATGCCTGTGATGGTAAGGGAGGTCGGCCAGCTGTGGATGCCTGTGATGGTAAGGGAGATTGGCCAGCTGTGGATCTCTGTGATGGTCTCCATCTCTGATAAGGGAGTGGTGAGAGCTATACTCATGAGGTTCTGTTTCTGTTGTTGAGACAGGGTCTCTCTATGTAGCATTGGCTGGCCTAGAACTCACCATGTAGACCAGGTTGGCCTCAAATTCACAGAGATCCACCTGCCTCAGCTTCCCAAGTGCTGGGATTAAAGGCACCATACCTGGCCGGGTTCATCTGAGAATTCTTGAAAGAGCTACAAATTTAACAAGAGGGCCTAGTTTTTCTCTGTTAAAAAAACCCATTCTATCCTATTTTGTATTTATTCACTAATTTTTGCAGTTGTGAGACTTGAACCTGGGCCTCACGCATGGGCAAGTTCTCTGCCACTGAGTCCCATCCCCACCCCTTCTCAAATTCATATGAGTGCTTGCTGGTCTCTGCAGACCTGTTGTCACTCTGAAGGCTTCCTGAGATGTCTTTAAAAGTCTTATGCAGTAATTTTCTCTTTGTTGTTCTAGTTGAGAAAGACATTAAAATTTAAAAATCTGCCAAAATACCTAGTGGAGTTCTAAATTGGAACTAATGAAAGGCTGCTGCTGTGATGAATATGCATGAGCAAATGGATGATGAATATTCATGAAGCAAGAGAATAACAAATATGCATAAGAGTGAATACTAATGAATATGCATGATGAAGATAATAATGAATATGCATAAAGAGATTGAGTTCTCTGAGGTGCAGTTAGTTGCTTCATGTGTCATTTGTTTGCTTACTTATTTAAATTTTGGGGATAAATTTTCAAGTATCTCAGGCTAACCTCAAACTCACTGTGTAGCCTAAGATGACCTTGCTTCTGTCTCAACTTCCAGAGTTCTGGGAGTACAGTACTATGCTGGATGCATGTGGCGCTAGGAACCAAGCTCAGGGATCTCTGCATGGGGGGCAAGCAGTCTACCAACTAAGACTCACCTCTGGCCCCCAGACCTTTCATTCAGCTCAGAGCAGACACAGGATTGCTTCTGTGCCTGGAAGGGATCCTTAGCCATGATGTAGAGAGATGGAAATAATTTTTTCAACAATACAGTCAGAGTCAAGCTCACAGAATTGCCAATGTGTGATCTTGCTGTGGACTAAGACCTGTAAAATCAAAAATAGAGACAACATCTCATTGTGTAGAGGGACACTTTGGTTTCCTGTGACATCAAGCAATTAGAAAGTGGGGAGTGTGTCTACCAGTAAGTACCTGAGCAGACAAGAGATTAGTTCAGATACCAAGTGGAAATTAAGTTCAACACTTTCAGGGGCAGCACATCTTTTAGGCAGTTCTCCCCATGGTGAGATTGCTGCTAGAAAACAAGTCATCTCATGGGAACCAAATCACCTCAAGCAACAAGAACTTCCAGATGGAGCTGGCTCAGTGGTTAAGAGTACTGACTGCTCTCCCAGAGTACCTGTGTTCAATTCCCAGCACCCACATGTCAGGTCACAGCTCCCATTCCAGGGGGCCCAACACCCATGCACATAAAATAAAAAGCCCATAGCCTTAAAGAAGGAGAACAGAAATAATGGACAGTCAAGCCACAGTTGGACCCAGATATCTTAATTATGTGAAGAATGTGGCAAGGTTGTTAAGTGTGGTTCAAGTCCTGAAAGTCCACAGGAGTGCGAAGCTCTATGAAGGCAAAGACCGCAGGGAGGCTTTTGGTAGTGACTACCAACCTAGTGCTTGCTCCTCAGAGATGCCATCCTGCTGGGAAACCTCATCAGCCTGAGGGATGTGTGTTAGTATCCAGGCACACCTCCGCCCCCTTTGCGCCCATGGCAAGCAGTTCCCTGACTGTAGCAGATGCAAGGTCCCTTTAAGAGACAAACTCCACCCACTCGGATCTCTCTCTCTCTCTCTCTCTCTCTCTCTCTCTCTCTCTCTCTCTCTCTCTCTCTCTCTCTCTCTCTCTCTCTCTCTCTCTCTCTCTCTCACCCCCGGCCCCACCCCCACTGTTCTTCTGAAGAGGCAAGCAGACCTTAGTCTCTCTTCCTCTCCCCCTACTCTCTCTCCCTCATCTTCCCTCTCTGTTTCTCTCTCCCTCATTTCCCCTCTATTCTTTATCTCAACAAAGTCCATGTTCAAACTCTGTCTGTATGGTGTATTTGTCTGTCCCTCACCCGTTGTGGTTCGGACCTACCCACCATGGGACCTGCCTCTAAGGTCCCAACTTGCTCAGTATCATAACAATATGGAAAGACCTTTGCATGTGCTTCTACCGAGACTCTGTGCATAGAAAGACGCAGGCTTCACACAGACAACTGACTCAGACGAGAACACAAATGCTGCTGAAACTGGTAGCTAGGTAGCCAGTAGCCAGTAGGAAGATTGAAGATGTCCTCCCCTCCTTCAATGCCCATTTCCCTTCTAAAAATAGAAGCAGCAGTATGGACCCTTAAGACTTAAGTTGTCATATAAAAAGGTTTAGGTATCTGGGTTTTGATGAGGTCATTAAGGCAAATCTACTTTCTCCTGGCCAAAATGGAATATTGAGATGTAGCTGTGGGTAGAGACATGACATTCCAAACTACATAGTGTATGTGCCTGTTTGTGCGCATGCATGCACCAGGGTGAGAGGGGGTGGGATGGGTTAAGATAATAGCAGCCTTCTTGTACCACCAGCTCCTGAATAAAGTCACAGAGACTTAATATTAGTTATGAGTATATGAATGCTTGTTCTTATCTTATGTTTGTCCCACTAGCTTTATTTTTTTTATTAAAAATTTCCGCCTCCTCCTAGCCTCTCTTTTCCCTCTCCCTCTCCCAACTCCCCACCCCCTCCCTCTCCAGTCCAAAGAGCAGTCAGGGTTCCTTGCCCTGTGGGAAGTCCAAGGTCCTCCCCCCTCCATCCAGGTCTAGGAAGGTGAGCATCCAAACAGGCTAGGCCCCCACAAAGCCAGTACATGCAGTAGGATCAAAACCCAGTGCCATTGTCCTTGGCTTCTCAGCAGCCCTCATTGTCTGCCATGTTCAGAGAGTCTGGTTTTATCCCATGCTTTTTCAGTCCCAGTCCAGCTGGCCTTGGTGAGCTCCCGTTAGATCAGCCCCACTGTCTCAGTGGGTGGGTGCACCCCTCGTGCTCCTGACTTCCTTTCTCATGTTCTCCCTCCTTCTGCTCCTCATTTGGACCTTAGGAGCTCAGTCCAGTGCTCCAGTGTGGGTCTCTGTCTCTATCTCCATGCATCGCCAGATGAAGGTTCTATGGTGATATGCAAGATATTCATTAGTATGGCTATAGGATTGGGCCATTTCAGGCTCTCTCTCCTCAGCTGCCCAAGGACCTAGCTGGGGACATCTCTCTGGATGCCTGGGAACCCCTCTATAACTCCCTTAATTAAGATATACACTTCCTTGCTCCCATATCCACCCTTCCTTTATCCCAACCATCCCATTCCCCCAAGCTCTCCCCATCCTCCCTTCTCACTTTTCTCTCCCCATCTCCCCTTTCCCCCATCCCACCCCACTTCCCAGTTCCCAATTTTTGCCCAGCAATCTTGTCTACTTCCAATATCCAGGAGGATAACTATATGTTTTTCTTTGGGTTCACCTTATTTAGCTTCTCTAGGATTGCGCATTATAGGCTCAATGTCCTTTATTTATGGCTAAAAACCAATTATGAGTGAGTATATCCCATGTTCATCTTTTTGGGTCTGGGTTACCTCATTCAGGATAGTGTTTTCTATTTCCATCCATTTGCATACAAAATTCAAGATGTCACTGTTTTTTACCGCAGAGTAGTACTTTAATATGTATATATTCCACAGACTAGCTTTATTTTTATTTATATTTTTTGTTTGTTATTTGAGATTGGGTTTCTTTGTAGCTTTGGAGCCTGTCCTGAAACTCACTCTGTAGACTAGGCTGGCCTTGAACTCACAGAGATGGCCCGCCTCTGCCTCCTGAGTGCTGGGATTAAGGGTGTGCTGCATCACCGACTGGTTCCAGTAGCTCTTATAACTTAGTTCTACCTGTTTTTCTTCATCCACATTTTGCCTCAGGGATTTTTACTTTTCTTTCATTCTGGATGTCCTGCCTTTCTGCTTCCTCTGCACCTGGCTGACCGGCCCCCCTCTTTCTCTTTCTCTCCAGCCCAGATTCCTCCTCTTCCTTATTCTCTCTGCCCACCAGCCCTGCCTATCCCTCTACTACCTATATTGGCTGTTCAGCTTTTTACTAGACCGATCAGGTGCCTTAGGCAGGCAAGGTAAAC
The DNA here is from genome assembly GCA_902806775.1 of Microtus agrestis. Lineage (NCBI taxonomy): Eukaryota > Metazoa > Chordata > Mammalia > Rodentia > Cricetidae > Microtus > Microtus agrestis. The sequence goes on from CADCXT010002393.1 coordinate 1,126,912, forward strand.
CAAATGCAGCATAAACAGATGCAGCGCATCTTTACACAGTTAAGGTAATATTTCACAACTCATTCCTCATTCCTGGAAGACCCTCCCCTCGGTATTCATGCTTGCAATAGCATTCAGAGAACATGGGGGCCCTGCCTGTTTCTCTAACTCAAAAAGTAAAACTTTCATTTTTTTTTTTTTACTCCCAAAACTGATAAACCTGACATATTTTCAACACTTTAGTTTCTTTTAGTACCCCTTCCCTCCACTCCTAATTGCAATGTCTGCGTTCCTACTTAAGGTCCCTCCTCTTTGATTGGTATTGCTATTTTTAATTTTAATAAATTATCCCCCTTTGTTATATTTTCTTACAGATGACGACAAGGACCCTTTTTCCTATTTCAAACTTTCTCATGTCATAAGTACGTTACTCCAGAAACATAGGCATTTCTGTTTCCCTGCGGCAGAATCCATTGACTAGTCTGGCGGTGGTGGCGCACATCTTTAATCCCAGCACTTGGGAGGCAGAAGCAGGTGGATCTTTGTGAGATCGAGGTCAGCCTGGTCTATAGAGTGAGTTCCATGACAGCCAGGGTTTCACAGAGAAGCCCTTTCTGGAAAAAAAAATAAAAATGTCCATTAATAACAAATTGACAAGGTTTAGTACATTCCATGGCAGCAGCTTGCCAGATAACTCTGCCAACCTTGCAAATCTGGCTAGTTAGGGCTCTTTCAGTTCAGTCTTAATTACTAATACTAACATCGCATAACACATACTAAATATGTTTACATGTCTGTTACATATGAGCCAACACATACTTTGAGGTATGAGGTTTATCAGAATGAAAGGACCTCAAAGTCATGACTGACCCTCGAGGCAGGAGGAAGAACATTGGGCAGAAACAACACAGTAGAAAGCAAGATGGCTGGTTTTATCTGTCGGCCTGGCTATACCTGGAACTAACTAAAAACCCAAGACACAGGGCACACGTGGAGGGATTTTTAGCCAGCTGGATTATTTGAATTAGGAAGACCCACTTTATATACAGATCATTTGAGGTGGGAAGACCCACCCTAAATCTGGGCCACCCGTTCTCATGGCAGCCCACGAAGGAAATGTTATTAGGAAGCTTTTGACCTGTGGTGGTGGCCACATCTTTAGGCTCAGCACTTGCGAGGCAGAGGCAGGTGCAACTCCAAGTTTGAGGCCAGCCTGGTCTACAGAGCAAGTTCCAGGACAGAATGAAGAAGCTTTTGCTCCTTGCTCCATGCTCTTTCTGGAGTACACTCCTTCACTGGCATTAGAGCCGACTTCTTTGGGATTCCAGTGTATACTGGAGACCGGCTGAGACATCCTGAACAACTACTGGATTTGTGGACTTTCCAAAGATAGACAGCCATTGTTGGAATAGCCAGACCACAGCCTGTAAGCCACTCTAATAAAAGAGGGAGTGAAGCTAGACCATAGGAGGAAGGGAGCGCAAGAGGAGCCTCTTCAGAATATCTCTATAAGCCACCTCCCCCAAGGAGTCTTTCTAAACCAAATCCTCAGAACAAAGGACATACCTTTTAGAGGTGGCACGAAGTTTTACATCATGCGATTTGGTGCAGAATAGTGTATGTGATGAAGAGCATGGAGGAGCCAGGTACCGTAAACCGAGAGCAGTCAAGTCACAGAGCAGTCTGCTTCGTGGGCATGGGTAAGTGCAGGCTTGTATAGTTTCCTTTTTACTCAGTCTAGCTCAAATATCTCATTTATTATTATCATTATTTGTTTCTTAAAAAAGAAGCATTATTTCTTTTTTAAAAAAAGATGTATTTCTACTTATGTGTGTGTGCAGTGCCCACAGAGGCCAGAAGAGGGCAGCAGATCTCCTGTGCTGGAGTTAAAGGCATTCTTTGAGATGCCGCCATGTGGGTCCTGGGAGCCAAACTGCAAAGGTGCAAGAGCTTTTATCTGCTGAGCCCTCTCGGGTCCACATGACTCACTGTCTTCTCTTTCATAGGCCACGTGTACTTTTTTTTCTATTAGCTCTTTTGGTCTTTCGGGGACCTGCCACCCAGCTCCCAAATAAATTAAACACACAATAAGTAAGAGTCTTATTCTTACTTATAAACCCCCAGCCCTTAGCTTGGCTTGTTTCTAGCCAGCTTTTTTTAAATTTTTTTTTATTTATATTTATTTATTTATTTATTTTTGAGACAGGGTTTCTCTGTGGCTTTGGAGCCTGTCCTGGAACTAGCTCTGTAGACCAGGCTGGTCTCGAACTCACAGAGATCCACCTGCCTCTGCCTCCCAAGTGCTGGGATTAAAGGCATGCACCACCATCGCCCGGCTGCCAGCTTTTTAAAAATTGTCCTCTGGGCTTTTACCTACCTTTCTTTCTTTCCTTTCTTTCTTTCTTTCTTTCTTTCTTTCTTTCTTTCTTTCTTTCTTTCTTTCTTTCTTTCTTATTCTGTGTCTGGCTGGGTGGCTGCTGGCGCATTCTTTTCTCACTCCTTCTCTTGACCTCCCCTCCCAGATTTCTCCTCTTATTTATCCTGCCTACCAGCCCCGCCTATCCTTTCTCCTGCCTTGCTATTGGCTGTTCAGGTGTTTCAGGCAGACAAAGTAACACAGTTTCACAGAGTTAAACAAATGCAACGTATCTCTGCATCATTAAACAAATAGTCCACAGCATAAACAAATGTAACACATCATAAAATAATATCCCACAACAACCGTATGTGTCTTAGTTTTATTGCTGGTAAGAGACACCATGGCTATGACAACTCTTATAAAGGAAAACATTTAAGTGGGGCTGGGTTACTGTTCCAGAGGTTTAGTCTATTATCATCATGGCAGGAAGCATGGTGGAATACAGGCAGACATGGTGCTGGAGAAGGAATCGAGAGTTCTACATCTGGATCCACTGGCAGCAGGAAGAGCAAGTGAGCCACCCAAGGCCTAGCTTGAACATTTGAGACCTCAAAACCCACTCCCAGTGATACACTTCCTTCAACAATGCAGATCCACTCCAACAAGGCCACACCTCCTATAGTGCCATTCCCTATGACCCTATGGAGGCCATTTTCATTCAAACCACCACACCTTGTGCACTAGGGTTCTCTAGAGGAACGGAATTTATAGAATGTATCTAATGTATATAGAAAGGAGATTTATTAGAGTGGCTTACGGGCTGTTGTCCAGCTAGTCCAACAATGGCTGTCTACCAAGGGAAGGTCCAAGAACGTGCAGCCCAGATTAAACGTGGATCTTCCCACCTCAAAAGATCTGGATTAGAAGTGGGCCTTCCCCCTTCAAATGATTTAATTAAGAAAAAAATCCCCGGCCTGGAGGGATGACTCAGTGGTTAAAAGCATTGACTGCTCTTCCAAATGGATCTGGGTTCGATTCCCAGCACCCACAAGGCAGCTCACAACTGTCTTAACTCGAGTTAAAGAGAATGCCAGGGAATCCAGCATCCTCACACAGACAAACATGAAGGCCAAACCCCAATGCACATAAAAAAAATCTTTAGAGAAAAGAAAAGAAAAAGAAAAAAACTCCTCCTAGGTATACCCAGTCACTTGGGTTTTCTTTAACTCCAGATGTAGTCAAGTTGGCAGCCAAGTATAGTCATCCCAGAGTGTGGATCAGTGTGTGAAACAGCCAAGCATAGCCATCACAGCGTGTGGATCAGTGCGTGAAACAGAAAAAAGAAAAGCTGATTCAGGCACAACCTGATAATTTTTTCCTTGTGTTTTTGAGACATGCTCTCCTTATGTGACCATGGTGGTTTGAATGAGAGTGGCTCATATATTTGAAGGCTTAGTCACCAAGGAGCGTAACTGTCTGAGAATCATAAGGGCTGGAAGGTGTGGCCTTGCTGGGGGAAGTGTGTCACTGAGGGTGGGTTTTGAAGTTTCAAAAGCCTATGGAGGGTCCTGCATTTCTCTCTGCTGTTGCCTGTGGGTCAGGTGCAAAGATCTCAGCTACTGCTCCAGGACCATGCCAGTCTGCTTTCTGACATGAGGAGCATCGACTAACCTTCTAAACAGCAAGCAAGCCGCTATTTAAATGCTTTTATTTATAGTGGTTACCATGGTCATGGTGTCGATTCACAGCAATAGAACAGTAACTAAGATAGTAACCCACGCAGGACTCTTGCCTCATCTTCCGAAGCACTGAAATGCCAGGAGTGCCCACCATGCCCAGTTTCCACCTGTTTATTGAAAGGAATATTGTAAGCTGGTGGGAAAAGAGCTTTTCAGAGAATTCTGGGACATGTAGTCCAGACGCTTTCTGTGGTCAGAGCACTTCTACGGGAAAGCTTGACTTTGGAAATGTTTAATGGGATAAACTAAAGTATAACCCGCATGTTTGGTGAGATTTCGGTTGCCTGAGGGCTAGAAAGTAAAGCCAATTAATCTGAGGACTCTAGGAAATGCCACTTCCATATGGGGTGATGGCGCAAACTCTGCCCCGGGCTCCTGCCCCTAGGAATCCTGGGAGTTGTAGTTTTGGAGCTTGGCGTTACGGGGCATTTTGCCTGCAGAGGTTGGAGATCCTGTGTGTGAATGCGTTCCTTTGAGGAAGGTGAGAGGGTCGGGGTGGACTTGAGTACCTCCTGATCTCTTTTGACTTCCACGGTCTTGTAATGGGATGGGCGAGGATCTCTTCCGGGTCACCGAAATGAGACATTGTTGCTGATGTTGCGGGACGGCAGCAGCGGCTGCCTTCTGATTTGGGGGAAAGTTTAGCAATTCTGGGGGTTTGGCCCCAAGGAAGACCTGGACTTGGCAGCGTTTGCAGGAGCTCCTCGAGTTGGTGATAACAAGCTCACTTTCCCTCACCTTTCTCACATCCTGAATCTTTCTGTGCCTTAGTTTTCCTTCGTGCAAAAAGGAATGCAAAGAGCATCTGCAATACACATTTGGTTTTAGGATCAATTATAGAGTACAAAAAATGCATGCATGTGCATACACACACACACACACACACACACACACACACACATATGAGCCCTATTTAAGTATGTGTGTTCTGTGTGGTATCTAGTTTGGTAACTATACAAACACACATCTTGTATGTTTGTATAGTTCTTGGTACATGCAGTGTTCTTGGGACCACAGATATTTGTCACCGTGCATGTGGATGCAGCACTTGTGTCAGAGATGTTATGACAATTTTCACTTATTTATTTATTTGAGGTAGGATCTCGATCTGTAGCCTGGATGCACTAGAACCCACTAGGCTCTCCCTGCAATCCCCCCACCTCAGAACTGAAATTATGGTGTGTGCCGCCACACCTTGCTCCTTTCGACCCTTTTGCCTGACTGCTTAAGGAATTTTTAATTGTCAAAGATATATTTTTACTTTTTAAAATTATGAGTATGTGCATATGCCCACACCCACTCCTGCACAGACACACACACACACACAAACACATGCCTGTCAGTGGGCAGCAGGTGTCCATGGGGTCCACAGGTGTTGGAGCTTCTGCAGCTGGAGTTATTGGTGGTTGTGAGCCACCCAGTGTGGGTGCTGCAAACCAAACTCACACCCTCTGCAAGAGCGATATGTGCTCTTAACTGCTGAGCCATCTCTCCAGTCCCTCTGTGACCTGTTTTGTTTTTCCATTTTTAGCTTTATGTGTGGGAGTGTTTTACTAGCATGTAAGTCTTGTACTGTGTACATGCTTGGTACCTGGAGTGTTCAGAGGAAGGCATGGGATCCCCTGAAACTGGAGTTAGAGATGACTGTGAGCCTCCAAGTGGGTGCTGGGAACAGAACCCGGGTCCTCAGCAAGAGCAGCCAGTGTTCTTCCCTGATTAGCCTACTCCGTAGCCCCAGACCTGTTTCAAAAAGGAAGAGTGTAGCGTTCACAAGTGAGTCTGGGAAATGGTTGTCAGAGTATTCACAGTGTTGTCTTTCACTGTGGAAATTTCCAGATACTCTCAAGATAGAGTAAAATGAACTCTCTTACTGTCTTGTTTTTGAAAGTCTTCCTGTGCATATGTGTGCGCATGCGTGTGTGTGCCTGTGTGTGCTCATGTGTGCATGCCTGTGTGTATGTATGTGTAGGGGTGATAGGTGTGTGTGTGGAGGCTTCTCTCTCTCTCTCTCTCTCTCTCTCTCTCTCTCTCTCTCACACACACACACACACACACACACTATATCTTCTGAGACAGGCGCACTGAACCTGGTGCTCCTCCATCTCGTAAGATTAGCAGGTCAGTGAGCTGCAGGGAGCCTCCTTTTTGGGATGTTTACTCAGCAGGACTTCAGATTTACTGTGTTTGTATATGAAGACCAAGAAAGGAACTTTTCTATTCATTTGTTAGGACTGCCATTCAAAAATACACAGAGTGGACAGTTCAGCAATCCTCGTGTGTGCGACTGAGCCTTGTGTAGGCCAAGATGACCTCACACTCCCCTAGTGTAGGCTACTCTATGTAGTGAGACCCTGACTCAAACAAAATAAAAAGTGTAGTTATAAAAAAAGTGCTTGCCTTCCTTTGCTCTTCTGCAGGTGCACGGTCACTAACGTGTAACTCTTGTTTGCATTTCTTCATTTTTATTTTCTCCACCCTGGCAGGTTGCAGGGACCTCTGTTTCATGGACCCGGTCGTGTCCTCCTCTGAGTGGCCAGCAGTGGGCCTTCAGGAGGAGTTATCCAATGAGTAAGCATGGTTCATGTAGCTGTCCCACCAGGCAGCCGGAATAGGTGCTGTGGCTTGCGATTAGACCTTGGTGTTCCTTGGTGAATGGGACTCATGCACAGTGGGGGCTTCCTCCAAGGAAATCTGGGGACTGTGTTACCTTTTATTAATGGCAAAGCCTGTGCATAATGATTGCCAGACAGAAAGAGGAATCCAGGCCAGGTCACAGGCTGTTCCCACTGGGGGTCCAGCTCTCCGCTGCTGCTGCTTCCTAGGTCCCAAGGGGAATGGGGAACCTGAACCAAGCCGCCAACCGCAAATGAGCGTAAGCCCTCTCCCCTCCCCACCTCTGCTGGTGCCCTTTATTTGGGTCACATACTTTTCTTTTTTAAAATTATTTATTTATTTATTAAAGATTTCTGCCTCCTCCCCGCCAATGCCTCCCATTTCCCTCCCCCTCCCCCGGTCAAGTCCCCCTCCCTCATCAGCCCGAAAAGCAATCAGGGTTCCCTGCCCTGTGGGAAGTCCAAGGACCACCCACCTCCTTCCAGGTCTAGTTAGGTGAGCATCCAAACTGCCTAGGCTCCCACAAAGCCAGTACGTGCAGTAGGATCAAAACCCAGTGCCATTGTTCTTGAGTTCTCAGTAGTCCTCATTGTCCACTATGTTCAGCGAGTCCGGTTTTATCCCATGCTTTTTCAGACCCAGGCCAGCTGGCCTTGGTGAGTTCCTGATAGAACATCCCCATTGTCTCAGTGTGTGGGTGCACCCCTCACAGTCCTGAGTTCCTTGCTCGTGCTCTCTCTCCTTCTGCTCCTGATTTGGGGTCACATACTTTTCAACCCAACTCTACCCCTTGGGTCAATGCTCTGAGTGCAGACAGCACTTTCTGCTGTCTCTGCTGGCCCTAGAACAGAACCGCAGTCCTGAGACCCATAGGACATGTGTTGTGTGTGGCTGGCATGGGTCTCCTTTACAGGGTCCTGAGTAGACAGTATGAGCTGTGACTGAAATCTGGCTCCTTCTTGTCATCAAGCCACACTAAGAAGCCAATGCCACGTGGGCTGGAAGCATGGTTGACCAGATTCGCACGGGCTGTCTTCTCTCCTGGATTATGTCTTCCCCAGACTCAGCTGTGCCCCAGGAAGACAACAGGATGACCAAGGCCAAGGTGAGTTGAGCTTTTTTGTTTGTTTTTGTTTCGTTTTCTTTTGAGACCAGGTACCACTAGATAGCCCTGACTTGCCTGGAACTTACTGCATAGACCAAACTGACTTTGAACTAACAGGCATTTGCCTGCCTCTGCCTCCCAAGTCCTGGGATTAAGGGCATGTGCCATCACTGCCTGGCCAAATTGGGCTTTTTTTTAAGTTTCAAAGTATTGTCTAACTGGTGGTGGTGCTCACCAGCCTGGTCTACCAGGACAGTCAGAACTGTTACACAGAGAAACCCTGTCTCCAAAATACAAAAATCAAAACAAAATAAACAACATCAAGAAAGTGTAGTCTAATTTCTCAAGAATTCTGACATCTTGCTTTTTTCTCTGGGGAAGAATAGAGGAGAACAGTAGGTGTTTGAGAACTTGTTGGGCAGAGCTGGAGAGGTGGCTCAGCAGTTAATAGTGCTGGCTGCTCCTGCAGAGGATCCAGGTTCCATTCCTAGCACCCCAAACATCTGTAACTCCAGGTTCTGGGGATCTGCTGCTCTCTTCTGGCCTCTGCATGTAGTGCATAGACGTGCATGTAGGCAAAACACTCATATACATAAATTTGCCCTCCATGGACACCAAGTATGTATATGTTACAGAACCATATAGGCAAGCAACAAACACACACACACACACACACACACACACACACACACATATAATAAGAATAAATCAATCTAATAATCACCTTGAAATTGGATAAATGAGCCCAGTATGGAAAAGTGGGAAATAAATGCTGAATAAACCCACATTAACTGTCATTTTGCTTGTAAAACACCCAATTCCTGTTGTTGGGATGTTTTACTCTTTTGGCTTTTTTTGGGGGCCCCACCACCCAGCTCCCAAGTAAATCACATGGTTTACTCTGACTTACAAATGCCTGGCCTCAGCTCGGCTTGTTTCTAGCCAGCTTTCCTTATCTTAAATTGTCCCATCTACCTTTTGCTGGGCTTTTTGCTTTTCTGACTTCTGTGATCTTACTTCACTCTTACTCCACGTCTGGCTGGGTGGCTGGGTGGCTGGGTGGCTGGGTGGCTGGCCCCTGACATCTTCCTCCCCTTGTTCTCGCACTGCTTGTCCTCTTCTTCATTTCTATGTATACTCTCTGCCTGCCAGCCCCACCTATCCTTGCTCCTGCCTCGCTATTGGCCGTTCAGCTCTTTATTAGACCATCAGGTGTTTTAGACAGGCAAGAATCACAGCTTCACAGAGTTAAACAAATGCAGCATAAACAAAAAGCATACACCTTAAAATAATATTCCCCCCAAAATTTCCTTTCTTCTTTTTTCCATGACACAATGCTTTATTTGTAATAATAGTATAGATAAAACTTTAAAATTCTACCTTTTCAAGCAATATTATATATACACCTTAATTCTTTTTTTCAGTACTGGATATCAAATCCAAGGCCTTCCTTATGCTAGGCAGGGTCTCTACCACTGAGCCACACCCCCAGCCCCTCACTTGGGGATTCTAGGCAGGGGCTCTACCACTGAGCCACACCTCAGCCCCTCACTGGGGGATTCTAGGTGGGGCTTCTGTCACTGAGCTGTATTTCAAATCCTGTCTTTTTCTCTCTCTTTTTTTATTTAACAGGCCGAGTCTTACTGTGTAGCTAAGTCTGGTCTCAAAGTTTCAATCCTCCTGCTTGACCCTCAGTGCCGAGATTTCTGGCTTTTACTCTAGACATTATGCTCCCATAAATCTACATGATCTGTCATGGAAGAGGTACTTGCAACAGATGTTTTTTTCTCTACCCACAGATATTTAAATAGTTTAGTAGTTTTAATGTGTTAAGGAATGTTCTAGTAATATTTACATAAATGAATATTCTCCTCCAGAAGAAATTCAAGGAAGTTTCGTTACTGTTCCTGTTATTTAGGAATACTAAATTAAAATGCATTACAATATTTCATTTGTATGAGTGTTCTGCCTGCATATAAGTCTGTGCCCCATGTGTGTGCCTGATGCCCACAAAGGCAAAAGACAGAGGGCATCGGATCTCCTGGAACTGGAGTTACAGTCAGCTGTAGGTGCTGGGAATTGAACCTGTGTCCTCTGGAAGAGCAGCCAGTGCTCTTAGCTACTGAGCCATCTTTACAGCCCCTAAAACATGCTTTTGACATAGGATACTTTGGTTGCTCTGCATGGAGCACATATTGTTCAACGTGTTCTAATTAATCATAGAAGATGGTCATTTTCACATAAGCTAGGATTTCCTTTCTCATAGCTGAGTCATGCCCTGGCTGTGTTTACTAACTGATTTCCATGTTTCCATTTACTACATGAATGTGTTTTATTGGCAGAACAATGTATTCAGGTTGAAAAGTCTAGTCATACAAGGGAACTTGCCAGGTTCCTCAGAGCCACCCTGTGAGGCAGTACCTGTTTTAGTGCATTCCAAAGAGTTGGGAGGGTTGAAGCTCAGACAACTGCTGAGGTCTGCCCAGGAGGTCAACATCCAGCAGACTCCGTGCAAGACCTTATCTTGGGGGTGGGGTGCAAGATGCTGAGACAAAGATACTCTTCCTGGTTCACTCTTGGATGGATCCTCATCTGGGATGACTGTGGTTTGTCTGGGGACCCTGAATGTTCTGGGCTCCAGTCGTGACCAGTTCCCAGATGGAAAGTTAAAGCAGCCCCGTTGGCCATGATGTGTCTAAAGTACATGGATCTCACCCCAGACAGCAAGTGGAAACAGTTATGCCACCTGCTTTGGGGGATCCAGCGGTGTTTATTATATAAGCTAGAGATGATGGTGAGCATCCCACAGTGCATTAGACCGCCCCCACAGCTGCAGAGTACTGGCATATAATGCCAGTAGTGTTCCGGTCAGGACGCTCTCCTGTATACAACTGTGTAAGAAGAACAGGGCGGGGGATATAGCTCAGTGGTAGAGCTGTTGTTCTAGTCGGGACGCTCTCCTATATACAGCTGTGTAAGAAGAACAGGGTGGGGGATATAGCTCAGTGGTAGAGCTGTTGTTCCAGTCGGGACGCTCTCCTGTACACAACTGTGTAAGAAGAACAGGGCGGGGGATGTAGCTCAGTGGTAGAGCTGTTGCCGCATATGCATGAGGCCCTGGGTTCAATCTATCATTTCCCAGTATCAAAAACATTTAAAAATTATATGATTAAGCAGGTGAATTTATCAGGCATGGTGATTCACACCTGTTATCCCAGCACTTGGGAGGCAGGGATGGATGTGGGAAGATCAACACATGATCAGAGCCAGCTTGGTCTTTAGGGCAAGTTCCTGATCATCCAAGGCTACAAAGCAAGACCCTGTCTCAAAATCCAAAAAGGAACAGTTACAAAGAGCGGGCGAATAGTACAGAAACATGGACTCTGGGCGCTTAACTCTGGGTTGCTCCCTGCTCATCTTCCCCACATTTCTCAGAGCTGTCCTTGCAGAAGACCGAGGTTGAAGTTGAGTGTTTGGTCTCACAGGAGATGGTGACATTCAGGGACGTGGCTGTGGTCTTCAGCGAGGAGGAGCTGGGCCTGCTGGACGCTGCCCAGAGGAAGCTGTACCACGACGTGATGCTGGAGACCTTCAGGAATGTGGTGTCACTGGGTGAGGGCAGACACTGGCGCTGAAGAACAGGTTCATGCAGTGTGGCCTTAGAAGGGATCGGAGCTCCTGAAATAGTTTTGAGTCATCATGTGATATAGAACTGGAATCTCCCGAGTTTTATAAAAGAAAATTGAAAGCATGGTAGTATGTTTTTATCTTTCTCAAATCACAGTCTCAATTACTGGGTGGTGGCACACTCTGAGTCATTTCTACCAACATTATTTTCACTAAAGGAAGTTGAGGCACTGGAGAGAGAGCTCAACAGTTAATGCTTTCTGTGCTTGAAGAGGATCAGAGTTTGGTTCCCACCACCCATATCGATGGCTCCCAAATACCTGTAACTCCAGCTCCAGGGGATCTGCTGCCCTCTCCTGGTCTCCATGGGCACCTGCAGTCACACACACACACACACACACACACACACACACACACACACACACGTCAATAAAAATCAAAAGAAATATTTAAAAAATTAAATGAAATAGGGTCAAAGCCAAAACATGGTCATCAGGTAACGGCACCTGGTACCAAAACTGATGATCCCAGTTCAGTCTGTGGGACCTACATTGTGGAGGGAGAGAACCAAGTCCCACCTGTTGTCTGTGACCACCAGTGGTGTGCACAACCACACACCAAATATAAGTGTAATAAAACACAAAAGAAAATACCCTGACTGTCTATCTAGGACCTGGCCAAGAGCTGTTTGGGAGACAAGGGAGGGGAGTAATGAACATAGGCATGTGTCAACTGATTTGTACTAAAGTCTGTATCTGTATGTTTTGGGGCTTCTCAGACAATGTATGTGTTCCACTGACTTCTATTATTAGTTTGGGAAAGAATAGGTTTGATATCCCGAAGCAGATGCTATGGAATGCATATCTTTAGGACTTGGGGCCTCCGCTGTGTTGATTTAAAATACATTCTTCAAAGCTGGGTGGTAGTGTCACATGCCTTTAATCCCAGCACTCAGGAGGCAGAGACAGGCTGATCTCTGTGAGTTTGAGGCCAGTCTGGTCTACAAGAGCTAGTTCCAGGGCAGGCTCTAAAACCACAGTGAAACCCTGTCTTGAAAAATCAATATATATATTCTTCACAGGGCATCAGCTCATGACTCCAGATGTTTTACCCCGACTCAAGAGAGAAGACCTGCTTTGGATGTTGATGACTAGCTGCAGCAGTGAGTCCACAGGTGAGACCAGAGCGACTCATCCACCCTGCTTCTTAGCATGTGCACAGCTTTGGGACTGGTGTCAGCCAGGGCTTTGTATGACTCTTGTGAGTCCATCCTGCTCTCAGCATCCGTCTCCACTTTCACTGACTCCCTCGGACTTAATAACATCATGCTCTTCCTCTACATCTGGATGGCTACTGTGGATGTGTACACATGTGTTTGCATGTGCATGTGCGCACGCACATACACACACACATGCGGGGAGGTAACAGATGAATGTTGTCTTCCTTGGTCACTTTCTACCTTACATTTAAAAACTTTATTTATTTATTTATTTATGTGTGGTGAACAGTGTCATTGTGATGCTCTGTAGGACTCTAAATGGGTCTCATTAATAAGTATGGGAGCCTTGGCTCCTAGGGTGTGGAGGTGAGATGACAGACACAGGATGTTAAAGGGAAGGGGACCATTCTCTGGTCCAGTGAAGCCTTAGGCTGAGGTCTTAACTATGTAACTCTGGCTCCAGTCAACAGAGCATCCACACGCCCTGCCTCTCTCTGAACTCTCTTTATGCTTTTAGGAGCCAGGAGTCTAAATGAGATGGAGTTGCTTCAGGAGGTAGGATGGAGGTACCTGCCGCACGAGGAACTTTTCTGCTCACGAATCTGGCACCAAGTTACAAGGGAGTTAACCCAGGGTCGAGACTGCATGGGGAACGCTGGAGAAACTGGCTCTCCATTGGGGAAACAGGATGGTGTCCAGAGTGAAGAAGCCGGCTTCAGTAAACATTCTGATCAGAATTCATTTCTTCAAGTTCACCATGGAGAATGCCATGAAGAAGAGACATGTGTGAAAATTTCCGGTTGCAGCCACCATCTTCACGCTCTTCCAGGAGAGAAGCCTTACAAGTGTGAGAGTCGTGACACCTTCCATCGGGTCTCAAGTCTTCAGTGCCACCAGAGAGTGCACAAGAGACACAGATCACACTAGCCTGACACACTGTTCATAAATCTCGGTCACAGGCCACCCTTTCATCACCACCAGAGCGTCCCCACTGCAGAAAACTCAAACAAATATGAGGAGTGTGGGACTCTTGGGAAAAACTCACGTGGTGAGACACCTCTGTTAGTCCACACAGGAGAGGGACCCCATAAATGTGAGGTGGGTGGGGCAGGCTTCAGTCAGAGCATGTATCTTCAAGTGGATCGGCGAGTCCATTCTGGAAAGGAACCATTTCAGTGTAAGGAATGTGGGAAGGGCTTCAGCTGGTTTTCACGGCTGCGTGCCCATCATGGAATCCACACCGGAGAGAAACTGTACAGATGTGATGTCTGTGGCAAGGGCTTTAGCTACAGCTCACACCTTAACATCCATTGTAGAATGCACACAGGAGAAAAGCCCTATAAGTGTGAGGAGTGTGGGAGAGTCTTTAGTGTAGGCTCGCACCTCAAAGCTCATGGGATAAGCCACACTGGAGAGAAACCGTACAAATGCGAGGCATGTGGGAAAGGCTTCTGTCGGGCGTCGAATCTTCTGGACCATCAGCGAGGCCACACTGGAGAGAAGCCATATCAATGTGAGGCTTGTGGGAAGGGTTTCAGTCGGAGTTCTGATTTTAACATTCATATTAGAGTCCACACGGGTGAAAAACCCTACACGTGTGAGGAGTGTGGGAAAGGCTTCAGCCAGGCCTCAAACCTTCTCGCCCACCAGAGAGGCCACACTGGCGAGAAACCCTACAAATGTAATACGTGTGGGAAGAGCTTCCGTCGGAGTTCAGATCTGAACGTTCACTGTAGAATCCATACTGAAGAGAAACCCTACAAATGCGAGAAGTGTGGGAAAGCCTTCAGTCAGTTCTCGAGTCTTCAGGTGCATCAGCGGGTCCATACGGGAGAGAAACCGTATCAGTGTGCAGAGTGTGGGAAGGGCTTCAGTGTGGGTTCACAGCTTCAAGCCCACCAGAGGTCCCACACCGGAGAAAGACCCTACCAGTGCGAGGAGTGCGGGAAAGGCTTCTGTCGGGCCTCCAATTTTCTAGCTCATCGCGGGGTCCACACAGGAGAAAAACCGTACCAATGTGATGTGTGTGGCAAACGCTTCCGGCAGAGGTCCTACCTCCAGGCCCACCACAGGGTTCACACAGGCGAGAAACCGTACAAGTGCGAGGCCTGTGGGAAAGGCTTCAGCTGGAGCTCGAGCCTCGTGATTCACCAGCGAGTCCATGCTGACGCTGAATGTGGCAAGGGTCCTTCTTCATCGGAGGATTCATAAGGGAAATAAACTCTACAAACTTACATCTAATCCAAACTGTCAAAGAGCACAGAAAATCATCTCATAATTGGAAGTGTATGTTAGCTAGAGTTATCATAGATTCTCATGGTGTTTGGGAGACCAAACATCAGAGGGAACTAGTGTGGACCTTTGATTGTTTCGTTCAGAATCTTGACCCTAATCAGATCCATGCAGACGAGATGCCCGGAAAAGACAAACCTGACCTGGAATTAACTAGAAGCACAACCCTGTTCAGTAGGATTTACACTTCAGTAGAAGGGAGAATTCACAGTCAAAATTTCCCTGCCTTTCCAGTGCCGTTCAATAATTGTTAAGAAAGCCAGACATAATGGCTCACAGTTGTAACTACAGCTCTCAGGAGGCTGAGGGGAGACCTTTTCTTTAGGATCAGCTTGAGCTATGGTGTGAGACCCCCACCTCAACCCACCAAAATACTAACAATAAGCCATGTGAGGAACAATTGTTTGAAAGGTTTTATTAAATTCTCTCCCAGAGTTTCTATAAAGACGTTCTCAGAAGTGTTCTAGAAGGCTTGCAGAGCATATGAATTAGATGTCTATACTCCTTTCCCCAAATCTACAGGGAATATCGGTCAGACTGAAGTTCCTGTGTGCAGACGTGGCGTCGTGGACAGCGCTTCTGTATGCTAACAGTGCCAACATGCACAAGTCACATTTCGGTCTTCCTGAGTTTGGACAAATGAATTCACATGTAATTCTCTCCAGCACCAGCGTCTGAATGCTCCTGGTAAGCAGGGGCTTTATGTCCATTTCCCGTCAGTCCCACCCCCAGTGGCAACAAGTGTAGGTCCCACATTGCACTTTGTGTGGGTTTGTTCTTGAGTTTCTCATAGATTAAATGTGGACTATTGAATTTTATCTCAATAGATGAAAAAAAAACATTGAATAGAAGTTTCCATATGTTCTTGGGAATAAATGTTCTCAGTAAGGTAAAGTGTGTGTGGAGTCCTGGTCAAATATCGTGGTGCACACCTGCGATCTCAGACTCGGGAGGTAGGACCAAATATGGTGGTGCACACCTGCAGTCTCAACACTGGGGAGGTAGGGCCAAATATGGTGGCGCACACCTGCAGTCTCAGCACCAGGTTTAATTATATAGTAAATGTGAGGCCAGTCTGGGCCTTGTCTTTAAAAAAAAAAGTCAAACAGGAAGCTAGGTTTGGTGGCTTAATCCCAACACTTGGAAGGCAGAGGCAAGTGAATCTCTATGAGTTCAAGGCCAGCCTGGTCTACAGAGTGAGTACCAGGACAGCCAGGGCAAATACACAAAAAAATTCCACACACACACACACACACACACACACACACAAACCCTCAAACAGGACCAGTGACATTGTCTCAGTGGGTGAAGGTACTTACTTGGTGCTAAATGTGATGACCTGAGTTCAAGCCCAGGACTCACATGGTAGAGAGAACTGGCTTCCCTAAGTTGGCACCTGACCTCCACATGTGCACCATGGTGCACGCGCGCGTGCGCAGCGCACACACACACACACACACACACACACACACACACCAACCCAAAAATAAACTGGGGGGAAGGCTAGATCTCATTGTATCTCTGGCTGGCCTGAAACTAAAAAAAAAAATTGTTTGCCTTCCAAATGCTGAGACTAAAGGAGTGCACCACCACACCAATCACGAAAAAGTTTCTTTTAAACAAACCATGAAAACTAACATTTAAAATAACTTTAAATGGATATTTTTACAGCTCCAGTACCCCCTGCCCTGAACTTCTCTTCTCTGTGGTCTCCATTGTTACTGTAGCACCCACTGTAAGTAGATACTGCACGTTCATTTCCTGGCCGTCCAGACTGGAATAATCACACAGAAACTATATTATAATTACAACACTATTTGGCCAATAGCTTAGGTGTATTCCTATCTAGCTCTTACATCTTAAATTAACCCATTTCTATTAATCTGTGTATCACCATAAGCTGTGGCCTGCTGGTAAGGTTCCAGCATCTTTCTCCTTCTGCAGCTACATGATGTTTCTCTGACTCTGCCTTCTTTCTCCATGCATTAATTTTAGTTTTCCTGCCTAGCTCTATTCTCCCACCATAGGCTAAAACCACTTCTTTATTAACCAATGGTAATAAATCATATTCACAGCATCCAGAGGGGAATCCCACATCAACCATTGATCTGTTTTATTTCTAACAGTTTACTTCTTTTAAAATGTCATAAATGGGATCCTATGGTTTGTAGCCCGTTGAATCTAAGGTTTTCACGTGGTGTAATTCTTTAATTTACCCATCTTGTATATGTGTCTTTGTGGGGTAACTAGTAATTGAACCCAGAGTTTCACATATTAAGCAAATGTTTCCCCACTCAGCTTTCCCCTTCATCCTATCATTCCCAGTCTTTGCTGGATAGTATTCTTTTTGTGGGTACACCACATTTCTCTATTCTTTCACCACTCTGAACAGTGTTTGGATTTCCAGATTCGGTGATTATGAAGAAAGCAGCTATAAGCACTTCACACCATTTCGTATATAATCTAACATTTCTTTTGGATTCATAAAGATCTAAGACTATTGATGGGATATACAGTAGGACTATGTTTAACTTTACAAAAATCTTTTAAAAATTTTAAGTTGTATATGGGTGTGTCTGTCTCAGTGTGTGTATGTGAACTTTGTGTGTGCAGGTGCCACAGAGGCCAGAGTCCTAAGATCCCGTGGATCTGTGGTTATAGGTGGTTGTAAGTTGTTGGACATGGGTGCTGGCACTGAGTTTGTTCCCCCCTTTGAGGTTTGTCATCAACAACTAATGCATTTCAGCTAACTTTGCATAAGTGTGAGGTCATATGAACCTCCAATTCGCTGCCCTTTCTACACTGAATTTACCACACTTATGTGAATGATCCATGTGTTTGTCTTTTACTGGGCTTGGGGTCTCCTGATGTTTCTGTTTGATGTTTTGCCAGATATTGTGTAATCAGTGCTGTTCAAAATCAACAGAGTAGCTTCATATGATTCACTGGAATCAGTGTGAGTCTTCCAGCTCCAAACTATTCCAAAATTAGACTCCTCCTTTTCTTTTTTATATAGCAAAAAAATTTTACTAAAACATAAGATTTACAGAAGTTTCCAGACAAGGGATATAAATTAGTCACAAACTTTCATCTTCTTTGCTTGTGAGGGGAATCTACACTTGACAGTAAAGTCACAACATTATTAGTGAGGGCTGTGATGTTTATTTAATGTTCTCACTTTGGTTCAGACAAGCAAGCCTGTCCATCTACAGCATCTAAAGTTAGACTTGTCTAGAAAGCACATTCTAAAAAGCTGGTTAGCTTCATTTAACTGCAATTAAATCCCATAAGAAGGGGGAGGGGGAGGAGACCATAAAATTAAAATAAAACTATTTTCTCCCTAAAAAATAAAGCCACACATACTCCTGGCAACTAACCCTGACAACTACCTTTATTCACAGTGCTTTGTATTTAAACCATAACGAGGGAACAAATCCAAGCAGAGATCCACAGCTTTTAAACATTTCACAACAACCCGTAGGATACGTCTAGCCTCTGCTCACCAAAGATGAAGGTACCTGGGCTTTTATTCTGGAATATTTCTAAGACCAAAACCACTGAATGCAAGGAAAAAAGGAAAGAAGTCTTTACAGAACAGGAGAAGTGATAGATGCTTGGTGATCTGATTGACTTTAATGTTATTCTTGGTACATAGCCTAGTTCATGCTCTTGGTGTTTCTGTGGCTTGGACTTTGTTCATCTTCCACTGCTTGACTACATCTGTAGCAGGCTCTATTAGACTGACAGCCCTCAAGTCATAATATGGAGACTTATTAATTCTGAATGCTCAGCCTTAGCTTAGGCTTGTTTCTAGCTAGCCTTTTTTCTTTAACTTAAGTTATCCCATTTCTAGTAATCTATGTGCTTCTTTGAGCCTCATTTACCTCATCTATGTACTGTCCATCCGGCTTCCCTGCTTTTCCTGTGTCTGTCTGTCTGGCCCCCAGCTGGCTGGCCCCTTTTCTCTCTGCCCCCCAGCTCTGCCTATTCCTTCTCTGCCTAGCTATTGGCTGTTCAGCTTTTTATTAGACCAATCAGATGGCTTAGGCAGGCAAAGTGAAACAGTACATCTTTAAATCATTAAACAAATACAGCATAAACAAAAGCAACACATCTTTATATAGTTAAACAAATGCAGCATAAACAAATGTAACACATCTTTACATACTGAAACAATTATTCTGCAACACAAACAAATGTAACACATCTTTACGTAGTTAAATAAATATTCTATTCCACAACATTTCCCCCTTTGTCTAAATAAAAAGGTTTTTACTTAACATAATAAAACTATAAACAATAAGAACAATTATCAAGTAGGAATTACATTTACAATATCCAGTGCAAGTGTTACAGCTCTGAAGGGAAAAAGATATCCTGAGTTTTGGAAGCCAGGCTATATCTATCTCTGTGAAGGAAAGGCATCCTCGATACCTATAGCTCTGAAGAGAAAGGTATCCTGACTGCTGTGTTCTGGCGGGGGATAATCTCCCCAAAGGATGTAGCAATCCTGTTCCTCTCCTAGAGAGCCATTACAGTCCAGCTCTGCACCACTCTGCTAAGAGAGTTTTCCAGAAGAGATGTCAGTTGCCTCTATGCTCTGGCAAAAGTTGTTACTTAATTGCTTCACTCTGCTAAAGGGGAAACCCCCATAGAAATGTAGCAGTTGGCTCCTGCTTCTGCAGAAGTTGTTACTTCTCTTCTCCATCCCATTAAGGGAGATTCTACTCCACTTTGGCAAAAGAAGGTCTTCACCCAAAACTCATTTAAGAGATTTATTGAGAGGAATCCAGGAGAGTGGCTGCCTTTGCCAGGGTTGAGAAGATCAACTTTCAATTGAATAGGCACAAGGCTTATCTAGGGCTTCTTAGGGGCAGAAGGGATTGGTTGGGTTTGTGCTCAGTTGGTCAGGGGCAGAATGTTTCTTTGACTCTGGTTTCAGGGTCAGAGTGTTGCTTTCACCGATTCTAGTTTCAGAGGCAGGGTATGTTTCTTTGGCTGGCTCTTTCCACCTATATCCAGTCCATTTGCATTTGGCAAATTCAGAGAAAATGATCCATTATTTATCTTATCTTGGTGAGTCCAAAGTTTTGTACCTAATTTACCTTCTATTATAACTAAGAAAAACTGTAACTATATCTAGTTTTCAACTGCATCAAGAACCCCTGAAGTATATAATATTACCTAAGCAAACAGGAAGTGCAGTGCAAGCCACTTCCAAAACTATAGAAATGATAGAGACATCTGGCTGTTTGGATAGTCATCCAAAGTCCCTCAGCAACATTGGGGCATCTATCTTTGGCCGACAGTTCTAGAATATCTGACAGACTTTTCTGTGAAGCAGGAATTTTGAAGCATTTCCCTGCCTTGTCTTGGTAAAGTCTGGTAGTCACTTTCCTTTGTTTTCTTCATGTCTAGTTTAGATGGTATACTGTCAGCAGTTGAGGCAAGGGCAGTTTCCTGCTCAATTGGCTAGCTTTGCCACATTGAAAGCAAACTCCATGTGGAGGTTCTTCAATGCCTGTCTGGTGCAGGAGAATTGTCTGTATTGTGTCAATCATGTTTTAAATAAATGCTGATTGGCCAGACAGGAAGTATAGATGAGTCAACCAGACAGGAAGTAGAGGCAGGGCGATGAGAACAGGAGAATTCTGGGAAGAAGGAAGCCCATTCCCCCAACTCCTGTCCAGACACTGAAGAAGCAGGATATGACCTGCCCTGCTGGAAAAGGTAGTGAGCCATGTAGCTAACATAGATAAGAATTATGGGTTAATATAAGCTACAAGAGCTAATAAGTAGCCTGAGCTAATGGAACAATCAGTTTTCTAACTTATGGAGATCTCTGTGTGATTTTCTTTGGAGTTTGCCGGCTGTGGGGAATTGAACAGGACATAAACCCCAACAAGTTGACCCTGCATGTTACACCTGTCATTCTTTATCATCCTTTTATGAAATAGATTGGTGTTGCCTGGAGCAGGCATATCTCAATGTCATGAAAAGCCTTAGGTTATTGAAACATCTTAAGTGCCTTATTCTGTAGGTCTCTGAAGTATTTGAAGATCATCTATCTATCTAAAATTTACCTGTTTAACTTGAAAACATGACTAACATAACTACAGATTTGATTATTATAGATGACTAATAATTAACCTGTATTTCTTAATCATATATTACATTTTTAAATGAACTGCATAAGCATAATACCCCAAACAAGAGTGGAGACATAACAAAAATAACTCTTTAAATCTGTACCAATATACCAAAATCCATACCAATGTAAAATATTTGAGGTTAATAGTTGTCTTTTTATCCTGTATCCCCCATAAACAATGACAAAAATCCAGAACTAACTGAATGACAAAACCCACCCACCATACCTCTTGGGAATGTGGGCATTGTGTTTGGTAGACTGCTTTCTGTTGTCTGAGGGTGACAGCAATTCCCAGGGGGCCCTAAGAAAATTGAGATAATGGTTAAGTCCTGGGAAAACCAGTTGTAACATTTGTTGTCCAGCATCAGAACTGTTCCCATGAAGATGGTTCTGTATATACATCTCCTATATTATAGTTTTTTCTTGGTTTATTTCTTTATGTCTGTAGCCAAGATTACCAGGAGGTCTCCTCTAATCAAACATGATTTCTATTAACCTTGAATGACTCCACAGCCTTCCGTTTCCTGTGGAAACAAAAGCATAGCCTCTTCCCCAATTTGATACATTTTCTGAACTCCATTTTAAAGTTGAGGCATCCCTAAAGTATCCAGGCTCATTTAATTCAGCAGTCCCTTTTACAGTCAGGTGTCTCTTAGCAGCTGTTGTTTGTTCATCAGCATTAAAGCAATTCAAAGTCAACTGGGTGGTGGTAGTGCACGCTTTTAATCCCAGCACTCGGGAGGCAGAGGCAGGTGGATCTGTGAGTTCGAGGCCAGCCTGGTCTACAAGAGCTAGTTCCATGACTAGCTCCAAAAAACTACAAAGAAACCCTGTCTTGAAAAACCAATAAAATAAAATAAAATCCAAAGTCAACACAACATCATACAGGATCCACACTCCTTGTGTATTTCCCATCTTTCTGTGGCTTTTTTCCTTTTACATTACTTTACTTAATTACTTTAAACTATTTATTTTTCTATTTATTATTATAAAATATTATTTCTATGACTGTCTATACTCATTTTCTGTTGTGGGAGCTGTGGGCCTCTTTCCACAGCCCAGCTCCTGGCCGCCTGGCTAGCTTATGCCCCGAAATAACAACACACAAATTGTATTCTTTTAAACACTGCTTGGCCCTTTATATCTAGCCTCTTCTCTGCTAACTCTCGCACCTGGACTAGCCCATTTCTAATAATGTGTATAGCACCCCAAGGTGCGCTTACCGGGAAGATTCTAGCCTATGTCCATCCTGGGTCGGAGCTTCATCGTGTCTGCCCTAGAGAGGAGAGCTATCGAGTCTGAGCTCACTTCCTCTTCCTTCCAGCATTCTGTTCTGTTTACTCCACCCACCTATGTTCTAACCTATAATATGGGCCAAGGCAGTTTCTTTATTAGCCAATGACCTTCCTCCATCAATTTTCTTTTCTTTCTTAAGCATCTACACACATTTTAAAACACACTGTAGTCTTTTTAGTTTTTCTTTTCAGTCTGGACCTGCTTTACTATGTGCCTGCAGCCTTTTCTGACTGTGTGAGCCAGACCTTAACCTGCTGAGTGGCTCTATGCTGGCAGCTATCTCTGCCTTGCAGGGGCCTGTGAGAGCCAAGCATGATGTCTGATGGGCCTGGGCGAGAGCTGCATTTAACCGGGAGCTGTGTTTAACCAGGAGGTGCATTTAACAACCCCAGCTCCAGAAAGTTGGTGTCTGCACTATGACAGGCATTTTTACTTAACTTATTGTTTCTATTTAACATGCCAAGTGCTCAAATGCTTACTCTAGGGCAGAACTGCACCTCTGTACACTACAAGCACCAGGCTTCCAGGCAGCCATGCCATTTTTTGTTTGATTTTTCTTTGTATTTTTCCCCCATCTTTCTTAGGAACTACATAGAAATATGTGCCCTATGTTGGGTGCCAAATGTAGCAGGCTTTCTTGGTCTGCTGGCTCCCAAATCAAGACAAAGAGACTTATTATTAATTATGAACGCTTGGCCTTAGTTTAGGTTTGTCCCACTAGCTCTTATAGCATATTAATTTGTTTCTCTTCATCTATGTTTTGTCTCAGGGCTTTTTACCCTTTTTTTCCTTCTGTATGCCCTACTTTCCTGCTTCCTTTGTGGCTGGCTGGCTGGTGTTTCCCTCTCTTTCTCCTTCATTCTCTCTCAAGCCTAGCTTTCTCCTCCTACTTATTCTCTCTGCCTTCCAGCCCTGTCTATCCCTCCACTGCTTAGTTATTGGCCATTCAGCTTTTTATTAGACCATCCAGGTACCCTAGGCAGGCAAGGTGAAACAGCAACGCACCTTTACATAAACAAATACAACACATCTTTACTTAGTTAGACAAATATTTTATTTCACAACATTATTTGCTAATGGGGGCACTAAACAAAGCCTGGATTGATAGAAGAACTGTCTGGATATGCAACACTAGGCACCACTTACTTTTCAAAATATCTAAACATATTCTTTCCAACTTGTCTATCGTAGGATGACAAATATTGGTCATGAAATGCACCTTAGGTACTGATAGTTTGAGTTTAAAAGTCCCTCCCTCAGAGGGGAATCCTGGGACCAGCAATGACTACAAGAAAGGAACAGACTTGCTCTCATCTGGTTCTGCTTTAAGGCCAGGAATTGGTTCTACCAGCGCATGCTGGGTTTCCTTGGTGACGCCGTGGGCAGCTCAGCCATCTTCTCAGATCCAGAGCTTTGTCCCTGCTTTTGTCTCTGGCTCTTCTCATCCCCCTTTTCAGTTTGCTTCTCAGTGACGTTTAGAATCAGCGTTGTGATTTTTAAATGCAAGCTCTGGTTTCGCTTGGGACTGCACTGGATATATAATTAATTTCCGGACAGTTAACATCTTAACAATATTGACTGTTGCAGCAATCAATACAGTGTGATTTGCCCAGGACTCTGGGTTTCCTTCAATACAGATGTGTAGTTTTCAGCATAGAGATTCTGTACATATTTTATTCAATTTATACATAAGCATCCCACATTTTTGTGCTAAATTAAATGATAAAATTTTTCTAACTTCATTTTCAGTTGTTTGCTGCTCTGATGTCGAACTCTAGTGGACTGTTTTATTTTGGGTTTGTTTGCTACAACTATTCTATGAGTTTCTTGGGATTTTTCCCTGTGGACAATCATATCATGTGAAAATTACTCTTTTTCCCTTGCTGCTCTATGTGCCTGTTACAGCATCTCCACTGAACCACACACATACTCCAAGATTTGATTTGGATTAAAAAAAATCAAACACTTTTGACAATGGTCCTTTGGGATAATTAAAAAAAAGTTCATCCTGAGGATTGATAAACAGAAGACTGGGGGGGTGGAGAGAGAGAAAGGGAAAGGGTGTTATGGGAATTTTGTCACCGGTCAACTAGTCAACTGAAAGGAGCATTTTTTCATCCAAGAGGCAGGGTTTTCACTGGGGATGGATGTGACCAAAGGGAAGGTGGCCTTTTAGAGGACGGAGCGAGCAGCGGCAGGTGTAAGCAGTGGCTTGTGACTCGGTTCCGGGTCCCCATTTGTCCTTTAATATTTGTGCACGGATTTTGCCTGATAATAAACGGCAAAGCGATCGTTTATCAGAGGGGAGAGGGAGACGGAGAGTTTGAATTACCAGTGTGCTCGTGTTTTAAAAGAGGCAGTGTGGCAGGAGGTTAAGAGGTGGTGGGGTGTGCGCGTCTGTGAGGTAGTGGGTGGATCCGTCCAGATAATCTAGGAGGTGTAGGTGTTGGTCAAATCCTTATGTCACCCCTAGTTCTGGCTTACCACAACTTGAGGTTTTCTAAAAATAAGAACTTTTCTGATATTTGAGAAGGACCATGCTTACAAAATTGGCTAGACAGAGCTAGTGGCTTTAAAATAGGATTGTCTTTTCTTAGAGTCAGGGTCTCACTATGTAGCCTGGGCTAGCCTGGAACTCGATATGTAGACCAGTGGCATAATGTCCTGCTAACCTGGACAATTGAAAAAAAAAAACACTATAAGAACTCTTCAAAATAAAAAATAATCTTCCGTACCTGCAGGAAGTGTACATTAGGACTATATTTACAGACATTCTGTCCTGCTTTATCCGTTTTAGTATCACAGTATCACATTGCACAAGTCTCCCCGTAATTCCTTGAAGATTCTTATCTCCGCAGTGGTTTGCTTTCCTCCTTCTTTCCCGCATCCAACAGTCAGGCGTGCTGTCTGGGGACTATTTACCTTTAAGACTCAGGTATATAAGGGAACGCTAGGGACAAATTAGTGCCTATGAGGTGAGGACTCTTAACTTTTCCTCTAGGGTCCTGTGGGAAGTGACAACTTCAGAGGCAGCCTGGCGTCGTGGCACACGCCCCCAGCACTTGAGAGTGGGGAGGATTACTGTTGAGTTCAGTCCGGGTTGCATAGTGCGGACCAGTGTCTCGCAGATCAAATAAGAATGTCCGAGGAGGAGTAGGGAAATAGCTGTGTGGCACGCACACAAAGCACAGTGTAGCTACACTCGATAAAGCGAGTCCACGATCGGGTTTCCTCACCACTACAGTTCCACAGTGTCTGGCCCGCTTTTAAGTGGGCACGCTGACGCGGTTGCTTCTAGGAATTGTAGTCCGGATTCTCCGGAGCTGGGCGCGCTTCTGCATTCTGGGAATTGTAGTTCAAGTTCTCTGCCTGTCGCCCGAGCTTCGGCTGAGCCGGGCCGGATGCATACCATTCTGGGAAGTGTCTCCCGGTGCTTTCAGTTTGCGTCCGCTCCGCACGTCCTCCCTTGAGTCTCCTCTCTCCCGCACCTTCCTCGACTGAGCCCTAGATCTGGAGGTTTGCGGGGTCGGAGGCGGGCGGCCGTAGGGGAATCGGCTCCAGGCTGGCGGGCCGGAGTGCAGTGAGCCGCCAGTGAGCCCCGCTCCATCCCGCAGAGATCATTGCACTGACGGGGTCTCTGCGTGTGACCGGGTCATTCTCTTGCCTCAGCCTCCCCAGTACTACGACGACAGGTGTGAGCCGTCACACCTTGCTTCACTGCTGTCGCCTGGAGTTGGGGAGCGAGGGCCATGCTGACAGGCTTGTTTGGGGGATTGATGCAGCTAGTGTCACCGGGCCCTAAAGGTTCTATGACTCACACCCATAATGCAGGGAACCGGGATAGGTGGAGGAGGTACTTCGCGAGTTTTCATAGACTTATAGACGGACACATCTGTGGTTTTACACGATGTCATTTTATTGGACGAAGAGAAGGTCACAAGCTATTATCAGTTTCGTTGGCTGCCACCTGCCAGGGAATCTCGATTTCACTTGGTAGTTGACCATTAATCACGGGTTCTTTTATTCCCATCTTAATAACTAATGATAAACCTCAGACCATGCATTACTCTGCACACACTTATACACACACTTGTGCAGAGGTTACGGAATGACTGATGAGAGGGTTAAAGATGTTTCAGCATTCAGAGAGGTTCCCTGAAGTCACATTGTTTGTACAACGAGATTGTGTGTGTGTGTGTGTGTACACACGCACATGCAGGTGTGTGAGCCTGCATGCACTCTCACATGCTGCACTGTGCATGTGGAGGTCAGAGAACAACTCACTGAAGACTCCCAGGAATTGGACTCAGGTCACCGAGTTTGGTGACAAACAGCTTTTCCCACTCATCTATCAGCACAAGGGTTTCCCCTTGCTTTAACTCTTTTTTTTTTTTTTAAGGCAGGGTCTCTCTATGTAATCCTGGTTTTTGCTAAGTAGACCAGGCTGGCTTCAAACTTGGAGATCTGCCTGCCTCTACCTCCTGGATGCTAGGATTAAAGGCATGTGCCACTACCGCCTGGTCCTTTAACTTGTTAATCTCTGTTATTCTAGAAATGAAAGCCTTGAATTGTTCATGTCATGTGATCCTGAGCTCTTCTTGTGTTTATTTCTCTAAGCTTTCAGAGAAATTGGGGACAATTTCAGCTGTAGGGGGTGTTCCCGGACCTCCTTCAACTTCAGGGAGTGCTCCCGGACCTCCTTCAGCTGCAGGTGGTGCTCCCGGACCTCCTTTCTGTCTCCATCAATACTGGTTAACCCTGTACACCTTCCCTGTACTCTTTAGAAAGGGGGAAGATTGTCTCCAGGTTGGTGGGCAGGAGGGGACGGTTTAACTGCTTTGTTGGGGATGACTGCCATGGTATTTCACAATGTTTGTCCTTTCCACAGCCTGACCTCTCAGCATGGATTGAGTGGAAGGTGAGGTCATGATTCCTTCAGCATGGACAGCAAAGTTCCCGGTGAGTTGATCTGGCTTCTGTTGTTTTGAGGAGTCTCTCTGTGTAGCCCTGGCTGTCCTGGAACTCCGTATATCAGCCAGGCTGGCCTCAAACTCAGAGAGTTAACCACCTCTCCTTCCAAGTGATGATATTGAAGATTATGTAAACACACCTGGCATATTTTTCTTATTTTAATGATAAAGGGCTTGAGGTCGGTAGGTAAATTAGGGCTTCGAGGTTGGGTTGGAAGTTGTATAGCTCAGGTCTATGGCCTAGGTTCATAGCTTCCTGAATATATTCTGATCAAGGCATAGAACTGCCTGGAATTGTAACCAGAGTTTTAGAGCCAAAGTCCTTAGGAAACCCAATTGGCTAGGCTCAGTTGCCTGTCCCAGTCCGACCAAAGAGACAAGTAGTGGCAAAGAGTAGAGGAGACTGAACCGCAGTGGCCGTGTTGGGACTTACAGATGAAGGGGTCCAGATGTTGTGGTACTGACCCGAACTCTAGGTTTAAGTAGGGGAACAGGGACCTGCAAGATGACACAGTAGGTGAAAGTGCTTGCTGCCAAGCCTGTGACCCGTGTTCAACCCCCAGAATGTAGATGGTAGGAAGAGAGAGTCACCTCCTGTTGCAAGTTGTCTTCTGGTGGCCACACACGCGCCCTTCACACACACTCTACTTCCGTGGTCCTCCACCTTCCTGATGGCACGACCCTTTAGTACAGTTCCTCTTGTTGTGGTTTTCCCCAACATGCAATTATTATGTCACTACTTTGGTTTTTTTATTTTTGGTTTTTTTTTTTTTTTTTTTTTTTGTTTTTGGAGACAGGGTTTCTCTGTGGTTTTGGAGCCTGTCCTGGAACTAGCTCTTGTAGACCAGGTTGGTTTCGAACTCACAGAGATCCACCTGCCTCTGCCTCCCGAGTGCTGGGATTTATGTCACTACTTTGTAACATAATTTTGTCACTGTTCTGAATCATAATATAAATATTTGATATATAGGCTGTCTGATGTGCGACCCACAGATTGAGAACCACTACTCTAAAAAACTGTAATGAAATAAATAAATAAGGAAGCCTCAGGGCAAATGTGTACATAATTAAGCAGCCCTGCTGCATCTCTCTGTCCTTGTTTTGGCTCAGATCCCCAAACGCGGATCCATACATCGTTAATGGCTGGCATTGCCTCAGGGCACCCCCGATTTGTTACGGAGTGTCCCTTCTCTATCATAGCCAATTGTTTCTATCTTGAAACAGTTAGTGTCACCTGGTCCATCCATAGTTAAGGTGAAGGCTGGTTGGGATGGTGACTCATCGTGGTGCCTTCAGATGAGAGCGCTGATGCCAGCTTAGGTTGGCTCGGAGCAGTTCCTTCACCTCTGACCCCTCTCTGCGCTTGTATCTGCCTCCGCCATTTCTGTCACTGTCAGCTCTCATTCTCTCTCTGTGACTCCTGTCCATGTATTTTTGTCATTAGAAGCAACAGAGAGACAAAGCTTGGAATGCTGGCTGCGGGATGTAGCTGGGATCGAGGACCCCACCTGCCTCTGACTTTGTGTGTTCATAGGTGCAGTAGCTGTCATCTTTGTTGGTAAGAACACCCTAAAATACCAGGTGCCTCACCCAAGGTGCTGCCCGCGTGTGTTCACTTACTTCCCGTCATAACCGTAGGACCACTTTCTGTTTCTGTCCCTTCTATAGCTGAAGATGCGCACAGCAGGTTAGGTGTTAGGACCGAGGTCACACAGCGGTTTCATCACAGGTAAGCATGAGGAATCTTCTGGAGCAGCGTGCTAGCACGCATGTGCTACTTGGATAGCCCCTGATGTGTCAAACAATAGCATGCTAGATATTATAGTGACTTTTGGGATAGGGACTCACTGTGGAATCCAGGCCAACTTGAACTGAAAGCAATCTTCCTGCCTCAGTCTCTCCTGAGTACCAGAATTGCAGGTGTGTGACATCACACCAAGCTCTTATTTCTGCCCAGCAAATATGATTCCTGTAGTTTGTTAATTTTAATTACGTTGATTCTAAAAATGTGCCTACATTATTTCCCAGAGGCGGGACTTCATTCAGTTGTCTCTGTTTCCATAGTGAAGTCTTCCATGGCTCCCCTCTTAGCTCAGTGAGTTTGCAAAACGGCATGATTTGAAAAGCTGGCCATCCATGCACTGATTCCCAGAGCACTGACTTGACCACCATTCCCTACTGTCCCAGTGTCAAAGTCTGACTCAGAGGCTGGGAAGGGAGTATCTGCTTGGAGCAAACAGTTTCTCTCCTAAGCAGGTCACTCCTGGCCAGGGGTTCTCAGCTGCAGGGGCAAGTGCTGTCTGAATCAGCCTCCCTGAGGAGGGAGCACGATTGCTATCCACAGCATGCTGCCATGGGAGCTGGCTGGTCACACCCTGGCCAGATGTTGATGGCTCTTTTCTCTTCCATCAATGCACCTTCCTAAGACGCAGCTGTTCATTGGGAGAACAGAATGACCAAGTACAAGGTGAGCTGGACTGACTTTTTTTTTTTTAATTCTTTCTCTTACATTTATTGGTTTATGTGTTGTGTGAGTGTGGCTGTATACAGGTGTACGTTGCCACAGGGTGCTGTGCATGTGAAGGTCAGAGGACAACTTTGGCTCTCTCCTTCTACTGTGTAGATCCTGGGGCTGGAACTCAGTGTCCCAGGCTTAGTGGCAAGCATCTTGACCCATGAGCTGTCTTACCAGTCCCTAAATTCTCATCTCTTTTCTCAAAAGTTCCACATATCTCCTTGCTTCTTAGGAAGTATTAAGGAGAATTGCTGATATTTGAGAAGCCCTGGGATGGCAGATGTCAGTCACCCTGTGACACTTAATTTCTACTTCCTTTTTATCACTTTATAATTGGATGAATAAAACAATAAAAACAAGGGCTGGAGAGATGGCTCAGTGCTTAAAAGCACCAGCTGCTCTTCCAGAGGACCCAAGTTTGGATCCCAACACCTCCATCAAGTAGCTCACAACAGCCTGTAACTCCAGCTCCCTGAAGTGTGATGCCCTCTTCTGGCCTTTGAGGACACCTGCACTCACACAGCACATACACACCCCATATACCCATAATTACAAATAATAAAGATGGTTTTTTAAAATGATAAAGATAAAATGTAAATATGATTGGATGAACAATCACAGACTAGAAAAGCCCGCGACAGCATCATTCAGGTTGTGACTCTGCTATCACACACAAAGCTAGACAAGAATAAGAGGGAGAATATCTGCTACATGGGTGCTAACGGCTGGCAATACGGGCTAGAAATTAGCCTGGCAGAGCACTTGCCCTGCTCGTTCAGTGCCTGGCTTTGATCCCCAGCAGTGCAGAACAAACACTAAGCTTAACGTGGTCAATAGAATTTTACATAGCCATAAGCTATATACTCGTTAAAATAGAGGGACAGGCAAAATGCCAAAGAGAAATGAACATGGGCCTAGGGGCCTAGCCTAATGGGTAGAGTGCTTGCCTTGCATGCATGAAGCCCCAGGTTCAATCCCCAGCACCACATACACCAGTCAAGGTGTCACTGGTGATCCCAGCACTCGGGAACTAGAGGCAGGAGGACTAGAGTAGTGCAGGGTCATCCTGGGCTATATCAAATTCAAGGCCAGCCTTAGCTATAAGACCCTGTCTCAGAAGAAATAATAAAATACATAGAGGAGAGGGGCCTGGTGGTGCACATCTTTAATCCCAGCACTTGGGAGGCAGAGGCAGGTGATCTCAGTGAGTTTGAGGCCAGCCTGGCCTACAGAGTGAGTTCCAGGACAGCCAAGGCTATACAGAGACACTCTATCTCAAAACAAAGAAAGAAAGAAAGAAACAAACAAACAAACAAAAAAACCCCCCCACCACCAAAAACACAAAGAGAAATAAACATGGTTAGTAAACTCGTGAAAATATATTAACCTTGATTTTGAGCACATGTGGAGCTCAGAGGACAACTGGCTGGAGTCAGTTCTCCCTTCCACCACGCGGCTCCCAGGACTTGTACCTGGGATGTCTGGCTTAGCAGCAAATCCCAAATTTGCTGCCTCTTGTTAGCCCAGATTTTTGTTATAGATTCAATGTTGTCTATGGCATGAAGAACCAAGGGTCTTTATATTCATTTGAGGGAAAGAATATGATAGCCAAAAAAGTTGAAAAGGAAGTTGGCCTCATACACTGTAACTTTAAAATGGAATATTTGTTAATGTTGCAGTTTTAATGCTTAAGAAAATGGACAATTGAGCTCCGTATAAAAAGTGGTCTTTTTGTTTGTTTTATGTTTTTGAGACAGGGTTCCATCCTGTCCTGGAACTCAGTATGGCTTCCAATTGACAAGTCACCCTCCTGTCTCAGCCTCCCATGTACTGGCATGGGACATTGTACCCCACACCCAGTGTCTGTGGGGCTGCGGGTGGGACCCAGGGCTTTGTGGATGCCAGGCAGGTACTCCATGCCTGTGCTCCATCCCAGCCTCAGCTACCCTTTGTTGCAATGTTCAGGGGGCATGTGTTTGGTGTTGTAGGAGGCAGTGACATTCAAGGATGTGGCTGTGGTCTTCAGCGAGGAGGAGCTGGGGATGCTGGATGCTACCCAGAGGAAGCTGTACCATGATGTGATGCAGGAGACCTTCAGGACGCTCCTCTCAGTGGGTGAGGATGGTTGTGTAGCAGATGGTGGCTCCCGCAACATCTCTGTGGCCCTGGCTGTGCCTGCAGCTCTTGAAGGGGTCTCAAGATCTTGAATCATTGTGAGATACAGAGCTGGATTTTTCCAGTGTTTGTCCCCTGGCTAATAATGTGTGTGTTTTGTACATGGAGCACAGGAGGGCAGTGGGATGCTGTGTTTTTGTACCTTCTCTAATTTTAATCACTGCCACACATGGAGCAAATAGATGGACATGTTTTTTTAACATTAAAAATTTTCACTTTGTGGGGCCAGAGAGATGTCTCAGGGTTAAGAGCACTGGCTGCTCCTGTGGAGAACCTGGGTTTGGTTCCCAGCACTCACATGGCAGCTCACAATCACCTGTAACTCCAGTCTCATGGAGATCCAACTACTTTGTCTCATCCCTCCAGACCCTAGACATGCACATAGTGCACAGACATACATGCAGGCAAAAGATTTATACATGTAAAATAAAAAATCATAAATTAAAAAAGTTCACTTTGTGTGCGTGTTTGTATGTATGTGGGTGCACACGTGCTATAGCATATGTATGAAGGTCAGAGGGCAACTTGGGGAGTTGATTCTCCTCAGGTCTTCAGGCTTGGCAGCAGGTGCCTTTCCCTTCAAAGTTGTCTTGCTGGCCTCTTATGAGCAACCTTTAATGAAATAAAAAATAGGGTAGAAAAGCCAAATGTGGTGCCACATACCTTTGATCCTAGCAATCTTGAGGCAGAAGTGGACAGATCTCTGTGAGTTCGAGGCCAGCTTGGTCTACATGGTGAGTTCCAGAATAGCCTGGAACTTTGAGATCCTATCTCAAAAAAACAAGAAATGGGGGTGGGTAGGGATAATCAGAGCCCTTGGTGGTAAGTTCTTATTGCAGCAAAAACTATAGCCTGTTGCCAAAAATGTGTGAGCACGTGCACACACACACACACACACACACACACACACACACACACACACACACGCACTCTGCCAGGAAGATGTAACCCTAATACTGTTCTCACTTTTTATCTGGGCGAGGGCTCCCTAACATGGCCAGGCTGGCCTTGCACTCAAAGTTTCCCAAGCAGGCTTTGAACCTATAACCCTCATGCCTTAGCCTCCCAAATGCTGGGATTACAGGCTAGCGCCACCCATCCTGGTGAAAAGGGAAACTTTTAAATAACTTATGCTATTGTCTGCATCTTTTGTGTCTTTTACACAAAACGTGTTTCTTTTGTTATGATACAACTAGAATATTGGAAAGCAGGGCAGAAGCCAGAGGATCACTTTGTGTTTGAGACTAGCGTGGGGCATAGAGTGAAACTGTTGTCTCCAAAAGTGATTTTTTTAGGTCATTTTCTTCTATATTTGATTGTTCAAGTCTTGCTGTTGTAGGGCCACTAGTTTTTACTGGTGTTGTTGCTCTTTGTGATGTTGAGTGTGTTCTTACCTTGTCTACCCATCTTTTCCTCTGACTGGTGTACTTGGTGATGTCTGTGTCTCTGGTGATCAGTCTTCCAGGTGCCAGTGGATCCAAGGCTCAGATGGTTGCTCCTTGTGTTGCAGTCAGGGCCATCGTTCCAGTCACCCTGGAGGTCACTCTGTGTTCCTAGAGGTCTCTCAGCACTCCCTGGGGTTGCTCTGCAGTACTGGGGATCACTGGGGCCTGCTCCCACAGCGGCTGCTTGCTTGGATCTGTTTCTGCTGAGGTTGCTGCCTTGGGCCTGCTCCAGCGGAGGTCGCTGGTTCATGCCCGGTCCCGCAAAGGTCTCTGGCTCAGGCCTGTTCCCCCAGCAATGGCTCCCTTGTACCTGCTCCTGTGGAGGTTGTTAGTAATTCTATTCTTTATAAGTCACCGAGTCTCAGGTATTCTATAAGAGCAGCTAGAGGTGTCCAAACTTCAGACACTGTGAAACAACATTGCTAGCTACAAATATGTTGGGCCATATTCACCCTCCATAGGTTGGGCACAACTGTCCTAAGGCAGAGACATTCCAGCGATAACTGATTACAATGTAAAGGTGCTGGTCTAAAAGAAACATCAAAAAGTTTGCCATAGCAGCATCAGTTGCTATGTAGATTGCTGGGTGTGGGTGCTCAGCAAGGAGAATGTTTGCTCTCTGCAGTGGTGGAAGATGGCAGAAGGCTGCAAGTCTCAGCTCTCTCATCTGTAAAGAAATGGTAGTGATGTTTGCGCTGCAACATGGGGGAAGTGGGAATTAACAGAACAGTGAAGGTAAAAGTCCTCAGGACAGTGCCTCTACCAAGCCCAGACTGAAGGGACAGTCCTGACTCCATGAAACTGTCTCCTGAGTGAAGAAAAACATCTTAAGGCCTGGGTGTTAGCAGTACAGATGTGCTTAGCACACACAAGGCCTTGTATTTATTGCTCAGATTGCCAAAAATTAAGTCTCTCTCTCTCTCTCTCTCTCTCTCTCTCTCTCTCTCTCTCTCTCTCTCTCTCTCTCTCTCTCTCTCTCTCTCGTACTCACACCACACACCACATAATATAAAACACCTAGGGGTTTTATATTATTATTATTTTATTTATTATTTTGTAGTGCTGAGACCTAAACCCAGGGTTTATGCCTATAATATTTTGTTACAGCAGCTGGAGACTACAGTGATCAGATAATGAACTTTAACATCTATCTATCTGTCTGTCTATCTATCTATCTATCTATCTATCTATTTACCTACCTACTTATCTATCTATCTATCTATCTATCTATCTATCTATCTATCTATCTATCTATCTATCTATCTACCTATCTATCTACCTATTTACCTACCTACTTATCTATCTATCTATCTATCTATTTCTTTTTTTTTTACTTCTATCTACCTACCTATTTACCTACCTACCTACCTACCTACCTACCTACCTACCTACCTACCTACCTACCTATCTTCCTCATCTATCTATCTATCTATCTATCTATCTATCTATCTATCTATCTATCTATCTATCTATCTATCTATCTATCTATCTATCTATCTATCTATCTATCTCCTTCCCTACCTTACTATTTCCTTAAGGCAGTACTGAGTACGTGTGTGTGTAGATATTTGTGAATGAATACAGCCTGAAGAATTTCGACAACAGTACCTTTCCAGCACACAAGCACCTCTGAAATATTCCAGTTCTGTCAGTGCTCACCACCAGCCACTAAACATAAGTCCTGGGGCCCCAACCCTTGGTGTGGAGCTCAGCGGTGTGGCCGGCAGGACTGTTTCCTGGCATCCATCACTTTTACTGTTTGTTTTCTGACACGGTGTTTTTCCTGAGTCTACTGATTTCTTTTTTAAAAACACTTTTAAAAGTGTTTTTTTTAGGGGGCTGGAGAGATGGCTCAGCAGTTAAGAGCATTGCCTGCTCTTCCAAAGGTCCTGAGTTCAATTCCCAGCAACCACGTGGTGGCTCACAACCATCTGTAATGAGGTCTGGTGCCCTCTTCTGGCCTGCATGCATACACATAGAAAAAATATTGTATACATAATAAATAAATAATTTTAAAAAAAGTGTTTTTTTAAACACACAGGGAGAGAGAATGAAGTTTCAGAACTAACCCATGGAGTCCCAGGGTCCATTTCTGGAGCGTGATTTGTCCTCTGTCCTTTCTGGGCTCCTCTGGACATGCCTCTGTGGTCACCCTGCTAACACTGGAGTGACCTTCCGGTGAAACAGGCAGGGAAGCCATCAGGCTAAGGGCTCTCTGTGAGTCGGAGGCTAGCCTGATCTACTACCAAGTTCCACCAGGCCAATAAGGAACACCACTGATACCTGTGCTTTAGTACTGACGAAGGTCACCTGCTAACTCCCTGTCTGTATAACAGAACACAGTTGGCCATGCAATAGGAAGACCTGTGTGGAGTTTGTTTTCCAGCCTCCCGCAAAGAGGACGCAATGTTTCGGTTAAAAAAATTCTTGGGAGCACAGTATTTTATTTTTAACGTTTCTTTTGAAGCTCAGCTTTAAGGTTTGTTTGTATGAAGTATGTTTATGTGTGAGAGTGTGTGCACCTGAGGCCAGCGCCCTCGGAGCTGGAGTTACAAGCGGCTGTGCTGCCTCAAGTCGATGCTGGGAATTGAAGAACACGCTTAGCTGTCAGTCATCTCTCCAGCTCCTCGAAGGTCATTTAAAAAAATGTTTTATTACTTAATGTGCTTGGTTGTTTTGCTTGTGTATCTGTGCACCAGGTACATGCAGTACCCTCTAAGGCCAGGAGAGGGCACTAGATTCCCCTGGAACTGGAGTTACAGATGGCTGTGAGCAGCCTTGCAGGTGGAAGGAATCAAACCCAGGTCCTCTGGAAAAGCAGCCAGTGCTCTTAACCCCTGAACCATCTCTCCAAGCTCCTAAAGGCCATTAAAAAAATAAAGACAACTTTAGAAAAAAATTAAGAAAAAATGCTTATTAAATAAATATGGTGATTAAATCAAAGAAAGGACATTGTGCCATGTTCCACCACTCCACATATATATTTTCCCTCATATTTCTGCATCCAAAGGGGGGTGAAATATCAGTTTAAAGGGATACTAATCATGTAAATATTAATTTAATTTTTTTGGTGTGTATACATGACTCGCCAGCATGTATGTCTGCACCAAATGCATGCTTAGTACCAGCAGAGGTCAGACCATGGCATCAGATCTGGGCCTGGAGTTAGATGGTTGTGAGCTGTCATGTGGGTGCTGGGAACTGAGCTGAGGTCCTCTGGAAGAACAGCCAGGACTCTTATCCATTGAGCCATCTCTCCAGTTTATGTAAGTCTTCAGTGGCAGCTAGATTTTTCTCATTTTCCCAATAACTTAATTTTTCTTTTTCTGTTGTTTGCTTTTGTTTTGTAAGACACTATCCTAGTAGTTCAGAGAGGTCTCAGACTCACTGTGCCTTGAACATGTGACCCACCTTCCTCCTCCTAAGTGGTAGAATTACAGGCCCTGGCCACCTCGCTCAGTTCATTATTGTCTTCACTATGTTGCCCTTGACAGGACTAGACTGGTTTCAAACTTACATCAGCCCCCTGTCTTTGCATCCCAGATACTGGGATCATAGGCATCTCAGGTCACCAGAAGTGGCCCAGTTCCCATCTTAAAACTGCATCTTGAGGTTTTTAAAACAGATAAGATGTAGCCAGACCTGTTGATAATTCCCAACCCTGTAATCTCAGCTACTCAAGAGGAAATTTGGTAGACTGTCTGAAAATGTATAAAAGGGCCAAGGATGTAGCTCGATGGTAGAAGGCTTTCCTAGCATGTGTGGAGCCCGAGGTCCACTCCTGAGTCCTGAGCAAACAATGCCTGGAGTCCTGGTATAAACCAGCACTGCTGAGCTGAGGTAGAGACAGGAAGATCGGGAGTTCAAGGTCATCTTTGTTGATACAGTGAGTTCAAGGCCAGCCTGGGATGCGAAAGACCCTGTCTCAGAAAAGATTCCACAGGATTTTGTGGTCCTCCCTTTGCAAGGCAAGACCATCTCTGTAAAAAGATGGGCATGATGCATGGTCCAGGAATGTAGGGATTGTTAGCGATTGGCCATCCACCTCTGTCCTCTCTTTCTTTCTTTCTTTCTTTCTTTCTTTCTTTCTTTCTTTCTTTCTTCCTTCCTTCCTTCCTCCCTTCCTTTTTTCTTTTCTTTCTTTTTTCTTCCTTCCTTCCTTTCTTCTTTTTTTTTCAAGACAAACTTTCTCTGTAGCTTTGGAGCCTGTCCTGGAACTGACTCCATAGGCCAGGCTGGCCTTGAACTCACAGAGATCTGCCAGCCTCTGCCTCCCAAATGCTGGGATTAAAAGTGTGCACCACCATGCCTGAGGGAAAAAAAATCTTTTTTTTTTTCCGATGGGAATACTTTCCTTGCTCTAGTGAGGACAGAGTGTCAACTTGTCACTCCCCTGTGATGCTCTCTAGTGCCCCTGGCTTCTAGTGTGTGGAGGTGAGATGACAGACACAGGATGTTAAAGGGAAGGGGACCATTCTCTGGTCCAGTGGAGGCTGAGGTCTTAACTATATAACTCTGGCTCCAGTCAACAGAGCATCCACA
This sequence comes from Microtus agrestis, assembly GCA_902806775.1. Classification (NCBI taxonomy): domain Eukaryota; kingdom Metazoa; phylum Chordata; class Mammalia; order Rodentia; family Cricetidae; genus Microtus; species Microtus agrestis. The sequence continues at coordinate 1,164,939 of CADCXT010002393.1, forward strand.
CGCCCTGCCTCTCTCTGAACTCTCTTTATGCTTTTAGGAGCCAGGAGTCTAAATGAGACGGAGTTGCTTCAGGAGGTAGGATGGAGGTACCTGCCGCACAAGGAGCTTCTCTGCTCACGAATCTGGCACCAAGTTACAAGGGAGTTAACCCAGGGTCGAGACTGCATGGGGAACGCTGGAGAAACTGGCTCTCCGTTGGAGAAACAGGATGTTGTCCAGAGTGAAGAAGCCAGCTTCAGTAAACATTCCGGTCAGAATTCGCGGCTTCAGCTCCACTGCGGAATGAGTGGTGGTGAAGATCCTTCTAAAAAGGGGGTGAATGGGGAAGACGCTAGCTGGGACTGTCATCTCGGGGTGAATGGGCAAACCCACGTGGGAGAGAGGCGGTACAAATGTGAGGAGTGTGGCTACTCCTTCTGCCGCCTGTCGGGTCTTCAAGCTCACCAAGTAAGGCACACGGGAGAGAAGCCGTACAAATGTGAGGAGTGTGGGAAGGGCTTCACCCGGGCCTCGACGCTTCTGGACCATCAGCGAGGCCACACTGGAAACAAGCCCTATCAGTGCGATGCTTGTTGGAAGAGCTTCTGTCACAGCTCAGAATTTAACAATCACGTGAGAGTCCACACTGGCGAAAAGCCCTACATATGTGAGGAGTGTGGGAAAGGCTTCAGCCAGGCCTCGCACCTTCTGGCTCACCAGAGAGGCCACACAGGCGAGAAACCCTACAAATGTAGCACGTGTGGGAAGGGCTTCAGTCGGAGTTCAGATCTGAACGTTCACTGTAGAATCCATACCGGAGAGAAACCCTACAAATGCGAGAAGTGTGGGAAAGCCTTCAGTCGCGTTTCAATTCTCCAAGTCCACCAGAGAGTTCACAGCGAAGAGAAACCGTACCAGTGTGCAGAGTGTGGGAAGGGCTTCACGGTAGAGTCACACCTCCAAGCCCACCAGAGGTCCCACACCGGAGAAAGACCCTACCAGTGCGAGGAGTGCGGGAAAGGCTTCTGTCGGGCCTCCAATTTTCTAGCTCATCGCGGAGTCCACACAGGAGAAAAACCGTACCAATGCGACGTGTGTGGCAAACGCTTCCGGCAGAGGTCCTACCTCCACGACCACCACAGGATCCACACTGGCGAGAAACCGTACAAATGCGAGGCGTGTGGGAAAGGCTTCAGCTGGAGCTCCTACCTCAAAGCCCATCAGAGGGTTCACACTGGAGAGAAACCGTACAAGTGTGAGGCCTGCGGGAAAGGCTTCAGCTGGAGCTCGAGCCTCGTGATTCACCAGCGAGTCCATGCTGACGATGAGGGTCACAGGGATTTCCTTGCACCAGAGGACACCCCCAGGAAACGCACTCTATAAGTTTTTATGATCTGCGACAGTAACCGCAGAAAGGTTGAGCGTCATCCGGAGGTTTCTAAATATCCTAGGACAGAAGGGACCAGGTCTGTTTGACAGAAGCAACATTTCTTAAGCTGCTGGTTGCCACCCCTCCTGGGGCTGCAGAACCAAATGTGGTGGCCACAAGGTATTTATAAACACTACAAGCTTTCTACATACCCAGAGGCCAAAACCTCAGAATTCAACAGCTAATAAGTCGGAGGGGCTTCTGGCAGCTCTTACCCAAGCCGGGACTCACAGCGCGAGCCCTGGCACCTCACTGTCAGCACACACAGTGCCTGTGGGCTGCTCAGGGCCGACATTGCTATGAATCACAGTGCTTTCTACTCTGTGCACAATTTTTGCTCGCACAGAAACACAATCGTTTACTTACACTGTTTTCCTCTTCTCACCCCTCTCACTTCAGTGTCAGACGAGTTTAGCTGCAGGCTGTGCTGGGTCCCAGCCAGTGTGGCTTTAAACAGCCACGTAGCTACTCTTAACAGAAAGTGGTCCACTGCTTTCACCATTAATAAAGTATCACTTATTGGAACTGTTCTGAAATACATTTCTTCCTGATTAACAGTAAACATTTGAGATGTCCACCTACATTGTGTGCCTCTGTACGCAAGCAATGCCCGAGACACCTCCTGCCCTCAGTAACTCTTAAGTCAGCTTTGAGAAGAGCCGTCATTTGAAATTTTTTATTCAATCTATCTCTGAATAAAGTTTCTGTAAAATTGTTCCTAGGAGGCTTGAAGGACATTTTAGTTATACACACAGGCCAGTTTCCCAACCCCTTGGAACCTGTGTACCAATGTCTATCAAACTGAAGGGCTTTGTACATTGGTGGCTTCAGCAATCAGGGGATTGTGGCCAGCGTTTCGGCACGCTTGTCCTTCACTGAAATATCTTTGTAGGTTGTCACACATGCACAGACCTCAATTTCATTGCTTCCTGAATTATGACAAGTGTCTACACTTCTGTGGCCGTCACCATCAGCTGTGTGTTTCTAGTCAACAGAAATGTGCCCCGTGGCATTCCCAGTCAGCCCCACCTTCAGTCCAACAAGCTTTCTGGCTTCTGAGCTGCGGATGCAAATCACAGCCGTTCTCGGGGCTCATATAGGTGCAGGGTGTTGGTGTAGAGTCTGACCTCTCGATTTATTCAGAAAATATTTGACAAAACTCAGCATTCATTCAAGATTAAAAAAATACACAGTGATTTAAGAGGTAAATATGGAGTTCCAATAAAATGATTTTAGTGGAAATGTAGACAGTAAGGCTGACTTTGTTATGTCATGGTAGACTTGGCAGATGTTTGCTATGGGGTGGCTCCCACCTAGACATCTAAGTTTAGCATCCTCGCTGGATTCTTCTCCCTCTTTTGCCCTTGATGATTTCTGTATTGTTTATTTTTCCACAAAAATGTCATAAATGGGACCCTATCCTTTGTGGCCTATTGATCTAGAACCCTATCCTTTGTGGCCTATTGATCTAGAACCCCATCCCATGTGGCCTGTCGATCTAGAACCCTATCCTGTGTGGCCTATTGATCTAGAACCCCATCCCATGTGGCCTGTCGATCTAGAACCCTATCCTGTGTGGCCTGTCGATCTAGAACCCTATCCTGTGTGGCTTGTTGCATCTAGCTTCTTTCACTTGTATAATTCTTTTTTTTTTTCTGAGACAGGGTTCTTTGTGTAACAGTCCTAGCTGTGATGGCGGAAGATACAAAATAATCCTACACTAGTTCAGACTTACATATAATAAGGGGTTATTTATTTAGGGGAGACTCACAGATCACTATCCTAGATCACAGTCCTCCGCATGAATGGGAAACAGGAACAGAGTCTAGCAGCCAGAAGTGAGAGCTGGAAGCAAGAGAGCCAGCGCAGGCTTTACAGCTACATTTATAGTCTAAGGGAACACACCCAAGTGGGCTGGTATCTTAAAGGCCGTTGGCTGAAAGAGCCAAAGGAGCTTTCACAGCACTAGCTGTCCTGGAACTCACTCTGTAGACCAGGCTGGGCTTGAACTCACAGAGATCCATTTGCCTCTGCCTCCTGGGTGCTGGGATTAAAAGCGTGTGCTACCACCGCCCAGCTACTTGTATAATTCTTTAATTCATCCATTTTGTGTGGATCCCAGAGGAGGGGTGCTTACTAGGGATTGAACCCATGGCTCCATACATAAGCAAGTGTTTTACCACAGCCTTCAGTTTCTAGGCCTTGGACATTCCTTTTCATTGCCGAATAGTATTCTTTTGTATGGCTAGACCACATTTGGGTTTGGTAATGGGGGCAGGCAGCTATAAACAATTGAAAACCATTTCCTTATCAACTTTGCCTTCATTCAGACCTAGGATTATCTATGTTGATGAATGGTGAAAAACATATTTAACACGGCTAAAACCAGAGCTTTTGAGCACAGCTGTCCATTCCGCATCCTCACCACCAGTGTGGGACAGTTAGGTTCTTCTCACCAACACTTGGGATGCTAACATTTTCTTTTGTTTTGTTTCTTTTTTTTTTTTTTGCGTCTAACAAGCTTGTGGTGCTAGCTCATTTTGATTGTATCCATTTCTTTTCTTTTACAAAAGATTTATCTTTACATGTCCTTGTCTGCTATAGTCACATCCCTATTTGAATCCCTGAACCCATGTTTGAATCTTTGCCCATTTTTGAAGGTTGATTATTTCCAAGGGCTGGCAAGATGACTCAGCAGGTAAAGACCCCTACTGCCCAGCCTGAGAAGGGAGTTGGATCCCCTGGACTCTCATGGTGCAAGGAGAGAATTTTCTCCTGGAAGTTGCCCTATGACTTCCTCGCTTGTGTTGTGGCACGCACATGTCCAACACAAGCATGAACACACCGATAGATAAATAGGGTTCATTTTGTATATTTTTAGTTTTTAAAAAGATTTTATTTGTATCGATGTTTTGCCTGCATTATGTCTGTGCATCATGTACACTCAAGCAGTGCTCGAGGAGGCCACAAGGCGATGACGTCCTCTGGAACCAAAACTGGAATTCTATACTTTCAAGGTACACATATTACTATGTAAAGGTATTTTACTCAGGCCTTTCTTAGGAGTATAAGGAATGAAAATCAAGAGGGAAATTCGATGCAGGAGGGCGGTCCTCCGCTAGCCTTCTGGGACTGCGTCTGTGCCTCTGCATCCTCACTTCCGTTACCACCGTGCCGGCGCCACAGTTTCTCCACGCGGAATTATGGGAACTCGTCAGCTTCAGATTGACTTGTTAGCCATCTGTTCCCCCGGGTTTGAGTTATTTTAGCCAGGGACCTCTAGAATGTCCCCTAGATGCTTTTGAGATCGACAGTTCTCAAAAGCATTTGGGGAGACAAGGAAGAAGTGAAGTTTGAAAGGTAAGGAGCCGCGGCATTCCGTGGGACGGGGCGTACCTGGGTCTGCGGGCCCTCGGTGCCAGCCGCTTCAGTGGCCCCTCTCCCCATCTGCAGCCCCCTTCCCTGCCCGTAGCCCCCGTCTCCCTGCTCGCCGCCCCCCTCTCTGCCTGCATCTCCCTTCCCCCCGCCCGCAGCCCCTTCTCCCGGCCTGCAACCTTCCTCTCCCTGCCCGCAGCGCCACTCTCCCTGCCTGCAGCCCCCCTCTCCCCACCCGCAGCCACCCTCTATGCCCGCAGCCCCCCTCTCCCTGCCTGCAGCCCCCTCTCCCCGCCCGCAGGCCCTTTTTCCCTGCCCACAGCCCCCTTTTTCCTCCTGCAGGCCTCTTTCCCCACCCGCAGCTCCCCTCCCTACCTACAGCCTCCTCCCCACCCGCAGCCACCCCCTACTCGCCTGCAGCCCCTTCTCCCCACCCGCAATCCCCCTCCCCACTCTCAAAACCCCTCTCCCTGCCTGCAGGCCCCCTCTGCCTGCAGCCCTCTTTTCCTGCCTGCAACCCCCTCCCCGCCTGCAGCCGCCCCCTCTATAGCCTCCCTCTCCCTGCCTGTAGCCCCATCTCCCCGCCTGCAGCTCCTTCTCCCTGCCTACAGTCCCTTCCCCGCCCTCAGCCTCCTCTCCCCGCCTATAGCCCCCCTCCCTACCTGTACCCCCTCTCTCCTGCCCTGCCGCTGGCCCTGCTTCTTCCACTCTAGCTGGCCCTGCTTCTTCCACTCTAGCTGGCCCTGCTTCTTCCACTCTAGCTGGCTCTGCTTCTTCCACTCTAGCTGGCTCTGCTTCTTCCACTCTAGCTGCCCCTCTGCATTTTCTGGCTGTTCTGCAAAAGACAAGTTAGACCTTCCTAGTAAAAGGGAAAAAAAGGATCGTAAAATGCTTAAAAACTGTCTGGCATGTGGGTGTCATGGAGACCATTGTAATATTCCAATGCACGGCTTCTGTGAGCCAGCAAGTGCTGGGCTGTCCCCACCTATGAACCTTATAGGTAGCTGGTTGCTTGCCGCAGGTACTGGGGCACGAACCATGAGATAGAGTAGATGGAGATGGGATTTTGTAATTTCACTATTTTCGGTTTGCCCGCAGTCCTGACTTCCCAAAAAGCACCGTGCGGAGCCCCGGGTGAGTAAGACTGACTCTAGAGGGTGTGTGGGTCTTACACTTGTACATGACTGTGAATTGACGTTAGGAGACTGGCCTCAGAAGCTAGGCTGTGTGAACCCATACTGACTTGGTCCACGCTCCCTGAGGAAGCTGGCCAGTGTCATGTGAAAATGGATTAGAACTGTCTTGCAGGGGTCTTGAGAGCAGGGTTTGTATATTTGTGTGTGTGGACTCTGCAGATCGACTCGGCTTCTCCAGGAGCTGCCCCCCCGCCCCCCTTTTCCCCATTTAACATTTATGAGGGGGCACACAGTTGTGGTGTGCATGTGGGAATTAGAACAGGGTTTGTATATTTGTGTGTGTGGACACTGCAGATCAACTTGGCTTCCCCAGGAGCCTCCCCCACTGCCCCCCCTTTTTTCCCATTTAACATTTATTTTGTGGGGGGGGCACGCTAGTTGTGGTGTGCATGTGGAGATTAGAGGACCCGTTTGGGGAGATGCTGCTCACCTTCCACCGTGTGGGTTCTGGGGCTCAAACTCAGTCTGGTTTGGTGGCAAAGCGCCTTACCCACTGAGTCACCTTGTGGGTGTCTTGTTCACCTTGCCCGGTTAGGTGAGGCTGACTGCCTGACGACAAGCAGGGAAGATAATGCCATTAGCTGCTCTCTGTCTCAATGGAAAAATAAAAATAAAAAGAAGAAGAAAGAAAGAAAGAAAGAAAGAAAGAAAGAAAGAAAGAAAGAGAAATGTCTGCAGGAATCCAGTTAGGTGGGCAGGGCTTGAGCAGGGCAGGGCTCCCCAGGTGAAGCCAGGGCTGCCAGTTCAGGGTGAGTTTCTCAACTGCTGCAGGGGACAGCCAGTCCCCTGAAACACAGACACCACTAAAGAGAAACTTACCCAAGAACCTGACAGAAACCACACTAAAACAGTCACTGCTCCATTCATAGGCTAGAGTAGGAACAAGTTCTTTCTTTGCATAAGTCTGTATTTTCCAACATTTCCGTGTCTGCACGGTAAACATTATTTGGGAAGAGTGGAATAGATGAAACACACTTTTTGAAGACCCTACCATGAGGAACTGGGGAGATGGCTTCATTGGTAGAGCTTGCTGGGTAAGCAAGGGGACCCGAGTTCCGTGCCGGTGGCACAGGTTGGTAAAGCCAGTGCTGAGCGGCCACTGTGGATTATTAGCGTTAGAGGTTATTTCCGTGGGCACTGGCATCACCATTACTACCAGTTGTGACTCTGACAATTTCTGATCATTAAAGTGAGTTCCAGGACAGTCAGGACTGTTACACAGAGAAACTCTGAATCAAAAAAAATTTTTTTCCCTGTAATTTAAAATTTAGAGAAAATCGCAAAAATTAGTATAAGGAAATCTAATGTCGTGGTTGGGCACACTGTTCTGAGATGTTTTCCTGAGAGGAGTACCTGTGATACGTGGGAGGAACATGCACCTGACTGTCTGACAAGGGTCCTCCGCCGTGTGGTTAGTGGCAAGCTGGCTCTGACCTCTGACCTCTCTCTTTTCCTATTTCTGCCTTCTTAGGCTCTGCACCTCCTGGAAGGAACGCTAAATGATGAACACTCTCAAGGTAAGGAGAGCTTGCAATTTCCGCCCTCAGAGTGCTGAGGTAATCCTCAGACAAGATGGCGCAGGGGTCACGGTGCTTGCTTCCAAGCCTGAAGACCTCAGTTTGATCCCCAGGACCCCCATGGTGGAAGCAGAGAATCGACTTCCACAAGTCACTCTCTTTCACATGAGCACTATGTCACACGCACTCCTGTGTGACACTGCTCGTGGGTGTACTCACACACACTAAAAGAATAACATGATTTTAAAAATAGGATGTATGAAAGCAGTTGAGGTCCTTAGGATGTGCCAGGTGCCCGTTTGTCCCAGTACATTTAACTCCTCCCTGCCTTTTCAGGGCCATTTTGTCTCTAATGGACGTTGGTGTTGATCCTTTTCCTGGGGAGACACAAACATCTTTTCACCCTAAGTAGGGAATCCATGACAGAATCAAGTAACAATCCCACCCAAGTCCAAGTAGGTGAGTCAGTGAGTTTCTTGGAGTTAGCCCCAGGACTGTGATGCCACACTCAACCTGGAACTGCAGACACCTCAGGAGGTAGAGGTGTCCCTTCTGGGAAACTGCTGACCTGAGTGCCCTCAGCAGTCCTTACTACTCACCCTGTGACCAGAGGGGCTTTGTGCATCTGGCCAGTTTCTAGGACTTCCTGAGACTTTTGAGTTGTTTATTTCTGGAATCTCAAGAAACCTCATTTTAGAACTTCCTGAGTCTTTCTGAGCTTCCCCTGGGACAGATGCTGCTAACGGTGCTAACAGTGGTTGGTTGTAAGATTGAGGTCACTTGTGCTTCTTGTAGGAGGCGGTGACATTCAAGGATGTGGCTGTGGCCTTCACTGAGGAGGAGCTGAAGCTGCTGGACTCCTCCCAGAGGAAGCTGTACCAAGAGGTGATGGTGGAGAATTTTAGGAACCTGCTCTCAGTGGGTGAGAACGGAAGCTCTCTAGCACATATCTTTGTGGCCTTGGAGTTGGGAGGAAGCTTTGGGGCTCTCAGAATGGTTCTCTGAGTTTGCTCATTCCTGTGGTGCCTGTGGAAGCCAGTAGAGGGTGTTGGGTCTTTTGAAACTGGAGACGCAGATGGTTGTGAGCCACCATGTGGGTGTTGAGAACTGACCCTGGGTCCTTTGGAAGAGCAACCAGTGCTCTTAACAACTGAGTCATCTCTCTAGCCCAACATTTTATTATTTTTAAAAATTATTACATCTTGTTCTGTGTATGTGTACATGAGTGTGGGTACCCTCCTAGGCTAGAAGAGGGTATCAGCAGTTATGGGTGGTTGTGAGGTACGGGATGTGGGTGCTGGGAACTGAACTTGGGGTCATCTGGTAGAGCAGCAAGTGCTCTTAACTGCTGGCCCATCTCTCCAGTCCCTCTACTGATGATTATTTAAAGATATTTATTTTTATATATGTGTGTGTGAGACACTTTGGTGTGAGAGTCCTCAGAGGCCAGAAAAGGGCATCGAATCCCCTGGAGCTGGAGTTAGGCAGGTGTGGGTGCTGGAAATCAAACGCTGGTTCTTTGGAAGAGCAGAAGTGGTTTTAACCACTAGCCCATCTCTCCAGCACCGAACTGGCAATAATTAAATAGAAAACACTAGCCTTTCTCAGAGAAAATGACACATGTTGTATGGAAAGCTGGCCAAGTGCGTGAGTAGGTGTAGAGCCAGTGAGGAGGGAGCAGAAGTGACGGGAGCTTAAAGGTCACTCAGATGTTGTTTTTGCAGTATATGTTAATGATGGGAGGGTCACAGAATAAACAGTATTTCTCCACTGGGCTGTTGTGTAGGAGTTTCAAAAGACACTATTTTCATTGTATTGGTGGCGACTCAGTTGCTCCTGAAGTTCCCACTGCAGTTTTGCTCTATTGTGCCTTTTGGGCATCGGTGGTTTTGCATGTTTGCAGAGCATCAGCTTTTCAAATGAGATAAGTCGCACATAAAGGAGTGAAGCCTCTAATGCAGAAGGCAGCAAAGAGGGAGAGAAATTTAGGCGAAGTCTTACGTGACTCATCCCAGTACTTGCTGTTCACTGTCCCTGTTGCCGCTGCCATGCTGTCTGAATGTCCAAACTTGGTCCCAGGTCATTGTGACATTCTTGTGGAACTCGTCTTCAAATTAATCCCTAGCCTCGTTCTGCCGTCTCAGGACTGTGGGCTCGCACAGGCTGATTCACGCATGTCTTAAAGGACTTGTAGTTCTGTGGAGAGGACTAGCCTGAGACGTGGTTGGAGCAGTTGTAGCTTCACTTCACATTCACTTCGATAGGAAATCATGTTTCAATATGGCTTTAACCGCCGTCACCCCCAGCACTGGCATCAAACCTTGGGCCTTGTGCACGCCGGACAAGCGCTCTACCACTGAGTTCCGTCGTCATCTTGGGAAGAGTGTCCCACAAGAATTCCTATGATTAGTTCTTAGGCTTTATCCATAGGAAAAGTAAAATTCTGTCTCCTTACTCCTTATGTTGGAGAAGGAAGTCTAAGAAAGTAGCCAGAGTGAACTTTGCTGTTAAGAGGTTTGCCCGGCTGCAATCCATTAGTTTCCTCCAGAGTTCACATCTACAGTAAGAAATGAATATTCCATTGTTAGCCCAACAAATGTATGGGGGAAATTAAATATATAATATATACCGAAACCTATAATAAATTAGATATAACATACACACACACACACACACACACACACACACACACACACACATATTTTCAGTAGATGTTTAGTGATGCCATTACTGCTTGTAGTGGTTCTCTGGTAGTTTGTCTCCTATTTCTTCTGAATGTTTATCCCAAGCTACTTTAGTTTCAAATTCCCTGATACACTGCATTTATCAAGTTGGAAGACTTTTGTTTGAGAACAGGGTCTCACTTTGTAGCCCTGGTAGGCTGGAACTCTCTCTGTAGACCAGGCTGACCTCAAACTTGCAGGGATCTGCCTGCCTCTGCCCCCGAGCGCTGGGGATCAAAAGTGCGCACCACCACCACCACCACCACGCTTGGATAACTCCAAAGCACTGTTTTCCTTGTTCCCACGATGATGATGACAGTCCTCGCTGCCTCTGAATTTGGACTCCTGGGAAAGTGAGAACAGGGTGGACCAGATGCCTCAGTGAGCATTGGGGGATGGCTCTTCATGCTCCCTTTGGCTTCCATGTGTCCTTTGGCCTTTGACTGAGTCCTCAGCTCTCCCACCGTGTGCCCCCACCCCAAACAAAGCGTTGCAAGTTCTCAGCCGAACTTGGATCCAGATCACTTCCATACATTTACTTTAAAATGCCCTTTGCTTCCGTGACTTGGGTTTGGAGTTAGAGTGAACCAAGGAGCCACCTGCACATATTTTGCCAGAACACATGCCAGGCAGGAATCTAGCTAGTGGCTGGAAAATTGAACACCAAAAAATGTTCCTTCTTATTGACACTGTCATGTGGTAGGAAAGATACATAATTTTAAAAAGAAAAAATTTCAGAAAGTATGTCGGTAATTAATTTGAATGACTTTTATTCTCTCCTTTAAAATTTAAATTATTGTTTTATCTGTATGGGTTTTTGGCTACATGCATTTATGGTTACCATATGTATGCTCAGTGCCCACGGAGGCCAGAAGAGGGGGTCAGATTGCCTGTGAGCTGCCGTGGATGAACCTGTGTCCTCTAGAAGAGTGGCCAGTGCTCTTAACTGCTGAGCCATCTCTCCAGCCCTGGTTTTATTAGCTCTTAATAGTTGGGAACGCAGTAGACTATATCTTGGTTTCTGTCAGTATTTAAAGCAGAGAACTTCGTTAGTAATAAAAAAGAGAGGGGCTGGAGAGATGGCTCAGTGGTTAAGAGCATTGTCTGCTCTTCCAAAGGTCCTGAGTTCAATTCCCAGCAACCACATGGTGGCTCACAACCATCTGTAATGGGGTCTGGTGCCCTCTTCTGGCCTGCAGACATACACACAGACAGAATATTGTATACATAATAAATAAATAAATATTTTTTAAAAAAAGAGAAACTGAGGAATCCTCTTGAATTGCATTACAGTCTAGTGTTATGTCCTGAGTGTGAAACCCTGAAGTGTAAACAGTTTCACTTGTCTTTATCTCTGTCTTCATAGGAATTAACAGTCAGAGCGAGTTGAGGGCTGTCCAGGATGGAAGGTCACGTGAAGCCCTTTCCTGCTGGCACATCTGGCAGCGGGTCATGGACGACTTAAGCAGGTGTCAGGACTCCATGGTGACTAGCATGCAGTTACAGGGTGACTCCCCCTGTCTGGGCGGGAGATTGTCATCTGCACATGTTTCTGAAGATGAGAACTATACCCAGAGTCATAAGGCAAAGGTTCCCGCTGATACTGGAAGGCTCCCACTTCCAACGTTGAGAGCCCAGGGTTCTTGGCAAAAAGTTTTCCTGACTGAGCCACAGAGTCCTAAGAATGGATACCAACCGATTTCCACAAGAAGTGAACGGGGTCAGAGTAAACAGGATATGCACTCTGTAGGTCGGATTTCGCGTTCCCTCAGTGATCACAGAGTACACAAAAGTAAAGATGGTCACAGCCCCAGTGGTTGTGTGAGAGAGAACATAAAGGCGGCAACCTTTGATCAGAATAGAACCATTCAGGCTGGACAGAAAAATAATGATCTCTCCAGCTTTGACCCCCACAAACGGTCAGACCCGAGAGAGAGGTCTTGCACATGTGTGGAATGTGGGAAAGGTTTCCGTTATAGCGCAGATGGTTGTGTTCGTCAGCGAGGTCACACGGGAGAAAGACATCAGGGACTTGGCCATGATCCGCATCCCCACATCCCTCAGGAGGTCCCTGCGGCGGTGAAACCATACGAATGTGAGCGATGCGGCAAACTCTTCCGCTGTAGATCTGCACTTAATGTTCATTTTAAAGTCCACACCAGGGAGAGACCGTATGTTTGTGAGGCGTGTGGGAGCGCCTTCAGCCAGGCCTCCCACCTTCAGGACCATCAGAGACTCCACACCGGGGAGAAGCCATTCAAATGTGACGCGTGCGGCAAGAGCTTCAGTCGGAATTCACACCTTCGGTCCCATCAGAGAGTACACACAGGTGAGAAACCCTACAAATGCGAGGAGTGCGGGAAGAGCTTCATTTGCAGCTCAAATCTCTACATCCATCAGAGAGTCCACACCGGAGAAAAGCCCTATAAGTGTGTGGATTGTGGGAAAGAGTTTAGTCGCCCTTCGAGTCTCCAGGCCCATCAGGGCATACATACTGGAGAGAAATCCTATGTTTGTACTGTGTGCGGGAAAGGCTACACCCTGAATTCAAACCTTCAAGTCCATCTGCGCGTCCACACCGGAGAGAAGCCATACAAGTGCGACGTGTGTGGGAAAGTCTTCAGCCGTTCTTCACAACTACAGTCTCATCAGAGGGTTCACACAGGGGAGAAACCTTACAAGTGTGAGGTTTGCGGTAAGAGCTTTGGTTGGCGGTCAAATCTTCTAATTCATCACCGAATCCACAGCAGTGATAGGGCTTCTAAGAACACGAGAGACGGCAAAAACATCAGGGAATCCGTTCAGGAAAAACATTCTGTAAAATAATGTTTTGAAAGATTTGCGTCCTGTGCATTTTTTGTTGCTTTCGATTACATTTTAAAACAATTTAGACCCAGAGATGGCTTAGTAGGAAAAGCACTTGTTGCTCTTGCAAAGGATCCATTTCCCGGAACTCATGGTGGTTCACAACCAGTTTTTTTTTTTTTTTTTTTTTTTTGAGACAAGGCTTCTCTGTAGCTTTGGAACCTGTCCTGGAACTAGCTCTTGTAGACCAGGCTGGCCTCAAACTCGCAGAGATCCGCCTGCCTCTGCCTCCCAAGTGCTGGGATTAAAGGTGTGCGCCACCACCGCCCGGGGGCTGCACAATCATTTTTTAACCTTAGTTCCAGAAGATCCAATATATGGTGCACATACATGCATGTAGGCAAAGAGTTCATACACATAAGTAAAACTTATCTCAAAGACAATTTAACATGTTTGGGGACACACACATGCCAGTGGAGGCACACCATAGCATATGTGTGGAGAGCAGAGGGCATCTTTTGGGGAACCAGGGATCAAACTCAGGATGTCAGACTTGGTGGCAAGCACCTTTGCCCACTGAATCATTTCACTGGCCTGTTGTGTGAATTCTTTTAATTTTTCTAAAGAAAGTGTAATTGTTTTATTCAGGTTAGTGTTTCTGCTCCTCACATCCCAGTGTTTCCAGGCACTCTGTTAATTACCCTGAGAAGGTTTTGGTTGCAACCCTGACGTCTTCGAGTGTCACAAGAACTTTGGGAAGGGTGACCTACCAGGGCATTTTGGAAGTGCCACAGTATCTGTTATAAAAGGAAAAGGGCTGCTGGATTGGCATAAATCTTGTGCTGAGTACTGAAAAGATTTTTTTTAAGCAAATGGGGGGGTGTACTTTTGAAGCTTGAGATGTTTCTGTTTGGAACAGGAACCCTAATAGCCTTTAAAACGGCAACAGCCAAAATCTATAAAAACCCCCTTTGGGCTCGGGGATGTGTCAGTGTTAGATCCTGGGTACAATCCCCATTGTGGACTAAACAGAAAGCTGTCAACTGCGGTATCCACTTGTCTTGTTATGCTTAGTATCTGTCCTTCCCCCCCATCCTTTGCTGTCAAGTTGGGCCCTGTCTTCTTGGATTTTGTGTTTTGTTTGCATTATGCTTTATAGATTCAATTATTCTTTCTGATGGTGAATTTTGTTACCCTGGCGATAGCAAGATGCTTCATACTGCGCCATGGATTCTTCGGCACAGGATGGAGTAGATGGGAAATGACTCCAGACTCATGTATGGGACACGTGATCCCAAGTTACTGAAACTTTGGGAATGGGGCCTCGAGGGCAGACCTTCGCTTCTGGTGCTGGCTTTCCTTCTCTGCTTCTCGGACCAGTCACCAAGTGGGAGACTGCATTTATAGATGCCCAAGACAGAGCTGTTCCCAACCCGCCTTTCGAACCACGATGAGCTGATGTCCCTTTAAAACTTGGCTGGTCCCTACCCCCCGTCCCCCACTCCAAAAAAAAAAAAAACTCCAAAACAAAAACAAAAAAACCCATAACCTCTCCTAATGTTATTTTTGTCGGGTATTTTGTCCCAGAGATCTCCAAAACAATACAAACTACCTAATAGTTCAGGGAATGACGAACACTTATCCCAAGGGTCTACGATCTTTCTTTGTGAGGCGGATAAAGTGATCGGAAGATGAAGGGACTTCTGGGAGCTGTAGTCCGAAAGCTCCCAGAGGGCTTTCCTTGCAGTGGGGTAATTCTGGGAAGTGTGTCCCAAAACTCTTCGGGGAGGGCGGGCGCTTGTTCTTCCGATGGCTTCCGGGAAGTGTAGTTCAGGAGCTAGAATTAGTCAAGCCGTGTTCGCCCATGGAGAGCAAGGCCGCCGTTCTCTTTCGGACGAGGAAGGCGAGTGCATCCCGCATCCATCACAGCCCCTTTCAAGTCTTTTTAGCCTGCGAAACGACGCTCCTGGAGCCCGGAAATGCGAAACCGGAAGTTCAATTCTCATTTCTCCCCCGTCCCCCCCCCCCCGCCTCTCAGCATCTCCCGTTGTGGCTGGGTTGCCGCGCAGTTAGGATCTAATGGGGACAGATTAGCCAGCCTCCCTTTGTTTGGTCCCAACCGTGTCCTCGGGCGTCCTCCTCCTGGGAGCCCGTGACGAGAGCCATCCTTGGCTGTGGGAAAGTCTCCCCGCGTCCTTTCCCTAACGCATCTCCAAGGAAGGAGGGACTTGTTACAGCCGTCACTGCCCCAGGTACTGCGCCAAAGGCGCTATTCTGTTGGGGTGTCCCTTCAGTTCATCTGGGTCCCTTGACCCGGGAAATTGGCCACCAGAAACATAATCACATTTAATCTGTTCAAAAGATTTTTTTTTTTTTAGTGCGTGTTTCGGGGCGGGGGGAGAGAGGGAGGAGAGAGAGAGAGAGAGAGAGAGGGAGAGGAAGAGAGAGGAGAGAGGAGAACGAGAACGCAGGTAGAGAGGAGAGAACGAGAACGCACGGGTGCTTGAGGAAGCTAGTAGTAGAGGCCAACAGATCCCTAGAGTACAGGTTCCAGGCAGTTTTTTTTTTTTTTTTTAAGTGCGTGTTGGGTGGGCGGGGGGGAGCGGGAAAGAGATAGAGTTCCAGGCGTTTGTAGTGCTGTCATGGGTGCTGGAGACTAACTCTGCTCTTCTGGAAGGCCTGCAAGTGCTCTTAACGCCCGAGGCATTGTCCCCCCCAGGTGTAACCCAGGTGGCCTCAGATTCACTGTGCAGCCAAAGACAACCTCTTACTTGTCATCTTTCTGCCTCCACCTCCCCAGTGCTGGGATTACAGGTGAGTCTCCACACTTCGTTTAGTAGGCCTTGTGTAATTAGAAAGAATACAGCTGGCATTTCTTTTTAAGCCTATGATCAGTCGTCTCGTTAAAACGTCTCGTTAATACGTATTTATATGAGGATTGCTTGAGTTCAAGTACAAAGCCACTTCTTAAATTGAAATGATTAGGAAAATAACCTCCCCCTCTGTATTACATACATCTTTATATATACATGTTAAAAGATTTATTTATTGTGTATATAGTGTTCTGCCTGCATGTACACCTGCAGGCAGAAGAGGGCACCAGATCTCATTATGTATGGTTATGAGCCCCCATGTGGTTGCTCAGAATGGAACCTAGGACTTTTGGAAGAATGGGTCAGTGCCCTTAACCATTGAGCCATCTCTCCAGCCCCATGTATATATGTTTTTAACTTGCCAGGTCCTGCATTGCCTCCTCTTGTTCACCTTTCATGTCTTAGTTTTATCCTTTAGTTACCGTCAGTTGATGTGGAATTTATGTTGTCTGTGTCATTCTTATACAAACTGATATCTAGGGCTGGGGAGGTGGTTCCAGGGTTAAAGTGATCCAGAAACCCTTGTAAATGTCAGGTGAGCTTAGCCTTAGGCAGCTGAGATGGGATCCCCAGAGCAAACTGCCTAGCCAGAGTTCCCTCATCAGTGAGCTCTGGGTTTGATTGAGAGACCCTACCTCTCAGTGAATGAATGAGACGGAAAAGGAAGGTTGATTCTTGACTTCAGCCTCAGGCCTCCACATCCATGGGTGCCCATACATGCTGGGTGTTGTGTGTTGTGGGGTGTTCCAAGGAGAGTCACTCCAGAATGTAATTTTAGGCTCGCTGGCCGCAGGGAGGAATGGTTTTTGTGAACTTGACCTCAAACCTTCGGTCAGAAGTATATTTGTTAATTGACACACAAAGGTTGTGTTTGGATTACAACAAATTCCTCATACCAAGGTCTCTTTGACCTACTTATGCTCGCTGAAGGAAACCATCAGACCCCTGCAGCCTTAGTCCTTATTGTGTACTGTTCGCAGTACCCAGTAATTCAAGTTGCTCCAGGTGTGCCTGGATAGTCTGGAGACCAAAGTCATGCAGCAGATGGAAAATCAACTCCGTAAACCATAGAAAACAATCCCTGTGCTCTGCAGTAGTTTCCTCAAGGTCTAGGAACCTCCAACAAGCACTAATGCATTGTACTCCTACCCTAGACCAGTAAGAAACAGCGGTTACGTTCTAATGTTACCCTAAAGATAATGACTCTGCTAGATTCCTGCTATACACACATGCAAAAATATCCCTACACGTGCACATCATACACACTGGAAAAATGGGGGATGGTTACTTATTGCAGAAATATAAAGCTGAATCAGCATGTATTCCCATTCTGAAAAACACAGAGAATACAAAGATAATTAAAATTTGACAGTGTCTTTTTAACTGTCAGTGAGGTCTGAATCCAAGGCCTTGTGCTTGGGAGGCAGATCAGTCTATCACTGAGCTAACTTCCCAACCTCCCAACAGTGTCTTTCTTGTTTTAAATTGTGTCTTAGGGGCTTAGGTTACAGGCCTGTCTTTTATCAGAACCACAGTCATACTTTGTCGTTATAAGTGGCCCAATGTCATGGTGAAAGCCTTTGGTTACAGCACTGGGGAGGTCAATTTCTTTGACTTCATGGCCTGTTTGGTCTATATAACTAGTTCCAAGCCAGCCGGGATACTGAGTTACTGTCTCCAAGAAAACAAAACACCAAAGGTACTGAATAGATGCATGTTGTTTTCCCTTAACCTTTTGCAGTCCATTTTTTTTCAGGTTCATATCTGTTTCCTTCATTTTTTTGTTCAGCTAATAAAATGATGCCTTTTAGATACCAGTGTCAATAAAATATTATTCTAGGGTAAAAATATTTAGTTAAGGTATTTTAGGTCAGAATTAGGCTTTTTAGAAATTAAAGGTGACTTTCATAGGAGCACACTGTATATATAATTTATGTTGCAAAATATCTGCTTTTTTTTCTCATAAGAAAAGGGATTTCCTAGTCTTTAAAAACATTTTGATTTTATATTGTTTTAAGTATGTAAGTACTTTGCCTGAATCTAAATGTGTATACTGTGTGTGTACCTGGTACCCGCAGAGGCCAACAGAGGGCGTTGGATCCCTTGGACTGGAATTGCATGCAGTTGTGAACTGCTATGTAGGTGCTGGAAATAGAACCCAGGTCCTTTGCAAGCAGCAACTCAAATCTCCATCCCCTCTTCTTATAACTTTCCCTGCGCTCTTTAGTTCTTGGCCCCCTGTGAGGCAGGCAGAAATGACGCTGTGGGAAAAGTGAGACACAAAGGTTTTCTAACATTCCCTGTGTTGAGATGTAAGTAGTACTTCCAGAAATGGAGCCAGGCATTTGGATCCTACTTCCCTTTTCTTTCCCATCATTCATTTGCTCATCAGCTGAACATTGTTTCCTGACCCTCATGTCCCCCCATTCCCAGAATCTGAAACTCCATGGTAGGAATAAGGAACTTGGTTGTATAGTTTGTTCACTACCCAGATGAGCTAAGGGGTTTGCTAGTCGTTGAAATCCAGTGTGTGCTTCTGGTTTCTGAGCTGTGTGTGGTGGCGTGTGTCTGGAAGCAGGAGGGTCAGTGTTTCATCTGGGCTAATGACAGTTCTGACATTTGTTTCATGGCTTCTCCATCTTTCCTTAGTTATGCCTTCTCAGGACAGTGACCTTCCTCCAAAGGAACAAGAGAAAATGGCTGAATTTCAGGTCAGGCATGTCCCAGTAATTTTATATTGCATTTTGTCTTTTTCGGGGACTGAGGTGTTATAGAAAACGAGATCTTTGAGTCTGAGTTTGGTGCTCTGTGTGTTATCATTTGTTACCGATTTACAAAATTGTTGAGAAAAAGAACTTGTTACTTTGGTTATGATATAGCTATTTGTGGGGCTGGAGCTGGATAGAGTGCTTGCTTAGTGCCCCTACAGCCCTGGCTTTGATCTCTAGCACTGTATAAACCAGGCTTGACATGCATGGCTAAAGTAAAAACCAGGCCTGGCCTGCATGGCCAAATTTCGAGTGCTGTGGGTAAAGCCAGGAGAAACAGAGGCTCAAGGTTATCTATCTTCTGTGATACTAAATTTGAGTACAACCTGGGCTGTGTGGGACCCTTTCTCACCTCGCCCTCAAGGAAGAACACATACACATACACACAGAAGGAGGAGTAGCAGAGTCAGTTTAGACTATTGTTGGGGAGGGGGAGTGAGTGCAGAACAACTATTGGCTCAGGCTACTTGGACCCCTGAGTCTGCAGCACCCATGTGACCATGTCCTCTCTGCTTCTCCTCTTCCATGGGAGCTGGATCAAAGTGACTTTTGTTTGATGTCACAGGAGGCGGTGACATTCAAGGATTTGGCATTGGTGTTTACTACAGAAGAACTGGGGCTGCTGAACCTCATGCAGAGGAAGCTGTACAAAGACGTGATGCTGGAGAACTTCAAGAACCTGGTTGCTGTGGGTGAGGATGGGTGTCCTGTGACACCGAACCTCAGCCTCCCAGAGACTCTCTGTCCTCAGATGCTCAAGGCTCTGGATCATTTGAAAAGATTCCCTAGGACAAAAGGGATTTTTCTGATGTTTCTGCTCAGTCAAAATCTTTTTAAACCACCGATTCTCAGCTAGATTTTCTGTTAGAGAACATTCGGCAATGTCTGGACTCATGTAACAGGTGGAGTTTTCCTGTCCCTGGAGCCACTTCCACATTACCACACAGGCTTAATATTATTTATAAATGCTAGGCCAATAGCCCAGGCTTGTTACTACCTAACTCTTAGATTTAAATTAATCCTTATTTCTTACCTATGCTTTGCCACATGGCTTATGGCTTGTTACCGCATTTTCTATATGTCTTGCTTCCTCCACAGCTGACTGGCTTCTCCTTGACTCCACCCTTCTTCATTCCAGTATCCTCTGTTTGATTGTCCCCGCCTAACATTATCATGCCTTGCTATAGGCCAGTCAGCTTCTTTATTAACCAGTGGGAGTAATACGTATTCACCGTGTGCAGAAGAATTATTCCACAGCAGACATATTTCTCACAGTTCAGGGATGGCTGCTACTAACATTTAGCAATTAGTAGCCAGGCTCAAGACAGCTCCCACAGCAGGATGATCTACCATCCAGAATGTCCATATACTGTGGGGGAGGGTAGGGGGGAGGGGAGAGGGGGGGAGACAGACGACGGACGACACACCCTGTTTCCCATGAACCACAAATGAGCAATTTAACTCAATACTTTGGATTTTTCTGAGACTAGAATACAGGGTCTTGTGTATGCTAGGTAGGAATCTGCTGTTGAGCTTTCCGGTGACCTCTAGGCAAGTGTAGTCCCACATAGTCACACTCCCAGCCCCTCACTGGGGGATTCTAGGCAGGGGCTCTGCCACTGAGCCACACCTCCAGCCCCTCACTGGGGGATTCTAGGCAGGGGCTCTGCCACTGAGCCACACCTCCAGCCCCTCACTGGGGGATTCTAGGCAGGGGCTCTGCCACTGAGCCACACCCAGGCCTCTCCTCACTGGGAGATTCTAAGCAGGTGCTCTGCTACTGAGTCATGCCTCAGTCCTGTACTTTGTCTTTCTAATTTTGCCTGTGATCCATTAATAGGTAAAGAAACAAGCATGGTGCAATATAGTAGTAGTTTCTTTTTTTCTTTAGAGACAGGGTTTCTCTGTGTAGCCCTGGCTGTTCTGGAACTTGCTTTGTAGACCAAGCTGGCTTCGAGCTCACAAAGATCTGCCTGCCTCTTCCTCCTGAGTGCTGTGATTAAAGGCATGTGCCATCACTGCTTGGCATAGATTTTCTTTGAAATAGACTAGATGAGGATAGGATGTCAGAATCTGTTCTGGAGGACCTCCTGCATCAGAGCCTGGTGGTTTCCAGTGAGGGATGCGAGAGGTTAAGACATGATGGAACAGATTCTGTCATACATGCATGGCCATGACCTTGATTTCTGTTAACTTTTGAAGTTCCCTTCAAATCTGTCTGCACATGAAGGTCATCAGTCATCCTCCTTTATCACTGTCTGCCAAAGCACCAGAGATATTAGGTGCCATCAGGAGACCATGCATGGCTGTTCCCATGGGTGCTAGGGGCCTATCTTAGTCCTCATGCTAATAGCAAGTGCAGTTAGCCTCTGAGCTGTCTGCCCAGCCCTTGGCTTCTCAGTACAATTCGTGATCAAAACATTTCTAACATTAATTACACAGGTGCTGAGGATTTTGTAATTTAGACAAAAACATGCTTCAATTTGTGTTCACCTTAAATTATTTGTTTTGTCTTTTCTTAGGGCGCTTTCCCCACAAAGCACATGTGGTGTCTCTACTGGAAGCAGAAGAAAAGCTTTGGCTGAAGGAAACAGAAGCCCAGAGAAGTAGATATTCTGGTGAGAACCCATGCTACCTGTTTCCCAGGTCCGCTCCATAGTGTATCCGTGTTGTTATTCCTGCCCACTGGCCTAACAAAGTTTGAGGGTTTTCTAACTGAAATTTGAAAGAGCCCCATTTGCATAAGTTCTAAGGAAAAAGGATGAACACACTTTTAATTAATGTCATTGTGTATTAGAGCATGGATGCATGGATAGTTTTTGTGCCCATAGCGCTCGTGGTTTTGTTTCGTGTTTCTTCATTTTTAAATTTTAAAAAATGTTAGTGTTTGTATGCCCCATGCATATGGTGTGCGTGGAGCTAGACTCCCTGTAGCTGGAATTACAGGGAGTTGTAAGTCCATTAATGTAGGTACCAGAACCCAAACTCAGGTCCTCTGGAGGATCAGCAAGTGCTTTTAAGCACTGCGCCATCTCTCCAGCTATTGTAGCACTGATGGTGCCCACCAGACAGAGTCTGTAAATGGGTTCCACCCAACACTGCGAGTCACCCTTGCTCCACATCTAGGAAGACCTGAGGAAAGGACAAGTGATGTTGTAAGGACAGGGTGACCTTTGCCCTGCCTGGATTCGATCTCATCCATGCCCTTAGTATGGCCTTCTCCCATAACCTGTCTCATCTCTACGACTGCTTTCTTACAGGCAGCAGGAGGGAACATGAGTCGGCGACTACTGGGAGACGTGCACTAAAACACCTTGTCCAGGAAGAGCTGTCTTGCTGGCGCATCTGGAAACAGGTTGTGCAGGAATCGACCAGGTGTTTCCAGAGGAGGCATTCTCAAGCACTGCGAGATGATTCCATTCTGGTTTCTGACAACAACGGCAATACAGGGAACCCCGAAGGAGACAGCTCCAGCTGCCTTGAACATGAAGACTTTTCAGTCTCAAGAACTCATAATTATTGCCAAAATAGCTGTCTGCAGAATTCACAGAACCAGAGCAGAAATAAGCCGGTCTGTGTGAAGTGTGACCTGTGTGTGTGTGCAGATTCGAAGAAGAAATCATCGCTTTGTAAGCAGCTTAAAAGCAACAGAGGACAGAAGCCCTACAGATGTGAGAGCTGTGGAAAGAGCTTCAGCAGTAGCAAGGGTCTCCTCATTCACTGCAGAGCTCACAAGGGAGAGAAACCTTACAAGTGTGAGGAGTGTGGGAAAGGCTTCACCCGAAATGCAGATCTTCATGTCCATTCCCGTGCTCACACCGGAGAGAAGCCCTGTATGCGTAAGGAATATGGGGAAGGCTGCCGCCAGGATTCCAGCCTTCAAGTCCATCAGAACAGCCACACTGAAGAGAAGCAATTCAAATGTGAAACTTGTGGGAAGGGGTACAGTCAGTCCTCGAGGCTTCGTGCCCACCAGAGAGTTCATACTGGAGAGAAATCATACAAATGTGAAGTGTGTGGGAAGGGCTTCCGCTATAGTTCAAATCTTAAACAACACCAAGGAACACACACTGGAAAGAAACCGTCTAAGAGTCGGGAGTGTGGGAAAGGCTTCAGTTGTGGGTCGGATCCTGCTTCTCAGAGGGTCCACTCAGAGAAGAAAGTCTACAAGTGTGAAGAGTGTGATACGAGCTTTAGTCAGCTCATGGATTATCAGTCACACCAGCAAGTTCACACTGGAGAGAAACCACACCAGTGTGAGGTGTGTGGGAAGGGCTTCAGTCGCTTATTTGGCCTTCATTCCCATCAGAGAGTTCACACTGGGGAGAAGCCATACAAGTGTGATGTGTGTGGAAAGAGCTTTAGGTACAGTTCTCAGTTCATCTACCATCAGAGATGCCACACTGGAGAGAAACCCTACAAATGTCAGGAGTGTGGGAAAGGCTTTGGCAGGAGCACAGAACTTCGCCACCATCAAAGGATGCACACAGGAGAGAAACCTCACAAATGTAAGGAGTGTGGAAAGGCCTTCAGTTTGCCCTCCAATCTTCGAGTCCATCTGAGCATTCACATGAAGGAGAAACTCTTCAAGTGTGAGGAGTGTGGGAAGGGCTTCAGCCAGCGCTCGCGTCTTCAAGCCCACCAGAGAGTTCACACTGGAGAAAAACCATACAAGTGTGTTATATGTGGAAAAGGCTTCAGTCGCTCCTCTGGCCTCCATTACCATCACAGAGTACACACTGGGGAGAAGCCATACAAGTGTGAGGTGTGTGGAAAGGGCTTTATATACAGTTCTCAGTTTACCTACCATCAGAGATACCACGCTGAAGAGAAACCTTTCAGATGTCAGGAGTGTGGGAAATTCTTTGACACCTGCATGGACCTTCGCCACCATCAGAGGGACCATTTGGGAAAGAAACCTCACAAATGTAAGGAGTGTGGAAAGGCCTTCCGTTTCCCCTCCAAGCTTCGAGTCCATCTGATTACTCACACGAAGGAGAAACTCTTCAAGTGTGAGGAGTGTGGGGAGGGCTTCAGTCAGCTCTCAAGTCTTCAAACACACCAGAGAGTTCACACTGGAGAAAAGCCGCACAGATGTGACATCTGTGGGAAAGGCTTCAGTCACGGTTCCCGCCTTCAAAACCATAAGAAAATCCACATCTAAGGAAAGCAGCAGAGCTGGTGTGGTCGCGCATGCCTGTGAACCCAGTGTTGAGGAGGCCGAGGCTGGAAGATGATAGATTTGTGGCCTGCCTTGGCTCCAGAGCATGGCACTTTCTTAACTTTTGTGGATGTGTCCATCTACTCCATTAAAACGATAATATACCGGAGTAATACCTAGAACTCATTTTTAGGGAAGGAATACAGGCAGTGGTCATCTTGGCAAGACTGAATGAATACCAGCAATCATCTTTCAGTGTACTGTGCGCCAAAAGGTACCGGGTGAACCAGCACTCACCAAGTGCTGACTTGGCTCTCTCTAACTAACAGTGGGCACTATTTTCACTAAAGCCTAAAGCTGTGGAAAATAAAACCGCTAAGACTTTCCTGCAGCTAAGGACTTAGCCTGTGCGTTCTTTTTTTCATGCAGTATGGAGGGTTGCAATGAAAAAGGCTGTACCCATAATGCATCTCTGATCATCAAAGGTAAATTGGTGTCAGCCATAACGGTATGTAAGATGTTCATGGCATCGTCGTTTTGTAATTGGTTGGCCAGCAAATGGACTTTCTGTTTTGCAGTCCAGTGGTAACTCTGCAAGCATCAAGTGAAGAGAGGCAGAATTATCTATGACCGCTGAACGTCGATCAGGGTATAAAGTGCGAAAGCTAGATGCGTGTTTTTAGAGAAACAAATGGGGCTGGAAAAGATGGCTCAGTGGGTAAAACAGCTTGCTGGACAAACATGGGAATCTGAGTTTGAATCCCCAGTACCCATGCAAAAAGCTGGGTATGGCCATGTGTAGGTCTGTAATCCTAGTGCTGTGACAAGTGGAGACAGGAGGATTGTTGGGACTTGCTGACTGACCATGTCTCTAGGCAGCAGGGACAGTGTGACAGAGCAAGACACCTAAATCATCCTCCAACCTCTAGACACATGCACATGGGCATACATACCTGTTCATGTATGCAGAACATAACATACACCACACACACAAAATACAGATGGTGGGCTGGAGAGACAGTCCAGCAGTAAGAGCATGTGCTCCTGCTTCCGCGGACCCGAGAATTGCTACCTGCCCCCACTTCCGGCGGCTCACAACCAACTGTAGCTCCAGCTCTAGAGGGCCCAGTGCTTCCGGCCTCAAGCACATTTGCACACATGTGCGCATGCTCAATTTAAAGATGAATCATTTTTAAAGGTACAGATGTATGGGCTTAGCTATCTCTAGTGAGATTTTAATCGTGTACTTTAAACTTTTTGAAATCTAGAACTTTTAGAAAAACTATAAAAACCATATACAAATTTATACCCTTCACCCAGATTTGCCAGTTAAATTGCCTAATCATCGTTCTCCCGATACATGAATTTGTGCACACTCAAACACTGCCACCTACATATACAACTGTTCAGATGTCTCATCTCTTACTTCACATACTTAAGTGTGTTTTCCTTAAGCAGCTGTAATATAATATTCAACCAAGTCGGATATTGATATACAACACTGTACAGCCAAAATAGCTTATTTAAATGTCACCAGTTGTCCCGGCTGGCACAATATAGTGTGTACTGATTCTAATGGAGTAGTTACACTGGGCACCTTTATTCTGAACCTCCCTGTTGTATCAGTGTGGGTTCACGCGGGTCCGTGAGGAGAAGACACAGAGGTACTCTAAGGATGAATTTAGCCTTGTCAGCTGCAGGGCCCAGCCTATGGCCGGCTGACTCACTGCCACTTTGATGTTGTAGAATACTGTTTTAAGCTGTGTTGCTTTTTGTAGAATATTTGTTTAATGATGTAAAGATGTGTTGCTTTTGTTTATGTTGCATTTGTTTAACTCTGTGAAGCTGTGATTCTTTACCTGTGTAAAACACCTGATGGTCTAATAAAGAACTTGAACGGCCAATAGCAAAGCAGGAGAAAGGATAGGCAGGGCTGGCAGGCAGAGAGAATATATAGAAGGAAAAATCTGGAGGAGGGGGAGGAGGAGCAAGATAGAACAAAGAGCAGGACATCAGGGCCCAGCCACGGGCCAGCCAGGCCGTTAAAGTGAAAGTGAGATACACAGAGACAGAAGGTAGGCAGGGATAATTGAAGTCAAGAAAAGCTGGCAAGAAACAAGCCAAGCTAAGGCCAGTCATTCATAAGTAAGAATAAGTCTCTTGGTGTGTGATTTTTTTTTAAGGAGCTGGGTGGTGGGCCCCCAAAGAACTAAAGAGTAATTAAAAAAAAAAAGAAAACACCAACAACATTTTGGCCTTCCAATGTGGGGCTAGAGTAAAAAATAACACGTTGCAAAGGGCCTTTTAAAAAAATATTTCTTTCTGCATATGAGTGCTCTATTTGCATGTATGCCAGCATGACAGAAGAGGGCATCAGATCCCATTATAGGTGGTTGTGAGCCATCATGTGGTTGCTGGGAATTGAACTCGGGACCTCCAAAGGAGTAGGCAGTGCTCTTAACCACTGAGCCATTTCTCCAGTCCACAGAGGGCCTTTGTATTGTTACACAGTTCACACCTTCAGCACATCAGTTTCCATATACCAAAACGTCTTGACAATGCCAATGCAAATTTTCTGTTAAGAGACATCTTGCCTCCTGCAACCAGGTTTTGCATAGACTTTCAACCTTTAGGAAACTCAGATAAGATTTAGATACTTCAAACAGAAGGTACTGGAGACAAAAGTTAACAGTTAAGGCTAGGTGCTAAGACTCCAGAATCAAGCCAAGTGTAGAAGTGAGGAACTCCCCTCACATATCCCCTTTTGTATATGCGACAATTATATTGGAAATTATGCATCCTTTTCTCTGTTTTATAGTCTTATGCAAGTAAGCCCAAACAGTTTAAAGCCAATTAAGGTTACATTGCTAGAACAAGAATAACACTTCCTAAAGCAAGAAATCCATTAAAGTGATTCACAAGGTTAAATGAGGCTATGGTATCTGCAAGGCTTTCCGTAGTATCCAATCCTTTTGTATCAGGTGACCTTTTTGTAAGTCTCCTTAATATCTTGCTGTAAATCATAAAGGATTTGAGAAGAATTAGAGTGACCCATCAAGTGCATATAACCTTTCTGCAGTCATACTTGCTATTATTGGATTTTAAAGTGTAATACAATAGGACGTTGCATCCCAATCACATTTAATTTTTCCTGTTCCTTTAATATTTCTAACTGATCTCCCAACAGTATAACAGCTCGTCTCGAATCTCTGTTTCACTGACTATCTCACTGTTTTATTTTGCTGAGTCCAAAGTTCTGTAGAATGCTCATGCCAGTCTCTGAAGAACTCAGCAGCTTGCATTTCTTCATGAAACACCACTCTAGCTGTTGCGGTAGCAGCAGTTAATGCAATATTCCCATAATAACTTCCATAACCAGTTCAATCATTCGATTTGTTCTTTTTAATATTCCCTCAGCGAACTTCTGTACCAGGATCATCATAGGTAAGTAAGTCTTGCCATGGCCTCGGCAACTTCACCAGTATCTAGATTGCTGACTTTGCTCTAAGAATGTATAAATTTTCAGAGGTTAAGTTTAAGGACATACTAGAATTAACACAGGTATGAAGGGCACAGCATTCACAAGTGATGCTGTAATTATTTGGGTGCTATTGTACAGGCCCCTTCATTAGCATGTGGGGTAATGGTACACATGCCATCAAAGGCTGGCTTTGATTTGTCTAAAAGACAAAAGTTTATTTATCATTTTAATGTTTAATTTTCCTTCCCGTACCTTAAGAGGGTGGAAGGCACTTGCCAGTTTCCACAAGTTAGTCTGAATCTAATTGGCAGATTGCAGGAGAGGACCAGACATTTCAACTCCATGCCTTCAGATAGGTTCATTAGTGGAAGAACTAATTTCTAAAGTTCCATCCAAACTATATGACTGCCATCTTAACTCACAGAATATTTTCCTTGAGGGGAGCCATAAGGACTCCAGTCAATGAGGCGTCCTTGGGAGATATTAATTAGTACATGATGCTTCTCTTTTTAAATTTTTTTAAATTAAAACTTTATTGTAAAGAATTTGCAAAAAAGAATAAAATTACATTAAAATTATCCAGACCTAAAGTCTATGCATTTTAGTAAACGCCTATGGAGCTGAGACAGGCACTCCAAAGCTGTGCAAATTAACATTGGATCTTATGCTTTCACTGGCCAATACATGTATTTATTGATTTTTATTGAGCTCTACATTCTTCTCTGCTCCCCTCCCCGCCTAACCCCTCCACTTTAGCCCTCTCCCAAGGTCCCCATGCTCCCAATTTACTCAGGAGATCTTGTCTTTTTCTACTTCCCATGCAGGCTAGATCCATGTATGTCTCTCTTAGGGCCCTCATTGTTGTCTAAGTTCTCTGGGATTGTGATTTGTGGGCTGGTTATCTTTGATTTATGTCTAAAAGTCACTTAAGAGTGAGTACATCTGATAATTGTCTTTCTGGGTCTGGGTTATCTAATTAAAAATGATGTTTTCTAGCTCCATTTATTTGCCTGCAAAATTCAAGATGTCATTTTTTTTCTGCTATGTATACTCTATTGTGTAAATGTACCACATTTTCCTTATCCATTCTTCAGTTGAGGGGCATTTTGATCGTTTTCAGCTTCTGGCTATGACAACAATGCTGCTATGAACATAATTGAGCACATGTCCTTCTGGCACAGTTGAACATCTTTTGGGTATATACCCAAAGTGGTATAATTGGGTTATGAGGAAGGTTGTTTCCTAATTTTCTGAGAAATCACCTCACTGATATCCAAAGGGGCTGTACCAGCTTGCACTCCCACCAGCAATGCAGAAGTGTTCCCTTTTCCCCACAACCTCTCCAGCATAAGTTGTCATCAGTGTTTTTGATCTTGGCCATTCTTACAGGTGGAAGATGGAATCATCTCAGAGTTGTTTTGATTTGCATTTCTCTGTTGACTAAGGATGTCGATGTTAAATTTCCTTAAGTGTCTTTCATCCTCTGTTGAGAGTTCTGTGTTTAGGTCTGTACTCCATTTTTTTTTGATTATTCTTTTGATGACCAATTTCTTGTGTTCTTTGTATATTTTGGAGATCAGCCCTCTGTCTGATGTGGGGTTGGTGAAGATCTTTTCCCATTCTGTAGGATGCCGTTTTGTCTTGTTGACTATGTCCTTTGCTTTACAGAAACTTTTCAGTTTCAGGAGGTCCCATTTATTAATTGTTTCTGTCAGTGTCTGTGCCACTGGGGTTATATTAGGAAGTGGTCTCCTGTGCCAATGCATTCAAGTGTACTTCCCACTTTCTCTTCTATGAGGTTCAGTGTGGCTGGCTTTAGGTTGAAATCTTTGATCCATTTGGATTTGAGTTTTGTGCATGGTGATAGATATGGATCTATTTTCATTCTTCTACATGTTGGTAATCCAGTTATGCCAGCACCATTTGTTAAATATGCTTTCTTTTTTCCATTTGATATTTTTTTACTTCTGTCAAAAATCAGGTGTTTGAAAGTGTGTGGATTAATATTAGGGTCTTTGATTCGGTTCCATTGGTCCTTCTGTCTGTTCTTATGCCAGTACCAGACTGTTTTCAGTACTGTAGCTCTGTAGTAGAGTGAAGTCTGGGATTGTGATGCCTACAGAAATTCTTTTATTGTACAGGATTGTTTTGGCTATCCTGGGTTTTTTACTTTCCCATATGAAGTTGAGTGTTGTTCTTTCAAGGTCTGTGAAGAATTTTGCTGGGATTTTGATGGGTATTGCATTGAATCTGTAGATTGCTTTTGGTAAGATTGCCATTTTTACTATGTTAATTCTACCTACCCAAGAACATGGGAAATCTTTCCACTTTCTGGTGTCTTCTTCAGGTTCTTTCTTCAAAGATTTAAAGTTCTTGTCATACAAGTCTTCTGCTTGTTTGGTTAGAGTTACTCCGAGATATTTTAATTTGTGGCTATTATGAAGGGTGATGTTTCTCTGATTTCTTTCTCAGCCCATTTATCATCTGTGTACAGGAGGGCTACTGATTTTTTGAGTTCATCTTGTATCTTGCTACATTACTGAAAGTGTTTATGAGTTGTAGAAGTTCCTTGGTAGAATTTTTGGGGTCACTTATGTAAACTATCATATCATCAGCAAATAGTGAGAATTTGACTTATTCTTTTCCGATTTGTATCCCCTTGATCTCCTTTTGTTGTCTTATTGCTCTAACTAGGACCTCAAGAACTATATTGAATAGGTATGGAGAGAGTGAACAACCTTGTCTCGTTCCTGGTTTTGCTTTGAGTTCTCTCCATTCAGTGTGATGTTGGCTGTTGGCTTGCTGTATATTGCCTTTATTATGTTTAGGTGTGTTCCTTGTATCCCTGCTCTCTCCAAGACCTTTGTCCTGAAGGGATGTTGTATTTTGTCGAAAACCTTTTCAGCATCTAATGAGATGATCATGTGGTTTTTATTTTTCAGTTTATTTATATGGTAGATTACTTAGACACATTTTCGTATGTTGAACTATCTCTGCATCTCTGGGATGAAGCCGACTTGATCATGGTGAATGATGGTTATGATGTGTTTTTGGATTTGATTTGCCAGTATTTTATTTAGTATTTTTGCACCAATGTTCATAAGTGAGATTGGTCTGTAATTCTCTTTCTTAGTAATGTCTTTCTGTGGTTTGGATATCAGGGTAATTGTAGCCTCATAAGAAGAGTTTGACAATGTTCCTTCTGTTTCTATTGTGTGGAACAATTTGAGGAGAATTGGTATTAGTTCTTCTTTGAAAATCTTTTAGAATTCTGAGCTAGAACCATCTGGTCCTAGACTTTTTTTGGTTGGGAGGCTTTTGATGACTGTTTCTCTTTCTTTAGCAGTTATAAGTCTGTTTAATTTGCTTACCTGATCTTTATTTAATTTTGGTAAGTGATATTTATTCAGAAAGTTGTCCATTTCCTTTAAGTTTTTCAATTTTGTGTAGTACAGGTTTTTGAAATATGACCTGATGATTTTTTGGATTTCCTCCATGTCTGTTGTTATGTCCCCCTTTTCATTTTTGATTTTGTTAAATTGGATATTCTCTTTCTCTCTGCCTTTTGGTTAGTTTGGATAAAGGTTTGTTTATTTTGTTGATTTTCTCGAAGAACTCTTTTTTCTCATTGATTCTTTGTATTGTTTTCTTTGTTTTTTTATTCTCATTGATTCTTTGTATTTTTTCTTTGTTTCTATTTTGTTTTCAGCTCTCAATTAGATTGTTTCCTACTGTCTAATTCTCTCAGGTGAATTTGCTTCTTTTTGTTCTAAAGTTTTCAAATGTTCTGTTAATCTACTAGTGTGGGATTTTTCCAGCTTCTTTATGTAGGCATTTAGTGCAATGAACTTTCCTCTTACACTGCTTTCATTGTGTCCCATAAATTTGGGTATGTTGTGTGATCGTTTTCATTGAATTTTAGGAAGTCTTTAATTTCTTCCTTTATTTCTTCCTTGACCCATTGATAATTCAGGTGAGCACTGTTTACTTCCATGTTTTTGTGGGCTTTCTGGAATTAGTATTGCTGTAGAATTCTAGTTTTAAGCCATGGTGATCTGATAAGATATATGGGATTATTTAAATTTTTTTTTGTATCTGTTGAGGTTTGTTTTGTTACCAAGTATATGGTCAATTTTTGAGAAGGTTGCATGAGGTGCTGAGAAAAAGGTATATTCTTTTCTGTTTGGGTGGAATATTCTATAGATGCCTGTTAAGTCCATTTGAGTCATAACATTTGTTAGTTCCCTTATTTCTCTGTTCAGTTTTTGTCTGACCGACCTGTCTAGCAGTGAGAGTGAAGTGTTGAAGTCTCTCACTATTAGTGTGTGGGGTTGGATGTGAGATTTAAGCTTTAGAAGTGTTTCTTTTGCATATGATTGTATTTCTGGCTTAGATGTTCAGATTTTTCTCTTGATGGATTTTTCCTGTGACTCATATGAAATGTCCTTCTTTGTCTCTTTTGATTGATTTTAGTTTGAAGTCTATTTTGTTAGATATTAAGATAGCTACACCAGCTTGTTTCTTAGGTACATTTGATTAGAATATTTTTCCCCAACCCTTTACACTGAGGTGATGTCTGTCTTTGAGGTTGAGGTGTGTTACTTGCATGCAGCAGAAAGATGGATTCTGTTTTTATATCTAATCTGTTAGCCTGTGTTTTTCTATAGGTGAGCTGAATATTTATATTAAGGGATATTAATGATCAGTGATTGCTATCTCCTGTTAATTTAGTTTTCATTGTTGGTGATGTTAATTTGTGTGTTTTCCCTTCTCTGGGATTGCTGCTGTGAGATCATCAATTGTCTGTGTTTTTGTTGATGTAGCCAACTTCCTTGGGTTGGAGTTTTCCTTCTAGTACTTTGTGTAGGGCTGGATTTGTGGGTAGGTATTTATTAAATCTGGTTTTGTCATGGAAAATCTTGTTTTTTCCATATATGGTGATTGAAAGTTTTGCTGGGTATAGTAGTCTGGGCTGGCATCTGTGGTCTCTTAATGTCTGCATAACACTTGACCAGGACCTTCTGGCTTTCATTGTCTCCAGTGAAAATTCAGGTGTAATTCTGATAGATCTGCCTTTTTATGTTATTTGGCCTTTTTCTTTTTTTACTCCTTAATATTCTTTCTTTATTCTGTATGTTTAGTGTTTTGATTATTATGTGGCGAGGGGACTTTTTTTTTTGATCCAGTCTATTTGGTTTTCTGAATGCTTTTTGCATCTTCACAGGCTTATCTCTCTTTAGCTTGGGAAAGTTTTCTTCTATGATTTTGTTAAATATATTTTCTGTGCTCTTGAGTTGAACTTCCTCTCCTTCTTCTATTTAGGTTTGACCTTTTATTGGTGTCCCATGTTTCCTGGATATTTTGTGTTAAGCGTTTGTTTGATTTAATGTTTTCTTTGGCTGTTGAGTCTATTTCCTCTATTGTATCTTCAGCGCTTGAGATTCTCTCTTCCATCTCTTGTATTATGTTTGTTTTTTCATGCTTGCATTTGTGGTTCCTGATTGAAGTTTTCTCATGATTTCTGTTTTTATAATTCCCTCAGCTTGTTTTTTTTTTTATAGTATATATTTCAGTTTTCAAGTCTTGAACAGTTTCTTTCAAAGGTTTGATTGCTTTTTCTTGATTTTCTTTAAGGGATTTGCTGATGTCTTCCAATTTTTTTTGTCTTTTCCTCCATTTCTTTGTGGGAGTTTCTCATGTCTTCTTCAAGAATCTCAAACATTATTCTTTTTTTTTAATATTTATTTATTTATTTATTATGTATACAATATTCTGTCTGTATGCCTAAAGGCCAGAAGAGGGCGCCAGGACCTTTTACAGATGGTTGTGAGCCACCATGTGGTTGCTGGGAATTGAACTCAGGACCTTTGGAATAGCAGGCAATGCGCTTAACCTCTGAGCCATCTCTCCAGCCCCCAACAAACATTATTCTTAAGTTATTTTTTAGGTCATTTTCTTTTGCTTCATCTATATTTGGTTGTTCAAGTCTTGCTGTTTTAGGGTCTCTAGATTTTATTGATGTCGTGTTGCTCTTTGTGATGTTGCATGTGTCTTACCTTATCTAATCATCTTTTCCTCTAATTGGTGTGGTTGGGGCTGTCTGTGATTCTGGTGATTAATCTTCTAGGTGCCAGGGGATCCAAGGCTCAGATGCTTGTTCATTGTGGTACAGTCAGTGCCACGGTTCTGGTTACCTCGTTGGTCACTCTGTGTTCTTGGAGGTTGCTCAGCACTCCTGGGTTTGCTCTGCTCCCTTGGAGTTTGATGTCTCAGGCCTGTTGTGGTCTAGGTTGCTGGCTCAGACCTGTTTCTGTAAATGCCCCTGGTCTGGATCCGCTCCTAAGGAGGTCCTTGGCTTGGGGGTTGGTCCTGCAAAGGTCTCTGGCCCTCATCTACTTCCTTGGAGGTCCCAGACTTGAGTGCGCCCAGACCCACAGAGGACCTGGCTCAGGCCTAGCTCCTCAGAAGTCCCAGACTTATGTTCAGATTCTCAGGGGTTCTGGCTCTGGTCTACTATTTCTAAGGTCTCAGATTCATGCCCGGACCTGCAGCAGTCTCTGTCTCTGGCACACTCACTCAGCAGTTGCTCCCCTGTTCTTGCTTCTGTGGAGTTCGCTGTCTCAGGTCTGCTCTGGCCTACATTGCTGGCTCTGACCTGTTTCTGTAAATGTACCTGGCCTGGATCCACTGCTGCAGGGATCCCTGGCTTAGGGTTGGTCCTGCAAAGTTCTCTGACTCCAGTATACTCCCTCAGAGATCCCAGACCGATGCCCAGACCCACAGAGGACCTGGCTCAGGTCTACTCCCTCAGAGGTCCCAGACTCACACCCAGACCTGCAGAGGTGTCTGGCTCCTGCCTACTCCCTCGGAGGTGCCAGACCAATGTCCAGACCCACAGAGGTCCTAACTCAGGCCTACTCCCTCGGAGGTCCCAGACTCATGCCCAGCAAGGCTTCTTACTCTTACACTGTTGCCAGTGCACCCAGATTCCTTGTTGGTAACCCTCATCTCACAAAACAATAGGTGTATGGAACTAGTAGCATTAATCTGTCATTTGAAGCCAGATTCTTGAAGCATATAAAACTTGCTATGGTAATCTCGGGTAGTATTACTATGAATAGCCATACTTGAGAGGTTACATTTAGGCACTGTGCTCCATTTCCCATGCAATAGGAATTCCCTGTACTCCCACAGTGTAATTGTCAATCACTCTACCCTCCTCCGTTGACTGAGAAGGACCTCTGTTGTCATATGGACCAGGTAGCCATGAAGATTGATTAACCACTACAGGAATATTCATATCTCCCCAACTCACTGCTGTGTTAGTTGGAGGACTGGGGATAAAAACCCAATAATTATGATCCATCCCTTCGACCTGCACTATTTCCACGGAAAGCATGGCAAGAAATAAGTTTGTAGCATTTAGAGGCTTGTGAGTCATGCGAAGAATTGTCTCACCTTTGCCACAAATTCCCCACCTGTCCCCAGGTGGGAGGTTTAGTTGTTTGCTTCAAAAGTCTCCTGTGTCTCTTTTGCAGAGGCATCTCCGCAGCTGCAGCCTCAGGGAGATTCCTCTTGCTCATGACAAATTTTTATCAATTTTGATGGGATCCGCTATTTATTATCTCCTATGGAAACATAAGCATAACAGGGTACTTCCTGGATTATCATAACACTTGGTCCCATTGTAACATCTCCCCCGTTCTCCAAGCAGATGTCATGACATCCTTGTAGTACACAGGTTGATTTAAATCAGCAATTTTTCCTTGGTCCAATGCCTTTCTGCTGCTGTTGTCTCTGTTTCATTCACATTTAGAAAATTTAAGGTTAATAAGGGATTAAGCAGCCAAGCCACTAGAGGGCTCTTACCTCTTTGAAATCTTCAGATTGAAAGAGTGGGTTCCTGTCTCATTCTGCTTTACATTCCTTTCTAGTGCTGGGATTAAAAGCATGCCCCCCCCAGACCTCTATGGTTAAATACTGTGGCTGCTGGGATTAAAGGCATGTGCAACCACTGCCTGGCCTATGTGGCTGCTTTGCACTGACTTTCAGGCAGGCTTTATTTATTAAAACACAAAGAATATACCACTATAGCTGCTGAACAATGGATTTGGAAAAAAACCCTACTGAATTGGGTCAGCCAGTATATTATAAAGATGTTGTAATGTCTTTATGGAGTCCAGCGAAAATGTTAAGATGGGGCTGAGGGTATGTTTATGTTTCTACAGGACGTAAAAGATTGTGGATCCTATCAAAACTGATAAAAATCCCATGTGAGCAAGAGTCTCTTGGATGCTTTGGTTGGTGAGATAAATGACATGCTTCTGGGGGAAAAGGATACAGAAGGCTTTTGAAGCAGACAGCTAATCCTCCCACCTGGGGTAGCTTAAGAATGCTACAAATCTGTTCCTTGCCATGCTATCTGTGGTAACTATACAAAAACAGAGCCAACTATAGATACTGGGTTTTTATTCCTAATCCTACAATTAATTTAGCAGTAAGTTGGGGGAGATTTGGATATTCTTGTGGTAGTTAATAAATCTTGGATGCCTGGTCCTTATGACAACTGAGGTCCTGCTCAGCGAATGGAGGAGGGTAAAAAGAGTACCAATTATACTTTGGGAGTACAAAGAGTTCTTGTTTGTATGGGAAATGCATTTTAATCTCTAAATATAATCTTTCAAGTATGGCTATCTATAGTTAATACTACCCAAGATTATCATCTGGGAGCATTCCTTCTGGGCTACACCTTGTCTGGAACTAATCCTAAAGGTACAACAAAGGAATGAAATTTGGCAAAGAATGTATTTCACTTAGCAGAATTTGGAAAATTAGAATATGCTTATCATACCAATGACACTTATTCTGGGTTCCAATGGGGCATTATCAGTTTCAATTTGTATCAGCTTGCCCATTTCAGCCACTGTTTCCAATAAACAGGTAATTACAGAATCAGCGTTTTCAGAACTTAAGGCAGATGTGCATTGAAATCCGGAGTATGTATCAATGGTATGATGAATATATTTTAACTTTCCAAATTCTGTTAAATAAAATATGTCCAAATTTTATTTCTTTGTGTACTTTTAGGTATACATCAGGTGTGGGTTCGTATGGTCTGTGGAAGTAAGACACAGAGATGTGTACTATGGATGATTTTTTAACCTTTCCAGCTGCGGAGGGACCAGCCTCTGGAGGACTGGTTCACTGCCATTTTCCAGTTTGTTATACAGGTCACACCTTCAGCAAGTCATTTTCCATCTACCCACACCTCTTATCCAAGCTCACCAATGCAGTTTTCTAGTGACAAAGGAGGATCAATACAGACAGATGGGTATAAGTTAACACAACTTTAATGAAAATAGCACACTCACGCAACCGGAGTTCCAGCGATGCACGACCGAACCAGAAGCGCAGCAGCTTCTGTGCGCCCGAATTTATCCGTAAACATTTGCCCGAGTCCATCCCGCCCCCAAAGGCGGGCTCTCCCTACATCTCCCCCTTTTGTCTAAATAAGACAGAACTAAACCAACTACAACTATAAACAATTATAACAAATAATAAATATAACAAACAATATTGAGAACAAAAGTTTTACCAGACACTCTATCTCAAGGAGTCTAAATGATGTAGAGAGTAATTACAATTATATAATCTTCAACTCCGTCAAAGATCTGAGAAGGGAATAAATGTTACTTAACAAATGAGAAATATCCAAAATGTGCCAAAAATGACAGAGACAACTGACTACCTGGGCAATCACCCAAATTCTAGTTTGCAATGTTGAGTCAACCAACTTTGGCTAAGGCCTAACATAACTGACATGCCATTATCAAATGCAAGGAACTTTCTTAGAATTATCCTACCCTGTCTTGGCAAGATAAGACAATCCTGTTTCATATCTTTGTCAGTAGTTGAGGATTGGGTTTTTCTTAACTCAAAGGCTGTTCTGCCAAGAAGACAAGCTCCCAGTGGAGTGTCTTTGGTGCTCAACGTTCTCTCGGGAGTAGAGTGGCGTTGCCAGGAGTAATTGTGTCTCGTAGGCACAGAATTCTAGGTTAGACTAAAGGCCATTTTTCTACAGCTCTTTAAAGAGGCTGAAGATTATACTATCTATACTAAATATAATCCTCTAGGTAACTAGAAGACCTGATTAATCTAAAAATAAACATGACAAACATATAATTCTCAATACCTATCTAACTTGAAGACTAAAAGAATAAACAATTGTGCAATATATGAAGACAATGATCTTCATCTGTAAACAATGTCATTATATATCAAATGTAAACAATGATATTACATAAATAGTATCAGAGGTAGAGATGTACATTGTAATATGGTAGATGTATCAATACAATATAAGCATACTCTTATACAAAAATAGAGGTAGGGACACTCACATTCAATATTCAATATATCAATATACAGGAAACAGTACCAATACAATTTTCTAAAAACAGTAACTCACAAATACCAATCATCCCATTCCCCCTTTATTTTTTTTGAACATACCCCTAATTTCATAAAACATCTCCCCATCCCCTCAACCTCAAACCAACCATTAAAAGATGTCCCTAACCCCGAGGGCAAACTCTGTTGGGAGAGGGGACGTCGTTCTCTAAGATTGCTTCAAGCTGACATGGGGGCGACGTTCTTCTTAGGGGCTCCTGTGAAAGCAAATGATGATAAAATTCCCTAATTAACCTTTGACCTAAGAAATTTGTAATTAGTCTCTGTGCGTTTTGAGAATGTCTGGCCAGAGTGTTGTCAAAAATGTGCACCATTTGAGATTGACTTGTGCAGTTGGTACCAAAAAACAAGTCTAATATCAGCGCTTGAAAAAAAAATATTCATGACGTCATAAAAACCAGGTTGAGTTGATGTTGTGGGGCCCCATCTTCATCCTGGAAACTTCAAAAATTACTGTAGGAACATTTGTTGTTTGTTATGGGAAATTTAAACATTAACAACAAGAACATATGCTGACATACAAAGAAAGCCCCTTCCCCTGGGAATTGCCTCAGTCCAGACTCTACCTCCAAGAAAGCCCACCAAATGATGACCCCTCCCCAGAGATGCTCAAGACCATTCCCACAGGCTATTTAAACTACCCCTCAGAGAACAAACGTGGTTTTCCAGTCTTCCTTCCCTGTCTCCTCTCTGGGAGGCTGGAAGGCCACCCGGGAGCAATGGTATCCATCAAACCTGGGCTTTTTCTAGTTCAGTTTGAGTTGGTCTGATTTGGATTATTAAGTCAGTGGAGAGGTTTATTGGGCCACAAAAACTTTTCATCAAATGCATTTAATCACTGAGCTATTTACCCAATCCCTATTGGTTTATTTTTTATTGTTGTTCCTTTATTGCTTTATTGTAGAGACAAGGTCTTGCTTTGTAGTCTTGGCTATCCTGGAACTTGCTACATACATTAGTCTGACCTTGAACTCATATAGATAATATAGCATGCCCTTGTCTATGCCTCTGAAGTGTTAGCATTTCATACATGAGCACTGTGTCTCCATCACCCTGCCCCTCACTCCAACTCCTCCCATTTCCCCTCTCCATCTCAAATTCATGACCTCTTCTTTAATCACTGTTGCACAATCCACTTTTAAAATTACTATTATTATTATTATGTCTGTATGTGCATGTATGCATGCTCATGTGAATGCAGGTGCCCACAGAGGCCAGAAGCACTAGAGTCACCAGGAACTGGAGTTGTAGGCAGCTGAAACCTGCCACATGTGTGCACTGGGAACCAAACTTTGGTCCTTTTTAAAAAGAGTAGTACCAGATCTCAACTGCTGTGCCATCTCTTTGGTCCCCGGGGCCCTGTCTTAAAAGAAAAAAGCAGGTCTGATCACATCTCCACCCTTTGATTTTTGGGATAAGAGTTTTATCCCAAGCTCTTGGTGGGCAGGTCACACTGGTGGGTCACTGTTGAGGACCAGCTCAGACAAACCATTTCTCATACCAGAGTGGAGGCGTGGGAATAATTGAGGCACAGTTCACACGACAATATCGGGAGGGAGTCTCAGGGTTCATTCAAATCCTGGCGATCACCCGCATTTATTCTCCAAACAGTTTTATATCAAAACGTAAGCTGAGGTGGAAGTTCATTAGCATTCTGCTTCCTATGTAGCAGAGAGAATGACTTAGGTCACATCCATACCTATGCCTCTTCTGTTACATAGACTGAAAACCACCTCTTCCCCAGGTGACCTCCTAAATTACAATAGACATGTTGTAGGGAAGAGGGCTCCTAGTTTGTCCTGGCCGCCTAGCTAGCTTACACCGAAATAACCACACAGAAACCGTATTAATTAAAACATTGTTTAGCCATTAGCTCTAACTTTTATTGGCTAACTCTTACATATTAGTTTAACCCATCTCCATGAATCTGTGTATTGCCACGTAGTAGTGGCTTACTGGAGATTCTAACCAGTATCCATCTCTGGCAGAGGATCCATAGCTTCTCTCTCCCGACTCTGCTTTTTTCCTCCCAGAATTCAGTTCTGTCTTTCTGCCTACCTAAGTTCTGCCCTATCAGGCCCAAAGAAGTTTCTTTATTCATTAACCAATAAAAACAACACACAAACAAAAAGAATTCCTACACCATAGAAGGAGCAGAATGACATTAGCATATCCTGACCACTTGCTTAGGATGGTGTCAGGTTGTCCCACTATCAAAGGCTAGGTGACCACCTTCTGTGTGGAAGGTGAAACTGTGCCTTGCAGGCTGCTCAGAATTCTGACAATGTAGGATTATCGGCCTGTATAATCTGGCCCCTACAGGTCACTTATGATATCCAGTCCCCATGTGTTTTATCTTATGATCTTGGTGCATCTGGACTGTTGCTGACACTTCAGCTTCATGCCTGGCTGAAGCTCAGATGTGTGTGGTGACATTTTGTTTGTGCTGTAACAAATAAAGATGCACTAGTTAGCCATAGAGGCAGTGGAGACAGAGGCAGAAGGATCTCTGTGAGTTCAAGGCTACCCTGGGCTATGTGAGTCTGAATTAGCCTAAAGGAGAAACAGAGTTCATACCTTTGATCCCAGCACTAGGGAGGTGGAGACAGAAGTGATATGGCTGGGCAGAGAGAGGAATATAAAGCGGGAGGAGACAGGAGCTCGGGGCATTTAGTTTGAGGAGTCTTAGGGACAGGATCACCCTTTGATCTGAGAATTCAGTAGAGGTAAGACCGAGTGGTTGGCTGCTCTGCTTCTCTGATCTTTAGCATTAGTCCCCATTTCTGACTCTGGGTTTTATTTTTAAGACCAATTAGAATGTGCACTACACAAGCACCTTCTCTCTGCCCTCTGGTTTAGCTTTGTTGTTCTCATAGGACTTAGATCTGTCTGAAGTAACAAATATAGCCACCTGTTCATCTGTATTTTATAAAATTTGCACACACATGATGAGATGTTTGGGAAATGAGGCTCATTTCTAGACTTATTATGTTCCACATATATCTGTAGATAGCCTGAAAATAATCTTTTTTGTTTTCTGTTTTTTGAGACAGGATTTCTCTGTGTAATGGCTCTGGCTGTCTTGTAACTCACTCTATAGACCAGGATGGCCTCGAACTCACAGAGATCATTAGCTGGGATTAAAGGCTTGCACCACCACTGCCTGGCTGAAGATAATCTTAAGCAATATTTTACTTACATCCAGTTCTTAAACCTGATCAGTAATATGCAGTTACATGTGGAATTACTTACTCACTTGAGGCCTTCTGTCAGAACTCAAGAAGCTTCAGTTTTGGGGGTACTTTGAATTTTGGGGTTAGAGATACTCAGCTTGTACTAAATCGTATGGTAAGAAATTAGACTTCTAAGTTGGGCATCCGTAGTGCGAATCTGAATCCCAGTGCTTTGGAGGTGGAGGCAGAAAGGTCAGATATTTGGGATTATCCATGCTACATAGTAGTTTGAGACACCCTGTGCCAAAATACAGAAAGCAAACAAACCAAAGGAGAAAAAGAAATTGGCCCTTGCTCATGGTCAGTGGGAGCCATGGATACTTCCACTATGGGAATGAGGGATGTGTCATGGTACAGTGTTCGCTTGTGCCACCATTACCAAATATCACAGTGGCTCAGAAACTAGAAACATTTCTTCTCATAATTCTAGAGGCAAAGGTCCAAGGTTCAGGTCAAGGTGGGGGCAGGTTTGGTCTCCTCTCTCCTTTGTTGCCTTCTCTGTTTCCTCTCATGACCTTTCTTCTCACTTTGAGACAGGGTTTTACTGCCCAGCCCTGGCATGGAACATGTGTGGAGACTGGGCTGGTGTTGACTTCACTGGGATCCACCTGCCTCTGCCTCTCAGGTGTTGAAATTCAAAGTGTGCACTAGCACTCAATGATCTCATGACTCTTCCTATGCATAACCTGCATTTGCATACATATTTCACTAGATATAAGCTCCCCAAAGGCAAGAGATAACATAAGTGCTTGTGGAATAGTGAAGGAATGTGTGTGAGCACCGAGTGGGATAACCTGGGATAACTCTCTAAACTGCCACTGATTGGGTGGAGTCAATCACAGAAATATTGGCTCATCTTCTGGAGATCAAAGTTCAAGATTCAGGTGTCCTCAAGGTTGGGGGATCTTCTTTTATCATTCCATACTGGGAAATGAACCTGGAGCCTTGAACATACTTGATGAATACTCTACCACTGAGCCACACCCCAGCCCCTCACTGGGGGATTCTAGGCAGGGGCTCTACCACTGAGCCACACCCCAGGCCCCTCACTGGGGGATTCTAGTCAGGTGCTTTGCTGCTGAGGTCAATCCCCAGTTCACCATGGTGGAGAAGGTATGCTAGCCAGGTAGCTTCAGAGTAGTGTGTGTCATAAGAGCATTGACAGCTGGTTACATCTACCAGAATATAACAATCAGGAAGCAAAGAGAGACATGGGCCATTCTAAAGGTCCCATTGAAAAACCCTCGTTTTCAAGGGTGGTGGGAGAAATCCCCCAGTCTCAATAATTCAGGCCAACAGATGCAATCAGCATGAGGTGTCTTTATTGATTACACAGTCGCCTGTGGGTGCAACAGCAGCTTATGCCAACTGAGCACCCTGGGCAAATTCAAACAGCCATATTTATAGGAAAAAATGATTACATAAGAGGGTAGTATAGCATAAGCATTTCATTGGCTCTTAAATTGACAGGCTTAGCTCATCCTGGGAATGGCCCCATGTCTATTCTCGAATTTCCCCGAAAAACCATAAAGACAGATAAAACACCCTGCAGCAAGTTGACAGTTTAGATAGAATGTCTCGGGTGTGGAGTATTCCCTCTCCTTAGCCTAGTCAGTGAGTCTGCAACCCATAGATATCCAGTTTTAGCATCGGCTGCGCCCAGGGGCCCAGCTAAA
Organism: Microtus agrestis; assembly: GCA_902806775.1. Taxonomy (NCBI): domain Eukaryota; kingdom Metazoa; phylum Chordata; class Mammalia; order Rodentia; family Cricetidae; genus Microtus; species Microtus agrestis. The sequence goes on from CADCXT010002393.1 coordinate 1,207,625, forward strand.
TTTTCAGCAGAGTTTAACATAGTACATGGGCACGGGAGTCTTTCAAGTATGGGGGTTCTTTCACCATAAGTTTCCAAAACAACAACACCAGCTTGAGGCCAAATGTCCAAACATATGAGCTTGTGGAGGACCCTCCCAGCAAGCCTGACCTGAGGCTGAGGGCCGGGAGTTCAGACATTTTATGCACAACAGCCTCCTGGGATCCTGGGAGGGTAGAGGCCAAAGACAGCAAACAGGACACTTAGTGCCCCATGACCTCAGCCATATTTCTCATTTACACACACCTTTGCTATTTACAAAGGAAAGTTGCCTCCTGTCAGCTTTCCACCCTGCAGCTGTTCCACCTACACAGTGCTTCTAGAAGGTGAAATGAACACTCTGACCCACTTTCACAGCGAGTCTCAGACAGGCGTGGGCGTGCACACCTGCAGTGCCAGCACTTGGGAGGCTGAGGCAGGAGGCTTGCTGTGGGTTTCAGCTCAACCTAAACTCCATAATGAGTTCCAGGCCAGGCAGAAATATATAACAAAACCTTGTCTCGAAGCAAAGTCAAACAGGGCCAGGTGAGGTGGTTCGATGGGTAGAGGCACCTGCGACCAGGCCTGACAACCTGAGTTGGATCCCCAGAACTCACATGTCAAAGGAGAGAAACATCTTCTGTAGCTAGCTGTCTTTTGACCTCCACCTGCATGCTGTGGCAGGTATCATCCCCACTTCCACTACAAATAAACGAGATATCAGGAAATAGCAGAATCTCCCTTCCCCCAAGTCAAAAACCTCAGCGAGTCTCCTAAGTGGAAGAGTACTTTATGTAGGGCCTTCTGGATTGGATGGGCACTCAGTATTTCTTCCCAGAATGGCATGGTTTCCTCACAGTCGGGAGGCTGCACAGCCCTCTTGAAGCTGTAATAATGCATGTGGACGACCATGGATTGACTATCCACAATCCCTGTCCACAACTCCTGCCTCACCTCAGTATATCACCTGCCCTTGGTTCCCGCTGTTCAATGTGGAAAAGGAGACAAGCGCCGCCCCCCGAGCCCATTTTTCCTGTTTCCCCTTCTACCCTTTTGCTGGGGCATGTGCTTTCTGGAGGAGTCACCAACCCATACTTGTAGTTTCTGTGTCAGCAGATTCAAACAAGAACAGTTAAAAAAAAACAATTAAAGATCTGCATCTGCGCACACACTCACACACACATAATATACATATATATGCAAGTCTGTCTATATAGGCAAATCTAAAATTTTATGTAGAAAATGCTCCTGCCTCTTTGCTGCCAGACCATCATAGGTCACATGCACGATCCTGTGATCTTATTCTGGGTTACTATTGCTGTGATGAAACACTACATGACATGCCAAGGTCTCAAGGATATGATTGCATGTCACACCATGGGAGAATATGAGAAAGTAGCAAGTGGGTGTGTGGGGAAGAGGCCAAACATCTGGGATGGCCTTGTGTTATAACAGCCTGTTTCTGCAACAAGTAATCCAGCCCTGAGAGGCCTAATTTAGTCTCCTGAGAGAAACACTTATCTCCTCTTCCTCCTTCTCCTTTGTCTTTCCTTTCTTCCTGCTGTCTGTCAAAAGTATTTATTTTTATTAATGTGTCTATGTGTGGGTATATGCACCTGTGTGCAGGTGCCTATAGAGGCCAGAAGAGGGCACCAGATCTCCTGGAGCTGGAGTTACAGGCAGCTGTGAGCTGCCAGGCATGGTTGCTGAGGACCGAGCTCAGGCCTTCTGGAAGGGGAGTTCACCCTCTTAATCACTAAGCCATCTCTCCTCTGCTTGTCTTTGATACAAGGCCTTGGACTCATGATGTAGTTTAGCTGGTCTTTAACTTAAGTCAACTCTCCTGTGGTAGCCTTGTCAGTGCTGGGACTATAGATATAGGCCACCACACTCCGTTATTATTCTGTTTTTGAAGGTGGGAGCTGCCATGACCTAATTTATTCTCATTTATATTCTTCTTCCCCCTCTTTCTCTCTTTTCATCCTTCTGTTTCTTCCTCTCTCAGAAACTGAGGCTCCAACTTCATATTTCAATTTACAGCAGAAGCTTTTTCAGTTCACACCCAACCAAAAAGGAATTAGTTTGTATATTGTGCATGAAAGCAAAGCACTACACAGCTGGTGAGACTGAGGGTGTGCTGGAGCCTGCTCCTGCTCCATCAAATCAGTCAGGGTACCTGAAAGTGGGCACAAGGTTGAGGAAATGGCAGATTGAAAGAAACTGAGGCAGAAACACAGGACAGATTCGGGAGGTCTGTCAGCAAATACTGCCCAGCCCAGAGTTCATTTCAGTACTTGCTTTTAGACATATTAAAGGCAGAAGGCAGAACAAAAAACAGCATTATCAGATAACTGCCTCCCTGCACTGTCCTTGGGAGAAAGTGCAAGCAGGCTCGCTATCTATCATGTGAGTCCTGCTAGCAGCAAGCAGTTTCTTTTTCTATCTGGATGTGCCTTCGGCTGACATATTCACCAGCCTGTGTTTTCTAAGACAATGTGCTATTTCTCATGGGCAAAATGCTTTATCGCATGGGCTTAATCAGAACATTCTCCTAGCTCTTCAGGGAGACTGAAACAGGGACTCAGTTGACTTATAAGTCAGAATAGACTCCAGTTGGTAGCTGAGTCACATCTGGTCCCCACAGGTTTGGTGTCAAAGACCGCTTCAAGTCCCCTCAAGTGCAGGTTGAGAGCGGGTTGGTGACAAGGGAGCCAACCATAGCCCCACTCTCCACAGCCGCTCCACTGCTGTGCTAACTCAGGGACTCTCTTCCTCTACTTGCCTCCTCCTCTCTCTAAGATTTAGTTATTTACATTTTATTAGGTCTGCTTGTTTTAGTTTATGTGTGTGTTGTTGCATATATTATGCACACTGTATGCATACCTGGTTTCCTAGGAAGTCAGAAGTGGGCACGGGATCTCCAGAAACTGGAGTTATGGATGCTGTGAACTATCGTGTGGGAGCTGAGAATTGAAGCTGGGTCTTCTGCAAGAGCAGCCAGTGTTCTTAACCACTGAGCCAGTTCTCTAGCTCCTTGTTTTAAATTATCTGTGCGCGCGTGTGCGTGTGTGTGCAAATGAGTGCAAGTGCCCTTAGAGGCTAGAAGAGGGCATTTGATCTCCTGGAGCTGGAGTTACAGTAGGTAGTGACAAAACTTGTGTAGGGACTGGGAACTGAACTTACTCGTAACTGAACTTTCTCCCTTGCATTCCCGCCTGTTATTAGATAGGATTTTACTATGCAGCCCTAGCTGGCTTCAGCTTCATGGATGGTCCTCTTGCCTCTGACATCCCTGTCCTTGGGCTACAGGGTTGCACCACCATGCCAGGCTCTCTCCTGTCTCCTAAAGGTCTCCCATCTTTCAATATCATTACACTGGGGACCAAACTTCCTGGACACGACCCTCTCGGGAACAAGACCTCTTAAAGCATAGTGTCCTCCTCGGAAGGCACGGACCGAAGGCTGAAGTCTTTTGGAAGATAACATGGCTCAATCCAGTCAGCCTCAGGTAGTGCTGATGAGCCCTGAGTATGTATTCTGACCTCAAGGCTTTGCTCCAAGATAAATTCCCCAGCAGATTAAAGGTTTATTGCCTGGGTGCTTATCTACTCTCCAAAGACTGTTCCAAGGAGACCCGCCCATAGGAACATCAACACAGAGGCCCCCGCTTTTGTTCTTTCCTCTTCTTTCCAAGTTCTTGCGTGAACTTGGCAGCAAGTTCCTCCCCTTCCCAGAACCATCCCCCGGAATTCTAAGCAGGGTGACATTAGCCACCTCTAACACTTTCAGCATAGTGGCCACACACAGTGTGAGCAAACACTCAGCACAGGCGGTACAGTGTTTACACAGGGTGAAGAGGGACTTTTGCTGGGTTGTTTGGAAGACAAAGCAAGCTGTAGTGACAGAGAGCTCCAGGGCTGGGGCTGGGGCTCCGCAGTGAGTATGCTTGTCTATCATGGATGAAACCCTGCACCTGTAAGCAGGGTTTGGGGGCTCACGTTGTGATCCTAGCATTTGAGAAACAGAAGCAGGAGTTCAAAATCATCCTTAGCTACATAGCAAGTTTGGGGCTAGTGTGGGCTCCATCTTAAAAAGTGGGTCCTGCAGTCTGAGGGACCCCATTGACATCTACAGCCTACAGCCTACTACTCAATGACTGATAAGGGCCCTGGGTCCTTCTGTCTGTCTCACCCCTCCCTTTTCCTCCCTGCCACTCAAGTCCAGCCTGGATCCTGGACACACCACAGCTCTGGCCCTCATCTCAGGGCCTTTGTGCTGGCTGTTCATTCTTCCCAGAACACTTTCCCTCAAAGGTCCAAGTCTTTCCCACCGTCACGTCCCTTAGGTCTTCATTCCGTTCCCCCCCCTTGTCAGGGAGGCTTCCCCTCTGTGTTCCCACCGTCTCTGCCTTCACCATCGCCTGGGCACCCTCTTTCCTTTTTGAGATACCGTGGCACCCCTTATCTTGGTTGTTGTCTGTTTCCAAACAACCGTGAGAACAAGGCATTTCCTGTCAATAGTTATTTATTTTAGATGGGGTTTCTTGTAGCCCAGGATGACCTAGAACTTGCTTCATAGCCAAGGGTAATCTTGAACTCTTGCTCCTCCTGACTCTTCCTCAGTGCTAGAAATGCTAGTGTCTCTCTCCACAGTGGTCTCTGGAGTTTTAAATGGCTAGCACTAAACAAAGCAAGACCCGGTGCAGAACTGTGACGAGGTCTTACAAAGTCTGACTTCCCTGCTTTCTGACCTCACCCTCCACATCTCTAACACGGAGTCTGAGAACTGATCTCTTAAACATGATGGAAAGGGGCTGATGGGATGGCTCAGTGGGTGTGGGTGCTTGCTGCCAAGCCTGACTCCCTGAGTTCGAGCCCTCAGACACACACAGTGGAAGGAGAGCATAGAGTCCACAGTTTGTCCTCTGATCTCTGCCTGCAACCTCAGCACACAATAAATAATTGGAACACAAAATAAAAAACATGAAAACAATTCCCAGGATCAGATGACCACAAACATTTTCCATGAAATCTGGCCCAGAATGAACAGTTAATAAAGGTGGGCTCTCTGTGTCCTGGGAGAGCTGTGCTTCTAAGACGCGACCTGCTTGTGCTGTGAACTCTTCGAAGTTCACAGCCCTGCTTTTCCTTAAAGGGAACACATGGTGTAAAATCAAATTAGACTGCACTAACTAGTGACTGTATGATTGGCCACACTGGGATTATTTTGAAAGACCGATTATCAGTAATCAAGCCAGGGCAGGAAGACAATCTAGAAGTCATTCCTGCAACAAAGTCACGGCTGACAGGGGCCAGCAGTGGGCAGATATTATGAAATAGGTTTCCAAGTCACGTCCTGTGCCAGGCGCCCTTTGCTAGGTGACTGAGTTACATAAGAGGCAGGGTCAAGTTGTGTCTGCTGAACATTCCTTGGCTCACAGCAAGATCATGTGTGGGAGCCACGGCCTGGCACCCAGCTTCAGTGGGATCCAGGGGGTGGGTCTCAGGGAGACACTGGGAGTGACTATGGGGTTCTTCCTCTGCAGGTACCTTCAGCTCTCTGGGCACAGAGAGATCAAAAGTTCTCTCTAAAACATAAATCAAAAGAGGGTTGGTGCTGGCAGCTGGGTGGTGGCGCACGCCTTTAATCCCATTGCTCAGAGGCAGTGGCACTCCCTTGGGGGCATTTTCTTTCTTTTTTTAAATGTTTGCAGTGAGGCAAGCTCCAGTCTTCCAAGTTTTATTACTTATTACTTCTTACATAAACACTACTAATACCACAACTTCTGGGCAAGAGATAAGCTTCAGTTTGGTTAGCTTGGTTGTCATTCCTTTCTTTTTCTTCTTAGCCTTCCCCCAGCACGGGGGCTTCCTGGCTTGTGCCAGTCTAGGCCCGCTGTATAACTGACTAGACAGCATCTTCCATTTAGGCTGTTCTTAGTATGTCTATTACTATCTAATAGATATCCATGAATTTCAACCAGAGAGACTTTCTCTTGTTTCCATGGTAAAAGGCATAAGCAGTTATGCAGTTCACTGTGCTTTTGTACTGATATTGGCACATCACTGTGCCTGATGATCCTGGCGTCTCAGCCAAGGACGGGAAGAGGCAGCATTGTGAGTTCACATCCCCATTCATGTGTCTGCCTGTGATACTTGTTCAAGTAAATGGATTGTTGCAATAGGGATGGGTATTTTTATTTTTTTGAGTTATTTTCCTTTTTTTACTGATTTTTATTGAGCTCTAAATTTTTCTCTACTCCTCTCCCCGCCTCTCCCCTCCCCTTAAACCCTCTCCGAAGGTCCCCATGCTCCCAATTTACTCAGGAGATCTTGTCTTTTCAACTTTCTACTTCCCATGTAGATTAGATCTATATATGTCTCTCTTAGTGTCCTCACTGTTGTCTAGGTTCTCTGGGATTGTGATTTGTGGGCTGGCTTTCTTTGCTTTATGTTTAAAAACCACCTATGAGTGAGTACATGTGATAATTGTCTTTCTGGGTCTGGGTTACCTCACTCAACATGATGTTTTCTAGCTCCATCCATTTGCCTGCAAAATTCAAGATGTCGTTATTTTTTCTGCTGTGTAGTACTCCATTGTGTAAATCTACCATATTTTCCTTTCAATTCTTCAGTTGAGGGGCATTTAGGTTGTTTCCAGGTTCTGGCTATGACAAACAATGCTGCTATGAACATAGTTGAACACATGTCCTTGTGGCATGATTGAACATCCTTTGGATATATACCCAAAAGTGATATTATTGAATCTTAAGGAAGGTTGTTTTCTAATTTTCCAAATCACCACAGTGGAGCTGTAGATCCAGGGTCCCAGGAGGCAGCAAAGAGGTGGGTGAGAAGTGCCACAACATGTCGGTGAGGGAAAGAGATAGACAGGGGACAGAGACTCTTTAGGACATCTCAGTTCCCTGCTGACCATGGAAGTAGGGATCCGAGGAGACTGAGGGGCAGTTGAGAAGGAGGGGTCACAGAGAAAGGTGGAGCTTGCTGAATAGCGTTTGCCTCTGAATTCAAACTCTCCTGGAGGAAGCTGCCCAAAGCTACTGAAACTTACTACACCCAAGATGCTCCAAAAGCTGTCAGAGTCACAAAGCCCCTAGCCAAAGTTATAGAAGCAGCAAACAGTTGCTGCCGAAGGAGACTCTTCGTGGAGCTGCCTGCAGCCCGTGTAGAGCTCTGGGGTTGCTGCTGGAGGAGGCTCTTCCTGGAGCTGCCTGCAGCCCGTGTAGAGCTCCAAGGGTGTGGCTTCCCTGAGTCAATGCTGGGACTTTTTAGTGCTGCAGCTGTTATCCACGCTGTTGTCAATAACTCATCTATCTGCCTGTAAGTCACCCCGGTAAACTCATTGGTTCACCAAGCTAAACTAGGTGGAGTTGTTTCTTTGGTCTGTTGCTGTTGGCCCTATCCAGGGTTTATAGATGTATGCTTATCGTACCAGAAGTTATTGGATTATGGTTGGGGAGCTCAGGAGCATGGTGTTAGCATCTGGTAATGGCTCTGCGCTGTGGCAAGTGTGGCACCGGATATGGGGTGAGGAATAGTTGAGGAAGACACCTGAGGTCAAGCCCTGGTCTCCATATCACGTTCATATGTACAGACCCATGTACCCCATACATGTAAACATGCACACAGAATAACTAGTCGAAATATTCATGTGTATATTTACTTAGGCAGGATTAAGAAGGACACAAATGAAACCGTAAATCATATTTGCCGCTAGGTTGTAGATCTTACCCTCAGGAGAGAGCTTGTGCTTTCATTTTGTATTCTTATTCTGCTTAAAAAAATCAGTAGTGAGGATTGAACCCAGAGCTTCACACATCCTAGGCAGGTGTTTTACTATTGAGCAACCACAGTTTCTCACTGGGGGATTCTAGGCAGGGGCTCTACCACTGAGCCACGCCCCAGCCCCTCACTGGGGATTCTAGGCAGGGGCTCTACCACTGAGCCACACCCCCAGCCCCTCACTGAGTTATTCTAGGCAGGGGCTGTACCACTGAGCCACAACCCCAGCCCCTCACTGAGTTATTCTAGGCAGGGGCTCTACCACTGAGCCACACCCCAGCCCCTCACTGGAGGATTCTAGACAGGGGCTCTACTTTAGATCTACACCATGCCCTTCTCTATGCTTTTGTTTTGGTTTTGAGACAGGTTTTTGTTTTGCAGTCCAGACTGGTCGTAAACTTGCAACAATTCTTCAGTCTCCCCATTTCTGGGACTACAGGTGTGTGCCACTTCTCCTGCCTCTTACCTTTGAAAAAATATTTTATGTATTTGAGAGTTTGGTGCAATTATGTTTGTGTAGTTTGCACCTGTACCATGTATATGTTCTTGTTCACTGGAGGTCAGAAGAGAGGAGTGGATCCCTTGAAACTGGAATTGCAGTGTCGGGGAGCCATGGAAAAGGAACAGCAAACAGCTCTGGAATGCCTGGACTACACTCTGGGGGTCAACATAAACAGGCTGGGTGAGCCTTGGAGAAGCAGAGCCCTGGGACTGTGTGTCCTGAGGACCTCCTGCTGTTATTGACCATAGCTCTGCTTATTGCCCTCGTGGTCACCATGTCCCTCATAATCTATGGGTTGTATGAAAACTCTCGGGAGTTTTCTAGCCCCTCACTGATTACTGTTACTGGTAATATTTACAATAATAATTATTGACTTTTCCCAAGCATTGCTGCCAGGGCAGATTAATGATTCAATCATCATGCTTGGAAAGAATCTAGACATGTAGATTGTTAGTAAAGTTAGGTTAAGATTTTTTTTATGGCTTTGCTGTAGAAAATCTTGGGGAGCAATTTAAAGTTTAGAAACATACCCAAGACACTCACTGAGGTCAGGGAAGAAAAGCAATGGCAGCCTGGCTATTGCTGGCTGATGAACCTTTCTTGCTAGAATGGGTTCATGATCAAAGGTGATGATTAATTGCTTGTAGCCATGTTCACCCTCAGCTTCCTGATATGATATATTAAAAATCTATTGACAAATGGGTGTACAACCTAAGGACTTAAAGTAATAGTAACTGTTTTCATATATAAAAATCTAGATTTGTGATTCTTATAAGATTTTTTTTATAAAATTACCTTTTGAGTTAAATAATAAAATGATCAATCCTTTCCTTGTAACACTAAAATGCAGCCTTCTAGCAAAAGAACTGGCTGAGAAAAATTTCTTGCTCGGTTATACTCTGTTAATGTATAACAAGTTGCTCAGATAGGAATGTAGGTTGATCTTTGGAAACATTTGTTTTTCACATGTAATATGTAAAAGGTTTAATCACATAAGGGTAATGAGCACCACTCTGTTTTTTACTTGGACTCATTGTAGTCCTTCACCTGAAAAATAGAAAGTTTCCATACTGTGATTTTTGTACTGCTTGAAAGATCTTGCTGTGATGTGGGATATCCCTCTGTATGTTGTGATTATCATTAATGAATAAAGAAACTGCTTTGCAGGGTAGAACTAAGCTAGGTGGGGAAAACTAAACTGAATGCTGGGAGAAAGGAGGTGGAGTTAGAGAGAAGCCATGGAGCTCCTGGAGACATATGCTGGGAACTTTACCCAGAAAGGCACAGCCACGTGGTGATATATAGATTAATCGAAATGGGTTAAATTAATGTAAGAGTTAGGCAATAAGAAGCTAGAGGTAATGGGCCAAGCAGTGATTTAATTAACATAGTTTTTGTGTGATTATTTTGGGTCTAAGCTAGCTGGGCAGCTGGGAACTAACAAGCAGTCTCCTTCAACAAATTGGTGCACCAACGTGGTGGACTAAATCCATGTAAAACCTGAGAAAGCTTAAAAAGGAATCCTAGACACAAAAGAAAAGTGTTAAGCATAGGTTGGTAGCAGCATTTCCTTGGGTGGACTCTGTTTGCTAGAAGTAAGCAGAGGCATGGCTCCTTTAAGAAAGGTTTTCCTGATTCAGCAGTAGCAGGAACAAAGCTGGGTCATTTTGAAATACCGGCTTTCTGGGCCATGCTGCCATCATGACCTCTGGCTCTTCCAGGACACCTAGTATTTGAATGGGGTTTTTGAGAAATGTGCTACAGCTTGCTTGGTGGCAACATGGACCATCCCTGTGCCTAGAATGTGGCACTGTGCATGGCTCTCATGGCAGCAAGCAGCTCTGCCATGCTGGGCTGTGAGGAACAAACAGAAAGTACTATATTTCTCCAAGTAATGCTGCAGCTTAAGTTTTTAAGATGTGCTTAGCATTTAAGAAGCACTTCTGGTCAGAAAATAATGACAGATATGTAATAAAGACAAATCTAGATAAAAAAGACTATAATGGGTCACAGTATTTGATTTAGGCTTGGGAGAGAGACATAAAAGAGTATAGAGAGTTATATAACAAGATAGTCAGATTAAAAGAAGTAAAGAAAAACAAGCCATGTATAGATGGAAAATTCACAGAGAGTCTGGATTATGTATATTATCATGTTTTCTTTGATTTTTTTGACTGTGAAGGATCTAAGTATAGAGAGATGTTTCATTGTATGGGCTGCTAAGCTAAGCCAGCATGTATATTTTAAAGGTATCTTGATTTCAACATATGGGTCTAAGGATATGTTGTTTTGGAAAAGAGGTTCTCTTTTGTTTCCACAGAGGATGAGAACCTGTGAAATAATTCCAGACTAGTGTGGTTTGATGGACCAAGACACCTTGAAAGGTTGCCTTAAACACCCTTCAAAAAATTACTTTGCCCAGTAAACAGCAGGAAGAAGGTTGGATGGAACTAAATCCATATTTTCAAATATTATCTATAAATGTGTCTTTACATTTAAAGGGGGATATGCTATAGAGATTTGCAAGGATAAGGATCTTGGTTTATTGATACAAAATTAAGGTTAATTTTGTTATACTGTGTATATATATTTCTGCTTTTGATTAAGGTATTGTGTGCAGCTCATTTAAAATGCAATATATAATTAAGAAATATAAGTTAATAGATAATCATCTATAATAGTCAAGCTTGTAGTCATGTTAGTTAGATTTTCTAGATGTATAGAGATATATTTCAGTTAGAAAGGTCTTCTTCAAATCTTTCAGAGACCTTCAGAATATGGTATTTAAAATGTTTAAGAACTTAAGACTTTTCATGACAGTGAGACACATCTGCTCCTGGCAGCACTAGCTACTTCAAGAGGATTATGGGCATTGAAGAGATTCCTTATAGAGTTGGTTAGTGATTTGGGCAAGAAACTGTTCTTGCCTGGACTACTTGACTGAACATGCAGGACCCATAAAGAAATGACTGCTGAACTTACCTAAAGGTGACATAGTTCTTTGGGGTTCCTGCTTCATAAAAGACCCTACTAGACGTTCTGCAGAATACAAAAGAAAGTGACTGGCAAACTGCCAATCCAGGCAGAACTGTCTTTGAAATTTCCTGCTTTGTGGAAAAGTTTGCTGGTTATTATAGGCTTAAAGGCTGAAGATGGATGCCCCAATGGTACAGAAGAACTTTGGGTGACTGTCCAGGCAGTAAGATGTCTCTGTCAATTTGAGAGCTTTGGAAGTTGCTTACAGTATGATTCCTGTTTACTTAGGTAATATCATATCCTTCTGGAATCTTTGATGGAGTTGAAGAATTTACAGTTATAGTTTTCCTTAATTATGATAAAAGTAGATATAAATATTGTAAATTCTTCCTTGATAACTGTTTTGTTATATGTAATTTTACTATGTTAAAGTTAAAACTTTCCTTTATTATTTAAACAGAAAGAGGGAGGTAATGTGGGATTTCCCTCTGTATGCTATGATTACCATTTATGAATAAAGAAACTACTTTGGATCTATAACAGGGCATAACTTAGATAGGCAGGAAAAACTAAACTGAATGCTGGGAGAGAGAAGCCATGGAGCCACTGGAGATAGACTCTGGGAACTTTACCCGGTAAGTCACAGCCATGTGGTAATATACAGATTAATAGAAATGGGTTAAATTAATATAAGAGTTAGGCAATAAGAAGCTAGAGGTAATGGGCCAAGCAGTGATTTAATAAATATAGTTTCTGTGTGATTATTTTGGGTCTAAGCTAATCAGGTGGCTGGGAACCAACAAGTGATCTCCTCCAACATTGCTGGGGTATATAAGCTGTAAGGAGAAAAAGAGAGACCCTAGCGTGAGAGACCCTGGCATGCTGGAGATGTGTGTGCATGTGTGTGCATGCATATGTGAATGTGTCTCTCCCTTTTTACCTGCCCTAGCGAATTATGTTTTGCTCTCTCAAGAAAAAAAAATCTATTGTGTGATCAGTTGCTGACTTCATGCCTCCTCTTTGGTTCTTGAGCTGCTGAGCATTGTTTCTTCAGTCACATTACAAATAATTTTTAGCTATTATATGGGGGTGGCAATCAAACCTGTGTCCTCTGGAAGAGTAGCCAGTTCTCTTAACCACTGAGCCATCTCTCCAACTCCTGATTTCTTTTCTCTTTTTCTTTCTTTTTATCAAGTGTTTGCATTTCACATGGTCATTAAGATTAAACTATTTCCTAATGTTTGCATTGTTATGGAAGTTTTGTATAACTCTAATAAAACTTATTATAAAAACTATTTTATTTTGGATTAGATGGGCTTTGATTTAGAGCATTTGGGGTATGCTTGCATTTAGATTTTTAAAAAGCAAATGGACACTGTTCTAACTGATACCTTTGGGTGTTTTCATTCCCTGGCACAATCTGCAGTTCCTGAACGAACTGGGCATGCTCAGGAACAAGTGTGACTGGAACAGATGTGGTCTTCCCTTTTCTTTAGTCACCTGAGCCATCTAAGGAGACAGGAACTGGCTTATGCTAAAGAAGGAAGAACAGAGAGGGTTTCATGCTCCCCAGAGTCACTCAGCATGGACACCTGTCCAGAGAAGGACAAGAAGGCAGGGCTCCTCCTGAAAGCTCCACTGGTAACTAGAAACTTCTCAGGTTGGAATGAAGCAGGTCCTGGAACTGCTCAGGGCCATGACGGATGGAGCGGAGCAGTGAGAGAACTGTGGTCTCCGCAGGAGGAGTTGGCACAGATGATCATGGCTGCCTACCCAGGGCAGCAAACAGAGATGGCCTCCTGGCATATGTCCCCCAAACTCTAGAGCCTACTCAGCCTAGGGACAGAGGGTGTGAGAGCATGGGCTATGAGGTCTGCTCTCTCCCAGCAGGGTTCCTGCAGGCTTCTCCCTTTGCCAGGTGAGTATAGCAATGTCTATCCAGCTCAGTCAATGAATTGCAGATGTGTCTTGTCTTAGAATGGGGCAACCAATGGCCATAACCTCATTGGAGGTGAAAGATGTATCTGATGGCAGGGCACTCTGATGCTGCATTGTGATTGTGTAGTTGATGGAAGCCATGACCGGCTCACCCTGGGTTGAGAAACAGCCTGTTATATTACATGATCAGTTAAGAAGTCCAAAGTCAGGGATTAGAGAGATGGCTCAGTAGTTAAAAGCCCTGGCAGTGCAGTGGACTGACTCTCTTGGAGATCGAAAACCGAGGGAGAACAGGGGTGAAGGCTTAGGAGGACCCAGGATTCGGCGAATGACAGACAGACACAACTCTAATGAGATTTGAATCTGCTGCAACTTTACTAAAATTCAAGCATCACTTTTAAGAGATTACAGAAGGGAGTTGGCAGACATAAAAGTTTCCAAAGAAAAATGATTACAGACAATTGATTATTCTCAGCAAGTCTTGTGGTCAGGGCCAGGTGGGCAGAGCTTTTCTTTGAAATTCGTCTCACACCACTAACTAATTGTGCTTTCTCATGGCCCTAAATCATATCTGCCCTCAAGGTAACCAAGGTAACCCAAATACCATTCTTCAGGATTCCACCCCCAGGGTTTGTTCCAATATTGAATGGCTGGCTTCATGTTATCAAGAGTATCTTGCCTTTCTTTCCTATCTAAAACGTGCCAGGGGTTTCTCATTCTGGCTAGCCTCTCCATAAATGGTAACTCATGCCATTCCATACATTTTCCTTTATAATTTGCCCATCTTCTACCAAATCTCCTATCATGAGCTCTTTCTGTTCTAGGGTATCTGTAAATTCCCCCAGAGAGCGAGCCAGAGTCTTAATCATAACATTAATGGCCTGAATCAAGGGAGGGAACTGACGCATCAGTCCCTCCATGTTCAAGGAGCCATTAGGAATGTTTTCTGGTTCCCTTGAACAGAATAAATTTTTGTCAAGAGAAAAGTAGAACAGAAGAAGAAGATAGCAGAGTCAATGCAAGAAACCATCGCCAGGAACAAAGTGAATGAGGTCCTTGAGGCTAATCAGGCACCTCAACTCGAGCAGACTGCCAGGGAGGGGCCAAGCTCCAGGAAGCAAGAGCCCCTCATTTTGAGATGGCTACTACTTGAGAGGCATTTTGTCACACAGGCAAGACAGCCATGGATGTGGCATGGCAGCTTTTGCAGACGACCCTGGTTCAATTCCAAGCACCCATATGGTGGCTCACATCTATCTGTGACTCCAGTTCTAGGAGCTATGTTTCCCTCTTCCAGCCTCTAAGGGCAACACACGCACGCACACACACACACACACACACACACACACACACACACACACACACACACACACACGCTGCAGGCGTACATGCTAACAAAACATCCTCACCCTGGCCCTAGCTCTCTAATCCTGTCCCCAGCCCTCTCACCCTGTCCCCAGCCCTATCACCTTGTCCCCAGCTCTTTCCTCCTGTCCCCAACTCTCTCACCTGTCCCCAGCCCTCTCACCCTGTCCCCAGCTCTCTCACCTGTCCCCAGCCCTCTCACCCTGTCCCCAGCCCTCTCACCCTGTCCCCAGCCCTCTCACCTGTCCCACTCTCACCTGTCCCCAGCTCTCTCCCCCTGTCCCCAGCTCTCTCACCCTGTCCCCAGCTCTCTCCCCCTGTCCCCAGCTCTCTCCACTCTCCCCCTGTCCCCAGCTCTCTCCCCCCTATCCTCAGCTCTCTCACCAGGCCCCAGCTCTCTCACCTGTCCCCAGCTCTCTCCCCCCTATCCTCAGCTCTCTCACCAGGTCCCAGCTCTGTCACCCTTGTCTCTCTGTCAACCTTGTCTCTCTCAGGCTGTCTCTAGCTTCCCATGTCTTTGTATTTCTGCATGGCACTCAGGTGCTTACTGAGTGTGGTGGCCAGCCACGATAGGCTAAGTCTGGGCAGGTCACCCAAGGGAAGTTCTTTACTTTCAACCATTATCACCTGGGACTCTGGCCATGCATGAATTAAAATGGAGGCTGGGGCCTCAATAGTTTACTCTGAGACAATGCCTGGCTGCAGGAGGAACCATAAGCTGAGTTTCCCCCGACTCCCACCCAAGAACAGACCATTCAAAGGAAATGCCTGGCATTCTAAGCGCTGAAGATAGGATCACCTGGCAGCGCACCTCACTAGGACACCCCTAGACAAATGTCAGCCAATCAGAGGTCCTGAACCTCAGAGACCCCTCACCCCGACCTTTACTACTATAAAACCCTATTTTAATTGAGCTCGAGGCTCTCTGGTTGTTCTAATATGCTGGACACGGAGAGACCGAGTTTGTAAACTTGATTAAAATAAAGGCTCTTTGCTTTTACATATAGGACTCTTGCTTTCCTTGTTGTCTTTTGCAGGGACCTTGTGGATTTGGGCATAACACTGTGCACCTACTAAAATGCCAGGTCAGGCACTTTCAAGCACTTGTTTCCATCCCATGATGCACCTGTACCATTAGCATCCCTTACTTTTCCAGATGAGAAACTTTAAGGCTCAAAGCTGAGTAGGCACTTACCTGGGTCTCTTTAGCAAACAAAACAGTGAACTGTGATGTGGACTCGGGTCCATCAGACTTAAATCTGGTGTTTTTGTAGTAAAAACAATGTTTTCATATCTCTGTCTCTTTGTTGCTTATCCACCCACAGAACCCATAGAACGCTCTCTCCTTACCTCTCACTGTCCTTGTCTGTCTGTCTATCTGCCTCACACCCACCATTAGCAGACTCTGAGCCAGACTGATCAGATATGACACCCAACTTTATTTCTGGACTACAGTGGCCCAGAGCAGGGTGTCAGCCACTCTGTGCTTTACTGTGTCCACCGAGATATGTCAGAGGACAGCAGCACCATAGGCATTTTCCTCACTTGAAAGATTAATTCTTTGAGATTTTCATACCGTGCAATTTAATCACATTCACACCCTCCAGCCAGCTCCTCCTAGAACCACACCCCTTCTCTAACCACCCAAGTCTGTGTCTTCTTTCTGCTTTTTAAAAAACTTTCAAGTCCAGTTGGGGCAGCAACACCATAAGGTCAGTAAATGATTAAGTAGATTATTCTGTGCAAAGGATGCAATGCTTTCCCATCACGCTCTATGCTCTTTGGGGGGGTGGAATGAGGTCCTGAGCTGCCCAGTAAGAACAAGGTTGTGGGTTCATAAAGTCTATAGTGATGTCTTGCCAAGTTCATGAGTGTGCAAAGGTCGGGTGTACTGCTAGTCCTCCCCCATGGGGCCAGAGGAGTTTGTGTGTGTCAATTTCTGGAAGCCTTGAATTTTAGACTCAGAAACAGCTTGTCTCTGTTTGACCTCCCCACTTCTGTTTTATCCACCCCCACCCAGATCAGGACTGTCAGTAATATAGGCTTGTTTACTGCTGCAAGCTGTTGTTTGCTCATTTTAACAGAGAAAGAGGCAACAGTGTGAACACATTTACTACACAATGGGGTATTAGGGCCCCTGAGTCCTGCTGAGATTCACAGGATGCAGGCTTATCATGATAAAGGAGACAGACCTTTCCTGCCAGACACCAGTTACATACTAGAAGCATCTCAGTCCTTGAGGTCAGAGGATGGAGAAAGGACAGAGATGCAGAGGAGAAAGGAAGGCAGGAGTAGGGGTTAGGGGATTGGGGAGTTGAAGGATGGAGAGAAAGGGAAACAGAACACCATGCCCCAAGGGGTAGAAAAGGGCATTCAAACAGAGAAAGGATAAAGGCAGAACAAGACAGGGAGAGTGTGACCACCTCAGTCAGTGAGACTCAGGAGTCCATGGAGACATGTCTCCTAACAGCTGTGTTCCTGTGTTATCAGATCCCTGCTTTACTGTCTTCTCTACCTGTTCTGCATCCTCTTCTGGATCTCAAGTCATAGTCAGACCTTCTTTGTTTCTCTGTGTCTGTGTCTATGGTTTTTCCAGAAGAGAGGTAAAGGAGAAAGATAACACACACACACACACACATACACACACAGTGGGCCTTAAATCCAATTTTTAAAAATATGCTTTGTTATCCCTCGACATTCGTGCCACTATTGGACCAGTGGGCTTATCTTGCAGGTGGTCATTACTGTACCTCACAGGGCTCATAGCTGTGTGAGACTGATGATTGCTCTTCTCCTCCAGTGGCACGCATAGCACCTTCTAGCACTATCAACACTAGTAAGTCAGGGTGAGGCTTCCAGATGAGTACCACCTAGATTGCTCCATGTTCTTCTGCACCGTGAGAATGTGGTGTCCTCAGCAATACAGGTTTATCATCAAGTTGTGAAAGGCAACCAATGGCATTGGAAAAAGACTGTGATGTTTGGGGTGGGACAGTCTATGGGACCCAATGGGCCATCTCGAAAAGATGTAGCCTCTTCTTGATCTGGTGGTTTTAAGGGTGGCATATGATGCCTGTTTGGGTGTTGTCTTCCTCCTTATATAGCAATGCCATTTAAACTCCTTCAGTCCGTGTATATGTCTTAGGACACTTCCACAGTAGTAGGATTCTGTGTGGCTTTTCAAAAGGCCTTCAGTGTTAGTTATCCTTCCTCTCATTCCCCCTCTACTCTGTGCTGTCACCCCTTCCCCATTTAATCCTCTTGTTCTAATTCCCACTTACTTCTTATAGCACCATGTGCTATGTCCCCATCCCTGAAAGATCCCCCACTCCGTCCCTTACCAGCTACTTAACCTCTGTGGTGTCATAAATGAAACACCCATATTGAAAGTGTAAAAGCCACATAGAAGAGAAAACATGCAATGTCTTTCTGGGCCTGCATTACCTTGCCCTGGATGATCATTTCTAGCTCCATATACTTACGTGATCATTGTGTAGCTTCATGTTTCTCTACAGCCAAATACTATTTTGTTGTAAATGAACCACATTTTCATTGTCCACTCATTGCTCGATGGGCATCTTGCCTATTTCCCATTTCTGGCTGTTATGAATAAAGCAGCAACGGACATGATGAGCAAGTATCTCTGTAGTAAGATGCTGTGTCCTGGGGACATGCCCAAGAGTGGTGGAGCTGGAGTCTTGTGGCAGATCTACTTCAGCTTGTTGAGGCACCTCCACAGTGATTCCCATAGTGGATGTACCAGAATATGATACTTTTGAAAAGAGATTCTTTTGTTTTCACAGAGGATGAAAACCTGTGGATTGCTTCTATCCCAATATGGTATGATGGACCATGCCCTCCTGAAAGGTTGCTGTGAACACCCTCAAAAAATTACTTCACTCAATTGACGACTGAGATGAACCTAGCACACAGGTTATACCCTGAAATATCTGATTAACAGCGCCCCCATACAGCAGGAAGCAGTTTGGAGAGAAATAACTGTGCCCATATTCCCAAATATTGTTTATAAATGTTCTTTTACATTTAAAGGGGGATATGATATAGGTATGAATAATTTACATTAATATGGATTTTGCTTTAGTGATTTAAATTTAAGGTCAATTTTGTTATATGTATATGTGTTTCTGATCTTGATTAAGGTATTGTGATTGTGTAGTTCATTTAAAAATGTAATGTATATAGGTTGTTAATGGATAATCATTAATAATAGTCAAGTTTGTAGTCATGTTAGTTAGATTTTCTAGATATATAGATATATATTTCAGTTTGATCAGCATTCTTCATATTTTTTGAAGACTACAGAATATGACATTTAATGTTTTAATAGCTTAGGACTTTTCATGACGAGACACTCTGCTCCTGGCAGCACCAACCTACTTCAAGAGGACGATGGGCATCGAAGAGGCTCCTTATGGAGTTTGATAGCCATTTGGGCAAGAAACTGCTCTTGCCTGGACTATTACATAAACTGGACACAGAGAACCCTCAGAGAGAGGACTACTGAACTTGCCTAAAGGTGAGATGATCTTTCGGGGTTCCTGATTCATGAAAGAGTCTGCGAGCCATTCTGCAGGACATAGCAGATAGTGACTGAACTGCCTTTGAAATTTCCTGCTTTATGAAAATGTTTCTGGATACTATGGGCCTGTAGGCCGAAGATGGATGCCCCAACAGTACAGAGCAACTTTGGGTGACTGTCCAGGCAGCGAGATGTCTCTGTCACCTCTAGAGTTTTGAAAGTTGTTTGTTTCTTGTTTGCTTAGGTAATATTGTATCTTTCTGGTGTCTTTGATGGAGTTGAAGAATAGATAGTTATAGTTATAGTTTCCCTTAGTTATGATAAAGATAAAATAGATGTAAATATTGTAATTTTTACTTGATAACTGTTTTGTTATATGTAATTTTGCTATGTTAAAGTTAAAGCCTTTCTTTTTTTGTTTAAACAGGAAAAGGGGAAATGATGGAGGAAGGTCATTGGTTAATTAATAAGGAAACTGCTTGGCCCTGATAGGTTAGAACATAGATGGGTGGAGTAAACAGAACAGAATGCTGGGAGGAAGGGGAAGTGAGGCAGACACACACTCCTCTCCAGGGCAGACACGATGCAGCCAGCCGCTAGGTCAGACGTGCTGAATCTTTCCTGGTAAGACTGGTACTACACAGATTACTAAATATGGGTTAGGCAAGATTGTGATAATTAGCCATTAAGAGGCCAGAACTAACGGGCCAAGCAGTGTTTAAAAGAATACAATTTGTGTGTTGTTATTGTGGGGCATAAGCTAGCCAGGCGGCTGGGAGCCGGGCGGCAGGAATGCTGCCCGCAGCTCTTACTACACCTGACTCCTGGAACTCACTTTGCAGCTCAGGTTGGGCTGGAATTCACTGAGATCCACCTGGCCCTGCCTTCTGCATGCTGGGATTAAAGGCATGTGCTTTAGCACTGGCTTCATACACTTTTATGTATTAGTGCTACATTTGTTTCCCTAAAGTCACCAACATGAACATCAAATTTTGTTATATGTATATGTGTTTCAAAATTTGAGTCTAAAGATACAATATTTTTAAAAAAGAGGTTCTGCTTTTGTTACCACAGAAGATTAGAATCTGTGAATTCCTTCCAAGCTAATGTGGGTTGATGAGAAAGATCCCCTGAAATGTCTCCAAGAACTCTAAAAATACTTAGCCCACAAACAGCAGGAAGTAGTTTGGAGCAAGCAACACCCAGATCCTCAAAATGATTGTTTATAAATGCTTGTTTTTATTTAAAAGGGGTTGGGTATAAATACTTTATAGTCACAGTCAATTTCTTTTTTTAAAAAAGGGTAATATAATATATTTTATGTATACTTTGCATTAGTATGGATCTTGGACTATTGATACAAATTCATGACTGATTACATTAGACTACGTATATTTATATATGCTCTTATTTAACTTATCGTGCTTGTGCAGCTCATTTAAAGTTAAATGTGTAATTTAAAATTACAGATTAATAGATGGTCATTTATAATAGTCAAACCTATAGTCATGTTAGTTACATTTACTAGATATACAGAATACATTTCAGTTAGATAGATAATCTTCAACACTTCAAAAACCAACAGAATATGGCACTTAAAATATTTTAAGAATTTAGACTTTTCTCAACAGTAAGACATTTCTGCTTCTGGCAGCACCAACTACTTCGGGGAGGTTATTAGTCATTGAAGAAACTCATTATGGAATTTGCCTTCAATATGGCAAGGCTAACCATTTGGGTAAGAAACTGCTCTTGCCTAACTGCTTGATGCTATGCTGCATGAATTGGACATGCAGGACCCACAGAAAAATGATTGCTGAACTTGCCTAAAAAAGGTGAGACAATCCTTCAGGGTTCCTGCTTCATGAAAGAGTCTGCCAGACATTTCGCAGAACATGGAATAAAATGACTGACAAACTGACAATATAGGCAATATAGTCTTTCAAATTTTCTGCTTCATGGAAAACACAACCAGATATTATGGGCTTGTAGGCTAAAGATGGATACCCAAACCTTGCAGAAGAATTTTGGATGGCTGTCCAGGCAGTAAGAAATTTCTGTAAATTCTAGAGTTTTAGAAGTTGCTTACAATGCATTTTATGATTACTTAGACAATATTATATCCTTCACGGAACTTTGAAGGAGTTGAAGACAGATAGTTATAGTTTTTCTTAGTTATGATAAAAGATAAATTAGATATGAAACTTTGCAATTACAAATGGACTAAACATTGTAGGTGTAATCCATTCTTGATACATGTTTTGTTATGTGTAATTTTATTATGTTAAAGTTAAAAACCTTCCTTTGTATTTAGACAGAAAAAGATAATGACGTTGGACTCTCCTCTGTATAATGTGAATATTAGTAATTAAACTGTTTTGGCCTATGGCATGGAAGAATAGAGCTAGGTATAGAAAATGAACTGAATGCAGGGAGAAAGAAGGCAGAATCAGGGAGATGCCATGCATCTGCCAAAGAAAAAAGATGCCAGAAACTTTTCAGTAGGACACAGCATCACAGTAATAACCAGATTAATAGAGATGGGATGATTTAAGATGTAAGAGCTAGCTAGGAATATGTATAAGGCAGTGGTCAAACAGTGCTGTAGTTAGTATAATTTCTGTGTGGTTATTCCAGTCTGTGTGGGCAGGAAATGAATGAGCATGTCTCCATTTCCCTAAAAAAAAATTGCCTTACAAGACTGGCCATAATGTGATTTTATGGGCTCATTTTCTCCACTGATGTTCCTTCCTCTCAAACGACCTGAGCTTGTATCAAGTTGACATTAAAGCTACCCATCAGAGCTACCCAGATGTTCCAGAGGCTCCTCTGCCAGGTTTCAGGCTCTCTCCTCCTGGCTCACGATCTCCCCACTCTTGCATCTCTTGCTTCTCCTTTTATTTCTCTCATGTTTGGAGATCACCAGCCAGAGATACCATGGGGACTCTCAGGAAATCTCATCTGCAGCTCATTGGAGACTTGGGTCAGGGACTGCACGGACACACAGAGACACATACAAGACCATGCAAAAATCTTCTCTTTCTTAAATGTGATTACATTTACATATGAATCTAAGATCATACAGATAGGCCTCCACAATGTAAGAATATACATGCAAACGGACCCCCCCATATATGTAAGAATAGACTAGAAAGCACATCTAGACTCTAACACAGAAACATAGAACTGCATTTTCATATTAGAAATAACTTTTTCTATATAAAACACACAGTAAACATGCACAGGTGATGGGGGAGAATCTTCTGTTTTGTGTTAATTTCATTGGTTAAATAAAGAAACTGCCTTGGCCCTTTGATAGGACAGAAAATTAGGTAGACAGAGTAAACAGAACAGAATTCTGGGAGAAAAAAGCCGAGTCAGTCAGTCGCCATGATTCTCCCACTCCAGACAGACGCAGGTTAAGATCTTTCCTGATAAGCCAGCTCGTGGTGCTACACAGAATTTTAGAAATGGGTTAGAGCTAGCCAATAAGAGGTTATAACTAATGGGCCAGGCAGTGTTTAAAAGAATACAGTTTCTGGTATTTATTTATTTATTTCGGGTATAAAGCTAGCCGGGTGGCGGGACGCAACCCCGCTGCTCCTCACTACACACAGGTCCATGTCCGAGAAAATAAACAGACATAACTGAGCTGGTATATGTATACTCACCCTCAGAATTTGAGGCACATTACTCCCTATGACATTTTGTCTTGTGGATCTCAATCATGGTGTTCTTGCCAACATCTAGGGTGAAGGTAAGAAGATAGGGAGTGAGCAGGTCACCGACAGCCCAATCAGGAAGTATGATACTCACACTCCTGGACAGTGAGGAGACAGGAGGTGGTAACAACTAAAGTTGCTCAACTGGGTGAAGATTCAGGTCCATCATAAAAGTCTGGCTGGAGTGTGCAGTGAAGTGGACGGTGTTCAGACCAGGGCCATGGAGTCCAGTGTCCTGCTCTTCCTTGCTCTCTTTGTGGGCTCACTTTGTAGGAAGTGCATTTGAATCACTCAGAATATCTACTGTATGGCTACACAAAAGCAGGTTTCTGAATAAATCACTGCATGGTTTGTTAAAGAACAAAGCTTACAGAACTGGAAAAAGGGGAGGGCAGAATTTCTATTTCAGGCATCACAGAGAGTTTGGTCATTGATGCCTTGATTAAATGATAATTCCTGTCTGGGTACCATTAAGCTAATGATGCTAAAACCCCAATATCAGCCTCTGGAACAAACTCATCTCAGGAATTTGGGATGATATACTATTCAGTGGCAAGGAATTTTGAAGTGGCACATTTGAGTCTTAAGGATAAATTAAAAATAAAATAAAAAAGTGTGAGTTAGGGTTATATCCACAGTCACCATATTTGTGTTTTTTTAAATTTTTTTTAATGTGGTTGTCTGTAAACAATCTGCCATGAATAGATTTTTTGCATGAAAACACCACCACATAATTTTCTCAGGTCTATGAAAAGATCCATCAACTGGTTTATGAAAGGGTTCTGACACTGTTGTGGTATGGGGAGAGGGCATGTTTGTGGTTTTTACAGGATGAAAATAAATCTCAATTGGTATGGTGTGTGGAGCAGAGATATACCAATCCTGATGTTGCTGCTGAGAATCCAGAAAAGCCAAGTGAGACTCATTGGGCCTATGTTCCTTATCCACCAATTTTACATCCTGCTGTTTGGTAAGGAAAAGAAATTGTGGTCACAGTCAATGATACACATCTGTTAGATTGACCTGCCACACAAGAGTTCCTGATTACTTGAAAATTTTGTCATGTTGGGTATGGTAAAGGAATTACTGTATGTTTTGCAAAGAATATTGCTTTGGAGGGATGTCTTGGAGTGTTTCTAAAATTAATGATGGGAAATGATAAACAAAATACTTATTATACAAAGTTCCTCAAGGTATTGGGTAAATGATACTTCACCCCCTCAGTGATTTCCTCCATGCATGGAGGAGCTGAGAGAGTCTAACAGAACTGTGTTGTGGAGAGAATGTACTGGTATTATCCCATTAAAATACAATATCACAGGGACTTCATAGTACACTCTTGACTGCTCTTGAAATCATGAAGACTATATTGACTCTTATCCTTTGTCTACAGCAGAATCCTGGGATCAAGGACTGTCATCTGGAATTTGGTATTCCAGAACAGAATTTCCATAGACTTATGCTTGGAAAATTGCTGCTGCCATGGGAAAAGTGACTGCACAATTCTGTTCTTCTGGTTGCCCCTGAAAGGAACTGTTTTGGTTTATGTAAAAATTACTTATGTCCTTTTGATGGGGTAGATAAAACTCTCTTTCTTGGTTTTTTTTAATTTGTCATATCCTTATTATATATTAACTTGTTTTATTTCTCAAGCGGATGATCATACCTGCCTATGTTAAAACAGCCTTCTTTTGTAATATTGCCTGTGCATGCAAAACAGCCATGGATTGATGACAAAGAATTGCAAGTAACTGAAGAAATCAAGAAAGCTGTAAGTAGACAGACACGTGTTGCTGGATTAGTTACAGCAGGAACTTTAGCTCTTGTTGTTATGCTTGCTACCACTGCGGTTGCTTCAGTGGCTTTGTCTCAGTCTTTTCAAAATGCAGGCTTTGTTAATCAATTATCTAAGAATGTTTCTATGGCATTGGAGACACAAGCAGATACAGATGTAAAAATGGAACATACATTGAATCCCTTTTATGATGTGCTACAATGTTTGGGAGATGAGATCCAGAGCTTAAAACCAGAGCACAGCTGAAGTGTCATGCTATTTATGAATGAATATGTGTTACAGTTTCTGTGTATAATGATAGTGTTATCAGTTGGGAGAGAGTTACAGTGAATCTATAGGGAATCTGGCATGATTCTATTGAATCCTTAGATTTGGCTAAATTATATCAAGACATTTTGTATATGAAATAGGCTAAATTGGATTTTGATGCTGCAAAAGCAGCTGAAAATATTTTTGGAACATTTTTAAATGGCTGTTCTATCATAGTCAGCCTTTAACTCACTTCTTAGTAGTATTACAATCATTGGGGCTTGTGGGTTTTTTTGGCAAAATTTGAATACCTATAGTTTTCGAGGTGATTATGAACTCACTGTAAAAAAATGGGCTTGAAACATCATGGAGTAAAACTCCACACATATCCCTAAAAACTTGTTACCAGAGACTTGCAGTCAGAGATGGGTGAGTTTTCTTTGCCTCCTTTCAACCTAAGACAGAACATGAATCACTGGGATTCATGCTCCCATGATGGGTAAGATCTGAGAAAGGAACCCCTAAGGCAGACACAGTCTTCCAAGGGACTCTGAGGGTTCTTTAAAAAATAAATGAAAAAGGAGGAATGTGTGAGAGCCCAGTGTGACTCCGTCTCCATCTGGGGTCACTTTTAACATAAATAAGTCATTTGAGTTCAAGCTTGCCTGCTCTGCTTTTTCCAGGAACCTTGAGGGCTGTGAGTAACGCCTGTGTTATCCCATAGAAAGAGCACTTTTGTCCAGATGGAAGAGCACATTTTTCTGCTAAGATTTTGGTTGGTGTATCCCAGCTGGAGGCATGCCTTGTTAAAAATAGGCGCTGCTTAGCTGGATGAGATCATGTACCTGCTTGAGCCTCCTCCCAAGGACACTGTAGGGAGGTCATTAGCTGACGGTACTGCCCTTTGTTCTGCCTTTTCCTCTCATTAGTACATGTGCTCAGTCAGAAATAGACTCAGGGCTGTTTAGTACTTCCCTTCAGTCCTCCCTGTCTATCCTATGTTTCTGTCTTCATTTCTCTTAACCTAACATTTCCTCAGTCTCAGCGGCCTCTCCCAGGTTGCCCCAAGCTGATTTCTATCAGCGTGGGCTCTCACAATTGTTGGTGGCTCCCTCATCTCAGTGAATTATTTCTAATCCCCATGAGCAGCGTTCACTCTGCAGGTTAAGAAGTCTATTACTTTTCTTTTTGGAGATAGGGTCTCATTAGCCCAGGCTGCCCATCACTCACTATGTAGCCACCATGCCTGGGCTATGCCTTGCTGATGATAAAGCCCAGGACATCATGTGTGCTAAGCAGGTACTCTCTCAACTGAGCTGTGTCTCTAGCTCAAGATATCAGTGTATTGTCACTATTCCTGTCTCTTTGTTGTTTATCCACTCACAGAACCCATAGAATGCTCTCTCCTCACCTCTCACTGTCCTTTGTCTGTCTGCCTCACATTCTCCATTAGCAGGCTCTGAGCCAGACTGATCAGGTGTGACACCTGACTTTACTTCTGGACTACAGTGGCCCAGAGTAGGGTGTCAGCCACTCTGTGCTTTACTATGTCAGAGGACAGCAGCACCGTAGGTATTTTCCTTACTTGAAAGATTAGTTCTTTGAGGGTTTAATTCTGTGCAATTTGATCACGTTCATACCCCTGAGCCAGCTCCTCCTAGAACCAAGGCTGTTCTCTAACCACACAAGTCTGTGTCCTCTTTCTGCTTTTTAAAAAACTTTCAAGTCCAGTTGGGGCAGCAACACCATAAGGTAGTGGATGACTAAATAGATTATTTTGCGCAAAGGATGCGATGCTTTCCCATCATGCTCTCTGGGCATGGAATGAGAACCTGCCCTGCCCAGTAAGAGGAAGATCGTGGGTTCATAAAAGTTCATGGTGGCATCTTGCCAGTGTGTGAAGGTCCAGTGTACTGCTGGTCCTCCCCCATGGGGTCAGAGAAGTTTGTGTGTGCCAGTCTCTGGAAGCACTGACTTTTAGACTCAGACACAGCATACCTCTCTCTTTAGCCTTGTTTTCTCCAGCCCTGCCCAAATCAGGATTGTCAGGAACAGGTTTGTTTACCACAGCAAGCTGCTGTTTGCTCATTTTAGTAGAGAAAGTGTGAACACATTGGCCACACAACCACGAGTTAGGGCCCAAGTTCCACTAAGAAGGACAGGATGCAGGCTTATCTTGATGAAGGAGACAGACCCCTTCCTGCTAGTCCACAGTTACACATTAGAAGCAGCTCAATATCTTGAGCTCAGAGGATTGAGGAAGGACATAGATGCAGAGGAGAGAAGAAAGGTGGGCTTTTGGTGGGAGGAGGATGGAGAGAAAAGGACAACAGAGAACACCATGTCCCAAGGAGTAGAAAAAGGGCACTCAGACAGGGAAGGATAAAGGCAGAACAAGACAGGGAGAGAGTGAACACCTCAGTCAGAGACTCAGGAGTCCATGGAGACATGTCTCATAACACCTGTGTTCCTGTGTTATCAGATCCCTGCTTTACTGTCTTCTCTACCTGTTTTGAATCCTCCACTGGATCACAAGTCACAGTCGGACCTTCTCTGTTTCTCTCGTCTGTGTCTATGGTTGTTCCAGAAGAGAGGTAAAGGAGAAAGATACCACACACACACACACACACACACACACACACACACACACACACGTGCACACTGACATGCACAAAATCAAACACACACACACACACACACACACGTACGCACACATAGAGACACACACACATGCATATGTGCAGATTGGGCCTAAATCCAATTTTTAAAAATGTTCTTGACATTCGTGCCACTTTTGTGCCAGTGGGCATCTCTTGCAGGCAGTCATTACTGTACCTCACAGGGCTCATAGCTGTGTGAGACTGATGATTGCTCTTCTCCTCCTGTAGCACGCATAGCACCTTCTAGCACTGTGAACACTAGTAAGTCTGGGTGAGGTTTCCAGATGAGTACCAGCTAGATTGCTCCATGTTCTTCTGCACCGTGAGAATGTGGTGGCCTCAGCAAAACAGGTTTACCATCAGGTTGTGAAATCAACCAATGACATTGGAAATAGACTCTGATGTTTTGGGTGGGACAGTCTATGGGACCCATTGGGCCAGGTCGATTAGATGTAGCCTCTTGGTCTGTGGGTTTTAAGGGTGGTGTATGATGCCTCTTTTGGTGTTGTCTTCCTCCTTATATGGCAATGCCCTAAATTCCTTTAATCCATGTATATATTTTAGGATACTTCCACAGTAGTAGGATTGTAGTGTCTTTTCAAAAGGCGTTCAGTGTTAGTTATCCTTCCTCTCATTCCCCCCTCCTCTGTGCAGTCACCCCTTCCCCATTTAATCCTCTTGTTTTAATTCCCACTTACTTCTTATAGCACCCTGTGCTATGTCCCCATCCCTGAAAGTTCACCCACCTTGTCCCTTACCAGCTACTTAACCTCTGTTGGTGTTCTAAACAAAACCCTCATATTAAAAGCGTAAAAGCCACATAGAAGAGAAAACATGCATTGTCTTTCTGGGCCTGCATTACCTTGCCTGGATGATCATTTCTGGATCCATATAATTACCTGAATATTTCATAATTTCATTCTTCTCTAGAGCCAAATACTATTTTGTTGTAAATGAACTACATTTTCCTTATCCACTCATCACTCAGTGGGCATCTTGGCTATTTCCCACTACTGAATGCTATGAATAAAGCACCAACGGACATGATGGGCAAGTATCTCTGTAGTAAGATGCTGTGTCTTGCGGACATGCCCAAGAGTGGTGGAGCTGGAGTCTTGTGGCAGATCTACTTTCAGCTTGTTGAGGCACCTCCACAGTGATTCCCATAGTGGCTGTACCAGTTTACACTCCCATCAGCCGTGAGTAGTCTACCTCATGTTCTGAATCCTTGCCAACATCTGCTCTCATCTGCTTTAATAATCTTGACAGATGCTTGTGTTATTATGGGTGTTATTGGCCACTTGGCTTGTGATTTTTCCTTCTAGTATTTTCTGTAAGGCTGGGTTTGTGGCAACGTATTGTTTAAATCTGTTTTTGTCCTGGAATATCTTGTTTTCTCTATCGATGGTGAATGCAAGCTTTGCTGGATTTAGTAGTCTGGGCTTGCATCCATGTTCTCTTAGTGTCTCTAGCACATTGATCTAAGACCTTCTGGCTTTCATGGTTTCCATTGAGAAGTCAGGTGTAATTCTGATAGGTTTCCCTTTATATGTTACTTGACCTTCTTCCTTTGCAGCTCTTAATATCTTGTCTTTATTCTGTATGTTTTGTGTTTTGATTATTATATGGCATGGGGATGCTTTCTTTTGATCCAGTCTATTTGGTGTTCTGTATGCTTCTTGTACCTTCATAGGAATATCCTTCTTTAGGTTGGGAAAGTTTTCTTCTATAATTTTGTTGAATATATTTTCTGGACCTTTGAGCTGTAATTCATCTCCTTCTTCTGCCCCTATTATTCTTAGGTTTGGTCTTTTCATGGTGTCCCAGATTTCCGGGATGTTTTGTGTTAAGAATTTATTGGATATACTGTTTTCTTTGACCAATGAGTTTATTTCCTCTATAGTATCTTCAGCGTCTGAGATTCTTTCTTCTATCTCTTGTATTTTGTTGGTTATACTTGTCTCTGTAGTTCCTGTTCATTTACCCAGATTTTCCATATCCAGCCATCCCTCGGTTTGTGTTTTCTTCATTGCCTCCATTTCAGTTTTCAAGTCTTGAACTGTTCCCATTACCTGTTTGATTTCTTTTCCTTGGTTTTCTAGGGTATCTTTGAGGGATTTATTCATTTCTTCTAACTTTTTATTAGTCTTCTCATCCATTTCTTTAAAGGAGTTTTTCACATCCTGTTTAAGGGTCTCTATCACTTTTATAATGTATGTTTACAGTTGATTTCTTCTACTTCTTCTGGATTAGGGTGTTCAAGTCTTCCTGTTGCATGTTCACTGGATTCTGGTGTTATCGTTGCTTTTCAGGTTGATGGAGGGATTCTTGCATTGGTGCCTGCCTATCTCTTCCTTCAAATGTGGTCAGGAGAGTCTTGGAGGCTTGGTCCAATCTTTGCTGTGGCTGACTGTGTACTTGGGGGTTTTTCTTGTTCTGCCCTCTCTTATGTCCCCTCAGTATTGAAGTTGGCTCTCAGATCCCCTCCTCCCTTAAGTAGGCTGTGGTGGTGGATCTAAGGAAAGGAGTGCTTGGGGCAGAGATGGCATAGGAAAAATAGAGAAAGCCAGAAGCTGGGAAGAATGGCCAAAAAGTTTAGGGGTTTGGAGGTTGTCTGTATTCCTTTCCCCGGGTGTCTGGCCAGCTGGGCGGAAACACACTTACCCCTCCGCATGGATCTCCCCGTACTGGATCAGGGCCACTTGCTGGCCAAGGACTTCTCAGACAAAAGGGCGGGCTTGATAGTTGTCGGCTCAGTGGAACAAAGAAACCCCTGCAGCCGTTGCATACACCACTGTGTCCCCAGACCCTCATCCCCCAATCAGGCTGAGTTGGGGGATCCTAGGACCCTGCAGATGGAAAGGAGTGCTTGGGGGCAAGCTGGAATGGGAAAAGTGGAGAAAGCCGGTAGCCAGGGAGAAGCCCGCTGAATGGGCAGAAAGTTTAGGGGATTGGAGAATGCCTGTACTCCATTTCTGGGGTGTCTGGCTGGCTGGGCGGGCACACACTAAACTCTCTGGATGGATCTCCTGCTACTGGATCAGAGCCATTTGCTGGTCAAGGACCTTGCAGACAAAAGGGCAAGCTTGGTAGGTGTCGGTTTGGTGGAACAAAGAAACCCCTGCAGCTGTTGCACTCACCACTGTGTCCCTAGACCCTCAGCCCTGAAGCAGTCTGAGTTGGGGGATCTTAGGACCTCGCAGATGGAGAGGATAATTATGTATTTTTAAATGACTCTAAGTTCCTGCTTCATTTCCAGAGTGACAGGATTGTAGGCATGTGCCATCACAGCTACTTTGTGCCATGCAGGGTCATGTGGAACAAAGAAGCCCCTGCAGCAGAACCTGGAGGTGCCCTGTGCTCCTTTCCCAGCTCCCCAGGCCCCCACAGACAATAGGGCAGGCTTGGAGGAGGGCAGGATCCTGTGGAACAAAGAAGCCCGTGCAACAGGAGCAGGAGGTGCCTTGCACTCCCTTCCGGGGACTTTCCTGCCCAGTGGGCAGACAATCACCCCTCTGGGTGGAAAGCCTCAGTACAGGAGCAGGAACTGTTCCTGGGCCCAAGGATCTCACAGACAATAGGGCAAGCTTGGGGGAGGCAGGGTTGTGTGGAACAAAGAAGCCCCTGCAGCAGGAGCTGCAAGGGCCCTGTGTTCCCTTCCTGGACCGCCCTCCATGGCACACACTCACCAGTCTGGATTGATCTTCTCTGCACAGGAATGGGGACTCCTGGTAGTCCAAGGACCCCACAGACAAAAGGGCGAACTTGGGGGGAGAGGAGGGCTGTGTGACAGACACGTTCTTTACATTTATGCCTACGTTGTCCCCTGATGGAGGAAGGTCATTGGCTAATAAAGAAACTGGCTTGGCCCATTTTATTGGTTAGAACATAGGTGGGTGGAGTAAACAGAATAGTATGCTGGCAGGAAGAGTAAGTGAGCTCAGAAATCATGCAGCTCCTCTCAGAGCCAGACGCCTCAGAGAGAGACGCTATGCTCCTGTCTCGTGGGCAGACAGGATAGCTCTGCTCCCTGAGGCACTCTCGATGAAGCTCCAACCAGGATGGACGTAGGCTAGAATCTTCCCGGTAAGCGCACCTTGGGGTCCTTACTCACATGATTAGAAATGGGTTAAGAGGTTGAAGCTAATGGGCCAAGCAGTGCTTAAAAGAATATAGTGTCTGTGTAATTATTTCGAGTAAAGCTAGCCATGTGGGCGGCCGGGGTGCTGGGGACGCAGCCCCGCCGCCCTTATTACAACAGTCCCCAGGAAGAGCTTCACTCAAACCTTCATGGTGCATTTCAACAGACTTTACTTCTGCTGTCACACTGACTGGAGCAAAGGTCACCACCATTCCAAATTTAAAACACTGGTCTCCTCTCGGCCCACAGGGACAGTCCTAATATCACTAATTTTATAGACATTCTAGAGAGGCAGTTGCAGAGGCTTGTCAGTTGGGCGAGCTGGTGGCAGGATACATCCAACGCTTCCAACAGGGTGGTCACATTGGCACTACCATCGTTGCAAGTGACTTTCCATCCCTTGAACCAAGGCATATTAGCACTTGGCTCCAGCGTATTATCACCATTCCAACCAGAAATTGGCATACACGCTACTGTGTCAGGGTTGTAGTCAATTTTCTTAATGTAGGTGCTGACTTCCTTAACAATTTCCTGGTATCTCTTCTGGCTGTAGGGTGGAATCCATTTTGTTGATACCAACAATTAGCTGTTTCACACCCAGGGTGTATGCCAGAAGTGCATGCTCATGTGTCTGCCCATTCTTAGAAATACCAGCTTTGAATTCACTAACACCAACAGCAACAATCAGGACAGCACAGTCAGCCTGTGATGTGCCTGTAATCATGTGTTTGATGAAGTCTCTGTGTCCTGGGGCATCAATGATAGTAACATAGTACTTGCTGGTTCAAACATCTCTCACAGGGATATGTCAACAGTGATACCACGCTTACGCTCAGCTTTCAGTTTGTCCAAGACCCAGGCATACTTGAAGGAGCCATTTCCCACATTGGCAGCCTCCTTCTCAAACTTTTCAATGGTTCATTTGTCGATTCCACTACACTCGTAGATCTGGTGGCCGGTTGTAGTGGACTTGCCTGAATCGACATGTCCAATGATGACGATGCTGATGTGAGTCTTTTCCTTTCCCATTTTGGCTTTGAATTAGTGGTGGTTTTTTACAACACTTGCGTTCTGATGGCAAACCCATTGTGTAAAAGCAGTCTCTGCATCTTGAAGCATAGAGTCTATGGGGTGGGAGGACAGGGACAGTGTCAAAGAGAGATAGCAAGAGAGAGAGAGAGAGAGTCAGAGAGCTTCATGTCCTATGAAGACAGCCAGGAGGACAAAAGAAAGCATTTGTCATTAGTCACAGAGATGAGAGACTCTTTTAGTTAGGGTTTCGATTTCTGTGACAAAACACCAGAACTGGAAGTCACATGAGGAGGAAAGGGTTTATTTTACTTTCATTCCCACTTTACAGTTCATCATCCTGGGAGGTAAGGGCTGGAACCTGGAGGCAGGAGCTGATGCAGAGACCATTGGAGGGTTACTCTTTACTGCCTTGCTCCTCAGGACTTTCTCAGTCCACCCTCTTATAGAACCCAGGACCACCAGCTCAGGGGTGGCAGCACCTACAGCGGACTGGCCCCTCCCTATCAATCACTAATTAAGAAAATCCCTTACAGGCTTGCTCGCAATGTGGTTTAATAAGCATTTCTTCTCAGCTCAAGTTCCTTCCTCTCAAATGATGCTAGCTTATATCAAGTTGACATAAAACTAGTCAGCCCATATACCCATGGGCCCAAGCTGCTCCTCTGCCAGGTTTCAGCCTCTCTCTCTTTCTCATTCCCGAACCTTCCCACTCCTGAATCTCTTGCCTTTTCTTCCCTCTCCTTTTTCTCACATCTGTGGCTGTCACAGGCCAGAGAATGCAATGGAGACTCTGGAGAAATCACATCTGCAGCCCCTCAAAGACTCAGGCTGGGGACTTTAGAGATACACAGAGACATGCACAGGACCATGCAACACTATTCTTCTCATTTAAATGTGAACACATTCACATATAAAGCCAAGAACATACAGAAAGGTCTCCATAATTGAAGATCATACATGAAAACAAACCCCGGGCAATCAAGAGGCTAGCAAGCACATCTAGACTCAAACACAGCTGCACAATATTAGAAGTGACCTTTTATATATAAAGCACACAGTACACATACACAGGTCCATGCCTGAGTAAATACTCACGGCCAGAAATCAAGATGCATTACTCCCTATGCCCTTTGTCCTGTGTATCTGTTTCATGGTGTCCTAGGGTTAGAGTGTGGGTAAGGAGATAGGGAGTGAGTAGGTCACCGACAGCCCAATCAGGAGCTCACACTCCTGGACAGTGATGAAACAGGAGGCAGGAACAGCTGAAGTTGCTCAACTGGGTGGAGATGCAGGTCTAGCATAAAAGTCCCGCTGGAGTGTGCAGTGAAGTGGATGGTGCTCAGATCAGGACCATGGAGCCCAGTGTCCTGCTCCTCCTTGCTCTTCTTGTGGGCTTCTTGCTACTCCTGGTCAGGGGCCATCCAAAGGCCCATGGCCACCTTCCACCAGGACCCCGACCCCTGCCCCTCTTGGGAAACCTGCTACAGATGGACAGAGGAGGCCTCCTCAACTCCTTTATTCAGGTAAGACATGCACAGGGCCTGTGCCTTATGGGATTAGCCCCATGTTTGCTCCTGGGGATCACTCAGTGGGCTAATCAAGGGGCTCCTTCCAGGTCTTAGGTTCAGGTCGGAAGGTTGCTGAGTGAAAGGTGAGGTGCTGATTGGTGACAGATGGTGCTCGGATCAACAGGTGTGTCCTCACTGTTTTGGAATCCTGTGGGACACTATGCTTGGAGTGTGAAAGGTGTCTGGGTATCCAGGTATGGGCCAAGGGCTTAGAATTTTTGATTTGGTGCATCTTTTTCCAAAAGAAAACAAACGTCAGAGGCATCCACAAATAAGGTTTGCTACTGCCAGCACAAGAGATTAGCTTGCTATGTTCTGGAACAAAGGGGAGGAGAGGCAGGTCAGGAGCTGACATAGGTAGGGAGAGCTTATCAGTTATAAACCCAAGGACCATCCAAGAAGCCAACCCTGGCACCATCTTTACGGCTTCACTAGTGAGATTTCATGTTCAATTACAACTTGTTTATTAGTAATTGATTAGCCTCTTTGGCCTCATTTCCTGTTTAGAGAGCTGATATATTGGCAACAATCCCAACTTCCTGTTATCCCTTGGTTTTTAATATGTCACCCACCTGAACCCATGGTGTATGCATTTGTTTTTTAAAAATTTTGTTTTTGAGACAAGGTCATCCTCCTTTGCTCAGGCTGATGATCCTTCCAAGCTAAGATCTCACATGCTGGATTGACAGATGTGTGTTACACCTGGCCACAAGGGTTTTAAAAATGTGCTTCCCACATGTTGGAAAGGTCAAGTTAACATCATATGTTTTTCATTTTTTAAAATTTTGCTTTGTTTCGTTTTTTGAGACGGTTTCTCTGTGTAATGGTCCCGGCTCTCTTGGAACTCACTCTGTTGTTGATGGAGCGGCGGCCGGGCTGTTTCGTCCCCAGCACCCAGCTGCCCGCGCGGCTTACTTATGCCCCAAAATAATTACACGGAAACTGTATTCTTTTAAACACTGCCTGGCCCATTATCTGTAGCCTCTTATTGGCTAGCTCTTACATATTAATCTAACCCATTTTTATTATTCTGTGTGGCCCACGAGCTGGCTTACCAGGGAAGATCTTAACCTGCATCTGCCTGGCATGGGAACATCATGGCGACTCCTACTCAGCTTCCTTCTCCCAGAATCCTGTTCTGTTTTCTCCACCCACCTAAGGGTGGACCTATCGAATGGGCCAGGCAGTTTCTTTATTAATAAGAAATCATTCCCACATCACTCTGTAGATGGCCTCAAACTCACAGAGATCCAACTGCCTCTGTGTTCTGAGTGCTGGGATTAATTTTGTTCTTTGAAAATATTTCTTCCTTTCTCATTCTGCTGTCCACCCCTCTGTGTCTAAAGGTCATTCCTACTTGGAGGTAATTATGGTTGTTTGAGTAAGTATGGATGTCAGAGCTATTTACTGTCATGTGAACAACTTATGAACAGCTACATCACTGAAGAAAGTGGCACTTCCCCCAGCACCCTTACCCCTAGAACTCACAGTGAGGTTTGGTGACATCCTGTCATGATAGCACAACGTGCTACATCTTTTCCCTGTAGGGACAGTCATCATGTCATGTGCATACAAGGTTCCCAGGGGCTAGGTGATGTGCACTGGTCAGGGAATTCCTACCCTCTATGTAGTTCTTTAAAAAACTGTTCAGACCACGATCTAATGTATGTGCCAATGTCAGGGAGCTCAGCTGCCTTCCTTGGCCCTCAGGAACTGAGAGTCTGTTTGCAGATACAGAATAAACACATAAAAATTTGGCAAGTTAATTGCTCACCTGAGTGATATTGGATATAAGCAAAGCAATAGGAATTTTAAGATATGTTGAGAGTGCAAACACACTTATGTAAGAGGCAGGACTTCAACAAATCACAACAACTTTCCAGAACGATGACAGGTATGGAAAAGCCATTCTTGAGCAGTAGCTGGTGCTAGCGGAAGAGTGGAGCCATGTGGATGCGGTCACAGTGTGACAGGGGAGAGGCCAGCACTGAATTTTCAGGTCATGGGGATGAGCCAGCTTAACCTATGCCCAGGATAGTAAGAATTGAAGTGATTTAACTAAGCAGGCAAGAAAAAGTCTCTTCATGTCTTCATCTGTTTTCTGTTACTGCCACAAAAGTCCAGAGGCTAAGTTCTTTATAAATTAAAGGCTTTTCCAGCTCATAATCATCCTATGTGGCAGCCTAATATCAAGACTTCAAGTCTTCCAACCTTTGATAAGAACCCTTCTTGTGTGTCACAATACAATACAGAACAGGAAAACCTGTTACATGCAGTAGATGCTAACCATGTTGAGTGGGCCTTGTTTTATAATAATCCATATTCTGAGAATCCAGACCTCTCTGTGAGACTAGCATTAACCTATTCTGTGAATCTGCTCTGAAGTCGCAGGGCCTCTTACTAGTTTCCAGCTCCCAAGGGCTCTGCCACTTCTCAACGCAACCACATTAGGGACTAGTTCCCTAGCAGAGAATGCACGAAAACATAGCATGTGTAACAGGCAAAAAGAAAGAGCAGCTGGTCCAGACAGATGCCTCTCGATGCCAAACGATAGTGATGACCTGTGGTGAACCCCAGACACAACCAGCTCGGCTCTCTGAAGTGTGTTGTGGATGAGCCTGGAGCCTGACTCAAATACAGTTGCTAAAGTCTGTGTAAGCTCTGCATTCTCCTAAACCATGTGTGGATGCATGTGAGGTAGCCAGGAAATCCTCTGGAATGTTTCCTGAAAGTATCTCTTGTGACTCAAGAA
The DNA here is from genome assembly GCA_902806775.1 of Microtus agrestis. Classification (NCBI taxonomy): domain Eukaryota; kingdom Metazoa; phylum Chordata; class Mammalia; order Rodentia; family Cricetidae; genus Microtus; species Microtus agrestis. The sequence goes on from CADCXT010002393.1 coordinate 1,244,684, forward strand.
GCTGAGATCTCTTCTAGGCATCTGTGTTGATGTAAGATGGTTTTGTGAGCTTTAGTCATGATGTGTCTGTTATAAAGATTGAGTCTTAATGATGACATTCTTTTGGCCAGTGGAGAGACACAAAGGGAAACTGGACCATCAAAGCTACTAATAGGATTAGAAACCACCAGCATTCTACAGTGTCTCAATAACACTTTAACATAACATATTGGTGTATAAAACAGTTCCACACTAGCCTAGAATGGAGTATGATAAAGGTTTATCTATCTGGAGATAAACTCACTGAAATAGTAGCAATCCACCGTCCTCCGCTGGGATCTGCTGGGAACTGGAACCAAATTCAGCAGTCAAGAGGCCTGTGCATGCTTCTTGTCCACATTTAAAATACATGAGACCATGCCCAAAGTGGGCTAATATCTTAAAGGCTACTGGATGAAAGAGTTCCCACAACACCTCTCCATTTTGTCTAAATAAGAGAGTTCTAAGCCTAGCACGAACTGATGGGGAACCACTGTTAGCCAATGATCTGTCAGAGGTCAGACCAAGTTAGACCAAGTTAGAAAAAGATTTATTCTAAGGCAATATCTTCTCTCTGCATTACAATTCCTGTAGGGGAATATTTGGAGGCTAATATGCACTTGAATGCAGTTAAGATTCAGATATACACAATCCACATGTGCCTCCTCTAATTTCTCTTCAATCAAAGTCAATTCTTTCTCTGCTTCAGCTGTTAATTCTCTGGGACTATTTAAACCTCTGCCGCCATCTAAGATTTTGTTTAAATGAATTATTAGATCAGGTATTAACCCAGAAGTGGGTCATAGATTGGAAATGTCTCCAAGCAATCTTTAAAAGTCATCAGGAATCTGCAATTGATCTCTCCTAATTTTCACTTTTTGTGTTCTAATTTTCTGCAAACCTATTTTATAACCTGGATAATAGAATCTCCTCTCTTTATTATTTTTTCAAGAGCAATTTGTAATCCCTAACTAGGAAAAGTTTTCTTTACTTCTTCAAACATTATTTCTAAATTATCTACGTTTATATCAGATAGTAAAATGTCATCCAAGTAATGGTAAACTATAGATTTACGTATTATTTCCAATGGCTATCTTACAAAATATTGGCACAAGGTGGGGCTATTTAACATTCACAGTGGTAGGACCCTCCATTAATATCTCTTAGTAGATTGAGAACTATTCTAAGTAGGTACCATTTGAAGGCAAATTTTTCTCTGTCTTTTTCTTATATAAGTATAGTGAAGAAACAATCTTTTAAATAAATAACTATAATAGGTCATCCTTTAGGCAATATGGAAGACAAAGGAATTCCAGATTATAGAGGGCTCATTGGTTTAATCACCTTGTTAACAGCTCTTAAATCTGTCACCATTCTCCATTTTCCAGATTTTGTTTTAACAACAAATACAGGAGAATTAAAAGGGTTGGTTGATTCTTTAATATGCTGAGCATCTATTTGGCCCTGTACCAGCAATTCTAAATCCTGAAGTTTCTCTTCTATTAAAGCCCATTTTTTTTATCCCACATTGATTCTTTTGTTAACCACTTTAAAGGAAGGGCTGTTGGTACCTCTGAAGGTTTGCTAGATATATTGTCTTTTTGTACAGCCTGAATGTTTGGTGAGTGTTTTTTATAGTACCTTATAATATCCTTTCCAGAAACATGAGTTTGTTTATGTTCTATTTCTGAGACTGCAGGAATGTTAGTCTGGGTATTCCATTTCTGCAAGAGATCATGACCCCATAGAGTCACTGCTATATTAGTCACATATGGCCTCAGCCTTCCTCTCTGTCCTTCTGGTCTTATACATTCAAGCCATCTCATGCTTTGTTTTACTTGAGCTAGGGTTCCGATTCCTAGGAATTAAACATTGATCTTCTGAAGAGGCCAATTTTGATGCCCAGATTCTGGTTTAACAATAGTCATATCTGGACTTGTGTTCAGTAATACTTCAATTACAATGTTATTTATTTGTACTCTCAGCTTTGGTCTTTGATCATTTATAGAAGTCTGTTAAAACTATGTTTCCTATTTTCTATTTAAATATTTCATTCATCTTCCATGTTCATTCTATCATCTAGAACTGTATGTTTTTTTTTTTAAACAACAGGCACTCTGTTTTTAAATTTTTTCTTGGGGAGATGTGTCCTCCACAGTGATTGGGAATGATTGGATAATGTTTGACTTGCAGGCCTGTGAGAGGCCCCTGCAGAGCTTCCTAATGCTAACAAGCTGCCTTGTTTGTCTCTTTTTGGTCTAAATTCATTGGTACAATGTTGGCCTTTGCCACATCCTCTACATAATCGAGGAGGTTGACACCTTCTATCTTTGTTATTCCCAGGGGAAACATTATTTTTAGAAATGCCTTGTCTACAATCTCTTTTCAGGCATCCTATTCTGCCACAATTAAAACATTTGGTATTTTGATGTTTCTTTATACCTTTGGAAATTGCTTTTCCTACCTAAGCTTTATTATTATAGTCAAACTACTCAACATTGGTGCTGATCTGACCTTTAAAGGCTCAAGTATTTTTTTTTCTTTTTAAGTTGGCATTTTCAAAAGCCAGATTCAATAAATATTCATCTAACTTCTGGATCTGTTACCTCTATTTGTACAGCTTTAATTAATCTTTGAAAAAGGTGCTAAAATGTTGTTTTGGACCTGTATGACCTTAGTATATGATTAAATTAATCTTCCTAGTTCTTGAATCCTGTCCCAAGCATTTAAAGCTTCTGTATGACATAGGGACAAGATGTGTTCATTGTAAATAGCTTGACTCTGTGGATCAGCATAACCACCCTCACCAAGAATTTGTTTTTGGCCTCAAATTCTTTGACTCTATCTTGCTGTTTTAGGAATAGCTGCATCTCTCCAATAGTTCCACTGTAACTGTGGCCCATATGCTTATATCACTGAGACTAATTGATGTTAATAATTTGGAGTAACCATATTGCTTGAAGCCCATATCTTTACCATCTCCCTTACAAATAGTTAATGTATGCCATAAGAGACCACTGTTTGCTTAACTTCTTTTAGATCTTTCATACTTAACAGTTTCCATTTATATTCTTTGTATCCATTTTAGTATTGTGTATTTGCTGATCCTTCAAAGGTAATAACAGGACAAGTAGCTAAAGCTCTTGGTAAGTCAAGACTGACTCTGAGATATACTAACAATGCTAAATCCTTTGTCTATACCTCATCTTCTTGGTTATCAGTCCTAACAAGTTCCTTAAGTGATTCAAAACTTTTTACCACCATCTTTTGTAAAGTCTGAATCTCTTGACCTGTGAATATTTTTAATGATTTCATTAAATCAACTAATATCTGGTTCTCATTCTGCACACATGATTCCAAGGTTTTAAATTTTTCCATTAAGGTTATTTGAATAGCATATACATTGCCTTCCTGGAGGAATGTTTTGTCTGATAGCTTATCATAACTTTTTAACAGATTTTGATTGTCAATTTCAACAGTATGAATCTGTTGAAATAGCAGCAGTGGGGCTGCGTCCTCAGCACCCCGGCCGCCCACATAGCTTATGCCCGAAATAACAACACACAAACTGTATTCATTTAAGCACTGCTTGGCCCATTTCTATCACGACTCTTCTAGGCTAACTCTCGCACCTGGACTAGCCCATTTCTAATAATGTGAGTAAACACCCCAAGGTGCGCGTACTGGGAAGATTCTAGCCTACATCCATCTTGGGTCGGAGCTTCATCGCGTGTGCCTCAGAGAGCAGAGCTATCCTGTCTGCCTGCGAGACAGGAGCATGGGGTCTCTCTCTGAGGAGTCTGGCTCTGAGCGGAGCTGCATGCTTTCTGACCTCACTTCCTCTTCCACCCAGCATTTTCTTCTGTTTACTCCATCCACCTATGTTCCTACCTATCAGGGCCAAGACAGTTTATTTAACCAATGAAATCAACAGATTGACATATGACACTCCCACATCACCTCCCCTTTTTCTGTTTAAACAAAAAGGAAAGGCTAACTTTAACATAGCAAAATTACATATAACAAAGGAAAACAACTTAACTATCTATCTATTCTTCAACTGCATCAAAGACTCCAGAAGGATATAATATTATCTAAGCAAACAAGAAATAAGCAACTTTCAAACTCTAGAAAAGACAGAGACTTCTCGCTGCCTGTACAGTCACCCAAAGTTCCTCTGTACCATTGGGGCATCCATCTTCGGCCTACAGGCCCATAGTATCCAGAAACATTTTCATAAAGCAGGAAATTTCAAAGGCAGTTCAGTCACTATCTGCTATGTTCTGCAGAATGGCTCGCAGACTCTTTCATGAATCAGGAACCCCGAAAGATCATCTCATCTTTAGGCAAGTTCAGTAGTCCTCTCTCTGCGGGTTCTCTGTGTCCAGTTTATGCAATAGTCCAGGCAAGAGCAGTTTCTTGCCCAAATGGCTATCAAACTCCATAAGAATCCTCTTCCATGCCCATCTTCCTCTTGAAGTAAATAAATTAGTGCTGCCAGGAGCAGAGTGTCTCATTGTCATGAAAAACCCTAAGTTATCAAAACATTTAAAATGCCATATTCTCTAGCCTTTGAAAGATATGAAGAATGCCTATCAGAAATATATCCGTGCACATCTAGAAAATCTAACATGACTACAAACTTGACTATTATAGATGATTATTAACAGACTATATGCATTACATTTTTAAGTGAACTACACAATCACAATACCTTAATCAAGATCAGAAATACAGATACACATAACAAAATTGACCTTAAATCTCTATCAATTAAGCAACATCTATACTAATGCAAATTATTCATACCTACATCATATACCCCTTTAAATGTAAAAGAACATTTATAAACCATATTTGGGAACATGGGCGCAGTTTTTTCTCTCCAAACTGCTTCCTGCTGAATGGGGGCGTTGTTAATTAGGTCTTTCATGGTATAACCTGTGTGCTAGTTTCATCTCAGTTGGCAGTTGAGCGAAGCAATTTTCTGAAGATGTTCACAGCAACCCTTCAGGAGGGCATGGTCCATCATACCATATTCAGATAGAAGAAATGAACAGGGTCTCATCCTCTGTGAAAACAAAACAAGAAACTCCTTTCCAAAGTATCATGTCCTTAGATCCAAATTGCAAAGTCAAGGCATTTCCAAAATATCTATGTTGAATTAGTTCAGCAGCATTTATAAACAAATATCTTTTAGTAGCTTTTGCTCCTTCCTCAGCATTCAAACAATTCAAAGAGAGCATAATAGCATACAGTATCAAGATTCTCTGTGTATTTTCCATATTTGTACGCTTTATTTTAAGCTCTATTTCATTTATTTTTACTTTTATTTTATATTCTCTGTATCTTTGTCCTGGAATAACTCTGTAGACCAGGCTGCCCTTGAACTCTCAGAGATCCTTCTGTCTCTGCCTCCCAGGCATTGGGATTAAAGGTGTATGCTACCACACCTTGAACTCACAGGGATCTGTTTGTCTCTGCCTTCTAGGCACTGGGATTAAAGGTGTGTACTACCACACACAACAACTCTCTTCCTTTTTTAAATTGTTTTTTACTTTAAGAACTTCAACTTTTAGTCTGCCTATATTTTCATCACACTGTAAATCATTTAGAACTTTTCTTTGTCTTTGAATCTCTCTTTACTGTATATCTCTTTTTCTGAATACATGAGTCTTCAATTTACCAAGCAATCTCAGTAGGACTAAAGCCGTGGCTTTGCCAGCTAGATCCAGTCCATTCCGTAGCTTTCCAGCCTCATGGCTGAGGTACTGGCCAGAGCCGCCTTCAGTGCCACAACTCTACAGTGTTTCAAGGTCCTTGCCAGCAAACAAGCTTCCACAGCCTGGGCTTGCAAACCGCATGACCCGCCCACCTAAAAGAGTCAGTGTTTGCCCTGGCAGGACAGCCCAGAAAGCCATTTTTTACATTTTTAGACGGCGCAGCTTTTTTCCTGTTATGGCTGAAAACCGAAAAGCATGCGTTCAGCTTTTCATCAACACCGTTTAAGTGTTTCGTGGCAGGACCTCTTAAAAGAGCTGCAAGGCTTTGCAGCTAAAGCTGAGTCAGGAAGCCTCTCTTAGCTGAGAGTGTTTGATTGCCTCTAGCAAGCAGAGCAGACCAGAGAAACTGCTGCTACCAAGAAAGCAAACATGCTTTACTCTTTCCCAAGATTTCTTGGGCTTTCAGTGGATACAGTTGGCCCCACGTTGGGCACCATCTGTTGAAATAGTAGTGGCGGGGCTGCGTCCCCAGCACCCTGGCCGCCCACACAGCTTATGCCCGAAATAACAACACACAAACTGTATTCATTTAAGCACTGCTTGGCCCATTTCTATCACGACTCTTCTAGGCTAACTCTCGCACCTGGACTAGCCCATTTCTAATAATGTGAGTAAACACCCCCAAGGTGCGCATACTGGGAAGATTCTAGCCTACATCCATCTTGGTTTGGAGCTTCATCCCGTGTGCCTCAGAGAGCAGAGCTATCCTGTCTGCCTGCGAGACAGGAGCATGGGGTCTCTCTCTGAGGAGTCTGGCTCTGAGCAGAGCTGCATGCTTTCTGACCTCACTTCCTCTTCCACCCAGCATTTTCTTCTGTTTACTCCATCCACCTATGTTCCTACCTATCAGGGCCAAGGCAGTTTATTTAACCAATGAAATCAACAGATTGACATATGACACTAACACATCATGAATCCTTTCAGATAATCTCTCAGTACTCTTTTATAAGGTTTCCTAAGCCATTGACATGGATTGAATTTTGCTTGTCAAAAAAAGGTTATCAGCTTTTGCCTTGCGATCTTATCTGCTTCCAATTTCCAGGAGGATCTATATAGGTTTTTCCTTTGGGTTCACCTTTTTATTTAGCTTCTCTAGGATCACAAACTATAGGCTCAATATTCTTTGTTTCTAGCTAGAGTCCACTAATGAGTGAGTACATACCAGATTCATCTTTTTGATCTGGGTTATCTCACTCATGATAGTGTTTTCTATTTCCATCCACTTGCATGCAAAATTCAAGATGTCGTTGTTTTTTACTGCTGAGTAGTACTCTAATGTGTATATGTTTCATACTTGTTTATCCATTCTTCCATTGAGGGGCATCTCTTGGGTATATTCCCAAGAGTGGTATTGCTGGATCCTGGGGTAGGTTGACTCCCAGTTTCCTGAGAAACCATCACACTGATTTCCAAAGAGGTTGCACAAGTTTGCATTCCCACCAGCAATGGATGAGTGTTCCCCTTACTCAACATCCTCTCCAGCATAGGTTATCATTGGTGTTTTTGATTTTTGCCATTCTGACAGGTGTAAGATGGTATCTCAAATTTGTTTTGATTTGCATTTTCTTGATTGCTAAGGAAGTTGAACATGACCTTAAGTAACTTTTGCCATTTGAACTTTTTCTGTCGTGAATTCTCTGTTTAGTTCAGTGTTCCATTTTTTAATTGGGTTATTCAGAATTTTAATGTCTAGTTTCTTGAGTTCTTTATTTATTTCGGAGAACAGACCTTTGTCTGATGTAGAGTTGGTTAAGATCTTCTCCCACTCAGTAGGATGCCTTTTTGTCTTAATGGCAGTGTCTTTTGCTTTACAGAGCTTCTCAGTTTCAGGAGGTCCCATTTATTCATTGTTGCTCTTATTGTCTGTGCTGCTGGGGTTATATGTAGGAAGTGGTCACCTGTGCCCATGTGTTGCAGTCTATTTCCCACTTTCTCTTTTATCAGGTTCAGTGTGGTCAGATTTTTTATTGAGGTTTTTAATCCATTTGTACTTGAGTTTTGTGCATGGTGATAGATATGGATCTATTTTCATTCTTCTACAGGTTGACATCCAGTTATGCCAGTACCACTTGTTGATGATGCTTTCTTCCATTGTATACTTTTAGCCCCTTTGTTAAAAATCAGGTATTCATAAGTTTGTGGGTTAATATCTGAGTCTTCTATTTGATTCCATTGTTCGACATCTCTGTTTTTATGCCATTACCAAGCTGTTTTTATTACTCTATCTCTGTAATAGAATTTGAAGTCAGGGATGGTAATGCATCCAGAAGTTCCTTTATTGTATAGGATTATTTTGGCTATCCTGTTTTTTTTTGTTTTTCCACATAAAGTTGATTATTATTTTCTCAAGGTTTGTGAAGAATTTTGATGGAACCTTGATGAGGATTGCATTGAATCTGTAGATTGCCGATGGTGAAAGAAAGCTTTTCTGGGTATAGTAGTTTGTGCTTACATCCATGGTCTCTTAGTGTCTGCAGCACATCTATCCAAAAAAGCTTTTTTGGCTTCCACAGTGAAGTCATGTGTAATTCTGATATGTTTACCTTTATATGTTACTTGAACATTTTCCTTGCAGCTCTTAATATTCTTTCTTTATTCTATATATTTTGTGTTTTGATTACCATATGGTGAGGGGATTTTCTTTTTGGTCCAGTCTATTTGGTGTTCTGTATGCTTCTTTTACCTTCATATTAATATCCTTCTTTAGGTTGGGAAAGTTTTTTTTTTCTATAATTTTGTTGAATATATTTTCTGTGTCTTTGAGCTGTAATTCTTCTCCTTCTTCTACGCCTATTATTCTTAGGGTTGGTGTTTTCATGGTGTCCCAGATTTCCTGAATGTTTTGTGTTAAGAATTTTTTGGATTTGCTGTTTTCTTTGATCAATGAGTATATTCCTTTATAGTATTTTCAGCATCTGAGATTCTTTCTTCTATCTCTTGTATTTTGTTGGTTACACTTGTATTAGTAGTTCCAGTTCATTTACCCAGATTTTTCTTATCCAGCCATCCTTCAATTTGTGTTTTCTCTTACCTCCATTTTGCTCTTCAAGTCTGGAACTGTTTCCTTTACCTGTTTGATTGCTTTTTCTTGGTTTTCTTGGGTATCTTTGAAGGATTTATTTATTTCTTCTACCTTTTTGTTTGTCTTTTCTTCACTTTCTTTAAGGGAGTTTTTAACATCCTCTTTAAATCTCTATCATTTTTATAATGCTATGTGTCTATTTCTTCTACTTCTTCTGGATTATGTTGTTCAAGTTTTCCTGTTGTGTGTTCGTTGGATTCTGGTGTTATCATGTTACTTTTTAGGTTGTTGGAAGAATTCTTGCATTAGTGCCTGCCCACTTCTTCCTTCAAATTCAGCCAGGAGAGTCTAGGTGTCTTGGTTCAATCTTGCTATGGCTGACTCTGCATTTGGGCTTTTTTTTTTATTGGTCTGCCCTCAGCGCTGGAGTTGGCTCTCAGTTCCCCTCTGCTTTAAAGCAGGCTGTGGTGGTGGATCTAAGGACCCCACAGATGGAAAGGAGTGCTTGGGGGCAAGATGGGATGGGTTAAAAAGAGAAAGCCTGTAGCCTGAGAGATGCACTGTTAAATGGTCAAAAATGATTAGGGAATTAGAGAGGGCCTGTACTTCATTCCTAGTGTGTCCATCCACCTGAGTAGGCACACACCCACCCCTCCAGATGGATCTCCTCAGTACAGGAATAAGGCCTCCTGTTGTCCAAGGACCTTGCAGATAAAAGGGTGGTGGGTTTGGTGGGGGCAGGGTCATGTGGAACACAGAAGCCCCTTTGGCAGGATCATTCACTACTGGCTCCCCAGACCCTCAGCCCCAAAGCAGGCTGAGTTGAGGGATCCTAGGATCACACAGAGTGAAATAGGTGCTTGGGGGTAAGATGGGAAGGGATAAATATTGAAAGCCTGACAGGGTTTCTCTAGGTAACAGCCCTGGTTGTTCTGGACATACTTTGTAGACCAGGTTGACCTTGAACTCACAGAGATCCACCTGCCTCTGCCTCCTAAGTATTGGGATTAAAGGCATACACCACCACAGCCCATTGAATTTCACTTTTCTTGGCTGTAGGGCAGGTCAGTCTTTCAGAACTGAACCTTCTAAACTGACCCATCAAGACTCAACTATCAGGACTAACCCTTCAGGACTCAACTTTCAGGACTAACCCTTCAGGACTTTTTGCTGGGCTCCTTTTATTGTTCTCCAATTTACACCTAGCAAGTAGATTTTCATATCCTCAAAATATCCTGACTGGCCTCCAAAGGGACAATGCCAAATGCAAACACCTTTCAGGAGGAGCCATAGTTTTCTGGGTTTCCTTCTAACCAAGATTTTCATAAGCTTTGTACCCTTGGGAAACTCTCAGACAGAGGGGAGCAAGAGAAACAATAGGTTAATTGCTAAAAGTTGGATACAGCTAGGTGCTAGCACTCTGATGCTGGACCAGGTATAGTCCAGCAGGAATGCTGCCACACATAGGCTCTGTCACATTTCCTTATATTTACTTTTCTTCCTCAAAACTGTGTATAAGTTATTATTATTATATCAATTAGACAGTACAGTTTAGGGAGTAATCATATTCTTGACAATCCACAGATAAGAATTGCCCAGTAAAATGGGATCTTTTCATTAGATAAACACACAACATGATAGGCAGTGAGGATCTCCCCACAGCCATTCACACAATGCCAGATACCAGAGAAAGATAGATGCAGCAAGCATATAAAAGCACAGCAGAAACAAAAGACGTTCATGGGTGTGTAGTCTCAAGTCTTGCCTGTCCAAGATTGATCCATGAGAGAGTTTCCTCCTGGTGGGCTGTCACCTTGAACTTGAATTGCCACCTGATGGTCCCCTGACATGGCCACCAACATTCTATGTTATGATGCTATTATATTGGGGAGTATTATTTCAGCATCATCTTAAAAATAAGCTTTTTAGCTGGTTGTGGTCCCACATTAAATCCTGTTTATTGGGTGCTAGGAATAAACTCAGGGCATCATGTATGCCAGGCAAACACTCTGCCAACTAAATGCATCCTCAGCCCCTAGAGGAGTAGGGACCTTTAGAATGTACCTCCTCCACCTATTTTTATCCTCCTCATTTTTTCTTTAATCATCATCTTAGCCATCACTACTGCCTCCTCTGTTTTTATGAGATCTGCCTCAGAAATGGATCAATGCATCTGTCACAAGGGTGGGTTTGTTATCAAAGTGAGTTCAGCCCCCTCTTTCTCAGATTAATGTTTTTATGCCCTTTCTTTTAACATGGATGACATGGGAAGAAAGTCCTCTCAGATGCATGCCACACTCGAAATATCCGGTCTCAATTTTTTTTAAATTTATTTCTATTTTATATATGAGTGCTCTACATGTATGCCTGCATACCAGAAGAGGACATCAGATATTATTATAGATGGTTGTGAGCCACCATGTGGTTGCTGGGAATTGAACTCAGGACCTCTAGGAGAACAGCCAGTGCTCTTAACCTCTTAGCTCTATCTCTCCAGCCCCGGTCTCAAAAAATTTAAAAAGTGATCTGTGATCTATGTATTTGGAAAATAAGCTAAGACAGAAGACGAAGTCAGGCTCAGGGAAGGTTCACAGGCACAGGAACACAGGCAGTGAGAGGTGAGGCCAACGTCTAGTGCCTCCAGTTCTGCAGGTCCCATGTCTCTGTAATGCTCCTGTAATAAAGCCACTTCATTTGCTCAGACATTTCGGAACTAGGTAAAAGTTCAGGCCACCTCTTTCCTAAATATTCAGATAGAAAGTGGCATAAACTTTTAAGCATTTTTGAGGTCTTGTGACACACAAGTGATTAGCACTTGGGAGGTGGAGGCAGGAGGATCAGGAATTCAAAGTCATTCTTTTGCTACCAAGATAACTTGAGACCAGCCTGGGGTACAAAGATCTGTCTCAAAAACAGAAACCAAAACAATAAAAAAACCAAACCAAACACAAAGTAATTTCAAGAATTCATGGATTTGTTCCAGGTCTTTCTTGGGCCATTTAGTCACCCAGTGTGTTTTACTAGTGAAAAGAAAAGAGATGTGTGTGTCCTGATAATGGGGAGGAGGATTGGTAGCAATTCTTCTCCATTCTTTTAAAGTCAGAGAGATGTGAAATTGTGTCTCAGTTTTGAGTCTTCTTGAGTATTACCTTTCTCTTCTGGTGACAACAAGGATGCACGACTCCCAGAGGTGTGACAATCTGTGTTTTTTAAATGACAACTCACTTTGTCCACACATTCACTTACTCCAAACTCACTGATAATTTATTAGGTCCCTTTGTCCCATGTAGCATTCTAGCCATGACATCTCAGAGGAGGATAAGGTCACTATGCTAATGAAATATTACCCTGGCATTGGCAGACAGACACGGCAGATGGACAAGATTAATGAATACAATAAAGCAGCAAGGTGTTTTAGCAAGTGGTGGGAGGTGGCCACTGTTGGGTCCCTTGAGAACAGGCCTTTGCACCCCCACTTGATCTGTTTTGCATTCTTGTGGTTGGTTGAAAACAGGAACAATCTGTTGTTTTCAGCAATGTTTTTAAGGATGTTTACCCCTAAGCCATGTGAGTTATGGTGATGAGCTTCCTGCCTTTGCTGGCTTGGCCTCCCCTGCTGAGGGCTATATATACTGTGTGAGAAAGTGGAATACAGGCTTGTCTGCAGAACCTGAAGTTGTGTCATGTGTTAATCTTGACGTCCCACACTCAGAGAACTACAGTTGTGCTGGCACGGCAGCCACAGAATGTCTTCCTTTCCTTGTGAGCAAAGACTCCGAGAGACACAGATGGTGGCACCAAGGGAATCAGGTGCTGCAGAAAGGACCTGAAGGGGAACAGTGTCAGGGAGCAACATGGGGCTGGTGTCAAAGTGGAATAAGGGAGGAATGAAGACTCAGAAGACCAATAGTATCAGGTAAGGTACAGTGGTGTGATCATGATGGAGACCTTGATCTTATTTTCAGCAACAAGGGTACAGTGAGGGGCCTGGGGCATGTTCGGGATATTAAGTAAGGAATGTTTCAGTGAATGCTGTCTCTTGGGTTGTGGTGAAAATATTCTTAGGCATGTAAGAGCAGAAGTAGGGGAACCAAAAAGGGGCATGTAGAGGGCAGTACATAGCAGTTTAAAGTAACCTTAACAATAACTTTTAAAACACTCTTATTTATGACCGTATCTGTCTCTCCATCTGTCAGAGTATATTTCTAATTGTGTGTACACCCGCTCATAGAGGCAGAGGCCAGAGGAGGGTGCCTGGTATCCTCTATAAATCTGTCCATAACCTTCAGTCAGGGTCCCTTCCTGAAATTGAATCTGGAAGTCAGCAAGCTCCAGGAATCTTTCTATCTTCACCATCAACATTTTAATCATGAGTCATAGGCTTATAACCCGTTAGCTTATTATATTGGTGTTGAGATCTGAATCCTGGTCATCACAACTGTGCAGCAACTGCTATTATCCACTGAGCCTCACTTACAATGTTTACAAATGATCTGTATCATCTATCTGTTTATGTATGTATATATGTTTCTGCCTTTTTATCAATATATCTATCTCTATCAGTCTATTTATTACCTATCATCTATCTATCTATCTATCTATCTATCTATCTATCTATCTATCTATCATCTATCTATCTATCATCTATCTATCTATCTTCATCATCACCACCATCATCATCATGATCATCATCATGTTTTTGTGGTTGTGTGTGTCATTATACATATCTGATATCTGAAGAAACCAAAAAGGACATAATCCCATGAAGCTGGCATTACAGGCAGTTTTTAGCTATCTGATATGGGAGATGGTACTAAACTCAAGTTCTCAGCAATAACAGCAGTGCTCTTGGCCCACAGAGCCACCTCTCTTGCTCCAACTGTTAAGTTTTGAGTTAAGATGTTGTTGAACTGGGTCACCTCACAAAAAGCCCACCTCCATGAATTATAAAGATGAACACTTTCTTACCACTGATGTTTAACATCAAGATTGGTCCCTGTCTCAGGCCCTTGTAGTCACTACCTCCCACTATCCCGACACACCATCAACTGCATCTGTGTTTGAACATCATTTAGATGCAGCAGATGGAAACAAAACTTGCATCAAGTTGGCAAGTTTCACTTACACCATTGATCTGGTCTGAGAATTGTTAGTTCATTGTTGCAAAAAAAAACAATGAATACATCAACATCAAACATATGCAGAGCTTTTTCTTAGCATTGTCACCAAACAACACTGGGCACTGATCATTTGCATAGCTGTTCATTTCTATTAGCTGCAGTGCAATCTAGAGAGAGTAAAGGTTACAAGAGGACATGGGAGGGTTGTTTGTAAACCCTGCACTATGCTCCTCAAGGACTCTCAGCACTGAATGGTTGCCATGTTCCTAGGACCAATACTCTGTAGATGCCCCGACAGTTGCACTGCCAGGCATTTTTGCAAATGTCCAAACTGCAGTCATGACTCACATTCAGGACCACTACTAGGTGACTATCACTTTCCTTCCCATGTAACCCAATAGGTGGGTCAGGGCTGGTCTCTCTGAATGTTGTCAGGAGGCATTGGACAGGCTGAAGCTGGACCACAGGAAGCATGGTTCACCTGGCCAGAATGAAGGGTATGGGCATGGAACTAATGCACATCTGTACCCATATCTGTACCTATTATTTTTGAGGTAGGGTCATGTGCAGTCGATACTGGCTTCAAACTGGATGTGCAGACAAGAATGACTACTGATTCTCTGGTCTCTACTTCTCTTGTGCCAGAATTATAAACAAGTGTTGCCCCGTCTCCCTACTCTACAGTGCTGGTTACTGATTAGAAAATCCAACCAATCAGTGCAGACCCTGGCTACCTTGTGAATTAACCCTCACCTCTTAGGTCCTCAGGAGAGAAAGGGTGGCCAGGGGAGAGGTACCTATTTACCAGTCTGTGTCTAGGTATTTTCACCATGTAACTACAATGTCTTCACCGACTAACCACAACCCTCACGCCCTTATCTTGGCAGCTTAAAGAAAAATATGGAGACGTGTTCACAGTGCACCTGGGACCGAGGCCTGTGGTCATGTTATATGGGACAGAGGCCATAAGGGAGGCTCTGGTGGACCAAGCTGAGACTTTCTCTGGCCGGGGGACAGTTGCTGTGCTTGAGCCAATTGTACAGGGATATGGTGAGATATGGGACAGGGTGAAGTGGAAGATGTCGTCCGGGAAGATGTAGGTGAGAGGTGGAGCCTGAGGGTCTTTGAACTTCTATTATAATCCAGCCATGCTTCCCCTACATTCTTAGGTGTGATCTTTGCTGATGGAGAACGCTGGAAGACCCTTAGGCGATTCTCTCTGGCCACCATGAAGGATTTTGGAATGGGCAAGCGGAGTGTGGAGGAGCGGATTCAGGAGGAGGCCCGATGTGTGGTGGAGGAGCTGCGGAATTCCCAGGGTGAGTCCCAGAGAATGGGCAGAAAGGAAGATGGTGACACAGGGACCTGAGTGCAGAGCCTAAGAAAGAGAAAGACAAGGGTAGAGAAACAGACAGACAGACATACAGACAAACACACACACAGAGTATGAAGAGGAATAGATACTGACACAGGTGGAGAGAGAGAAATATAAGGGTAGGAAAAAATGTTAGGTATTTTGTTTCCAAAATAACTAAGATATATGCACTGCCCATAGTGGTCACTTCTCTTCAGAAAATCAACCAGTAAATTATTTTTCTTTGTCAATTGGATAGTTTTGGTGAACACTCATCTTCTCAGAACTCAGAAGGTGAACTTATGGCAAGACAGCCATTAGTTCAAGGCCAGTCCCATCTACAATGTGAGGTCCTGCCTTTGATGTGGCTGTGGCTGAGTTGTGGAGAGCTTACAGCACCACATACAGTGGGCATGGTCCTGCATGTTTGTAATCCCAGCACTCCAGCGGTGGAGGCAAGAAAATGAGAATTTCAAGTCCTCTTTCACTGCACAAAGTGTTCAAGAACATTTTGACTTAATCGTTATAATTGCCCCCTATCCCTGCCCCCCCACGGTCTCATCAAAGCCAAACACAGACCTTTAATTGATGAAGGGAATGGAGCAGGAGGACCTGCAGACATGGCCTAAGCAGGGAACTGTGTTTTCTTCCTTGTGAGTGTGTTGGTGAGCAGCACTGAGCAAAGAGGCTCATGGGATTTTGATTTTGTTTCTTTCCAAGGGGTATTTGTCATCTCTTATTGACCTTTCTCTGGAGATCTGAGAGGTCAGTAAGGAAGGGGGAGGGAAAAAAGATGCAGAGGGTGAGAAGAATGATGGGAGAAAGAAGTCAGTGATGGAGGTACCCAAAGGAAGAGAAACAAGCTGAGAATCAAGCTAAAAATGGACTAAGAGTGAAGCTTCTGAGTCCCAGGAAAGTATCCTCATAGAGACCACAGACAAGACAGCCCCAGGGTGAAGGGCAACAGTGACCCAATACTGCTGTACTGACAACAGTCCTCCAACTGCCAGGGTCCATGACTGAACCTAGTATACAAAGCTGCAGGCAACAGCGGCTGATGGCTTCTTGAACACCACAGAACTCAGAAGTCAGAGAAGAGAGGGATGGAGGACATCAGAGAAGGAATGGTGGACATCAGAGAAGGAATGGTGGACGTCAGAGAAAGGAAGGAGGAAGTCAGGGAAGGGATGGAGGAAGACAGGCAGATAGGCATGGAGTATACAGGGCTTGTAATTGACACAGCCATCCCTGAAATCTTCTGTGTACAATTCCTGCCAGTGGGAGTTAGCTATCAGTTCAGAGTCAGGATGTCTTCCTGGGAGGAGGAGCAGGTACCGACTGACTGAACTCATTCTAAATCTTGTTCCTAGAATCCTAATTGCAGCAATGTTCCAGCCATGATTATCTGAGTTTCCTTGGTGAAGGTGCATCCCTTTCTGTATATAGAAATAGCATCCCCTATTCTGTACAGTACTGAGGGAGTTAAATAAAGGGATACATGCATCTCTGAGTGAAGAGCCCACATTCTTATGTGCACCATATATACAAATGTGTTGCTGTTCATTAAGTAGTGAGTGGTGGGGACGACTTTACAGAGAAGGGGCTGAAGCCAAATGCTCCCCTAATTAAGTATTCCCTGTCTCTTCTCCTGTATCCTCCTTCAGGAGCCCCCCTGGACCCCACCTTCATCTTCCAGTCCATAACAGCCAACATCATCTGCTCCATTGTCTTTGGACAGCGCTTTGACTACAAAGATCGCCAGTTCCTGCGCCTGTTGGAGCTGATCTATCAGACCATCTCGCTCATCAGCTCATTCTCCAGCCAGGTCAGTGGGTGGGAAGAGAGGAGCATCCAAGGCAGAGGAAAGAAAAGGCTGCTTTGTGAGTGAAGAAGGGAGTGTCTTATGGCTGGAAGAAGGATAGAGACAACATGGAAAAGCAAGGAGTCTATGACCTGGAGGGCTGGAGGGAAGGTGGAACAGAGGGAGAGAGGGATGTTGAGCACAGTGGAGAGACCCGAATGCAGAAATACAGAGCCATCCAGACATGAGAAAATATGATGTGGGGATACAACTGTTACTTAGAGGACAGAGGATACAGTATTTCATGCATGAGCCCTTGAGTTAATTCCCAGTCCTTGTTGGTGTACAACACATGAAATTCCAGCATTTTGGTGGTAGAGATTGGTGTGTAAGAAATTTGGGCTGATCCTTGGCTACATGTTGAATTTAAATCCTGTGTGGCATTAATGTGTTCAAAATACAATACCCCACAAGTGAAAACAAATTAAGACAAAACAGCAAGGAAGATGGAAGAGAGAGCAGACGAGAGGAAAAGGGAGATACAGAGAATGTAAAATGAAGTTTAGAGACTGATTTAGAGATAAAGGTCGAAGACATGTGTATGTATGTTGTCCATGTATGGGAGGGGTGTGTCTTTGTGTGTGTGTGTGTGTTTCTTTATGATATCTGTGGAACTAGGAGCACTGCCCCATTCCTGAGTCCTGATAACTCCATGTGACCTGCTGGGCCCTTCTTTCTTGCAGGTGTTTGAGCTCTATTCGGGTTTCCTGAAGTTCTTTCCTGGTACCCATAGACAAATCTACAAAAACCTGCAGGAGATCCTGGACTACATTGGTCACAGTGTGGAGAAGCACCAGGAAACCTTGGACCCAAACAGTCCAAGAGACTTCATTGATACCTACCTTATACGCATGGAGAAGGTACGTCCTGCGTGAATGAGAAGGGATGGCTGAGAGTGAAGGCTGAGGATGTGAGCGGAGGAAAAGGGGGCAGAGGGTAGGGAGGAGAGACAGGAAATGGAGTGGAGGAGATCTGGAAAATGATGGAAATAAAAGGAAGAGAAAATGTGGTAGGGAGAACAAATGCTGGGGAAGAAACACAGAAAAAAAGCAGAAAACACCTCAGAGGAAATAAGAGCCTGGGAGACAAAAAATGATAAACTACCAGAGAGCACAGTAGGGAGAGAAGACAGAGCATAGATCAAGCGACATTGTCGAGGACTGAGAAATGCCGTGTGGTCCAGATAGTGAGACAGAAGGACAGTTCCCAGGATGTGTGTGCATCTCCCTGCAAGGCTCCAGGCACCCTGACCATCCCTTCTCTCTCCCAACTGAAATTAGGAGAAGTCCAACCAACACACGGAATTCCATCACCAAAACCTCATGATCTCTGTGCTGTCTCTCTTCTTTGCTGGCACTGAGACCAGCAGTACCACACTCCGCTTTGGCTTCCTGATTCTGCTAAAATACCCCCATGTAGCAGGTGAGCAACAGGTGGCCAGTTGGGGAATCTTCTAGCTACCCTTTTCTGCAGAGGTTTGTGTGGATTGAGAAAGACATCTGGAGCTCTAAAGGCTTTGGTCAACTTCTAACCTAAGGCAGTGCTGTGGGTGGTGTGCGAATGAACACTCAGCTGGTCCATTCCCATTGTTTGCTGCTATAACTTGAAGGTTGGATCATCTGTCCTTCCTTCCTTTCTTCTTTCTTTCTTTCTTTCTTTCTTTCTTTCTTTCTTTCTTTCTTTCTTTCTTTCTTTCTTTCTTTCCTTCTTTTGTTTATTCATCCATCTGATACTCATTCATCTTTCTCTCCACCCACCTGTTCATCTATTTACCATTCTATTCATGTTTCATCCATTATCTAACATCTATATATTTATTTTCCATCTACACACCTGTGCACCCATACATTAATCCTCTGCACATCTTCTCTATATTCATAGATGATTAATCCTTGATTCTTTCATCTCTGTTTGACCCAGTGACATATATTTCATTCATTTATGTGAATGAATCAGTTTGTGAGTTTTATTCTTTTTTTATTTTTTTGTGAGTTTTATTCTTTATCATAACTAGTTGAGCAGGCTCTCTGTCATTTATTCATTGGTTCATTCATATACAAATCTTCTCATTTTTTAAGCCTGCCCATTGGCCTTTGAATTCACCCCTCATGGGTCAATCCATTCCTCCATGTATCCATTTAATAATTCATTTACTTATCTGTGATTTATTCAATATGCCTACCTATTTATTCCTATATTTGCTCATTTATTCATTCATTTATTCCTATGCTAAGCCGAACATCACTTCATTATTGGTTAGTTATGTTTATTGATTTATTTGTGTGCACCATTTTTGACTCATTAATTGATTAATACAGTGAGTGAGAAGTGGAATATGGACATCCAGTTTTGCTTTGCTCATTTCACTCAGTCAGCAATCTTTACTAAAGTAACCAACTCATCCATTGCTTGGCTGACTTACACACTCACATTCTACGAATATGAAATCGATGTGATGTTGTTGTGAGTTTGTTTGCTGCAGCACATGTGTGGAGGTGGGAGGACAACTTTGTGCAGTAGGATAGCTCCTGCACATTCACATGGGTCCTGATGTCAAAGTCAGCCTCTCAAGATGCAAGTCAAGTGCATTTTCTGGCTGTGCCTTTTCATTGGTTAATATATTCATCAATGTGTTCATATTCTGTATTTGGTTATCCATAGATTAATTTACTTCCTTTTAATTCCTGAGGATATAGATTCAGATTGTTAGCCTGTACTTTATTTTGTTAAACTAATGTTCTTTGCTGTTTTGTCTGCATATATTTCTGTGTGAGGGGTTTGGATCCCCTGGACCCAGAGTCACAAACAGTGTGAGCTGCCAAGAGGGTGCTGGAAACTGAACCTGGGTCCTCTTTAAGAGCATCCAGTGCTCTTAACCTCTGAGACATATCTCCAGCCTCCTGGATTGTTAAATTATTAAATATAAACTCCATGCCAAGAACTCTCTCTCTCTCTCTTTCTGTCTCTCTCATCCATGATCACAAATTATAACATTATATTTCAAATGCAGAAAATTCCTACCATTTTCCCTTCCGGCCCTCAGTCAGACTGATAGATGAAAATAGCCCTTTGCTGTGGGTTTTCTTTTCTCTGTATTAGGAGCAAGGTTGGAGCTGTGAGGAGAATCTCTAACATAGTTCTAAGCATGGCTGGAGAGACAGATGCATGAGAGAAACGCAGGTGTTCATGTCCCAGAGTGCACTGTGTCTCTTTCAACAGAATCTCCTGGATCTGCACTGTTCCTAAGCTATTGACTCACAGAAAACAGGGTCACTGTGCATTGCCTCCGTGAAGGGGGCAAGCATTGTCTGCTGTCTCCCTTTTCTGTGCAGAGAAAGTCCAAAAGGAGATCGATCAGGTGATCGGCTCACACCGCCCACCAACCCTTGATGACCGCACCAAAATGCCTTACACTGAGGCTGTCATTCGCGAGATCCAGAGATTTTCAGATATTGCCCCGATTGGAGTGCCGCACAAAGTCACCAAAGACACTTTGCTCCGAGGGTACCTGCTCCCCAAGGTGAGACCAGCTGCGATTCCACATCTCTATGCTATGATCATCCTCCACTCTCCCAATCACCACTCTGGGCCTGCTTGTGGTTTCCCAGCATTCTGTGGCTCTCTAAGGACTAACAGTCTGCTATGGGAGCCAGGGTATGTTAATATCTTTGCCTCTCACAATGTCTCCTAGAACACTGAAGTGTACCCCATCTTGAGTTCAGCTCTCCACGACCCACGGTACTTTGAACAACCAGATGCCTTCAATCCTGACCACTTCCTGGATGCCAGTGGGGCTCTGAAGAAAATTGAAGCTTTTATGCCCTTCTCTATAGGTAAGACGGACCTGTGCTTCCTTTCCAGGACACTAGAGGGCAGGCTTACCTTCCAGGATACAGTCAGGACTAGGTGCAGTCTGTTCCAGCTGGGAACCCATTCCACCTGGCTACTGTCCCAGGAGGAGTCTCTTTTTTTTAAAAATATTTATTTATTTATTATGTATACAATACTCTGTCTGTGTGTATGCCTGAAGGCCAGAAAAGGGCGCCAGACCTCTTTACAGATGGTTGTGAGCCACCATGTGGTTGCTGGGAATTGAACTCAGGACCTTTGGAAGAGCAGGCAATGCTCTTAACCACTGAGCCATCTCTCCAGCCCCAAGGAGGAGTCTCTTGAACTAAAGGTGCATCGTGCTCAGGAAGATTTTGGAGAGGTATTGAAATGCCTCTAAACCTGAGCAAATTTATTTCCTTAATTATTTTTTTATGAGTGGAGAATCTTTTTAAACTAGTGAAACCAGTTTTCTCTAATCATGATTAAATGGCTGACAGAGGAGAACAATGGATGTTCACAGAGAACACAATGGGCTAAGTGCACAACCAGGTTCCTCTCGCCGCTTTCAGCAGTAAACAACAGATTAATTAATAGAGACGATGGGGACATAGATATTCCCAGGTCAGGATGTTTGGCATTTTTTTTGCTTTATCTTTTTTGTTAATTTATTTTTTATTTTATTTTACTTTTTTATTTAGAAAATTTCCGGCTCCTCCCTGCCTCCCATTTTCCTCTCCCTCCCCCCACTCCTCTTCACCTCCCACCATTCCTTTCCCCCTCCCTCTCCAGTCCAAAGAACAGTCAGTGTTCCCTGCCCTGTGGGAAGTCCAAGGTCTTCCCCTCTCCATCCAGGTCTAGGAAGGTGAGCATCCAAACAGGCTAGGTTCTGATCTATTGGGAGCTCACCAAGGCCAGCTGGACTGGGACTGAAAAAAGCATGGGATAAATCCGGACTCTCTGAACATGACGGACAATGAGGGCTGTTGAGAAGCACTGGTTTTTGATCCTACTGCATGAACTGGCTTTGTGGGAACCTAGCCTGTTTGGATGCTCACCTTCTTAATTTATTTTTTTTGAGCTCTACATTTTTCTCTGCTCCCCTCCTTGCCTCTCCCTCCCCCTTAAACCCTCTCTCAAGGTCCCCATGCTCCCAATTTACTCAGAAGATCTTGTCATTTTCTACTTCCAATGTAGACTAGATCAATGTATATCTCTCTTAGGGTCCTCATTGCTGTCTAGATTCTCTGGGATTGTGATTTGTTGGCTGGTTTTCTTTGCTTTATGTTTAAAAACCACTTATGAGTACGTGTGATAAATGTCTTTCTGGGTATGTGTTACCCCACGCAAAATGATGTTTTCTAGCTCTATCCATTTGCCTGCAAAATTCAAGATGTCATTATTTTTTCTCCTGTGTAGTACTCCATTTTCCTTATCCATTTTTCGATCTAGGGGCATTTAGGTTGTTTCCAGGTTCTGGTTATGACAAACAATGCTGCTTTGAACATAGTTGAGCACATGTCCTTGTGGCACACTTGAGCATCCTTTGGATATATACCCAAAAGTAGTATTACTGGATCTTGAGGAAGGCTGTTTCCTAATTTTCTGACATCCAAAGAGGCTGTAACAGCTTGCATTCCCACCAGCAATGCGGGAGTGTTTCCTTTACCCTACACTCTCTCTAGCATAAGTTATCATCAGTGTTTTTGATATTGGCCATTCTTACAGGTGTAAGAATCTCAGAGTTGTTGGATTTGCATTTCTCTGATGGCTAAGGATGTTGAACATTTACTTAAGTGTCTTTTAGCCATTTTAGATTCCTCTGTTGAGAGTTCTCTGTTTGGGTCTGTACTCCATTTTTTTTATTGGGTTATTTGTTCTTTTGATGACCATTTTCTTGATTTCTTTATATATTTTGAACATCAGACCTCTGTCTGATGTGGGGTTAGTGAAGATCTTTTTCCATTCTGTGGGCTGTCATTTTGTCTTGTTGACCATGTCTGTTGCTTTTCCAAAGCTTTTCAGTTTCAGAAGGTCCCTTTTATTAATTGTTTCTCTCAGTGTCTGTGCTGCTGGAGTTATATTTAGGAAGTGGTCTCCTGTGCCAATGCATTCTAGTGTACTTCCCAAGGTTCAGTGTGGTTGGCTTTATGTTAAGGTCTTTGATCCATTTGGACTTGAGTTTTGTGCATGGTTTAAGGTATGGGTCTATTTTCATTCTTATACTTGTTGATAATAAGTTATGCCAGCACCATTTGTTAAATATGCTTTCTTTTTTCCATTTGTTATTTTTCTGTTTGTCAAAAATCAGGTGTTCAAAGATGTGTACATTAATATCCTGGTCTTCTATTCAGTCCTCCTGTCTGTTCTTATGCCAATATCAGGCTGTTTTCAGTACTGTAGCTCTGTAGCAGAGTTTAAAGTCAGGGATTGTGATGCCTCCAGAAGTTCCTTTATTGTACAGGATTGTTTTGGCTATCCTGCATTTTTTGCTTTTCCATATGAAGTTGAGTACTGTTCTTTGGATGTCTGTGAAGAATTTTGTTGGGATTTTGATGGACATTGCATTGAGTCTGTAGATTGCTTTCTGTGAGATTTTACTATGTTAATTCTGCCTATCCAAGAGAATGGGAGATCTTTCCACCTTTCGTGTCTTTTTCAATTTCTTTCTTCAAAGATTTAAAGTTCTGGTCATGCAAGTCTTCTACTTGTTTGGTTAGAGTTACTCAGAGATATTTTATGATATTTGTGGCTATCGTGAAGGGTGATGTTTCTGCGATATCCAGATGTTCATTCCTTTAAGTTTTACAATTTTGTGGAGTACATACAGGTTTTTGAAATATAATAATGATTCTTTGGATGTCCTCCATGCCTGTTGTATTTTCCTCATTTTCATTTCTGATTTTATTAATTGGATATTCTCTCTCTGCCTTTTTTTTTAGTTTGGATAAAGATTTGTCTATTTTGTTGATTTTCTCGAAGAGCCAACTCTTTGTCTCATTGACTCTTTATTATTTTCTTTGTTTCTATTTTGTTGGTTTCAGCTCTCAATTTGATTATTTTTTGCTGTCTAGTTCTCTTGGGTGAGATTGGTCTGGATTCATTCCTGCGTAGGTACCTGACTTGGGTTGGTCCTACAAAGGTCCCTGGCTCTGATCTACTCCCTTGGAGTTCCCAGGTTTGGATGCTCCCAGACCTGCAGAGGACTGGTTCAGGCTTACTCCCTCAGTGGTCCCAGAATCATACTCGGGCCTGCAAAGATTTATGGTTCCTGCCTATTTCATTTGACATCCCAGACCAATGTCCAGACCCACAGAGGTCCTGGCTCAGACTTACTCCCTCTGACGTACCAGACTCATGCCTAGACCTGCAGAGATGTCTGGTTCCTGACTATTCCCTTGGAGGTCCCAGATTCATGCCCAGACCCACAGGGATCCTGGCTTAGGTCTACTCCCTTTGAAGGTTCCAGATTCACATCCCAACATGTAGTGGTCTCTGTCTCTGTGTCTGACTCACTTGCTTAGCAGTTGCTCCCCTGTACCTGCTCCCATGGAGATCACTGCATCAGGCCTCCTCTGGCTCAGGTCACTGGCCCAGTCCTGCTTCCGCAAATGACTGTGGTCTGGAATCTGCTCCTGCTCTCATGGAGTTCACTGTCTGAGCTCAGGATGTCTTTAAAGTCAATGCAGCAATACCTGATAAATTCCTCAAGTGCAGAAGACAGTTCCTCCACTTTAGAAAGTGCAATGTTCAAAGTAATCCATACTTTGTTTTCTAGTGGCATCAAATCCAATAATTCTTTCTTTTCCTGTTAAACATGTTTATTAATTTTCCGTTGTTATTAAAAATAGCAATTTACCTCTCCTGGGAACAGAGGGGTGCCTGATGATTCATAGGTCGAGTGGGGACCAGGCCTTTTTACTTTCCCCCTTACCCGTCCTAGGGTTCCCAGGGCCCTGTCTTAGGTAGGGGGATTATCCTGCCATAAGTCGCCCGTCCTTGGAGCTCCTCAAATAAAAGGCATCTAGCAGGATTAAAGTAAACAGATCACAGGGCACCCTGTCTTAGGCCATGTGGAGAGCGCCCTCATACCTGTACCATGCCATGTTGAGCCGGTTTCTACAACCTCTGTATGGTGTACTATTCAGGCGAGGATCCACACTAACTCCCGTCATGGTTGACTCTGACTGGTGCTCTCCACGTAATAACTACCTGCCTTTATATAAGAGAAAGGGGGGATCTGTTGGGAGCCGTTTCCCCCTAAAAATCATTACAGGAACCATCACCCTGGGGAGTCTGCAGGGAATCCCACACCCATAATTGTGCTAAGAATAGTTCTATCGTCCCACACCCAATTAAAGCTGTTAATGGAAATAAATAAATAAATAAAAAGGAAAAAAAATAGATTCTTTCCCTATCCAATATATGGTGATGACAGTTTTCCCTCCCTATACTCCTTCTAGTTTCCCTCTACCCTCCCTCCCCACAGGATACATCCCTTTCTGACTCTTATTAGAAAAGAACAGGCTTCTAAGCAAGAGCAGCCAAACATGCTGAGATAAAATATAAGATAAAACAAAACCCATCACTTCAATGTTATACGGTGCAAACCAACAGAAGGAGTAGAGCCCAAGAGAAGGCACTAGAACCAGAGACCCACTCATCCGCACACTCAGGAATCCATGGAAACACTAAACTGAAAGCTTTAAGATAAGCACAGAGGACCTGGTGCAGACCCGAGCAGGCCCTGTGCCTGCTGCCTCAGTCTGAGTTCATATGAGCTTTGCTCAGTTGATTCAGAGCCTTGTTCTCTTAGTGTCCTGCATCCCCTCTGACTCTTACCCTCTTTCTGCCTCCTCTTCCTCTGGGTGCTCTGAGCTCTGAAGGGAGGGTTTTGACAAAGACATTCCAATTAGAGCTCTGTGTTCCAAGGTTTCTCTCTCCTTGAAATGTCTGGCTTTGTGTCTCTGAATTTGTTTCCATCTGTTGCAAGGGGAAGGTTCTCTGGTGATGGCTGAATAAGGAAGGCATTGATTTATGAGTGTAGCAGAATATCTTTAAGAGTTTTTTGTTATTTTTTTCCTTTTGATCAATAGCATTTTTTATCCTATGTCTCTGGGCTATCTAGTCCCTGGTTCTTGGTCACTCAAGCAATGCCGCATATTCAAACCATACATTGGATAATTACTCCCACAATACACTGCATTGTGCCACTGTTGAACACTAGTATTTCATACAGGCAGGATAATATGGTTCATCAAAGGTTTTGTGGCTGGATTGGTGTATACATTTCTCATTTGGTAGCCTGTAGAATACTTCCTATACCAAAGATGCTAGAACACGGGGGTGAAGGGTCTATATAGACACCAGCTACATGTCTCCAGTTCAATGAGTTCTGTGGGAATTGTCTTCAGCAATGAGGCCTTGCTGTCAGTTTGTGCATTCAATGTACTGTCTTGGTAACAGCCTTGGGTTGTTTGGGGTCTTCCATGGGACCCCTTTGGCCAGAAACTCAATTGAATGTAGCCCACTCCTGGAACTAGAAGCTTCATTTAGTGAGAAGAGATGGCCAATTGGGACCAAGTATCCCTCATTATTTGGAGACCTCATTTGAATTGCCTTTCTTCAGTTTAGGAAGTTTCTACTGAACTAGGTTTCCATACCAACACTAAAAGTCCCTCAATTCTAGCTGTCTCTCCCCACACTCTATCCCTCAAACCCATCTCTCCTCCTACCTGATCTTTCCATTCCTGTCCCTTCTGATACCCCTAGACCACCCATGAACTCTATTCTATTTTCCCCTCCCAGGGAGATTCATGTTCCCCTCCTAGTAGTTTCGTCTATATGCAACCTTTCTGGGTCTATGGTTATCATTTATTTAATGACTAATATCCACATATGAATGAATACATGCCATGTTTATCTTTTTGGGTGTGGGCTACCTCACTCACGATTCTTTTGTAGTTCCATCCCTTTGCCTGAAAATTTCTCGATTTTTTTTTAAACAGCTGAATAATCCTCCATTGTATAAATGTAACACATTTTATTCATCCTTCTGTTGAGGAACATGCAGGTTGTTTCCAATTCTGGCTCTACAAATAGAGCAGCCAGAGTAACCCCAAGATATTTGTATTATGTGAAGCTATTGTGAAAGATGTTTCCCTGGATTCTTTCTCAGTGCATTTGCCATTTTTATGTAGCAGAGCTACTGTTTTTTGTGAGTTAATTTTGTGTCCAGCTATTTTTCTGAAAGTGTTTATCAGCTGTGGGAATTACCCAGTGGAAACATTTGGACCCCTCACACACACACACACACACACACACACACACAGACACACACACACACAATTATATCATCTGATAATAAGTACACTTTGACTTCTTCCTTTTCAATTTGTATGCCCTTAGTCTCCTTCAGTTGTATTATTACTTTAGCTAAGACTTCAAGTATTCTATTGAATACATGTGGAGATTTTAGACAACATTGTCTTGTTCTGAATTTTAGTGGAATTGCTTGGAGTTCCTCTCTCTTTAAGTTGATGTGGGCTATATGCATGCTGTAAACTGTCTTTGTTATGTGTAGGTGTGTCCCTTGTGTCTCTATACTCTCCAGTATATTTATCATGAAGAGGCATTGGTTATTGTCAAAGTCTTTTCTGCATCTAATGAGATGAGTACATGGGTTTTCTTTAAGTTTGTTTATATTTATTAATGTTTCATATATTGAACCATCCCGGATCTCTGGAATGAGACATATTTGATCATGGTGGGAAAACTTTTTGATGTGTTTTTGGATTTGGTCTTCAAGAATTTTATAGGGTATTTTTGCCTTTATGAGGCAAATTGATCTTCGATTCTCTTTCTTTGTGATTTGGGTATCAGGGCAACTATGGCCTCATAAAATGAACTGGACAATATTACTTCTGTTTCTATTTTGTGGAATAATTTGAGGAGACCTGACATGAAATCCTCTTTTAAAGTCTGATAGAACTCTGTGTTGAAACTCTGTCCCTAGGCTTTCTCTCCCCCGGGATTTGAGAGACTTTCAGTGACTATTTCCATTTCTCTAGGGATTATAGGTCTGTTTAAATTCCTTATTTGATCTTGATTTCACTTTGGTAAGTAGTACCTATCAAGAAAATTATCCATTTTTTTTAGATCTTCTAATTTGTGGAATACAAGTTTTTAAAGTATGTTCTTTAAATTCTCTGATTTCCTCAGTGGGCTCTTGTGGAGACACATTGTCCTGGCTGTTCCTGATTGTGTTTTTATGCTCACACCCAGGGATCTGGTTTTGGGGTGATTATAGGTCTAAGTGCCGATTTCTGGGTTTGTCTTTGTTGGATGAGTGTTTGGTTTCTTGGTTTCTGGGGTTTAGGTGAGCATGATGGCTGTGTGTTTCCTCATAGGAAGTTTTCTGTGGACCTGTTTCCCTGTCCTGCCCAGCTGGTGTGTCCCAGGGAATGCCTGCTGGTGTTGGAGGCTGGAATAATGGGATAAGTTGAGGGGGGGGGGAAGGAAGATTGGAGGAGAAGATCTTTGTGATTCAATGGGGATGGGGCCAAGGAGGCAAGGGAGAATACAGCAGGAATTCTGCTGCAGAGCTGGAGGTGAGATGGGGGCAGTGGGGGTGGATCTGGAGAATCAGAAGGAGAGGCATGGATTCTCTGTCAGCCTACCTGCTTCTCTGGTCAGAGTGGACTTTGGCTTAGTAATGGTGCATCCTGGGGAAGATCAGGGAAATCAAAAGAGATGGGGAGTGAGGTAGAGAAGGCTGCAGCAAAGTTTCTGTTGCAGACGTGGGGTGAGGACTGGGGTTTGGGTTTTGGGGAACAGAGGGAGAGGTGAAGATCTGCTGAATAAGCAATGGGGAGAGAGAGAGAGAGAGAGAGAGAGAGAGAGAGAGAGAGAGAGAGAGAGAGAGAGAGAGAGAGAGAGAGAGAGAGAGAGAGAAGACAGAGACAGAGAGAAAGAGAGAGAGGTGGTGGTGATGAAAGACAAAGGGATAGAGACAGGAGCAGACAGAGAGCTCTTGGTATATATTCCATTATCTTCCTGCCGTGATCTCTCAAGTGCTGTACTTACAGGCATGTGCCCCCATGCCTGGCTTATTTAGGACCCTTAATGCCATTCAGTTGTTGGTATAAGAGTCTCTGTAAACAGCACCTTCACCTAGGGCAGCCAATGAGATGGGGACCAATCTCCTCACATGAGAAAGAAGGGAACATTATAGATGTTACATTATACGTGTTTACACATACATATTTGTTCCTACTCTATTGTGTTCTTCAATTCTGAAACAAAGGACTCTGATAATGAATAAAACCTAGAAATCCGTCAGAAAAATTATGAGACCATCCACCACCAATTTGTCTTGTATTTTATAATTGATTTATTGTATATATGTTTGCATGCATATACATGTGTGCTAGTGAGTGTGTATATGTTTATGACAGAGGACAGATTATGGGAGTTTGTTCTCTCCTTGGAACATGTGGGTTCAGGGGGTGAACGCATGTCCTCAGGATTGATGTCAGACTGCCTTCCATGCTAAGAAGTCTCACTGGCCCTTGCACCAATTCTTTAAGGTTTTGGGAGAAACTCTTACCGTTCTTTCTTGAATAGCAGGTTAATGATCAAACTCATTCTTATCCATTGCAATGGGAGAGTTGTCTGGGTTTAGGGAAGGGACAGTCTAAAGGTTGTATACTCACCCGGGGCTCACATGGCTCATTCTCTGTGCCCACAGGAAAGCGCATTTGCCTTGGCGAAGGAATTGCCCGCAACGAATTGTTCCTTTTCTTTACCACCATCCTCCAGAACTTCTCTGTGTCCAGTCCCGTGGCTCCTAAGGACATTGACCTCACGCCCAAGGAGAGTGGCTTGACCAAAGTGGCTCCAACGTACCAGATCCAGTTCTTGCACCGCTGACTGGGCTGAGGTGGCCAGGTGTCCCCACTCCTGTTGAGAATGGCCCCATCTTCTGCTCTGAGACACCTGTTGCCAACCAGGCCGTAGGTCACTGCTCACACCTTTCCACCTTACTGCAGCTTCTATAAAGCTCTGAGGTGTGTTCTTCTGCCCTGAGAATGGTACGGGGAAAATCACTCAATGTCTTTCCTGATGTGTGAACCAAGAGACTTCTAGAGGCCACATCTCATGCTGAGTCAGTTCTCTATTGTGCCAAGCAACCACAGTTTCCACTCAGAAACTTCTGGTCCTCCATGAAACATTCTAATGAATGCCAGAGGTCATGTCAGAGGAGGAGCAGGTGGAAACTGAAGTTCAAAGTGTCAGCTCACCAGGAGGAAAACTCTCTGATGGGTTAATCCTGTTTTATGTAAGACTATGAGAACACAGACTCTGCAATATCTTTTGATTCTACTTTGTTTTTACATGTTTATTGCTACAATCTTTCCCTGGTATCTGGCTTGGTGTGAGTAGATGTGGGGAGACCCTACTGCCTGTGACATAGTGTGTTTCTCTCATGAAAACAACCTGATGTACTGGGTAGTTTTATCTGTGGATTGTCAAGATGAATATTCCTCCCTAACTGTGCTGTCTAATTGATAAAATGTTAGCTTATACAGAATTTTGATAAATAAAAATGAACAAAAGGAAATAATACACAGTCTGTGACTATGAGCTTCCCCTAAGGGGCTGCTGAAGACCACAGCTCAAGTTAAGAAAAACAATGAGCCAGCTGTCTCAAATTCCTTGAATGTTAATGCTGAGAAATGTGTCACAGGTTTTAGTGTGCACCATTAGTTGAAATAAAGCTTTAAAATAACTTTAGATTGGACCAGATGCCTTGCTAATGGTCTTTTAAAGATAAACTACCCCCGAAAACCAATCTAACATCCAGAGTACACATAGCTGAGCTGTTGATTCATTTAGGCTAGATTCATAAATACAAAACAGCCCAGTTATTGGCAGCTGACAGATGACTAACTTCTTGCACCCTTTCCTGGCATTTTATTGCTGATATGAAGACTCACGTTCAGCTGACTGTTTCTTATGTATATAAGTGTTGGGTCCTGGTATTGCACAAATAACAAGGAGTAGAATATCAGACTCTGGAAATAGAAGCAACTTTTGTTCAGTCAGGACTACAGAGAGTAATGTGACTGTGTAGAACCCTAAGGGGAACCTCAGATTTCTTGTTATGATCCAAGATCACACACAGGGTAGGCAGTACATTTTGAGATTTAAAGCATAATGGTGTCACAGTTTCCCGTGAGTGCTGACTGAGGTGAACCTAAGAAATTTATGCTTTCTCTGCAACGTTGTCTTGAGCCTGAACTTTCAGATTTATGACACTGCAGTCACCTTGGAGATCCAAAGAGAATCTAGAATTTATGACTTCTGATAAGAGGGTATTAGTTTAATAAGTTTAAGTAGTTGTGGGTGAGTTTGAATTGCTCTTCCCCTGCCAGGGAGAAATGAAATGTAACCCTTGGTGACTCCTGCATTGCCTGAAAGATTTTGTTTGGGTGTGTAAGCAGTGAGGAGACAGACAGAGAGAGAGAGAGAGAGAGAGAGAGAGAGAGAGAGAGAGAGAGAGAGAGAGAGAGAGAGAGAGAGAGAGAGAGAGAGAGGAGAGAGAGAGAATTAGAGAGAGAGAATTAGAGAGAACAACATGAGAAGAGAATGAAAAATCAAACTATCAGAAAAGTATGTGTTTTTTCCCTAACCCTCAGAAAGAAAAATCTTAGCTACGTGGATTCTGTGGATTTCCTTTCAAATTTTGTGATGTCTGAAGGCTGACGCACTAGGCTGCAACAAATACACTCTATATATGGTCTGAATTCTGTGTCTGTGGACTTGCTTAATCTGTGTGGTTCAGGTAGACAGAGACACACAGCTGTGATCTTTCTGTCTGGCATTTTTTACTTCACACATTATTTGCCACACCAACTCCAGTGTCGTCTGTGTGACATGACATACGTCATTATGCCAGATGGGAGCTATGTGTCTTATGGAACTAGGCTGCCTGGAGGTCAATGCCAAATGGCCTGGTATTAGCTACCACTGAGGCATAAATGGGGTTCTTGATTAGCTGGCTATGCAGGATATGGGCTTTGCACAATCTCTTTTATAATAATGATATTCTTTAGACAAGGATTCTCTCTTCAGGAACAGCTCTGGGATAGGAAGTACAGTATGAGAATGTATAAGACTACAGCAAAACCCTTGTCATACATGGGGTGTATGATGAACAAGGGAATAGATGGCTTAATGTTTATGGACAAAGAGTGTTATATTATACTTTGACCCCCATGGTGTCTGCTGCATAAGAAGGTACAAAAAAGTATGTTTCAACAGGCACAGAGAACTGATTAGACATATTTGGTCACTATATGAGATAAAGAAAAGGTTAGAAAGAGGAAGGGCCTTGATAGCGATAATGAGACAGAAACTCTCTATTCATAAGATGAAACCACTTGTCTGAGGTTTACGTTCCCAAGGACAAGAGTTCCTTTTCTGGGGATGTTTTATATATAACACCTGTCTCTGATAATATGCTTTTCTTAAGTATCGCTGATGTGACTAAAAGAAGCTTTCGTACTGTGCCAACTAATGATACATGACCTTCTGATTTGTTCTTTGTTTAAATACTATATAATGAAGTAAATTTTCATCAGATTCCAACCACTCTTTTGTGTGTTGTGTCTGTCTGTCATCACTGACCTTGTGCCTTCCTGTGTACCAAGACCCTGCTTTTCCCATGGTCTGAGTGGCTCCCCAGAGCCGGTTCATGGCAATTATTATCTAGGTTCCTATGCTTTGCAGACATGGTCACATCATCCAAGGGCTTTAGATCAGATACATTGCTTTAGGCTTTAGGCTTGTCTCATGATCTTTCTCAGCAAAAGCACAATACCTTCTTTCATATGTTCTGCCAGCAGAAGAAGTGGTCCAGATTTAGGGTGGATTTTCCTGCTTCTAATAATCTAATAAAAAAATCCCTCACTGGATGCCAGCAGCCTGGGTTTTAGTTGATGCCTGATATAGTCAAGTTAACTCTCAAGTGCCGCCATCACAGTGCCCAGTCCCCTGATCTCCTGGCTATTCTTACATGTGACCTCTTGATTGTCTAGTAACTAAGGTTCTCTACAGAAGGGCTTCTTGCTGCAAACTCCCATCACATCCATGTCAGGTGAAGAGACAAGCTGTTGCCTTGTTCTCTGCTCCATTGTGAGAACCTGGAGGAGCAGGTAGTTGGTGCTAGGTGTTTAATACAGTTAAACAGTAACCAGTAAGTAAATAAACAACTTGATAAAGTGACACAGTGAGTAACTCCTTAAACTTGCCCCGTGTACAGCCGGACTTTGTCTGCCTAATCTCTGTCAGTCTCTTATGATGACAACAGGAAATCCTTGTCCCCATAGTGTCCAGGATGAGCCCAGTTCTGTGGCTCATCTGCACTTGCTGTCTTCCACCTTCTGACATATGTGTCTGGGAGCGACCCTTTGAGTGGTGTCCCCTGAGAATGAACCTCTACACACCACACTGCTGAGACAAACAGGTGCTTATGTGAAGGTGATTTATATATCATCATCACCTAGGAAGATGTCTCTGTGCAGCCATTGGCCAATCAGCAGGCAGCTCTCAGCTCTCAAGTCACCTGGATTAAACTAAATTTCATTTGTCTCACCAAGCTCCCTGTATCCTAGGGAGATTTAATAGGATTTTGCCAAGGGAGATGCCTGGTACACCCTCCTCCACCTACAGCAGAAACAGGACAACAAACACAGCAGCCAACCCTTTAAGAACAACAGGGGAATGTGCAGCAGGCCAAGGCAGGACCATGGTGTTCTGTCTTCTCCTGAATCTTGCCAGGATGGACCTAGGGTCTCTCCAGCTCAAGGGCTGTCTCTGTCCTGGACAATGGTTTCTGCCTTTGCTGGAGAACCTTTTTAAACAGACCTGATGACCTTTCTCAAATTTTTCCAAGAGGTGAGATGTGGAGGAGGTCAGGGTGAGGAGGCAGGAGGTGGAAGGAAGGAAGTGGTGCTCACAGGCAGCAAAAAGTTGCAAGCCCATCGTTCAACAGGCATCTCCAGATCAGTTTGGGAATTCTCTTCTTCCAGCCATGCTGTGGTACTAGAGAAGCTTCTAGAATTCTTTTGACAAGGATCAGAGAGAAGGTTGGTAGGGACATAGCTTCTGGTAGACATACTGTGTTCTCCATCATGGAGAGCAGTATTTCATGTGTGAAGTCTGTGAAACTCATAATGTCCAGAGCTGGAAGGTTCTCAGAAAACCTGGAACCAGAGCACCCAGGGAAATGTATATAAGAGATGATCATGTGAAACCACAGAGCTCAGGATGAGGTTCTATCCTGATGAGACCCAGACAACCTAACACCGGGCAGTGTAATCCAGTGAGAGGAAGGACCCATTACTTGGGTCAACTTTTTTTTTTAAGATTTATTTATTTATTATATATACAACATTCTGCCTCCATGTATGCCCACATGCCAGAGGAGGGCGCCAGATCTCATTACAGATGGTTGTAAGCCACCATGTGGTTGCTGGGAATTGAACTCAGGACCTCTGGAAGAGCAAACGGTGCTCTAAACCACTGAGCCATTTCTCTAGCCCCCTTGGGTCAACTTTTGAGGTCTGGGCCTTGACTCTGCAGCTGAGGGGAAATATGGAGATACTGTCACAGCCTACATGGGCCTCAGCCTATTCTAGCCCTGGGTGGACATGAAGTGATATGGGACCTCCTAGAGGATCAGGGTGAGGCTTTCTGTGGACAGGGGTCATCGCCATCATTGATCCATCTTCCAAGAAGTGGTGAATGGGGGATAGTCCTTCAGGTAGGGGAGGGAAGTTCCCACCCAATACTACTCTTAGGTATGATTTTTTTTATTAGTTTATTTTTTGGTCAAAGAAAGGCTTGAAATTTCTTCAAGGTGTTTTTTTCTAATCTCCATGAATAACTTGGTACCATGTGGAGCATGAAGGATGGAATCAGGGTGGAGGCTTGGGGTCTGGGGGTAGATGTTTGGAAAAACTGGGCTGAAGTCCAGGGGTGTGTAAAGGAGGTCAACACAATAGAGTCACAGAGGTGGAGAGTGTGGTGGCTAAAGATCCTGATAGAGTGGTGTAGATACTGGTTCTGGGCGTTGAGACAGGACAGGGGATGAAAAACTAAAGATCCAAGGATACATGTCGAGGTAGAACTTTCAGAGAAAAAAAATACTGAATTGACGTATATGGTACTAAAATTAGGCATCAGAGACACAAAGTATCCTGGTGGAAAGAACAGATAGATGTGAGAGTAACGGGGTGTGGTGGTTTGAATGAGAATAACCCCCATGGCTCAGATCTTTGAGTACTTGGTCCCCAGTTGGTGGAAATGTTTGGGACAGGTTAGGCTGTGTGGCCTTGTTGGAGGAGATGTGTCACTAGGGGTGGACTTGGAGGTTTCCAAAGCTGATTGCTTTCCCAGATAGCGCTCTGTCTACCACCTACATGGATGAGATGCAAGCTCTCAGCTACTGCTTCAGCACCATGACTATCCACCTGCTTCCGTGTTCCTGACCATGATGGTCATGGCCTCACCTCTGAAACTGTAAACCCCTGTGAATCCTTTTTCCTCTAGGCTGTGCTGGTCATGATGATTTACCAGTGCAATGGAAAAGTAACTAAGACAAAGGGCATAAGGGAGGACAGACTCTCAAAGAGAGATCAGAGATGAGACCAGAGAAAGCAGATGCACAAGGATCATGGCAGACATCTGAAGACTAATTGACACAGCAGTATTTCAGAAATACAGGCAAACCAGGGATGGAACCAGCCATGTGAGAGTCA
The DNA here is from genome assembly GCA_902806775.1 of Microtus agrestis. Taxonomy (NCBI): domain Eukaryota; kingdom Metazoa; phylum Chordata; class Mammalia; order Rodentia; family Cricetidae; genus Microtus; species Microtus agrestis. The sequence continues at coordinate 1,280,495 of CADCXT010002393.1, forward strand.
GCCAGAGGGGCAATGTAGGTGACACCATGACTTATGTGATGTATTTCGTGTTTCCCAGGGTCTTTTGTGTAGACCCATATTTCTATTTGGTATGGCAGCCAGGCTCTCAATCCATAGACCACACCTGAAGTAGTCACATACCCTTCCAGACAGACTGTGCCTAACATAACAAGGGATCAGGATGTTGTTTTGACCCTTTCTTTGTAATTTGGAGGATTCCTGAGAAGAGGTGCTAATTCAGCCTATGTGACAAAGCTATCATACAGAGCAGGAAGACGTGACAGCAAGCATAAGTAGATGTGGATGTGACTAAAAGCCATTCACCTGGTTACCTAGGAAACAGAATGCTAATGAACTTTTCCCTCAGTTCACATTTTGATATAAAGGCTGTTTAGAGAATATGCGAGGAGGAATTTTTCAGGATGTGAACTCTGGATTTCATGAGGCATCTCTGAGAATTTCCCTCTCAATAAAGCCATATGAGTTGTGTCTTTATTCCTGCACCTCCACGTCAGTCCAGAGAAATAATTTATGGCTCAGGCTGCCACCGGACCATGACATAATGGTGCCCAGATGTAAGGCTGATTCGCGAATTCAAAAAAAAACACCGAAGAAGTAATCAGATGTACAGAGTAGAACGTGAGGAATTCATGAGAAAAAATTTTACCACAGGAGGATACGTGAGTATGAGTGCTTAGAAGTAGACAATAGAATTTAAAGAAGTTTAGAGAAGAGGGACAAAATTTAAATCAGGAGTAAAAAAATGTAAATAATAGGAAATTCAGCTATACATGTTAATAGCCAAAGGAAGTTAAGAGCAGAAACAATGGCAAAAATATTTAACATCTGTAAGCCTGATAGTTGCAGAAATTCAACTTTTATTACTGCTAAATGGGTAGAAAAAGTGAAGGGAGTATTGCTTTTGGCCTAAGAGTTGCCTTGGTTACCGCTGAGATTGGGGAGCCACATGCAGGTGCAGTAGCCAGATAAATCTAAGCCACCTGCAAGGGAAAGGCAAGCAGGAGACAGAGTAAGTTTAGAGAACAAATTTCACCCTACACAGTCAGATGTCCAGAGTCAGTCAATAGAAAAAAGGAGAGGATTCAGGAATTCTACTAATTTTATGATTACAAGTTAAAATAAAAAGATAGTTAAAATCGCTGCAGTTACACCAGCCAGAGCTGTGAGGGCAGGTTACAAATGGAGAGACGCTGTGTGCTACCCCTCCTGCCCTGAGGCCCAGCTTCAGCTAGGAGTTGGACAGGCATGTTTGCAGAAAAGCTAACCTCAGGGAACTGCAGCTTCAGGACAATTAAAAATAGATAAGCAGGTTGAATATGCTTTGTTTACGTTTCTCAATTTTTGCTTCTTTGTCAAAAATATGTTGTTTGTTGCTTTGTGGATTGATATCAGTTTGTTTGATACATCTATCCATTTTAATCTGGTTTCAGTTCTGTGGCTCTGTAATGAAATTTTAAAGTCAGAGATCATGATGCATTCAGAAGTTCCTTGATTGAACAGGAGTTTAAGATTGTTTAGGCTATACTGAGTTTTTATCTTTTCTTATAAAGTTGATGATTGTTCTTTTGAGGTCTGTAAAGAATTTTCTTATAATTTTATGGGCATTTGCATTGAATCTGTAGAATTATTTCAGTATGATTGTCATTTTTGCTATGTTGGTTCTACTTTCCCAAGAGAATAAGAGATCTTTCCATTTTCTGATGTCTTAAATTTCTTTCTTGAAAGATCTAAAGTTCTTATCATACAGGACTTTCAGCTTGTGTGGTTAGAGTTACTCTAAGACATTTTATGGTATTTATGGCTATTGTAAAGATGATGTATTTCATTTATCATATGTGTAGAAGAGGTGAATTTTGGGTTGTTTTCAGATTCTGTCTATAACAAAGTAATTCTGCTGTGAACATAGTAGAGCACATGTCCTTATGGTATGGTTGAGTATCTTTTTCTTCATGTTTTATTTATTTATTTTTAAAAACCTCTTATTTTATTTTAAAATACTTTGACTTCTTTTTATCTTATTTATTTATTTTTATTTTTATTATTTAATTAAAATTTTCCACCTCCTCCCATTTTCCTCCCGCTCCCCCATCCCCCTTCCCCTCCCTCTCCAGTACAAAGAGCAGTCAGGGTTCCCTGCCCTGTGGGAAGTCCAAGGTCCTCCCCGCTCCATCCAGGACTAGGAAGGTGAGCATCCAAACAGACTAGGCTCCCACAAAGTCATTACATGCAGTAGGGTCAAAACCCAGTGCCGTTGTCCATGGCTTCTCAGGCAGCCCTCCTTGTCAGCCACGTTCAGGGAGTCCGGTTTGATCACATGCTCCATCATCCAGCTGGCCTTGGTGAGCTCACATTAGATCAGCCCCTCTGTCTCAGTGGGTGGGCGCACCTCTCGCGGTCCTGACTTCCTTGTTCATGTTCTCCCTCCTGCTCCTCATTTGGACCTTAGGAGCTTAGTCCAGTGTTCCAATGTGGATCTATGTCTCTAGCTTCATCCATCGCCAGATGAAGTTCTATGGTGATATGCAAGATATTCATCAGTATGGCTATAGGATAGGGCCATTTCAGGCTCCCTCTCCTCAGCTGCCCAAGGATCTAGCTGGGGACATCTCCATGGACACCTGGGAGCCCCTCTAGAGTCAAGTCTCTTGCCAACCCTAAAATGGCTCCCTTAATTAAGATATCCACTATTCCCATATCCACCCTGCCTCCATCCCAACCATCCCATTTCCCCAAGCTCTCCCCATCCTTCCCTAATCACTTTTTTCTCCCCATTTCCCCTTACCCTCACCCCACCCCCACCCCCAAGTTTCCAATTTTTTCCTGGCAATCTTGTCTACTTCCAATATCCAGGAGGATAACTGTTTTTCTTTGGGTTCACCTTCTTATTTAATTTCTCTAGGATCTCATATTATAGGGTCAATGACCTTTATTTAGGGCTAGAATCCACTTATGAGTGAGTACATACCATATTCATCTTTTTGGGTCTGGGTTACCTCCTCAGGATAGCATTTTCTATTTCCATCCATTTGCATGCAAAATTCAAGATGTCATTGCTTTTTATCGCTGAGTAGTACTCTAATGCGTACATATTCCATACTTTCTTCATCCATTCTTCCGTTGAGGGGCATCTAGGTTGTTTCCAGGTTCTGGCTATTACAAATACTGCTTCTATGACATAGTTGAACAAATGCTTTTGTAGTATGATAGAGCATCTCTTGGGTATATTCCCAAGAGTGGTATTGCTGGATCCTGGGGTAGGTTGATGCCAAATTTCCTGAGAAACTGTCACACTGATTTCCAAAGAGGTTGCACAAGTTTGCATTCCCACTAGCAATGGATGAGTGTACCCCTTACTCTACAACCTCTCCAGCAAAGGCTATCATTGGTGTTTTTGATTTTAGCCATTCTGACAGGTGTAAGATGGTATCTCAAAATTGTTTTGATTTGCATTTCCCCGATTGCTAAGAAGGTTGAGCATGACCTTAAGTGTCTTTTGGCCATTTGAACTTCTTCTGTTGAGAATTCTCTGTTCAGTTCAGTGCCCCTTTTTTAAATTGGGTTAATTAGCATTTTAAAGTCTAGTTTCTTGATTTTTTTTTCTGGTTTCATCGATTTATTTCCAAGAGAATGTTGAACACTGAAGACACTCTACTTGGAGCTTATTTTCTTCTTGGCAAAACTGGCCTTTGGGCGAGGAACTGCCCATGTATTAACCACTGATAAAATGTACAATGTTTGGACAGGACAAGCAGTATACAAGATAAAAGACTGTCAAATCTTGCCAAGACAGGGTAAAACAGTTTGGAAAAATTTCCTGACTCTGAAATAGTTGGTCAATTACTCTAGGCCTTAGCCAAAGTTGGCTGCTCCAATGTTGCAAATGAGTCTTTGGATGATCACCGAGGTAGCCAGTTGTCTCAATTATCTGTTGCACATTTTGGAAGTTGCTTGATTTCACTTCCTGCTTACCCAAGTAATATTATTTCACTTCTTGGGTATTCGATGGGGTTGAAGACTAGACAGTCATAGTTACTTTCCTCTCATGACTTGGCCAAGTTATTTATAATACAAGACTTAGACTCCTTAGGATAAGATAATTATTGAAACATTTATCACATGTTTCTTGCTTAGTACTGTTTATTCTGGGTGTAATTCTAATTTTTTCTTTCTTTTTTTATTGAAAAAAATGTATGCCTCCCATTTCCGTCCTCCATCCCCCACTCCTCTCTCCTCTAACCCTCCCCACTCTCTTCTCCCCCTCCTTCTCCAGTCTGAAGAGCAGTCATAGTTCCCTGCTCTGTGGGAAGTCCAAGGTCCTGCCACCTGCATCCAGGTCTAGGAAGGTGAGCATCCAAGCAGGCTAGGCTCCCACACAGTCAGTACATGCAGTAGGATCAAAACCCACTGCCATTGTCCTTGGCTTCTCATCAGCCCTCATTGTCTGCCATGTTCAGAGAGTCCCGTTTCATCCAATGCTTTTTAATTCCCAATCCAGCTGGCCTTGGTGAGCTCACATTAGATCAGCCCCTCTGTCTCAGTGGGTGGGCACACCCCTCGCGGTCCTGACTTCCTTGCTCATGTTCTCCCTCCTTCTGCTCCTCATTTGGACCTTGGGAGCTCAGTCTGGTGCTCCAGTGTGGATTTCTGTCTCTTTCTCCATGCATCGCCAGATGAAGTTTCTATGGTGATATGCAAATATTCATCAGTATGGTTATAAGACAGGGCCATTTCAGGTTCCCTCTCCCCAGCTGCCCAAGGAACTAGCTGGGGACAACTCCCGGGACACCTGGGAGCCCCTCTAGAGTCAAGTCTCTTGCCAACCCTAAGATGGCTCCCTTAATTAAGATATTACTTCCCTGCTCCCATATCCACCCTTCCTTATCCCAACCGAACCATTCCCCCAAGCTCTCCCCATCCTCTCCTTCTAACTTTTCTCTCCCCATTTCCTCTTACCCCCATCCCACCCCACCCCCAAGTTCCCAATTTTTGCCTGGTAATCTTGTCTACTTCCAATATCCAGGAGGATAACTGTTTTTCTTTGGGTTCACCTTCTTATTTAATTTCTCTAGGATCTCATATTATAGGGTCAATGTCCTTTATTTAGGGCTAGAATCCACTTATGAGTGAGTACATACCATATTCATCTTTTTGGGTCTGAGTTACCTCCTCAGGATAGCATTTTCTATTTCCATCCATTTGCATGCAAAATTCGAGATGTCATTGTTTTTTTTATCACTGAGTAGTACCCTAATATGTATATATTCTACACTTTCTTCATCCATTCTTCCATTGAAGGGCATCTAGATTGTTTCCAGGTTCTGGCTATTACAAATAATGCTGCTATGACATAGTTGAATAAATGCTTTTGCAATATGATTGGGCATCTCTTGGGTATATTCCCAAGAGTGGTATTGCTGGATCCTGGGGTAGGTTGATCCTGAATTTCCTGAGAAAATGCCACACTGATTTTCAAAGTGGTTGCACAAGTTTGCATTCCCACTAGCAATGGATGAATGTACCCCTTACTTCACAACCTCTCCATCAAAGGCTATCATTGGTGTTTTTGATTTTAGCCATTCTGACATGTATAAGATGGTATCACAAAGTTTTTTTGATTTGCATTTCCCTGATTGCTAAGGAGGTTGAGTCTTTTGGCCATTTGAACTTCTGTTGAGAATTCTCTGTTCAGTTCAGTGCCCCATTTTTTAATTGGGTTGAATAGCATTTTAAAGTCTAGTTTCTTAAGTTCTTTATTTTGGAGATCAGACCTTTGTCTGTTGTGGGATTGGTGAAGATCTTCTCCCTGTAAGTGGGTTGCTTTTTTTTCCTTAGTGACAATGTCTGTTGAAGGGAACTGCGGAGTGCGTTCCTGCCACCCAGCTCCCAGCTGCCTGGCTAGCTTATGCCCCGAAATAACAACACACAAACTGTAATCATATAAACACTGCTTGGCCCATTTCTATTAATGTGTGTAGCACCACGAAGTGGTGACTTATCTTACCTAACCCATATTTAGCAATCTGTGTAGTACCAGTCTTACCGGGAAAGATTCAGCATGTCTGACCTAGTGGCTTGCTTCATCGTGTCTGCTCTGGAGAGCAGCAGCATGGCGTCTGCCTCACTTCCTGTTCCTCCCATCATTCTGTTCTATACTCCACCCACCTATGTTTTAACCTATCAGGCCAAGCAGTTTCTTTATTAATCAACCAATGAAAGCAACAGATTGATATGACACTCCCATATCAAGTGTCCTTTACTTAACAGAAGCTTCTCAGTTTCAGGAGGTCCCATTTATTCAATGTTGCCCTTAATGTCTGTGCTGCTGGGGTTATATGTAGGAAGCGATCTCCTGTGCCCATATGTTGTATAGTACTTCCCACTTTCTCTTCTATCAGGTTCAGTGTGTTCAGATTGATATTGAGGTCTTTGATCCATTTTGACTTGAGTTTTGTGCATGGTGATAGATATGGATCTACTTTCATTCTTCTACAGGTTGACATCCAGTTATGCCAGCACCATTTATTGAAGATGCTTTCTTTCTTCCATTGTATACTTTTAGCTCCTTTATCGAAAATCAGGTGTTTATAGGATTGTGGGTTAAAATCCGGGTCTTCTATTCAATTCCATTGGTCAACTTCTCTGTTTTTATGCCAATACCAAACTGTTTTCAATATTGTAGCTCTGTAATAGAGTTTGAAGTCAGGGATGGTAATGCCTCCAGACTATCCTTTATTGTATAAGATTGTTTTGACTATCCTGGGTTTTTTTTATTTTTCCATATAAAGTTGATTATTGTCCTCTTAAGATCTGTGAAGAATTTTGGTGGGATTTTGATGGGGATTGCATTGAATCTATAGATTGCCTTTGGTAGAACTGCCATTTTTACTACGTTGATCCTCCCAATCCAAGAGCAAGGGAGATCCTTCCATTTTCTGGTATCCTCTTCAATTTCTTTCTTCAAAGACTTAAAGTTCTTGTCAAATAGATCTTTCACTTCCTTCAAGATATTTTATGCTATTTGTGACTATCGTGAAAGGTGATGCTTCTCTGATTTCCCTCTCTGCTTCCTTATCCTTTGTGTATAAGAGGGCAATTGACTTTTTGGAGTTGATCTTGTATCCTGCCATGTTACTAAAGGTGATTATCAGATGTAGGAGTTCTTGGGTGGAGTTTTTGGGATCACTTATGTACACTATCATATCATCTGCAAATAATGAAAGTTTGACTTCTTTCTTTCTTATTTAAATCCCCTTGATCTCCTCACGCTGTCTTATTGCTATTGCTAGAACGTCAAGCACTATATTGAAGAGGTATAGAGAGAGTGGACAGCCTTGTCTTGTTCCTGATTTTAGTGGGATGGCTTTGAGTTTCTTTCCATTTAAGTAAATGTTAGCTGTTGGCTTGCTGTATATTGCTTTTATTATATTTAGGAATGAACCTTGTTTCCCTAATCTCTCCAAGACTTTCATCATAAAGGGGTGTTGAATTTTGTCGAATGCCTTTTCAGCATCTAATGAAATGATCATATGGTTTTTTTCCTTCAGTTTATTTATGTGATGGATTACATTGATATATTTTCATATGTTGAACCAGCCCTGACTCTCTGGGATGAAGTCTACTTGATCATAACGTATAATTTGTTCTTGGATTCATTTTGCCAATATTTTATTAAGAATTTTTGCACCGATGTTCATGAGTGAAATTGGTCTGTAATTCTCTTTCTTGTTTAAGTCTTTGTGTGGTTTTGGTATCAGGGTGACTGTAGCTTCATAAAAAGAGTTTTGCAATGACTCTTCTGTTTCTATTTTGTGAAACACCTTAAGGAGTATAAGTATTAGGTCTTCTTGGAAGTTCTGGTAGAATAATACATTGAAACCATCTGGTCCAGGGCTTTTTTTGGTAGGGAGGTTTCTGATGACAGCTTTTAATTCCCCGTCACTCACAGGTCTATTTAAACTGTTCACCTGGTCTTGATTTAATTTTGGTATATGGTACTTATCTAAAAATGTCCATTTTTTTCACATTCTCCAATTTTGTGGCATACAGGCTTTTGTAGTAAGATCTAATGATTCTCTGAATTTCCTCTGTGTCTGTGGTTATGTCCCCCTTTTCATTTCTAATCTTGTTAATTTGCAGGATCTCTCTCTTCCGTTTGACTAGTTTGGATAGGGGTTTGTCAATCTTGTTGATTTCCTCCGGGAACCAGATTTTTGTTTCATTGATTCTTTGGATTGTTTTCTGTGTTTCTATTTTATTGATTTTAGCCCTCAGTTTGATTATTTCCAGTCTTCTACTCCTCCTGGGTGAGTCTGCTTCTGTTTTTTTTCTAGAGCTTTCAGCTGTACTCTTAAGTCTCTAATGTGTGCTTTCTCCATTTTCTTTAAGTGGGAACTTAGTGCTATGAACATTCCTCTTAGCACTGCCTTCATAGTGTCCCATAGGTTTGGGTATGATGTTTCTTTATTTTCATTAAATTCAAGGGAGACTTTAATTTCTTTCTTTATTTCTTCCTTGACCCAGGTGTGGTTCAGTAGTTGACTGTTCAATTTCCATGAGTTTGTAGGCTTTCTGGGGTTAGAATTGTTGTTAAATTCTAACTTTATTCCATGGTGATCTGATAGTACACAGGTGGTTACTACAATTTCTTTGTATCCATGGATGTTTGCTTTGTTACCAATTATGTGTTCACTTTTTGAGAAGGTTCCATGCGATGCTGAGAAGAAGGTATATTCTTTTCTCTTTGGATGGAATGTTCTATAGATGTCTGTTAAGTCCTTTTGATTCATTACCTCTGTTAGTTCTCTTATTTCTCTGTTAAGTTTTTGTCTGGTTGACCTGTCCATTGGTGAGAGTGGAGTGTTGAAATCTCCTACTATTAGAGTGTTGGTTTTGATGTATGCTGTGAGTTCTAGCAATGTTTCTTTTACATTAGTGGGTGCTTTTATATTAGGGGCATAGATATTCAGAATAGAGACTTCCTCCTGATGATTGTTCCTGTTATGAGTATAAAGTGTCCATCTCCATCTCTTCTGATTGATTTTAGTTTGAAATTAATTTTGTTAGATATTAGTATAGCCACACCCTCTTGTTTCTTTGTTCCATTTGATTGGAAACCCTTTTCCCATCCCTTTACTCTGAGGTAGTGTCTGTCTTTGAGATTGAGTTGTGTTTCTTGTAAACAGCAGAATGTTGGATCCTGATTTTGTATCCATTCTCTTAACTTGTGCCTTTTTATAGGTGAATTGAGTCCATTGATATTAAGTGATATTAGTGACCAGTGATTGTTAACTTTGGTTAGTTTTTTGGTAGTAGAGTTTGTGTGTTCCCCTTCTTTGAGTTGTGCTGGTGGAGGGTTGTCAGATGCTTGCACTACTATGGGTGTTGTTGGCTTCCTTGGTTTGTGATTTTCCTTCTAGTATTTTCTGTAAGGCTGGGCTTGTGGCTACGTATTGTTTAAATCTGTTTTTGTCCTGGAATATCTTGTTTTCTCCATCAATGGTGAATGCAAGCTTTGCTGGGTATAGTTGTCTGGGATTGCATCCATGTTCTCTTAGTGTCTGCAGCACATCTATCCAAGACCTTCTGGCTTTCATGTTTTCCATTGAGAAGTCAGGTGTAATTCTGATAGGTTTCCCTTTATATGTTACTTGAACTTTTTTCTTTGCAGCTCTTAATATCTGTTCTTTATTTAGTATGTTTTGTGTTTTGATTATTATATGGTGTGGGGACCCTTTCTCTTGATCCAGCCTATTTGGTGTTCTGTATGCTTCTTGTACCTTCATAGAAGTATCTTTCTTTAGGTTGGGAAAGTTTTCTTCTATAATATTATTGAATATATCTTCTGGGCCTTTGAGCTGTAATTCATCTCCTTCTTCTCCCCCTATTATTCTTAGGTTTGGTATTTTCACTGTGTCCCAGATTTCCTGGATATTTTGTGTTAAGAATTTGTTGGTTTGTTTTGTTCTTTAATCAGTGAGTTTATTTCCTCTATAGTATCTTCAGTGTCTGAGATTCTTTCTTCTATATCTTGTATTCTGTTGGTAATACTTGTCTCTGTAGTTCCTGTTCGTTTGTCCAGAATTTCCATATCCAGTTTTCCCTCGGATTGTGTTTTCTTCATTACCCCATTTTCATTTTTCAAGTCTTGAACTGTTTCCCTTATCTGTTTGATTGCTTTTTCTTGTTTTTCTTGGGTATCTTTGAGAGATTTATTCATTTCATCTACTTTTTTGTTTGTCATCTCCATTTCTTTATGGCAGTTTCTTTTTACCTCCTGTTTAAGGTCCTCAATTATTTTCATGTAGTTCCACTTAAAGTCAATTTCTTCTATTTCTTCTAGAGTAGGGTGTTCAATTCTTCTTGTTTCGGGATCCCTTGATTCTGATGATGTCATGTTGCCTTTCAGGTTGTTGGAGTAATTCTTGCATTCATGCCTTCCCATCTCTTCCTTCAAATGGAGCCAGGAGAGTCTAGGTGTCTTGGTCCAGTCTTTGCTGTGACTTACTCTCTGGGTGGATTTCCTCAGTGCAGGAGCAGGAACTGTTCCTGTTCATCCAGATGAAACTCCTCAGCACTGAAACATGGATGCCTGGTAGCCTAAGGACACCCGGGACAAAAAGGTGAACGTGGAAGCAGGGTGGGGTTGAGTAGAACATAGCAGACCCTGCAGCACAAGCTGAGGGTGCCCGGGCTCCCTTGGAGGGACCTTCAGGCCTGCCTGGGAGGCAAACACTCACCCCTCTGGGTGGATGGCCTTAGTGCAGGAGCATGAAACTGTTCCTGAGCCAAGGACCTTGGAGACAATAGGGCAGGCTTGGGGAAGGGAGGGTCATGTGTAACAAAGACACCCCTGCAGCAGCAGCTGGGGGAAAGGAGCTGTGCTCTCTTCCAGTACAGGCCACCCTGGGATAGCACACACTCACCCATCTGGATGGAACTCCTCAGCACTGAAATAGGGATGCCTGGTATCCCAAGGGCATTGTGGACAAAAGGGCGATTGTGGGGGAAGGGCAGAGTTGAGTAGAATCGATATGGGGGTTTTAAGGGTGGCATATGATGCCTGTTTGGGTGTTGTCTTCCTCCTTATATGGCAACGCAATTTAAATTCCTTTAATCTGTAGAAGGAGCTGCAGGCTGTGTTCCTGCCACCCAGGTCCCGGCCGCATGGCTACCTTATTCCCTGAAATAACAACACACAAATTGTATTCTTTTAAACACTGCCTTGCCCATTAGTTCCAGCCTCTTAATGTCTAGTTCTCACATTTTGATTAACCCATTTCTAATAATCTGTATAGCACCACAAGATGGTGGCTTACTGGGAAAGATTCAGCATGTCTGACCTAGTGGCTGGCTCCATGGTGGCTGCCTGACTCTGCTTTCTTCCTCCCAGAATTCTGTTCTGTCTTCCGCACCTACCTATGTTCTGACCTATCAGGCCAAGCAGTTTTCTTTATTAATTAACCAATGAAAGCAACAGATAGATAGAAGACCCACCTACATCATTAATCCATGTATATATCTTAGGACACTTCCACAGTAGTAGGATTCTATGTGGCTTTTCAAAAGGCTTTCAGTGTTAGTTATCTTTCCTCTCATTTCCCCTCTACTCTGTGCTGTCACTCCTTCCCCATTTAATGCTCTTGTTCTAATTCCCACTTACTTCTTATAGCACTATGTGCTATGTCCCCATCCCTGAAAGATCCCCCACTCCATCCCTTACCAGCTACTTAACCTCTGTGGGTGTTGTAAATGAAACACCCATATTGAAATAATAAAAGCAACATAGAAGAGAAATCATGCAATGTCTTTCTGGGCCTGCATTACCTTGCTTGGATGATCATTTCTAGATCCCTATACTTACCGGAATATTTCATAATTTCATTCTTCTCTAAGGACAAATAATATTCCCTTGTAAATGAACTACATTTTCATTATCCACTCATCACTCGACGGGCATCTTGGCTATTTCCAACTTCCAGCTGTTATGAATAAAACAGCAACGGACATGATGAACAAGTATTGCTGTAGTAAGATGCTGTGTCCTGGGAAAAAGCCCAAGAGTGGTGTAGCTGGAGTCTTGTGGCAGATCTACTTTCAGCTTTTTGAGGAACCTCCACAATGATTCACATAGTGGCTGTACCAGTTTACACTCCCATCAGCCATGAGTGGTCTACCTCATGTCCTGATCCTTGCCATCATCTGCTGTCATCTGCTTTATTAATCTCGACAATTCTGACTGGATTAAGGTAAAATCTCAAAGTCGTTTCCTCTCTCTCCTCCTCTTCTTTCCCTATAGGAGATTATCTTGAAGTAGCTGTCTAGTTCTCTGGCTCTTACAGTGTTTCTGTGATGTTCCTGGAACATCAAGGAATTTGTGTGGTTATTTTGTAAGTTTATTTACTGGGGACAGGCAGCCCACAGTGAGCTGATCTCTATACTCTACTAGTTTTGTCTTTCTGTAATGATTTCAGATTATTGCAAAAAGGAACTTCTTGGATGAGGGGTGAGAGATGCACTTATGAATGGAGAAGTCTGGTTTTTAAAAGCTTAGATTATACATGTATGTATGTTTGACTGCATGTATGTCTGTGTGCCACATGCATGCCACTGGGACTCAAGGTAGAAGCACTTATGAGACACAAAGTAGGTGCTGGGGATCAAATACAGGTCCTTTGGGAGATCAGCAAGTGCTTTTCACTTCTGAGCCTCCTCTCCAGCCCTGTCTCTGTGTGAAGTTTATAATATTTATGGAAGGAAAATATATGAACTGAATAGCCAGAGAATCTAGGATGTTCTCTTCTACAGTGGGTTTTCTCATGTGTAACGTGGGGTCATAGAACATTACTCGATTGCCTGTTGTAATAAGTTTAATATGTATACTATGATCCCCAAAGCAATAATGAAAAGAACAATCTGCTAGTAAGCTAAATAGAGCCATAAAGATATCTATTAAGTTGGAACTTTAAACTTTGTACCTTAAAAGATTAACAACAGCAACAGAACAAGGAATATGGTTAGTCAAATAAGTTACAAAATAGAATAATGAAAAATACTTAAGCCAAAATAAGACAGGGTAAGAGGAAGGAGGGAAAAGAACATAAGAAAACAATGAATTCTTTTAGACTTATATCCAACAATGTCTGTAATGATGACAGAAACTAACTGTTAGATTATAGATAAAAGCAATGCTCATGCATATGGGTGTTCTGTAGTCAGTGGGATATTCAAAGGAGGTGAATACAATTTAGGCTCTTCAGCAGAAATCAGGTCCAGTCTTTGATGGACCAAATGTCAAACTGCTGTTCCAAAGCATATTTATTGATTGCTAGAGAAAAGTTGTTTTATGGGTAAAACAAATTCTCATACCAACACCCTCTTGGTCTGTTTTGCATGTTTGCTGAAGGAAACCATAAGACTCCTGAAATTTTAGTCCTTCTTGTGTACTATCTGTAGTAACCAATAATTCAAGCTTCTCCAGTTGTGCCAAGATGGACCTGTCATCAAAATCATGCAGCAGATGGAAAACTCCATCAAAAAAAACCCTGACTCTTTAAATCATGGAAAACAATCACTGTTCCAGATTATGATTTTTTCAAGGTCTAAGAACTTCTTACTATTACATTCTTTTGTTACTAGATACAACTAGAAACAAATGTTACATTCTAATGTTTTGACACCATGACTCTATTAGATTCCCACTACAATACAGCTCATTATAACTATACCAGAGACCCAATATGTTAGAATGCTTGGTCTCCAGTTTGTGGCAGTGTTTGGGAAGGATTAGGAAGTGTGGCCTTTATAGGAAGTGTGTCGTGGAGGTAAGCTTTAAGATTTCAAAAGTCCACTCATTCCCAGTTAGCTCTCTTTCTCTCTGCCTCATGCTTGTGGATTAGGATGGTGCCTCTTCATAGCAATAGAAAAGTAATTAAGGCACCAGGCAAGTGATCTACCACTGTGGTTCGTCACCCAATATTTAAAGATTTTATTTAAACATAGGGTCTTCCTAAGTTACTCAGGCAATGGATCATGCTTAATCTCAGCTTTCCTAGTGCAGAGATGAGAAGAAAGGGTGGCTATGTCCTTCCTTTGATGTCCCTTCCTTAAAAAGATTTCACTTCTCTTTACTGGAGAGAGAGAGATTGGGTGAGGGAGGGAAAGTAGCATCCTTCTTGTGAAGTTCAGCCAATGCCTGTCTGATGTTGGCAGCAGAGTTATAGTTCAGTGATTCAGGAAGGAGAAAGGTTAGGAAACCATGGTTATTTCAGGCATTGTATCTGTACTTTTCTGACCTTGGCAAGGTGTCACAATAGACTCTGGATCTATTGGGAGGTTCAGCATTTAAAAAGGTGTCTGTGAGCAGCTTTTACAAACTGCTTAATGATGAATAGACCAGCTATGTCTCTGGAGCTGGGGTGATAAAATGGCTTGCAGTGGTAGTGAACATACCTTTGCCATGTTGAACTGTTAAAGCCAACATGCAAAGCCGTAGTGTTAGACATAGCCAAGACTGCTTAGCATTTAAACAAAAAAGGCTCTCCTGGTCAGAAAATTATTACACATACACAATAAGACAGATTCAGGTGGAAAAGACCTCTGAATGGATCACAGTGTTAAATAAATGTACATGGGCTTAGGAGAGAGAGAGAGAGAGAGAGAGAGAGAGAGAGAGAGAGAGAGAGAGAGAGAGAGAGAGGGGGGAGTACAGATAGTCACAGATTAAAGGAGTAAAGATGATAAGATAAATATTAAAGGTAATAGAGTATAAAAAGGCATGTAAAGATATAAAATACACAGACAGTTTGAAATATGTATATCATTGTGTGTTCATTGGAATGTCTGACTGCTAATGAATTAACAACTGAAAAAATTTGGTTCTGGGGGCTGCTATGCCAAACTAACCTATATATTTTAAAAGTATCCTGACTTCAAAATTTGAGTCTAAAGATACAATGTTTTGGAAAAGAGGTTCTGCTTTTGTTTCCACAGAAGATTAGAATCTGTGAATTCCTTCCAAGCTAATGTCATTTGATGGAACAAAACCCCCTTGAAAGGTCTCCAAGAACCCCACCCAAATACTTTGGCCAATAAACAGCCAGAAGTAGTTTGGAGCAAGCAACACCCAGATTCTCAAAATGATTGTTTATAAATGCTTGTTTTCATTTAAAAGTGGTTGGGTACAAATAGTTTATGGTGACAATCAATTTCTTCTTTTAAAAAGGGTGATATGATATAGAGATGTATATGTGGCATTAGTATCAATCTTAGACTATTGATACAAATTTAGGACTGACTTTATTAGGCTGTATATCTTTATTTCTGCTCTTATTTAAGTTATTGTGTTTGTGCAGTTCATTTAAAATTAAGTGTATAATTTAAAATTACAGATTAATAGTCATTTATAATAGTTAAGCCTGTAGTCATGTTGGTTCTGTTTTCTAGGTATACAGAATACATTTCAGTTAGAGAGATAATCTTCAACACTTCAAACACTGACAGAATATGGCACTTAAAATATTTTAAGAACTTAGACATTTCTCAACAGTAAGACATTTCTGCTTTTGACAGCACCAACTTCTTCAGGGACATTATTAATCATTGAAGAAACTCACTATGGAATTTGCCTTTAATATGACAAGGCTAGCCATTTGGGCAAGAAACTGCTCTTGCCTGATCTGCTTGATGGTATGCTGCATGAACTGGACACACAGGACCCACAGAAAAATGACTGCTGAACTTGCCTAAAAAAGGCGAGACAATCCTTCAGGGTTCCTGCTTCATGACAGAGTCTGCTAGACATTTGGCAGGGCACAGAAGAAAGTCACAGGCAAACTGCCAATACAGGAAAAATTGTCTTTAAAATTTCCTGCTTCATGGAAAAGCCTACCAGATATTATGGGCCTGTAGGCTAAAGATGGATACCTAAATCTTGCAGAAGAACTTTGGATTACTGTCCAGGCAGCGAGATGTCTCCATCATTTCTAGAGTTTTAGAAGTTGCTTACAATGCATTTACTGTTTATTTAGCAATATTATATCCTTCTGTGAAGTTCGATGGAGTTGAAGGCAGATAGTTGTAGTTTTTTTAGTTATGATAAAATATAAATTAGATATGAAACTTTGCAGTTACTAATAGACTAAACATTGTAGGTGTAATTCTTTTTTGATACATGCTTTGCTATATGTAATTTTATTATGTTAAAGTTAAACCCTTCCTTTTTATTTAGACAGAGAAAGGTATCGATGTGGGATTCTTCTCTGTATAATGTGAATATGTTTTATTAATAAAGAAGCTGTTTTGGTCTATGGCATCATAGAATAGAGCTAGGTGGAGAAAACTGAACTGAATGCAGGGAGAAGAGGGCAGAGTCAGGGAGATGCCATGTAGCTGCCAAAGAAGAAAGATGCCATAAACTTACTGGTAGGACACATCATCATGGTAATACACAGATTAATAGAGATGAATTTATTTAGATGTAAGAGCTAGCTAGGAGTATGTCTAAGTTATTGGCCAAACAGGGTTGTAGTTAATATAGTTTCTTTGTGATTATTCCAGTCTGTATGGGCAGGAAATGAACAAGCAGTATCCATTTCCAAAACTAAAAATAATGCTTTACAGGATTGACCACAGTGTGATTTTATGGGCAAATTTTCTCCACTGATGTTCCTTCTTCTCAAATGACCTAAGCTTGTATCAAGTTGACATTAAAGCTACCCATCAGAGCTACCCAGAGCTTCCAGAGGCTCCTCTGCCAGGTTTCAGGCTCTCTTCTGCTGGCTCCCGATCTCCCCACTCCTGCATCTCTTGCTTCTCCTATTTCTCTCAGTTTTGGCCATCACCAGCCAGAGAGACCATGCGGACTTTCTAGAAATCTCATCTGCAGCTCCTTGGAGACTTGGGCCTGGGACTGCACAGATACATAGAGACACACACAAGACCACGCAACACTCTTCTCTTACTTAAATGTGAATACATTCACATATGAATCTAAGAACATACAGATAGGCCTACACAATTTAAGATTATATGCAAACAGACCCCCGAGATATATAAGAATAGACTAGAAAGCACATCTAGCCTCTAACACAGAAACATCAAACTGCATTTTCATATTAGAAATGACTTTTTATATATAAAGCGCAAAGTAAATATGCACAGGTTCCATGTCTGAGAAAATAAACAAACAGAACTGAGCTGGCATATATGTACTCACCCTCAGAAATTGAGACACATTACTCCCTATGCACTTTGTCCTGTGTATCTTAATCATGGTGTTCTTGCCAACATGTAGGTTGGAGGTAAGACGATAGGGAGTGAACAGGTCACTGACTGCCCAATCAGGAAGTATGGTACTCACACTCCTAGACAGTGAGGAGACAGGAGGCAGGAACAGATGAAGTTGCATAATTGGGTGGAGATCCAGGTCCAGCATAAAAGTCCTGCTTGAGTGTGCAGTGAAGTGGACGGTGCTCAGACCAGGACCATGGAGCCCAGTTTCCTGCTCCTCCTTGCTCTCCTTGTGGGCTTCTTACTACTCATGGTCAGGGGCCACCCAAAGGCCCGTGGCCACCTTCCACCAGGACCCCGTCCCCTGCCCCTCTTGGGAAACCTCCTTCAGATGGACAGAAGAGGCCTCCTCAACTCCTTTATTCAGGTAAGACGTGCCCACAGCCTGTGCCATATGGGATTAGCCCTATGTTTACTCCTGAAGATCACTCATTTGGGGTAAAGAAGGAACTCCTTCCAGGCAGTAGGGTCAGGTGGGAAGGCTGCTGAGCGAAAGGTGAGGTGCTGGTTGGTGGTGGATGGTGCTCAGGTTGACAGGTGTGTCCTCGCTGTGGAACAGCGTGAGACACTGTGCTTAGAGTGTGAAAAGTGTTGGTGTGTCATTGCATGCACCAAGGGCTTAGAGTTTTCCTATTTAACATTTCTTTGTTTCAAAAAAGAAAGAAAAATGTCACAGGCATCCACAGATAAGGTTTGCTTCTGCCAACACAAGGAATTAGCCTGCTGTGTTCAGGAACACAGGGGATGAGAGGCAGGTCAGGAGGTGGGGTAGGTAGGGAGAGCTTATCAGTTATAAACACAAGAACCATCCAAGGAGCCGACCCTGAAACCATCTCTACCAGTCTTCACATTTGAGATTTCATGTTCAATTACAGCTTCTTTATTAATAATCATTTAGCATCTTTGGCTTCACTTCCTGTTTAGAGAACTGATTTAGTGACAGCAATCCTAACTTCTGCTACCCCTTGTTTTTTTTAAATATTTTATTTACAATCCCACTCCCCCAAGGTGTTCCCAATCCTTCCCTTCTCCCTTCTATCTCCCCTTCTCTACTTTCCCCCACCCTACCCACACCCCCATGCTCCCAACTTTAGCCTGGCAATCTTGTCTGCTTTCAATATCCAGGAGGACCTATATATGTTTTTCTTTGGATTCACCTTATTATTTGGTTTCTCTAGGCTTGTGAACTATAGTCTCAATGTCCTTTGTTTATGGCTATAATCCACTAATGAGTGAGTACATAGCATATTCATACTTTTAGGTCTGAGTTATCTTACTCAGGGTAGTATTTTATATTTCAATCCATTTACCTGCAAAATTTAAGATGTCATTGTTTACTGCTGAGCATACTCTAACGTGTAGATGTGCCACACTTTCTTCATCCATTCTTCCATTGAGGGGCATCTAGGTTGTTTCCAGGTTCTGGATATTACAAATAATGCTGCTATGAACATAGTTGAACAAATGCTTTTGTAGTATGATTGGCCATCTCTTGGGTATATTCCCAAGAGTGGTATTGCTGGATCTCGAGGTAGGTTAACTCCCAATTTTTTGAGAAACCACCACACTGATTTCCAAAGGGGTTGAACAAGTTTGCATTCTCACCAGCAATGGATGAGTGTTCCCCTTACTCCACATCCTTTCCAGCATAGACTATCATTGGTGTTTTTGATTTTAGCCATTCTGACACGTATGAGATGGTATCTCAAAGTTGATTTGATTTGCATTTCCCTGATAGCTAAGGAAGTTGAACATGTCTTTAAGTATTGTTTGTCCATTTGAAATTCTTCTGTTGAGAATTCTCTGTTCAGGTCAGTACCCCATTTAATTGGGCTATTTAGAACTTTAATGTCTAGTTTCTTGAGTTCTTTATGTATTTTGGAGATCAGAGATGTAGAACTGGTTCAACATACGAAGATCTATCAATGTAATCCATCATATAAATAAACTGAAAGAAAAAACCATATGATCATTTCATTAGATGCCCAAAAAGCTTTTGACAAAATTCAACACCCCTTTATGATAAAGGTATTGGAGAGATTAGGAATACAAGGATCATACCTAAATATAATAAAAGCAATATACAGCAAGCCAACAGCTAACATCAAATTAAATGGAGAGAAATTCAAAGTGATTGCACTAAAATCAGGAACAAGACAAGGCTGTCTACTCTCTCCGTATCTCTTCAACACAGTGCTTGAAGTTCTAGCAATAGCAATGAGACAGCATAAGGAGATCAAGGGGATTCGAATTGGAAAGGAAGAAGTCAAAATTTTGTTATTTGCAGATGATATGATAGTATACATAAGTGACCCCAAAAACTCTACCAGAAAATTCCTACAGCTGATAAATAACTTCAGTGATGTGGCAGGATACAAGATCAACTCAAAACAATCAGCAACCCTCCTAAATACAAAGGATAAAGAAGTGGAGAGGGAAATCAGAGAAATATGACCTTTCATGATAGCAACAAATAGCATAAGGTATCTTTGGGTAACACTAACCAAGGAAGTGAAATATATATTTGATAAGAACTTTAAGGCTTTGAAGAAAGAAATTGAAGAGGACACCAGAAAATGGAAAGATCTCTCATGCTCTTGGATTGGTAGGATCAACATGGTAAAAATGGCACTTCTACAAAAGGCAATTTATAGATTCAATGAAATCCCCATCAAAATCCCAACAAAATTCTTCACAGACCTTGAGAGAACAATAATCAACCTTATCTGGAAAATCAAAAAAACCCAGGATAGCCAAAACAATCCTGTACAATAAAAGAACGTCCAGAGGCATTTCCATCCGTGACACCAAACTCTATTACAGATGTACATCATTATTACAGTAATGAAAACAGCTTGGTATTGGCATAAAAACAGATATGTTGACCAATTAAATCAAACTGAAGACCAGGATATTAATCCTATGAACCTATGAACACCTGATGTTTGACAAAGAAGCTAAAATTATACAATGGAAGAAAGAAAGCATCTTTAACAAATGGCGTAACTAGATGTCAACCTGTAGAAGAATGAAAATAGATCCATATCTATCACCATGCACAAAACTCAAGTCCAAATGGATTAAAGACCTAAATATAAATCTGACCACACTGAACCTGATAGAAGAGAAAGTGGGAAGTAGCATGCAATGCATGGGCACATGAGATCACTTCCTATGTATAACCCCAGTAGTACAAACAATAAGAGCAACAATGAATAAATGGGACCTCCTGAAATTGAGAAGCTTCTGTAAAGCAAAGGACACTGTCATTAAGACAAAAAGGCAACCTACTGAATGGGAGAAGATCTTCACCAACCCCACATCAGACAAAGGTCTGATCTCTAAAATATACCACTTGCTTTTTAATATATCACCCATGTGGACCAATGATGTATTCATTCATTTCTTATTTTTTATTTTTTTGAGACAAGATCATCCTCTTTTCTCAGGCTAATGATCCTTCTGACTTAACATCTCAAATGCTGGATTTAAAGATGTGTGGTTTATCTGACCAGAAGTGTTTTTAAAATGTGCTTCCCACATATTGTAAAGGTCAAGTTAACATCATATTTATATTTTATTTTTTGTTTGTTTATTTGGTTGCTTTGTTATTGTTATTTTCCTTTTATTTCTTTCAGTTTTTTTTGAGACAGGGTTTTTCTGTGAAACAGTACTTCCTGTCCTGGAACTCACTCTGTAGAGAGACTCAAACTCATCAAGATCCACCTACCTCTGCCTTCTGAGTGCTGGGATTAATTTTTATTGCTTGAAAGTCTAATTTGTTCATTTCTCATTTTTCTGTCCTTTTCTCTGTGTCTAAAGGCCCTTCCTACTTGAAGGTAAATATGGTTGCCTGAGTGAGTATGGATGTGAGTGCAATTGACTGGAAGTTGATCAACTTACGAACAGCTACATTCCTGAAGAAAGTGGCACTTCCCCCAGCATCCTTAACTGTCCAGAGACTCACAGGGAGGGCTGGTGACATCCTGTCATGATAGCACAACATGCTGTATCTTTTCCCTGTAGGGATAGTCATCATGTCATCTGCAAACAAGGTTACCAGGTGTTGGCAATGTGCTCTGGGAAGGGAATTGCTACCCTCTACAGAACTCCTTAAAGAACTGTTCAAATCCACGATTCAATGTATGTGGCAATGTCTGGAAGCTGAGCTGACTTCCTTGACTGTCATGAGATAAGAGTCTGTTTATAGATGTATAATAAACTCATAAAATTTAACTAGGCAAGTTATATGCTCACCTGGGTGTATTGGATACAAGTAAAACAATAAAATGTAGAAGTAGGCAGCTTGTTGTTTTCTGACTGCTCAGCCCTGAAATAATCACACAGAAATTAATTAAATCACTGCTTGGACCATTAGCTCTAACTTCTTATTGGCTAGCTCTTCCATCTTAGTTTAACCCATTTCTAGTAATGTGTGTATCACCACGAGGCTGTGGCTTCCCAGCTAAAGTTACCAGCGTGTGTCTCCAGAGGCTCCATGGCTTCTCTCTAAATCTGCTTTCTTCATCCCAGCATTCAGTTTAGTTTTCCCTGCCTAGTTCTGCTCTATCCTATCATGGGCTCAAGACAGTCTCTTTATTAACCAATGTTATTCACAGCATACAGAGGGAAATCCCACATCAATAAGAATTTTAAGATTGGTTGAGAGTTCAGACAGACTTACATAAGAGACAGGTATTGAACAAATCACAAAGACTTTCTAGGAGGATGACAGGTATGGAAAAGAAGCCATTCCTGAGCAGCAGCTGGTGCTAAGGAAAATGTGGAGCCAGGTGGATGAGGTCACAGTGTGACAGAAGAGAGGCAGGCACTGAATCTTCAGGTCAGGGGGATAAACTGGCTTGGTGTGAGCCAAAGATGGCAAGAACTGAATTGATTCAACTAAGTAGGCAAGAGAAAGCGTCCTCATGTCTTTATCTCTTTTCTGTTGCAACCACAAAATTCCAGAGGCTAAGTTCTTTATAAATTAAAGGCTTATCCTACACAAAATTGTGCAGTGTGACAGTCTAAGATCAAACAGTCTCTTTTTCCAGCTTCTAGTGAGAACCCTTCTCGTGTGTCACAATACAGTAGAGAACAGGAAAACCTGTTCATGCAGAAGAGGTGAACCATGTGGATTGGCTTTGTTTAATAATAATCCACTCTCTGAGAACTCAGTCCTCTCTGTGAGACCAGCATTAACCTATTCTATGGATCTGCCCCAAAGACTCAGTGCCTCTCACTAGGTTCCATCTCCTAAGGGCTCTGACACTTCTCAACACAACCATATTGGGGACTAAATCAACAGCAGAGAATCTGTGAAGGCACAGCACATGGAACAGGCAAGAGGAAAGAGCATCTGGTCCAGAAAGATTCCTCTGGATGCCAAATGGTGGTGACGTCCTGTGGTGAATTCCAGACACAACCAGTCATCTCAAATGTGTTGTGGATGAGCCTGGAGCCTGTCTCAAATACAGTTGCCAAAGACTGTGTCAGCTCTGTGTTCTCCAAACCCATTTGCTGATGCACGTGAGGCAGCAGCTGGCAAGTCCTCTGGAATGTCTCTTGAAATCTTCTCTGGTGGCTCAAGAAGCTGAGATCTCTTCTAGGCATCTGTTGTTCTAAGATCATCTGTGTTGATGTAAGATCATTGTGTGGAGTTTAATCATGGTGTTTTTGTTACAAAGACTGAGTCTTAATGACGACATTCTTTTGACCAGTGGTAGAGACACAAAGAGGAGCTGAACCATCAAAGCTACTAATAGGATTAGAAATCACTAGAATTCTACAGTGTCACAATAACACTTAATTTTTTAAAATAAGTAAACTCTATTTTTACTGACTGGGGTCTGGTCTACTGAAGCACAGGACTTGAAAGGAATCCATGGTGTCAGTGCAACCTAAGATTTATCTATCCGACGGGGCTAGGGAGAAAGACATTCACACACTCCCTCGATGGTTTCCTTCTTTATTCTCTATTCTTTTTGTCTTCTTTCTACTCTATACCTTTTTGTAGGGCTTATATAGCCCAACAATGTTTTCTCAGGCAATACAGAAATGTGACTGTGGTTACATTCCATTTATGAAGTGATTGATTATAATGAATATAGGTAAAACCATGTTTTTCATCTCCTTTACAGGATTAAAGACATAATCACCCCAGTAATCCACTTACATTTACATCTAAGTAACTTGTTAAGATTAACAGAACAGCAGGAGGCAGAAAGTATTTTTTTTTCTCAGCCAGCTCTTCTGTTGGTTGGCTGCAGATTGTGGTTACAAAGAAAGAATCAATCATTGTATTATTTATCTTGATGGACAATTTTATAAGGAATCTTAAAGGAATCACAAACCTAAACTTTTATATGTAAAAACCAGTCAGCTGCACTTATATCTTTAGGGAGCATACACACTCATCAATAGTTTCTTATATCAGGACATCTAGGGCAGGAACGAGCACAAGAAATGCTCAACCACCAGCACTCTATGCTGTGATGCTATAATATTTTGGGCGAGTATTTTCTCAGCCTCATCTTAAAAATAAATCAGTCCACTGCTTTTCCATTTCTTCCTTGTTCCTCTTTGACACCAGCCCCATGTTGCTCCTTGACCCTCTTCCCCTTCCGGTCCTAGCACCAATAAACAGGATTTGATGTGACACCATGACCCACTTAAAAGCAGAGGACCCATGGGATCAGTTCAGGTACAGTGGTGCTGATCATAGTGGAGACCTTGATCTTATCTTCAGCAGCATGGGTACAGTGAGGCACTTGAGGAAGTCTCAAGGTATTAAGTAAGGAATGTTTCAGTGAATGCTGTGACTTGGCTTGTGGTGAAACTGTTCTTTGGGATGTAAGAGCAGAAGTAGGCAACCAGGACGGGGCTTGCAGAGGGAAGTGCACAGCATTTGAAAATAACCTTAATGAAATATTTTAAAATGTTCTTATTTTTAACCATGTCTGTCTGTATGTCTGTGTGAGTATATTTCTAATTGGGTGCATAAACCTGTTCATGGAGGCAGAGGCCAGAGGAGGGTGCCCGGTGTCCTCCTCTGTCCATCTGTCCATTTCCTCCAGTCAGGTTCCCGCCCCTGAACTGGATCTGAAGTCTGCAAGCCCAAGGAATCCTTCCATCCCCTCATTCTAACTCTTTACTCAGAAGTCATAGGCATGGATGAATACTTCAGCTTGTTATATTGGTGATGAGATCCAAATCCTGGTCATCACAACTTTGTAGCAAGTAGTCTTATCTGATGAGCCCCAATGACAATGTTAACAAATGATCTGTATCATCTATCTGTGCATCAGCGACATATTCATTAATCTATTTATCTATCTAACTACTATCTGTATATCCATGTATTATCTATTTGTCTATCAATCTGTCTTCATTATCAGCATTGTCATCATCATCATCATCATCATCATCTTCATATTCTTGTTTGTGTGAGTGTGTTTGTGAATGGTCCTTATGCAATTCTGATATCTGAAGAAGCCAAAGAGGTCATCAAATCCCATGAAGCTGGCATTATGGGCAGTTTTTAGCTATCTGACATGTGAGATGGTACTAAACTCAAGGCCTCAGCAACAACAGCAATGCTCTGAGCCACTGAGCCACCTCTCCTGCCCACCTATTAAGCTTTGAGTTAAGATGTTGTTGAACTGGGTCACCTCTCAAGAAGCCCACCTCTGTGAATTTTAAAGATGAGCACTTTCTTACCACTGATGTTTAACATCATGACTGGTCCCTGTCTCAGCCTTTTGTAGTCACTACCTTCCACTATCCTGACACAGCATCTACTGCATCTGTGTTTGAACATCATTTAGATGCAGCAGATAAAAAACAAAACTTGCTTTTGTGTAGCATTAAGTTGGCAAGTTTCACTTCCACCGTTGATCTGGTGTGAGGCTTCTTAGATCATTATTGCATAAGATTCGCTGCTGCGACCCCATCTAAAAACATAAATACATCAAAATCAAATATGTGCAGAGCTGTATCTTAGCATTGTCCCCTAAACAACACTGGACACTGGCCATTTTCATAGCCTTCCATTTCTATTAGCTGCAGTGCAATCTAGAGAGAGTAAAGGTTACAAGAGGACAAGGGAGAGTTGTTTGCAAACATTGCACCATGCTCCGCAAGGGCTCTCAGCACTGGAGTGTTTTCGTGCTTTAGTGACCAATTCCCTGTAGATACCCTTATGGTTGCAATGCCAGGCATTTTCCCAACTGTCCATACTGCAGTCATGACTCACATTCAGGACCACTACTAGGTGACTATCACTTTCCTTCCTATATAACCCAATAGGTTGTTCAGGGCCATTCTCTCTGAATGTTGTCAGGGGGCATTGGACAGTCTGAAGCTGGACCACAGAAAGCATGGTTCACCTGGCCAGACTGAAGGGTATGGGCATGGAACTAATGCACATCTGCATCCACATCTGTATCTATTATTTTTGAGATAGGGTCATATGTAGGTGAGACTGGTGAATTAACCTTCACCTTTAGGTCCTCAGGAGAGAAAGGGTGGCCAGCAGAGGGGTACCTATTTACCAGTCTGTGTTTCGGTGTTTTCACAGTGTAACAACAATGTCTGCACTGACTAATCACAACCGTCATACCCTTGTGCTTGGCAGCTTCGAGAAAAATATGGAGACGTGTTCACAGTGCACCTGGGACCGAGGCCCGTGGTCATGCTGTGTGGGACAGAGGCCATAAGGGAGGCTCTGGTGGACCAAGCTGAGGCTTTCTCTGGCCGGGGGACAATTGCTGTGCTTGAGCCAATTGTGCAGGGATATGGTGAGATACAGGACAGGGTGAAGTGGAAGATGTGGTCTGGGAAGATGTGGGTGAGAGGTGGAGCCCGAGCTGCAGGGAAGGACTCAGGGTCTTTGAACTTCTATTATAACCCAGCCATGCTTCCCCTACATTCTTAGGTGTGATCTTTGCTAATGGGGAACGCTGGAAAACCCTTAGGCGATTCTCTCTGGCCACAATGAAGGATTTTGGAATGGGCAAGCGGAGTGTGGAGGAGCGGATTCAGGAGGAGGCCCGATGTATGGTGGAGGAGCTGAGGAAATCCCAGGGTGAGTCCCAGAGAATGGGCAGAAAGGAAGATGGCGACACAGGGACCTGAGTGCAGAGCGTAAGAAAGAGAAAGACAAGGGTAGAGAAACAGACAGACAGTCACACACACACACACACACACACACACACACACACACACACGGACGTTGGAAGGATGAGAAAAGGACACAGGTAGAAAGAGAGAATCACAAGAGCAGGAAAGAAACGTGAGGTATATTGTTTCCAAAATAACTCAGAAGCACGTACTGCCCATGGTGTTCACTTCTCTTCAGAAAAATCAGTCTCTGTGTTAATTCTTTTTGTCAATTAGGTAGTTTTGGTGGACGCCCATCCTCTCAGAACTCAAGATGTTGAAACAAGATGACCATGAGCTCAAGGCCAGCCCTGTCTACAATGCGAGGTCCTGCCTTTGATGTGGCTGTGGCTGAGCTGTGCAGAGCTTACAGCACCACATACAGTGGGCATGGTCCTGATTGTGTGTAATCCCAGCACTCCAGAGGTGGAGGCAGGAGGATGAGATTTCCAAGTTCTTCTTCTACTGCACAAAGTGTTCAAAACCATTTTGACTTAATGTTCGTAATTGCCCGCTATCCCTGCGCCCCTCCACCGTCTCATCAAAGGCAAACACAGACATTAAGTCAATGAAGGGGAGGGAGCAGGAGGACCTGCAGACATGGGCTAAGCAGGGAACTGTGTTTTCTTCCCTGTGAGTGTGCTGGTGAGCAGCAGAGAGCACAGAGGCTAATGGGAGTTTGATTTTGGTAAAAATCGGAGGTACTCTGAGGGTACTTTAAGTTTTCTGTATCAAGGGCACATTGGTGACAGACTGTTGCTAGCACCTCTATTTCTTTACACGGGGTATTTGCGATTTCTTATTGACCTTTCTCTGGAGGTCTGGGAGGTCAGTGCAGAGGTGGGGAGGGAAGAAAGGTGCAGAGGGTGAGAAGAACAATGGGAGAAAGAAGTCAGTGATGGAGGGACCCAGAGGAAGAGAAACAAGTTGAGAATCAAGCTAAAATGGGACTAAGAGTGAAGCTGCTGAGTCCCAGAAAAGTATCCTCATAGAGACCACAGACAAGCCAGACTCAGGGTGAAGGGAAAGAGTAACCTAAAAATGTTACACTGATACAGCCCTACCACTGCCAGAGTCCATGACTGAACCTGGCACACAAAGGCTACATGCAGCAGTGGCTGATGGATTCTGGAACACCATTTAGCTCAAAAGTCAGAGAAGAGAGAAATGGAAGAAGTCAGAGAAGATAGGGATGGAAGAAGTCAGAGAAGGGATGGAGAACATCAGAGAAGGGAAGGAGGAAATCAGGAAAGTAGAGTGGAAGTCAGAGAAGGGGTGGGGGAAGTCAGAGAAGGAATGGAGGAATTTACAGATGGGTTGGAGGAAGTTAAGAAGAAATAGATGAAGACAGGCAGGTGGCCATGGAGTGTACAGGGCTTGTAATTGACACAGCCATCCCTGAACTCTTCTGTGCACCATTCCTGCCAGTGGGAGTTAGCTAACAGTTCAGAGTGAGGATGTCGTTCCTGGAGGAGGATCAGGTGCAGACTGACTACACTCACTTTACGTCTTGTTCCTAGAATCCTAATTGCAGCAATGTTCCAGCCACGATTAGCTGAGTTTCTTTGGTGAAGGTGTATCCCTTTCTGTATAAAGAAATAGCATCCCATATTCTGTACAGTACTGAGGGAAGTTAATTAAAAGGATGCATGCATCTCTAAGTGAAGAGCCCAAGCTCTTATGTGCACCATATGTGCAAATGTGTTGCTTTTCATTGAGCAGTGAGTGGTAGGGACAACTTTACAGAGATGGGGCTGAAGCCAAATACTCCCCTAATTCTGTATTCCCTGTCTCTTGTCCTGTATCCTCCTCCAGGAGCCCCCCTGGACCCCACCCTCATCTTCCAGTCCATCACAGCCAACATCATCTGCTCCATTGTCTTTGGAGAGCGCTTTGACTACAAAGACCGCCAGTTTCTGAGCCTTTTGCACCTGATCTATCAGATCTTCTCGCTCATCAGCTCATTCTCCAGCCAGGTCAGTGGGTGGGAAGAGAGGAGCATTGAAGGCAGAGGAAAGAAAAGGCTGCTTAGTGAGTATAGAAGGGAGTGTCTTATGGCTGAAAGAAAGACAGAGACAACATGGAAAAACAAGGAGTCTGTGACCTGGAGGGATGGAATGAAGGAGGAACAGAAGGAGAGAGGGATGTTGAGCAAGGTGGAGAGACCTGAATGCAGAAATACAGAGCCATCTAGACATGAGAAAATGATGACAAGGGGGATACATCTGTTACTTAGAGGACAGAGGATACAGTATTTCATGCATGAGCCCTTGAGTTCATCCCCAGAAATTGGTGGTGTACAAAACATGAAATTCCAGCATTTTAGTGTTAGAGACTGGGCTATCAGAAATTTGGGCTGATCCTAGGCTACATGTTGAATTTAAAGCCTGTCTGGCATTAATGTGTTCAAAATACAATACCCCACAAATTAAGACAAAACAGCAAGGGGGATTGGGAGAGAGAGCAGAGGAGAGGAAAGGGAGATACAGAGATGTAAAATGAAGGCTAGAGACTGAATGGAAGATACAGTTCAAGGCACGTGTATGTATGGTGTGCATGTATGAGAGGGGTGTGTTTGGTTGAATATGTGTGTGAGTGTGTATGTGTGTCTACATTCCTTCATGATATCTGTGGACCTAGAAGCACTGGTCACCTGAGACCTGCTCGTTCCAGGTGATCTCATCAGTCCTTCTTTCTTGCAGGTGTTTGAGCTCTATTCGGGTTTCCTGAAGTTCTTTCCTGGTGCCCACCGACAAATCTACCAAAAGATTCATGAAGTCCTTGACTACATTGGCCACAGCGTGGAGAAGCACCGGGAAACCTTGGACCCCAACAATCCAAGAGACTTCATCGATACCTACCTTATACGCATGGAGAAGGTAAGTCCTGCGTGAATGAGAGAGGATGGCTGAGAGTGAAGGCTGAGGATGTGAGCGGAAGAAAAGGGGGCAGAGTATGGGGAGGAGAGAGAGAAAATGCAGTTGAGGAAATGCAGAAGCATCTGGAAAATGATGAAAATAAAAAGGAGAAAATGTGGTAGGGAGAAAGAATGCTGGGGAGGGAACACAGTGCAAAAGACAAAAAGCAGAAAAGACCTCCGAGGAACCCTCCGAGGAAAAAGAGCCTGGGAGACAAAAAATGATAAACTACCAGAGAACACAGTAGAGAGAGAAGACAGAGCAGAGACCAAGTGACATGTTGAGGACTGAGAAATGCCATGTGGTCCAGATAGTGAGACAGAAGGACAGTTCCCAGAATGTGGGTGCATCTTCCTGCAAGGCTCCAGGCACCCTGACCCTCCCTTCTCTTTCCCATCTTTAACCAGGAGAAGTCAAACCAACATACAGAGTTCCATCACCAGAACCTCATGATCTCCGTGCTGTCTCTTTTCTTTGCTGGCACCGAGACCAGCAGCACCACGCTCCGCTTTGGCTTCCTGCTTCTGCTAAAATACCCCCATGTAGCAGGTGAGCCACAGGCGCCAGTAGGGGAATCTTCTAGCTACCCTTTTCTGCAGACGTTTGTGTGGATGAGAGAGACATGAGACTCTTACATCTGGAGCTCTGAAGGCTTTGGTCAACTTCTAACCTAAGGCAGTGCTGTGGGTGGTGTGTGAATGAACACTCAGCTGGTCCATTTCCATTGTTTTCTGCTATAACTTGAAGGTTGATTCATCTATCCCTTTTTCCTTCCTTCCTTCCTTCCTTCCTTCCTTCCTTCCTTCCTTCCTTCCTTCCTTCCTTCCTTCTTTCCTTCCTTCTTTCCTTCTCTCTTTGCATCTTTCTGATACTCACTCCTCTTTCTGTCCATCCACCTGTTCATCTATTTACCATTCTATTCATGTTTCATCCATTATCTAACATCTATATATTCCTTTTCTCTCTGCACACCTGTGCACCCACACATTAATCCTCTGCCCATCTCTATACGCATAGATTAGTAATCCTTGATTCTTTCATCTCTGTTTGACACAATGAGTTATATTTCATTCATTTATTTGGATGAATCAGTTTGTGAGTTTTATTCTTTCACAGCTATTTGAGCAGGCTCTCTGTCATTTATTCATTGGTTCATTCATATACAAATCTTTTCACTCCTTAAGCCTTCCAACTGGCCTTTGAATTAACCCTTCATGTGTCCATCTATTCCTCCATGTATTTATTTACAAATTCATTCATTTATTTGTGATTTTCTCATCATTCACAACCTACCTGTTCTTTCCTATAGCTGCTCATTTATTCATCCACATATTTGCTTTATGTTTGGTTAGTTGTAGTCATTGATGCATTTGTGTATGCTCCATTTTTTGAGTTGTTAATTGATTAATACAGAGAGTAAGAAATAGAATATGGACATCCAGTTTTGCTTTGCTCATTTCACTCACCCAGCAATCTTTCCTTTATTAACAGACTCATCCATTGCTTGGCTGACTTACACACTCACATTCTAAGAATCTGAAATTGATGTGATGTTGTTGTTAGTTTGTCTGCTGCAGTTCATGTATGGAGGTGGGAGGACAACTTTTTGCAGTTGGGTCTCACCTGAACATTCACACGGGTTCTGATGTCAAAGCTTGGCAATCAGGATGGAAATCAATGCATTTTCTGACTGAGCCCTTTCATCGGCCATCATATTCACCAATGTGTTCATATTCTGTGTTCAGTTATACACAGATTTATTTACTTCCCTTTTATTACTGAGGATATAGCCTCAGATTGTTAGCCTGTGTTTTTAATTTTTTAAATTAATGTTCATTGCTCTTTTGTCTGCATATATGTCCATATATGTCTGTGTGAGGGTGGAAGATCCACTGGACCCAGAGTCACAGACAGTGTGAGCTCCATGATGGTGCTGGAAATTTAACCTGGGTCCTCTTCAAGAGCATCCAGTGCTCTTAACCACTGAGACATCTTCTCTCCAGCTTCCTGGATTGTTAAATTGTTAAATTTAAATTCCATGCAAAGAACTTTCTCTCCTGTTATGCAAGAACACAAATTATAAAATTGCATTTCACATACAGAGAATTCTGATCATCTTCACTTCCAGCCCTTAGACTGATAGATATAAATAGCCCTTTGCTGTGGGTTTTCCTTTTCTCTCTTTTATGAGCAAGGTTGGAGTTTTGGAGAGAGCCTCTAACATAGCTCCAAGTGTGGCTGGAGAGACAGATGCCTGAGAGAAGAGTAGGTATACATGTCCAAGAGTACAGGGTGTCTTTCTCAACAGAGTCTCCTGGCTCTGCACTGCCTTAAGGTATTGCTTACAATAAACAGGGTCACTGTGCATTGCCTCCATGAAGGGGGCAAGCATTGTCTGCTTTCTCCCTTTTCTGTGCAGAGAAAGTCCAAAAGGAGATCGATCAGGTGATCGGCTCAAACCGCCCACCAACCCTTGATGACCGCACCAAAATGCCTTACACTGAGGCTGTCATTCGCGAGATCCAGAGATTTGCAGATATTCTCCCAATTGGAGTGCCGCACAAAGTCACCAAAGACACTTTGTTCCGAGGGTACCTGCTCCCCAAGGTGAGACCAGCTGCGATTCCACATCTCTATGCCATGGTCATCCTCCACTCTCCCAATCACCACTCTTGGCCTGTCTATGAGTTCCCAGAATTCTGTGGTTCCCTAAGGACTAACAGTCTGCTATGGGAGCCAGGGTATGCTAATATCTTTGCCTCTCACAATGTCTCCTAGAACACTGAAGTGTACCCCATCCTGAGTTCAGCTCTCCACGACCCACGGTACTTTGAACAACCAGATGCCTTCAATCCTGACCACTTCTTGGATGCCAGTGGGGCTCTGAAGAAAATTGAAGCTTTTATGCCCTTCTCTCTAGGTAAGACTGACCTGTACTTCATTTCCCAGACACTAGAGGGCAGGCTTACCCTTCAGGATACAGTCAGTACTAGGTGTAGTTTATTCCAGCCTGGAACCCACTGGACCTGGCTACTGTCCCAGGAGGGGTCTCTTGAACTAAAGGTGCATCGTGCTTAGGAGGATTTTGGAGAGGTATTGAAAAGTCTCTAAACCTGAGCAAATTCATTTTCTTATTTATTTTATTATGAGGGGAGAACATTTTTAAATGACTGAAACTATTTGTCTCTAATCATGATTAAATGGCTGACAGAGAAGAAAAAAGGATGTTCACAGAGAACACAATGAGCTTAGAGCACAACCAGGCTCCTCCCACCGCTCCCAGCCTAAAAAGAAAACAGATTAATTAATATAGAGGAAGGGAGCACAAATATTCCCAGGTCAGGATGTTTGGGATGTCTTTATATCAATGTAGCAATGCCCACGTAAAATCCTCAAAAGTGGAGAAGACAGTTCCTCCACTTTAGAAACTGCAATGATCAAAATAAGCCATCTGTTGTTTTCTGGTTACATCAAATCCATCAATTCTTTCTTTTCCTATTAGACTTCTGTTTATGAATTTTCTACCTTTATTAAAATAGATTATTTCCTCATAGAATATATGCTGATTGCAGTTTCCCCTTCGCTCTCCTCCTTTCAGTTCCTCTCCACTCTCCCACCCCACCGTGGGTCCTTTTCTGTCTTTCATTAGAAAAGAACTGGTTTCTAAGTGACAACAACCAAACATGATGAAACTAAATAGAAGATAAAACAAAAACCATCACTTCAACATTATACAGTGCAAATGAACAGAAAAAGTAGAGCTCACGAGAAGGCACTAGAACCAGAGACCCACTCATTCACACACTCAGGAATCCATGGAAACACTAAAATGAAAGCTAAAAGTTGTGCACAGAGGACCTGGTGCAGACCCGAGCAGGCCCTGTGCCTGCTGCCTCAGTCTGAGTTCATATCAGCTTTGCTCAGTTGGTTCAGAGCCTTGTTCTCTTGGTGTCCTGCATCCCCTCTGACTCTTACCCTCTGTCTGCCTCCTCTTCCTCTGGGTGCTCTGAGCTCTGAAGGGAGGGTTTTGACAAAGACATTCCATTTAGATCTCTGTGTTCCAAGGTTTCTCTCTCTGTGAAACGTCTGGCTGTGTATCTCTGAATTTGTTTGCATCTAGTACAGGAGGAAGCTTCTCTGGTGATGGCTGAATAAGAGAGGCATTGATTTATGAGTGTAGCAGAATATCTTTAAGAGTTTTTTGTTACTTTTTTTTTGAGCAGTAGCGTTTTGTTTTATCCTAGATCTCTGTGCTATCTAGTCCCTGGTTCTTGGTCACTCAAGCAATGCTGCATATTCAAACCGTACATTAGATAATTACTCCCACAATGCACTGCATTGTGCCACTGTTGAGCCCTAGTATATCGTATGGTTCATCACAGATTTTGTGGCTGGGTTGGTATATACATGTTTTAAAGGAAGTTCTTCTTATTCATCCCATCTGCCCAGCCAGCTTACACCCAAAATAATCACACAGAAATTGTATTCATTAAAACACTGCTTGGCCATTAGCTCTAACTTCTTATTGGTTAACTCTTACATATTAGTTTAACCCATCTCCATTAATCTGTGTTTCTCTACATGGCATTGGCTTGCCGGAGATTCTAACTGGTATCTGTCTCAGGCAGAGGATCCATGGCTTCTCTCTGACTCTGCCCTTCTTCCTCTCAGCCTTCAGTTTTCTTTTCTCTGCCTATCTAAATTCTGCCTTATTAACTAGGCCAATGCAGTTTCTTTTTCGTTAACCAATGAAAGCAACAAACAGAAGGAACTCCTACACCATATACATTTGTCTTTTAGTAGCCTGTAGAATACCTTCCTATGTCAAAAATGCTAGATCACAGGGTGAAAGTTCTATATAGGCAGCAGCTAGATGTCTCCAGTACAATGAGTTGTTTGGGTTATTCTCTTCCCCAATGGGCTTTGTTGTCAGTTTGTGGAGTCAACCTACTGTCTTGGTAACAGCCTTGGGTTGTTTGGGGTCTTCCACAGGACCCCTTTGGCCAGCAACTCAAATGAATGTAGCTCAGTCCTGAAACTAGAAGCTTCATTTAGTGAGAAGAGATGGCCAGTTGGGACCATGTCTTCTCTCATTATTTGGAGACTTCATTTGAATTGCCTTTCTGTAGTTTAGGAAGTTTCTACTGCACTAGGTTTCCAAACCAACACTCAAAGACCCTCAATTCTAGCTGTCTCTCCACATATTTTATTACTTAAGCCCATATCTCCATCAACTTAAACATCCCATTCCTGTCCCTTCTCATGCCCCTAGTCTATCCATGAACTCTATTCTATTTTCTCCTCCCAGGGAGATTCATATTCCCTTCCTAGTACTTTTGTCTGTATCTAACCTTTCTGGGTCTATGGATTGTAGTTTAGTTATCATTTATTTAATGGTTAATATCCACTTGTAAGTGAGTACATGCCATGTTTATCTTTATGGTCTGGGCTACCTCACATAGGATTCTTTTCTAGTTCCATCATTTTGCCTGAAATTTCATGATGCTGTTTTTTTACATAGAATTCATATTTTATTTTATTTTTTTATTAAAAATTTCTGCCTCCTCCTCGCCTCCCTTTTCTCTCCCCCTCCCCGCAATCCCCCCCCCTCCCTCTCCAGTCCGAAGAGCAGTCAGTGTTCCCTGCCCTGTGGGAAGTTGAAGGTCCTCCCCCCTCCATCCAGGTCTGTTTTTTTAAACAGCTGGGTAATACTCCATTGTATAAATGTAACACATTTTATTCATCCTTCTTTTGAGTAATATGTAGGTTGTTTCTAATTCTGGCTTCTAATACTAGAGCAGCAATGAGTGTGTTTGAACAAGTGTCTGTATGGTAGGATTAAGTGTTCTTTGGGTATATGCCCAAGAGTGGTATAGCTGCATCTGGAAAAAGGTGGGTTCCTAACTTTATAGGGAAATGCCACGCTGATTTGCATAGTAGCTGTATAAGTTTGCATTCCACCCGCAATGGAGGAGTGTTCCCCTTACTCCACATCCTCTCCAGCATGTGCTGTCACTTGTGTTATTGATCCTAGACATTCTAAAGGTGTAAGAAGGAAACCCCAAGTCATTATGATTAATATTTCCCAGATGACTAAAGCTGCTGAACATTTCTTTAAATGTTTCTCATCCATATGAGTTTGCTCTATTGAGAATTCTCTGTTGAAATCTGTTTGCCATTTTTACATTGGATTATCTCTTTTTATGTCTAATTGCCTGAGTTCTTAATATATTTTGAATATTAGTCTTGTATTTGATGTGGAGTTGGTAATAGTCTTTCCTCTTCTGTAGGCTGCCACATTTGACCTAATGATGATGACCTTCATCTTGCAAAAGGTTTTCATTTTCATGAGTTTCCACTTTTAATTGTTGATCTTAGTGTCTGTGCTATTCTTTTTCTGTCCAGGAAGTCATCACCTGTGTGAATGAGTTCAAATCTATTCCCCACTTTCTCTTCAATTATGCTCAGTGTATTTGGTTTTATGTTAAGGTTTTGATCCATCTGAAGTTGAGTTGTGTGCAGTATGGAGAGTTTGGAACTATTTCCATTCTCCTACATTCAGTCATCCGATTTGACCAGCACCACTTGTTGAGGATGCTGTCTTTTTTCCTAGTGTGTATTTCTAGCTTCTTTGGAAGGACGTTGTTCTTACTATGCTAATCCTACTGATTCATCAGCACAGGAGATCTTTCCATCTTCTCATGTCTTCTCCAATTCTTTCTCAAAGACTTGAAGTTTTTATTGCACAAGCCTTTCACTTGCTTGGTTAGAGTTACCCCAGGATATTTATATTATGTGAAGCTAATGTGAAAGGTGTTGTTTCCCTTGGTTCTTTCTCAGTTTGTTTGTCAGTTGTATATTGCAAGGTTTTTGTGAGTTAATTTTGTGTTCAGCTATTTTGCTGAAAGTGTTTATCAGCTGTAGGAATTACCCAGTAGAAATTTTGGGGACACACACACACACTTATATCATCTGATAATAAGTGTATTTTAACTTCTTCCTTTTCAATTTGTATGCCCTTGGTCTCCTTCAGTTGTATTATTACTTTAGCTATGACTTCAAGTATTCAATTGAATAGATGTTTAGATTTTAGACAACATTGTCTTGTTCTGAATTTTAGTGGAATTGCTTTGAGTTCCTCTCTCTTCAAGTTGATGTGGGCTGTAGGCATGCTGTAAACTGTCTTTGTTATGTGTAGGTATGTCCTTTGTGTCTCTGTACTCTCCAGTACATTTATCATGAAGGGGCATTCGTTATTGTTAAAGTCTTTTCTGCATCCAATAAGATGAGCACATGGGTTTTCTTTCATTTTATTTATATTTATTAATGTTTCATATATTGAACCATCCTAGATCTCTGGAATGAAACCTTTGATCATGGTGGATGATTTTTTTGATGTGTTCTTGGATTTTATAGAATACTTTTGCCTTTATAAGGCAAATTAGTCTGTGATTCTCTTTCTTTGTGGTTTGGGTGTCAGGGCAACGGTTGACTCATAAAATGAACTGGACAATATTACTTCTGTTTCTATTTTGTGGAATAATTTGAGGCGTATTGACACGAACTCCTCTTCGAAAGTCTGATGGAATTCTGTTTTGAAACTTTCTGTTCCTAGGTTTTCTTTTTTTTTCCTGAGATGTGGGAGGAGGGGAGGTTGAGAGACTTTCAGTGACTGTTTTTATTTATCTAGGGATTATAGGTCTGTTTAAATTCCTTATTTGATATTGATTTAACTTTTATAAGTAGTACCTATCAATAAAAGTATCCATTTCTTTTAGAGTTTTCAATTTGGTGGAATACAAGTTTTTTTGAGTATGTTCTTTAAATTGTCTGATTTCCTTGGTGGGCTCTAGTGGAGACACATTGTTCTGGCTGTTCCTGATTGTGTTTTAATGCTGGCATCCAGGAATCTGCTTTTGGGGTGATTATAGATCTAGGTGCCTATTTCTGGGTTTGTCTTTATTGGGTGGGTCTTTGGTTTCTGGGTTTTAGGTTAGCATGATGGCTGTGTGTTGCCTTTTAGTGTATTTTCTGTGGACCTGTTTTTCTGCCCTGCCCACCTGGTGTGTTCCCAAGGAATGCCTGCTGGTGTTGGAGGCTGGGATAATGGGCTGAGTTGGGGAAAGGAAGATTGGAGGAGAAGATCTTTGTGATTTATTGGGGATGGGGTCAGGGAGGCAAGGGAGAGCACACCAGGCATTCTGCTGCAGAGCTGGAGGTGAGATGGGGACAGTAGGGGTGGATCTGGAGAATCAGAAGGAGAAGTGTGGATTCTCTGTCAGCCTATCTGCTTCCCTGGTCAGAATGGCCTTTGGGTTAGTAAAGGGTGTCTTATGGGGAAGATCAGGGAAATCCAAAAAGATGGGGAATGTGGGTAGGGAAGGCTGCAGCAAGGGTTCTGTTGCAGAGGTGGGGTGAGGACTGGGGTTTGGGTCTTGGGGAAGAGAGGTAGAGGTGAAGATCTGCAGTCAGTCTACCTGGATCCAGGGCAGGAGTGGCGTGTGGGTTAGCAGAGAGAGAGAGCAAATTGTTTTTCCTAGGGAACAACAACAAGAACAAATGACATCATCTATGAACTGCCATGAGCTTGTAAGGTCTTGGGGCTAGGGAGGGATTTATCTATGAGCACTGTGGAGATGAGGCATGTCCTGACACACTTGTCTGTATTAAATACTCATTGGCTTGTTAAACTCTAAGAGAGATCAAAATTACTAACATTTATTTTTTTTCCAAGAACCCATTCATTATGGATAATCTCCTGAACTAGAGAAAGGTCAGAGTTACAGCACCCATCAGTGTCTGTAGACCAATGGGCATTGGACAAACAGCTTGATGGGTGCCAGCTCTGCTTTTGCCCCACTTGGCCATGCTGAGGTCATTGGCAGCCATATGTCAACTGCTCTGAGTGACTGAGTTTTCTTCTTCACTGGAAGAATATAATGTCAAATTAGTGTGTTGTTCAGTTGCCGGTGTTTGGTTACTTTGTTAAGTACAGAAGATGCATCTGCCCAAATTTAATTCAGTTGAATGGACTCTATGGGATGTAAACATAGAAAATTTGTGTTCAGGTTTCTTATCTGAATATAAATAGAAAGAAAGGTTCTAGAAACAATTGGTTAGCTTTTAGTTGCCCCCCCCACCATCATGCTAAGGATGGAGCCCAATTCTATGTGTTACCATGGTAAGCAAGTTCTTCTATTTTAGAGTCTACACCTCCAGATTCCCCCTTGTGCATTCTAGAGATGCTCTCCTGCTGAGCATGTCTGTCTTCACCCCTCATAGAGGGATTTTAGGCAAGTGTTCTCCTACTGAGCCATGTCTCCTCTAGGAAATTTCTAGTCCTGAGTTCCAAGTGAATTCAGTGTTCCTGAGCTTAGTCCTGTTCCTGAATTGTCCACATGACTATCCCAAGTGTAGGAAGGCAGGGATGTGAAAAATAAACTGAGACAAATCAATGATAGAGAGGTCTGGAGACTGAGCAGATTCCAATAAAGAGAGGTACACAGGGACACAAGGAATCTACAATAGGAGGCTGTCTTCCATGCTAAGAAGTCTCACTGACCCTTGCACCAATTGTTTAAGGTTTTGTGAAACTCTTACTGTTCTCACTTGAATTGCAGGTTGATGATCAATATCATACTTATCCATTGCAATGGAAGAGTTGTCTGGGTTTAGGCATGAAACAGTCTGAAGGTTATATACTGTGCTGGGGCTCACATGGCTCATTCTCTGTGCCCACAGGAAAGCGCATTTGTCTTGGCGAAGGAATTGCCCACAACGAATTGTTCCTTTTCTTCACCACCATCCTCCAGAACTTCTCTGTGTCCAGTCCCGTGGCTCCTAAAGACATTGACCTCACGCCCAAGGAGAGTGGCTTGACCAAAGTGGCTCCAACATACCAGATCCAGTTCTTGCCCCGCTGACTGGGCTGAGGTGGCCAGGTGTCCCCACTCCTGTTGAGAATGGCCCCATCTTCTGCTCTGAGAGACCTGCTGCCAACCAAGCCGTAGGTCACTGCTTTCACCCTTCTACCTTAATGCAGCTTCTGCAAAGCTCCAAGGGGTGTTCTTCTGCCCTGAGAATGGCACTGGGGAAATCACTCAGTGTCTTTCTTGATGTGTGAACCGAGAGACTTCAGAAGGCCACATCTCATGCTGAGTCAGTTCTCTATTGCACCCAGCAACCACAGTTTCCATGTAGAGACTTCTGGTGCTCCATCATCTAATCTAATGGATGCTGGCCATGTCAGAGGATCAGCAGGTGAAATTGAAGTTCAAGGTGTCATTTCACCATGAGGAAAACTCTGTGATGGCTTAACATGTTTTATTCAAGACTATGAGGACAAAGGCTCTGCAATATCTGCTGATTCCACTTTGTTTTTACATGTTTGTTGCTACAATCTTTCCCTGGTATCTGGCTTGGTATGAGTAGATATGAGGAGACCCTACTATCTGTAACATACTATGTTTCTCTCATGAAAAAAAAACCTGATATACTGGGCATTTTTATCTGTGGGTTGTCAAGAAGATGCTTCTTCCATAACTGTGCTGTCTAATTGACATAATGTTAGCTTATACAGAATTTTGATAAATAAAAGTGAACACAAGGAGATAATACACAGACAGTGCCTATGAGCTCCCCCTGAGGGTCTGCTACAGATCCCAACTCAAGTTAAGAAAAAAAATGAGTCAGCTGTCTCAAATTCCTTGAATCTTAATGCTTAGAAATGTGTCACAGGTTTTAGTGTGCACCATTAGTTGAAATAAAGCTTCAAAATAACTTTGGATTGGACCAGATGCCTTGATCATTGTGCTTTTAAGATAAACTACCCCAGAAAACCAATCTAACATTCAGAAGACACATAGCTGAGCTGCTGATTCATTTAGGCTAGATTCATAAATACAAAACAGCCCAGTTATTGCCAGCTGACAGATGACTAACTTCTTGCACCCATTCCTGACCTCAAATTGCTGACATAGGTATGCACCCTGAAGACTTGTGTCTTGTTGACTATGTCCTTTGCTCAACAGAAGCTTCTCAATATAGGAGATCTCATTTATTAATTGTTTCTCTCAATGTTTGTGCCACATAGGCTATGTTTGAGATTTACCAATGCATTCAAGTGTACTTCTAACTTTTTCTTCTATGAGGTTCAATGTGGTTAGTTTTATGTTGAGGATTTTGATTCATTTGGATTTCAGTTTAGTGTTGGAACTTTTTTCATTCTTCTGCATGTTGACGTCTAATTAGGTTAGCATCATTAGTTAAATATGCTTTCCTTTTCTATTTTCCTATCAGCTAGGAAAACTTGCAACTTAAGAAGTGGATAGTTTACAAATTTTTAACTAAATATATAATGGTTAAAGACTTAGTTATAATATTCTTATGGGAGATGTTGAGCTACAAAGTAAAATTTTTAAAGGGAGCAATGAGCCAATTTCCAACAGAGAGCTTATAAAACCTGACAAACAGGTACTCGAGCATGTAGAGTATACAATAATCAGCAAGTACACTATAACAATTATGATTCAGCTATGCCAAGAGTGTGTATTAAGTATAAAACTTATTCTACAGCAGTTTTATAAAGAAATCCAGGATTCTTTTTATGGCTGCACATTCCCATTTTTGCCATTTAAGTTATTAAACTTTTAACTTAAAGCAGGAGCACCGGACTGAAATCTCAAGGTCCAAATCAGGAGCAGAAGGAGAGAGAGCATGAGCAAGGAACTCAGGACCACGAGGGGTGCACCCACACACTGAGACAATGGGGATGTTCTTCGGGAACTCACCAAGGCCAGCTGGCCTGGCTCTGAAAAAAGCCCGTGATAAAACCGGACTCGCTGAACATAGCGGACAAGGAGGACTACTGAGAACTCAAGAACAATGGCAATGGGTTTTTGATCCTACTGCACCTATTGGCTTTATGGGAGCCTAGGCAGTTTGGATGCTCACCTTACTAGACCTGGATGGAGATGGGTGGTCCTTGGACTTCCCACAGGGCAGGGAACCCTGATTGCTCTTTGGGCTGACGAGGGACGGGGACTTGATGGGGGAGGGGGATGGAAATGGGCGGCAGTGGTGGGGAAGAGACAGAAATCTTTAATAAATAAATTAATTAATTAAAAAAAAGAGTGACCAGAAAAAAAGCAGTATCTTGTCTAATAAAAAGAACAGGATGATGTCTAGGAGATAGTTTAGCAGAGAATTGAATATGATCAATGTTTCTTATATGATGTGGGAGTGATTTCTTATTAATAAAGAAACTGCCTAAGCCCATTCGATAGGTCCACCCTTAGGTGGGTGGAGTAAAAAGAACAGGATTCTGGGAGAAGGAAGCCGAGTCAAGGAGTCCCCATGATGTTTCCATGCCAGCCAGACACAGGCTAGAATCTCCCTGGTAAGCACACCTTGGGGTGCTATACACCTTATAAGAAATGGGCTAGTCCAGGTGCGAGAGTTAGCCAAGAAGAGCTAGCCAATAATGGGCCAGGCAAAGTTTAAAAGAATACAGTTTCTATGTAATTATTTCTGGGCATAAGTAAGCCATGAGGGCAGCCGGGTGCTGGGGACACAGCTCGGCTGCTGCTCCTTCAACAGAATGGCACCCAACGTGCTAATGAACTCCACGTAAAACCTGAGAGGGCTTAAAAAGGAGAGAGAAAGAATTTAAGACAGCTTTTTGCTGTTTGTGGGTTGTGTACTGCAAAAAAAAAATTGCCCTGACTGAGCAACAGGAAAAAACTAGCTGTTTTAAAATGCCAGCTTTCTGGGCTGTGCCGCCATTGCGATCTCTGTCTGGCTCCTGCGGGAGACTTTTGAATGGATCATTTGGAGTAAAGTTCTATGGCTTGCCTGATGGCAATGTGGACTGCTGTGTGCCTTAAACTGTGTGTGGCTCAGGGGCAGGAGTGGCTTGGCTTAGCTCTGCCATACTAACTCTGCTGACCTCAGGCAGGAACTACCATAATTACTGTGATAATAGCACAGTTAAGGTTTAGACTTGACAGAACACAGGCCGTACCGTATTACCCCTACATGATGCAACTTAAGTTTTTAATAAGTGCTCCTGGAGATTAAAGAATTACAGATTCACAATAAAACAGATTCAGACAGACCAATAAATGGATCACAGTGTTGGATGAATGTACGTAGGCTTGACAGAGAGAAAAAATATATAGAGAGAAAGAATAAAGTTAATGCCCTTAAAAAAGGAGGGGGGTAAGGTCTTTAAAGAGACAGAGTACAGATAGTTATAGATTAAGAGAAATAAAGAAAAATAAGCCACATAAAAATGGAAAATTCACAGAGAGTCTGGATTATGTACATTATGTTTTCTTTAAAATTTTTGACTGTAAAGGAGCTAAGTACAGAGAGTCATTTCATTATATGGGCTGCCAAAAGGAACCAAAATGGATATCATGAGGGTATGACTTCAGAATTTGGGTCTAAGGATATGATGCTTTGGAAAGGGTCTTCTTTTGTTTTCACAGAGGATGAGACCCTATGGATTTCTTCTATTCCAATTTGGTATGATAGACCACGCCTTCCTGAAAGGTTGCTGTGAACACCCTCAAAAAATTACTTCACTCAACTGCCAACTGAGATGACCCTGGCACACAGGTTACACCACAACAGACCTAATTAACGATGCCCCCATTCAGCAGGAAGCAGTTTAGAGAGAAAAAACTGCGCCCATGTTCCCAAAACATTGTTTATAAATGTTCTTTTACATTTAAAGGGGTATATAATATAGATATAAATAATTTGCATTGGTATGGATTTTAAGGTCAATTTTGTTACATGTATATGTATTTCTGATCTTGATTAAATATTGTGATTGTGCAGTTCATTTAAAAATGTAACATATATAGGTTGTTAATGGATAATTGTCAATAATGGTCAAGCTTGTAGTCATGTTAGTTAGATTTTTTAGATCCACATAGATATATTTCAGATAATGCATTCTTCATATCTCTCAAAGACTGCAGAATATGGCATTTAAATGTTTTAATAACTTAGGGTTTTTCAGCTGGGCGATGGTGGTGCATGCCTTTAAT
Organism: Microtus agrestis; assembly: GCA_902806775.1. Lineage (NCBI taxonomy): Eukaryota > Metazoa > Chordata > Mammalia > Rodentia > Cricetidae > Microtus > Microtus agrestis. Next base: position 1,323,936 of record CADCXT010002393.1, read on the forward strand.
CCCAGCACTCGGGAGGCAGAGGCAGGTGGATCTCTGTGAGTTCGAGGCCAGCCTGAACTACAAGAGCTAGTTCCAGGACAGGCTCCAAAGCCACAGAGAAACCCTGTCTTGAAAAAAAAAAACAACAAAAACTTAGGGTTTTTCATGACAATGAGACACGTCTGCTCCTGGCAGCACCAATCTACTTCGAGAGGAAGATGGGCATCGAAGAGAATCGTTATGGAGTTTGATAGCCATTTGGGCAAGAAACTGCTCTTGCCTGGACTGATGCATAAACTGGACACAAAGAACCCACAGAGAGAGGACTGCTGAACTTGCCTAAAGGTGAGATGGTCTTTCGGGGTTCCTGATTCATGAAAAAGTCTATGAGACATTCTGCAGGACACAGCAGAAAGTGACTGAACTGTCTTTGAAATTTCCTGCTTCATGGAAATGTCTGCTGGATACTGTGGGCCTGAAGGCCGAAGATAGATGCCCCAATGGTACAAAAGAACTTTGGGTGACTGTACAGGCAGTGAGATGTCTCTGTCATTTCTAGAGTTTTGGATTTCTTGTTTACTTATGTAGTTTTATATCCTTCTGAAGTCTTTGATGGAGTTGAAGAATGGATAGTTATAGTTTTCCTTAGTTATGATAAAAGATAAAGTAGATATTGTAACTGTAATTCTTACTTGATAACTGTTTTGTTATATGTAATTTTACTATGTTAAAGTTAAAGCCTTTCTTTTTTGTTTAAACAGAAAAAGGGGAATGATGTGGGAGTGATTTCTTATTAATAAAGAAACTGCCTAAGCCCATTCGATAGGTCCACCCTTAGGTGGGTGGAGTAAAAAGAACAGGATTCTGGGAGAAGGAAGCCGAGTCGAGGAGTCATCATGATGTTTCCATGCCAGACAGACGCAGGCTAGAATCTCCCTGGTAAGCACACCTTGGGGTGCTACACACCTTATAAGAGAGAGGTGCGAGAATTAGCCAAGAAGAGCTAGCCAATAATGGGCCAGGCAATGTTTAAAAGAATACAGTTTCCATGTAATTATTTCTGGGCATAAGTAAGCCATGAGGGCGGCCGGGTGCTGGGGATACAGCTCGGCTGCTCCTCCTTCAACAGAATGGCACCTGTCGGCCACGAGCTAGGGCAGCAGGGAAGCGGCCCACAATTCTTTCAACACTTATACTAAGCAATATATTAATTAATAATTTTAAGATATTGATTCTTGGACAATTGTATTTGCTCAATTCAATGGCCATAGTAATGGTCTTTTTCCAAATGAACATTGCTGCAATTCACACAGCTATATTTTGGTAATGGTATAGCTAATAATCCATGAAAAGATGTTATGCTGAATTTTACAAATGGTTCTTCCAACAGAAGGATTGCATGTATGGCTAATAATGAAAAGGAATTGTGGAGCATAATATGGCTCCTTGAAAACAACTTAAAAGGATAAAAGTTACAAACTGAAATTCTGCAGACAGATCTGGTGTAATGGCAGGATGACCTTTGCTAAGGTAACGTGAAAAATAACCCTTGCAATGAATTATGAAAAGACCTGACCTATATTAATTTTGGCGTTGAAAATGTTTTTGTGTTATTTTTCTCAGAAATAAAATAAAGCTAGATGAGATGACTACATATGCAGTAAAGGAGTGGCAGACCTGATGACATCGTAGCTGCAAATGCCCCCATATAGGCAGTCAAGAAAGGAGTTAGAGAGGAATCCTTGACCCAGTCTTCCCACCCCCACAGAGAGGAGTGCCTGATCCCAGGACCTCCGCCAACCCTCTACACTTCAAGGTGCCATGCTGCTCTGAGGGACAGATGCTGAGCTGCTTCCAGACACTTGGGACACACTGACACAGACCCTGAGGTCCAGCTGATATGACCTTACCACGATGACTACAATTTTTCTGCAGTTTGAATCCTGTTTGCTTTGGAGCTGAGATGCAGACTGAACATTGACTGTTTTATTTTTTTCTTAATTAATTAATTTATTTATTAAAGATTTCTGCCTCCTCCCCGCCACTGCCTTCCATTTCCCTCCCCATCACCCCGATCAAGTCCCCTTCCCCCGATCGAGTCCCCCTCCTCATCAGCCCGAAGAGCAATCAGGGTTCCCTGACCTGTGGGAAGTCCGAGGACCACCCACCTCAATCCAGGTCTAGTAAGGTGAGCATCCAAACTGCCTAGGCTCCCACAAAGCCAGTACGTGTAGTAGGATCAAAAACCCATTGCCATTGTTCTTGAGTTCTCAGTAGTCCTCCTTGTCCGCTATGTTCAGCAAGTCCAGTTTTAATCCAGGCTTTTTCAGACCCGGGCCAGCTGGCCTTGGTGAGTTCCCGAAGAACATCCCCATTGTCTCAGTGTGTGGGTGCACCCCTCGCGGTCCTGAGTTCCTTGCTCGTGCTCTCTCTCCTCCTGCTCCTGATTTGGACCTTGAGATTTCAGTCCGGTGCTCCAATGTAGGTCTCTTTCTCTGTCTCCTTTCATCACCTGATGAAGGTTAATATTCAGGAGGATGCCTATACGTTTGTCTTTGGGTTCACCTTCTTATTTAGCTTCTCTAGGATCGTGAATTATAGGCTCAATGTCTTTTATTTATGGCTAGAAACCAAATATGAGTGAGTACATCTCATGTTCCTCTTTTTGGGTCTGGCTTACCTCACTCAGGATAGTGTTTTCTATTTCCATCCATTTGTATGCAAACTTCATGAAGTCCTTGTTTTTTATTGCTGAGTAGTGCTCTAATATGTATATATTCCATACTTTCTTCATTCATTCTTCCATTGAAGGGTATCTAGGTTGTTTCCAGGTTCTGGCTATTACAAACAATGCTGCTATGAACATAGTTGAGCATATACTTTTGTTGTATGATAGGGCATCTCTTGGGCATATTCACAAGAGTGGTATTGCTGGGTCCAGGGGTAGGCTGGTCCCGAATTTCCTGAGAAACCTCCACACTGCTTTCCAGAGTGGTTGCACAAGTTTGCATTCCCACCAGCAATGGATGAGTGTACCCATTTCTCCACAACCTCTCCAGCAAGGGCTATCATTGGTGTTTTTGATTTTAGCCATTCTGACAGGTGTAAGATGGTATCTTAAAGTTGTCTTGATTTACATTTCCCTGATCGCTAAGGAAGTTGAGCATAACCTTAGGTGTCTTTTGGCCATTTGAACTTCTTCTGTTGAGAATAACATTGACTGTTTTAATCGTTGAGACACAGAATTCATCTTCATTAAAATACTGGACCCAAGAACTAAAACCTAAGCTTTCCCCTTAGGGAAAGAAAGACTCAAAATAAGGAATGACTGAAACCTCTCTTCAGTTAAGAAGGGGGACAGTCTAAGGGTTTACCTGCTACTCAGATACTGGAACTGGCATTTGATAACAGCAATGTCAATGTACTCTTACCCATCAGAAAAGCTTTTCTTTTCTTTTGATTAATGTGGACTTAAGAAAATTATGATATGTTTAATTGTTGATTTATTGTTATGGTATTGACCTAAAAATGATGATATTTGTAACTGTATATAAGGTGTTGAGAAAAGTTGGTATTGACCAAGAATGCTGAGAATTATAGTACTGACCTGATAATATTGGTAACTGCATATAAGATGTTGAGAAAAGTTGGTATTGACCAATAATGCTGAGAATTACAGTACTGACCTGATAATATTGATAACTACATATAAGATGTTGAGAAAAGTTGGTATTGACCAATAATGCTGAGAATTATGGTATTGACCTGATAATGTTTGTAATTGCTTATAGATGTTCAGAAAGGTTTCACACATACTGTAAATGTTTGGATTTAATGCATAGGTTAAGAATTTTAGACATTGATACGATGTGAAAATTTTAAGAGGTGCTCTAAACTAGCTGAAGAAGCATTTTCAACTCAAGTGATCCTCTTCTCCTTTAAATAAGAGACTATAGCCTTTAGGAGCATAATTATTCATAAAACATTATAATTTATTCTGGACAAGAAAGTGTGGCTCTGAGTTACAGAGCTCAATGGTATCTCTCTCTCCTTCACAGAGATCAGCAGTCAATGACTCGTTTTTAAGCTTCTCCACAGATGCCTAAGACAGGAGCTTGCATAAGTAAAATGCCTGTTCCAAAGATGGGAAAAATTAGGGTAAATGAAGAAGTCTTTGCCAACACCAGGCATGATCTTCTGTTGTGTTGCAAAAGTACAGGTTTTATTAAAATTAAAAAGAGAGAGTGAACTGTAGTTCCATATGGCATCTCAGCCAGTCTCTCAAGCCATAAGCCACACCTGAAGTAGTCTCGTACACTTCCAGACAGGCTGTCACTACCCTAACAAAGGATCAGAATGTTGTTTGGTCTCTTTCTTTGTAATTTGTAGGGTTCCTGAAAAGAGGTGCTAATTCAGCCTATGTGACAGAGCTAGCATATGGATCAGGAAGACATGACAGCAAGCATAGGTAGATGTGGAAGTGACTAAAAGCCATTCATCTGTTTACCTAGGAAACAGAATGTTAATTATTTTCCTCTTCAGTTTATCTTTTGGTATAAAGGCTGTTTAGAGAATAAACGAGGAGGAATTTTTCAGGATGTGAACTCTGGATTTCATGAGGGATCTCTGAGAATCTCCTCCCCCCAATAAAGCGATGTGAGTTGAGTCTTTATTCCCACACATCCATGGTGATTCAGAGAAATAATTTGTATTCCCGGCTGCAACCTGACTAAGACACTTTTTTTTATTTTATTTATTTTATTTTTCTCCATTAACAGCTTCAACTGGGTGTGGGGCAACAGAACCATTCCCAGCACAACCATGGGTGTGGGGTTCCCCGCAGTCTCCCCAGGGCGATGGTTCCTGCAATGATCTCTAGGGGGAAACGGCTCCCAACAGAACCCCTCCCCCCTCCCATACAAAGGCAGGCAGCTATCACATGGAGAGCACCAGTCAGAGTCAACCATGGTGTCAGACCAAAGGAGAAGGGACTGAGACAAGGAGAGACCCTCCTCTCGAGTGGTGAAGCAATCCACCTCTCCTGGGAACAGAGGGGTGCCCGATGACTCCTAGGTCGAGTGGGGACCAGGCCTTTTTTCTTTCCCCCTTACCCGTCCTAGGGTTCCCAGGGCCCTGCCTTAGGTTGGGGGATTATCCTGCCATAAGTCGCCCGTCCTTGGAGCTCCTCAAATAAAAGGCATCTAGCAGGATTAAAGTAAGCAGATCACAGGGCACCCTGTCTTAGGCCATGTGGAGAGCTCCCTCATACCTGTACCAAGCCATGTTGAGCCGGTTTCTACAACCTCTGTATGGTGTGCTATTCAGGCGAGGATCCACACTAACTCCCGTCATTGGGCCCCTGCGTCTATCATTAATGAAAAGACTGTGAGGAGCTCCTCAAACAAAAGATATAATGATATAATTTTGGCATCAATAACTCCATCTCCAGACAAGAAGAAAGGGCTTTTCCCCCACCCAGTATTCACCTTTCAGTCTGGCCTATGGTATGTCCTCCTTCCTAAGTGCCTACTCCACATAAAGTTACGTGTGCTGCCTGCCAAAAATTAGGGCAGTGTAAAAGGGATCAAAATCTAAAATTTTTAACATATGCTTTAAACCCAAACACTTTACAGCATGTGTCAAACTTTTCCCAACATCTATAAGCAGTTACAAATATCATTAGAACAATTTCAGTAGTAGTACAATGACATACATTGATGTTATCAAATACCATTAGTTCCAGTCTCTGAGCAACAGTGACAGGAACCCCCAATTTTCCCCCTTCTTAAGTGAAGAGAGGTTAATATTTTAATTAAAATGAGTTCTGTGTCCCAAAGTTTAAAGCAGTCTGATGTTTAGTCTGCAACTCAGCTCCAAAGCAGACCAGAGTTCAAGCTGCAGAAGCAGTTTAGCATTTATGCTCCAGGACAGGTGGGGGAACCTGGGTGAGGCGAGCTGGATTCAGCTACATGAAGCATATCCTGGCACTTATGTCCGCCGGGTCTCCCTGGACTCTGGAGGCAGGATGACACCCTGCAGAGTGGTGTGGCTGGTTTTGTTAGCAGGCACTTCTTTCCTTGGGGGCAGGGAAGAACGGACCAAGGACCTCTCCTCAATCATCTCTGGAAGTCTGGAACTCCTCTGTGTCCGCAGCCTCGACATCACGTCCAGAATTTATTTTCTTTCTGTGAAAAAAGCACAAACACATCCTCGACCCCAAATATATATACAGGTCTGGTTTTTTCATAATGCATTGCAAGGGCTTTTTCACCTTGTCTTATCAATTTTTGGCAGGCAGCACACGTAACTTTATGTGGAGTAGGCACTTAGGAGGGGACACCTGGCCAGCAAAGATACTGGGTTGGGAAAAAGCCCTTTCTTCTTGTCTGGAGATGGAGTTATTGATGCCAAAATTATATCATTATATCTTTTGTTTGAGGAGCTCCTCACAGTCTTTTCATTAATGATAGATGAGGGGGTTACTGTTTATCGTGTCATCAAGCCAGATCCGTTTGCATCAGGATCTGCTGGCAACTTTTATGAGTTGCTTTGAAGGAGCCTTGTTATGCACCATAATTTTTATTATTGTTAGCCATATATGCAGTTCCTCCATTGGAAGAGTCATTTGTAAAATTTAGCATAAAATCCTTTAAGGAATTTTTTGCTATAACATTAGCAAGATACAGGTGCATAAATAGTAGCAGTGATCTGGGAAAAGACCATTGTTTTTGGCCTTTGAATTTAGCAAAGGCAATTGTCCAGGAATCAATCTTAAAATTATCAATGAATCTACTGTTTAGCATAAGAAACATTGATCATAGTCAATAATTTGTTAAACCATTGTCCAGATTTTATCCTGTCATTTTATATCAGACAGGCTACTGGTTTAAATTAAGAGTTTAATATCTTAACTAGCAAAACTGAGAAGCTTTAACCATAAGCAGCATGTTTTATAAAGCTGTTGTATAATAAGTTTTACATCTAATATACACACTTGCCATAGCTGAATTATAATTAATATACTGTATTTGTTGATTATTGTATACTTTATCTGTTGATTTATACTTTACCTGCTTGAGTACCTGTTAGGCAGATGTTTTAAGCTCTCTATTGGAAACTGTTTTTTGTAAGAATTTTACCTAGCAGCTCAAGGTCTCCCATAAGAATATTATCACTAGAGCTTTAACCATTGGACATCCAACCAAAAGTTTGTAAGCTATCCTCTTTTTTTTTAGTTTTTTTTTTTATATTGGAAAAAAAGAAATTTCTGCCTCCTCCCCGCCTCCCATTTCCCTTCCCTCCTCCCACTCCTCCCCCCTCCCCCTCCTCCCCCCTCCATATCCAGACCAAGGAGCAGTCAGGCTTCCCTGCCCTGTGGAAAGTTCAAAGTCCTCCCCCCTCAATCCTGGTCTAGGAAGGTGATCATCCAAACTGGCTAGGCTCCCACAAAGCCAGGACATGAGGTAGGATCAAAACCCGGTGCCATTGTTCTTGCCTTCTCAGCAGCCCTCATTGTCTGCCAAATTCAAGGAGCACGGTTTTATCCCATGCTTTTTCAGTCACAGTCCAGCTGGCCTTGGTGGGCTCCCAATGGATCAGCCCCACTGTCTCCGTGGGTGGGCAAGACACTTTTTTAAAAATTTTATTTATTTATTAAAGATTTCTGTCTCCTCCCCGCCACCGCCTCCCATTTCCCTCCCCCTCCCCCAAAAAACTCCCCCTCCCTCATCAGCCCATAAAAGCAGTCAGGGTTCCCTGCCCTGTGGGGAGTCCAAGGACCTCCCACCTCCTTTCAGGTCTAGTAAGGTGAGCACCCAAACAGCCTAGGCTCCCACTAAGCCAGAACTTGCAGTAGGATCAAAACCCAGTGCCATTGTTCTTGACTTCTCAGCAGTCCTCATTGTCCATTATGTTCAGCAAGTCCGGTTTTATCTCATGCTCTTTCAGACCCAGTCCAGCTGGCCTTGGTGAGTTCCCGATAGAACATCCCCATTGTCTCAGTGTGTGGGTGCACACCTCGCGGTCCTGAGTTCCATGCTCATGCTCTCTCTCCTTCTGCTCCTGATTTGGACCTTGGGGTTTCAGTCCAGTTCTCCAATGTGGGACTCTGTCTCTGTCTCCTTTCATCACCTGATGAAGTTTAATATCCAGAAGGATGACTATATGTTTTTCTTTGGGTTCACCTTCTTATTTAGCTTCTCTAGGATCACGAACTATAGGCTCAATGTCCTTTATTTATGGCTAGAAATCAATTATGAGTGAGTACATCCCAAGTTCTTCTTTTTGGGTCTGGCTTACCTCACTCAGGATAGTGTTTTCGATTTCCATCCACTTGCATGCAAAATTCAAGATGTCATTGTTTTTTACTGCTGAGTAGTACTCTAATATGTATATATTCCATACTTTCTTCATCCATTCTTCCATTGAAGGGCATCTAGGTTGTTTCCAGGTTTTGGCTATTACAAACAATGCTGTTATGAACATAGTTGAGCATATACTTTTGTTGTATGATAGGGCATCTCTTGGGTATATTCCCAAGAGTGGTATTGCTGGGTCCAGGGGTAGGCTGATCCCGAATTTCCTGAGAAAGCGCCACACTGCTTTCCAAAGTGGTTGCACAAGTTTGCATTCCCACCAGCAATGAATGAGTGTACCCCTTACTCCACAACCTTTGTCAGTTGCGGAGTTGGTTAAGATCTTCTCCCAGTCAGTGGGTTGCCTTTTTGTCTTAGTGACAGTGTCATTTGCTTTACAGAAGCTTCTCAGTCTCAGGAGGTTACTTTTATTCAGTGTTGTCCTTAATGTCTGTGCTGCTGGGGTTATACGTAGGAAGTGATCACCTGTGCCCATGTTTTGTAGAGTACTTCCCACTTTCTCTTCTATCAGGTTTAGTGTGTTCAGACTGATATTGAGGTCTTTAATCTATTTGGACTTGCATTTTGTGAATGGTGATAGATATGGATCTATTTTCATTCTTCTACAGATTGACATCCAGTTTTGCCAGCACAATTTGTTGAAGATGCTCTCTTTTTTCCATTGTATACTTTTAGCTCCCTTATCGAAAATCAGGTGTTCATTGGTTTGTGGGTTAAAATCTGGGTCTTCTATTCAATTCTATTGGTCGACTTCTCTGTTTTTATGCCAATACCAAGCTGTTTTCAATACTGTATCTCTGTAATAGAGTTTGAAGTCAGGGATGGTAATGCCTCCAGACGATCCTTTATTGTTTTGGCTATCCTGGGTTTTTTGTTTTTCCATATGAAGTTGATTATTGTCTTTTCAAGATCTGTGAAGAATTTTGATGGGGATTGCATTGAATCTATAGATTGCTTTTGATAGAATTGCCATTTTTACTATATTGATCCTCCCAATCCAAGAGCAAGGGAGATCCTTCCATTTTCTGGTATCCTCTTCAATTTCCTTCTTCAAAGACTTAAAGTTCTTGTCAAATAGATCTTTCACTTCCTTGGTCAGAGTTACCCCAAGATATTTTATGCTATTTGTGGCTATCATGAAAGGTGATGCTTCTCTGATTTCCCTCTCTGTTTCCTTATCCTTAGTGTATAGGAAGGCCACTGATTTTTTGGAGGTGATCTTGTATTCTGCCGCATTACTAAAGGTGTTTATCAGCTGTAGGAGTTCTTTTTTAGAGTTTTTTGGGGTCGCTTATGTATACTATCATATCATCTGCAAATAACAAAAGTTTAACTTCTTCCTTTCCAATATAAATCCCCTTGATTCCCTTATGTTGTCTTATTGCTATTGCTAGAACTTCAAGCACTATATTGAAGAGGTATGGAGAGAGTGGACAGCCTTGTTGTGGTCCTCATTTTAATGGAATGGCTTTGAGTTTTTCTCCGTTTAATTTAATGTTGGCTGTCAGCTTGCTGTAAATAGCTTTTATTATTTTTAGCTATGACCCTTGTAGCCCTAATCTCTCCAAGACCTTTATCATAAAGGGGTGTTGAATTTTGTCAAATGCTTTTTCAGCATCTAATGAAATGGTCATATGGTTTTTTTCTTTCAGTTTATTTATATGATGGATTACATTGATAGATTTGCATATGTTGAACCAGCCCTGCCTCTCTGGGATGAAGCCTACTTGATCATAATGGATAATTTTTCTAATGTTTCTTTGTTTCTGTTTGCCAGTATTTCATTGAGAATTTTTGTGTCGATGTTAATGAGTGAGATTAGCCTGTAATTCTCTTTCTTGGTTAAGTCTTTGTGTGGTTTTGGTATCAGGGTGACTGTAGCTTCATATAAGGAATTTAGCAATGACTCTTCTGTTTCTATATTGTGAAATACCTTAAGGAGTATAGGCATTAGCTCCTCTTGGAAGTTCTGGTAGAATTCTGCATTGAAACCATCCGGTCCTGGGCTCTTTTTGGAAGGGAGGTTTTTGATAACAGCTTCTAATTCTTTGCGACTAACAGGTCTGATATAGGTATGAATAATGTGCATTGGTGTGGACTTTAAGGTCAATTTTGCTATATGTATATGTATTTCTGCTCTTGATTGAGGTATTGTGATTGTGTAGTTCATTTTTAAAATGTAATGTATAATTAGGAAATATAGGTTGTTGATGGATAATCATAAATAATAGTCAAGTTTGTAGTCATGTTACTTAGATTTTCTAGATATATAGAGATATATTTCAGATAGGCATTCTTCATATCTCTCAAGGGCTGCAGAATATGGAATTTAAAATATTTTAATAACTTAGGACTTTTCATGACAATGAGACATGTCTGCTCCTGGCGGCACCAATCTACTTCGAGAGGAAGATGGGCATTGAAGAGGATCGGTATGGTGTTTGATAGCCATTTGGGCAAGAAACTGCTCTTGCCTGGACTATTGCATAAACTGGACACAGAGAACCCGTAGAGAGAGGACTGATGAACTTGCCTAAAGGTGAGATGATCTTTCGGGGTTCCTGATTCATGAAAGTGTCTGCAAGACATTCTTTAGGACATGCAGATAGTGACTGCCTTTGAAATTTCCTGCTTTGTGGAAATGTCTGCTGGAAACTATGGGCCTGTAGGCCGAAGATGGATGCCCCAACGGTACAGAGGAACTTTGGGTGACTGTCCAGGCAGCGAGATGTTTCTGTCATTTCTAGAGTTTGAAAGTTGCTTCTTTTTTTGTTTAGGTAATATTGTATCTTTCTGGAGTCATTGATGGAGTTAAGAATAGTTAGTTATAGTTATACTTTTCCTTAGTTATGATAAATATTATTGTAATTTTTACTTGATAACTATTTTGTTATATGTAATTTTGCTATGTTAAAGTTAAAGCCTCTCCTTTTTGTTTAAACAGAAAAAAGGGAAGTGATGTGGGAGTGTCATATATCAATCTGTTGATTTCATTGGTTAAGCAATAAATAAACAGCTTGGCCCGATTGGTTAGAACATACGTGGATGAAGTAAACAGAAGAAAATGCTGGCCGGAAGAGGAAGTGAGCTCAGAAATCATGCAGCTCCTCTCAGAGCCAGACGCCTCAGACAGAGATGCCATCCTCCCCTCGTGATAGCTCTGCTCTCTGAGGCACAGGCATGAGCTCAGACCCAGGATGGACATAGGCTAGAACCTTCCTGGTAAGCGCACCTCATGGTGCTACATAGATGATTAGAAATGGGTTAAGAGGTTAAAGCTAATGGGCCAAGCAGTGTTTAAAAGAATACAGTGTCTGTGTAATTATTTTGGGTAAAGCTAGCCGTGTGGGTGGCTGGAGTGCTGGGGATGCAGCCCCACTGCTCTTATTACAACACAGGTCTATTTAGATTGTTCACCTTGTCTTGGTTTAACTTTGGTATATGGTACTTATCTAAAAAATGTCCATTTCTTTTGCATTTTCCACTTTTGCAGCATACAGGCTTTTATAGTAAGATCTATTGATTCTCTGAATTTCCTCTGTGTCTGTGGTTATGTTCCCCTTTTCATTTCTGATCTTATTTATTTGTGTGTTCTCTCTGTTGTTTAATTAGTTTGGATAGGGGTTTGTCTATCTTGTTGATTTTCTCCAAGAACCAACTTTTTGTTTCATTGATTCTTTGGATTGTTTTCTGTGTTTCTAGTTTGTTGATTTCAGCTCTCAGTTTGATGATTTCCAGTCTTCTACTCCTCCTGGGTGTGTGACCATGACACTTTTGGAACCAGTCCCCCTCTTTCACTCTTCCAGAGCCAACATCATCTGCTCTATGATATTTGGTGAGCACTTTAATTTCTAGCATCCCAATTTGTACATTCACTAAGTTCACTGAGTGAAAGATTCACTATCACCAGCAATTTCTATAGCCTGATAAGGTCAGAGATTGCACCATGGACCAGGAATCAGTATGGGTGGATTCTCAGAATGGAACACAGAGAGAAGAAAGCCCCCAGAGGTCATATTTCTAGAGGATTGGGGATTATTTTAGTCTCTCTGTGATTCTGAGGATGCTATCACTCAATGGATAAACATCAGCCACCACAGCAACTTTAAAAAAGATGTTGAAGTGAAGTCATGTTCAGATTGAATAGTGTGCATCCAGCTGCATGGAGCCCTTGGTCTGAGCCTTTGCATCAAATGAAGAGACTACACTGGGACAGTCTTGACATCCTATGATTTGTACGGTTGATGCAGAAGCCCAGGAGTTGAAGGTTATCCTCCGTTCCTTAAATGGAGGCCAGCCTGGAATCCAAGAAACTCTATCAGAAAAAATATACAAAGTCCATCGTTTTTAGAAGTATCACCTTTCACAATAGCAACAAATAGCATAAAATGTCTTGGGATAACTGAAACCAAGGAAGTGAAAGGTCTATTTGACAAGAACTTTCAATCTTTAAAGAAAAAATTAAAGAGATACCAGAAAATGGAAGGATCTCCCTTGTTCTTGGATTGGGAGGAAGAACATAGTAAAAATGGCAATTTTACCAAAAGCAATCTATAGATTCAATACAATCCCCATCAAAATAGCAACAAAATTCTTCACAGACCTTGAGAGAACAATAATCAACTTTATATGGAAAAACAAAAAACCAAGGATAGCCAAAACAATCCTATACAATAAAGGTACTTCCGGAGGCATTACCATCCCTGATTTCAAACTCTATTACATATATACAATAATGAAAACAGCTTGGTATTGGCACAAAACAGAGGTGTTGACCAATGGAATCGAATAGAAGACCTGGATTTTAACCCACAAACCTATGAACACCTGATTTTCGACAAAGAAGCTAAAAGGAGTATACAATGGAAGAAAAAAAGCATCTTCAACAAATGGTGCTGACATAACTGGATGTCAAACCTTAAAGGAATGAAAATAAATCCATATCAATCACCATGCACAAAACTCAAGTCCAAATGGATTAAAAACCTCAATATCCATCTGAACACACTGAACCTGATAGAAGAGAAAGTGGGAAGTACTCTACAACACATGGGCACAGGAGACCACTTCCTACATATAACCCTAGTAGCACAGACAATAAGGACAACATTGAATAAATGGGACCTTCTAAAACTGAGAAGCTTTTGTAAAGCAAAGGACGCTGTCATTAAGACAAAACACAAACTACTGACTGGGAGAAGATCTTTACCAACCCCACATCAGACAAAAGTCTGATCCCCAAAATATATAAAGAACTCAAGAGGCGCAGATGCATGCGGCGGGCAGAGACTGGTGCGCAGGCGCAGACGTGGCGGGCGGAGACCTGCAGACATCAGCGAGCAGAGGAGGTCCATGGGGCGAATGGTGAGCCTAGTTGTATCCCTGAAGACAACCCTGTATAGGGAGAGTGTTCTTGCCCCGCGGCTGGACACAGGAAATGGAGCGGGGGCACTCCCCAACCACCTTGACCCCCCGGTTAGCCTGCGAGGGCTGCTACCCTCTGCTGGGGCTGCTCCTCCTTGCTGAGACCTCTCTCTCCCTGGCATATCCCAGATTGCACCCAGGGTCCTCCTTCACTCCCCCTCCCTTCCGCTGGGCGTGGGATCATCAAGTTTAACCTGTTTGGGCGCTGGATAGGGAGCTCCGGGCAGAGGGCAGCAGGAGTTCCTCTGTTTTGGTGGCTGGCTTGCAGAGGGGAAGGCCTTTTGTTGGCGAGGTCCCTGGCAAACCAGGAGCCTGGTCCTGGTCCTGAAGACCCTTCTGAGTAGTGAAAGAGATCTTGGCCAGCGGTGGGACCCAAGAAATGGGGAGAAGGCATTTTGTAAGCAGGGCTCCTGGCCAGCAGGAAAACCCATTCCTGTTTTAAAAGACACATTAGATAGCATCAATAGGACGAGATGGGCAGGCGCCAAGGCAAGAATTCACCCAACAATCTGAAAAGCAACATGAAAACACCAGAACCCAATGATCTCACAACAGAAGGACTGGAACACCCTAACACAGAAGAAGTGGGAAAAAATGACTTTATGAAAGCAATAGAGTCCCTTAAACAACATGTAAAAAACACCCTTATAGAAATAGAGAAGTATGACAAAAAGTTTGAAGAAATGAGTAAAAAGTTTGAAGAATTTAGTAAATACGTACATGAGACCCTGGGAAACCAAGAAAAAATGAACAAACAGGTAATGGAAACAGTTCAAGAATTGAAAACTGAAATGGAAGCAAGGAAGAAAACACAAACTGAGGACTAGCTGGATATGGAAAATCTAGGTCAACGATCAGAGTCTACATAAACAAGCATAATCAATAGAATACAAGAGATAGAAGAAAGAATCTCAGATTCTGAGGACACCATAGAGAAAATAAACGCACTGATCAAAGAAAACAGCAAAGCCAACAAATACTCATCACAAAACATTCAGGAAATATGGGACACAATAAAAAGACCAAACCTAAGAATAATAGGAATAGAAGAAGGAGAAGAGTCACAGCTCAAAGGCCCAGAAAATATTTTTAACAAAATTATGGAAGAAAACTTTCCCAACGTAAAGAAAGATATTCCTTTGAATATTCAAGAAGCATACAGAACACCAAACAGACTGGATCAAAGAAAAACATCCCCTCACCATATAATAATCAAAATACAAAATATACAGGTTAAAGAAAGAATATTAAGAGCTGCAAAGGAAAAGGGGCAAGTAACTTATAAAGGTAAACCAATCAGACTTACACCTGACTTCTCTATGGAAACCATGAAAGCCAGAAGGTCCTGGATAGAAGTTCTGCAAAAACTAAGGGACCATGGATGCAAACCCAAACTACTATACCCAGCCAAGCTATTGTTCACTATCAATGGAGAAAGCAAGACATTCCAAGATAAGAACAAATTTAAACAATACATAGCCACAAATCCAGCCCTACAGAAAATAATAGAAGGAAAATCACAACCTAAGGAATCCAGCATTGCCAACACTGCCTACAATAACCCAGGTGTCTAGCGAACCTTCACCAGCATAACTCAAAGAAGGGAGACACACAAATGCTACTACCAAAAACAATAAGAATAACTGGAGTAAACAACCACTGGTCATTAGTATCACTTAATATTAATGGCCTCAATTCACCCATAAAAAGGCACAGGCTAAGGGATTGGATACGAAAACAGGATCCAACATTCTGCTGTTTGAAAGAAACACATCTCAACCACAATGACAGGCATCTACTCAGAGTAAAGGGTTGGAAAAAGGTGTTTCAAGCAAATGGTCCTAAGAAAAAAGCAGGTGTGGCCATACTAATTTCTAACAAAATTGACTTCAAACTAAAATCAATCAGAAGAGATCGAGATGGACACTTTATACTCATAACAGGAACAATTCATCAGGATGAAGTCTCAATACTGAATATCTACACCCCTAATATAAAAGCACCCACCTATGTAAAAGAAATATTACTATAACTCAAGGCAGACATCAAACCACACACACTAGTAATAGGAGACTTCAATACATCTCTTTCTCCAATGGACAGGTCAATCAGACAGAAACCTAATAGAGAATTAAGAGAATTATTGGAGGTAATGAAGCAAATGGACTGAACAGACATCTATAGAACATTCCACCCAAAAAGGAAAGAATATACCTTCTTCTCTGCAGCTCATGGAACCTTCTCAAAAATTGACCACATACTCGGAAACAAAGGAAACCTCCACAGATACAAAAAAATATCAGTGTCCACCTGTGTCTTATCAGATCACCACGGACTAAAGCTAGAAGGCAATAACAATGCTACCCCCAGAAAGCCGACAAACTCATGGAAACTGAACAGTCAACTACTGAACCACACATGGGTCAAGGAAGAAATTAAGAAAGAAATTAAAGTCTTCCTTGAATTTAATGAAAATAAAGAGACAGCATACTCAAACCTATGGGACACGTTGAAAGCAGTGCTAAGAGGAAAGTTCATAGCACTAAGTGCCCACTTAAAGAAAACAGAGAAAGCATACATTGAGGACTTAACAGCACACCTGAAAGCTCTAGAAAAAAAAGAAGCAGATGCGCCCAGGAGTAGTAGAAGACTGGAAATAATCAAACTGAGGGCAGAAATCAACAAAATAGAAACACAGAAAACAGTCCAAAGAATCAATGAAACAAAAAGTTGGTTCTTGGAGAAAATCAACAAGATAGACAAACCCCTATCCTAACTAATTAAACAACAGAGAGAGAACACGCAAATAAATAAGATCAGCAATGAAAAGGGGGACATAACCACAGACACAGAGGAAATTCAGAGAATCATTAGATATTACTACAAAAGCCTGTATGCCACAAAACTGGAAAATGCAAAAGAAATGGACAGTTTTTTAGATAAGTACCATATACCAAAGGTAAACCAAGACCAGGTGAACGATCTAAATAGACCTGTTAGTCGCGAAGAACTAGAAACTGTTATCAAAAATCTCCCTACCAAAAAAAGCCCAGGACCAGATGGTTTCAATGCAGAATTCTACCAGAACTTCCAAGAAGAGCTAATGCCTATACTCCTTAAGGTGTTTCACAAAATAGAAACAGAAGAGTCATTGCAAAACTCTTTTTATGAAGCTACAGTCACCCTGATACCAAAACCACACAAAGACTTAACCAAGAAAGAGAATTACAGATCAATTTCACTCATGAACATAGGTGCAAAAATTCTTAATAAAATATTGGCAAAATGAATCCAAGAACAAATTTTACGTTATGATCAAGTATGTTTCATCTCAGAGATGCAGGGTTGGTTCAACATACGCGAATCTATCAATGTAATCCATCATATAAATAAACTGAAAGAAAAAAACCATATGATCATTTCATTAGATGCTGAAAAAGCATTTGACAAAATTCAACACCCCTTTATGATAAAGGTCTTGGAGAGATTAGGGATACAAGGGTCATACCTAAATATAATAAAAGCTATTTACAGCAAGCCAACAGCTAACATTTACTTAAATGGAGAAAAACTCAAAGCCATTCCACTAAAATCAGGAACAAGACAAGGCTGTCCACTCTCACCATACCTCTTCAATATAGTGCCTGAAGTTCTAGCAATAGCAATAAGACAACATAAGGGGATCAAGGGTATTCGTATTGGAAAGGAAGAAGTTAAGTTTTCGTTATTTGCAGATGATATGATAGTATACATAAGCAACCCCAAAAACTCTACCAAAGAACTCCTACAGCTGATAAACGCCTTTAGTAATGTGGAAGGATACAAGATCACCTCCAAAAAGTCAGTGGCCTTCCTAGACACTAAGGATAAGGAAGCAGAGAGGGAAATCAGAGAAGCATCACCTTTCACGATAGCCATAAATAGCATAAAATATCTAGGGGTAACTCTGACCAAGGAAGTGAAAGATCTATTTGACAAGAACTTTAAGTCTTTGAAGAAAGAAATTGAAGAGGACACCAGAAAATGGAAGGATCTCCCTTGCTCTTGGATTGGGAGGATCAACATAGTAAAAATGGCAATTCTACCAAAAGCAATTTATAGATTCAATGCAATTCCCATCAAAATGTCATCAAAATTCTTCACAGATCTGGAGAAGACAATAATCAATTTTATATGGAAAAACAAAAAACCCAGGATAGCCAAAAAAATCTTATGCAATAAAGGAATGTCTGTTGGCCTTACCATCCCTGACTTCAAACTCTATTACAGAGCTACAGTATTGAAAACAGCTTGGTATTGGCATAAAAACAGAGAAGTCGACCAATGGAATCGAATAGAAGACCCTGACTTTAACCCACAAACCTATGAACACCTGATTTTTGATAAAGGAGCTAAAAGTATACAATGGAAAAAAGAGAGCATCTTCAACAAATTGTGCTGGCAAAACTGGATGTCAATCTGTAGAAGAATGAAAATAGATCCATATCTGTCACCATGCACAAAACTCAAGTCCAAGTGGATTAAAGACCTCAATATCAGTCTGAACATGCTGAACCTGATAGAAGAGAAAGTGGGAAGTACTCTACAACACGTGGGCACAGGAAACAACTTCCTATGTATAACCTCAGCAGCACAGACAGTAAGGGCCTCATTGAATAAATGGGACCTACTGAGACTGAGAAGCTTCTGTAAAGCAAAGGACACTGCCGCTAAGACAGACAGGCAACCCACTGACTGGGAGAAGATCTTCACCAACCCCGCAACTGACAAAGGTCTGATCTCCAAAATATATAAAGAACTCAAGAAACTAGACCGTAAAAGGCTAATCAACCCAATTATAAAATGGGGCACTGAGCTGAACAGAGATCGCTCAACAGAAGAAGTTCAAATGGCCAAAAGACACCTAAGGTCATGCTCAACTTCCTTAGAGATCAGGGAAATGCAAATCAAGACAACTTTAAGATACCATCTTACACCTGGAAGAATGGCAAAAATAAAAAACACCAATGATAGCCTTTGCTGGAGAGGGTGTGGAGAAAGGGGTACACTCATCCATTGCTGGTGGGAATGCAAACTTGTGCAACCACTTTGGAAAGCAGTGTGGAGATTTCTCAGGAAATTCGGGATCAATCTACCCCTGGACCCAGCTGATGTGGTAGTGATTTCTTATTAATAAAGAAACTGCCTGGCCCATTCGATAGGTCCACCCTTAGGTGGGTGGAGAAAACAGAACAGGATTCTGGGAGAAGGAAGCTGAGGAGTCACCATTATGTTTCCATACCAGACAGATGCAGGCTAGAATCTCCCCGGTAAGCACACCTCGGGGTGTTACACACCTTATAAGAAATGGGCTAGTCCAGGTGCGAGAGTTAGCCTAGAAGAGCTAGCCTATGGGCCAGGCAGTGTTTAAAAGAATACAGTTTCCATGTAATTATTTCGGGGCATAAGTAAGCCATGCGGGCAGCGGGGTGGTGGGACGCAACAGCCTGGCCGCTGCTACCAATTACAACAGAATGGCGCCCAACGTGATGGGCTAAATCCACTTAAAAACCTGAGAGAGCTTAATTTTAAACAAAGAAAAAACGGAGTTTAACACAGATTTTTGTTTGGTGGCGTGCTGTAGAGAGACTTAAACGCTGCATCATTTTAAAGTGCGCTCCCCGCCTGCACCTGGGCATATGGCGGAATCGGGCTTGGGCAGGCGGAAGAGTATGGCGGATTCCTGCCGCGATACAGAGACTACGCAGTGCTCTGCGTATCAGATTTGGTTGTAACTTGGATGAAAAGAGTTTCTGTGCTGCACTCTCAATCTCAGAATTAAACTGCTGAGTGCAGCTCCAATGTGGACTTGCTGTGTGCCTGGAACTGTGCACAGCTCAGGCAGGAAGTACAGTAATTACTGTGATAACAGCACACTTAGGTTTAGGCTGAGCAGGACTCAGGGGGTACCGTATTACCCCTACATGATGCAACTTAAGTTTTTAAGAACTGCTCCTGGACATTAAAAAATTACAGATTCACAATAAAACAGATTCAGACAGACCAATAAATGAATCATAATGTTGGATGAATGTACGTAGGCTTGACAGAGAGGAAAAATAGAGAGAGAAAGAATAAAGTTAATGCCCTTAAAAAAAGGGGGTAAAGTCTTTAAAGAGACAGAGTACAGATAGTTATAGATTAAGAGAAATAAAGTAAAACTAAGCCACGTAAAAATGGAAAATTCACAGAGAGTCTGGATTATGTACATTGTGTTTTCTTTAAAATTTTTGACTGTAAAGGAGCTAAGTACAGAGAGTCATTTCATTATATGGGCTGCCAAATGGAACCAGAATGGATATCATGAGGGTATGACTTCAGAATTTGGGTCTAAGGATATGATGCTTCGGAAAGGGTCTTCTTTTGTTTTCACAGAGGATGAGACCCTGTGGATTTCTTCTATTCCGATTTGGTATGATAGACCACGCCCTCCTGAAAGGTTGCTGTGAACACCTTCAAAAATTTCTTCACTCAACTGCCAACTGAGATGACCCTGGCACACAGGTTACACCATAAAAGATCTGATTAACAACGCCCCCATTCAGCAGGAAGCAGTTTGGAGAGAAAAACTGCGCCCATGTTCCCAAATATTGTTTATAAATGTTCTTTTACATTTAAAAGGGGATATGATATAGATATTAATAATTTGCATTGGTATGGATTTTAAGGTCAATTTTGTTACATGTATATGTATTTCTGATCTTCATTAAGGTATTGTGATTGTGTAGTTCATTTAAAATGTAATGTATAATAGAAAATATAGGTTGCTAATGGATAATCATCGATAATAGTCAAGCTTGTAATCATGTTAGTTAGATTTTCTAGATATATAGAGATATATTTCAGTTAGATAGGCATTCTTCATATCTCTCAAAGACTGCAGAATATGGCATTTAAATATTTTAATAACTTAGGGTTTTTCATGACAATGAGACACGTCTGCTCCTGGCAGCACCAATCTACTTCGAGAGGAAGATGGGCATCGAAGAGGATCCTTATGGAGTTGGATAGCCATTTGGGCAAGAAACTGCTCTTGCCTGGACTGATGCATAAACTGGACACAAAGAACCCACAGACAGAGGACTGCTGAACTTGCCTAAAGGTGAGATGGTCTTTTGGGGTTCCTGATTCATAAAAAAAAAGTCTACGAGACATTCTACAGGACACAGCAGAAAGTGACTGAACTGTCTTTGAAATTTCCTGCTTCATGAAAATGTCTGCTGGATACTGTGGGCCTGAAGGCCGAAGATGGATGCCCCAACGGTACAAAGGAACTTTGGGTGACTGTCCAGGCAGCGAGATGTCTCTGTCATTTCTAGAGCTTTTGACTTCCTGTTTACTTAGGTAGTTTTATATCCTTCTGGAGTCTTTGATGGAGTTGAAGAATGGATAGTTATAGTTTTCCTTAGTTATGATAAAAGATAAAGTAGATATTGTAACTGTAATTCTTACTTGATAATTGTTTTGTTATATGTAATTTTACTATGTTAAAGTTAAAGCCTTTCTTTTTTGTTTAAACAGAAAAAGGGGAAATGATGTGGTAGTGATTTCTTATTAATAAAGAAACTGCCTGGCCCATTCGATAGGTCCACCCTTAGGTGGGTGGAGAAAACAGAACAGGATTCTGGGAGAAGGAAGCTGAGGAGTCGCCATTATGTTTCCATACCAGACAGACGCAGGCTAGAATCTCCCCGGTAAGCACACCTCGGGGTGTTACACACCTTATAAGAAATGGGCTAGTCCAGGTGCGAGAGTTAGCCTAGAAGAGCTAGCCTATGGGCCAGGCAGTGTTTAAAAGAATACAGTTTCCATGTAATTATTTCGGGGCATAAGTAAGCTAGCTGTCGGCCGCGAGCTGGGGCGGCAGGGAAGCGGCCCGCCGCACCTGTCACCATGCACAAAACTCAAGTCCAAGTGGATTAAAGACCTCAATATCAGTCTGAACATGCTGAACCTGATAGAAGAGAAAGTGGGAAGTACTCTACAACACGTGGGCACAGGAAACAACTTCCTATGTATAACCTCAGCAGCACAGACAGTAAGGGCCTCATTGAATAAATGGGACCTACTGAGACTGAGAAGCTTCTGTAAAGCAAAGGACACTGCCGCTAAGACAGACAGGCAACCCACTGACTGGGAGAAGATCTTCACCAATCCCGCAACTGACAAAGGTCTGATCTCCAAAATATATAAAGAACTCAAGAAACTAGACCATAAAAGGCTAATCAACCCAATTATAAAATGGGGCACTGAGCTGAACAGAGATCGCTCAACAGAAGAAGTTCAAATGGCCAAAAGACACCTAAGGTCATGCTCAACTTCCTTAGAGATCAGGGAAATGCAAATCAAGACAACTTTAAGATACCATCTTACACCTGGAAGAATGGCAAAAATAAAAAACACCAATGATAGCCTTTGCTGGAGAGGGTGTGGAGAAAGGGGTACACTCATCCATTGCTGGTGGGAATGCAAACTTGTGCAACCACTTTGGAAAGCAGTGTGGAGATTTCTCAGGAAATTCGGGATCAATCTACCCCTGGACCCAGCAATACCACTCTTGGGAATATACCCAAGAGAGGCCGTATCATACAACAAAAGTATATGCTCTACTATGTTCATAGCAGCACTGTTTGTAATAGCCAGAACCTGGAAACAACCTAGATTCCCTTCAATTGAATAATGGATGAAGAAAGTATGGAATATATACATATTAGAGTCTACTCAGCAGTAAAAAACAAGAACTTCTTCAATTTTGCAGGCAAATGGATGGAAATAGAGAACACTATCCTGAGTGAGGTAAGCCAGACCAAAAAAGAGGAACATGGGATGTCCTCACTCATATTTGGTTTCTAGACATAAATAAAGGACATTGAGCCTATAATACGTGATCTTAGAGAAGCTAAATAAGAAAGAGAACCCAAAGAAAAACATATAGGCATCCTCCTGAATATTAACCTTCATCAGGCGACAAAAGGAGACAGAGACAGAGACCCACATTGGAGCACCGGACTGAAATCTCAAGGTCCAAATTAGGAGAAGAAGGAGAGAGAACACGAGCAAGGAACTCAGGACCGTGAGGGGTGCACCCACACACTGAGACAATGGGGATGTTCTATCGGGAACTCACCAAGGCCAGCTGACCTGGATCTGAAAAAAGCCTGGGATGAAACCGGTCTTGGGATAAAAACATACAGACAATGAGGACTACTGAGAACTCAAGAACAATGACAATGCGTTTTTGATCCTATTGCACATATTGGCTTTGTGGGAGCCTAGGCAGTTTGGAGGCTCACCTTACTAGAACTGGATGGAGGTGGGTGCTCCTTGGACTTCCCACAGGTCAGGGAACCCTGATGGCTCTTTGGGCTGAAGAGGGAGGGAGACTTGATTGGGGGAGGGGAGGGATATGGGAGGTGGCAGTGGGGAAGAGACAGAAATCTTTAACAAATTAATAAATAAATAAAAATGAATTATATGTAAAAAAAGAACTCAAGAAACTAGACATTAAAATGCTAATTAACCCAATTAAAAAATGGGGCTCTGAACTGAACAGAGAATTCTCAACAGAAGAAGTTCAAATGGCCAAAAGACACTTAAGGTCATGCTCAACTTCTTTAGTGATCAGGGAAATGCAAATCAAGACAACTTTAAGATACCATCTTACACTTGTCAGAATGAATAAAATAAAAAACACCAATGATAGCCTCTTCTTGAGAGGTTGTGGAGTAAGGGGTATACTCATCCATTGCTGGTGGGAATGCAAATTTGTGCAACCACTTTGGAAATCAGTGTGGTGGTTTCTTAGGAAATTTGGAATCAACTTACCCCAGGATCCAGCAATACCACTCTTGGGAATATACCCAAGAGATGCCCAATAATATTGCAAAATCATTTGTTCAACTATGTTTATAGCAGCGCTGTTTGTAATAGCCAGAACCTGGAAACAACCTAGATGCCCCTCAATGGAAGAATGTATAAAGAATGTGTGGAATATGTATGCATTAGAGTACTACTCAGGGGTAAAAAACAATGACATCTTGAATTTTGCATGCAAATGGATGAAAATAGAAAACACTATCCTGAGTGAGGTAAGCCAGACCCAAAAAGATGAATCTGGTATGTACTCACTCATAAGTGGATTCTAGCCATATATAAAGGACATTGAGCCTATAATTTGTGATCCTAGTGAAGCTAAATAAGAAGATGAACCCAAAGAAAAACATATAGTTACCCTCCTGGATATTGGAAGGAGACAAGATTGCCAGGCAAAAATTGGAAACTTGGGGGTGGGGGTAAGGGGAGATGGGGAGAAAAAAGTGAGAAGGGGGATGGGGCGAGCTTGGGGGAATGGGACTACGGGAGAATTTCTGTGTTCTGTCAATCATGTTATAAATACATGCTGACTGGCCAGGCAGGAAATATAGGTGGGAAAACCAGACAGGAATTAGAAATGATATAATGAGAACAGGAAATTCCTGGGAAGGAGGAATTTGATTCCCATTCCTGCCCAGATCTAGGAAGTAGCAGGATGTGATCTGCCTCACTGAAAAAGGTACTGAGCCACATGGTTTACATAGATCAGAAAAATGGGTTAATCAAGATGTGAGAGTTAGCCAATGAGAGGCTAGAGCTAATGGTCCAATCAGCTTATAATTTATTGAGACCTATGTATGATTTTCTTTGGGGCTAAAGAGTTGTGGGGTACCGGGTGGGACAGAAACCCCAACAACAAGCAGGCCCACATTCATGTTACATGGGACGGTTGGGATGGAGGAAGGGTAGATATGGGAGCAGGGAAGTATATATCTTAATCAAGGGATCCATTTTAAGGTTGGCAAGAGACTTGACTCTAGAGGTGTCTCCAGGTGTCCATGGAGATGTCCCCAGCTAGATCCTTGGGCAGCTGAGGAGAGGGAGCCTGAAATGGCCCTATCCTATAGCCATACTGACAAATATCTTGCATATCACCATAGAACCTTCATCTGGCGATAGATGAAGCTAGAGACAAAGACCCACACACTGAAGCACTAGACTGAACTCCCAAGGTTAAGTGAGGATCAGAAGGAGGGAGAACATGAGCAAGGAAGTCAGGTCTGTGAGGGGTCCACCCACCCACTGAGACGGTGGGGTTGATTTATGGGAGCTCACCAAAGCAAGCTTGACTGGGGCTGATATAGCATGTGATCAAACCAGACTCTATGAACGTGTTGGACAAGGAGGGCTAACTGAGAAGCCAAGGACAATGGCACTGGGTTTTGATCCAACCACATGTACTGGCTTTATGGGAGCCTAATCTGTTTGGATGCTCACCTTCCTAGACCTGGATGGAGGGGGGAAGGACTTTGGACTTCCCACAGGGCAGGGAACCCTGATTGCTGTTTGGACTGGAGAGGGAGGGGAAAGGGGATAGGGGGAGGGGGAGTGAAATGGGAGGAGGTGAAAATTTTTAAGTAAAAATAAAAAAAAACCTCTTCAAAGATGTTTATGTTAATGGCTTTGCTTAAGAAATTCTTGGGGGAACAATTTAATGTTTAGAAAGGCACATAGTTGAGTGAGATACTCTTTGAGGTCTTGGAACAAAACAATGGCTGCCTGGCTATTGCTGGCTGATGTGTCTTGATCACAGGTGATGATTAATTACTTGTTCCCATTTTAGCTTTCAGATATGATTTAATAAAAATACTGTTGATTAGTGTGTATGCACCCTGAGGATTTAAAAAAGAAATGGTGTTTTTTCATAATCAAAAATGTAGATTTGTGATTCTTTAAGATTTTTTATAAAATTGCCTTTTGAGATAAATGATAAAATGATCCGTCTTTTCTTAGTAACCCTTAAATGCAGCATGGCAGTAAAGAACTGGCTGAGAAAAATACCTTGCTTGATGGAGGTGGGTCATTTGTCTAGCTGTTGCTTTCATTGGTTAATTAATAAAGAAACTGCTTGGCCTTTGATAGGACAGAAAATTAAGTAGGCGGAGTAAACAGAACAGAATGCTGGGAAGAAGGCAGTGAGGCAGTCGCCATGCCTCTCCTCTCTGAGACGGAAGCAGGTTAAGAATCTCCCTGGTAAGCTGCCAGCTCGTGGTGCTACACAGATTATTAGAAATGGATTAATCAAGATGTGAGAATTAGCCAATAAGAGGCTAGAACTAATGGGCCAAGCAGTATTTAAAAGAATACAGTTTCCGTGTAATTATTCTGGGGCTAAGCTAGCTGGTGGCTGGGAGCTGGGCGGGAAGCGGCTCGCATCTCCTACTACACTTGCTCAGTTATACTCTGTTATTGTATAACAAGTTGCTTAGATATGAATGTGTGCAGATCTTTGGAAAACATTTGCCTTTCTTTTTTTCAATACAGGGATTCTCTGTGTAGCCGTGGCTGCCCTGTAACCCTGTAGACCAGGTTGTCTCGAACTCTCAGAGATCTGCATGGTCCTGCTTCCAAAGTGCTGGTGTGTGCCACCACCACTCAGCTTGTTTTTCACATATGAAATGTAAAGAGTTTAATTATGTAAAGGAAATGAGAAACAAGCTGATGTTTACTTGTATTCATTGCAATTCTTCACTTGAAAAATAAAATATAATTGCACTGTTTTTATATTGCTTGAAAGATTTTGCTGGGGTGTATAAACCGTAATGAAATGAAAGAGATTCGAGAGACCCTGACATGGTGGAGATGTCTCTGTGTGTGTGTGTGTGGCCCTGACCAGTGGGACATGAACAGGAGTATGAACATGGAAGAGAGTGGAATGAAAGGGGCAAGAGACATGCAAAATGGACAGCAAGTCTGTATTCTGATCAAGCTGCCAACTTTATTCTTTTCTCAGAAGCATTATATAGCAAAAGGCAGTGGGGAGGGTAGGATGCTGAAATGTCATTGATCTAACTGGAATGTCAGGTCTGGAGATGTCCCTAGCTGATAGGAAGAGATAAGGAAATGCTGAGGGTCTGTATGTGTTTACTAATAAGGGAAATGCTAATCACTTCTGGTGCCTGGGATCTGCAGGTCACCAGACAATCTTAACTCACAGGGAGATAAGAATTTTCCTAGGCCCCAGACTTGCCCTATGAAGGCTTCTAATAGCTCACTTAATTTGTGACTAAGATAGCTATAACCAAATACCGGTCTTTGCTTCCAGCATATGTGTGTGTGTGTGTGTGTGTGTGTGTGTGTGCATGTGAGTATGCGTGTTTTCCTTTTTCATTTCCCCAGAGAATTATGTTTTACTCCTTTGAGAAAAAAATCTATTGTGTGATCAGTTGCTGACTCCATGCCTCCTCTTTGTTTCTTAAACTGCTGAGAGCTGTTTTGTCAGTAGCATTACTGGTAATTTTTAACTCTCATATGGGGAATAGCAATCAAACCTGGGGCCTCTGGAAGAGAAGCCAGTGCTCTTAATTACGAGCCATCTCTCCAGCCCCTCATTTCCCCTTTTTCTTACTTTTTTTAACAAATGTTTGCATTTCACATGGTCGCTGAGATTAAACTATTTCCTAACGTTTGCATTGCCATGGAAGTTTTACATAAGTCTAACAAAACTTACTATAAAAAATTATTTTGGATTAGTCTGAGGTGGCTTGCTAGAATATGTTGCCCAAACTCTAGGGCCTACTCAGCCCTAGAGACAGAGAGTGTGAGAGCATGGGCTGTGAGGTCTGCTCTCTCACATCAGGGTTCCTGCAACCTTCTCCTTTTGCAAGGTGAGTAAAGCGATGTCTATCCAGCTCAGCCAACGAATTGCAGATGTGTCTTTTCTTAGAATGGGGCAACCGAAGGCCATAACCTCATTGGAGGCAAAAGACGTGCCTGATGATCGGACACACTGATATCTTGTCTTGATTGTATAGTTGATGGGAACTTTGGCCGGCTCACCAGGGTTGAGAGAGAACATGGTATAGTACATGATCACAGTTAAAAACTCCAAAGTCATGGAGTAGAGAGATGGCTCAGCAGTAAAAAGCCCTGGCTGCTCGTAAACACCTTTATACCCGGCACTCAGGAGGCAGAGGAAGATGGATCTCTGTGAGTTAGAGACCAACCTGGTGTACAGTGAGTTCCAGGACTGGCTCCATTGCTACTCAGAAATCATGTCTCGAAAAACAAAACACAACAAAAGCATTGGTGGATCTTCCAGAGGACCATGGTACCATTCCTAGCACCCTATGGTGACTCACAACCATCTGTGACTCCAGTTCTAGGGACTATGTTTTCCTCTTCACATCTCTGTGGACACACACACACACACACACACACACACACACACACACACACACACACTCAGTAGACACACATCCTGCCAAAACAATCTCATCCTGTCCCCAGCTCTCTCCCCTGTCCCCAGCTCTCTCCCCTGTCCCCAGCTCTCTCCCCTGTCCCCAGCTCTCTCTCACCCTGTCCTTGGCTCTCTCACCCTGTCCCCAGCTCTCTCACCCTGCCCCTGTGTCTCTCCACCCTTTCTCTCCTCCTCTCTCAGGCTGTCTTTAGGTTTCCATGTCTTCATGTTTCTTTGTGTGGCACCATGTGCTTACTAAGCACCTAAAAATTTGCCAGGTTGTGCACTTCCTAGAACTCATTTCCATCCTATGATGCACCTGTAACATTAGCACCTCTCAGTTTTCCAGATGAGAAAATTTAAGGCCCAGAGCTGTGCAGACATTAACTCAGTTATCTTCATTTTAAAACAAAGCCAACAACAATCTGTGATATGCATTCCAGTTTGTCAGACTTAAAACCAGTGTTTTCCTACAACTTGCAATCACTTCCTAGAGTGGGTCCCTTGGAATCAGTATAGGGAGGTGGGATGAATTTATCAGTGGAAGAAAATCTGAGATGCAGAATCTGGAAGTTGTTGTTGGTCATTCTGGTGAGCTGTTATTTGTGGGAGCCCACCTGTGACTCAGTTTCCTTCTGGGGTTATTTCTGACTTAAAGAAGTCATTTGAGTTCAAGCTTGCCTGATATGTTTTTTTCCAGTAACCCTGATGACCGTGAGTAATGTCTTGTTAGCCCATAAAAAGAACATTTTGCCCAGATGAAAGAATACATTTTTCTATTAAGATTTGGTCTGGTGTATGCCAGCTAGAAGCACTCCTCCTTACAGATTAGAAGTTGCTTAGTTGAATGAGATGTTGCGCCTTCTTGAGCTTCCTCCCAAGGACAATGCAGGGAGGAGGTTAGCTAATTGAACTGCCCTTAATTCTGCCTTTTGCCTATAATTAGCATTTATGCTGGGTGAGAAATAAACTTGGGGCTGTTTGGTATTTGTAACTGGAGACTGCTCTTTTGTTTCCAGTTGCCCAGAACCAAATAACCACACAGAAACTAAATTAATTACAACACTGCTTGACCCATAGCTTAGGAATATTTCTACCTAGCTTTTATATTTTAAATTAACCTATTTCTATTAATCTGTGTATCGCCACAAGGCTGTGGCCTATTGGTAAGTTTCCTAAGGTTCCAGTGTGTCCTTCTCCACTGGCAGCTACATGGTGTCTCCTTGACCCCATGTGCTTTCTCTCTATAGCTCTGTTCAGATTTCCTTCCTGGCTTTACTTTGCTCAGCCATTGACTGAAACAGCTTCTTTCATTATCCAGTAAAGGCAACATGTAGACAGAAGGATTTACTTTCAGTCCTCCTGGTCTATCCTTTGTTTCTGTCTTCATTTCTCTTAATCTAGCATTTCCTCAGTCTCAGCACCCCATCCAGGGTACCCCCAGCTGATTTCTGTCAGAGTGGAGTTAGACACAGTGGCACCCAACTTGGGGCTGGGCATGGGATGGGTGGAAGAATGCAGGGCACCACAGGATAAAAGAGTACACTCAGAGAAAGGGAGGTCTGTGGTGAGCTTTACTGAGAGCCGTGTGGTGTAAATACAAAGGTAAGTAAATGCACACGTGTGTACATACAGAAAAAAAGAGATTAGGTGTGAACCATGAAAAGAATAAGAAGTGACTCGAGTATAAGTGTAAAATAAGTAAGAAGTAACTTGGGTATAAGTGTAAAAGTGATTATGGACCAAAGAAATAGCAAATAGCTATTTGTCCATTTACTTAAGATATATTCAAATCCAGAGGTGCTTAGGAAGGGAAACAGCAATTGCTTCAATTTTTGAAATGTGTAAAGGATGTGTGCCCTGGTTCTCTGCAGAAGAAATGAGTCTAGAAATGTAAAAAGTTGTAAGTGAATGGGCACTCTCTGTCTTGGTCTGTGTTTTGACAGGAGGCATGCGTGTCCAAGTGGGCAGAGTGGGTACTACAGGGAGACATGCTCATGTGAATGGAGGCATGCATGTCCAAGTGGGCAGAGTGGGTACTACAGGGAGACATGCTCATGTGAATGCATGTCCAAGTGGGCAGAGTGGGTACTACAAGGAGACATGCTCATGTGAATGGGGGCATGCATGTCCAAGTGGGCAGAGTGGGTACTACAGGGAGACATGCTCATGTGAATGCATGTCCAAGTGGGCAGAGTGGGTACTGCAGGGAGACATGCTCATGTGAATGCATGTCCAAGTGGGCAGAGTGGGTACTGCAGGGAGACATGCTCATGTGAATACATGTCCAAGTGGGCAGAGTGGGCACTGCAGGGAGACATGCTCATGTGAATGCATGTCCAAGTGGGCAGAGTGGGCACTACAGGGAGACATGCTCATGTGAATGGGGCAGAGTGGGTACTGCAGGGAGACATGCTCATGTGAATGGGGCAGAGTGGGCACTACAGGGAGACATGCTCATGTGAATGCATGTCCAAGTGGGCAGAGTGGGTACTGCAGGGAGACATGCTCATGTGAATGGGGTAGCTGGGAATTGACTGCTTAGTTGGAAAACTGCACGAATGTGAAAACAGAATCTTTGATTGTGGCCAGAGAAGTCAACAATTTTTTTTTCAGGAGCATTGGCAGCCAAGGACACTCTCTGTGCCCACCAGAACTGCTCCCCCTATTTTTTTCCTAAGCCAAGTTCTTCTTCACTGTGGTAACTCTCATGGTTTCTTCCCTGGTCAGTAGTTTTCTGTCTTAACTCTTCTAAGTCTTGATACTGCTTGAAAAAGTGATGATTTGTACCAACCTATAAACTTTGGGAAGTGTTTATTTTAAAGAAAAAGTCAAAGATGCATTATGTTTGGAAAAAGTTTGTCTTGATTTCACAGGAAAAGAAAAATATATGGGTTTTAATCATTTAGACCCAATGGGTTACAAATACTTGTCATCTTTTTAAAGAAATTGGGTACAAATTATTATTGATTATGGTAAAGAAATCTGCTTATAGTTTCAACAGTTCTATATTAGTGCAGGTTTTATAGTTAATGTAAATTTATTATTAATAGGATATACATATGTATATTTGGCTCTTGTTTGAAATGCATCTATGCAATGTTCTGAACTGCTGGAAGAACTCATGAGATGAGACACTGATGGAGACTCGCATGTTGACTGAAGAACAAGGGGCCAAACAAGAGACTGAAATGATATAGGAAAAGGACTTACTTTAGGTGCAATGCTGAGTTTAAAGGGAACTGTAGAAAATGATGAGACTTAACCATGTTAATACAAGTTGATTTTCTTCATTGAAAAGCCTGGTGACTACTCTTCACTGCAGAATATTTATGCTAAAAATGTGATTACATTCTTTAAAGGTGAAAGGAAGACTGAGGTCCTAAATGCAAGTTAAGAATTAATCATCATATTGCAGTCCTCTGCATTACAAGGTTCTATATGATTGGCTTCCTATGAAATAACAAGGCTAAAGCTCTTAGCTATACTTTCACTGAGAAGTCCAAACGTGTTTATTAAAAACTGTCAGCATCACATCTATGGTTGGTAAATAAAAACTGCAATTTAATTGCTCCTATAATTGTTAGTGATAGGACAAAATGCTTATATTATGAGTCGATATGAATTCTGAGCATCTAAAAAATATAAAAGCCTGAGGACATCAATACACTTTGTAAGGTTATGAAGGCATAAAAGCTTAGTTTATTGCGTGTGAGAGGATATTCTGAAAAATAGAAATACAGTTTATAAGAAACAATGGCTTAAGATGAATATAGAAATTATTACAGAATTTCTTTCCCCTTCCATCATATCATTATACTAGTATTTCAGAAGTACAGAGTTTAACATTAATAAAGATCTGACAAGCTAGTTGAAGAACTACTGCTTGCTGTTTGGGTCACAAGCTCAAAAATTTAAATTTCTTTTGGTTGTCTTCTGAATACAGGCTTATGTGTTGTTTAACCCAAATCTATAGTTTTGCTAGGACTCAAGGATGTGAGTCTACTCCTGCTGTTTTACAGATACCTGTTCCATGCTTTTCCCACAATATGGATTTCAATGAGGATTGATAATGCTAATATATCTAAAAATTTTATTTTTTTTATAAAATGGTGATTCATACAAACTTCAGAAAATTCAGAGAATTATAAAACTTAGATTCATTTCTCACAAGTTAAAAGGATTATGGCATTTTTTTCTGTCTCTTGGTCTTGGGACTCTGCCTCTCCCTCAATTACTGAGACTATAAGTTTACAATTTTCAAATGAGTTCCTAAATTTTAACTCCTGTTTCTCATTTGTATCTGTCTTAACAGGTTATTCCTTGGCTGAAAAACACAATCAAGCTTTAGTTGCTGATGACAACCTGTTCCATAAGACTATGAGTCTGAACTTACTGAAATCTGGTGTGGACCAACCTAGTCGATGTGATTGCTCTCTCTTCAGCTTGTCAGTGAACCAGATGCTTCTAAGTTCCATCATTGCCTTTGACTGACATTCTGGCCTTCCAGGACCCTGAGAAAAGTGTCCTAAGGTCATCCAAAAGTAATTACAGAGATAAATATGTCATCCCTATTTCCTCCCTGGAATGTTAGATAAAATGGAAACTTCTCAAATGTTGAGTGGGTAATCTCTAGTATATTAGATCTTATTAATCAGAAGAGTTCTAACAATGGACCTGTTGTCTTGTACCTATCTGTTCTTATTGTCTCTTTATCAGCCCTCTTAGGTCATACAAAAGTTGCACGTCTTGAACAAAGTATTTGTATTTGTTATGGGAAAGGTGTGAACTACAGATTAGTACTATATTATTTTAATGGATTTAAAGTAATTTATAAGTATGATTAGTGTAAATTTTTAAAACACTGTGTATTATAAAAGACATATCCTGTGAAATATGCCACTTTACTGTTTAAGAATTCTATTAGAAGGACTTATCTCATTCTCAGAACTGATTACATTCCTGATGCAATCAGCAGCACTTTGTAATTTTCTTTTTTTGGAGGGAGGGGGCAAGACATTTGTATGAAGTGCATTTGTGTCACTCAGAATGCACTTTAGGGCTACACAAAAGCAGCTTGTTGAACAAATCACTCCATGGCTCATTAAAGAACAAAACTTCCTGAAATGGAAAAAGGGGAGGGCAGAATTTCTCTTACAGCCATCACAGCCAGTGTGGTCATTGGTGCCTTGAATAAATGATAATTCCTGTCTGGGTACCATTAAGCCAATGATGCTAAAACCCCAATATCAGCCTCTGGAGCAAATGATGGGGAAGCTCAACCAATCACATCTGGTTAGGGTGTGGCCACCTTGAGCTTAGGTAGAAAAACCGGGTAGATAGGTACATGCTCTGTCTACGTGGTGCTCACTGGACCATTTTGGATTTCGGACCTCCCATTCTTTTAGTGTGAGATCCCCTCTTTTCAATTATTAAATTATATCTGTTGTTCTTGAGTTGGTCTGGTTATTTATTGTAATGACCAAATACGCCAACACATATAAACAAACTCATCTCAGGGATTTGAGATGATGTATTATTCAGGGGAAAGGAATTTTGAAAGGGCACATGGGAGTCTTAAGGCTCAATTAAAAATAAAATATAAAAGGGTGAGTTAGGGTTATACCCACAGTCATCATATTTGTGTTTTATTTTAAATTTTTAAATGTGGTTGTCTGTGAACAATCTGCCATGAATAGATTTTGGCATGAAAGCACCATCACATAATTTTCTCAGGCCTATTTAAAGATCCATCAACTGGTTTATTAAAGGGTCCCGACACTGTTGTGGTATGGGGAGAGGGCATGTTTATGGTTTTCACAGGATGAAAAAAAATCTCAATTGGTATGGTTTGTGGAGCAGAGATAGACCGATCCTGATGTTGCTGATGATAATCCAGAGAAGCCAGAATGAGACCTATTGGGTCTATGTTCTTTATCCACCAATTTTACATTCTGCTGTTTGGGAAGGAAAAGAAATTGTGGTCACAGTCAATGATAATCATCTGTTAGGCTGACCTGCCGCACAAGAGTGCCTGATTACTTGAAAATTTTCTCATGTTTGGCATGGTAAAGGAATTCCTGTATGTTTTGAAAAGAATATTGCTTTAGAGGGATGTGTTTGAGTGTTTCCAAAATTAATGATGGGAAATGATAAATGATACACTTATTATACAAAGTAACTGCTTCCTCAAGGTATTGGGTAAATGATACTTCACCCCCTCAGTGATTTCTTCCATTCACAGAGGAGCTGAGAGAGTCTAAGAGAACTTTGATGTTGAAAGGATGTATTGGTATTATCCCATTAAAGTACAACATCACAGGGACATCAGAATACACCCTTGACTGCTCTGGAAATCATGAAGACTATACTGACTCTTATCCTTTGTCTACAGCAGAATCCTGGGACCAAGGACTGTCAGCTGGAATTTGGTATTCCAGAACAGAATTTCCACAGACTTATGGTTGGAAAATGGCTGCTGCCATGGGAAAAATGACTGCACAGTTTTGTTCTTCTGGTTGCTCCTGAAAGGAACTGTTTTGGTTTATGTAAAAATGACTTATGTCTTTTTGATGGGGGAGACAAAACTCTCTTTGTATTTTTGTTTTATGTGTCATGTCCTGATTATATTTTGACTAATTTTATTTCTCAAGGGGATGATCATACCTGGCTATGTATTGGTGTTAAAACAACCTTCTTTTCTAATGTTGCATGTACATGTAAATGAGCCATGGTTTGATGACAAAAGCTTGCAAGTAACTGAAGAAATCAAGAAAGCTTTAAGTAGATAGATACGTGTTGCTGGATTAGTTACAGCAGGAACTTCAGCTCTTGTTTTTATGCTTACTACTGCTGTAGTTGCTTCAGTGGCTTTGTCTCAGTATATTCAAAATGCGGAATTTGTTAATCAATTATCTAAGAATGTTTCTATGGCATTGGAGGCACAAGAAGATACTGATGTAAAATGGAACATACATTGGATGCTTGTATGATGTGGTACAATATTTGGGAGATGAGCTCCAGAGCTTAAAACCAGAGCACAGCTGAAGTGTCATGTTAATTATGAATGAATATGTGTTACAGCTTCTTTGTATAATGATAGTGTTATCTGTTGGGAGAGAGTTACAGTACATCTCTAGAGAATCTGGCATGATTCTATTGAATCCTTAGATTTGGCTAAATTACATCAAGAAATTTTGTATATGAAAAAGGCTAAATTGAAGAACAAAAATGCTAAATAGGATTTTGATGCAGAAAAGTAGCTGAAGGTATTTTGGAACATTTTTAAAAGGCTGTTCCATCATGGTCAGCATTTACATCAATTCTTTGTATTATTACAATTATTAGAGCTTGTGTTTTGGGGGGCATAATTTGATTGCCTATAGTTTTCAAGGTGATAATGAACTCTCTGTAGAAAATGAGCTTGGGATGTCACAGAGTAAAACACCACACACTTCCCTAATACTTGTTACCAGAGACTTGCAGTCAGAGATGGGTGAGTTTTCTTTGCCTCCTTTCAATTTAAGACAGAACATGAATCATTGGGATTCATGCTCGCATGATGGGTAAGATTGGAGAAAGGAACCCTCAAGACAGACACAGTCTTCCAATGGACTCTGAGGGGTCTTTAAAAAACAAATGAAAAAGGAAGAATGTGTGAGAGCCCACATGTGACTCAGTCTTAACCTGGGGTCACTTCTAACTTAAAGAAGTCGATGCTCTTTTTTTTCCAGGAATCTTGAGGGCTGTGAGTAATGTTATGTTAGCCAATAGAAAGAACACTTTTGTCCAGATGGAAGAGCATAATATCCACTCATCGATCAATGGGCATCTTGGCTATTTTCGACTTCTGGCTGTTATGAATAAAGCAGCAATGGACATGGATCAGCAAGTATCTCTGTAGTAAGATGCTGTGTCCTGGTGGACATGCCCAAGAGTGGTGTAGCTGGAGTCTTGTGGCAGATCTACTTTCAGCTTGTTGAGGCACCTCCACAGTGATTCTCAGAGTGGCTGTACCAGTTTACACTCCCATCAGCCATGAGTAGTCTACCTCATGTCCCTGAATCCTGGCCATCATCTGCTCTCATCTGCTTTATTAATCTCGACAATTCTGTCTGGATTCAGATAAAATCTCAAAGTCGTTTTCTCTCCCACCTCTTCTTTTTCCTCCACTTTTTCTAAAGGAGATTATTTTGAAGCAGCTGTCTGGTCCTCTGGCTCTTACAATGTTTCTGTGATGCTCCTGGAACCTTAGGGAATGTGTGTGGTTATTTTGTAAGTTTATTTACTGGGGACAGGCAGTCCACAGGGAGCTTATTTCTATACTTGACTATTTTTTCTTTCCATAATTATCTTGGATTACTAAAAAAAGGAACTTTTTGCATGAGGGGCGAGAGATGCACTTATGAATGGAGAAGTCTGGTTTTTAAAAGTCTACAATTATACATGAATGAATGTTTGCTAACATTTATGTCTGTGTGTCACATGCATGCCACTGGGACTGGAGTTAGAAGCAGTTGTGAGACACAATGTAGATGCTGGGAATAGAAGTCAGGTCCCTTAGAAGATCAGCAATTGCTATTCCCTTTGAGCCACCTTTCCCACCCTGTCTCTGTGAGAAGTTCATAATATGTATGAAAGTAAAATGTATGAACTGAATAGCCCGAGAATCCAGGATGTTCTCTTCTACAGTAGTGTTCTTGTAAGACTTTAAGACAACCCTGAAGCCATTTTTGACAATTCTGAATCCTCTCAGCCTCTGTGCCATAGTGCTTCCCCTCCTCCCCTGGGAACCAAGTACCTAACAGCTATACTCGCACGTACTCAGTTCCTGAACAATTACCCATATACGTATGTTTTGGTTCGGTCCCCTGGGAAATGGGGTCAAAATGACCTCTTACCTCATCTGATCTGGCAACAGCTCTCCAGTCAATTATTGGTAATAGCCCTTTTCGAATAAGCCAATCAGAATAGTCAAAGAACAACCCCGCTTGCTTCTGTGGCCCCTTTAAAAGTAGACTGTACCCGCTATTCGAGGTCCCTAGGCTTCCCGAATTCTGGGGGACCCTGTCATGACAGAATTAATAAAAATCCTCATGCTTTTGCATCAGCTATGGTATGTGGTCTCTGGGGGTGACTCCTTCTCGGTGTTTGGACGCTAGAGTCCAACATTCTCATGTGTCATGTGGGGTCATAGAATATCACTAGAATGCTGGTGGTGGTAAGTTCAATGTGTATAATATGATCCCCACAGCAATAATGAAAAGAATGAGCAGCTACTAAGCCAAATAGAGCCATAAAGTCATCTGTTAAGGTGGAAATTTAAACTTCATACCTTAAAGGATTAACAACACCAACAAAACAAGGAATATGGTTACTAGAATAAGTTACAAAATAGAATAATGAAAAATACTTAAGCCAAAATAAGACAGTGAATGAGGAATGGGGGTAAGAATATAAGGGACAAATGAATTGCTTTTAGACTTATACCCAACCATGTCTGTAATGATGATACAAACTAAATGTTAGATTATAGATAAAAGCAATGCTCATGCATATGGGTGTGTTCTGTAGTCAGTGGGATATCCAAAGAAGGTGAATATAATTTAGGCTCTTCAGCAGAAAGCAGGTCCAGTCTCTGATGGACCAAATGTCAGAGTGTTGTTCTAAAGCATATTTATAGTTTGTTAGAGAAAAATTGTTTTTTGAGTAAAACAAATCCTCATACCAATACCCTCTTGATCTGTTCTGTATTTTTGCTGAAGGAAACCATCAGACTCCTGAAAGTTTAGTCCTTATGTGTACTGTGTGCAGTACACAATAATTCAAGACTCTCCAGGTATACCAGGATGGTCCTGTCATCAAAGTCATGCAACAGACAGAAAACTCCATTAAAAAAATCTCTTTAAATCATGGAAAACAATCACTGTTCCAGATTATGATTATTTTCAAGGTCTAAGAACTTCCAACTATCACATTCTATTGATACTAGATACTACTAGAAACAAATGTTACATTCTAATGTTTTGACACCATGACTCTATTAGATTCCCACTACAATACAGCTCATTATAACTACACCAGAGACCCAATATGTAAGTCTCCAATATGCTTGGTCTCCAGTTTGGGGCAGTGTTTGGGAAGGATTAGGAGGTGTGGCCTTTATAGGAAGTGTGTCGTGGAGGTAAGCTTTAAGATTTCAAAAGTCCACTCATTCCCAGTTAGCTCTCTTTCTCTCTGCCTCATGCTTGTGGATTAGGATGGTGCCTCTTCATAGCAATAGAAAAGTAATTAAGGCACCAGGCAAGTGCTCTACCACTGTGGTTCATCACCCAGTCTTTAAAGGTTTCATTTAAACATAGGGTCTTCCTAAGTTACTCAGGCAATGGGTCATGCTTAATCTCAGCTTTCCTAATGCAGAGATGAGAAGCAAGGGTGACTATGTCCTTCCTTAGACCTTCCTTTCTTAAAAAGATTTTGCTTCTCTTTACTGGAGAGAGAGATGGAGTGAGAGAAGGGAAGCTGCATCCTTCTTGTGAAGTTCCATCAATGCCTGTCTGATGTTGGCAACAGAGTTATAATTCAGTGATTCAGGAAGGAGAAAGGTCAGGAAACCATGGTGATTTCAGGCATTGTATCTGTACTTTTCTGACCTTGGCAAGGTGCCACAATAGACTTGAATGACCCTGGGACCTTTGTCCTGCCAAGCAGGGTGATCTGGCACTGGACTTGCATCATTATTCTAATGCAAGATTCCCACTGGGAGCCATGAAGTACATTTCATACAGTAGCTGTCATAATTTTCACATTTTGGGGAGATATATTGCCTTGACCTACTATTAGAAGGACATATGTGTTAAGAACCTCTTTCTTAGGCCACACAGTGGATTAGAACATCAGCCTGGGAATCAGAGGGAGACCTTGTCTAAGACAAACAAACAGAGAGACCAACATCCAAATGTATTTTTATATGGGACTCCCCTCTGTATGCTGTGAATACCATTGGTTAATAAAGGACTGTCTTGGGCCTGCACAGGGCAGAATAGAAGTAGGCAGGGAAAACTAAACTGAATGCTTGGAGAAAGAAAGTGCAATCAAGAGAAGCCATGTGGCTGCTTCCAGAGACAGACATGACAGAACCTTACTGGTAAGCCAGAGTCACTTGACAATACAGGTTAAAGAAGATAGCTTGGTTTAGGATGTAAGAAGTAGCCAATAAGAAACTAGAGCTAACAGGCCAAGCAGTGGTTTAGTTACCATATTTTCTATGTGGTTATTTTGGTTCTGGCAACCCAGAACATACAAGTAGCCTCCTACAGCAGTATTCAAATGTGATAAAGTCAATCAAGTATAAATTTAAATCAACTCAATTTGGTATTGATTCCCAACTATTGGAAAACCTCAGATATTCTTGAAATATCAGAGCCATAGAAATTTTTCTTTTTAGTGGGAGGATTCAAGAACTCTAAATATAAATCCAAGATTTTTAAGAAAAGTGAAAGAAAAACAATGAGCATCTTTGGAGAATAGTTAGATGCCCAATTAAGATAAGCTACAGGTTCAAATGATCATCATATTTCAAGCATAGCGTTAAAAAATACCCAGTACATAAACATGCCAGGCCTGGTGATGTTAGCTTACAAAACCAGCAACTTCAGAAGTTAAAAGCTGTTCTGAGGTTAAAGTGAGACTGAAAACAAATAACCGGTTATATTGGCACAAATCTCTAATCCTGAGAATTGGGAAGACCAGAAGTTCAAAACCAGACAGGGCTACAGAAATGGGAGTCAATTAGAGCTTCCTGGCAGCTACATATTATTAGATTGACAATGTTTGGTGGTGGTAAGTAGAGGCACAACTCCTTGAAGAGAGGGCTTCCTGACTCAGCATTAGCAGCAAAAATTCCCACCTTCTTTAAGAAATGGCTTTCTGGTTTGTGGTGGTAGCACAAATGGCTCTGAATGTTGTCAGGAGGCATTGGACAGGCTGAATCTGGACCACAGGAAGCATGGTTCAGTTGGCCAGACTGAAGGGTGTGGGCATGGAACTAATGCACATCTGCACCCATATCTGTATCTGTTATTTTTGAGGTAGGGTCATGTGCAGGTGAGATTGGCTTCAAACTGGATGTGCAGACAAGGATGACTACTGATTCTCTGGTCTCTACTTCTCTTGTGCCAGAATTATAAACAAGTGTTGCCCTGTCTCCCTATTCTATAGTGCTGGTGTCCTGATTAGGAAATCCAACCAATCAGTGCAGACCCTGCCTGTCTGGAGAATTAACCCTTCACCTCTTAGGTCCTCAGGAGAGAAAGGGTGGCCTTTGGAGGGGTACCTACTTACCAGTCTGTGTCTAGGTGTTTTCACAGTGTAACAACAACATCTGCACCAACTGACCACAACCGTCATACCCTTCTGCTTGGCATCTTCAAGAAAAACATGGAGAAGTGTTCACAGTGCACCTGGGACCGAGACCTGTAGTCATGTTGTGTGGGACAGAGGCCATAAGGGAGGCTCTGGTGGACCAAGCTGAGGCTTTCTCTGGCCGGGGGGGGCAATTGCTGTGCTTGACCCAATTGAACAGGGATATGGTGAGATACGGGACAGGGTGAAGTGGCTGATGTGGTCTGGGAAGATGTGGGTGAGAGGTGGAGCCTGAGCTGTGGGGAAGGACTCAGGGTCTTTGAAATTCCATTTTAACCCACCCATGCTTCACCACGTTCTTAGGTATGTTTTTTTCCAGTGGTGAACGCTGGAAGACCCTTCGGCAATTCTCTCTGGTCACCATGAAGAGCTCAGAAATGGGCAAGTGGAGTATGGAGAAGCAGATTCAGGAGGAGGCCAGATGTGTGGTGGAGGAGCTCCAGAAATCCCATGGTGAGTCCCAGAGAATGGACAGAAAGTAAGCTGGTGATATAGGGACCTGAGTGCAGAGCCTAAGAAAGAGAAAGAGACATACAATGGTAGAGAAACACACAGACAGACACACACACACAGAGGCACACAAACACACACACACATACACACACACAGAGAGAGAGAGAGAGAGAGAGAGAGAGAGAGAGAGAGAGAGAGAGAGAGAGAGAGAGAGAGAGAGAGAGAGAGAGAGAGAGAGAGAGAGAGAGAGAGAGAGAGAGAGAGAGAGAGAGAGAGAGAGAGAGAGAAGACACACTGAGTTTGGTGTTGAACCAACACGGCAGAGGTGGAAAGACAGAATCACAAGGGCAGGATAAAAATGTGATTTATTTTGTTTCCAAAATAACTCAGAAGAATTTACTGCCCATGGTGGTCACTTCCCTTCAGAAAATCAGTCTGTAAATTAATTTTCTTTGTCAATTGGATAGTTTTGTTTCATTGATTCATCAATCACTAATGATGTGGGATTTTCTTCTGAAGGCTGTGAATATGTTTTATTAATAAAGAAGCTACTTTTGCCTATAGCAGGGCAGAATAGAGCTGCTTTCTCCCTGAATGTAGCGAAATAGCCTAAGGTATTGGCCAAACAATGTTGTAAGTTATGTAGTTTATATAGTTTCTGTTTGATTATTTGTGTCTGGGTGACCAGGAAATGAATGAGCCATCTCCATTTACAAAGTGGCACCCAAATATTTGGAAACATGCATTCATAAAAGCCCCAGAACTCATCAAAAAAGGGCTTCTAGACCAACAAAAATGGGAGTCAATTAGAGCTTCTTGGTAGCTGCATATTGTTAGATTGACTTTGTTTGTTGGTGGCACAACTCCTTGAAGAGAAGACTTCCTGACTCAGCATTAGCAACAAAAAATTCCCACCTTCTTTAAGAAATGTCTTTCTGGTTTCTGGTGGTATCACAAATGTCTCTGGCTCTGGCTCCAATGGGAGATTCAACATTTAAAAGTGGTCTGTGGGCAGGTTGTTACAAACTGCTTAATGGTGAATAGAACTGCTATGTCTCTGGAGCTGGGGTGATAAAAATGGCTTGCAGTGGCAGTGAACATACCTCTGCCATGTTGAACTGTGAAAGCCAACAGGCAAATCTGTAGTGTTAGTCCTAGCCAAGCCTGCATAGTATTTGAACAAAAAAGCCTCTCCTGGTCAGAAAATGAATTCAGACCCACATTAATACAGATTCAGTTGAAAAAGACCTCTGAATGGATCACAGTGTTGAAAAAAAATGTATATGGGCTCAGGAGAGAAAGAGAAGAAAGAGTACAGACAGTCATAGACTAAAGGAGTAAAGATGATAAAATAAATAATAAAGAGTATAAAAAGGCATGTAGAGATACAAAAAACACAAAGAGACCAAACTATGTATATTATTGTGTTTTCCTTGGATTTTTGACTACTAATGATGTAACGACTGAAAAAAATTTGATTCCGGGCTGCTTTGCTAAACCAATATATTTATATTTAAAAGTATCTTGACTTCAAAATTTGAGTCTAAAGATACAATATTTGGAAAAGAGGTTTTGCTTTTGTTTCTACAGAAGATTAGAATCTGAATTCTTTCTAAGCTAATGTGGTTTGATGAAACAAGATTCCCTGAAAGTTCTCCAAGAACCCTAAAAATACTTAGGCCAACAAATAGGAGGAAGTAGTTTGGAGTAAGCAACACTCAGAATCTCAAAATGACTGTTTATAAATGCTTATTTTATTTAAAAGGGTTTGGGTATAAATAGTTTATGGTCACAGTCAATTTCTTTTTTTAAAAAAGAATAATATGATGTAGAGATGTATACTTTGCATTAGTATGGATCTTGAACTATTGATACAAATTTAGGACTGATTTTGTTGGACTGTGCATGTTTATTTCTGCTCTCATTTAAGTTTTTGTGTCTGTGCAGGTCATTTAAAATTAAATGAATAATTTAAAATTACAGATTAATTGATAGTCATTTATAATAGTCAAATACTGTCATGTTAGTTATGTTTTCTAGATCTACAGAATACATTTCAGTTAGATAATCTTCAACACTTCAAAGACTGACAGAATATGTCACTTAAAATATTTTAAGAACTTAGACTTTTCTCAACAGTAAGACATTTCTGCTTCTGGCAGCACCAACTATTTCAGGAAGGTTATTAGCCATTGAAGAAACTCATTATGGAATTTGCCTTCAATATGAGAAGGCTAACCATTTGGGCAAGAAACTGTTGTTGCCTGAACTGCTTGATGGTATGCTGCATGAACTGGCCATGCAGGACCCCACAGAAAATGACTGTTGAACTTGCTTTAAAAAAGGTGAGACAGTCCTTCAGGGTTTCTGCTTCATGAAAGAATCTGCCAGACAGTTGGCAGGACACAGAATAAAGTGACTGACAAACTGCCAATATAGGCAATATAGTCTATCAAATTTTCT
Organism: Microtus agrestis; assembly: GCA_902806775.1. Taxonomy (NCBI): domain Eukaryota; kingdom Metazoa; phylum Chordata; class Mammalia; order Rodentia; family Cricetidae; genus Microtus; species Microtus agrestis. The sequence goes on from CADCXT010002393.1 coordinate 1,367,364, forward strand.
GCTTCATGGAAAAGACTACCAGATATTATGGGCCTGTAGGCTAAAGATGGATACCCAAATCTTGCAGAAGAACTTTGGATGACTGTCCAGGCAATGGGATGTATCCGTCACTTCTAGAATTTTAGAAGTTGCTTACAATGCATTTTATGATTACTTAGGCAATATCGTAGACTTCTGGGAACTATGATGGAGTTGAAGGCAGAGAGCAATATTTTTTCTTAGTTATGATGAAAGATAAATTAGATATGAAACTTTGCAGTTACAAATAGACTAAACATTGTAGGTGTATTTTTTTGATACATGTTTTGTTATATGTAATTTTATTATGTTAAAGTTCAAACCTTCCTTTTTATTTAGACAGAAAAAGGTAAAGATGTGGTATTCTCCTCTGTATAATGTGAATATATTTTATTAATCAATAAGCCGTTTTGGCCTATGGCATGGCAGAATAGTGCTAGGTGGCGAAAACTGAACTGAATGAATGTAGATAGAAGGCAGAGTCAGGGAGATGCCAAATAGGAAAGATGCCAGAACCTTACCGGTAGGACACGTCATCATGGTAATACACAGATTAATAGAGATGGGTTGATTTAATATGTAAGAGCTAGGTACGAACATGTCTAAGTTATTGGCCCAACAGTGCTGTAGTTAATATAGTTTCTGTGTGATTATTCCAGTCTGTGTGGGCAGGAAATGAATGAGCAGTCTCCATTTACAAAACTAAAAATAATGCCTTACAGGATTGGCCACGGTGTGATTTTATGGGCTCATCTTCTCCACTGAAGTTCTTTTCTCTCATATGACCCAAGCTTGTATCAAGTTGACATTAAAGCTACCCATCAGAGCTACCCAGAGGTTCCAGAGGCTCCTCTGCCAGGTTTCAGGCTCTCTCCTCCTGACTCCTAAGTCTCCCTACTCCTGCACCTCTTGCTTCTCCTTCTATTTCTCTCAGGTTTGCCCATTACCAGCCAGGGATATTATGGGGACTCTCAAGAAATCTCATCTTGTTATATTGCAGATGAGATCCAAACCCTGGTCATCACAACTGTGCAGCAAGTACTCTTATCTGATGAGCCACAATTAAAATGTTAACAAATGATCTGTACCATCTGTCTGTGCATCAGCTCCTTATTTGCAAATCTATGTATCTATCTAATATCTGTATATCCATGTATTATCTATTTGTTTATCAATCTATCTTCTTTATCATCATCATCATATTCGTGTTTTGTGTGTTTGTGAATGGTCCTTATGCATATCTGATATTTGAAGAAACCAAAGAGATAATCAAATCCCACAAAGCTGGTATTACAGGCAGTTTTTAGCTATCTGACATGGGAGGTGGGATAAAATTCAGGGCCCCTGCAACAACAGCAGTGTTCTTAGCCACTGAGCCACCTCTCCTGCCCCACCTATTAAGCTTTGAGTTAAGATATTTTTGACCTGGGTCACCTCTCAAGAAGCCCACCTCCATGAATTTTAAAAATGAGCACTTTCTTACCATTGATGTTGAACATCAAGTCTGGTCCCTGTCTCAGCCCCCTGAAGTCACTACCTCCCACTATCTCGACACACCATCAACTGCATGTGTGTTTGAACACCATTTAGATGCAGCAAATGGGAACAAAACTTTCTGTTGTGCAGCATTAAGTTGGCAAGTTTCACTTATACTGTTGATCTGGTTTCAGGCTTGTTAGTTGATTGTTACATAAGATTTGATGCTGTGACCCCATCTAAAAACATAAATTCATCAACATCAAACATGTGCAGAGTTTTTTCTTAGTATTGTCCCCTAAACAACAAAGGACACTGACCATTTTCATAGCCTTTCATTTCTATTAGCTGCAGTGCAATCTAGAGAGAGTAAAGGTTACAAGAGGACAAGGGGGAGTTGTTTGCAAACATTGCACCATGCTCCTCAAGGGCTCTCAGCACTAGAGTACTTTCATGTTTTTGGGACCAATTCCCTGTAGATATCCTGATGGTTGCATTGCCAGGCGTTTATCCAAGTGTCCATACTGCAGTCATGACTCACATTCATGACCACTACTAGGTGACTATCACTTTCATTCACATGTAACCCAGTGGATGGGTCAGGACAGTTCTCTCTGAATGTTGTCAGGAGGCATTGGACAGGCTGAAGCTGGACCACAGGAAGCATGGTTCACCTGGCCAGACTGAAGGGTATGGGCATGGAACTAATGCACATCTGCATCCATATCTGTATCTATTATTTTTGAAGTAGGGTCATGTGCAGGTGAGATTGGCTTCAAACTGGATGGAAAGTTTCGGGGTTTAGGGCAGGGCTGGAGGCCAAAGTAATTTGGGGGTTTTCTAGAAACAGTAAGAGAAAAGTGAAAAACCTGGTCTTGTAAAGGCACAAGGAGAAAGAGAGAGGGGGGAGGAGAAATGTCTCAGAATGTCTGAGAGGTGGTGGGTGGAATATACTATGATTGGCCTGGACAAGGTGATCTTGAGAGCTTCCTGAGTGAGTTCAGCTGCAGCTGCCAGCAATCTCAAGAATGGTTGCCATTCACAGAAGGTGAGGGCCAGCTGTTTGGATAAAAAGGCAACATCCTTATTCCAATGCCCAACCTGTTATGTTAGAACTCTTGTGGCCACTCCAGACCTCTCGTCTGTTTAGAGATGATAACCTTCATGGGGTCTGGAAGAGCAAGAGCATGGTTTGTGGTGAGTAACAACCACAGTAGTGGAAGTGTCCCATACTTGGGGATCTACTGGATCAGGGAGAGTAGGAACAGAACAGTCTGGAATAAAAACCTGTGAGGCTATTAAAGTGAGAAGAACGTGTGACTCAGGAGAGTGTGTGGGGGCCAAAATGAGTGTGGCTCCAAAGTGGCTGAGAATATCTTGACCAAGTAGAGTTGCAGGGCAAGCAGGTATGACTAGGAAAGAATAAAAGAGGAAATCACCCTGAAAGAATGTAGGGCAGTGGCAGAGTTTTAAGTGTGGAGGAACAGGTCCCTTCTAACCCCATGATGGAAATTGGTAAGGGGAATGTAGGACCTAAATGAGATGTTAAAACAGAATAGGTAGCCTCTATGTTCAAAAGAAAAGCAATGAACTTGCCTGCTACCTGCAGCTTTACTTTAGGCTCAGAGAGGGATATGGGAGTCACCAAGTCTTGGTTGTGTCAATATTCCCTAAGACTGAGAAGTTTGAAGGCTGGCACAGTCTCACTTGCTGTTGTGGGTGAGGCATACTTCCTAGCTGTTTCCTGAATTCTACTTCACTCTTCAGGAGTGAGAATAGAAGCCTGGATGACATTGAAGTCATGCCAGGTTAGATTGTAGGCCTGGGACAGATACTGAAATCTTTAATATAAACAGAAGGATTAGCAGAGAAGGAACACAACTGTTTTTTTTTATCTGAAATCTGGAAAGAGAAGGGAATATGGACTTTAATAATACCATAGGCTCCCACTGCCTTCCAGAGAGGGCACAGAAGCACAGGGTTATGCTGAAATCTGGTGTGAGAGGAGATGGGAGAGACTTGTGAGGTGTTAGACCAGTGTGTAGAGGGGGTCTAAGAAGCAGTTGATGCAGTAGGAGGGAGGGAAGGGGAGTTATGTGGGTAGGGAGAAAGTTAACCTTGAACTTCTAGTTTGGCTGGGTAAGGAGTAGGTGGGGGTGGGTAAGGAGAGGAATGTGGAGAATATTGTTCCACAAGAGGAGGTTGGGTAGTAAGGGGTCCAGGGAGTGGGGGAGGGACCACTGTGTCTGGCTGCATAGTCATGGCAGAGCTTTCAGTGTCCCAATTCCCAGATGGTCAGGAATCTGGAGGCACCATGACCCTGGCAACCTGAACCGGTGCTGCAAGACACTGGGTACTGTGGGAGGAGTGAGGGCACAGTGCCCAGATTTGTGAACATATGAGAGTTCTGTCCATTTATCCCCACAGTGCCAATAATTTTCTAGGTCCTGGAGGATGGAAAACTCAAGAGTTCCCTCTGGTGTCCATCATGTCCCGATGTCAAGGTTGTAATTGATGCCAAATCTAAGGCATAAAGAAATTAGCCTTTTGGGACAGATTTTATCTGACAGTGGCAATTTATAAAAATTTTGTAGGAGGCAGCCCAGGGGCGATAACAGATCTGGCTTGAATTGTAAGAACACATTTTAAAAGTCTATGTCCAATTGTGGGGCTCAAGTCTGTCACAGTGCATCTAGTGGTAAAACTCTTGAGGCAAAACAGAGATGTGAAAATTGAATGGTGTGAATCCCTGGCCAAACAATCTTCACCTCAGCTAAGCCCAGTTTAGCCTCTTGGATAAGACTTTGGGCACAATTGCAACTTCAACAGAAAGCCCAAAAATCAACAAACATAGATGTGAATGGATCCCAACGCCTTATTGGCATAGAGCAAAAACAAGGGGAACTTACTGAGACAAAGCCTATCTAGCCTGGAAGCTGATTTTAGCTTGGCAGAGAGCACTCCCTATAGTAGCATTTTCCTACATGTGGTCATGAGCCCATGGGAAAAAACCTCCCCCCACACCCAGTGGGACCTCCAAAATGTTAGGAATACTCCTAAAAACGAGCCTCTCTGCTAACACATATAATCCCAATCAGACTGCTTCAGACCAAATTAAAAGATATCCAGGTTTAATTGGACAGCTGTTCTCTCACATGGCCTGAGGGGGGAACAGAAAGTCTACAGGACCACTGAAGAGGAATAGGGAAGAACATTCACACAGGGTATTTAAACTGCTCCTCCCTCTGAGAGAACAAATGTGGCTTTCCAGTCTTTCTTCCCCATCTCCTCTCTGAGGGCCTGGGGGACCACCCAGAAATGCTGGCATCCATTAAACTTGGGCTTTTTCTAATTTGGTTTGATTTGGTCTGATTCAAATTATTGCATTAGTGGAGGGGTTTATTGGGATGTGAAAACTTTTCAAAGATGTTTATATTTGGTGTAGGGGGTCCTTCTATATTTGTATTGCTTTCAGTAGTTGAATAAAGAAACTGCCTTGGCCTTTTGATAGGGCAGCAGCTTAGGTAGGTGAAGTAGACCAAACTGAATGCTGGGAAGAAGGACAGTGTTCCAGATGCCACGAAGCTCTGGCCTTAGACAGATGTAGGTTTGAATATTTCCCGGTAAGCCATGACCTTGTGGTGCTACACAAATTATTAGAAATGGGTTAGATCAAGATGTGAGAGTTAGCCAATAAGAGGCTAGAGCTAATGGGCCAGGCAGCGTTTTAATTAATACAATTCCTGTGTAGTTATTTCCAGGGTTAAGCTAGCCGGGCAGTGGCACACAGCCCGCTGCTCATCCTACAACAGAGTGGCACCCAATGTGATGGACTAATTCCACTTAAAAACCTGAGAGGGCTTAAAAAGGAGAGAGAGAGTTTAACACAGCTTTTTCCTGTTTGCTGGTGGTGTGCCACAGAGAGTTTCCTGACTCAGCAGCAATAAAATAAAAAAAGCCACACCATATTAAAACTAAGCTTCCTGGGCTCTGTTGCTGTGCAAACTCTGGCTATGGAGCATTTGTGGGCATGGATATTTGAGTTCCCACTTGGGGTTGGGAACAAAATACCTGAGACCATGCCTGTGGCTTGGCGTTCCCTCCTTGGGTAGGCAGTGGGATCAGGTCTACTAGAAAGTGGCGGTTTTGAAATACTAGTTTCGGGGTTGTGCCACCATCATGGCCTCTGTCTTTTGCCGGAGACAGAGCATTTCAATGGGGTTTGTGACTAAAGTGCTACAGTTTGTTTGATGGCAACTGGACTCACTGTGTGCCTAAAAGGGGGGCATAGTGCACTGCAGCTCAGAGGCACAAGTAACTCAGAGGCACAAGCAGCTTCGCCATGCTAGCGGTGTAATGCACATGGCTCAAAGGCACAAGTGGCTACGCCATTTTGGAATGGGCGGGGCAAGCAGGAAGCACCTGTATTTGACTGCCACAGCTTAGATTCTTAAGACCTTAGCGTTTTAAAGCCCCAAAGCTAAAGTGTTCCTGGACAGTAAAGAATTACAGATCCACAATAGGACAGATTCAGACATAAAAGATCTCTAAATGAGTCACAGTGTTAGATAACACATGTAGGCTTGGGAGAAAAAAATAAAGAGTATACAGAGTCATAATATAAAGTTAATGCTTTAAAAAAGGGGGTGGTAAAGTCTTTAAAGAGGCAGAGTACAGATAGTTATAGATTTAAAAAATGAAGAAAAATAAGCCACATAAAAATGGAAAATTCACAGAGAGTCTAGATTATGTATTTTATTGTGTTTTCTTTGAATTTTTTTGACTATAAAGGAGCTAAATACAAAGAGACATTTCATTGTATGGGCTAAGCTAAACCAGCATGAATATTATAAAGGTATTAAGACTTCAGAATTTGGGTCTAAGGATATGATGCTTTGGAAAAGAGGTTCTTCTTTTGTTTCCACAGAAGACGAGAACCTGTGGATTGCCACCAGGCCAATATGGTATAATAGACCATGCCCTCCTGAAAGGTTGCTGTACACCTTCAAAAACTTTCTTTGCTCAACTGCCAACTGAGATGAACCTAGCATACAGGATACACCATGAAAGACTTGATTAACAGTATTCCCACACAGTACAAAGTAGTTTGGAAAGAAAAAAACTGCTCCCATATTCCCAAAAATTGTTTATAAATGTTCTTTTACATTTATAGGGAGATATGATATAGATATGAATAATTTGCATTGATATGAATCTTGATTTACTGATACTAATTTAAGGTCAATCTTGTTATATGTATATGTATTTCTGCTCTTGATTAAGGTATTGTCGTTCATTTAAAAATGTATAATAGGTTGCTGATGGGCAATCATCTATAATAGTCAAGTTTGTAGTCATGTTAGATTTTCTAGTTATGCATAGATATATTTCAGATAGGTATTCTTCATATCTTTCAAAGGATACAGAACATGGCATTTAAAATGTTTTAATAACTTAGGGCTTTTCATGACAATGAGACATATCTGCTCCTGGCAGCACCAGCTACTTTAAGAGGAAGATGGGCATCAAAGAGGCTCCTTATGGAGTTGGTTAGCCATTTGGGCAAGAAACTGTTCTTGCCTGGACTGCTTAACTGGACACAAAGAACCCACAGAGAGAGGACTACTAAACTTGACAAAAGGTGATATGATCCTTTGGGGTTCATGATTCATAAAAGAGTCTGTGAGACATTCTGCAGGACAGAGAACATGTCTGAAATGTCTTTAAAACTTCCCACTGCATGAAAAAGTCTGCTAGATACTATGGACTTGTAGCCTTTTCATGACAATGAGATATATCTGCTCCTGGCAGCACCAGCTACTTCAAAAGGAAGATGGGCATTGAAGAGGCTCCTTATGGAGTTTGATAGCCATTTGGGCAAGAAACTGCTCTTGTCTGGACTGTTGCATAAACTGGACAGAAAGAACCCGCAGAGAGAGGACTGCTGAACCTAAAGGTGAGATGATCTTTCGGGGTTCCTGATGCATGAAAGAGTCTGCCAGAAATTCTGCAGGACACAGCAGATAGCGACTGAACTGTCTTTGAAATTTCCTGCTTCATGGAAAGTCTACTGGATACTATGGGCCTGAAGGCCAAAGATAGATTCCCCAATGGTACAAATGAACTCTGGGTGACTGTCCAGGCAGCGAGATGTCTCTGTCATTTCTAGAGTTTTGGAAGTTGCTTACTTAAGTAACATTATATCCTTCTGGAGTCTTAGATGGAATTGAAGAATGGTTAGCTATAGTTATAGTTTTCCTTAGTTATGATAAAAGATAAAATAGATACAAATATTGTAACTGTAATTCTTGCTTGATAACTGTTTTGCTATATATAATTTTACTATGTTAAAATGAAAGCCTTCTTTTTGTTTAAACAGAAAAAGGGGAAATGATGGAGGAGGGTCATCTGTCTATCTGTTGCTTTCATTGGTTAATTAATAAAGAAAACTACTTGGCCTGATAGGTTAGAACATAGGTGGGTGGAGTACACAGAACAGAATGCTGGGAAGAAGGGAAGTGAAGTGGTCACCATAGCTCTCCTCTCCAAGATGGATGCAGGTTAAGATCCTTTCCAGTCTCGTGGTGCTACAAGATTATTAGAAATGGGTTAATCAAGATGTGAGAATTAGCCAGAAAGAGACTGAAACTAATGGGCCAGGCAGTGTTTAAAAGACTACAGTTTCCATGTAATTATTTCAGGTGCAAAGCTAGCTGTGTGAGAGCTGGGCAGGAAAGCAGCCTGCCCCTCCTTCTACAGAGATCTCAAAAGTCCACTCATTCCCAGTTAGCTCTTCTTCTCCCTGCCTCATGCTAGTGGATTAGGATGGTGCCTCTTCATAGCAATAGAAAAGTAACTAAGGCACCAGGCAACTGCTCTACCACTATGGTGCATCACCCAATAATTTAAGGATTTATTTGGACATAGGGTCTTGCTAAGTAACTTAGGCAATGGTTGATGCAGAATCTCAGCTTTCCTAGTGTGGAGATGAGAAGCAACGGTGGCCATGCCCCACCTTAGGCCTCCCTTTCTTAATAAGACTTCACTTCTCTTTACTGGAGAGAGAGAGAGAGAGAGAGAGAGAGAGAGAGAGAGAGAGAGAGAGAGATGGAGCAAGGGAGAGGAAGCAGCATCCTTCTTGTGAAGTCAGCCAATGTTTGATGTTGGCAGCAGAGTTATACTTCAGTGATTCAGGAAGGAGAAAGGTCAGGAAACCACGGTGATTTCATGCATTGCATCTGTTTCTCCCTGACTTTGTCAAGGTGTCAGAATAGACTTGAATGGCCCAAGACATTTGTCCTGCCAAGCGGGTAATCTGGTCCTGGACTTGCATCATTATTTTAATGCAGGATTCCCAGTGGGAGCCATGAAGTACATTTCATACAGTAGTTGTCAAAGTCTTCACATTTTGGGGGAGATATATTGTCTTGACCTATAATAAAAGTACATATGCATTAAGAACCTCTTTCTTAGGCCACATAGTGGATTAGAACATCAGCCTGGGATACAGAGGGAGACCTTGTCTAAGACAAACAAACAAAGAGACCAACATCCAAATGTATTTTGATGTGCGACTCCCCTCTGTATGCTGTGAGTACAACTGGTTAATAAAGGACTGTCTTGGGCCACATAAACATAGAACTTCACATTCATATTAGAAATGACTTTTATATATAAAGCACACAGTAAACATGCACAGGGCCATGTCTGAGAAAATAAACAGACAGAACTGAGCTGGCATATGTATACTCACCCTCATAAACTGAGACTCTTTACTCCCTATGACCTTTTGTCCTGTGTATCTCAATCATGGTGTTTTTGCCAACATCTAGGGTGAAGGTAAGAAGATTGGGAGTGAGCAGGTCACTGACAGCCCAATCAGGAAGTATGGTACTCACACTCCTGGACAGTGAGGAGACAGGAGGCGGGAACAGCTGAAGTTGCTCAACTGGGTGGAGATCCAGGTCCAGCATAAAAGTCTTGCTGGAGTGTGCAGTGAAGTGGACAGTGCTCAGACCAGGACCATGGAGCCCAGTTTCCTGCTCCTCCTTGCTCTCCTTGTGGGATTCTTACTACTCATGGTCTGGGGCCACCCAAAGGCCCGTGGTCACCTTCCACCAGGACCTCGTCCCCTGCCCCTCTTGGGAAACCTCCTTCAGATGGACAGAAGAGGCTTCATCTACTCCTTTACTCAGGTAAAACATGCCCACAGCCTATGCCATATGGGATTAGCCCCATGTTTGCTCCTGAAGACCACTCATTTGGGTGAAGAAGAAACTCCTTCTAGGCAGTAAATTCAGGTGGGAAGGCTGCTGAGTGAAAGGTGAGGTGCTGGTTGGTGGTGGATGGTGCTCAGGTTGACAGGTGTGTCCTCGCTGTTGGACAGTGTGAGACTCTGTGCTTGGAGTGTGAAGGGTATTGGGGTGTCATGGCATGCACCAAGGGCTTACAGTTTTCCTATCTGATGTTCCTTTGTTACAAAAGAGAAAGAAAAATGTCACAGGCATCCATATATCAGGTTTTCTTCTGCCAACACAAGGGATTAGCCTGCTGTATTCAGGAACAAAGGGGAGGAGAGGCAGATTAAGAGGTTGGGTAGGAAGGGAGTGCTTATCAGTTATAAACACGAGGATCATTCAAGGAGCCAACCCTGGCACCATCTTTACCTATCCTCACATGCGAGATTTCATGTCCAATTACCACTTGTTTATTAATAATTACTAAGCATCTGTGGCTCCACTTCCCATTTAGAGTTCTAATTTAGTGACAGCAATCCCAACTCTTGCTACCCCCTTGGTTTTTAATATATCACCCACTTGGTCCAATGGCATATTCATTTGTTTATCATTTTTTATTGTTTTAAGACAAGATTATCTTCATTTCTCAGGCTAATGATGTTTCTGAGTTAACATCTCACATGCTGGATTTAATGATGTGTGGTACACCTAGGCGCAAGTGTTTTAAAAACAGGCTTCCCATATGTTGGAAAGGTCAAGTTAACATCGTATTTATATTTTATTCTTTATGTTTGTTTGCTTATTTGGTTTATTCTTTATTATTTGGTTTGATTTGTTGTTGTTATTTTCTTTTTCTTTCTTTCTGTTTCTTTTCTTTTCTTTCTTTCTTTCTTTCTTTTTTTTTTTTTTTTGAGACAGGGTTCCTCTGTGAAACAGTCCTGGCTGTCCTGGAACTCACTCTGTAGAGAGACTCAAACTCATCAAGATCCACCTACCTCTGCTTTCTGAGTGCTGGGATTAATTTTCTTTCTTTGAAAAATACAATTCATTTATTTCTGATTTTTCACTCCACTTCTCTGTTTCTGAAGGCCCTTTCTATTTGGAGGTAACTATGGTTGCATGAGTGAGTGTGCATGTGGGGGCAATTGACTGGAAGGTGAGCAACTTATGAACAGCTACATCACTGAAGCTTTTCTACTTTTAGCATTTCCCCCATCATACTTAACTGCCCAGAGACTCACAGGGAGGGCTGGTGATATTCTGTCATGATACCACGACATGCTACATCTTTTCCCTGCAGGGACAGTAATCATGTCCTGCAAACAAGGTTCCCAGGGGCTGGCAATGTGCTCTGGGAAGGGAATTCCTAACCTTTACAGAACTCCTTAAAGAACTGTTTAAATCCACAATCCAATGTATGTGGCAATCTGGGAGCTGAGCTGACTTCCTTAACTGTCAGGAGATAAGAGTCTGTTTGTAGATTGTAGAATAAACTCATAAAATTCAACTACGCAAGTTATCTGCTCGTCTGGGTGATATTGGATACAAGCAAAACAATAAGGTGTAGGAAAAAGCTGCTTGTTGGTTCCTGGCTGCTCAGCCCCAAAATAATCACACAGAAACTGTGTTATTTAAATAACTGCTTAGCCCATTAGGTATAACTTCTTGTTGGTTAACTCTTCCATCTTAGTTTAACCCATTTCTAGTAATCTGGGTATCCCCATGAGGCTGTGGTTTACTTGCTGACATTCCCAGCAACTGTCTCTGGAGGCTCCATGGCTTCTCCCTAACTCTGCCTTCTTCCTCCCATCATTCAGTTTTAGTTTTCCCCACCTAGATCTGTTCTATCTTATCGCGGGCTTAAGACAGTTTCTTTATTAACCAATGGTATTCACAGCATACAGAGGGGAATCCCGCATCAATAAGAATTTTAAGATTGGTTGAGAGTTCAAACAGACTTACGTAAGAGGCAGGACTCGAACAAATCACCGCGACATTCTAAAATGATGACAGGTTCAGAAAAGAAGTCATTCCTGAGCAGCAACTGATACTAGGGAAAAAGTAGAGCCAGGCGGATGAGGTCACAGTGTGACAGGGGAGAGGCAGACATTGAATCTGTAGTTCATTAAAATGAACTGGCTTGGTGTGAGCCAAAGATGGTAAGAACTGAAGTGATTCAACTAAGCAGGCAAGAGAAAAATCTCTCATGTCTTCATCTCTTTTCTGTTGCTACCAAAAAATTACAGAGGATGAGTTCTTTATAAACTAAAGGTTTATCCTACTCAAAATTGTGCAGTGTGGCAGTCTAGATCAAGCAGTCCATTCTTCCAGCCTCTAGTGAGAAAACTTCTTATGTGTCACAATGCAGGAAAACCTGTCACATTCACAAGAGGCTAGTCATGTGGAGTGCCTTTGTTTAATAATAATCCATTCTCTGAGAACCCAGTCCTCTCTGTGAGAACAGCATTAACGTAATGTATAAATTGGCTGCAAAGACCCAGTGCCTCTCACTAGGTTCCAGCTCCCAAGGGCTCTGACACTTCTCAACATATCCATATTGGGGGCTAAATCAACAGCAGAGCATCAATGAAGGCATAGCACATGGAATAGGCAAGAGGAAAGAGCAGCTGGTCCAGACAGATGCCTTTGGATGTCAAGTGGTGGTGATATCCTGTGGTGAACCCCATTCACAACCAGCTTGGCTCTCTCAAGTGTGTCGTGGATGAGCCTGGAGCCTGACTCAAATACAGCTGCTAAAGGCTGTGTCAGCTCCATAAGTCCAAACCCATGTGCAGCTGACAAGCCCTCTGGAATGTTTCTTAAAATTTTTTCTGGTGGCTCAAAAAGCTGATTTTTTTTTACTAGGCATCTGTGTTGATGTAAGATGATTTTGTGGGCTTTAATCATGGTGTGTTTGTTACAAAGAGTGAGTCTTAATGATGACATTTTTTTGGCCAGCAGTAGAGACACAAAAATGAGGTGAACCATCAAAGCTACTAATAAGATTAGAAATGGCCAGCATTCTGTCACATAACACTTAATTTTTTTAATAAACAAACTCTATTATTGCTACCTGGGGGACCAGTGTCCCAAAGCACAGGGCACCAAATGAATCCATGGCATTGGCATGACCTAAGACTTATCTATCCAAAGATGCTAGGGAGAAAGGCACTCACACTATCTCAATGGTTTCCTACTTTATTCTCTATTCTTCTTGTCTTCTTCCTACTGTATACATTTTTCTCTGGCTAATATAACCCAGAAAACTTTTCAGGCAGTATAGGAATCACAATGTGGTTACATTCCATATTTCAATTGAATGATTATAAGAGATTTAGATCAAACCATGGTTTTTATTGCCTTTTCATGATTAAAAACAAAGTCGTTCTGGTATCCCACTTACATTTACATCTAAGTAACTTGTTAGATTAACAGAACAGGAGCAAGCAGGAAGTATTTTTATCTTAGGCAAATCTTTTGTTTGCAGGCTGCACATTGTGATTACAAAGAAAGCAGCAATCATTCTACTATTTATCTTGATGGATGATTTTATAAGGAATCTTAAAGGAATCACAAACCTAAACTTTTATGCATGAAAACTAGTCAGTTGTACTTTAAATCTTTAGGGTGCATATCCACCCATCAATAGTTTCTCAGGACATCGAGGGCAGGAATGAGTATAAGGAGTTAACCATCAACTTTGATCACCAACCAACCCTAGCCAGGAAAGTGTGTCAGCCAGCAATAGTTGGGCTGCCTTGTGTTTTTTACCCTAACCTAGTGAATCTGCAACTCAGATCTGTGCCCTTGTGAACATAATATTGTTTTCTGGGGCTTTTCATCATAAGGCTGTTATCAAAACATATGATTTAACCTGAAATTGTTTTAAATGTTTGTTTTAGCTAATGATGCACACAAAAACTTGAGACTGTATTTTAACATCAACATAAAAGGAATTGAGCCAGCCTGGCTCCTGGGACACAATTGTTTCTCTTAATCATTAGCTTGAGCTATGATCTATACAGCTACATAAGTGAAACTCATAGGTGTTGTGGATGTCACAGCTCAGGTGTGTGCGTTCCCATGGGTCTGTGAAATGAAGACTCAGAGACACCTTAAGAATAAATTTAGCCTTTCTTGGCTACAGGGCAGGTCAGTCTCTCTAGAGAACCTACAAGACTGATCCATCAATACTCAACATTCAGGACTAACCCTTCAGGACTCAACCTTCAGGAATGACTGTTTCCCCTTTGCCCAGGGCTCCTTTATTGTTCTCCAATTTTCACCTAGCATGTACATGTCCATATCCTCAAAAAAATCCTGACTGGGCCTCTAAAGAGATGATGCAAAAGAAATTACCTGATTCAGGACGAACCACAGTTTTCAGGGTTTCCTTCTAACAAAGTTTTGTGTAGGTTTTGTACCCACGGGAAATTCTCAGACAGAGGGCAACAAGAGAAACAAAAAAATTAATTGCTAAAAAAGATGGCTAAAACTAGGTGCTAGCACTCTGGAGCTGGACCAGGTATAGTCCAGTAGGAATGCTGCCACACATGGGCCCTGCTCTGTCATATTTCATTATATTTACTTTTCTTCCTCAACACTGTGTATAAGTTAACATTATTATATCAATTAGACAGTAGAGTTTATACTTGTTTTTGTGTAGCATTAACTTGACAAGTTTAACTTACACCGCTGTTATAATCTGAGGCTTTTTAGTTCATTGCTGCATAAGATTCCATGTTGTGGCCCCATCTAAAAACATAAATACATCAACATCAAACTTATGCAGAGCTTTTTCTTAGCATTGTCCCCTAAACAACTCTGGTCACTGACCATTTTCATAGCCTTTCATTTCTATTAGCTGAAGTGCAGTCTAGAGAGAGTAAAGGTTACAAGAGGACATGGGAGGGTTGTTTGCAAACATTGCACCATGCTCCTCAAGGGTTCTCAGCATTGGAGGGTTATGTTCCTGGGACCAATTCCCTGTAGATGCCCTGATGGTAGCATGGCCAGGTATTTCCCTAACTGTTCATACTGCAATCAGATTCACATTCAAAACCACTACTAGGTGACAATCACTTTCCTTCCCATGTAAACCAGTGGGTGGGTCAGGGCCGTTCTCTCTGAATGTGGTCAGGAGGCATTGGAGAGGCTGAAGCTGGACCACAGGATGCATGGTTCACCTGGCCAGACTGAAGGGTGTTGTCATGGAACTAATGCACATCTGCACCCATATCTGTATCTGTTATTTTTGAGGGAGGGTCATGTGCAGGTGAGACTGGCTTCAAACTGGATGTGCAGACAAGGATGACTACTGATTCTCTGGTCTCTACATCTCTTGTGCCAGAATTATAAACAAGTGTTGCCCTGTCTCCCTACTCTACAGTGCTGGTGCACTGATTAGGAAATCCAACCAATCAGTGCAGACCCTACCTGTCTGGTGAATTAACCTTCACCTCTTAGGTCCTCAGGAGAGAAAGGGTGGCCAGAGAAGGGGTACCTACTTACCAGTCTGTGACTAGGTGTTTTCACAGTGTAACAACGTCTGCACTGACTAACCACAACCCTTGTACCCTTATGCTTGGCAGCTTCGAGAAAAATATGGAGACGTGTTCACAGTGCACCTGGGACCGAGGCCTGTGGTCATGCTGTGTGGGACAGAGGCCATAAGGGAAGCTCTGGTGGACCAAGCTGAGGCTTTCTCTGGCCGGGCGATAATTGCTTTGTTTGAGCCAGTTGTACAGACATATGGTGAGATACGGGACAGGGTGAAGTGGCAGATGTGGTCCGGGAAGATGAGTGTTAGAGGTGGAGCCCAAGCTGTGGGGAAGGACTCAGGGTCTTCCAACTTCCATTGTAACCACCCATGCTTCACCACATTCTTAGGTTTAGTCTTTGCTAGTGGTGAACGCTGGAAAACACTTCGCCGCTTCTCTCTGGCCACCATGAAGGATTTAGGAATGGGCAAGAGGAGTGTGGAGGAGCGGATGCAAGAGGAGGCCCGATGTCTGGTGGAGGAGCTGCGGAAATCCCAGGGTGAGTACAAGAGAATGGGCAGAAAGGAAGATGATGACACAGGGACCTGAGTGTAAAGCCAAAAAATAGGAAGAGACATACAAGGATATAGAAACAAAATGGCAGACAGACAGATAGACAGACACACACACATATACACACACAAACAGAGGTACACACACAGAGGGAGAGAGACACAAAAGACACACTGAGTTTGGAGATGAGTAGATTGAGAGAGAGGTGGGAAGAGAATCACAAGAGCTGTAAAGAAATGTGAGGTATTTTGTTTCCAAAATAACTCAGAAGCACGTACTGCCCATGGTGTTCCCTTCTCTCTAAAAAAATCAATCTGTGAATTAATTCTCTTTGTCAATTGGATAGTTTTGGTGGACACTCACCCTTTCAGAACTCAGAAGGTGAGGCAAGATGACCATGAGCTCAAGGCCATCCCTGTCTACAATGTGAGGTCCTGCCTTTGATGTGGCTGTGGCTGAGTTGTGGAGAGCTTACAGCACCACATACAGTGGGCATGGTCCTGCATGTGTGTGATCCCAGCACTCCAGAGGTGGAGGCAGGAGGATGAGATTTCCAAGGTCCTCTTCTACTGCACAAAGTGTTCATCCAAGTTCTTCTTCTACTGCACAAAATGTTCAAGACCATTTTGACTTAATGTTTGTAATTGTCACCTATTCCTGCTCCTCTCCGCGGTCTTCTCAAAGTCAATCACAGAGCTTTAGTTGATGAGGGGAATGGAGCAGGAGGACCTGCAGACATGGGCTAAGAAAGGAACTGTGTTTTCTTCCTTGTGAGTGTGCTGGTGAGCAGCAGTGAGCACAGAGGCTCATGGGAGTTTGATTTTGGTAAAAATCAGAGGTACTCTGAGGTTATTTTAAGTTTGTTGTATCAAGGGCACATTGGTTACAAGACTGTTGCTTGCACCTCCATTTTTTTTACATGGGGTATTTGTCATTTCTTATTGAACTTTTCCCGGAGATCTGGTAGGTCAGTGCAGAGGTGGGGAGGGAAGAAAGGTGCAAAGGGTGAGAAAAATGATGGGAGAAAGAAGTCAGTGATGGAGGGACCCAGAGGAAGAGAAACAAGCTGAGAACGAAGCTAAAAGGGGACTGAGAGTGAAGCTCTGAGTCCCCGGAAAGTATCCTCATAGGATCAGAGACCACAGACAAGACAGCCCCAGGGTGAAGGGCAA
The DNA here is from genome assembly GCA_902806775.1 of Microtus agrestis. Lineage (NCBI taxonomy): Eukaryota > Metazoa > Chordata > Mammalia > Rodentia > Cricetidae > Microtus > Microtus agrestis. The sequence goes on from CADCXT010002393.1 coordinate 1,384,320, forward strand.
CAGTGGTCAAAGACTGCTGTACTGACAACAGCCCTCCAACTGCCAGCGTCCATGACTGAACATGGCACACAAAGGCTACAGGCAGCAGTGGCTGATGGCTTCTAGAACACCACAGAGCTCAGAAGTCAGAGAAAAGAGAGGTGGAGGAAGTTGGAGAAGTGAGGGAGGAAGTCGCAGAATGGATGGAGAAGTCAGAGAAGGGATGGAAGAAGTCAGAGAACGGAAGGAAAAAGTCAGAGAAGTGATGGGGGAAGTCAGGGAAGGGATGCAGGAAGTCAGGGAAGGGATGGAGGAAGACAGGCAGATAGCCATGGAGTGTACAGGGCTTGTAATTGACACAGCCATCCCTGAACTCTTCTGTGTACCATTCCTGCCAGTGGCAGTTAGCTATCAGTTCAGAGTCAGGATGTCTTCCTGGGAGGAGGAGCAGGTGCAGACTGACTGCACTCAATCTATGTCTTGTTCCTAAAATCCTAATTGCAGCCATGTTCCAGCCATGATTAGCTGAGTTTTCTTGGTGAAGGTGCATCCCTTTCTGTATATAGAAATAGAATCCCATATTCTGTACAGTACTGAGGGAGTTAAATAGAGGGATGCATGCATCTCTGAGTGAAGAGCCCAGACTCTTATATGCACCATATATGCAAATGTGTTGCTGTTCATTGTGCAGTGAGTGGTGGGGACAACTTTACAGAGATGGGGCTGAAGCCAGATACTCCCCTAATTCTGTATTCCCTGTCTCTTGTACTGTATCCTTTTCAGGAGCCCCCCTGGACCCCACCTTCCTCTTTCAGTGCATCACAGCCAACATCATCTGCTCCATTGTCTTTGGAGAGCGCTTTGATTACAAAGATCGCCAGTTCCTGCGCTTGTTGGACTTGCTCTGTCAGACCTTCTCAGTCATCAGCTCATTCTATGGTCAAGTCAGTAGGTGGGAAGGGAGGAGCTTTGAAGGCAGAGGAAGCAAAGCCTGCTTTGTGAGTGAAGAAGGCAGTCTTAGGGCTGGAAGGAAGACAGAGAAAACATGGAAAAGCAAGGAGCCTGTGACCTGGAGGGATGGAAGGAAGAAAGGAGGAACAGAAGGAGAGGGGCATGTTGAGCAAGGTGGAGAGACCTGAATGCAGAAATACAGAGCCATCTAGACATGAGAAAATGATGACAAAGGGGATACAGCTGTTACTTAGAGGACAGAGGATACAGTATTTCATGCATGAGCCCTTGAGTTCATTCCCAGGAATTGGTGGTGTACAAAACATGAAATTCCAGCATTTTGGTGTTAGAGACTGGGCTATCAGAAATTTGGGCTGATCCTAGGCTACATGTTGAATTTAAAGCCTGTCTGGCATTAATGTGTTCAAAATACAATACCCCACAAATTAAAACAAATTAAGACAAAACAGCAAGGGGGAGTTGGAGAGAGAGCAGAGCAGAGAAAAAGGGAGATACAGAGAATGTAAAATGAAGGCTAGAGACTGATTTAAAGGCATGTGTATGGTGTGCATGTAGGAGAGGTGTGTATGTGTCTCTCTCTGTGTGTGTTCCTTCATGATGTCTGTGGACCTAGGTGCACTGCCCAATTCCTGAGACCTGATAACTTATTGTGACCTGCTGGGCCCTTCTTTCTCGCAGATGTATGAGCTCTATTCGGGTTTCCTGAAGTTCTTTACTGGAATTCACAAACAAATCTACAAAAACTTGCATGAAGTCCTTGAGTACATTGGCCACAGTGTGGAGAAGCACCAAGCAACCTTGGACCCAAACAATCCAAGAGACTTCATCGATACCTACCTTATACGCATGGAGAAGGTACGTCCTGCATGAATGAGAGGGGATGGCTGAGAGTGAAGGCTGAGGATGTGAGCAGAGGAAAGGGGGGCAGAGGATGGGGAGGAGAGAGAGGAAATGGAGTGGAGGAGTGCAGAGGATGGGGAGGAGAGAGAGGAAATGGAGTGGAGGAGATGCAGAAGATGGGGAGGAGAGAGAGGAAATGGAGTGGAGGAGATGCAGAAGCGTCTGAAAAATGAAGCAAAGAAAAAGGAGGAGAAAATGTGATACGGTGACAGAAGGGTGGGGAAGAAACACAGGGCAAGGGACAAAAAGCAGAAAAGACTACAGAGGAAGAGAAAGCCTGGGAGACAAACCATGCTGAACTACCAGAGAACACAGTAGAGAGAGAAGAAAGAGCAGAGACCAAGCGGCATTGTTGAGGACTGAGAAATGCCATGTGGTCCAGATAGTGAGACAGATGGACGGTTCCCAGGATGTGTGTGCATCTCCCTGCATGGCTTCTGTTACCCCTGACCCTCCCTTCTCTCTCCCATCTGGAATCAGGAGAAGTCCAACCAACACTCAGAGTTCCATTACCAGAACCTCATAATCTCTGTGATTTCTCTCTTCTTTGCTGGCACCGAGACCAGCAGCACCACACTCTGCTTTGGCTTCCTGTTCATGCTCAAATACCCCCATGTTTCAGGTGAGTCACAGGCAGACAATTGGAGAAGCTTCTAACTCCCCCTTTTCTGCAGAGGTTTGTGTAGATGAGAGAGACATGGGCCTCTTACATTTGAAGCTCTGAAAGCTTTGGTCAACTTCTAACCTAAGGTAGTGCTGTGGGTGGTGTGTGTAATGAACACTCAGCTGGTCCAATTCCATTGTTTTCTGCTATAACTTAAAGGTTGGATCATCTGTCCTTCCTTCCCTCTTTCCTTCCTTATTTCTTCCCTCCCTTCCTTCCTTCCTTCCTTCCTTCCTTCCTTCCTTCCTTCCTTCCTTCCTTCCTTCCTTCCTTCCTTCCTTCCTTCCTTTCTTCTCTCTTTCTGTCTTGGCATCTGTTGGATATTCACCCATCTTTTTGTTCATCCACCTCTTCATCTATTTACCCATTCTATTCTTGTTCCAACCATTATCTAAACTTACATCTATTCATTTTTCCATTCATTTTATCTATACACCTGTTCACCCACACATGTAATCCTCTGTTCATCTTCTCTATACCCATAGATTATTTATCCTTGATTCTTTCATCTCTAGTTGACTGAATGACATATATTTAATTCATTTATTTGGATGAATCATTTTGTGAGTTTTATTCTTTATCACAGCTAGTTGAGCAGGCTCTCTGTCATTGATTCATTGGTTCATTCATATACAAATCTTTTCATTCCTTATTCCTTCCCAATGGCCTTTGAATCACCCCTCATGTGTCCATCTATTCCTCCATGTATCTATTTAATAATTCACTCCTTTATATGTGATTTGTTCATTATTCAACACAACTATCTATTGATTCATATATTTGCTCATATATTCATCCACATATTTGCTTGATGTTTGGTTAGTTGCTTTCATCCATTTATTTGTGTATGCTCCATTTTGTGCAGTGGGTCTCACCTGTGCATTAACATGGGTTCTGATGTCAAAGCCAGGCGGTCAGGATGGAAATAACTGCATTTGCTGACTGCGCCCTTTCATTGGCCATCATATTACCAATGTGTTCATAGTCCATGTTCAGTTATACACAGGTTAATTTACTTTCCTTTTATTCCTGAGTCTATAGCTTTATATTGTTTGCCTGTATTTTTAATTTTTTTAACTAATGTTCATTGCTGTTTTGTCTGCATATATGTCTTTGTGAGTGTGTTGTTCCACTGGACCCAGAGTCATAGATGGTGTGAGCTGCCATGAGGGTGCTGGAAAGTAAACCTGAATTCTCTAGAAGAGCAACCAGTGCTCCTAAGCACTGAGAAATCTCTCCATCCCCCTAGATTTTGAAATATAAATTCCATGCAAGAAGTCTCTCTCTCTCTCTCTCTCTCTCTCTCTGTTTGTGTGTGTGGTGTTTGTCTGTCTGTCTCTCTGTGTTATACAAGAACATAATATATAACATTACATTTCAAATGCAGAAAATTCTTACCATCTTCCCCTCCAACCCTCACTCAGACTGATAGATGAAAAGAGCCCTTTGCTATGGCTTTTCCTTTTCTCTCTTTTATGAGCAAGGTTGGAGCTTGGGAGAGAGCCCCTAACATAGCTCTAAGCATGGCTGGAGAGACAGATGCCTGAGAGAAGAGTAGGTATACATGTCCAAGAGTACAGTGTGTCTTTCTCAACAGAGTCTCCTGGCTCTCTATTGTTCCAAGGCTCTGCACTTTTAATGTTCCTGGCTCTGCACTGCCCTAAGGTATTGCTTACAATAAACAGGGTCGCTGTGCATTGCCTCTATGAATGGGGCAAGCATTGTCTGCTGTCTCCCTTTTCTGTGCAGAGAAAGTCCAAAAGGAGATCGATCAGGTGATCGGCTCAAACCGCCCACCAACCCTTGATGACCGCACCAAAATGCCTTACACTGAGGCTGTCATTCGCGAGATCCAGAGATTTGCAGATATTCTCCCAATTGGAGTGCCGCGCAAAGTCACCAAAGACACTTTGTTCCGAGGGTACCTGCTCCCCAAGGTGAGACCAGCTGCGATTCCACATCTCTATGCCATGGTCATCCTCCACTCTCCCAATCAACACCATTGGCCTGTTTGTGGTTTCCCAGCATTCTGAGGCTCTCTAAGGACTAACAGTCTGCTATGGGAGCCAGGGTATGCTAATATCATTGCCTCTCACAATGTCTCCTAGAACACTGAAGTGTACCCCATCTTGAGTTCAGCTCTCCACGACCCACGGTACTTTGAACAACCAGATGCCTTCAATCCTGACCACTTCCTGGATGCCAGTGGGGCTCTGAAGAAAATTGAAGCTTTTATGCCCTTCTCTCTAGGTAAGACTGACCTGTACTTCATTTCCCAGACACTAGAGGGCAGGCTTACCCTTCAGGATACAGTCAGGACTAGGTGCAGTCTGTTCCAGCTGGGAACCCATTCCACCTGGCTACTGTCCCAGGAGGGGTCTCTTGAACTAAAGGTGCATCGTGCTCAGGAGGATTTTGGAGAGGTATTGTAAAACCTCTAAACCTGAGCATATTCATTTTTTTAAATTTTATTATGAGGGGAAAACCTTTTTAAACAAGTGATTAAATGGCTACAGAGGAGAACAATGGATGTTCACAGAGAACACAATGGGCTAAGTGCACAACCACGTTCCTCCTGCCGCTCCCAGCAGTAAAGAGCAGATTAATTAATAGAGAGAAAGGGAGAACAAATATTCCCAGGTCAGGACGTTCGGGATATCTTCAAAGTCAATGTAGCAACGTCCACGTAAAGTCCGCAAAAGAGCAGAAGACAGTTCCTCCACTTTAGAAAGTGCAATGACCAAATTATTCATCCATCGTTTTCCAGTCGCATCAAATCCATTAGTTCTGTCTTTTTCTGTTAGACATTTGTTTATTTATTTCCCCTTTTATTAAAAATAGATTTTTTTCCTCATATGCTAATTACAGTTTCCCCTTCCCTCTTCTCCTTCCAGTCCCTCTCCACCTTCCCTCCTGTCAGGATCCATCCCCTTACTGTCTCTCATTAGAAAAGAACAGGCTTCTAAGTGATAACAACCAAACATGATGAAATTAAATAGAAGATAAAAGAAAAACCATCACTTCAATGTCAACAGAAAAAGTAGAGCCCACGAGAAGGCACTAGAACCAGAGACCCACTCATCCGCACACTCAGGAATCCATGGGAACACTAAACTGAAAGCTTTCAGATGTGCACAGAGGACCTGGTGCAGACCCGAGCAGGCCCTGTGCCTGCTGCCTCAGTCTGAGTTCATATGAGCTTTGCTCAGTTGATTCAGAGCCTTGTTCTCTTGGTGTCCTGCATCCCTTCCGACTCTTATCCTCTTTCTGCCTCCTCTTCCTCTGAGTCCTAAATCTCTAATAACAATGGCATTCAATTTAGAGCTCTGTTTCAAGGTTTATCTCTCTGTGAAATGTCTGGCTGTATCTCACTGAATTTGCTTTCATCTGCTGCAGGGGAAATCTTCTCTGGTGATGGCTGAATAAGAAGGGCTCTGATCTATGTAGCAGAATGTCTTCAGGGGTTATTTTGTTGTTACTTTTATTTATCTTTTTGAGCAGTAGCATTTTTTTTATTTTAGTACTGGTTCTTGGTCACTCAAGCAATGCCGCATATTCAAACCATACACTGGATAATTACTCCCACAATGCACTGGATTGTGCCACTGTTGAGCACTATTATATCACACAGGAAGGATAGCATGGTTCATCAAAATTATGTGGCTGGGTTTGTGTATACATTTCTCATTTGGTAGCCTGTAGAATACTCTCTATAGCAAAGATGCTAAATCATGGGTGTGAAGGTTCTATATAGGCACCAGCTAGATGTCTCCAGTCCAGTGAGCTGTGTGGGAATTGTCTTCAGCAATGAGGTCTTGCTGTCAGTTTGGAGAATCAACCTACTGTCTTGGAAACAGCCTTGGGTTGTTTGGGGTCTTCCGTGGGATCCCTTTGGTCAGAAACTCAAATGAATGCAGCCCAGTCCTGGTAATAGAAACTTCATTGAGTGAGAAGAGGGACCATGTCTCCGTCATTATTTGGAGAATTCATTCGAATTGCCTTTCTGTAGTTTAGGAAGTTTCCATACCAGCCCTCAATGCCCCTCAATTCTAACTGTCTCTCCCCACACTCTATCCCTCAAGCCCAGCTCTCCTCCCTCCTGGACCTCCCATTCCTGTCTCTTCTGATGCCCCTAGTCCACCCATGTACTCTATTCTATTTTCCCCTCCCAGAGAGATTTATATTCCCCTCGTAGTATTTTTGTCTGTATCTAACGTTCTGGGTCTATGGATTGTACCTTGGTTATCATTTATTTAATGACTAATATCCACATATAAATGAATACATGCCATATTAATCTTTTTGGGTCAGGTCTACCTCACTCAGGATTCTTTTCCAGTTCCATCCTTTTGCCCTTTGCCTGAATTTTCATGATGCTGTTGTTTTTTTTAACACATTTATCCATCCTTCTGTTGAGGAACATGAAGTTTGTTTCCAATTCTGGCTTCTATGAATAGAGCAGGATTGAGCATGGTTGAGTAAGTGCCTTTGTGGTAGGGTTAAGCGTCCTTTGGGTATATGCCCAAGAGTGCTATAGCTGGGTCTGGAGAGAGGTGAATTCCTAATTTTCTAGGGACCTTCCACACTGATTTCCATAGTGGCTGTATAAGTTTGCACTCCACCCGCAATGGAGGAGTGTTCCCCTTATTCCACATCCTCTCCAGCATGAGCTGTCACTTGTGTTATTGATCCTAGCCATTCTGAAGGTGTAAGATGGAAACCCCAAGTCATTATGATTTACATTTCCAAGATGACTAAAGCTGCTGAACATTTCTTTAAATGTTTCTCAGCCATATGAGTTTGCTCTATTGAGAACACTCTGTCGAGATCTGTATGCCACTTTTACATTGGATTATCTCTTTTGTATCTAATTTCCTGGGTTCTTTATATAGCTTGGATATTAGTCCTTTATTTGATGTAGAGGTGGTAATAATATTTCCCATTTTGTAGCTGCCACTTTTTATCCAAGTGATGGTGAACTTCGCCTTGCGAAAGCTTTTTAGTTTCATGAGTTCCCAGTTTTAATTGTTGATCTTAGTGTCTTTGCTATTGTTGTTCTGTTCAGGAAGTCATCACATGTGTCAACAACTTCAAATCTATTCCCCACCTTTTCTCTATTATGCTCAGTGTATCTGGTTTTATGTTAAGGTTTTGATGCATCTGAAGTTGAGTTGTGTGCAGTGTAGTGAGTTTGGACCTATTTGTATTCTCCTACATGGAGTCATTCAATTTGACCAGCACCGTTTTCTGAAGATGCTGTCTTTTTTCCCAGTGTGTATTTCTGGCTTCCTTTGAAGGATGTTTTTACTTTGCTAATCCTACTGATTCATCAGCGTAGGAGATCTTTCCATCTTCTCATGTCTTCTCCAATTCTTTCTCAAAGACTTGAAGTTTTAATTGCATAAGCCTTTCACTTGCTTGGTTAGAGTTACCCCAGGATATTTATATTATGTGAAGCTATTGTCAAAGGTGTTCTTTCCCTGAGTTCTTTCTCAGTACGTTTTTCATTTGTATGTAACTGATCTTTGTGAGTTAATTTTGTGTCCAGCTAATTTGCTGAAAGTGTTTATCAGCTATAGGAATTACCTAGTGGCCTGGCGGTGGCGGTGCACGCCTTTAATCCCAGCACTCGGGAGGCAGAGGCAGGCAGATCTCTGTGAGTTCGAGACCAGCCAAGTCTACAGAGCTAGTGCCAGGACAGGCTCCAAAGCCACAGAGAAACCCTGTCTCGGAAAAAAAAAAAACCAAAAAAAAAGGAATTGCCTAGTGGAAATTTTTGGGACACACACACAATCATATATATCATCTGATAATAAGTTTACTTTGACTTCTTCCTTTTCAGTCTCCTTCAGTTGTATTATTACTTTAGCCTAGACTTCAAGTATTCTACTGAATAGATGTGGATATTTTAGACAACATTGTCTTGTTCTGAATTTTAGTGGGATTGCTTTGAGTTCGTCTCTATTTAAGTTGATGTGGGCTGTAGGCATGCTGTAAACTGTCTTTGTTATGTGTAGGTATGTCCCTTGTGTCTCTATACTCTCCAGTACATTTATCATGAAGAGGCATTGGTTATTGTCAAAGTCTTTTCTGCATCTAATAAGATGAGCACATGGGTTTTCTTCCTTTCAGTTTGTTTGTATTTATTAATGTTTCATATATTGAACCATCCTGGATCTCTGGTATGAAACCTTTGATCATGGTGGATGAAATTTTTGTTGTGTTCTTGGATTTGGTTTCCAAGTATTTTATAGAGTATTTTTGCCTTTATAAGGCAAGTTGATCTGTGATTCTCTTTCTTTTTGGTTTGGGTATCAGGGTAACTGTGGCCTCATAAAATGAAATGGACAACATCGTTTGTGTTTCTATTTTGTGGAATAATTTGAGCAGTATTGACATAAACTCCTCTTTGAAAGTCTGAGAGAATTCGGTGTTGAAACTCTCTGTCCCTGGGCTTGCTTTTTGTTTTTGTTTTTTTCTTTTTCTTTTCAGGGGGCGTGAGGTTGAATATAGGGAGAATTTCAACGACTGTTTCAATTTCTCTAGGGATTATAGGTCTGTTTAAATTCCTTATTTGATCTTGATTTCACTTTGGTAAGTAGTACCTATCAAGAAAGTATCCATTTCATTTAGATTTTCCAGTTTTGTGGAATACAAGTTTTTTTGTTTTGTTTTGTTTTTTTTTTTTACAGGTTGTAGTAACTCTTTTTTTTTCATTTTTTTATTATTTATTAAAGATTTCTGTCTCTTCCCCACCACCCCCCCCTCCTTCCCTCCCCCTCCCCCAATCAAATCCCCCTTCCTCGACAGCCCAAAGAGCAAGCAGGATTCCCTGCCCTGTGGGAAGTCCCAGGACCACCCACCTCTATTCAGGTCTAGTAAGGTGAGCATCCAAACTGCCTAGGCTCAATAAATCTTTTTTTTTTTTTTTTTTTTTTTTGGTTTTTCGAGACAGGGTTTCTCCGTAGCTTTTGGTTCCTGTCCTGGAACTAGCTCTTGTAGACCAGGCTGGCCTCGAACTCACAGAGATCCACCTGCCTCTGCCTCCCGAGTGCTGGGATTAAAGGCGTGTGCCACAACCGCCCGGCCACCAAGGGCAGTGGTGGAATACAAGTCCTTTAAATTCTCTGATTTCCTTGGTGTCTCTTATGTCTCACCTTTTGCTTCTGATTTTATTATTTGGACAATCTTTGTCCACCTTTTCATTTAGATAAGGGTTTGTCAAGCATATTGATTTACTCTAAGAACTAATTCTTTGTTTCTTTGTATTGCCTTTTTGCTTCTATTTTATTGATTTCAATCTGGAGTTTATTTCTAGCCTTCTGCTCCTTTTGGGTGTGACTTCTTTTTGTTTTAGAGCAGTGGTCCTCACCCTTCCTAATGGTGTGATATTTTTATAACATCAGTTAGCTCCAGCATTTCTCTGTTTAGTTTTTGTCTGGATGACCTGTCTATTGATGAGTGTGGAGTGTTGAATTCTCCCACTGTCAGTGTGTGAGGGTCAATATGTGATTTAAGCTGTAGTATTTTTCTTTTGCAAACATGGATGTTCTTGTGTTTGGGGTATAGATGGTTAGAATTTAAATGTGCTCTTGGTGGATTTTTCCTCTGATGAATATGTAGTATGCCTCCCTGTGTCTTCTGATTAGATTTTACTCTAATTTGTTAGATATTAAAATAGCCACAGCAGTCTGATCCTCAGGTCCATTTGCTTGGAATGTCTTTTTTTTAGCCCCTTAACCTGAGGTAATATCCTTGATGTTAAGGTGCTTTTCTTGGATGCAGCAGAAGGATGGATCAATTTTTGCATCCATTCTGCTAGTTTTTTTTTTCAGTTGGGAAATTGAGACCATTGATGTTGAGAGATATTAATGACCTTTGATTGTTGATTCCTGTTGTTTCCTTGTTGTTATTGTTGTTGTTGTTGTTATTAGTGGCAGTGTTTGTTTGTGGTTTTCTACTTTTAATTTTAGTGGTTTGGATTATTTTATTCCCCGTGCTTTCTTGTATGCAGGTAATATTTTCAGATTGGAGCTTTCTTTGAGTACTTTCTTTAGGGATAAATTTTTAGATAAATATTGTTTAAATTTTTCTATCTATGGTGATCATCAAAAGGTCTGCTGTTTATTGTAGTCTGGACTGCTATCTGGTTTCTTTTTTTCTTTCTTTCTTTTTTTAATCTGCAGCACTTCTACTTCTGGCTTTTAGTGTCTCCATTTAGAAGCCAGGTATAATTCTAATAGCTTTACCTTTATATGTTGCTTGGTCTTTTTGCTTTGAAACTTTTAAAAATCTTTGCCTGTTCTCTACATTAGTGTGTTAATGCGTCTTTCCTTTCTGGCCCAATCTATTTGGTGCTCTATATGATTCTTGTACCTTTATAGACATCTCCTTCAGATTAGGAAAATTTCTTTATGATTTTGCTGAAAGTATTTTCTGGTCCTTTGAGCTGGGGTTCTTTTCCTTCTTCTAGTCCTTTTATTTTTAGATATGGTCTTTTCACAGTATTTTAGATTTCTAGGATTTTTTTTTCTGTCATGAGTTTTTCAAACTTAACATTTCCTCTAACTGATATATCCATTTCTTTTATCATATCTTCAAGGCCTGAGAATCTTTCTTCCATCTTCCTGGTGAAACAGGCTGTGTAGTTCCTCTTCTAACTCATAAATTTTTCGTTTCCAGAATTCCCCCATTTGGGTTGTCTTCCTTGTTTCTATTTCTATTTTCAGGTCTTAAATACTGTTTGTGTTTTCCTGGATTTCTTTAAGGGTTTTAAAATTTCCTCTTTAAGGCCCTCTACCACCATCAGAAGGCAGTGTTAAGGTCTTTCCTTGGGCTGCAGCTATGTAGGATGCCCAGGGTCAACTGTGGCAGGGCTGATGGGCTAGCATGGGTTCACATTGTCCTGGCTGTTACTGATTGTGTTTTTATGTTGGCATCCAGGAATCTGGTTTTGGGGTGATTATAGGTCTAGGTGTCAATTTCCGGGTTTGTCTTTGTTGGGTGGGTGTTTGGTTTCTTGGTTTCTGGGGTTTAGGTGAGCATGATGGCTGTGTGTTGCCATAGGGAGCTTTCTATGGACCTGTTTCCCTGTCCTACCCAGCTGGTGTGTCCCAGGGAATGCCTGTTGGTGTTGGAGGCTGGGATAATGGGATGAGCTGCTGGAAGGAGGATTGGAGGAGAAGATCTTTGTGATTCACTGGGGATGGGGCCAGCGAGGCAAGGGAGATCACAGCAGGAATTCTGCTGCAGAGCTGGAGGTGAGATGGGGGTAGTGGGGGTGGATCTGGAGAATCAGAAGGAGAGGCATGGATTCTCTGTCAGTCTACCTGCTTCCCTGGTCAGAGTGGCCTTTGGTTAAGTAAGGGGTGCATCTTAGGGAAGTTCAGGGAAATCCAAAGAGATGGGGAGTGTGGGTAGGAAAGGCTGCAGCAAGGGTTCTGTTGCAGAGGTGGGGTGAGGACAGGGTTGTGGGTCTTGGGGAACAGAGGGAGAGGTGAAGATCTGCAGTCAGCCTACCTGGATCCAGGGCAGGAGTGGCATGTGAGTTAGCCGAGAGAGTGCGAATTGTTTTTCTTAGGGAACAACAATAAGAACAATTGACATCATCTATGAACTGCCATGAGCTTGTAAGGTCTTGAGGCTAGGGAGGGATTTATCTGTGAGCACTGGGGAGATGAGGCATGTCCTGACACACTTGTCTGTATTACATTTTCTGTGGCTTGTTAAACTCTAAGAGAGATCAAAATTACTTGCATTTATTTTTTCCAAGAACCCATTCATGATAGACAAACTCCTGAACTAGAGGAAGGTCAGATTTATAGCACCCATCAGTGTCTGTAGACCAGAGGGAGCTGTGCATGGTCACACAGGTTGATGGGTTCCAGCTCTGCTTTTGCCTTACTTGGCCATGCTGAGGTTATTGGCAGCCTGGAGCAGCTCAACTGCTGTGAGTGACTGAGATTGGTTCTTCACTGGAAGAACATAATCTCAAATTAGTGTGTTGTTCAGGTGCCAGTATTTGGTTAGTTTGTTACATACAGAAGCGTCCTCTGGCCAACTTTAATTCAGCTGAATGGACTCTATGGGATGTAAACATAGAAACTTTGTGTTCAGGTTTCTTATCTTTTGGAGAAAGAAAGGCTCTAGAAACAATTGGTTAGCTTTTAGTTGCCTCCCACCACCCTCATGCTAGGGGTGGAGCCCAGGGCTGTGTGTTACCAAGGTAAGCAAGTTCTCTTCCAAAGAGCACACATCTCCAGCCTCCCCCTTGTGCATTCTAGAGATGCTCTCCTGATGAGCACGTCTGTCCTCATCCCCTCACAGATGGATTTAAGGCAAGTGTTCTCCTGCTGAGCCATGTCTTCTGTAGGAAATGTCTAGTCCTGAGTGCCAAGTGACTTCAGTGTCCCTGGGCTCAGCCCTGCTCCTGAATTGTTCACATGGCTGTCCCAAGAGTAGAGAGGCAGAAATGTGAAAAATAGACTGAGCCAAATCAATGATAGAGAGGTATGGAGATTAAGACAGATTCCAATAAAGAGAGATGCACAGAGACACAAGGAATCTACAGTAGGAGGAGATGTGTGGTAGGAATCAGAGCATGGACATGAGAGAGAAGAAGAAGGGTGAAGATTCAGAGGTGATGATGTAGTCAGGAAAAGAGGAAAGGGAGAGAGAAGGGAAGGGGAGAAAGAAACAAGTAGAAAGAGACCAAGAAGCAGGAGGGAAGACACAGAAGGAAGACATGACAAGGTGTCCTTAGACAGAAAAACAGGAGGGACTGAGATACTGTCTAGGGAGTTTAGAAAGACACAAATGGATGGAATGGATCAAAAGACACATAGGAGTGATAGGTACAGACAGGTTCAGGTAGGTCGCCATTGGCAGAAAGAAAAAAGTAAAGGGAGAGAGACAAAATGGGTTAGAGCCAAAGAGACATAAATGGTGTCCCAAAAGACCAATGCCAAGTATGGGAACTTTGTGTTAATAGTGAGATAAGCCACTAAAAGCTGTTCTGGAAAAACTGGTTCACAAAACCAGTCCTAGGAAAATCATCTCAGAGTCCTCTCCGTGAATTTCTAAGCTCATACCACTTAAATTCTGGAAAGGTGGGGCTTAAGCTGGGAAGGTGCTTTCCCTACATACTCCTACACAGGCCTGATTTCCCAACAGTTGGAGGGCACAGAGGTTGCTGGGAATCCCTCCTCCACCTGGAGACCTGAGGCAGCCAGTTGCAGAGTAAGAATCACTGAGGTACAGGCAGGTGGTGGAGCCTCTGCCTGGAATTTCAGGCTCCCTTGCTCTGTGCTGCTTCATGCCCAAGGAGAAAAACCAACAAGGATTAATTATACCCCTGTGAATGCGGTGGGTGCCATGGAGCCCGCATTATGTGCTTCTGCCCATTCCCTGTTGTGTGAACAATTGTATTTAAATCTCGATATGTACTTTCTGCTGTGTGTGACCTTGGACCATAAAAAGAAACCTGCAGTTCCCTTTACGGAGCCTACAATCAAATTACTCTCAGTAGTCCTAACTAGTCAGAATTTGCTTACTCATTGTTGAAGTTCATCGATTTCAAGATGAAGAAGAAATGGGAGTGTGGGGGAGTGTGGATGAGAGACAGAGGGGACAGAGACAGGAGACAGACAGAGAGCTCTTGCAATGTATTCCATCATCTTCCTGCCGTGATCTCCCAAGTGCTGCACTTGCAGGCATGTGCCTCCATGCCTGGCTCATATAGAACCCTCGATATCATCCAGTGGTTGATCTAAGAATCTTTGTAAACAGCACCTTCACCTTCAGGGCAGCCAAGGAGATGAGGACCAATCTCCCCACATGAGAAAGAAAGGAACATTGCAGAAGTTAAATTATACATGTTTACACATACACATTTGTTCCTACTCTCTTTTGTTCTTACAATTCTGACATGAAGGACTCTGATAATAAACAAAACCTAGAAATCTGTCAGAAATTACCATCTGTCATCCACCAACTATTTGTCTTGCATTTTATGATTGAATTATTGCATATATGTTTGCATGCATATACATGGGCATTATGGAGGATGTGTATATGTTTATGACAGAGACAGACTATAGGAATTTGTTCTCTCCCTGCAACATGTTTGTCCAGGGGGTGAAAGCATGTCCTCAGCAGTGATGGCAAATACCTTCCATGCTAAGAAGTCTCACTAGCCCTTACACCAATTGTTTAAGGCTTTGTGAAACTCTTACTGGTCTCAATTGAATTGTATGTTGAGGGTCAAACTCATTCTTCTCTATTGCAATAGGAGAGTTGTCTGGTTTTAGGGAAGGGACAGTCTGAAGGTCGCATACTGCCCTGGGGCTCACATGGCTCATTCTCTGTGCCCACAGGAAAGCGCAATTGTCTTGGCGAAGGCATTGCCCGTGACGAATTGTTCCTTTTCTTCACCACCATCCTCCAGAACTTCTCTGTGTCCAGTCCTGTGGCTCCTAAGGACATTGATCTCAGGCCCAAGGAGAGTGGCATTACCAAAGTGGCTCCAACATACCAGATCTGCTTCTTGGCCCGCTGACTGGGCTGAGGTGGTATGGTGTCTCCACTCCTGTTGAGAGTGGCCCCGTCTTTCTTCCTGCTGCCATCCAGGCTGTAGGTCACTGCTCATATCCTTCAACCTTACTGCAGCTTCTGCAAAGCTCTGAGGTGTGTTCTTTGGCCCTAAGAATGACAATGGAGAAATCAATCACTGTCTTTCTTGATGTGTGAACTGAGAGACTTCTGGAGGCCACATCTCATGCTGAGTCTGTTCCTTACTGCACCCAGCAACCGCAGTTTCCACATAGAGACTTCTGGTGCTCTTTTGAAACAATCTGTTGAATGCCGGAGGTCATGTCAGAGGAGGAGCAAGTGGAAATTGAAGTTCAAAGTGTCAAATCACCAGGAGGACATCTCTATGATGGGCTATTCTTGTTATATGCAAGACTATGAGAACACAGACTCTGCAATATCTTTTGATTCCACTTTGCTTTTACGTGTTTGCTGCTAAAATCTTTCCCTGGTATCTGGCTTTCCCTGGTGTGAGTAGATGTGGGGAGAACCCGCTGCCTGTAACATAGTGTGTTTCTCTCATGAAAACAACCTGATCTGCTGGGCAATTTTATCTGTGGATTATCAAGAAGATGATTCTTCCCTAACTGTCTAATTTTAATGACATTAGCTTATACAGAATTTTGGTAAATAAAAATGAGCACAAGGAAGTAATACACAGTCAGTGCCTATGAGCTCCCCCTAAGGGGCTCTTGCACTTCAAGTTAAGAAAAGCAATGAGCCAGCTGTCTAAATTCCTTGAATCTTAATACTGAGAAATCTATCACAGGCTTTGGTGTGCATTATTAGTCGAAACAAAGCTTCAAAATAACTTTAGATTAGACAAGATATCTTGCTAATGGTCTTTTTTTTTTTAAGATAAACTATCCCAGAAAAGCAATCTAAAATTCACAAGACACATAGCTGAGCTGCCATTCATTTAGGCAAGAGTCAAAAGTACAAAACAGCCAAACTATTGGCGACTGTCAGGTGATTACATCATTGCAACCTCTCCTGACATCAAATTGCTGATGCACCCTGAAGACTCGAGTTCAGCTGACTGTTTTTTATGGATGTAAGTGTTGGGTCCTGGTATTGCATATAACAGAGAGTAGAACATCAAAGCTTAGAAACAGAAGTAACTTTTGTTCAGGGGCTCCACTGAGGAAGGAATTTCTGACTAGTCAGGACTACTGAAAGTAATGTGACTTTCTAGAACCCTAAAGGGAACTGCAGGTTTCTTTTATTTTTTGTTCAAGATCACACACAGAGTAGATAATACATTTTGAGATTTAAAGCATAATGATGCCACAGGTTCCTGTGAGTGCAGACTGAGGTGAAGCCAAGAAATTTATGCTTTCTCTACATTGTTGTCTTGACCCTTGAACTTGCAGATTTATGACACACTGTACAGATCTAAAGAGAATCTGGAATTTATGACTTCTGATAAGAAGGTATTAGTTTAATAAGTTTAAATAGTTGTGGGTGAGTTTGAATTGCTCTTCCCCTGCCAGGGAGAAATGAAATGTAACCCTTGGTGACTCCTGCATTGTCTGAAAGATTTTGTTAGGGTGTGTAAGCAGAGGAGAGAGAGAGAGAGAGAGAGAGAGAGAGAGAGAGAGAGAGAGAGAGAGAGAGAGAGAGAGAGAGAGAATTAGAGAAAACAACGTGAGAAGAGAATGAAAAATCAAACTATCAGAAGAGTATGTGTTTTTTCCCTAACCCTCAGACAGAAAAGTCTTAGCTTCATGGATTCTGTAGATTTCCCTTCAAATCCTGTGCTGTCTGAAGGCTAGCCCACCAGGCTGGAACAAATGCACTCTATATGTGGTCTTAATTTATGTCTGTGGACTTGCCTAAGTGTGCAGTTCATGTAGACAGAATCACATAGCTGTGATCTTTCGTGTCTGGCATCTTTTATTTCACACATTATTATCTAGGTTCCTGTGATTTGCAGACACGGTCACATCATCCAAGGGCTTTAGATTAGACCAGATGCATTGCTGTAGGCTTTAGTCTTGTCTCATAATCTTTCTCAGCAATAGCACAATACCTTCTTTCATGTGTTCTGCCAGCAGAAGAAGTGGTCCAAATTCAGGGTGGGTCTTCCTGCTTCTAATAAACTAATAAAAAAAAATCCCTCACTGGATGCCAGCAGCCTGGGTTTTATTTGATGCCTGAAACAGTCAAGTTAACACTCAAGTGCAGCCACCACAGTGCCCAGTCCCCTGATTCCTGGCTATTCTTACATGTGACCTCTTGATTGTCTGGTAACTAAGGTTCTACTCAGAAGGGCTTCTTGCTGCAAACTCCCATCACATCCATGACAGGTTTGTAAAGGGACAACCTGTTGCCTTGTTTCTTGCTCCATCAAGAGAACCTCAAAGAGCATGTGGCTGATGCCAGGTGTTTAATATAGTAGAACAGTAGCCAGCAAGTAAATAAACAACTCGATAAAGCAACACAGTGAGTAACTCCTTAAACTTGCCCCGTGTACAGCTGGACTTTGTCTGCCTAATCTCTGTCAGTCTCTTCTGATGACCACAGGAAATCCTTGTCCCCATAGTGTCCAGGATGAGCCCAGTTCTGTGACTCATCTGCACTTGCTGTCTTCCACCTTCTGATATATGTGTCTAGGAGTGACCCTTTGTGTGTTGTCCCCTGAGAACGAGCCTTTATACAACACACTGCCGAGACAAACAGGTGCTCATGTGAAGGTCATTTATTTAACATCATCACCTAGGAAGATGTCTCTGTGCAGCCATTGGCCAATCAGCAGGGAGCTCTCAAATCACCTGGATGGAACTAAATTTCATTTGTCTCACCAAGCTCCCTGTATCCTAGGGAGATTTACCAGAATTTTTTCAAGGGAGATTCCTGGTACACTCTCCTCCACCTACAGCAGAAATAGGACACCAAACAAAGCAGCCAACCCTTCGAGAACAAAAGGGGAATGTGCATCAAGCCAAGGGAGGACCATGGTGTTCTGTCTTCTCCCGAATCTTGCCAGGATGGACCTAGGGTCTCTCCAGCTCAAGGGCTGTCTCTGTCCTGGACAATGGTTTCTGCCTTTGCTGGACAACCTTTTTAAACAGACCTGATGACCTTTCTCAAATCCTTCCAAGGGGTGAGATGTGGAGGTCAGGGTGAGGAGGCAGGAGGTGGGAGGAAGGAAGTGGTGCTCATAGGCAGCAAAGAGTTGCAAGCCCATGGTTCAACAGGCATCTCTAGATCAGTTTGGGAATTCTCTTGTTCCAGCCATGCTGTGGAACTAGAGAAGCTTCTAGAATTCTTTTGACAAGGAACAGAGGGAAGGTTGGTAGGGACATAGTTTCTGGTAGATGTACTGTGTTCTCCATCATGGAGAGCAGCATTTCATGTGTGAAGTCTGTGAAACTCATCATTTCCAAAGTTGGAAGGTTCTCAGAAAATCTGGGACAAGAGCACTCAGGAAAGCTTATATGAGAGATGGTCACGTGAAACCACAGAACTCAGGATAGGGTTCTATCCTGATGAGAGCCAGAAAACCTAACACGGGGCAGTGTGATCCAGTGAGAGGAAGGACCCATCACTAGGGCCAGCTTTGATGTCTGGGCCTTGACTCTGCAGCTGAGGGGAAATATGGAGATACTGTCACAGTCTACATGGGCCTCAGCCTATTCTAGTCCTGGGTGGATATGAAGTGATATGGGACCTCCTAGAGGATCAGGATGGGGCTTTCTGTGTATTGGGGACATGGCCATTATTGATCCATCTTCCAGGAGGTGGTGAGTGGGGGATGGTCCTTTGGGTAGGGGAGGGAAGTTCCCACCCAACACCACTCTTAGGTATATTTTTTTATTAGTTTATATTTTGGCCAAGAAAGGCTTAAAACTTCTTCAAGGTGTTTTGTCTAATCTCCATGAAGAACTTGGTACCACGTGGAACATGAAGGATGGAATCAGGGTGGAGGCTTGGGGTCTGGTGGTGGAGGTTTGGAAAACCTGGGCAGAGGTCAAGGGGTGTGTGAAGGAGGCCAACACAATAAAGTCACAGAGATGGAGAGTGTGGTGGCTAAAAATCCTGATAGAATGGTGTAGATACTGGTTCTGGGCGTTGAGGCAGGGCAGGGGATGAAAAACTAAAAATCCAAGGACACATTTTGAGATAGAAATTTCACAAAAAATATACAACTAAAATATGTGATACTAGACAGAGTCAACAGAAACACAAATGTCTTGGTGGCAAGGACAGATGGATATGAAAGTAACAGGATGTAGTGGTTTGAATGAGAATAACCGCCATGGCTCAGATCTTTGAATACTTGGTCCCCAGTTGGTGGAAATGTTTGGGACAGATTAGGAGGTGTGGCCTTGTTGGAGGAGATGTGTCACTAGGGATGATTTGAGGTTTCCAAAGCCCATGCCTTTCCCAGATAGCACTGACTACTTCCTACATGGATGAGATGTAAGCTCTCAGCTACTGCTTTAGCACGATGACTGTCCACCTGCTTCCATGTTCCTGACCATGATGGTCATGGCCTCACCTCCGAAACTGTAAGCCCCTTTTTTCTTTTTCTTTTTTCTTCTCGGCTGTGCTGGTCATGGTGATTTACCAGTGCAATGGAAGAGTAACTAAGACAAAGGGCATGAAGGGAGGACAGACTCTCAAAGAGAGATCAGAGATGAGACCAGAGAAAGCAGATGCACAAGGACCATGGCAGACATATGAAGACTAATTGACACAGCAAGGTTTCAGAAATACAGGCTAACTAGGGATGGAACCAGCCATGTGAAAGTCAGTCAGAGGAGCAATGTAGGTGACATATAGACATCTGTGATGTGTTTCTTGTTTCCAAGGGCCTTTGTCTGAGTCCATACTGCTCTTTGGTATGGCAGCCAGGCTCTCAAGACATAGGCCATAACTGAAGTAGTCATATACCCTTCCAGAAAGGCTGTTGCTACCCTAACAAAGGGTCAGAATATTGTTTTGTTCCTTTCTTTGCAAAAATGTGCACCCAGCTGCATGGAGCCCTGTGTCTGAGCCTGGGAATCACATGAAGAGATTGTACTGGGACAATTTTGTCATCCTATGATTTGGAAGGTTGAGGCAGAAGCCCAGGAGTTGAAGGTTATCCTCTGTGCCTTACATGGAGGCCAGCCTGGAACCCAAGAAACTCTGTAGGAAAGAATATACAAAATCCATCTTTTTCTTAACAAAATGCATTGTCTACTTGTTTACAGAAGTCTCAGATAGCATTTCTGGTTCTGGTTTGCCACTCACTACTCCTGGCTCTTAACTTTGAGAAAATATTTTATGTACTTGAGAATTTGGTGCATTTATGTTTGTGCAGTTTGCACCTGTACCATGTATATACCCCTGCCCATTGAAGGTCAGAAGAGAGTATTGGATCCCTTGAAACGAGTTACAGTGTTGGGAGGGGAACAGCAAACAGCTTTGGAATTCATGGGATGAGACCTGGCAGTCAGCATAAACAGGCTGTGTGAGTCTTGGAGAAGCAGAGCCCTCCAAGGGCTCCTGAGGACCTCATGCTGTTATTGAGCATAACTCTGCTTATTGCCCTCAAGATCACCATGTCCCTCATAATCTATGTGTTGCATGGAAACTCTCAGCACTTTCTAGCCCCTCACTGGGCAGTGTTACTGGTTCGTACAATAATAATTATTGACTTTTTCCAAGCATTGCTGCTGGAGCAGATGAATGATTCAACCAGCACCCTTGGAAAGATTTTAAACATATACATTGTTGGTAAAGTTAGGTTAAGATTGT
Organism: Microtus agrestis; assembly: GCA_902806775.1. Classification (NCBI taxonomy): domain Eukaryota; kingdom Metazoa; phylum Chordata; class Mammalia; order Rodentia; family Cricetidae; genus Microtus; species Microtus agrestis. The sequence goes on from CADCXT010002393.1 coordinate 1,405,171, forward strand.
TTGGCTTAAGGCTTCACTCCAGCCTCTGTGATCCCTATACCCAAAAAGTCTCGAATGTTTGGGTGAAAAGCCCCATTCAAGTCTTATCCCCTAGGAGTTGCCTCAGACCAGACTCCACCTCCGAGAACGCCCACCAGTGACCCCTCATCAAAGATGCTCAAGACTGTTAGGAATATTCCTAAAAAAATGAGCCTCTCCACTGTAGCAAATAATCTCAATCAGACCAAATCAGACGGAATTAAAATATTTAATTCAGTTTAATTAGACATCTGTACTCTTGGGTGGCCTGAGGGGAGAATGGAAAGCCAACAAACCACCAAAGAGGAAGAGGGAAGACCATGCATATTTTTTCTGGGGAGCAGTTTAAATAACCTGTTGGAGTGGTCATGACCTTTCCTGGGGAGGGGTCAAGGTTTGGTGGGCTCAGGGGAAGGTGCTTCCAGAGATGGGTGCCAGTGGCTGGGATTACATTCCAAACCCTCGAAATAAGAGATGACAGGAAGCTGAGGTGATATTTATGACCATAATTTTAGGGTCTCTTTGGATAAAGAGGCATTGACTTAAGTCTGAATACTTCCTGTGAGTGAGTGGGTTATGTGGGGGAATTGGGAGACCTGTTTGTTGGTTGGTTCATGCTCAGTGATAGGAGTGGCTGGAGAGGCATCCTGTTCACTGTCATCCCGGAGATGCCAGACATCTGTTCCTTGAGGGAGATGAGAAGGCAGGTGACTAGGAGTAAAAATATTATTATTACCCGTCTTGTTTGTATCACCAAAGAAGAGTGTGCCAGGATGAGGAGCAGATAGGCCCTTCATTGTGGCATCTTGAAAATCCAGAGAGTGGAAGGTCCTAACTGCTGGACAGACCAAGTGTCCTGAGTAGGTGCCCACTTGAGCCTGGAGAGATGATACCAGCATGGATTTCACAAAAGCTTGGCAGCCGAGGGGGTGTGAGGTGCTGTCCATCGAGGTTCAAGGGAACTAGGAGCTAGCTGTTTGAGGAGTACTCCATCCCTTAGGGAGAACCGGGCACGTTTAAGAACATTAGGGACCAGTGCTGTGGGGGCAAGGAGACAACTGTCAGCATATGATTGGAGAAGGGACCTCAAAAGGGAGAGGTAGGGGACATAGCCTGCCTGTGGAGGAGTTTTGATTGGGAGGTGATGGTTAAGGAGAAAGGGACTGCCATAAAGCATCTCAGAAGGGCTTCAGCCCCTAGGGAAACATGGGGTAGCCATGAGGCAAGTGAGGGCAATGGGGAGAAGGGAGGGCCAAGATAACCTCAGTTCAAAAAAAAAAAAGATAACCTGAGTTCAGTGGAGAGCTTGATTAGCTATTGTTTGATGAGTCATTGGCCCTCCCCACCTTTCCCAAGGATTATGGATGGTAGAGGATGTGGGATTTCCAGGATATGTTGAAAGCTTCTGACACAAGCTCTATGAACTTGGAAGTGAAGCCTGGCCCATTGTTCATCTGGATGTTCCATGGCATGCCAAACTGAGGAATGATGTGGTCCAGGAGTACCTGAGATACCACATCTGCCATTTTTCTGGAGGCCAGAAATACTTCTATTCTTTCTGTAAAAGTATCTAAAAGTGTTAGGAGATAATGGAGTTTTTTATGAGTAGGCATATGGGTAAAATCAACCTGCCAATATTCATTCACCCAGTTGGTGTTCACAAAGCTGGTGTAGAGACTGATGTATGTGGAGAGCCCCCTGTGGGTTCGCCTGGGCACATGCCTATCAGGAATAGCGAACCTGTGAAATATGATCTTTGAGATGGATGGCTCCAAGAAGAGGGGCTCCCAGAAGTGGAACAGTGCTTTGGGGCCTATGTGTAAGTTCTGGTGGATGTCTGAAATGATTGACAATGCCTGGTCTTGAGGAAAGATGAGATGTGTAGTTACATAGATCCATCCATCCTTTGTTTTTGTCTTCTCCCTTTTTATGAGCTCACCCCTCTCTTTTGATTGGTAACAGGGCTGACAGGAGGGAGTTAAGAACAACATGTGTTCTGTGGAATCAAAAGAGCTGGAGGCCAACCCCGGAGCCATGGAGTCAGCCTTGGCATTGCCTAAGGCCACTGGGTCCTTGGAGGATTGATGTCCCTGACAGTGAATAATGGCTACTTCTGCAGGGAGCTGGAGGGCCTTCAAGAGGTTAGGTATAAGGGGTCCGTTAACTATGGGAGTGCCCTTGGTTGTAAGGAACCTCCTTTTCTTCCAGAGTGTAGAATGAGTATGGCCTATTAAGAAGACATATTTAGAGTCAGTATAGATTTTAGTCCATTGGCCCTTGGCTATTTGGAGTGCACTAGTCAAGGCAATTATTTTGGCCTTTTGTGAGGAGGATCCCATTGGCAGGTAGGTGGCTTCAACTGTATGACTGGAAGTGACCACTGCATAAGCTGCCTGGCAGTTTCCTGATTTGTCTATGAGGAAACTTCCATCAACAAACTGGGTGAGTTGGGAATCTGTAAGTGGCTGGTATAGACAACTTGGCCATGGTGAGGTTAAAGCCTCTACAGGCTCTGGGCAAGAGTGAGAGAAGGTACCATCGGGGAAACGAAACAGGAAGGAGAATTTCGGGATTGAGGGCAGGGCTGGAGGCCAAAGTAATTTGGAGGTTTTCTAGAAACAGTAAGTGAAAAACCTAGACTTGTGAAGGCCCAAACAGAGAGAGAGAAAGGGGTGTCTCAGATGGTCTGAGAAGCGGTGGATGGAATATACCATGATTGGCCTGGTCATGGTGATCTTGAGAACTTTCCGAGTGAGTTCAGCTGCTGCTGTCAGGATTCTCAGGCACGGTTGCCATTAATAGAAGGTGAGGTTCAACTGTTTGGATAAAAAGGCAGCAGCCCAATTCGAATGCCCAACCTGTTATGTTAGAACTCTCATGGCCTCTCTTCTCATCTGAATAGAGATGATAACCTTCATGGCTTCTAGAAGACCAAGAGCAGGGACTGTTAGAAGGGCATCTCACAGTAGAGAAAAGTGGTGGTGGATGATGGACGGTTGGGTGAGAGGTCCCATGGGGGTCTCTCTGGCTGCCTGATACAGAGGCTTGGCTGTAATGGCAAAGTCGGGGATCCAATGGTAGAATAGCCCTAGCAGGCCCACATTGAGAGGATTTGAGTCCCTGTGGTTTGGGGCTGTAAATCCCGCAGAGCCTGGACTCTGTCAGAGGTGAGGGTCTTAGGCCCCAGGCTAAGTTGAACACTCAAATATACCACTGTAGGAGAGCATAGCTGAGCCTTAGTTGGCCAGACTTGATATCCCAGGGATTCGAGGGAGTTCAGAAGTACAGAGGTGGCCTGTTGGGACAAAGACAATGTAGGAATGCAGAGAAGATCATCAACATACTGGAGGACTGTGCTAGAACCTGGGTCAAAGTTTGAGAAATCTTAAGCCAGAGCTGGTTCAGAGAAATGGGGGCTGTGCTGAAAACCCTGAGGGACAGTCCATGTAAGCTGTCTGGAGGATAGAAGTCATGCCAGGTTAGATTGTAGGCATGGGTCAGATAGTGAAACTCCTTAATATGAGCAGAAGGATTAGCAGAGAAAGAATCCAACAGCTTCTCTATTTCAGAGAGATCTGGTAGGGAGAAGGGAAAGTAGACTTTAATAATACCATTTGGCTACTGCTTCCTCCAAGAGAAGGCAGAGAAGTACAGGGTTATGCTGAGATCTGGTGTGAGAGGAGATGCGGGATGATTAGGAGGGGTTAGTCCAGTGTACAGAGGGGATCCAAGAAATAGTTGAGGTGTGGGGGGTAGATAGAGGCAGCAGGAGTGAGGGGAGGTGGGTAAGGTGGGTAGGGAGAGAGTTAACCTTGAACTTCTGGTTTGGCTGGGGAGGGAGTAGGTAGAGATGGGTAAGGGGAGGAATGTGGAGAATGTTGTTCCATAGGAGGGAGTTAGATAGTAAGGGGTCAAGGGAGTGGGGGAGGGGCCAGTGTATCAGGTTGCATAGTCATGGCAGAGCTTTTAGAGTTCCAATTCCCAGATGGTAGGGAATCTGAAGGCACTGTGACTCTGGCTACCAGAATCAGTTCTGCCAGACACTGGCGACTGAGAGAGGGGTGAGGGCGCAGTGCCCAGATTCATGAACATATGAGAGTTCTGTTCATTTATCCCCACAGTGGCAATAATTTTCTAGGTCCTGGAGGATGGAAAACTCAAGAGTTCCCTCTGGTGTCCATTGCATCCCATTGTCAAGGTTGTATTGAGGCCAAATCTAGGGCATAAAGAAATTACCCTTTCGGGACAGATGTATCTGACAGTGGCAATTTATAAAAATTTTGTAGGAGGCAGCCCAGGGGTGATAACGGATCCGGCTTGAATTGCAAGAACCGAGTTTAAAAGTCTATGTCCAATTGTGGGGCTCAAGTCTGTCACAGTGCGTCTAGTGGTACAATCTTCAGCTAAAATGGAGCTGTGAAAATTGAATGGTATGCGTCCCTCACCATGCAATCTTCACTTCACCTAAGCCTGGCTTAGCCGCTTGGGTAAGACTTTGGCCACGATTGCGACATTAATGGAAAACCCGAAAATCATTGACAAAATTAGATGTGCATGTATCCCGAAGCCCCATTGGCATAGAGCAAAACCAAGGGGAACTTAAGGAGACAAAGCCTATCTAGCTTGGAAGCCGATTTTAGCTTGGCAGAGAGCACTCCCTATAAGAGCATTTTCCTACATGTGGCCTTGAGACCCTGGGGAAAACACCTCCCCCACCCCCTGCGGGACCTCAAAAATATTAGGAATATTCCTAAAAACGAGCTTCTCTGCCAACACATATAACCCCAATCAGACCGAATCAGACCACGTTAAAAGATATCCAGGTTTAATTGGACACCTGTGCTCTCGGGTGGCCCTAGGGGGAACAGAAAACCAATAGGACCACTGAAGAGGAAAAGGGAAGAACCCTCCCATGGGGTATTTAAACTGCTCCCCCCTCCCCACCCTGAGAACAAACGTGGCTTTCCAGTCTTTCTTCCCCATCTCCTCTCTGTGGGTCTGGGGGACACCAGAAATGCTGGCATCCATTAAAACTGGGCTTTTTCTAATTCGGTTTGATTTGGTCTGATTCAGATTATTGCTTGAGTGGAGAGATTTATTGGGATGTAAATACGTTTCAAAGATGGTTATGTTAATGGCTTTGATGCAGAAAATCTTGGGGGAACAATTTAACGTTTCGAAAAGCACATAGTTGAGTGAGATACTCTTTGAGGTTAGGGAACAAAACAATGGCAGCCCAGCTATTGCCGGCTGATGTGCCTTGATCACAGGTGATGATTTATTCCTTGTACCCATTTTAGCTCTCATCTTTCTGATATGATTTAATAAAAATACTGCTGATGAGTGGGTACACACCCTGAGAATTTGAAAACAAAATTGTGGTTTTTCATAATCAGGAATGTTGATTGTGATTCTTTTGAGATTTTTTTTTAAAAAATTACCATTTGAGATAAATTATAAAATGATTGGTCCTTTCTTAGTAACCCTAAAATGCAGACTGCCAGTAAAGAACTGGCTGAGAAAAATACCTTGCTCACTTATGCTCTGTTAATGCATAACTAGTTGCTTAGATATGAATGTATGCAGATCTTTGGAAATCATTTGCCTTTCTTTTTTTCAATACAGGGATTCTCTGTGTAGCCGTGGTTGCCCTGTAACTCACTCTGTAGACCAGGTTGTCTTGAACGATCAGGCTTATGTGCTGTTTAACCCAAATCTATAGTTTTTGCTAGGTTCAAAGATATGAGTCTACTCCTGCTGTTTTACAGATACCTGTTCTATGCTTTTCCTATAATATGGATTTCAGCACAAATTTGATAATGCAAATATATCTAAAACTTTTATGTTTCTTTATAAAATGATTTATATAAACCAGAAAATTGGAAGAATTATAAAACTTGGATTTACTTCTCACAAGCTAAAAGGATTATAGTATTTTTTCTCTCTCCTGGTCTTGAGTCTCTGCCCCTCCCTCAGCTATTGAGGCTATAAGTTTACAGTTTTCAAATGAGCTCCTAAATCTTAACTCCTGTTCCTCTTTGTATCTGTCTTAACAGGTTCCAGTTACTTGGCTGACAAGCGTATCCAAGCTTCAGTTGCTGATGACAACCTGTTCCAAATGACTATGAGTCCAAACTTGCTGAAATCTGGTGTGGAGCAACCTAGCCAGTGTGATTGATGTCTCTTGAGCTTGTCGATGAACCAGATGCTTCTAAGTTCCCCCATTGCCTTTGACTGACATTCTTGCCTTCCAGGACCCTGAGAAAAGTGTCCTAAGGTCAGCAGGAAGTAATAACAGAAATGAGTATGTTCATTCCTGTTTCCTCCCTGGAATGTTAGATAAAAAGGGAATTTGTCAAACGTTGAATGGATAATCTCCAGTGTATTAGATCTTATTAATCTCTTGGTTTAAAATTCAGAAAATCTCTACCAATGGACCTGTTGCCTTGTACCCATCCGTTCTTAATGCCTCTTTTTCAGCCCTCTCAGGTCATATAAAAGTTGCACCTCTTGAACAATGTATTTGTATTTGCTATGGGAAAGGTGTGGACTACAGATTAGACCTGTGTAGAAGGAGCAGCAGCTGCATTCCTGCCACCTGGCTCCCGGCTGCCTGGTTAGCTTATGCCGCGAAATAATAACATGGAAACTGTATTCTTTTTCTTTTTCTTTATTTTTATGTATACACGGTTCTTCCTGCATGTAAGGAAACTGTATTCTTTTAAACACTGCCTGGCCCATTAGTTTCAGCATCTTCTTGGCTAACTCTCCTATCTTGACTAACCCATTTTTAATAATCTGTGTAGCACCACAAAGTGGTGTCTTACCGGGAAAGATTCAGCATGTCTGAACTGGCAGCTTGCTCCATCGCGTCTGACTTGGAGAGGAGAAACATGGCATCTGGCTCACTTCCTTTCTTCCCAGCATTCTGTTCTCTTTACTCCACCCACCTAAGGGATGGCCTATCAAATGGGCCAAGGCAGTTTTTTTGTTAACCAATGAAATCAAAAAATTGACGTATGACCTTCCCACATCAGTACTGTATGACTTTAATGGAATTAAACTAATTTATTATGATGATGAGTTTAAATTTGTAAAATACTGTGTATTATAAAAGACATATCCTGTGAAATATGCCACTTTACTGTTTAAGAATTCTATTAGAAGGACTTACTTCATTAACATTACTGATTGCACTCCTGATGCAATCAGAAGCACCTTGTAATTTTCTTTTTTTTCTGGAGGGGGCAAGACATTTGTATGACGTGTATTTGCATCACTCAGAAAATGCACTGTATGGCTACACAAAAGCAGATTTCTGAACAAATCACTCCATGGCTCATTAAAGAACAAAGCTTCCAGAAATGGAAAAAAAGGAGGAAGGAAAAATTTTTTAACAGCCATCACAGAGAGATTGGTCATTGATGCCTTGAATAAATGATAATTGCTGTCTGGGTACCATTAAGCTATTGATGCTAAAACCCCAATATCAGCCTCTGGGACAAACTCATCTCAGGGATTTGAGATGATGTATTATTTAGGGTCACAGAATTTTGAAAGGGCACATTTGAGTCTTAATGATCAACTAAAAACAAAATAAAAAGTTTGAGTTAGGGTTATATTCACAGTCACCATATTTGTGTTTTTTTATATAATATTTAAATTTGGTTGTCTGTGAACAATCTGCCATGAATAGATTTTTGCATGAAAGCACCACCACATAATTTTCTCAGGCCTATCAAAAGATCCATCAACTGGTTAATGAAAAGGTTCTGACACTGTTGTGGTATTGGGAGAGGGCATGTTTGTGGTTTTTACAGGATGAAAATAAATCTCAATTGGTACGGTGTGTGGAGCAGAGATATACCGATCCTGATGTTGCTGCTGAGAATCCAGAAAAGCCAGAGTGAGACCCATTGGGCCTATGTTCCTTATCCACCAATTTTACATCCTGCTGTTTGGGAAGGAAAAGAAATTGTGGTCACAGTCAATGATACACATCTGTTAGACTGACCTGCCACACAAGAGTTCCTGATTACTTGAAAATTTTGTCATGTTGGGTATGGTAAAGGAATTCCTGTATGTTTTGCAAAGAATATTGCTTTGGAGGGATGTCTTGGAGTGTTTCCAAAATTAATGACAGAAAATGATAAATAATACACTTATTATACAAAGTTACTGCTTCCTCAAGGTAATTGGGAAAATGATACTTTACCCCTTCAGTGATTTTGCCATGCACAGAGGAACTGAGAGAGTCAAACAAACCTTTGTTTTGGAGAGGAGGTACTTGTATTATCCAATTAAAGTGCAATATCATAGGGACTTCACAGGACATCTTGACTGGTCTGGAAATCAAGAAGATTATAGCGACTATTATCCTTTGTCTACAGCAGAATCCTGGGACCAAGGACTGTCAGCTGGAATTTGGTATTCCAGAAAAGAATTTTCATAGACTTATGCTTGGAAAATGGCTGCTGTCATGGGAAAAGTAACTGGACAATTCTGTTCTTCAAAACCTGGTTGCCCCCTGAAAGGAACTGTTTTGGTTTATGTAATGTTCTTTTGATTGGGGAGATAAAGCTCTCTTTGTATGGTTTTCTTGGTTAATTTGTCATGTCCTGATTATATTTTAACTAATTTTATTTCTCAAGTGGTTGATCATACCTGGCTATGTATTGGTCTTAAAACAACCTTCTTTTGTGAGATTGCCTGTGCATGCAAAACAGCCATGGTTTGATAGCAAAGAGTTGCAAGTAACTGAAGAAATCAAGAAAGCTTTAGGTAGACAGATACGTGTCGCTGGATTAGTTACAGCAGGAACTTCAGCTCTTGTTGTTATGCTTGCTACTACTGTGCTTGCTTCAGTGGCTTTGTCTCACTTTATTAAAAATGTGGTGTTTGTTAATCAATTATCTAAAAATGTTTCTGTGACATTGGAGACACAAGCAGATACTGATGTAAAAATGGAACATACATTGAATGCCTTGCATGATGTGGTACAATGTTTGGGAGATAAGCTCTAGAGCTTAAAAACCAGAGCACAGCTGAAGTGTCATGCTAATTATGAATGAATATGTGTTACAGCTTCTGTGTATGGCTTTTGGGGGTACAATTTCTTTACCTGTCGGTTTCGAGGTGATTATGAACTCACTGTAAAAATTGGGCATGGAATTTCATGGATCAAAACTCCACACACTTCCCTAAAACTTGTTACCAGAGACTTGCAGTCAGAGATGGGTGAGTTTTCTTTGCCTCCTTTCAACCTAAGACAGAACATGAATCATTGGGATTCATGCTCCCATGATGGGTAAGATTGGAGAAAAGAACCACCAAGGCAGATGCAGTCTTCCGAGGGGACTCTTAGAGGTCTTTAGAAAATAAATGAAAAAGGAGGAATGTGTGGGAGTTCACGTGTGACTCAGTCTCCATCTGGGGTCACTTCTAACTTAAAGAATCATTTGAGTTCAAGCTTGCCTTCTCAGGTTTTTCCAGGAACCTTGAGGCCTGTGGTAACACCTGTGGTAGCCCATAGAAAGAGCACTTTTGTCCAGATGGAAGAGCACATTTCTCTGCTAAGATTTTGGCTGGTGTATGCCAGCTGGAGGCACGCCTCATTAAAAATTAGGAGCTTCTTAGCTGGATGAGATCATGTACCTGCTTGAGCCTCCTCCCAAGGACACTGTAGGGAGGTCATTAGCTGACAGAATTGCCCTTTGTTCTGCCTTTTCCTCTCATTAGTACATGTGCTCAGTGAGAAATAGACTCGGGGCTGTTTAGTACTTCCCTTCAGTCCTCCCTGTCTATCCTGTTTCTGTCTTCATTTCTCTTCACCTAACATTTCCTCACCTTCAGTGGCCCCTCCCAGGGTGCCCTCAGCTGATTTCTATCAGAGTGGGCTCTCACAGTTGTTGGCCACTCCCTCATCTCAGTGAATTATTTCTCATTCCCATCAGCAACATTAACTCTGCAGGTTAAGAAGTCTATTACTTTTCTTTTTGGAGATAGGGTCTCATTAGCCCAGGCTGTCCAGTACTCACTATGTAGCCACCATGCCTGGGCTATGCCTTGCTGATGATAAAGCCCAGGACATCATGTGTGCTAAGCAGGTACTCTCTCAACTGAGCCATGTCCTTAGCTCAAGATATCAGTGTATTGTCACTATCCCTGTCTCGTTGTTGTTTATCCACCCACTGAACCCATAGAACGCTCTCTCCTCACCTCTCACTGTCCTTCTTGTGTCTGTCTGTCTGCCTCACATTCTCCATTAGCAGGCTCTGAGCCAGACTGATAAGGTGTGACACCTGACTTTACTTCTGGACTACAGTGGCCCAGAGACAATGTGTCAGCCACTCTGTGCTTTACTGTGTCCACTGAGAAATGTCAGAAAACAGCAGCACCTTAGGTATTTCCCTCACTTGAAAGATTAGTTCTTTGAGGGTTTCATATCCTATAATGTAATCACATTCACACCCTCCAGCCAGCTGTTCCTATAACCACACCACGTCTCTAGCCACCCAAGTCTGTGTCCTCTTTTTGCTTTTTAAAAACCTTTCAAGTCTAAAAAATGGGGTACTGAACTGAACAGAGAATTCTCAACAGAAGAAGTTCAAATGGCCAAAAGATGCTTAAGGTCATGCTCAACCTCCTTAATGATCAGGGAAATGCCAATCAAAACAACCTTGAGATTCCATCTTACACCTGTCAGAATGGCTAAAATCAAAACACCAATGATAGCCTATGCTGGAGAGGTTGTGGAGTAGGGGAACACTCATCCATTGTTTGTGGGAATGCAAACTTGTGCAACTACTTTGGAAATCAGTGTGGCGGTTTCTCAGGAAACTGGGAGTCAACCTACCTCAGGATCCAGCAATTCCATTCTTGGGAATATACCCAAGAGAAGCCCAATTATACTACAAAAGTATTTGTTCAACTATGCTATGGTCATAGCAGCACTATTTGTAATAGCCAGAACCTGGAAACAACCTAGGTGCCCCTCAATAGAAATATGGATAAAGAAGGTGTGGCACATATATACTTTAGAGTTCTACTCAGCGGTAAAAAAAAAAAAAGATATCTTGAACTTTGCATGCTAATGGATGGAAATAGAAAACACTTTACTGAGTGAGATAACCCAGACCCAAAAAGAGGAATATGATATGTACTCACTCATAAGCAGATTCTAGCCATAAACAAAGGACACTGAGCCTATAGTTCATGATCCCAGAGAATCTAAATAAGAAGGTGAACCCAAAGAAAAACATGTATTTATCCTCCTAGCTATTGGAAGTTGACAAGATTGTTGGGCAAAAGTTGGGAGCAGGGAATTGGGGGTGGATTGGGGGGAAGGGGAGATGGGGAGAGAGAATAGAGAAGGGGAGGATTGGGGAGAGCTTGGGGGAATAAGATAATTGAGATGGAGGAAGGGTGGATATAGGAGTAGGGAAGAAGTTATCCTAACCAAGGGAGCCATTTTAGGGTTAGCTAGAGTCTTGGCTCTAAAGGGGTTCCCAGGTGTCCAAGGGGATTTCCCCAACTAGTTCTGTGGGCAGCAGAGGAGAGGGTGCCTGTACTGGCCTTATCCTATAGCCACACTGATGAATATCTTGCATATCACCATAGAACCTTCATCTGGCGATGGAGGGAGATAGAGACAGAGACTCACATTGGAGCACTGGACTGAGCTCCCAAGGTCCAAATAAGAAACAGAGGGAGGGAGAACATGAGCAAGGAAGTCAGGACCGCGAGGGGTGCATCCACCCACTGAGACAATGGGACTGATCTAATGGGAGCTCACCAAGACCAGCTGGACTGGGACTGATGGAACATGTGATCAAACTGGACTCTGAATGTAGCAGACAATGAGGGCTGACTGAGAATCCAAGGACAATGGCACTGAATTTTGATTCTACTGCATGGACTGGCCTTGTGGAAGACTAATCTGTTTGGATGCTTACCTTCCTAGACCTGGATAGAGAGGGGAGGACCTTGGACTTCCTACAGGGCAGGGAACCCTGACTGCTCTTAGGACTGGAGAGTGAGGGGGAGAGGAGTGGGGGGACTTGGAGGGAAATGGGAGGAGGGGAGGAGGTGGAAATTTTTAATAAATAAATAAAGTAATTAAAAAATAAACATATTATTACTTCATAAAAAAAACCCTTTCAAGTCCAGTTGGGGCAGCCACACCATAAGGTCAGTAATGAATAAGCAGATTATTTTGTGTGAAGGATGTGATGCTTTCCCATCATGCTCCCTGGGCACAGAATTAGAACCTACCCTGCCCAGTAAGAGGAAGATCGTGGGTTCATAAAAGTTCATGGTGGCATCTTGCCAGCTCATGAGTGTGTGAAGGTCCAGTGTACTGCTGGTCCTCCCCCATGAGGTCAAAGGAGTTTGTGTGTGCCAGTTTCTGGAAGCACTGACTTTTAGACTCAGACACAGCATACCTCTCTCTTTAGCCTTGTTTTCTCCAGCCCTGCCCAAATCAGGACTGTCAGGAACAGGTTTGTTTACCACTGCAAGCTGATGTTTACTCATTTTAGTAGAGAAAGTGTGAACACATTGGCCACACAACCAGGAGTTAGGGCCCTAGTCCCACTAAGAAGGACAGGATGCAGGCTTAGGTTGATGAAGGAGACAGATTCCTTCCTGCTAGTGCACAGTTACACATTAGAAACAGCTCAGTTCCTTGAGCTCAGAGGATTGAGGAAGGACATAGATGCAGAGGAGAGAAGAAAGGTGGGGCTTTGGTGGGAGGAGAATGGAGAGAAAAGGACAACAGAGAACATCATGCCCCAAGGAGTAGAAAAAGGCAATCAAACTGGGAAGGATAAAGGCAGAACAAGACAGGGAGAGAGTGACCACCTCAGTTAGAGACTCAGGAGTCCATGGAGACCTGTCTCCTAACAGCTGTGTTCCTGTGTTATCAGATCCCTGCTTTACTGTCGTCTCTACCTGTTCTGCATCTTCCTCTGGATCACAGGTCACAGTTGAACCTTCTCTCTATTTCTCTCGTCTTTGTCTATGGTTGCTCCAAAAGAGAGGTAAAGGAGAATGATACCAGACACACATGCACACACATGTACAAACACACACACACACAAACACACACGTGCAGAGTGGGCTTTAAATCCAATTTTTAAAAATTGTGCTTGTTTACCCCCCAACATTTGTGCCACTATTGTGCCAGTGGGCATATTTTGCAGGTGGTCATTACTGTAACTCACAGGGCTCATACCTGGGTGAAAATGATGATTGCTCTTCTCCGTAGACCCTTCTAGCACTGTGAACACTAGTAAGTCGGGTGAGGCTTCCAGATGAGTACCAGCTAGATTGCTCCACGTTCTTCTGTACCATGAGTTTGTGGTGTCTTCAGCAATACGGGTTTACCATCAAGTTGTGAAAGGCAACCAATGGCATTGGAAAAAGACTCTGATGTTTGGGGTGGGACAGTCTATGGGACCCAATGGGCCAGAGCAAGAAGATGTAGCCTCTTCTTGGTCTGGAGGTTTTAAAGGTGGCATATGATGCCTGTTTGGGTATTGTCTTCCTCCTTATATGGCAATGCCATTTAAACCCCTTTAATCCATGAATATATCTTAGGACACTTCCACAGTAGTAGGATTCTGTGTGGCTTTTCAAAAGGCCTTCAGTGTTATTTATCCTTCCTCTCATTCCCCCTCTACTCTGTGCTGTCACCCCTTCCCCATTTAATCCTCTTGTTCTAATTCCCACTTACTTCTTATAGCACCATGTGCTATGTCCCCATCCCTTAAAGATCACTCACACTGTCCCTTACAAGCTACTTAACCTCTGTGGTGTTCTAAACAAAAGCCTCATATTGAAAGCCCAAGAGCCACACAGAAGAGAAAACGTGCATTGTAGGTCTTTCTGGGCCTGCATTACATTGCCCTGGATGATCATGTCTAGATCCATATAATTACCTGAATATTTCATAATTTCATTCTTCTCTAAAGCCAAATAATATCCCGTTGTAAATGAACTATATTTTCCTTATCCACTCATCACTCAATGGGCATCTTGGCTATTTCCAACTTCCAGCTGTTATGAATAAAACAGCAACGGACATGATGAACAAGTATCTCTGTAGTAAGATGCTGTGTCCTGTGGACATGCCCAAGAGTGGTGGAGCTGGAGTCTTGTGGCAGATCTACTTTCAGCTTGTTGGGGAACCTCCACAGTGATTCCCATAGTGGCTGTACCAGTTTACACTCCCATCAGCCGTGAGTGGTCTACCTCATGTCCTGATCCTTGCCATCATCTGCTCTCATCTGCTTTATTAATCTCGACAATTCTGGATGGACTCAGATGAAATCTCAAAGTCTTGTCTTCTCCCTCCTCCTCTTCTTCCTCCACTTCTTCTAAAGGAGATTATCTTGAAGCAGCTGTCTGGTCTTCCTGCTCTTACAGTGTTTCTGTGATGTTCCTGGAACCTCAGAGAATTTGTGTGGTTGTTTTGTAAGTTTTTTTTTACTTGGGGCCCATAGTGAGGTGATCTCTACATTCAACTAATTTTGTCTTTCTGTAATGATCTCAGATTATTGCAAAAAGGAGCTTCTTGGATGAGGGGTGAGAGAGGCACTTATGAATGGAGAAGACTGGTTTTAAAACCTTCGATTGTATGTGTATGAATGTTGCCTGCATGTACGTTTGTGTGTCACATGCATGCCACTGGGACTGGAGGTAGAAGCAGTTGTGAGACATGAAGTGGGTGCTGGGAATCAACCGCAGGTCCTTTGGGAGATCAGCAAGTGCTCTTCACTTCTGATCCTTCTCTCTGACCCTATCTCTCTGCATGAAGTTTATAATATGTATGGAAGTAAAATGTATAAACTAAATAGCCCAAGAATCCAGGACATTCTCTTCTACAGTAGTGTTCTCATGTGTCATGTAGAGTGATACAACATCACTAGAATGCCAGTTGTGATAAGTTAAATGTGTATACTATGATCCCCAAAGCAATAATGAAAAGAACAAGCACCTAGTAAGCCACATAGAACCTCAAAGACATCTATTAAGTTGGAAATTTATACTTTGTACCTTAAAGGAGTAACAATGCCAAAAGATCAAGGACAATGGTCAGTAAACCAGGTTACAAAATAGAATAATGAGAAATACTTAAGCCAAAGTAAGACAGGGTAAGAGGAAGGGGCGGAAAAGAACATAAAGGACAAATTATTTGCTTTTAGACTTATACCTGTTGTATAAGGGGGAGCCGGCTGTGTCTCACAGCCCGGCTAGCTTAACCCCTGAAATAACCACACAGAAATTGTATTAATTAAATTACTGCCAGGCCCATTATATCTAGCCTCTCATTGGCTAAATCCCACATCTTGATTAGCCCATTTCTATTAATCTGTGTTCTCCACAAGGTTGTGGCTTACAGGCCTGAGTCTTACTAGCTTCTGTCTTGGGCAAGAGAAGCGTTGCATCTGCCACACTGCTTTCTTCCTCCTGACATTCTGTTCTGTCTACTCTGAACACTTAAGGGCTGCCGTATCAAAAGGCCAAGACCTCCCTCCCCATCAGCATTGCTTATTGCTTCCTTCGCTTCAGAGAGGCATTTGTGAGTTTTGTAACTTCTTGACTTTTTTTGAGCCTTGTGTCTTCATAGATTCCCATGTTTCTTTACTCTTTCCAGGAGAGAATATTTGAAGTCACAGGAAATAGCTACATAGCCTGTCTATTAAAGATTTTGTGCCCAGTATGGTGCTACTGGCAGGTGATCAGTAGGTGATTTAAGAGGTGGGGATCAGTAGGAGGATGTCATGTTTGTCATTGCCTACTGTGAGTGAGTAGTGAGAGCCCTGTCTCTTCTTACTGTTCTCTCACTGAGGCTAAGAGATGTTTGGTTTTAATATACAACACACATTTGTTAAAATGTTCTGAACACCCTGGCTCAATCTTTGACATCTTCACTTCAATGAAAGACATTGACCTGCACATACATTATAATGATTTTTTAACAATTATAAAAGCAATCTGGAGGAGAAATTACATTTTCAAACAATATTGCTGATAGATTGGATATGACTATGCCAATGAAGGAACATTGATTCATTTATGTTACCATATACAAACAGTGACACACAATGCATCAAAAAACCAAAATAAAAGTCCAAACTATAAAACTTCTAAAGTGTTCTACATTTCTGGTTGGGCATAGGGAAGACATTCAGTTTTGTCACTGGTGGATAATCAATGAAAAGAATGTAAATGTAATTTTACATATTTATAAAACACCTTGGCCCCTTAAATGACATTGTTTCAGCATTTGTGAAGTTGAGTTTGCTGTAATTTGAGATGTGTCCTGGAATTTGAAATGTTTGTTCATGTGTACATTTTCTGATTATTTTTTTAAAAAAAGAGATTTAAGGAAGGGGCTGTAGCTCCGTTGGTAGAGTGCTTGCTCAGCATGTGTGAAGACCAGGTTCAATACTGAGCTCATCATAGACTTGGTGCTGGTTCCCACTTGTCATTCCAGGAGGTGGAGGCAGGAGGATCAGTTGAGGAGCCGTTCATGATTATTTTTGGCTACAAAGCAAATTCAAGGCCAGCATGGTATAAATGAGACCTCTCATCTCAGAAACAAAGTCCAGCATTGCTCATGTTTCTACCAACTTTTCTCCATCGTCCAATGGCACTGAGTTTGCTGATGATAGAGTTGCTTAGAGCAGGCTAACAACCTATGTACTCTGATAAAGCTCTGCCTTCCAAACTCTTTGTTTAAAGTGTGAGGATATCTTTTGTGGGCCATGAGGTGGTCAATTCTCTTCCTAAGGATTGAGTGAGCAGACAATGACTGGACAACAAGGGAACTTTATTTACATAGTGGGAACAAGCATTCAAAGGAGAAAGTAAACTTTGAGATCCCATGGTGGCAGGACACACACCATGAGACATTGTGAGCATCATATCTCTGCACTCCTGGTCTTCTGTCCCTGGGCAGGTCTCAAGGGCTAGAGTCAGCCTCGGGAATGAATTCTCATCTTCAGCCAAGGGATAGAATCTCAGAGCCAGAGGCAGGAATGTGCTCCAAGCCTGTGTCCACAGTTCGAGTCCCACAGGCTGAAGTGGTGGGATCCTGAGCAGGCTCTCTGCTTGAGACAGAAGCGTCAGAGCAGCAATCCTCTGACTTGTCTGTCTCTGTGAGTCTTCATCACACTGTTTCTTCTTAATAGAGCTCAGCCCTCAGCCAGGAGCCAGGAACCTGCCCAAATGCCAGGCTCTGGCCAGGATGTAGGGTATAGAATCCTCCTTCTCTGACCGTTCAATGACTTTACCCCTCCAGACTTAGCCAAACCCAAATTTATAGGGTTATCTGGTTTCTGATTGACTGAATGTATATGTATGCAAATAAAGAAAAAAATGGAACCAATCAGAGAAGAGGTCTCAAACATCTAGTGGGAGATGGAGGAAAACTAGTTTACAGTCAGGTCAGTGTGTACCCACCTGTTCAGTGGCAGAGAAGCTGATACTCGAACTGTCCAAAGGGCTTCCATCAGTTCCTGCTCACCTTCCACAGAAGCTGCATGGGGCAGGGTTCTCCACCCCTGCCTTCTGGTTCCTGCTGCCACTTTGATCATCCACCTAGCCGACCACCATTGCCTGCCGCCATCTGCTCCTCCACTTGGTTCACCATGGCAGCTCTGGGTCCCATTTGCATTTCTTTCCCAGCTGCCTCATTTGACAGGTTGGGTGCCTCGCTCAGGGTTGTCAAACAGTAATGCAGAGCAGCTGGAAGTCCTATCCTGTTTCCCTTTCTCTTCCACAATGATCTCTGAGCCTCAGGTGCAAGACTGCACTATGGTTATAGTCACTTCATACTTTTTTCTCCAGGGTATTGCTGTGTTGATACCTCTGGCTTCAAGGCATTCAGAGATGATTTGGAAGCTAGCAGCCACAGCCTGAGGACTATCTAGTGACTTTATAGATTTGTCATTATGATGCTAATCCATAGTATGAGAATTGCACAATTTTGCTTTCACTGGTTTTGAGACATGGTCTCAATATGTAGCCCTGACTGTCCTGGAACTCACTTTGCAGCTCAGGTTGGCCTGGAATTCACTAAGATCCACCTGACCCTGCCTTCTGCATGCTGGGATTAAAGGCATGTGCTCCACCACTGGCTCATACACTTTTATGTGCTTAGTTAGTGCTATATCTGTTTCCCTAAAGTAGCCAACATGAACATCAAATGTTTCATTGTTCTGAATTTCTGCTGTGGGTCTTCTGTCCCTAGACTTACAAATGGGAAACCCAAAAGCAAAGATGCATACACATGATTTACATCACCATTTCCTTTGTGGCCAGTCTGCAGACACTATTAAACATTTACAAAATGTTTTAATTATTTTTCCTCTTTTAAAAACATTGTTGTGTGTGTGTGTGTGTGTGTGTGTGATGTGCTACTGTCCATGTGAAGATGTTAGTATCTTTCTCAGTTGTTTTTCATTTTATTAGCTACTTTAATCAATTAATTAATTTAAGACTAGTTAATAAGATCTGTCTCTACCCGCTCCACATTCAAAATCTTGAGGTTCCATATATATGCTCCATGTTCATGCCTAGTTTATGTGGATTCTGGTAATTCAAACTAGGTCCTTGTGCTTGTGAGGAAGGTACATTTCTGACTGAATTATTTTCCCAGCTCCTCTACAACTTTCCCTAACTTTTGTATTATATAAAATAATGATTTCTTATGGCGATTTCATACAAATCATAATTCAATCCTCTACTAGCCTGCTTCTCCCTCTGTAATGAGGATTAAAGTTGTGATCTCATTTATGCCAGACTAGTGTCAGATCACTGAGTCCCCAGCCCCTCACTGTTGATTGCCAGAGTCCAGGTATGGTCATTTGAATGAGATTGATACCATAGACTCATATGTTTGAATGCTTGGTCTTCAGTTTGTGGCACTGTTTGGGAAGGATTAGGAGGTGTGGCCTTTATAGAAGTGTGTTGTGGGGGTGAGCTTTGAGATCTCAAATGTCCACTCATTCTCAGTTAGCTCTTGGTCTCTCTGATTCATGCTAGTGGATTAGGATGGTGCCTCTTCATAGCAATAGAAAAGTAACTAAGGCACCAGGCAACTGCTCTTCCACTTGTTGCATCACCCAATCTTTTAAGTATTTATATGGACATAGGGTCTTGCTAGGTTACATAGGCAATGGTTGATGTTTAATCTCAGCTTTCCTAATGCAGAGATGAGAAGCAAGGGTGGCCATGCCTCTCCTTAGACATCCCTTTCTTAATAAGACTTCACTTCTCATTACTGGGAGAGAGAGAGAGAGAGAGAGATGGAGTGAGAGAGGGGAAGCAGCATCCTTCTTGTGAAGTTCAGCCAATGCCTGTCTGATGTTGGCAGCAGAGTTATAGTTCAATAATTCAGGAAGGAAAAAGGTCAGAAAACCATGGTCATTTAAGGCTTGCATCTGTACTTTTCTGACCTTGGCAAGGTGCCACAATAGACTTGAATGACCCTGGGACCTTTGTCCGGCCAAGCAGGGTGATCTGGTTCTGAACTTGTGTCATTATTCTAAGGCAGGATTCCCAGTGGGAGCCATGAACTGCATTTCATACAGTAGCTATCATAATCTTCACATTTTGGGGGAAGATATATTGCCTTGACCTACAATAGAAGTACATATGTATTAAGAACCTCTTTCTTAGGCCACACAGTGGATTAGAACATCAGCCTGGGATACAGAGGGAGACCTTGTCTAAGACAAACAAACAAAGAGACCAACATCCAAATGTATTTGATGTGGGACTTCCTTCTGTAGGTTGTGAATACCATTGGTTAATAAAGGACTGTCTTGGGCCTTCACGGAGCAGAATAGAAGTAGGCAGGAAAAAAATAAACTGAATGCTGGGAGAAAGAAGGTGCAGTCAAGAGAAGTCATGTAGCTGATGCCAGAGACAGACATGAACAGAACCTTGCCAGTAAGCCATAGTCACGTGGCAAGGCACAGATTAATGTGGTTTGATGGAACAAGATCCCCTGAAAGGTCTCCAAGAACCCTAAAACTACTGAGGCCAGCAAACAACAGGAAGCAGTTTGGAGCAAGCACCACCCAGATTATCAAAATGACTGTTTACAAATGCTTCTTTTCATTTAAAAGGGGTTGGGTATAAATAGTTTATGGTCACAGTCAATTTCTTTTTTTTAAAACAAAGTGTAATATAATATAGAGATATATACTTTGCATTAGTATGGATCTTGGACTATTGAAACAAATTTAGGGCTGATTTCAATAGGCTGTGTATATTTATTTCTGTTCTTATTTAAGTTATTGTGTTTGTGCAGCTCATTTAAAATTAAGTTTATAATTTAAAATTACAGATTAATAGATAGTCATTTATAATAGTCAAACCTATAGTCATGTTAGTTACATATTCTAGATATACAATATCTAGAATAATAGTTAGATAATCTTCAACACTTCAAAGACTGACAGAATATGGCACTTAAAATATTTTAAGAATTTAGACTTTTCTCAACAGTAAGACATTTCTGCTTAGCAGCACCAACTACTTCAGGGAGGTTATTAGTCATTGAAGAAACTCATTATGGAATTTGCCTTCAATATGACAAGGCTAGCCATTTGGGAAAGAAACTACTCTTGCCTGAACTGCTTGATGGTATGTTGTATGAACTGGACATGCAGGACCCACAGAAAAATGACTGCTGAACTTGCCTAAAGAAGGTGAGACAGTCAGTCCTTCAGGGTTCCTGCTTCAAGAAAGAGTCTGACAGATATTTGGCAGGACATAGAATAAAGTGACTGACAAACTGCCTATATAGGCAATATAGTCTTTCAAATTTTCTGCTTCATGGAAAAGCTTACCAGATATTATGGGCCTGTAGGCTAAAGATGGATACCTAAACCTTGCAGAAGAACTTTGGATGACTGTCCAGTCAGAAAGATGTCTCTGTCAATTCTAGAGTTTTATAAGTTGCTTACAATGCATTTATTGTTTATTTAGAATATATTATATCCTTCTGGGGACTTCGAATAACTTGAAGGCAGATAGTAATAGTTTTTCTTAGCTATGATAAAAGATAAATTAGATATGAAACTTTGCAGTTACAAATAGACTAAACGTAGGTGTGATTCTTTCTTGATACATGTTTTGTTATATGTAATTTTATTATGTTAAAGTTAAAAACCTTCCTTTGTATTTAGACAGAAAAAGTTAATGATGTGGGATTCTCCTCGGTATAATGTTAATATGTTTTATTAATAATTAAGCTCTTTTGGCCTGTGGCATGGAAGAATAGAGTCAGGTAGAGAAAATGAACTGAATGCAGGGAGAAAGAAGGCAGAGTCAGGGAGATGCTATGTAACTGCCAAAGGAAAAAGATGACAAAACCATAACAGTAGGACATAGCAACAAATTAATAGAGATGGGTTAATTTAAGATGTAAGAGCTAGCTAGGAATATGTATAAGGTATTGGCCAAACAGTGCTGTAGTTAATATAGTTTCTTTGTGATTATTCCAGTTAGGGAAGGCAGGAAATGAATGCGCAGTCTCCATTTACAAAACTAAAAGTAATTGCTTACAGGATTGGCCACAGTGTGATTTTATGGGCTCATTTTCTCCAATGAAGTTCCTTCCTCTCAAATGACCTGAGCTTGTATCAAGTTGACATTAAAGCTACAAATCAGAGCTACCCAGAGGTTCCAGAGACTCCTCTGCCAGGTTTCAGGCTCTCTCCTCCTGGCTCACGATCTCCCAACTCCTGCATCTCTTTCTTCTCCTTCTATTTCTCTCAGATTTGGAGATCACCAGCCAGAGATACTCTCTAGAAATCTCATCTTCAGCTCCTTGGAGACTTGGGCCAGGGACTGTGCAGACACACAGACACACACACAGGATCATGCAACACTCTTACTGAAATGTGAATACATTTACATATGAATCTAAGACCATACAGATAGGCCTCCACAATGTAAGATTATACATGCAAACACACTCCCAGATATGCATGAGTAGGTTAGAAAGTAATCTAGACCCTAACACAGAAACATCAAACTGCATTTTCATATTAGAAATGACTTTTTATATATAAAGCACACAGTAAACATGCACAGGTCCATGTCCCGAGAATATAAACAGACAGAAGTGAGCTGGCATATGTATACTCACCCTCAGAAATTGAGACACATTACTCCCTATGACCTTTTGTCCTGTGTATCTCAATCATGGTGTTTTGCCAACATCTAGGGTGGAGGTAAGTAGATAGGGAGTGAGCAGGTCACCGACAGCCCAATCAGGAAGTATGGTACTCACACTCCTGGACAGTGAGGAGACAGGAGGTGGAAACAGCTGAAGTTGCTCAACTGGGTGGAGATGCAGGTCCAGCATAAAAGTCCTGCTGGAGTGTGCAGTGAAGTGGACGGTGCTCAGACCAGGACCATGGAGCCCAGTGTCCTGCTCCTCCTCGCTCTCTTTGTGGGCTTCTTACTATTCATGTTCAGGGACCACCCAAAGGCTCGTGGCCACCTTCCACCAGGACCCCATCCCCTGCCCCTCTTGGGAAATCTCCTTCAGATGGACAGAAGAGGCCTCCTCAACTCCTTTATTCAGGTAAGGCATGCACACGGCTTTTGTCATACGGGATTAGCCCCATGTTTGCTCCTGAAGATCACTCATTTGGGTGAAGAAGGAACTCCTTCCAGGCAGTAGGTTCAGGTAGGAAGATTGCTGAGTGAAAGGTGAGGTGCTGGTTGGTGGTGGATGGTGCTCAGGTTGACAGGTGTGTCCTCGCTGTTGGGCAGTGTGAGACACTGTGCTTGAAGTGTGAATGGTGTTGCGGTGTCGTGGCATGCTCCAAGGGCTTACAGTTTTCCTATCTGATGTTCCTTTGTTACAAAAGAGAAAGAAAAATGGTAAAGGCATGCACATATAAGTTTTGCTTCTTCCTAAACTAGATATTAGCCTGCTATATTCAAAAAGAAAGGGGAGGAGAGGCAGGTCAGGAAATTGGGTAGGTAGGGAATGCTTATCAGTTATAAACACAAGGACCATGCAAGGAACCAACCCTGGCAGAATCATTACCAGTCTTCACAAGCAAGATTTCATATTCAATTTCCACTTGTTTATTAATAATCACTTAGCATCTTTGGCTCCACTTCCCATTTAGAGATCTGCTTTAGTGAAACAATCCCAACTCCTGCTACCCCTTGGTTTATAATATAACACCCACCTGGACCAATGATGTATTCATTTTTTTTTGAGACACGATCCAGCTAATGATCCTTCTGAGTTAATATCTCACATGATGGATTTAAAGATATGTGATATACCTGGCCACAAGTGTTTTAAACTTGTGCTTTCCACCTCCTTGGAAGGTCAAGTTAACATCATATTTATATATATTTTTTGTTTATTTGTTTATTTGGTTGGATTGCTTTGCTGTTGTTATTTTCTTTATCTTTCTTACTTACTCTTTTTTTTTATGAAGATGCTGTTTCTCTGTGAAACAGTCCTGGCCATCCTGGAACTCACTCTGGAGAAAGACTCAAACTCATCAAGATCCACCTGCCTCTGCCTTCTGAGTGCTGGGATTAATTTTCATTATTTGAAAATCTAAGTCCTGCATTTCTCTTTTTCCTCTCCTCTTCTCTATTTCTGAAGGCCCTTCCTACATAGAAGTAACTCTGGTTGCCTGAATGACTATGGATAAGGGGGCAATTGATTGGAAGGTGAGCAACTTATGAACAGCTACATCACTGAAGAAAGTGGAACTTCCCCCTGCATCCTTAACTGTCCGGAGACTCACAGTGAGGGTTGGTGACATCCTCTCATGATAGCACGACATGCTGCATCTTATTCCTGTAGGGACAGTCATCATGTCATCTGCAAACAAGGTTCCCAGGGGTTGGCAATGTGCTCTGGGAAGTGAATTGCTACCCTCTACAGAACTCCTTAAAGAACTGTTCAAATCCACTATCCAATGTCAGTCTGGAAGCCTAGCTGACTTCCATGACTTTCAGGAGATAGAGTCTGTTTATA
This sequence comes from Microtus agrestis, assembly GCA_902806775.1. Classification (NCBI taxonomy): domain Eukaryota; kingdom Metazoa; phylum Chordata; class Mammalia; order Rodentia; family Cricetidae; genus Microtus; species Microtus agrestis. The sequence continues at coordinate 1,429,229 of CADCXT010002393.1, forward strand.
GATGTAGAAAAAACTCATAAAATTTAATTAGGCAAGTTACCTGCTCACATGGGTGATACTGGATACAAGTAAAACAATAAGATGTAGAAGGAAGCCGCTTGTTGGTTCCCGGCTGCTCAGCCCTGAAATAATTACACGGAAACTGTATTAATTTAATTAATGCTATGCCCATTAGCTCTAATTTCTTATTGGCTAACTCTCCCATCTTAGTTTAATCTATTTCTAGTAATCTGTGTATTGCCACAAGACTGTGGCTTCCCAGCTAAAGTTCCCAGCGTCTGTCTCCAGAGGCTCCATGGCTTCTCCCTAACTCTGCTTTCTTCATTCCAGCATTCAGTTTAGTTTTCCCTGCCTAGTTCTGCTCTATCCTATCATGGGCTCAAGACAGTTTCTTTATTAACCAATGGTATTCACAGCATACAGAGGAGAATCCCACATCAATAAGAATTTTGAGATTGGTTGAGTGTTCAGACAGAATTACATAAGAGACAGGACTTAAACAAATCACAAAGACTTTCTAGGATGATGACAGGTATGGAAAAGAAGCCATTCCTGAGCAGCAGCTGGTGCTAGGGAAAATGTGGAGCCAGGTGGATGAGATCACAGTGTGACAGAAGAGAGGCCGGCACTGAATCTTCAGGTCAGGGGGATAAACTGGCTTGGTGCAAGCCAAAGATGGCAAGAACTGAATTGATTCAACTAAGCAGGCAAGAGAAAGCGTCCTCATGTCTTTATCTCTTTTCTGTTGTAACCACAAAATTCCAGAGGCTACGTTCTTTATAAATTAAAGGCTTATCCTACACAAAATTGTGCTTTGTGGCAGTCTAAGATCAAATAGTCTCTTTTTCCAGCCTCTAGTGAGAACCCTTCTCATGTGTCACAATACAGTAGAGAACAGGAAAACCTGTTCATGCAGAAGAGGAGAACCATGTAGACTGACTTTGTTTAATAATAATCCACTCTCTGAGAACCCAGTCCTCTCTGTGAGACCAGCATTAACCTATTCTATGGATCTGCCCCCAAAGACCCAGTGCCTCTCACTAGGTTCCATCTCCCAAGGGCTCTGAAACTTCTCAACACATCCATATTGGAGACTAAATCAACAGCAGAGAATCCATGAAGGCATAGCACATGAAACACGCAAGGAGAAAGAACAGCTGGTCCAGACAGATGCCTCTGGATGCCAAGTGGTAGTGATGTCTTGTGGTGAACCCCAGACACAACCAGCTTGACTCTCTCAAGTGTGTTGTGCAGGAGCCTGATTTAAATATAGCTGCTAAAGTCTGTGTCAGCTCTCCTTTCTCCAAACCCATGTGCAGCTGACAAGCCCTCTGGAATGTTTCTTGAGAGCTTCTCTGGTGGATCAAGAAGCTGAGATCCTTCTAGGCATCTGTGTTGATGTAAGATGGTTGTGTGGGCTTTAATCAGTGTGTCAGTTACAAAGACTGAGTGATAATGGTGACATTCTTTTGGCCAGTGGTAAAGACACAATAGGAGCTGGACCATCAAAGGTACTAATCTGTGCATCAGAGACTTATTCATCAATCTAAGTATCTATCTAACTATTGTCTGTATATCCATGTATTATATATTTGTCTATCAATCTGTCTGTCTTCATTATCATTATCATCATCATCATACTCATGTGTGTGTGTGAATGTGTTTGTGAATGGTCCTTATGCATATCTGATATCTGAAGAAACCAAAGAGGTCATCAAATCTCACAAAGCTGGCATTACAGGCATTTTTAGCTATCTGACATGGGAGGTGGGACAAAACACAGGGCCTCTGCAACAACAGCAGTGCTCCTAGCCACTGAGCTACCTCTCCTGCTCCAACTATTAAGTTTTGAGTTAAGATGTTTTTGAACTGGGTCACCTCTCAAGAAGCCTACCTTTATGAATTTTAAAGATGAACACTTTCTTACCACTGATTTTGAACATCAAGATTGGTCCCTGTCTCAGCTCCTTGTAGTCACTACCTCCCACTATCCCAACACATCGTCAACTGCATGTGTGTTTGAACATCACTTATATGCAGCAGATGGAAACAAAATTGGCTTTTGTGTAGCATTAAGTTGGCAAGATTCACTTACACCGTTGATCTGGTCTGAGGCTTGTTAGTTTATTGTTGCATAAGATTTGATTCTGTAACCCATTCTAAAACATAAATACATCAACATATGCAGAGCTTTTTCTTAGCATTTTCCCCAAACAACACTGGGCATGGACCATTTTCATAGCCTTTCATTTCTGTTAGCTGCAGTGCAATCTAGAGAGAGTAAAGGTTACAGGAGGATGAGGGAGGGTTGTTTGCTAACATCGCACCATGCTCCTCAAGGGCTCTCAGCCCTGGAGGGTTGTCATCTACAACCTGTAGATGCCCTGATGGTTGCATGGTTGGGTATTTCCCTAACTATCCATACTGCAGTCATGACTCACATTCAGGACCACGACTAGGTGACTATCACTTTCCTTCCCATGTAACCCAGTGGGTGGGTCAGGACAGTTCTCTCTGAATGTGGTCAGGAGGCATTGGACAGGCTGAAGCTGGACCACAGGAAGCATGGTTCAGCTGGACAGACTGAAGGGTATGGGCATGGAACTAATACATAACTGCATCCATATCTGGATGGATTATTTTTTTTGAGATAGAGTCAAATGTAGTTTGAGACTGGCTTCAAAGTGATATGCAGACAAGAATGACTACTGATTCTCTGGTCTCTACTTCTCTTGTGCCAGAATTATAAACAAGTGTTGCCCTGTCTCCCTACTCTACAGTGCTGGTGTACTGATTAGAAAATCCAACCAATCAGTGCAGACCCTGCCTGTCTGGAGAATTAACCTTCACCACTTAGGTGCTCAGGAGAAAAAGGGTGGAAGCCGAGGGGATCCTATTTACCAGTCTCTGTCTAGGTGTTTTCACAGTGTAATAACAATGTCTGCACTGACTAACCACAATCCTGGTGCCTTTATGCTTGGCAGCTTCGAGAAAAATATGGAGACGTGTTCACAGTGCACCTGGGACCGAGGCCTGTGGTCATGCTGTGTGGGACAGAGGCCATAAGGGAAGCTCTGGTGGACCAAGCTGAGGCTTTCTCTGGCCGGGGGACAATTTCTGTGCTTGAGGCAGTTGTACAGACATATGGTGAGATACGGGACAAGGTGAAGTGACAGATGTGGTCCGGGAAGATGTGGGTGAGAGGTGGAGCCCAAGCTGTGGGAAAGGACTCAGGATCTTTAATCTTCCATTGTAACTATACATGCTTCACCACGTTCTTAGGTTTAGTCTTTTCCAGTGGAGAACGCTGGAAGACCCTTCGGCGATTCTCTCTGGCCACCATGAAGGACTTAGGAATGGGCAAGCGGAGTGTGGAGGAGCGGATGCAGGAGGAGGCCCGATGTCTGGTGGAGGAGCTGAGGAAATCCCAGGGTGAGTCCCAGAGAATGGGCAGAAAGGAAGATGGTGACACAGGGACCTGAGTGCAGAGCTTAAGAAAAAGAAAGACAAAGACAGAGAAATAGACAGACAGACACACACACACACACACACACACACACACACACACACACACACACACACACGGACATCGAAAGGCTGAGATAAGGACAGAGGCGGAAAGAGAGAATCACAAGGGCAGAAAAGAAACGTGAGTTATTTTGTTTTCAAAATAACTCAGAAGCACGTACTGCCCATGGTGGTCACTTCTCTTCAGAAAATCAATCTGTGAATTATTTTTCTTTGTCAATTAGGTAGTTTTTGGTGGACACTCAGCCTCTCAGAACTCAAAAGGTGAAGCAAGATGACCATGAGTTCAAGGCCAGCCCTGTCTACCATGTTAGGTCCTGCCTTTGATGTGGCTGTGGCTGAGTTTTGCAGAGCTTACAGCACCACATAAAGTGGGCATGGTCCTGCATGTGTGTAATCCCAGCACTCCAGAGGTGGAGGCAGGAGAATGAGAATTCCAAGTTCTTCTTCTACTGTAAAAAGTGTTCAAGACCATTTTGACTTAATGTTTATATTTGCCCGCATCATTGCGCCCATGCACGATTTCATCAAAGGCAAACACAGACTTTTAGTCAATGAAGGAAACGAAGCAGGAGGACCTGCAGACATGGCCTAAGCAGGGAACTGTGTTTTCTTCCTTGTGAGTGTGCTGGTGAGCAACAGAGAGCACAGAGGTCATGGGAGTTTGATTTTGGTAAAAATCAGAGGTACTCTGAGGATATTTTAGTTTGTTATAAGAGGGTCACATTGGTGACAGACTGTTGCTTGCACCTCCATTTCTTTACGCGAGGCATTTGCTATTTCTTATTGACCTTTCTCTGGAGAGCTGAGAGGTCAGTGCGGAGGGGGTAGAGAAGAAAGGTGCAGATGGTGAGAAAAATGATGGGAGAAAGAAGTCAGTGATGGAGGGACCCAGAGAAAAAGAAACAAGATGGCAATCAAGCTGAAAAGGGACAGAGAGTGAATCTCTGAGCCCCAGGAAAGTATTCTCATAGGATCAGAGACAAACCAGTCTCAGGGTGAAGGGAGAGTAACCCAATACTGCTGTACTGACAACCGTCCTCCAATTGGCAGGGTCCATGACTGAACCTGACACACATAGGCTGAAGGCAGCAGGGGCTGAGGGCTTCTGGAACACCACAGAGTACAGAAGTCAGAGAAGGGCTGGAGGAAGTCAGAGAAGGAATGAAAGAAGACAAAGAAGGAATGGAGGAAGTTAAGAAGAAATAGAAGAAAACAGGCAGATGTCCATGAAGTGTACAAGACTTGTAATTGACAAAGCCATCCAAACCCTTTTGTGCACCATTCCTTCCAATAGGAGTTAGCTGTCAGTTCAGAGTCAGGATGTTGTCCTGGGAGGAGGAGCAGGTGCAGACTGACTGCACTCACTCTATGTCTTGTTCCTAGAATCCTAATTGCAGCCATGTTCCAGGCATGATTAGCTGAGTTTCTTTGGTGAAGGTACATCCCTTTCTGTATATAGAAATAGAATCCCATATTCTGTACAGTACTGAGGGAGTTAAATAGAGGGATGCATGTATCTCTGAGTGAAGAGCCCAAGCTCTTATGTGCACCGTATGTGCAAATGTCTTGCTTTTCATTGAGCAGTGAGTGGTGGGGACAATTTTACAGAGATGGGGCTGAAGCCAAATACTCGCCTAATTCTGTATTCCCTGTCTCTCGTCCTGTATTCTCCTTCAGGAGCCCCCCTGGACCCCACCTTCATCTTCCAGTGCATCACAGCCAACATCATCTGCTCCATTGTCTTTGGAGAGCGCTTTGACTACAAAGATCGCCGGTTTCTGTGCCTTTTGAACCTGATCTATCAGACTATCTCACTCATCAGCTCATTCTCAGGCCAGGTCAGTGGGTGGGAAGAGAGGAGCATCCAAGAGCCATCCAGACATGAGAAAATGATGACGTGAAGGATACAGCTGTTACTTAGATGACAGAGGACACAGTATTTCATGCATGAACCATTGAGTTCATCCCCAGGACTTGGTGGTGTACAACACATGAAATTACAACATTTTGATGTTAGAGACTGGGGTATCAGAAATTTAGGCTGATCATAGGCTACATGTTGAATTTAAAGCTTGTCTAGCATTAATGTGTTCAAAATACAATACCCCACAAATTAAGACAAATTAAGAATAAACAGCAAGGGGGTGAGAGAGAGAGAGAGAGAGAGAGAGAGAGAGAGAGAGAGAGAGAGAGAGAGGAGAGGAGAGGAGAGGAAATGAAGATACAGAGAATGTAAAATGAAGGCTAGAGACTGAATGGAAGATACAGTTCAAGGCACGTGTATGTTTGGTGTACATGTATGAGAGGGGTGTGTGTGGGTGGATATGTGTGTATGTGTGTGTGTGTGTGTGTGTGTTTGTGTGTCTGTGTCTGCATTCCTTCATGACATCTGTGGACATAGGAGCACTGCTTACTTTCTGAGACCTGCTAGTTCCAGGTGACCTCCTCAGTCCTTTCTTGCAGATGTTTGAGCTCTATTCGGGTTTCCTGAAGTTCTTTCCTGGTACCCACCGACAAATCCACAAAAAGTTACAGGAAATCCTAGACTACATTAGCCACAGCGTGGAGAAGCACCGGGAAACCTTGGACCCCAACAATCCAAGAGACTTCATCGATACCTACCTTATACGCATGGAGAAGGTAAGTCCTGCGTGAATGAGAGGGGATGGCTGAGAGTGAAGGCTGAGGATGTGAGCAGAGGAAAAGGGGGCAGAGGATGGGGAGGAGAGACAGGAAATGGAGTGGAGGAGATGCAGAAGTGTCTGGAAAATGATGAAAATAAAAAGGAAGTGAAAATGTGATAGGGAGAAAGAAGGGTTGGGAAGAAACACAGAGTGAGGGACAAAAGGCAGGAAAGACCTCAGAGAAAGAAAGAACCTGGGAGACAAACCATTCTAAACTACAAGAGAGCACAGTAGAGAGAGAGGGCAGAGCAGAAGCCAAGCGACATTGTCAAGGACTGAGAAATGCCATGTGGTCCAGATAGTGAGACAGAAGGACAGTTCCCAGGATGTGTGTGCATCTCCCTGCAAGGCTCCAGGCACCCCTGATCCTCCCTTCTCTCTCCCATCTGGAACCAGGAGAAGTCCAACCAACACACGGAGTTCCATCACCAGAACCTCATGATCTCTGTGCTGTCTCTCTTCTTTGCTGGCACCGAGACCAGCAGCACCACGCTCCGCTTTGGCTTCCTGCTCCTGCTCAAATACCCCCATGTAGCAGGTGAGCCACCTGTGGCCAGCTGGGGAATCTTCTAGCTTCCTTTTTCTGCAGAAAATTGTGAGGCTAAGAAAGACATGAGCCTCTTACATCTGGAGCTCTGAAGTCTTTGGTCAACTTCTAACCTAAGGCAGTGCTGTGGGTGGTATGTGAATGAACACTCAGCTGGTCCATTTCCATTGTTTTCTGCTATACCTTGAAGGTTGATTCATCTGTCCTTCCTTTCTTTCTCCCCTTCCTTCCTTCGTTCCTTCCTTCTTTCCTTCTTTCCTTCCTTCCTTGCTTCTTTTTCTTTTCTTCTGTCTTTGCATCCATCTGATACTCATCTTACTGTCCATCCACGTGCTCATCTATTTACCCATTCTATTCATGTTTGAACCATTATTTACCCATCAATATATTCATTTTTCATTCATTTTTTATCTACACACCTCTTCACCCACACATGTAATCCTCTGTCCATCTTTTCTATACCCATAGATTATTTATCCTTGATTCTTTCATCTCTAGTTGACTCAATGACATATATTTCATTTATTTACTTGGATGAATCAGTTTATGAGTTTTATTATTTATCATGGCTAGTTGAGCAGGCTCTCTTTCATTGATTCATTGGTTCATTTATATACAAATCTTCTCATTCTTTATTCCTTCCCACTGGCCTTGAATTCACTCTTCATGTGTCAATCCATTCCTTAGTTGGTTGTATTCATTGATCTATTTGTGTATGCACCATTTGTTGACTTCTTAATTGATTAATACAATGGATGAGAAGTGGAATATGGACATCCAGTTTTTCTTTGTTCATTTCACTCACTCAGCAATCTTTCCTTTATTAACCAACCCATCGATTACTTGGCTGACTTACACACTCACGTCCTAAAAATTTGAAATTGATGTGATGTTGTTGTGAGTTTGTCTGCTGTGTCTCATGTGTGGAGGTGGGAGGGCAACTTTGTGCAGTTGGGTCTCCCTGCACATTCCTGTGGGTTCTGATGTCAAAACCAGGCTGTCAGGATAGAAATCAAGGCATTTCATCGGTCAATATACTCACCAATGTGTTCATATCCTGTATTTTGTTGTTCATAAATTAATTTACTTCCCTTTTATTCCTGAGGATACAGCCTCAGATTGTTAGTCTTCTTCAAGAGCAGCCAGAGCTCTTAACTACTGAGACATTTTCTCTCCGGCCTCCTGTATTTTCAAATATAAATTTCATGCAAAGAACTCTCTCTCTCTCTCTCTCTCTCTCTCTCTCTCTCTCTCTCTCTCTCTCTCTCTCTCTCTCTCTCTCTCTCTCTCTCTCTCTCTCTGTGTGTGTGTGTGTGTGTGTATGTGTGTCTGTTATGGAAGAACACAAATTATAACATTACATTTCAAATGCAGAGAATTCTTACCATCCTCCCCTCCAGCCCTCACCCAGAATGATAGATGAAAAGAGCCCTTTGCTGTGGGTTTTTCTTTTCTCTCTTTTATGAGCATGGTGGGAGCTTTGGAGAGAGCCTCTAACATAGCTCTAAAAGAGTCTCGAACATAGCTCTAAGCATGGTGGGAGAGAAAGATGCCTGAGAGAAGTGCAGGTGTGTGTCCAAGAGTGCAGTGTGTCTTTCTCAACAGAGTCTCCTGGATCTGCACTGTTCCTGAGCTATTGGCTCACAGAAAACGGTCACTGTGCATTGCCTCCATAAAGAGGGAGGGCATGATCTGCTGTCTCTCTTTTCTGTGCAGAGAAAGTCCATAAGGAGATCGATGAGGTGATCGGCTCACACCGCCTACCAACTCTTGATGACCGCACCAAAATGCCTTACACTGAGGCTGTCATTCGCGAGATCCAGAGATTTGCAGATATTCTCCCGATTGGAGTGCCGCACAAAGTCACCAAAGACACTTTTTTCCGAGGGTACCTGCTCCCCAAGGTGAGACCAGCTGCGATTCCACATCTCTATGCCATGGTCATCCCCCGTTCTCCCAATTACCACCCTAGGCCTGTTTGTGGTTTCCTGGCATTCTGTGGCTCTCTAAGGACTGTCTGCATATGGGAGTCAGGGTATGCTAATATTGCCTCTCACAATGTCTCCTAGAACACTGAAGTGTACCCCATCCTGAGTGCAGCTCTCCATGACCCACGGTACTTTGAACAACCAGATGCCTTCAATCCTGACCACTTCCTGGATACCAGTGGGGCTCTGAAGAAAATTGAAGCTTTTATGCCCTTCTCTACAGGTGAGATGGACCTGTGCTTTTTTTCCCAGACACTAGAGGACAGGCTCATCCTCCAGGATACAGTCAGGACTAGGTGCAGTCTATCTTAGCTGGGAACCCATTCCACCTGACTACTGTCCCAGGAGGCGTCGCTTGTACTAAAGGTGCATCCTCCTCAGGATGATTTTGGAGAGGCATTGAAAAGTCTCTAAACCTGTGCATATTCATTCCTTTCTTGTTTTATTATGAGGGGAGAACCTTTTTAAATGAGTGATTAAATGGCTGACAGAGGAGAACAATGGATGTTCAAAGAGAACACAATGGGCTGAGGGCACTACCAGGTTCCACCACTGCCCCCAGCAATAAACAACAGATTAATTAATAAAGAGGAAAGAAACACAGATATTTCCAGGTCAGGATGTTCGGGAAGTCTTTAAAGTCAATGCAGCAACGCCCACGTAAAGTCCTCAAAAGAGCAGAAGACAGTTCCTCCACTTTAGAAAGTGCAATGAGTGAAATAATCCATTTCACTCAAAACAACCAAAAAATGTTGTTTTCCAGTTGCATCAAATCCATCAGTTCTGTCTTTTCCTATTAGACATTTGTTGATGAATTTCCCCTTTTATTAAATGTAGATTCTTTCCTCATACAATATATGCTGATTACAGTTTCCCCTTCCCTCTCCTCCTCCCAGTTCCTCTCCACTCTCCTACCCCACGGGGTACATCCCCTTTCTGTCTCTCATTAGAAAAGGACAGGCTTCTAAGTGATAACAACCAAACATGATGAAATTAAATAGAAGATAAAACAAAAACCATCACTTCAATGTTATACAGTGCAAACAAACAGAAGGAGTAGAGCCCAAGAGAAGGCATGAGAACCAGAGACCCACTCATTCACACACTCAGGAATCCATGGAAACACTAAACTGAAAGCTTTAAGATGTGCACAAAGGACCTGGTGCAGACCCGAGCAGGCCCTGTGCCTGCTGCCTCAGTCTGAGTTCATATGAGCTTTGCTCAGAAGGTTCAGAGCCTTGTTCTCCTGGTGTCCTGCATCCCCTCAGACTCTTACCCTCTTTCTGCCTCCTCTTCCACTGGGTTTTCTCTTCTCTAATAACAAAGACATTCCATTTAGAGCTCGGTGTTTCAAGGTTTCTCTCTCTGTGAAACGTCTGGCTGTGTCTCTCTGAATTTGTTCCCAGTTGGTGCAAAAGGAAGCTTCTCTGGCAATGGCTGAATAAGGAGGGTTCTGATCTATGTAGCAGAATATTTTCAGGGGTCATTTTGTTGTTACTTTTATTTTTCTTTTTGAGCAGTAGCATTTTTTTTATTCTATTCCTGGTTCCTGCTCACTCAAGCAATGCCACATATTCAAATCATACATTGGATAATTACTCCCACAATGCAATGCATTTTGCCACTGTTGAGCCCTATTATATCACACAGGAAGGATAGCATGGTTCATCAAAATTATGTGGCTGGGTTTGTGTATACATTACTCATTTGGTAGCATGTAGAATACTTCCTATAGAAAAGATGCTAGATCATGGGTGTGAAGGTTCTATATAGAAACCAGCTAGATGTCTCCAGACCAGTAAGTTGTGTGGGAATTGTCTTAAGCAATAAGGCCTTGCTGTCAGTTTGTGGAATCAACCTACTGTCTTGGAAACAGCCTTTGGGTTGTTTGGGGTCTTCCGTGGGATCCCTTTGGTCAGAAACTCAAATGAATGCAGCCCAGTCCTGGTAATAGAAACTTCATTTAGTGAGAAGAGGGACCAAGTCTCCCTCATTATTTGGAAACTTCATTAGAATTGCCTTTTTGTAGTTTAGGAAATTTCTACTATACTAGGTTTCCACACCAGCACTCAATGACCCTCAATTCTAACTGTCTCTCCCCACACTCTATCCCTCAAGCCCATCTCTACTCCCTCCTGGACCTCCCATTCCTGTCCCTTCTGATGCCCCTAGTCCACCCATGAACGCTATTCTATTTCCCCCTCCCAGGGAGATTTATATTCCCCTCCTAGTACTTTTGTCTGTATCTAACCATTCATGGTCTATGGATTGTAGCTTGGTTATCATTTATTTAATGACTAATATCCACATATAAGTGAATACATGCCATGTTTATGTTTTGGGGTCTGGGCAACCTCACTCATAACTCTTTTCTAGTTCCATCCCTTTGCCTGAATTTTCATGATGCTGTTTTTTTTTCTTAAACATGCTAATAATACTCCATTGTATTAAGGTAACACATTTTATGCATCCTTCTGTTGAGGAACATTAAGTTTGTTTCTAATTCTGGCTTCTATGAACAGAGCAGGATTGAGCATGGTTGAGTAAGTGCCTGTGTGGTAGGATTAAGCATCCTGTGGGTATATGCCCAAGAGTGCTATAGCTGGGTCTGGAGAGAGGTGAATTCCTAATTTTCTAGGGACCTTCCACACTGATTTCCATAGTGGCTGTATAAGTTTGCACTCCACCCGCAATGGAGGAGTGTTCCCCTTATTCCACATCCTCTCCAGCATGAGCTGTCACTTGTGTTATTGATCCTAGCCATTCTGAAGGTGTAAGATGGAAACCCCAAGTCATTATGATTTACATTTCCCAGATGACTAAAGCTGCTGAACATTTCTTTAAATGTTTCTCAGCCATATGAGTTTGCTCTATTGAGAATTCTCTGTTGAGATCTGTATGCCATTTTTACATTGGATTATCTCTTTTTTATATCTAATTTCCTGAGTTCATTATATAGTTTGGATATTAGTCCTTTATTTGATGTAGAGGTGGTAATAATATTTCCCATTTTGTAGCTGCCATTTTTTATCCAAGTGATGGTGAATTTCGCCTTGCAAAAGCTTTTTAGTTTCATGAGTTCCCAGTTTTGTTGATCTTAGTGTCTGTGCTATTCTTGTTCTGTTCAGGAAGTCATCATGGGTGTCAATTACTTCAAATCTATTCCCCACTTTTTCTCTATTATGCTCAGTGTATCTGGTTTTATGTTAAGGCATTTGATCCATCTGAAGTTGAGTGTGTGTAGTTAGGTAAGTATGGACCTATTTGCATTCTCCTACATGCAGTCATCCGATTTGACCAGCACCATTTGTTGAGGATGCTGTCTTTTTTCCCAGTGTGTATTTCTGGCTTCTTTGAAAGGACATTGTTTTTACTATGCTAATCCTACTGATTCATCAGCACAGGAGATCTTTCCATCTTCTCATGTCTTCTCCAATTCTTTCTTCAAAGACTTAAAGTTTTTATTGCACAAGCCTTTCACTTGCTTGGTTAGAGTTACCCCAGGATATTTATATTATGTGAAGCTATTGTCAAAGGTGTTGGTTCCCAGAGTTGTTCTCAGTGCGTTTTTCATTTGGATGTAACAGGGCTACTGGTCTTAGTGAGTTAATTTTGTGTCCAGCTAAGTTGCTGAAAGTGTTTATCAGCTATAGGAATTACCTAGTGGAAATTTTGGGGGGACACACACAGACACACACATACACACACACACAATCATATATATCATCTGATAATAAGTTTACTTTTTCTTCTTCCTTTTCAATTTGTATCCCCCTTGGTCTCCTTCCGTTTTATTATTACTTTAGTTAAGACTTCAAGTATTCTACTGAATGGATGTGGAGATTATAGACAACATTGTCTTGTTCTAAATTTTAGTGGAATTGCTTTGAGTTCCTCTCTATTTAAGTTGATGTGGGCTATAGGCATGCTCTAAACTGTCTTTGTTATGTGTAGGTGTGTCCCTTGTGTCTCTATACTCTCCAGTTCATTTATCATGAAGAGGCATTCGTTATTGTCAAAGTCTTTTCTGCATCTAATGAGATGAGCACATGGGTTTCTTTCACTTTGCGTATATTTATTATGTTTCATATAATGGTTCATATATATTGAACCATCCTGGATCTCTGGAATGAAACAGGTAGGGAGAGCATGCCTTTTGTTCATGGTGGATGAACTTTTTGTTGTGTTCTTGGATTTGGTTTGCAAGTACTTTATAGAGTTTTTTTTGCCTTTATAAGGCAAGTTGGTCTGTGATTCTCTTTCTTTATGGTTTGGCTATCAGGGTAACTGTGGCCTCATAAAATGAAATGGACAGTATCACTTGTGTTTCTATTTTGTGGAATAATTTGAGGAGTATTCATAGAAACTCCTGTTTGAAAGTCTGATAGAATTCGGTGTTGAAACTCTCTGTCCCTGGGCTTGCTTTTTTCTTTTTCTTTTCAGGGGGCGGGAGGTTGAATATAGGGAGAATTTCAGTGACTGTTTCTATTTCTCTAGGGATTATAGGTCTGTTTAAATTCCTTATTTGATCTTGATTTCACTTTGGTAAGTAGTACCTATCAAAAAATACCCATTTCATTTAGATTTTCCAATTTGGTGATATACAAGTTTTTTAAGTATGTCCTTTAAATTCTCTGATTTCCTTGGTGTCTTTTATTTCTCACCTTTTGCTTCTGATTTCATTAACTTGTTCAATCTCTGTCCACCTTTTTATTTAGATAAGGGTTCATCAACCGTATTGATTTTCTGTAAGAACTCATTCTTTGTTTCTTTCTTTATTTTTATGGCCCTTTTTGCTTCTATTTTATTGATTTCAATCTGGAGTTTGATTATTTTTTGCCATATGCTCCTTTGGGTGTGACTTCTTTTTGTTTTAGAGCAGTGGTCCTCACCCTTCCTAATTGTGTCACCCTTTTATAACATCAGTTAGCTCCAACATTTCTCTGTTTAGTTTTTGTCTGGATGACCTGTCTATTGATGAGTGTGGAGAGTTGAATTCTCCCACTGTCAGTGTGTGAGGGTCAAAATGTGATTTAAGCAGTAGTAGTTTTCTTTTGCAAACTTGGGTGTTCTTGTGTTTGGGGCATAGATGGTTAGAATTTAAATGTGCTCTTGGTGTATTTTTCCTCTGATGAATATGTAGTGTGCTTCCCTGTGTCTTCTGATTAGATTTAACTCTAATTTGTTAGATATTAAAATAGCCACAGCAGTCTGATTCTCAGGTCCTTTGCTTGGAATGTCTTTTTTTTTTTTTTTTTTTTTTTTTGCCTCTTACCCTGAGGTAATGTCCTTGATGTTAAGGTGCTTTTCTTGGATGAAGCAGAAGGATGGATCAACTTTTTGCTTCCATTCTGTTCGTGTTTCTTATTTCATTTGGGAAATTGAAACCATTGATGTTGAGAGATATCAATGGCCTATGATTGCTGATTCCTGTTATTTCATTTTTGTTATTGTTGGTTAAGGTGATGTTGGCGGCAGTGGGTTTGTATTTTTATACTTTTGATTTTGGTGGTTGGGATTATTTTATTCCCTGTGCTTTCTTGTATGCAGGTAATATTTTCAGATTGGAGCTTTTCTTCGAGCACTTTCATTTGGGCTAAATTTTTAGATAAATATTGTTTAATTTTTTTCTATCTATGGTGATCAAAAGGTTTGCTGTTTATTGGACTCTGGGCTGATATCTGGTTCTTTTCTTTTTTTTTTAATCTGCAGCACTTCTATCTGGGCCCATCTGGCTTTTAGAGTCTCCATTTAGAAGCCAGGTGTAATTCTAATAGGTTTACCTTTATATGTTTCTTGGTCTTTTGGTTTGAAACTTTAAATATCTTTGCCTGGTCTATACATTAGTGTGTTAATGGGTTTTTTCTTTCTGGTCCAATCTATTTGGTGTTCCATAAGATTCTTGTACCTTTATAGACATCTCCTTCAGATTAAGAAAATTTTCTTTATGATTTTGATGAAAATATTTTCTGGTCCTTTGAGCTGGGGTTCTTTTCCTTCTTCTAGTCCTATTATTTTTAAGTGTGGTCTTTTCACAGTATTCCAGGTTCCTAGAATTATTTTCTGTCATGAGTTTTTCAAGCTTAACATTTTCTCTAACTGAAATATCTATTTGTTCTACCATATCTTCAGGGCCTGAGAATCATTCTTCCACCTTGCTGGTGAAGAAGCCTGTGCAGTTCCTCTTCTAACTCATAAATTTTTCATTTCCAGAATTCCCCCATTTGGGTTTTCTTTCTTGATTCTACTTCCATTTTCAGGTCTTAAACACAGTTTGTGTTTTCCTGGATTTCTATAAAAGATTCATTGAATTCCTCTTTAAGGTCCTCTACCACCTTCAGAAGGCAGTGTTAAGGTCTTTCCATGGGCTGCAGCTATACCAGATGCGCAGGGTGAACTGTGACAGGTCTGCTGGTCTTGCATGAATTCACAATGTCCTGACTGTTACTGACTTTGTTTTTATGCTGGCATCAAGGAATCTGGTTTTGGTGTGATTATGGGTCTGTGTGCCTATTTCTGGGTTTGTCTTTGTGGGATGGATGTTTGGTTTCTTGGTTTCTGGGGTTTAGGTGAGCATGATGGCTGTGTGATTCCTCATAGGAAATTTTCTGTGAATCTCTTTCCCTGTCCTGCCCAGCTGGTGTGTTCCCAGGGAATTCCTGCTGATGTTGGAGGCTGGGATAATGGGATGAGCTGGGGGAAGGAGGATTGGACAAGTAGATCTTTGTGATCAACTGGGTATGGGGTCAGGGAGGCAAGGGAGAGCACACCAGGCATTCTGCTGCAGAGCTGGAGGTGAGATGGGGGCAGTGGGGGTGGATCTGGAGAATCAGAAGGAGAGGCTTGGATTCTCTGTCAGCCTACCTGCTTCCCTGGTCAGAGTGGACTTTGGGTTAGTAAGGGTTACCTCCTGGGGAAGATCAGGTAAATCCAAAGAGATGGGGAATGTGGGTAGGGAAGGCTGCAGCAAGGGTTCTGTTGCAGAGGTGGGGTGAGGACTGGGGTTTGGGTCTTGGGAACAGAGAGAGAGGTGAAGATCTGCAATCAGCTTACCTGGATCCAGGGCAGGAATGGCCTGTGGGTTAGCAGAGAGTGAGAATTATTTTCTTAGGGAACAACTACAAGAACAAATGACATCATCTATAAACTGCCATGAGCTTGTAAGGTCTTGGGGCTAGGGAGGGATTTATCTGTGAGCACTGGGGAGATGAGGCATGTCATGGCACACCTGTCTGTTTGTATTAAATATTCTTTGGCTTGTTAAACTGTAAGACAGATCAAAATTGCTAACATTTATTTTTTTTCCAAGAACGCATACACGATGGATAATTTCATGAAATAGAGAAGGGTCAGAGTTACAACATCCATCAGTGCCTGTAGAGCAGAGGGAGCTGGGCATGGCCACACAGCTTGATGGGCGCCAGCTCTGCTTTTGCCTTTCTTGGCCATGCTGAGGTAGTTGGCAGCCTCAGGTCAACTGATGTGAGTGACAGAAATTGGTTCTTCATTCGAAGAATATAATCTCAAGTTAGTATGTTGAACTAAAACTGCCGGTATTTGGTTAGTTTGTCACATACAGAAGCTGCCTCTGGCCAAATTTAATTCAATTGAATGGACTCTATGGGATGTAAACATAGAAACTTAGTGTTCAGGTTTCTTATCTTTTGGAAAAAGAAAGGTTCTAGAAACAGTTGGTTAGCTTTTAGTTGCCCCCCCCACACACATACACAGCATCATGCTAGGGATGGAGCCCAAGGCTGTGATACCATGGTAAGGAAGTTCTCTTACAATGAGCCCATTACCTCGAACCTCTCCCTTGTGCATTCTAGAGATGCTCTCCTGATGAGCACGTCTGTCCTCATCCCCTCACATAGGGATTTAAGGCAAGTGTTCTCCTGCTGAACCATATCTTCTGTAGGAAATGTCTAGTCCTGAGTGCCAAGTGACTTTATTGTCCCCGGGCTCAGCCCTGCTCCTGAATTGTCCATATGTCTGTCCCTAGTGTGGAAAGGCAGGGATGTGGGAAATAAACTGAGACAAATCAACGATAGAGAGCTATGGAGACTGAGACAGATTCCAATAAAGAGAGGCACACAGAGACACAAGGAATCTACAATAGGAGATGTGTAGTAGGAATCAGAGCGTGGACATGAGAGAGAAGATGATTGGTGAAGAACCAGAGGTGAAGAAGTAAGTCAGGAAGAGAGGAAGGGGAGAGGGAAGGGAGGGGGAGAAAGAAACAACTAGAAAGAGACCAAGAAGCAGGAGGGAAGACACAGAAGGAAGATGTGACAACGTGTCCTTGGATAGAAAAACAGGAGGGACTGAGATGCTATCTAGGGAGTTTAGAAAGACACAAATAGATGGAAGACATCAAAAGACAAATAGTACTGATATGTACAGACACAGGTTCAGGTAAGTTGCCATTGGCAAAAAGAAAAAAGTAAAGAGAGAGAGACAGAGACACAGAGAGACAAAACGTGTTAGAGCCAAAGAGACATAAATGGTGTCCCAAATAACAAGCGGCAGGCATGGGGACATTGTGTTGATAGTGATATAAGTCATTAAAAGCTGCTTTGGAAAAACTTGGTTCACAAAACCAGTACTAGGAAAACCATCTCAGAGACCTCTCCATGTATTTCTAAGCTCATGCCACCTAAATTCTGGAAAGGTGTGGCCTAGCAGGGTAGGGTGCTTTCCCTAAATAGTCCTACACAGGCCTGATTTCCCAGCAGTTGGATGGCACAGGGGTTGCTGGGAATCCCTCCTCCACCTGGAGACCTGAGGCAGCCAGTTGCAGAGTAAGAATCACTGAGGTACAGGCAGGTGGTGGAGCCTCTGCCTGGAATTTCAGGCTCCCTTGCTCTGTGCCCAAGGAGACAAACCAACAATGGCTAATTATACCCCTGAGAACCCGTTGGATGCCATGGAGCCTTCATCTTGTGCCCATTCTCTATTGTGTGAACAATTGTATTTGAATTTCCATACGTACTTTCTGCTGTGTGTGACTTTGGATTATGAAAAGAAACCTGCAGTTCCGTTTAGGGAGTCTACGAGTCAAATTACTCTCAGTAGTCCTGACTTGAAGTTCATCGATCTCAAGCTGAAGAAGAAATGGGAACGGGGGGTGGGGGTGCGGATGAGAGACAGAGGGGACAGAGACAGGAGACAGACAGAGAGCTCTTGCAATGTATTCCATCATCTTCCTGCCGTGATCTCCCAAGTGCTGCACTTGCAGGCATGTGCCCCCCTGCCTGGCTCATATAGGACCCTCGATATCACCCAGTGGTTGATCTAAGAATCTTTGTAAACAGCACCTTCACCCTCAGGGCAGCCAAGGAGTTGGGGACCAATCTCCCCACATGAGAAAGAAAGGAACATTAAAGATTTTACAATATATATGTTTACACATACATATTTATTCCTACTCTATTGTGTGCTTACAATTTTGAAACAAAGGATTCTGATAATGAGCAAAACCTAGAAATCTGTCAGAAATTACCATGTGTCATCCACCAACAATTTGTCTTGCATTCTATGATTGAATTATTACATATATGCTCCATGCATATATATGTGCACTATGGAGGGTGTGTATATGTTTATGACAGAGGACAGATTGTGGGAGTTTGTTCTCTCCTTGCAACATGTGTGTCCATGGGGTGAACACATGTCCTCAGGTTTGATGCAGGCTGCCTTCCATGCTAAGAAGTCTCACTGGCCCTTACACCAATTGTTTAAAGTTTTGTGAAACTCTTACCATTTTCACTTTAATTGCAGGTTACGAATCAAATTCATTCTTCTCCATTTCAATGGGAGAGTTGTCTGTGTTTAGGAAAGGGACAGTCTGAAGATTGTATACTCACCTGGGGCTCACATGGCTCATTCTCTGTGCCCACAGGAAAGCGCATTTGTCTTGGCGAAGGCATTGCCCGCAACGAATTGTTCCTTTTCTTCACCACTATCCTTCAGAACTTCTCTGTGTCCAGTCCTGTGGCTCCTAAGGACATTGATCTCAGGCCCAAGGAGAGTGGCTTGACCAATGTGGCTCCAACATACCAGATCCAGTTCTTGGCCCGCTGACTAGGCTGAGGTGGCCAGGTGTCTCCACTCCTGTTGAGAATGGCTCCATCTTTCTTCCTCTGTGGGAACTGCTGCCAACCAGGCCATAGGTCACTGCTCACATCCTTCAACCTTAGTGCAGCTTCTGCAAAACTCTCAGGTGTGTTCTTCTGCCCTGAAAATGGCATAGGAGAAATCACTCAATGTCTTTCTTGATGTGTGAACCAAGAGACTTCTGGAGGCCACATCTCATGCTGAGTCTGTTTCTTACTGCACCCAACAATAACAGTTTCCATGTAGAGACTTCCGTTGTTCTAATGAATGCCGGAGGTCATGTCAGAGGAGGAGCAGGTGGAAATTGAAGTTCAAAGTGTCAGATCACCAGGAAGAAATCTCTCTGATGGGTTAATATTGTTTTACGCAAGACTATGAGAACACAGACTCTGCAATATCTTTTGATTCCACATTGCTTTTACTTGTTTGCTGCTACAATTTTCCCCTGGTATCTGGCTTTCCCTGGTGTGAGTAGATGTGGGGAGACCTAACTTCCTGTAACATAGTGTGTTTCTCTCATGAAAACAACCTAATCTACTGGGAAATTTAATCTGTAGATTATCAAGAAGATGATTCCTCCCTAACTGTGCTATCTATTTGATATAATGTTAGATTATATCAAATAATCTTCTTATTTTGGTAAATAAAAATTGAAGTAATTCACAAGTGTTGCCTATGAGCTCCGGCTAAGGGAATGCTCCAGTCACAGCTCAAGTTGAGAAAAACAATGAGCCAGCTGTCTCAAATTTCTTGAATATTACATTTTGGTATAAGGCTGTTTGGAGAATGAGCGAGGAATTTTTCCGGATGTGAACCCTTGATTTCATGAAGGATCTCTGAGAATCTCCTCCCCCACCGCAAAGCCATGTGAGTTGAGTCTCTATTCCCACACATCCACGGTAGTTCAGAGAAATAATCTATGGTCCCTGCTTTCACCTGACCATGACACTTATGGAACCCAGTCCCCCTCTTTCACTCTTCCATATCCAATATCATCTGCTCCATGATATTTGGTGAGTGCTCTAATTTCTAGCATCCCAAATTTGTACATTCGCTAAGTTCACCGAGTGAAACATTCACTATCACCAGCTCTTTCTATACCCTGCTAAAGTCAGAGATTACACCATGGGCCAGGAATCAGTATGGGTGGATTCTCAGAATAGACCAGTGCTCTAGACACAGAGACGAAGCTCCCGATGTCAGATTTCTAAATGAGTGGAGATTACTTTGTTTTCTGTGTTTTGGGATGCTGTCACCAGTGGGTACCGGCATCCACGCAACTGTGGAAGGAGATGTGTGGTGGGCATGTTCGTTATGGTGGCACCGTGATGGGCCCTGGGTTGGCCTGGTCACATGAAGGATTGTACTGGGACAATCTTGTCATCCTATGATTTGGAAGGTTGAGGCAGAAGCCCAGGAGTTGAAGGTTATCCTCTGTTCCTTACATGGAGGCCAGCCTGCAACCCAAGGAACTCTATCGGAAAGATTATACAAAATCCATCTTTTTCTTAACAAAATACATTGTCTACTTGTTTGCAGAAGTCTCAGATAGCGTTTCTGGTTCTGGTTTGCCACTCACTACTCCTGGCTCTTTGAGAAAATATTTTATGTACTTTGGAGTCTGGTGCATTTATGTTTGTGTAGTTTGCACCTGTGCCGTGTATATGTACCTGTCCTTTGAATGTCAGAAGAGCATATTGGATCCCTTAAAAGTGGAGTCGCAGTATTGGGAATCCATGAGAGGAGAAAAGCAAACAGCTTTGGAATTCATGGGATGAGACCTGGCAGTCAACATAAACAGGCTGTGTGAGCCTTGGAGAAGCAGAGTCCTAGGAGCGTGTGTCCTGAGGACCTCATGTTGTTATTGAGCATAGCTCTGCTTATTGCCCTCGTGGTCCCCATGTCCCTCATAATCTATGGTTGGCACAAAAGCTCTCAGGCACTTTCTAGCCCCTCACTGGGCAGTGTTACTGGTTCTTACAATAATAGTTATTGACTTTTCTAAGCATTGCTGCTGGAACAAATAAATGATTCAACCAGCACTCTTGGAAAGTTTTTAAACATATAGATTCTAAAGTAAGGTGAAGATTGTTTGGCTTACGGCTTCACTTCACCCTCTATTATCCCTATGCACAAAAAGTCTGGAATGTTTGAGTGAAAGTTTCATTCTAAATCTCCTCCTCCTGGGAGTTGCCTCAGTCCAGACTCCACCTCCGAGAAAGCCCCCCAAACAGTGACTCTTCGTCAGACTCTGCCTCAGAGATGCTCATGACTGTTAGGAATATTCCTAAAAATGAGCCTCTCCACAGAAGCAAGTAATCCTAATCAGACCAAATTAAAAGATATCCAGGTTGAATTAGACATCTGTACTCTTGGGTGGCCTGAGGGGAGAATGGAAAGCCTACAAAAACCACCAACAAAGAAGAGGGAAGACCATGCATATGTTTTCTGGGGAGCAGTTTAAATAGCCCGTGGGAGTTATTCGGACCTTTCCTGGGGATGGGTTAAGGTTTGGTGGGCTCAGGGGAGGGTGCTTCCAAAGATGGATGCCAGTGGCTGAGATTACATTCCAGACTCTTTGAATAAGAGATGACAGGAAGCTGAGGTGATATTTATGACCATAATTTTAGGGTTTCTTTGGATAAAAAGGCATTGACTTAAGTCTGAATACTTCCTGTGGTCTTGGGGGTGACATGGGGGAGGGGAGAGCTGAGTGTTCCTGGGCACAAGCTCAGTGAGAGGAGTGGCTGGAGAGGTATCGTGTTCACTCTCATCCCAGAGATGACAGGCATCTGTTCCTTGAGGGAAATTAGAAAGCAGGTGACTAGGAGTAAAATTATTGTTATTACCCATCTTGTTTGTATCACCAAAGAAGAGTGCGCCAGGACGAGGAGCAGGTAGTCCCTTATTTGTGGCATCTTGGAAAACCAGAGGGTGGATGGTCCTAACTGCTGGACAGACCATGTGTCCTGAGTAGGTGCCCGCTTGAGTCTGGAGCGAGGATACCAGCATGGATGTCCCAGGAGCTTGGCAGCCAAGGGGGTAGTGAGGGTTACCATGTGAGGTCCTGTCTATCAAGGTTCAAGAGGCCTAGAAGCTAGCTGTTTGAGGAGTACTCTGTCCCTTGGGGAAAGCAAGGCAGGTTTAGGGGCATTAGGGTCCACTGCTGTGGGGGCAGGGAACAACAGTCAGCATGTGAACAGAGAGGGGACCTCAAAAGGGAGTGGTAGGGGAGATACCCTGCCATTGGAGGAGTTTGGGCTGGGAGGTGATGGTTAAGGAGAAAGGTCCTTCCATAAAGCAGCTCTAAAGGACTCAGGCCCATAAGGGAATGTGGGGTGCCCTGAGGAAAGTAAGAACAGCGGGGTGAAAGGAGGGCCAAGTTAACCTGAGTTCAATGGAGAGCTTGATTAGCTGTTGTTTGATGAGTCCATTGGCCCTCCTCAACTTTCCCAAGGATTATGGATGGTAGGGGGTGTGGAGTTTCCAGGAGATGTTGAGATGTTCTGACACAAGCTCTATGACCTTGGAAGTGAAGCCTGGCCCATTGTCCATCTGAATGTTCCATGGTACGCCAAAGTAAGGAATGATGTGGTCCAGGAGTACCTGAGTCACCATATCTGCCATTTCCCTGGAGGCCGGAAATGTTTCTATCCATCCTCTAAAAGTATCCACAAGTGTTAGGAGATAATGAAGTTTGTTATGAGTCATCATGTGGGTAAAATCAACCTGCCAAACTTCACTGGGTTGATGTTCACAAAGCTGGTGTAGAGACTGATTTATATGGAGAGACCCCTGTGGGTTCTCCTGGGCACATGCCTAGCAGAAATAGTGAACCTGTGAAATATGATCTCGGAGATGGATGGCTCCAAGAAGAGGAGCTCCCAGAAGTGGAACAGTGCTTTGGGGCCTATGTGTAAGTTCTGGTGGATGTCTGAAATGATTGACAATGCCTGGTCTTGAGGAAAGATGAGATATGTAGTTAAATAGGTCCATCAACCCTTTGTTTTTGTCCCCTCCCTTTATATGAGCTCATTCCTGTCTTTTGATTGGTAACAGAGCTAATAGGAGGGAGCTAAGAACAAAATATGTTCTGTGGAATCAGAGGAGCTAGAGACCCACACTGGGGCCACTGAGTCAGCCTTGGCATTGCCTAAGCCACTGGGTCCTTGGAGGATTGTTGTTCCTGACAGTGAATAATGGCTACTTCTGCAGGGAGCTGCCTCCAAGAGGTTAGGTATAAGGGGTCCCTTAACTATGGGAGTGCCCTTGGTTGTAAGGAACCCCCTTTTCTTCCAGAGTGCAAAATGAGTATGGCCTATTAAGAAGACATACTTAGAGTCAGTATAGCTATTACCCTTTGTCCCTTGGTTATTTGGAGTGCCCTACTCAAGGCAATTAATTCGACCTTTTGTGAGGAGGTTCCCATTGGCAGGTGGGTAGCTTCAACTGTGTTAGAGGAAGTGATTTGTCTATGAAGTAACTTCCATCAACAAACAGGGTGAGTTGGGAAATCTGTAAGTGGCTGGTATAGACAACCTGGCTCTGGTGAGGTTAAAGCCTTACAGCCTCTGGGCAAGGGTGAGTGAAGGTACCAGACAGGGAGGAAACAGGAAGGAGGCTTGTGGGGTGTAGGGCAGGGCTGGAGGCCAAAATAATTTCATTGCTTTCTAGAAACAGTAAGTGAAAAACCTGGACTCATGATGCCCAAGCAGAGAGAGAGATAGAGATAGAGATAGAGATAGAGATAGAGATAGAGATAGAGGTAGAGGTAGAGGTAGAGGTAGAGGTAGAGATAGAGATAGTGATAGCAATAGATAGATAGATAGATATATATATATATATATATATATATATATATATATATATATATATGAGTACTACTCAGCGGTAAAAAACAATGACATCTTGAATTTTGCATGCAAATGGATGGAAATAGAAAAAACTATCCTGAGTGAGGTAACCCCGACCCAAAAAGATGAACATGGAATGTACTCACTCATAGTTGGTTTCTAGCCACAAATAAAGGACATTGAGCCTATAATTTGTGATCCTAGAGAAGCTAAATAAGAAGGTGAACTCAAAGAAAAACATATGGTTATCCTCTTGGATATTGGAAGTAGACAAGATGCCAGGCAAAAATTGGGAACTTGGGAGTGGGGTGGGATGAGGGTAAGGGGAAATGGGGAGAGAAAAGTGAGAAGGGGAGGATGGGGGGAGCTTGGGGGAATGGGATGGTTGGGATAAAGGAAGGGTGGATATGGGAGCAGGGAAGTACATATCTTAATTAAGGGAGACATCTTAGGGTTGACAAGAGACTTGACCCTAGAGGGGCTCCCAAGTGTCCAGGGAGATGTCTCCAGTAAGTTCCTTGGGCAGCTTAGGAGATGGAACCTGAAATGGCCCTATCCTATAGCCGTAGTGATGAATCTTGTATATCACCATAGAAACTTCATCTGGCAATGGATGGAGATAGAGACAGAGACCCATATTGGAGCACCGGACTGAGCTCCCAAGGTCCCAATGAGGAGCAGAAGGAGGGAGAACATAAGCAAGGAAGTCAGGACTGAGAGGGGTGCACCAACCCACTGAGACAGTGGGGCTGATCTATTGGAAGCTCACCAAGGCCAGCTGCACTGGGACTAAATAAGCATGGGATGAAACTGGACTCTCTGAATATGGCGGACAATGAGAGCTGACGAGAAGCCAAGGACAATGGCACTGGGTTTTGATCATGCTGCATGTACTGGCTTTGTGGGAGCCTAGTTTGGATGGTCACCTTCCTAGACCTGGATGGAGGGGGAGGACCTTGGACTTCCCACAGGGAAGGGAACACTGACTGTTCTTTGGACTGGAGAGGGAGTGGAGGAAGGGGAGAAGAGTACGGGAGGGGGAGAGGCTGGGAGGAGGTGGAATTTTTTTCAATAAAAAAAAAGTTAGTCAATAAGAAGCTAGAGCTAATGGGCCAAGCAGTGATTTAATTAACACAGTTTCTGTGTGATTATTTCAGGTGTAAGCTAGCCAGGCTGTGGGGAAGAACAGCGGCCACCACCCCCAACAGTACATAAAGAACAATATGCAACTGAGGAATGCAGAGAGGGCGAAATATTGTTTTACCTAGGAAAGAACACACAGAATGATTACCTAATAATACCAAGTGGTCAGCCCTGAAATCAGGCATAGAATTAACATTATAAAAACTTAGCAGATCTGGGCGGTGGTGGCACATGCCTTTAATCCCAGCACTTGGGAGGAAGAGTCAGGCAGATCCCTATGAATTTGAAGCCAACCTGGTTACAAAAGCTATTTCCAGGACAGGCTCTGAAGCAACACAGAGAAACCCTGTCTCAAAAAACCAAAAAAAATAAAATAAAATAATAGACTTAGCAGCCGGGCAGTGGTGGCACACACCTTTAATCCCAGCACTTGGGAGGCAGAGGTAGAATTCACAGATCTCTGTGAGTTCGAGTCCAACCTGGTCTACAAGAGCTAGTTCCAGGACAGGCTCCAAAGCTACAGAGAAACCCTGTCTCGAAACCCCCAAAAAAAGACTTAGCTAGCTTTATTTATGCATTTAGAAATTATATATTTGTATACATAGATAATATATAAGATCTATCATTTACATACAATTAATATACACATAAATCATAATATTCACTAATATTTAGATAATGAATAAATAAACATTGTATATGAGTATATAATACCCATAATATTACTAATAATTTATAAATAAAATTTGCATTTATATTGTATTAATAATATGCATATAAATTAAGCATTAATATGTTATATATTGGATTAGCTTGCATGTATTATATATAATATATATAATATATGCAATTGTTTTTTGTAGCAACAATTAATGAAAAAAGCCATGAATTTGAAAGCAATTAATGAGGAGTATATGCGAGGGGTTGGAGGGATAAACAACAAGGGGGAAATAATATAATTTCATAAAATAAAATATTAAAATGGTGATATAATAAAAAATGGATTTCATTGTGACATTTTCAAACAAATCAATCTTCACTCCTCTACTACCCTGCTTCTCCCTCTGTAATGAGGATTAAACTTGGTCTCATTTATACCAGACTAGTGTCAGATCACTGAGTCCCCAGCCCCTCAATGTTGATTGCCAGAGTCCAGGTATGGTCATATTAATGAGAATAATCCCATAGCCTCATATGTTTGAATGCTTGGTCCTCAGTTTGTGGCACTGTTTGGGAAGGATTAAGAGGTGTGGCATTTATAGCAAGTGTGTTGTGGAGGTGAGCTTTGAGATCTCAAAAGTTTACTCATTCTCAGTTAGCTCTGCTTCTCTCTGCCTTATGCTTATGGATTAAGATGGTTCCTCTTCTTAGCAATAGAAAAGTAACTAAGACACCAGGCAACTGCTCTACCACTATGGTGCATCTCCCAATCTTTTGAGGATTTATTTGGACATAAGGTCTTGCTTAAGTTACTTAGGCAATGGTTGATGCTGAATCTCAGCTTTCCTAATGCAGAGATGAGAAGCAACAGTGGCCATGCCTCTCCTTAGACATCCCTTTCTTAATAAGACTTCACTTCTATTCACTGGAGAGAGGCGGGAGTGGGGGAGGGGAAGCAGCATCTTTCTTGTGAAATTCAGCTGATGCCTGTCTGATGTTGGTAGCAGAGTTATAGTTCAACGATTCAGTGAGGAAAAAGGTCAGGAAACCATGGTGATTTCAGGCATTGCATCTGTACTTTTCTGACCTTGACAAGGTGCCACAATAGACTTGAATGACCCTGGGACTTTTGTCCGGCCAAGCAGGGTGATCTGGTTCTGAACTTGTGTCATTATTCTAAGGCAGGATTCCCAGTGGGAGCCATGAACTGCATTTCATACAGTAGCTGTCATAATCTTCACATTTTGGGGGAGATATATTGCCTTGACCTACTAATAGAAGTACATATGTATTAAGAACCTCTTTCTTAGGCCACACAGTGGATTAGAACATCAGCCTGGGATACAGAGAGAGCCCTTGTCTAAGACAAACAAACGAAGAGTCCAACATCCAAATGTATTTGATGTGGGACTTCCCTCTGTAGGTTGTGAATACCATTGGTTAATAAAGGACTGTCTTGGGCCTTTGCAGGGCAGAATAGAAGTAGGCAGGAAAAAAATAAACTGAATGCTGGGAGAAAGAAGGTGCAGTCAAGAGAAGTCATGTAGCTGATGCCAGAGACAGACATGAAAGAACCTTGCCAGTAAGCCATAGTCACATGGCAAGGCACAGATTAATGTGGTTTGATGGAACAAGGTCCCCTGAAAGGTCTCCAAGAAACCTAAAACTACTTAGGCTAGCAAACAACAGAAAGCAGTTTGGAGCAAGCACCACCCAGATTCTCAAAATGATTGTTTACAAATGCTTCTTTTCATTTAAAAGGGGTTGCCTATAAATAGTTTATGGTCACAGTCAATTTTTTTTAAAAAGGGTGATATGATATAGAGATGTATACTCGGCATTAGTATGGATCTTGAACTATTGATACAAATTTAGGGCTGATTTCATTAGACTGTGTATATTTATTACTGCTCTTATTTAAGTTATTGTGTTTGTGCAGCTCATTTAAAATTAAATGTATAATTTAAAATTACAGATAATTAGTCATTTATAATAGTCAAACCTTTAGTCATGTTAGTTACGTTTTCTAGATATACAATATATATTTCAGTTAGACAGATAATCTTCAACACTTCAAAGACTAACAGAATATGGCACTTAAAATATTTGAAGATCTTAGACTTTTCTCAATAGTAAGACATTTCTGATTCTGGCAGCACCAACTACATCAGGGAGGTTATTAGTCAGTGAACAAACTCATTATGGAATTTGCCTTCAATATGACACGGCTAGCCATTTGGGCAAGAAACTGCTCTTGCCTGAACTGTTGGATGGTATGCTGTATGAACTGGACACGCAGGACCCACAGAAAAATGACTGCTGAACTTGTCTAAAAAAGGTGAGACAGTCCTTCAGGGTTCCTGCTTCATGAAAGAGTCTGCCAGACAGTTGGCAGGACACAGAATAAACTGACTGACAAACTGCCAATATAGGCAATATAGTCTTTCAAATTTTCTGCTTCATGGAAAACACTACCAGATATTATGTGCCTGTAGGCTAAAGATGGATACCCAAACCTTGTAGAAGAACTTTGGATGACTGTCAGGCAGCAAGAGGTCTCCATCAATTCTAGAGTTTTATAAGTTGCTTATTATACATTTTATGATTACTTAGACAATATTATATTCTTCTGGAAACTTTGATGGAGTTGAAGGCAGATAGGAATAGTTTTTCTTAGTTATGATAAAAGATAAATTAGATATGAAACTTTGCAATTACAAATGGGCTAAACATTGTAGATGTAATTTATTCTTAATACATGTTTTGTTATATGTAATTTTATTATGTTAAAGTTAAAAACCTTCCTTTGTATTTAGACAGAAAAAGGTAATGATGTTGGACTCTCCTCTGTATAATGTCAATATTAATAATTAAATTGTTTTGTCCTATGGCATGGAAGAATGGAGCTAGGTATAGAAAATGAACTGAATGCAGCGAGAAGAAGGCAGAATCAGAGAGATGCCATGTAGCTGCCAAAGGAGAAAGATGTCAGAACCTTACCAGTAGGACACTGCATCATGGTAATCCACAGATTAATAGAGATGGGTTAATTTAAGATGTAAGAGCTAGCTAGAAATATGTATAAGGTATTGGCCAAACAGTGCTGTAGTTAATATAGTTTCTATGTGATTATTCAACTCTGTGTGGGCTGGAAATGAACGTGCAGTCTCCATTTCCAAAACAAAAACAAAAAAAGCCTTACAGGATTGACCACGGTGTGATTTTATGGGCTTATTTTCTCCACTGAGGTTCCTTCTTCTGAAATGACCTGAACTTGTATCAAGTTGACATTAAAGCTACCCATCAGAGTTACCCAGAGGTTCCAGAGGCTCCTCTGCCAGGTTTCAGGCTCTCTCCTGCTGGCTCCCGATCTCCCCACTCCTGCATCTCTTGCTTCTTCTTCTATTTCTCTCAGTTTTAGCCATCACTGACCAGAGATACCATGGGGACTCTCAAGAAATCTCATCTGCAGCTCTTTGGAGACTTGGGTCAGGGACTACACAGACACACAAGAGACACACCAAAACCGTGCAACACTCTTCTCTTACTTAAAAGTGAATACATTTACATATGAATCTAAGAACATATATATAGGCCTCCATAATTTAAGATTATACATGCAAACACACCCCCAGATATGCAAGAGTATGTTAGAAAGCACTTCTAGACTAACACAGAAACATAGAACTCAATTTTCATATTAGAAATGACTATATATATATATATATATAATAGTAAACATGTACAGGTCCATGTCTGAGAAAATAAACAAACAGAACAGAGCTGGCATATGTATACTCACCCTCAGAAACTGAGACACATTACTCGCTATGACCTTTTGTCCTGTGTATCTAAAACACGGTGTTCTTGCCAACATCTAGGGTAAAGGTACGAAGATAGGGAGTGAGCAGGTAACTAACAGCCCAATCAGGAAGTATGGTACTCACACCCCTGGACAGTAAGGAGACAGGAGATGGGAACAACTGAAGTTGCTCAACTGGGTGAAAATCCAGGTCCAGCATAAAAGTCCTGCTGGAGTGTGCAGTGAAGTGGACAGTGCTCAGACCAGGAAAATGGAGCCCAGTGTCCTGCTCCTCCTTGCTCTCCTTGTGGGCTTCTTACTGCTCATGGTCAGGGGCCACCCAAAGGCTCATGGCCATCTTCCACCAGGACCCCGTCCCCTGCCCCTCTTGGGAAACCTCCTTCAGATGGACAGAAGAGGCCTCCTCAACTCCTTTATTCAGGTAAGACATACACATGGCCTTTGCCATACGGGATTAGCCCCATGTTTGCTCCTGAAGATCACTCATTTGGGTGAAGAAGGAACTCCTTCCAGGCAGTAGGGTCAGGTGGGAAGGCTGCTGAGTGAAAGGTGAGGTGCTGGTTGGTGGTGGATGGTGCTCAGGTTGACAGGTGTGTCTTCCTTGTTGGACAGTGTGAGACACTGTGCTTGGAGTGTGAAGGGTGTTGGTGTGTCATGGCCTGCACCAAGGGCTTACAGTTTTCCTTTTTGATGTTTCTTTGTTTCAAAAGAGATAGAAAAATGACACAGGCTTCCACAGATAAGGATTGTTTCTTTCAACACAAGAGATTAGCCTGCTGTATTCATGAACACAGGGGATGAGAGGCAGGTCATTAGGTGGGGTAGGTAGGGAATGCTTATCAATTATAAACACAAGGATCATCCAAGGAGCCGACCTGAGCACAATCTCTATCAGTTTTCACAATTGAGATTTTTTTTGTTCAATTACTGCTCCTTTATTAATAATCACTTAGCATCTTTGGCTCTTCTTACCATTTAGAGATCTGATTTAGTGGCAGCAATCCTAACACCTGCTACCCCTTGGTTTTTAATATAACACCCACCTGGACCAATGGTGTATTCGTTTGTATTTTATTTTTTGAGTCAAGATCATCCTCTTTTCTCAGGCTAATGATTTTTCTGAGATAATATCTCATGTGCTTTATTTAAAGACGTGTAATATCCTGGCCACAAGTGTTTTAAAAATGATCTTCCCACATGTTGGAATGGTCACATTAATATCATATTTATATTTTGTTTTTTGATTGTTTGTTTATTTGGTTGGTTTGCTTTGCTGTTGTTATTTTTTTCTTTCTTTCTTTCTTTTTTTTTTTTTTTGTGGAGACAGGGTTTCTCTGTGAAACAATCCTCGCTGTCCTGGAACTCACTGTGTAGAAAGACTCAAACTCATCAAGATTCACCTGCCTCTGCCTTCTGAGGGTTGGGATTAATTTTCATTGTGTCTCGATGCCAAGTGGTAGCCTGTGGTGAATCCCAGATACAACCAGCTTGGCTCTCTCAAGTGTGTTGTGGATGAGCCAGGAGCCTGACTCAAGTACAGTTGCTAAAGGCTGTGTCAACTCTTCGTTT
This sequence comes from Microtus agrestis, assembly GCA_902806775.1. Classification (NCBI taxonomy): domain Eukaryota; kingdom Metazoa; phylum Chordata; class Mammalia; order Rodentia; family Cricetidae; genus Microtus; species Microtus agrestis. The sequence goes on from CADCXT010002393.1 coordinate 1,460,143, forward strand.
CCAGACCCATGTGCATCTGACAAGCCCTCTGGAATGTTTCTTGAGAACTTCTCTGGTGGATCCAGAAACTGAAATCTCTTCTAGGCATCTGTGTTGATGTAAGATGGTTGTGTGGGCTTCAATCAGTGTGCCTGTTACAAAGACTGAGTGTTAATGGTGACATTCTTTTGGCCAGTGGTAGAAACACACAGAGGAGCTGGACCATCAAAGGTACTAATCTGTGCATCAGAGACTTATTAATCAATCTAAGTATTTATCTAACTATTATCTGTATATCCATGTATTATCTATTTGTCTATCAATCTGTCTGTCTACATTATCATCATCATCATATTCGTGTTTGTGTGACTGTGTTTGTGAATGGTGCTTATGCATATCTGATATCTGAAGAATCCAAAGAGGTCATCAAATCCCATGAAGCTGGCATTACAGGCAGTTTTTAGCTATCTGACATGGGAGGTGGGACAAAACTCAGGGCTTCTGCAACAAGAGCAGTGCTCTTAGCCACTGAGCTACTTCTCCTGCTCCAACTATTATGTTTTTTTTTTTGTTTTTGAGACAGGGTTTCTCTGTAGCTTTGGAGTCTGTCCTGGAACTAACTCTTGTAGACCAGGCTGGCCTCAAACTCACAGAGATCCGCCTGCCTCTGCCTCCCGAGTGCTGGGATTAAAGGCGTACGCCACCACCGCCCGGCTCAACTATTAAGTTTTGACTTAAGATGTTAAGCGGGTGGTGGCGGCGCACGCCTTTAATCCCAGCACTCGGGAGGCAGAGGCAGGCAGATCTCTGGGAGTTCGAGACCAGCCTGGTCTACAAGAGCTAGTTCCGGGATGGGCACCAAAGCTACAGAGAAACCCTGTCTCAAAAAACGAACAAACAAACAAACAAAAAAGATTTTGTTGAACTGGGTCACCTCTCAAGAAACCTACCTCCATGAATTTTAAAGATGAACACTTTCTTACCACTGATTTTGAACATCAAGACTGGTCCCTGTCTCAGCTCCTTGTAGTCACTACCTCCCACTATCCTGACACACCATCAATTGCATGTATGTTTGAACATAATTTATATGCAGAGGATGGAAACAAAACTTGCTTTCATGTAACATTAAGTTGGCAAGTTTCACTTACACCGTTGATCTGATCTGAGGCTTGTTAGTTTATTGTTGCATAAGATTCGATGCTCTAATCCCATCTAAAACATAAATACATCAACATCAAACATATGCAGAGCTTTTTCTTAGCATTGTCCTCAAACAACACTGGGCACGGACCGTTTTCATAGACTTTCATTTCTATTAGCTGCAGTGCAATCTAGAGAGAGTAAAGGTTAAAAGACGACAAGGGAGGGTTGTTTGCAAACATTGCACTATGCTCCTCAAAAGCTCTCAGCACTGGAGTGTTGTCATGTTCCTAGGACCAAAAACCTACAGATGCCCCCATGGTTGCATTGCCAGGCATTTTCCCAACAATTCGTACTGCAGTCAAGACTCACATTCAGGACCACTACTAGGTGACTATCACTTTCCTTCCCATGTAACCCAGTGGGTGGGTCAGGGCTGGTCTCTATGAACGTTGTCAGGAGGCATTGGACAGGCTGAATCTGGACCACACGAAGCATGGTTCAGTTGGCCAGACTGAAGGGTGTGGGCATGGAACTAATGCACATCTGCACCCACATCTGTATCTATTATTTTTGAGATAGGGTCATTTGCAGGTGAGACTGGTGAATTAACCTTCACCTCTTAGGTCCTCAGGAGAGAAAGGGTGGCCAGCGGAGGGGTACCTATTTACCAGTCTGTGTCTAGGTGTTTTCACAGTGTAACAACAACGTCTGCATCGACTAACCACAACCGTCATACCCTTGTGCTTGGCAGCTTCGAGAAAAATATGGAGATGTGTTCACAGTGCACCTGGGACCAAGGCCCGTGGTCATGCTTTGTGGGACAGAGGCCATAAGGGAAGCTCTGGTGGACCAAGCTGAGGCTTTCTCTGGCCGGGGGACAGTTGCTGTGCTTGAGCCAATTGTACAGGGATATGGTGAGATACCAGACAGGGTGAAGTGGCAGATGTGGTCTGGGAAGATGTGGGTGAGAGGTGGAGCCCGAGCTGTGGGAAAGGACTCAGGGTCTTTAATCTTCCATTGTAACTATACATGCTTCACCACGTTCTTAGGTTTAGTCTTTTCCAGTGGAGAACGCTGGAAGACCCTTCGGCGATTCTCTCTGGCCACCATGAAGGATTTAGGAATGGGCAAGAGGAGTGTGGAGGAGCGGATGCAGGAGGAGGCCCGATGTTTGGTGGAGGAGCTGCGGAAATCCCAGGGTGAGTACAAGAGAATGGGCAGAGCTGGAGAGATGGCTCAGCGGTTAAGAGCATTGCCTGCTCTTCCAAAGGTCCTGAGTTCAATTCCCAGCAACCACATGGTGGCTCACAACCATCTGTAAAGAGGTCTGGCGCCCTCTTCTGGCCTTCAGGCATACAGACAGAATATTGTATACCTAATAAATAAATAAATATTAAAAAAAAAGAGAGAGAATGGGCAGAAAGGAAGATGGTGACACAGGGACCTGAGTGCAGAACCAAAGAAAGAGAAAGACAAAGGCAGAAAACAGACAGACAGACAGACCACACAGACACACACACACACACACACACACACAAATGGACATCAGAAGGATGAGATAAGGACGGAGGTGGAAAGAGAGAATCACAAGAGCAGGAAAGAAATGTGAAGTATTTTGTTTCCAAAATAACTCAGAAGCATGGTGGTCACTTCTCTTCAGAAAATCAATCAGTGAATTATTTCTCTTTGTCATTTGGGTGGGACAGGTGGACACGTATCCTCTCAGAACTTAGAAGGTGAAGGGGAGACTGGCATGAGATCAAGGCCAGCCCTGTCTACAATGCGAGGTTCTGCCTTTGATGTGGCTGTGGCTGAGTTGTGCAGAGCTTACAGCACCACATACAGTGGGCATGGTCCTGCATGTGTGTAATCCCAGCACCCTCGAGGTGGAGGCAGGAGGATGAGATTTCCAAGGTTCTCTTCTACTCCACAAGGTGTTCAAAACCATTTTGACTTAATCATTGTAATTTTTCCCTATCCCTGTCCCCCTCCACGATCTCATCAAAGGCAAACACAGACCTTAAGTCAATGAAGGGAATGGAGCAGGAGGACCTACAGACATGGTCTAAGCAGGGAACTGTGTTTTCTTCCTTGTGAGTGTGCTGGTGAGCAGCAGTGAGCACAGAGGCTCATGGGAGTTTGATTTTTGAAAAGAATCAGAGGTACTCTGAGGGTTCCTTAAGTTTGTTATATCAAGGACACACTGGTTACAAGACTGTTGCTTGCACCTCCATTTCTTTACGCGAGGCATTTGCTATTTCTTATTGACCTTTCTCTGGAGAGCTGAGAGTTCAGTGCAGAAAGGGGAGAGAAGAAAGGTGCAGATGGTGAGAAAGATGATGGGAGAAATAAGGCAGTGAGGGAGGAACCCAGAGGAAGGGAAACAAGCTGAGAATCAAGCTGGAAAGGAACCAAGACTGAAGCTCTGAGCTCCAGGAAAGTATTCTCATAGGATCAGAGACAAACCAGTCTCAGGGTGAAGGGAAAGAGAAACCCAATACTGCTGTACCAACAACCGTCCTCCAACTGCCAGGGTCCATGACTGAACCTGGCACACAAAGGCTGAAGACTCAGGAGCTGATGGCTTTTGGGAAACCACAGAGCTCAGAAGTGAGAGAAGAGAGGGATGGAGGAATTTAGAGAAGGGATGGAGGAAGTCAAGAAGGAATATAGGAAAACAGGCAGATGGGTATGGATTGTACAGGGCTTGTAATTCACACAGCCATCGCTGAACACTTCTGTGAACCATTTTTGCCAGGGGGAGTTATCTCTCAGTTCAGTGTCAGGATGTTGTCCTGGGAGGAGGAGCAGGTGCAGACTAATTGCACCCACTCCACATCTTGTTCCTAGAATCCTAATTGCAGCCATGTTTCAGCCATGATTAGCTGAGTTTCCTTGGTGAAGGTGCGTCCCTTTCTGTACATAGAAATAGCATCCCATATTCTGTACAGTACTGAGGGAAGTTAAATAAAAGGATGCATACATCTCTGAGTGAAGAGCCTAGACTCTTATGCGCACCACATGTGCAAATGTGTTGCTGTTCATTGAGCAGTGAGTGGTGGAAGCAGCTTCACAGAGATGGGGCTGAAACCAAATACTCCCCTAATTCTTTATTCCCTGTCTCTTGTCCTGTATCCTTCTTCAGGAGCCCCCCTGGACCCCACCTTCATCTTCCAGTGCATCACAGCCAACATCATCTGCTCCATTGTCTTTGGAGAACGCTTTGACTACAAAGATCGCCAGTTCCTGCGACTCTTGGACCTGATCTATAAGATATTCTCGCTCACCAGCTCATTCTCCAGCCAGGTCAGTGGGTGGGAAGAGAGGTGCATCCAAGGCAGAGGAAAGAAAAGGCTTCCTTGTGAGTGAAGAAGGGGGTGTCTTATGGCTGAAAGAAGGATAGACAACATGGAAAAGCCAGGAGTCTGTGACCTGGAGGGACGGAATGAAGGAGGCACAGAGGGAGAGAGGGATGTTAAGCAGGGTGGAGAAACTTGAATGCAGAAATACAGAGCCATCCAGACATGAGAAAATGATGACGGGGGGATGCAGCTCTGCCTTAGAGGACAAAGGACACAGTATTTCATGAATGAACCTTTGAGTTCATCCCCAGGACTTGGTAGTGTATAACACATAAAATTCCAGCATTTTGGTGTTAGAGACTGGGCTATCAGAAATTTTGGCTGATCCTAGGCTACATGTTGAATTTAAAGCCTGTCTGGCATTAATGTGTTCAAAATGCAATACCCCACAATTTAAAAAAAATTAATACAAAATAGCAACAGGTATTGAGAGAGAGCAGAGGATAGGAAAGGGAGATACAGAGATGTAAAATGAAGGCTAGAGACTGAATGGAAGATACAGTTCACGGCATGTGTATGTTTGGTGTGCATGTATGAGAGGGGTGTGTATGTGGGTGGATATGGGTGAGTGTATGGGGGGTGTACATTCCTTCATGATGTCTGTGGACCTAGGAGCACTGCTTACTTTCTGAGACCTGCTAGTTCCAGGTGACGTCCTCAGTCCTTTCTTGCAGGTGTTTGAGCTCTATTCGGGTTTCCTGAAGTTCTTTCCTGGTACCCACCGACAAATCTACAAAAACACGCAGGAAGTCCTTGACTACATTGGCCACAGCGTGGAGAAGCACCGGGAAACCTTGGACCCCAACAATGCAAGAGACTTCATCGATACCTACCTTATACGCATGGAGAAGGTAAGCCCTGCATGAATGAGAGGGGATGGCTGAGAGTGAAGGCTGAGGATGTGAGCGGAAGAAAAGGGGGCAGAGGATGGGGAGGAGAGACAGGAAATGGAGTGGAGGAGATGCAGAAGCATCTGGAAAATGATGAAAATAAAAAGGAAGTGAAAATGTGATAGGGAGAAAAAAGGCTGGGAAAGAAACACAGAGTGGGGGACAAAAGGCAGTAAAGACCTCAGAGAAAGAAAAAACCTGGGAGACAAACCATGTTAACCTACCAGAGAGCACAGTAGAGAGAGAAGACAGAGCAGAAGCCAAGTGACATTGTTGAGGAAAGAGAAATGCCATGTGGTCCAGATAGTGAGACAGAAGGACAGTTCCCAGGATGTGTGTGTATCTCCCTGCAAGGCTCCAGGCACCCTGACCCTCCCTTCTCTCTCCCATCTGGAACCAGGAGAAGTCCAACCAACACACCGAGTTCCATCACCAGAATCTCATGATCTCTGTGCTGTCTCTCTTCTTTGCTGGCACCGAGACCAGCAGCACCACGCTCCGCTTTGGCTTCCTGCTCCTGCTCAAATACCCCCATGTAGCAGGTGAGCCACCTGTGGCCAGTTGGGGAATCTTCTAGCTTCCTTTTTCTGCAGAAAATTGTGAGGCTAAGAAAGACATGAGCCTCTTACATCTGGAGCTCTGAAGTCTTTGGTCAACTTCTAACCTAAGGCAGTGCTGTGGGTGGTATGTGAATGAACACTCAGCTGGTCCATTTCCATTGTTTTCTGCTATACCTTGAAGGTTGATTCATCTGTTCATCCTTTTTCTCTCCTTTTTTACTTCCTTTCTTCCTTCTTTCCTTTCTTCTCTCTTTCTTTGCATCCATCTGATACTCACTCATCTTACTGTCCATCCACCTGTTCATCTATAGGTATTCTATTCATGTTCCAACCATTATCTAACCATGCATATATTCATTTTTCATTCATTTTTTATCTACACACCTGTTCACCCACACATGTAATCCTCTGCCCATCTTCTGTATACCCATAGATTATTAATCCTTGATTCTTTCATCTCTAGTTGACTCAATGATATATATTTCATTAATTTTTTGGATGAATCAGTTTGTGAGTTTTATTCTTTATCACTGCTAGTTGAGCAGACTCTCTGTCATTGATTCGTTGGTTCATTCATATAATCTTCTCATTCTCTATTCATTCTCACTGGCCTTGAATTCACTCTTCATGTGTCAATCCATTCCTTGGTTAGTTGGATTCACTGATCTATTTGTGTTTGCACCGTTTATTGACTTGTTAACTGATTAATACAATGGATGAGAAGTGGAATATGGACATCCAGTTTTTCTTTGTTCATTTCACTCACTCAGCAATCTTTCTTTTATTAACCAACCCATTGATTACTTGGCTGACTTACACACTCACATCCTAAGAATTTGAAATTGATGTGATGTTGTTGTGAGTTTGTCTGTTGTGTCTCATGTGTGGAAGTGGGAGGACAACTTTGTGCAGTTGGGTCTCCCTGCACATTCCTGTGGGTTCTGATGTCAAAGCCAGGCTGTCAGGATGGAAATCAATGCATTTCATCGGTCAAGATACTCACCAATGTGTTCATATTCTGTATTTTGTTGTACATAGATTAATTTACTTCCCTTTTATTCCTGAGGATACAGCCTCGGATTGTTAGCCTGTATTTTTAATTTTTTTTAACCAATTGCTCATTGCTGTTTTGTCTGCATATATGTCTGTATGAGGATGTTGTATCCACTGGACCCAGAGTCACAGACAGTGTGAGATGCCATGAGGGTGCTGGAAATTGAACCCAGGTCCTCTTCAAGAGCAGCCAGTGCTCTTAACCACTGAGACATTTTCTCTCCAGTGTCTGTTATGAAAGAACACAAATTATAACATGACATTTCAAATGTAGAGAATTCTTACCATCTTCCCCTCCAGCCCTCACTCAGATTGATAGATGAAAATAGCCCTTTGCTGTGGGTTTTCCTTTTCTCTCTTTTATGAGCATGGTGGGAGCTTTGGAGAGCATCTGTAACATAGCTCTAAAAGAGTCGCTAACATGGCTCTAAGCATGGCTGTAGAGGCACATGCCTGAGAGAAGCGCAGGTGTGTGTCCAAGAGTGCAGTGTGTCTTTTCAGCAGAGTCTCCTGGCTCTTTATTGTTCCAAGGCTAATGGCTCACAGAAAACAGGGTTACTGTGCATTGCCTTCGTGAAGGGGGAGGGCATGGTCTGCTGTCTCCCTTTTCTGTGCAGAGAAAGTCCAAAAGGAGATCGATCAGGTGATTGGCTCACACCGCCCTCCAACCCTTGATGACCGCACCAAAATGCCTTACACTGAGGCTGTCATTCGCGAGATCCAGAGATTTGCAGATATTCTCCCGATTGGAGTGCCGCACAAAGTCACCAAAGACACTTTGTTCCGAGGGTACCTGCTCCCCAAGGTGAGACCAGCTGCGATTCCACATCTCTATGCTATGATCATCTGCCCCGTTCTCCCAATCACCACTCTTGGTCTGTCTGTGAGTTCCCAGCATTCTGTGGTTCCCTAAGGACTGTCTGCATATGGGAGTCAGGGTATGCTAATATTGTCTCTCACAATGTCTCCTAGAACACTGAAGTGTACCCCATCCTGAGTGGAGCTCTCCATGACCCACAATACTTTGAACAACCAGATGCCTTCAATCCTGACAACTTTCTGGATGGCAGTGGGGCTCTGAAGAAAATTGAAGCTTTTATGCCCTTCTCTACAGGTGAGTCGGATCTGTGCTTCATTTCCCAGACCCTAGAGGGCAGGCTCATCCTCCAGGATACAGTCAGGACTAGGTCCAGTTTGTTCCAGCTGGGAACCCATTCCACCTGGCTACTGTCCTAGTTGCTGTCATCCGCTTTGACCTGCAGCATTTATTGAGGATGCTGTCTTTTTTCCTAGTGTGTACTTCTGGCTACTTTTGAAGGATGTTGTTTTTACTATGCTAACCCTACTGATTCATCAGCATAGATCTTTCCATCTTCTCATGTCTTCTCCAATTCTTTCTTCAAAGACTTGAAGTTTATATTGCACAAGCCTTTCACTTGCTTGGTTAGAGTTACCCCAGGATATTTATATTATGTGAAGTTATTGTCAAAGGTGTTGTTGTTTCCCTGGGTTCTTTCTCAGTCTGTTTTTCTATAGCAGGGCTCCTGGTCTTTGTGAGTTAATTTTGTGCCCAGCTATTTTGCTGAAAGTGTTTATCAGCTTAGGAGTTACCCAGTGGAAAGTTTTGGGTCACACACACACACACACACTCATATCATCTGATAAGTATACTTTTGCTTTTGCTTTTTTTAAAGCTTTTAATTTACTTTTAACTTTTATTCATTTTACATATCAACCACAGTTCTCCCTTCCACCTCTCCTCCCGCTCTCCCCAACCCACTTCCTATCCACTCCTCGAAAGAGTATGGCCTCCCATAGGGAGTCAACGAAGCCTGGCACATTACGTTGAGGCCGCACCAAGCTCCTCCCTGCATCAAGGCTGAAGCAAGGTATCCCACTACAGGGAATGGGCTCCAAAAAGTCAGCACATGCACCAGGAATGTATCCTGGTCCTACTGTCAGGGGCCCCTCAAACAGACCATGTTACACAACTGTTGCCCACTTGCAGAGGGCTTATTTGGGTCCCATACAGGCTCCCTAGCTGTAGGTCTAGAGTCTGTTAGTTCCCATGAAGCCCATGGGTTCTTTCATGGCTTTTCAGCGGTGAGCTTACAGAAATAAGACTGCTTTGTGCCCTTCTCCCCATCTTTTGGCTTGCTGCTCATTGCGAACCAAGTTTCAGTGAACCAGATGGACTCATTGAGAGAGGTGACAATCACCTGTTAGCTCACCCCCTAGAGAAGAAGCAGGTGACAGGATTCAGGCAGGAACATGAGCCCGAGAACAAAAGACAGTGTCATTACTTGGAGCCACAGAGCTGCATAGGTTCCAGCAGCTCCGTTTCCCAGGCAGGTTGCTCACAAGGACAATTCTGCCCGCTCCATTTCCTTAAGAGATTCTGTGCCTACAGCGGGGCTGCTTTGTATGTTATTGCTTCCTGAGACTTGTTTAACCTCCTTGAACTATGCTTCCTTTTCAATTTGTATGTCCTTGGTCTCCTTGAGTTGTATTATTACTTTAGCTAAGACTTCAAGTATTCTATTGAATAGATGTGGAGATTTTAGACAACATTGTCTTGTTCTGAATTTTAGTGGAATTGCTTTGAGTTCGTCTCTATTTAAGTTGATGTGGGCTATAGGCATGCTGTAAACTGTCTTTGTTATGTGTAGGTATGTTCCTTGTATCTCTGTACTCTCCAGTACATTTATCATGAAGAGGCATTGGTTAATTGTCAAAGTCTTTTCTGCATCTAATGAGATGAGCACATGGGTTTTCTTCCTTTCAGTTTGTTTGTATTTATTAATGTTTCATATATGGAACCATCCTGTATCTATGGAATAAGACCTATTTGATTGTGGTGGGTGATATTTTTGATGTGTTCTTGGATTTGATTTGCAAGTATTTTAGAGTATTTTTGCCTTTATAGGGAAAATTGGTTTGTGATTTTCTTTCTTTGTGGTTTGGGTATCAGGGTAACTATGGCCTCATAAAATGAACTGGACAATATTACTTCTGTTTCTATTTTGAGAATAATTTGAGGAGTATTGATAGAAACTCCTGTTTGAAAGTCTGATAGAATTCAGTGTTGAAAATTTTGTTCCTGGTCTTTTTTTTTTTTTTTTTGGAGTTCAGAAGTGGGGGACGTTGGAATACTTTCAGTGATTGTTTCTATTTCTCTAGGGATTATAGGTCTGTTTAAATTCCTTATTTGATCACTTTGGTAAGTAGCACCTATCAAGAAAATACTCATTTCACTTTGATTTTCCAATTTGGTGGAATACAAGTTTTTTAAATATGTCCTTTAAATTCTCTGATTTCCTCGGTGTCTCTTATGTCTCACCTTTTGCTTCTGATTTTGTTAATTCAGATAGTCTCTGTCCACCTTTTAATTTGAATAAGGGTTTGTCAACCTTATTGATTTTCTCTAAGAACCAATTCTTTGTTTCCTTGATTCTTTGTATTGCCCTTTTTACTTCTATTTTATCCATTTCAACCTGGAGTTTGGTTATTTCTAGCCATCTGCTCCTTTTGGGTGTGACTTCTTTTTGTTTTAGAGCAGTGGTCCTCACCCTTCCTAATTGTGTAGCCCTTTTATAACATCAGTTAGCTCCAGCATTTCTCTGTTTAGTTTTTGTCTGGATGACCTGTCTATTGATGAGTGTGGAGAGTTGAAGTCTCCCACTGTCAGTGTGTGAGGGTCAATATGTGGTTTAAGCTGTAGTAGTTTTCTTTTGCAAACTTGGGTGTTCTTGTGTTTGGGGCATAGATATTAAGAATTTAAATGTGCTCTTGGTGGATTTTTCCTCTGATGTATGTAGTGTGCGTCCCTGTGTCTTCTGATTAGATTTAACTCTAACTTGTTAGATATTAAAATAGCCACAGCAGTCTGCTTCTCAGGTCCATTTGCTTGGAATGTCTTTTTTAGCCCCTTACCCTGAGGTAATGTCCTTGATGTTAAGGTGTTTTCTTGGATGCACAGAAGGATGGATCCACTTTTTGCATCTATTCTGCTGGCGATTTTTTTTCAATTGGGAAATTGATACCATTGATGTTGAGAGATATCAATGACCTATGATTGGTGATTCCTGTTATTTTGTTGTGGCTATTGCTCTTGTTATTAGTGGCAGTGGCGGTGTGTGTTTGTGTTTATCTGATTTTGATTTTCGTGGTTTGGATTATTTTATTCCTTGTGCTTTCTTCTATGCAGGTAATATTTTCAGATTGGAGCTTTTCTTTGAGCACTTTCTTTAGGGCTAAATTTTTAAATAAATATTGTTTAAATTTTTTCTATCTATGGTGATCAAAAGGTTTGCTGTTTATTGTACTCTGGTCTGAGATTTTTTTTTTAATCTGCAGCACTTCTATCTGGGCCCTTCTAGCTTTTAGAGTATCCATTTAGAAGCCAGGTATAATTCTAATAGGTATAATTCCTTTATATGTTGCTTAGTCTTTTCACTTTGAAACATTTAAAAATCTTTGACTGTTCTGTACATTATCGTATTAGTGGGTCTTCCTTTTCTGGTCCAATCTATTTGGTGTTCTATACGATTCTTGTATCTTATAGATGTCTCCTTCAGGTTAGGAAAATTTTCTTTATGATTTTGTTGAAAATATTTTCTGGTCCTTTGAGCTGGGGTTCTTTTCCTTCTTCTAGTCCTATTATTTTAATTAATTATTTTAATTATTTTAGGAATTTCACGGTATTCCAGATTTCTAGGATTTCTTTTTCTATCATGAGTTTTTCAAACTTAACATTTTCTCTGACTGATATATCTATTTCTTCTATCATATCTTCAGGGCCTGAGAATCTTTCCCCCACCTTGCTGGTGAAACAGCCTGTGTAGGTCCTCTTCTAACTCATCAAATTTTTGTTTCCAGAATTCCCCCATTTGGGTTTTCTTTCTTGATTCTATTTCCATTTTCAGGTCTTAAACACTGTTTGTGTTTTCCTGGAATTCTTTAAGGGATTTATTAAATTCCTCTTTAAGGCCCTCTACCACCACCAAGAAGGCAATGTTAAGGTCTTTCCTCCGGCTGCAGCTATGTGGGATGCCCAAGGTGAACTGTGGCAGGGCTGCTGGGCTCTAGTGGGTTCACATTGTCCTGGCTGTTACTGATTGCGTTTTTATGTTGGCATCCAGGAATCTGTTTTCGGGGTGATTTTAGGTCTAGGTGTCAATTTCTGGGTTTGTCTTTGTTGGGTGGGTGTTTGGTTTCTTGGTTTCTGGGTTTTAGGTGAGCATGATGGCTGTGTGTTGCCTCATAGGGAGCTTTCTATGGACCTGTTTCCCTGTCCTGCCCAGCTGGTGTGTCCAAGGGAATTCCTGCTGGTGATGGAGGCTGGGATAAGGGGATGAGTTGGGGGAAGGAGGATTGGAGGAGAAGATCTTTGTGATTCACTGGGGATGGGGCCAGGGAGGCAAGGGAGATCACAGCAGGAATTCTGCTGCAGAGCTGGAGGTGAGATGGGGGTAGTGGGGGTGGATCTGGAGAATCAGAAGGAGATGTGTGGATTATCTGTCAGTCTATTTGCTTCCTTGGTCAGAGTGGCCTTTGGCTTAGTAAGGGGTGTCTCCTGGGAAATCCAAAGAGATGGGGAGTGTGGATAGGGAAGGCTGAAGGTGGTAGAGGTCCTTAAACAGAGATACACAGAGACACAAGGAATCTACAATAGGAGGAGATGTGTGGTAGGAATCAGAGCATGGACATGAGAGAGAAGAAGATGCATGAAGAACCATATGTGAAGAAGTAAGTCAGGAAGGGAGGAATTGGAGAGAGAAGGGAGGGGAGAAAGGCACAACTAGAAAGAGACCAAGAAGCAGGAGGGAAGACACAGAAGGAAGACATGACAAGCTGTCCTTGGACAGAAAAACAGGAGGGACTGAGATACTATCTAGGGAGTTTAGAAAGACACAAATGGATGGAATGGATCAAAAGACACATAGGAGTGATAGGTACAGACAGGTTCAGTAGGTCGCCATTGGCAGAAAAAAAACTAGAGAGAGAGAGAGAGAGAGAGAGAGAGAGAGAGAGAGAGAGAGAGAGAGAAACTGTTAGAGCCAAAGAGACATAAAGGACCAGCGCTATATATGGAAACTTTGTTTTGATAGTGAGATAAGCCATTAAAAGCTGCTCCAGAAAAACCTAGTCACAATACCAGAACTAGGAAAACCATCTCAGAGACCACTCCATGTATTTCTAAGCTCATGCCACCTAAATTCTGGAAAGGTGGGGCCTAAGAAGGTAAGGTGCTTTCCCTACATAGTCCTACACAGGCCTGATTTCCCAACAGTTGGAGGGCACAGGGGTTGCTGGGAATCCATCCTCCACCTGAAGACCTGAGGCAGCCAGTTGCAGAGTAAGAATCACTGAGGTACAGGGCAGGTGGAGCCTCTGCCTGGAATTTCAGGCTCCCTTGCTCTGTGCTGCTCCATGCCCGAGGAGACAAACCAACAAGGATTAATTAATTATACCCATGAAAACTTGGAGCCCTCATCATGTGCTTCTGCCCATTCTCTATCGAATGGAAAATTGTATTTAAATCTCGATATGTACTTTCTGCTGTGTGTGACCTTGGACCATAGACATTACCCTGCAATTCCTTTTAGGGAGTCAAAAAGTCAAATTACTCTCAGTAGTCCTGACTAGTCATTAATCTCAAGCTGAAGAAGAAATGGGGAGCAGAGAGAGGGGGTGCGGATGAGAGTCAGAGGGGGACAGAGACAGGAGACAGACAGAGAGCTCTTGCAATGTATTCCATCATCTTCCTGCCGTGATCTCCCAAGTACTGCACTTGCAGGCATGTGCCTCCATGCCTGGCTCATATAGGACCCTCGATATCATCCAGTGGTTGATCTAAGAATCTTTGTAAAGAACACCTTCACCCTCAGGGCAGCCAAGGAGATGAGGACCAATCTCCCCACATGAGAAAGAAGGGAACATTAAAGATTTTACATTATATGTGTTTACACATACACATTTGTTCCTACTCTATTGTGTTCTTACAAGTCTGAAACAAAGGACTCTGATAATAAACATAATCTAGAAATTACCATGTGACATCCACCAACAATTTGTCTTGCATTTTATGATTGAATTATTGCATATATGTTTGCATGCATATACATGTGCACTATGGAGGGTGTGTATATGTTTATGACAGAGGACAAACTGTGGGAGTTTTTTCTCTCCTTGCAACATGTGGGTCCAGGGAGTGAATGCATGTCTTCAGGATTGATGCAGGCTGCCTTCCATGATAAGAAGTATCACTGACCCTTCCACCAATTGTTTAAGGTTTTGTAAAACTCTTACCATTCTCACTTGAATTGTAGTTTGACGGTCAAACTCATTCTTCTCCATTCAATGGACAGAGTTGTCTGGGTTTAGGGAAGGGACAGTCTGAAGATTGTATACTCACCCGGGGCTCACATGGCTCATTCTCTGTGCCCACAGGAAAGCGCATTTGTCTTGGCGAAGGCATTGCCCGCAACGAATTGTTCCTTTTCTTCACCACCATCCTCCAGAACTTCTCTGTGTCCAGTCCTGTGGCTCCTAAGGACATTGATCTCAGGCCCAAGGAGAGTGGCTTGACCAATGTGGCCCCAACATACCAGATCCAGTTCTTGGCCCGCTGACTGGGCTGAGGTGTCCCTCACTCCTGTTGAGAATGGCCCCTTATTTCTTCCTCTGTGAGACCTGCTGCCAACCAGGCTGTAGGTCACTACTCATATTCTTCAACCTTACTGCAGCTTTTACAAAGCTTTGAGGTGTGTTCTTCTTCCCTGAGAATGGCACTGGAGAAATAAATCACTGTTTTTCTTGATGTGTGAACTGAGAGACTTCTGGAGGCCACATCTCATGCTGAGCCAGTTCCCTCTTGCACCCAGCAACCACAGTTTCCATGTAGAGACTTCCGTTGTTCTAATGAATGCCGGAGGTCATGTCAGAGGAGGAGCAGGTGGAAACTGAAGTTCAAAGTGTCAAATCACAAGGAGGAAATCTCTATGATGGGTTAGTCTTGTTTTATGCAAGACTATGATAACACAGACTCTGCAATATCTTTTGATTCCATTTTGCTTTTACGTGTTTACTGCTACCATCTTTCCGTGGCTTTCCCTGGTGTGAGTAGATGTAGGAAGAACACACTGCCTATAATATAGTGTGTTTCTCTCATGAAAACAACCTGATCTACTGGGCAATTTTATCTGTGGATTATCAAGAAGATGATTCTTCCCTAACTGTGCTGTCTAATTTTATAACATTAGCTTATATAGAATTTTGGTAAATAAAAACAAGCACAAGGAAGTAATACACAGTCAGTGCCTATGAGCTCCCCGTTAAGGGGCTCCTGCAGATCACAGCTCAAGTAAAGAAAAGCAATGAGCCTGCTGTCCAAATTCCTTGAATCTTACGCTGAGAAATCTATCACAGGCTTTGGTGTGCATTATTAGTTGAAACAAAGCTTCAAAATAACTTTAGATTAGACAAGATATCTTGTTAATGGTCGTTTTTAAGATTAACTACTGAAGAAAAGCCATCTAAAATTCACAGGACACATAGCTGAGCTGCCATTCATTTAGGCTAGAGTCAAAACTACAAAACAGCCAAACTATTGCCAACTGTCAGGTGATTACATCATTGCACGGGCTCCTGACATCAAATTGCTGATATGGTGTGCACCCTCAAGACTCGAGTTCAGCTGACTTTTTTATGTATGCAAGTGTTGGGTCCTGGTATTGCACAAATAACAGTGAGTAGAACAGCAAAGTCTAGAAACAGAAGTAACATTTGTTCAGGGGCTCCACTGAGGAAGGAAATCTGACTAGTCAGGACTACTGAGAGTAATGTGACTTTGTAGAACCCTAAATGGAACTGAAGATTTCTTTTCTTTTTCTTTTTTTTCCAAGATCACACACAGGGGAGACATTTCATTTTGAGATTTAAAGGATAATGGTGCCACAGGTTCCCGTGAGTGCAGACTGAGGTGAAGCCAAGAAATTTAAAATTTCTCTACATTGTTGTCTTGACCCTGAACTTGCAGATTTATGACACACTGTACAGATCCAAAGAGAATCTGGAATTTATGACTTCTGATAACAGGGTATTAGTTTAATAAGTTTAAATAGTTGTAGGTGAGTTTGAATTGCTCTTCCCCTGCCGGGGAGAAATGAAATGTAACCCTTGGTGACTCCTGCATTGCCTGAAAGATTTTGTTAGGGTGTGTAAGCAGTAAGGAGAGAGAGAGAGAGAGAGAGAGAGAGAGAGAGAGAGAGAGAGAGAGAGAGAGAGAGAGAGAGAGAGAGAGAGAGAGAGAGCATTATAGAGAACAACATGAGAAGAGAATGAAAAATCAAACTATCAGAACAGTGTGAGTGTTTTTTCCCTAACCCTCAGACAGAAAAGTCTTAGCTACATCCATTTTGTGGATTTCCCTTTGAATTCTATGCTGTCTGGAGGCTGGTCCTGCAGCTGCAACAAACGCACTCTATATGTGGTCTTAATCTATGTCTGTGGACTTGCCTAATGTGTGCGGTTCATGTAGACAGAATCACATAGCTGTGATCTTTCGTGTCTGGCATCTTTTACTTCACACATTATTATCTAGGATCCTGTGCTTTGCAGACACAGTCACATCATCCAAGGGCTTTAGATCAGACCAGATGCATTGCTGTAGGCTTTAGGCTTGTCTCATGATCTTTTTCAGCAAAAGCACAGTACCTTCTTTCATGTGTTCTGCCATCAGAGGAAGTGGTCCAGATTTAGGGTGAGTCTTCTTGCTTCTAATAATCTAATAAAAAATATTCCTCACTGGATGCCAGCAGCCTGGATTCTATTTGATGCCTGAAACAGTCAAGTTAACTCTCAAGTGCAGCCGTCACAGTGCCCAGTCCCCTGACCTCCTGGCTATTCTTACATGTGACCTTTTGATTGTCTAGTAACTAAGGTTCTCCTCAGAAGGGCTTCTTGCTGCAAACTCCCATCACATCCATGTCAGGTTTGTGAAGGGACAACTTGTTGTCTTGTTCCCTGCTCCATTGTGAGAACCTCAAAGAGCAGGTGGCTGACGCCACATGTTTAATACAGTGGAACAGTAGCCAGTAAGTAAATAAACCACTCAATAAAGCGACACAGTAACTCCTTAAACTTGCCCTATGTACTGCCAGACCTTGTCTGCCTAATCTCTGTCAGTCTCTTATGATGACCACAGGAAATCCTTGTCCCCATAGTGTCCAGGATGACCTGAGTTCTGTGACTCATCTGTGCTTGCTGTCTTCCACCTTCTGACATATGTGTCTGAGAGTGACCCTTTGAGTGGTGTCCCCTGAGAATGAGCCTCTACACAACACACTGCTGAGACAAACAGGTGCTTATGGGAAGGTCATTTATATATCATCATCACCTAGGAAGATATCTCTGTGCAGCCATTGACCAATCAGCAGGCAGATCTCAAATCACCTGGAAGGCACTAATTTTCATTTGTCTCACCAAGCTCCCTGTATCCTAGGGAGATTTACCAGAATTTTGCCAAGGGAGATTCCTGGTACACCCTCCTCCACCTACAGCAGAAATAGGACACCAAACAAAGCAGCCAACCCTTCAAGAACAAAAGGGGAATGTGCATCAAGCCAAGGGAGGACCATGGTGTTCTGTCTTCTCCTGAATCTTGCCAGGATGCACCTGGGGTTTCTCTAACTCAATGGCTGTGTCTTTCCTGGGCAATGGTTTCTGCCTTTGCTGGAGAACCTTTTCAAACAGACCCATTGATCTTTCTCAAATCCTTCCAAGGGGTAAGATGTGGAGGAGGTCAGGGTGAGGAGGCAGGAGGTGGAAGGAAGGAAATGGTGCTCACAAGCAGCAAAGAGTTGCAGGCGCATGGCTCAACAGGCATCTCTAGATCAGGTTGGGAATTCTCCTGGCCATGCTGTGGTACTAGAGAAGCTTCTAAAATTCTTTTGACAAGGAACAGAGGGAAGGTTGGTAGGTCCATAGCTTCTTGTAGATGTCCTATGTTCTCCATCGTGGAGAGTAGCATTGCATGGCTGGAATCTGTGGAACTCATAAAGTCCAAAGCTGGAAGGTTCTCAGAAAACACCAGAGTACTCAGGAAAGCATATGTAAGAGATGGTAACGTGAAACAACAGAGCTCAGGATAGGGTTCTAACCCAATGAGAGCCAGAAAACCTAACACTGGGGAGTGTGATCTAGTGAGAAGAAGGAACCATCACAAGAGTCAGATTTTGAGGTCTGGGCCTTGAATCTGCAGCTGAGGGGAAATATGGAGATACTGTCACAGCCTACATGGGCCTCATCCTATTCTATCCCTGGGTGGACATAAAATGATATGAAACATCCTAGAGGATGAAGCTGAGGCTTTCTGTGGAAAGGGGTCATGGCCATTATTGATCCATCTTCCAGGAAGTGGGGAATGGTTTTTTGAGTAGGAGAGGGAAGTTCCCATCCAACACTGCTCTTAGGTATGATTTTTTATTAGTTTATTTTTTGGCCAAAGAAAGGCTTGAAACTTCTTCAAGGTTTTTTTCTCTAATCTCCGTGAAGAACTTGGTAAACGAATGTGGAGCATGAAGGATGGAAGGGGGGAGGCTTGGGGTCTGGTGGTGGAGTGTTGGAAAACCTGGGCAGAGGTCCAGGGGTTTGTGAAGGAGGCCAGCACAATAGAGTCACAAAGATGGAAAGTGTGGTGGCTAAAGATCCTGATAGAGTGGTCTAGAGACTGGTTCTGGGCGTTGAGGCAGGACAGGGGATGAAAAACTAAAGATCCAAAGATACATTTTGAGAAAGAAATTTCACAGAAAAAAATACAGAACTGAAATATATGGTACTAAATTAGTCAACACAGACACAAAATATCTTGGTGGAAAGGACAGATGGATGTGAGAATAACAGGGTGTGGAGGTTTGAATGAAAATAACCACATTGGTTCATATCTTTGAATTCTTGGTCCCCAGTTGATGGAAATATTTAGGACAGTTTAGGAGGTGTGGCTTTGTTGGAGGAGATGTGTCACTAGGGGTGGACTTTGAGATTTCCAAAGCCCATGCCTTTCGAAGATACCACTCTGTCTACCTCCTACATGGATGAGATGTAAGCTCTCAGCTACTGCTTCAGCACCATGACTGTCCACCTGCTTTCATGTTCCTGACCATGACGGTCATGGCCTCACCTCTGAAACTGTAAGCCCTTGTGATCCTTTTTCCTCTAGGATGTGCTGGTCGTGGTGATTTACCAGTGCAATGGAAGAGTAACTAAGACAAAGGGCATGAAGGGAGGACAGACTCTTAAAGAGAGATCAGAGATGAGACCAGAGAAAGCAGATGCACAAGGACCATGGCAGGCATCTGAAGACTAATTGACACAGCAACATTTCAGAAATACAGGCTAACCAGGGATGGAACCAGCCATGTGAGAGTCAGTCAGAGGATCAATGTAGGTGACACCATGATTTCTGTGATGTGTTTCTTGTTTCCAAGGGCCGTTGTGTGGGTCCATATTTCTCTTTGGTTTGGCAGCCAGGCTCTCAAGCCATAGTCCACACCTGAAGTGGTCACATATTCTTCCAGACAGGCTGTCACTACCCTAACAAAGAATCAAGATGGTGTTTTGACCCTTTCTTTGCAATTTGGAGGATTCCAGAAAGGAGGTGCTAATTCAGCCTATGTGACAGAGCTAGCATACCGATCAGGAAGGCATGACAGCAAGCATAGGTAGATGTGGATGTGACTAAAAGCCATTCACCTGGTTACCTAGGAAACAGAATGCTAATGAATTTCCCCCTCAGTTTTCATTTTGGTATAAAGGCTCTTTGGAGAATAAATGCAAGGACTTTTTCAGGATATGAATCCTGGATGTCATGAGGGATCTCTGAGACTCTCACCCCCTCCCAAAAGCAATGTTAGTTGTCTCTTTATTCCTGAGCCTCTCTGTCAGTCCAGAGAAATAGTTTATGGTCTGGGCTGCCATTGGACCATGACATAATGGTGCTCAGATGTGAGGCTGATCCACAAACCCCCAAAAACTTGGAAGAGGTGACTAGACATATGGAGTAGAACGTGAGGAACTCATGAGAGAAAATTTTACCACAGGAAGATACGTGAGTATGAGTGCTTAGAAGTAGACAATAGAATTTAAAGAAGTATAGAGAAGAGGGACAAAATCTAAATCAGGAGTAAAAATTGTAAATGATAGGAAATTCAGCTATACATGTTAAGAGCTAAAGGAAATTAAGAGCAGAAACAATGGCAAAAATATTTAAAATCTATAAACATGATAGCTGCAGAAATGCAACTTTTATCACTGCTAAATGGGTAGGAAAAGTGAAGGGAATATGGCTTTTGGCCCAAGAATTGCCTTGGTTACAACTGAGGTTGGGGAGCCACATGCAGGCACAGTAGCCAGATAAATCTCACGTACCTTGGGGGAAAGGGAAGCAGAAGACAGAGTAAGTTTAGAGAATAAATTTAACCCCAAACTGTCAGCAGCCCAGAGTCAATCAATTGAACAGAGGAGAGGATTCAGGAATTCTATTAATTTTATTATTTCAAGTTTTAAAAAAAAGAGAGAAAGATAAAAATCGATGCAGCTATACCAGCCAGAGCTTGTGAGGGCAGGTTGCAAACGGAGAGCGGCTGTGTGCTACCTCCTACCCTGAGGCCCAGCTTCAGCTAGGAGTTGGAAAGGCATGTTCTTGCAGAAATGCTAGCCTCAGGTAAATGCAGCCTCAGGAAAATTAAAAATAAATAAGCAGGTTGCTTATGCTTTTTTTCCAGTTCACAATTTTGACTGTTTGGCAAAAATATGTAGTTTGTTGGTGTGTGTATTGATATCAGTTCCTTTGATACATCTATCCATTTTAATCTGGTTTCAGGTCTGTGGCTCTGTAAGGAAGTTTTAAAGTCAGAGATTGTGATGCATTTAGAAGTTCCTTGCTTGTACAGGATTTTAAGATTGTTTAGGCTACCCTGAGTTTTTATCTTTTCTTATAAAGTTGGTGGTTGTTCTTTCAAAGTGTGTAAAAAAATTTGTTATAGTTTTAATTGGCATTGAATTTGTAGGTTGATTTCAGTAAGATTGTCATTTTTGCTAGGTTGGCTCTACTTTCCCAAGAAAATAAGAGATCTTTCCATTTTCTGATGTCTTAAATTTCTTTCTTGAAAGATGTAAAGTTCTTATCACACAGGTTTTTCCACTTGTGGTTAGAGTTATTCTAGGATATGTTATGGTGTTTATGGCTATGGTAAAGGATGATGGCTCTCATTTATCACACGTGTAGAAGAGGAGCATTTTGGGTTGTTTTCTGATTCTGGCTATAACAAAGTAATTCTTCTGTGAACATATTGAGCACATGTCCTTATGGTATGGTTGAGCATCTTTTGTATATAGGGGAAAAAGTGGTATTGCTGAGTTTTACGGTAGATTGTTGCCTAAATTTCTGAGAATTCACCAAACTAGTATCCAAAGCGGCTGTGCCAGTTTGCACTTCCACCAAGAGTAGAGGAAATTTTTTCTTTATCCCACATTCTTTTAAGCATAAATTGTCAGCAGTGATTTTAATCTTGGTCATTTTTACAGGGATAAGATGGAGTCTCGGAGTTTTGATTTGCATTTCTCTAGTGGTTAAGGATGTTATGTTTGAGCATTTCTTGAGTATCTTTCAGTCATTTCAAATTCATTTGTTTTCAGTTTAGATCTGTAACATATAATTTTATTAGATTATTTGTTCTCTTGATGACTAATTTCCAGACTTCTTCGTATGTTTTTGAAGTGGATCAGTGATTAGTAAAGATACTTTCTCATTCTATAGGCTGATATTGTGTCTTGTTGACTATGTCCTTTGCTATGCAGAAACTTCTGTTTAAGAGTTCTCATTTATTAATTGTTTCTCTCAATGTCTGTGCCACTGAGGCTGTAATTGAGATGTGTCAATGCATTCAAGTGTACTTATAACTTTTTCTTCTATGAGATTCAATGTGGTTAGTTTTTTGTTGAGGTCTTTGATTCATTTGGACTTCAGTTTGATGTTGAATCTATATTCATTCTTCTACATGTTGATATCTAATTAAGCTAGCATCATTAGTTAAATAAGCTTTCTTTTTCCATTTTCCTATCAGCCAGGCAAATTTACAACTTAAGAAGAGGATAGTTTACAAACTTTTAATTAGATATGTAATGGTTAAATCCTTAGTTATAATATTCTTATGGGAGATATTGAGCTACAAAATAAAATTCTTAAAGGAAGCAATGAGCCATTAGAGATCTTATAAAAGCTGCCAGACAGGTACTCAAGCACGTGGAATAAACAATAATCAGCAAGAACAGTATATTAATTATGATTTAGCTATGGCAAGTATGTGTATTAAGTACAAAACTTATTCTATAGCAGTTTTATATAAAAAACAAAATGCTTTTTGTGGCTGCACCTTCCCATTTTTGCCAGGTAGGATATTAAACTTTTAGTTGAAAGCAGTAGCTTGTCTAATACAGAAGAACAGGATGAAGTCTAGGGGATAGTTTAGCAGAGAATTGGATATGATCAAGGTATTTTATACTAAGCAATGCATTAATTAATAATGTTAAGATATTGATTCTTGAACATTTGTATTTGCTCAATTCAAAGGACAGAGTAAAGGTCATTTCCTAGATGATCATTGCTGCCATTCACACAACTATATTTTGCTAATGTTATAGCTAAAAATCCCTTAAAGGATGTTATGTTGGATTTTACAAATGGCTCCTCCAATGGAAGGACTACATGTATGGTTAATAATGAAAAGGAATTGTGGAGCATTGCATGGCTCCTTGAAAACAACTAAAGAGGATAAAAGTTGCAAACAGATCTGCTGCAGACAGATTTGGCATAATGGAACTAAGGTGACCTTTGCTAAGGTAAGGTGAAAAATAACCCTTGCAATGAATTAGGAAAAGACCCAACCTATATTAATTTTGGGGTTGAGGATGTGTTTGTGGTTTTTTTTTTTCACAGAAAGAAAATAAAGCTGGCTGAGATGACAGCATATGCAGTAAAGGAGTGGCAGACCTGATGACATCGTAGCTGCAAACGTCCCCATATAGGCATTCAAGAAAGGAGTTGGCTTCTCGTGGGTATATTCCCAAGAGTGGCATTGCTGGGTCCATGGGTAGGTTGATCCCGAATTTCCTGAGAAACCGCCACACTGCTTTCCAAAGTGGTTGTACAAGTTTGCATTCCCACCAGCAATGGATGAGGGTACCCCTTTCTCCACAGCCTCTCCAGCAAAGGCTATCATTGGTGCTTTTGATTTTAGCCATTCTGACAGGTGTAAGATGATATCTCAATGTTGTTTTGATTTGCATTTCCCTGATCGCTAAGGAGGCTGAGCATGACCTTAAGTGTCTTTTGGCCATTTGAACTTCTTCTGTTGAGAATTCTCTCTTCAGATCAGTGCCCCATTTTTTAATAGGGTTAATTAGTATTTTCAAGTCTAGTTTCTTGAGTTCTTTATATATTTTGGAGATCAGACCTTTGTCTGTTGCGGGGCTGGTGAAGATCTTCTCCCAGTCAGTGGGTTGCCTTTTTGTCTTAGTGACAGTGTCCTTTGCTTTACAGAAGCTTCTCAGTTTCAGTAGGTCCCATTTATTCAATGTTGCCCTTAATGACTGTGCTGCTGGGGTTATACCTAGGAAGCTATCGCCTGTGCCCATATGTTGTAGGGTACTTCCCACTTTCTCTTCTATCAGGTTCAGTGTGTTCAGATTGATATTGAGGTCTTTGATCCATTTGGACTTGAGTTTTGTGCATGGTGATAGATATGGGTCTATTTTCATTCTTCTACAAGTTGACATCCAGTTTTGCCAGCACCATTTGTTGAAGATGCTTTCTTTCTTCCATTGTATACTTTTAGCACCTTTATCGAAGATGAGGTGTTCATACGTTTGTGGGTTAAAATCCGGGTCTTCTATATGATTCCATTGGTCGACTTCTCTGTTTTTATGCCAATACCACACTGTTTTCATTACTGAAGCTCTGTAATAGAGTTTGAAGTCAGGGATGGTAATGCCTCCAGATGTGGAGTAGGCACTTAGGAAGGAGGACATACCATAGGCCAGACTAAAAGGTGAATACTGGGTTGGGAAAAAGCCCTTTCTTCTTGTCTGGAGATGGAGTTATTGGTGCCAAAATTATATCATTATATCTTTTGTTTGAGGAGCTCCTCACAGTCTTTTCATTAATGATAGACGCAGGGGCCCAATGACGGGAGTTAGTGTGGATCCTCGCCTGAATAGCACACCATACAGAGGTTGTAGAAACCGGCTCAACATGGCATGGTACAGGTATGAGGGCGCTCTCCACATGGCCTAAGACAGGGTGCCCTGTGATCTGCTTACTTTAATCCTGCTAGATGCCTTTTATTTGAGGAGCTCCAAGGACGGGCGACTTATGGCAGGATAATCTCCCAACCTAAGGCAGGGCCCTGGGAACCCTAGGACGGGTAAGGGGGAAAGAAAAAAGGCCTGGTCCCCACTCGACCTAGGAGTCATCGGGCACCCCTCTGTTCCCAGGAGAGGTGGATTGCTTCACCACTCGAGAGGAGGGTCTCTCCTTGTCTCAGTCCCTTCTCCTTTGGTCTGACACCATGGTTGACTCTGACTGGTGCTCTCCACATGATAGCTGCCTGCCTTTGTATGGGAGGGGGGAGGGGATCTGTTGGGAGCCGTTTCCCCCTAGAGATCATTGCAGGAACCATCGCCCTGGGGAGGCTGCGGGGAACCCCACACCCATGGTTGTGCTGAGAATGGTTCTGTTGCCCCACACCCAGTTGAAGCTGTTAATGGAGAAAAATAAAATAAATAAAATAAAAAAAAAAGAAAGGATTTGGAGAGGAATCCTTGACCCAGTGTTTCCTGCCCCCACAGAGAGGAGTGCCTGATCCCAGGACCTGCTGCCAACACTCTGTACTGTAGGGTGCCATGCTGCTCTGAGGGACAGATGCTGAGAAAGTTTTGACACACCCTGTATATGTTTGGATTTAATGCATATGTTAAGAATTTTAGATTTTGATACAATGAGAAAATTTTAGAGCTGCTCTAAACTAGCTGAAGAAGCATTCTCAACTCTGGTGATCCTTTTCTCCTTTAAATAGGAGATTATACCCTTTAGGAGCATGATTATTCATAAAATGTTAAAAAAAAGTATGGCTCTGAGACACAGAGCCCAAAGGTAACTCTCTCCCTTAATCTCTTTCCTCACAGAGATCAGCAGTTAATGATGGGTTTGAAACTTCTTCTCCCCAGATGCCTAAGACATGAGCTTGTATAAATGAAATGCCTGTTCAAAAGATGGAAAAATTTGAGTAAGTCTGCCCAAGACAGGCCTGATCATCGGTCCTGCTGCAGAAGCACAGTTTTTATTACAATTAATAAGAGAGAGAGGACTGTAAGCTCATATTTCTCATATGGTATGGCAGCCAGGCTCTTAAGCCAGAGGCCACACCTGAAGTGGTCACCTACCCTTCCAGATGGGCTGTTGCTACCCGAACGAAGGGTCAAGATGTTGTTTTGACCCTTTCTTTGTAATTTCAAGGATTCCTGAGAAGAGGTGTTAATTCAGTGTATGTGACAGAGCTATCATACAGAGCAGGAAGACATGACAGCAAGAATAGGTAGATGTGGACATGTCTAAAATCCATTCACCTGGTTACCTAGGAAACAGAATGCTAATGAATTCCCCCCTCAGTTTACATTTTGGTATAAAGGCTGTTTGGAGAAAAAACTGGGAAGTATTTTTCAGGATGTGAACCCTGGATTTCATGAGGGATCTCTGAGAATTCCCCACCCCCAATAAAGCCATGTGAGTTGTGTCTTTATTCCCATGCCTCCACAGTGGTTCAGAGAAATAATTTATGGTCTAGGATGCCACAAGACCATGACACTTTTGGAACCCATTACTCCTCTTTCACTCTTTCATAGCCCACATCATCTGTTCTATGATATTTGGTGAGCACTCTAATTTCTAGCATCCCAAATTTGTTCATTCATTAAGTTCACTCAAAGAAAGATTCACTATCACAAACTCTTTTTATAGCCTGCTAAGGTCAGAGATTACACCATGGGCCAGGGAATCAATATGGGTGGATTCTCAGAATAGACCAGTGGTCTAGAACACAGAGACAAGAAAGCTCCCAGAGGCCAGATTTCTAAAGGAGTGGAGATTATTTTAGTCTCTCTGTGTTTCTGAGGATGCTATCACTTAATGGGTAACCAGCAGCATCCATAGCAACTGTGGAAGAAGAGATGTGTGAAGTGAAGGCATGTTCAGATTATAGAGTGTGCACCCAGCTGCATGAAGCCCTGGATCTGAGCCTTGGCATCATATGAAGAGATTGTACCGGGACAATCTTGACATCCTATGATTTCAAAGGTTGAGGCAGGAACCCAGGAGTGGAAGGTTATCTTCTATTCCTTACATGGAGGTCAGCCTGGAACCCAAAAATTTCTACAAGAAAGAATATACAAAATCCACCTTTTTCTTAACAAAATACATTGTCAACTTGTTTACAGAAGTCTCAGATAGCATTTCTGGTTCTGGTTTGCCACTCACTACTCCTGGCTCTTAACTTTGAGAAAATATTTTATGTACTTGAGAGTTTGGTGCATTAATGTTTGTATAATTTGCACCTGTACTCTGTATATGTACCTGTCCTTTGAAGATCAGAAGAGAGTATCAGATCCCTTGAAACTGGCATTCTAGTGTTGGGAAGCCATGGGAGGAGAACAACAAAAAGCTTTGGAATTCATGGGATAAGACCTGGCAGTCAGCATAAACAGGCTGGGAGAATTTGGAGAAGCAGAGCCCTAGGACTGTGTGTCCTGAGGACCTCATGCTGTTATTGAGCATAGCTCTGCTTATTGCCCTCGTGGTCACCATGTCCCTCATAATCTATGGTTGGCACAAAAGCTCTCAGGCACTTTCTAGTCCTTCACTGGGCAGTGTTACTGGTTCTTACAATAATAATTATTGACTTTTCCCAAGCATTGCTGCTGGAGCAGATGAATGATTCAACCAGCACCCTTGGAAAGATTTTAAACATATAGATTGTTGGTGAAGTTAGGTTAAGGTTGTTTGACTTAAGGCTTCACTCCAGCCTCTGTTATCCCTATATCCAAAAAGTCTGAATGTTTGGGTGGAAAGTTCCATTCCAAGCCTCTTCCCCTAGGAGTTGCCTCAGTCCAGACTCCAACTTCAAGAAAGCCCACCAAATAGTAACCCCTCATCAAAGATGCTCAAGACTGTTAGGAATATTCCTAAAAAATGAGCCTCTCCACTGAAGCAAATAATCCCAATCAGATGAAATCAGACCAAATTAAAAGATATCCAGGATATGACAGGAGGGAGTTAAGAACAGCATGTGTTCTGTGGAATCAGAGGAGCTGGAGGCCAACCCCGGAGCCATGGAGTCAGCCTTGGCATTGCCTAAGGCCAACTGGGTCCTTGGAGGATTGGTGTCCCCAATAGTGTATAATGGCTACTTCTGCAGGGAGCTGGAGGATCTCCAAGAGGTTTGCTACAAGGGGTCCATTGTAAGAAAACCCTTTTTTTCCAGAGTGCAGAATGACTATGGCCTATTAAGAAAACATACTTAGAGTCAGTATAGCTATTAGCCCTTGTCCCTGGGCTATTTGGAGTGCCCTAGTCAAGGCAATTAATTCAACCTTTTGTGAGGAGGTTCCCATTGGCAGGTGTGTGGCTTCAACTGTGTTAGAGGAAGTTATTTGTCTGTGAAGTAACTTCCATCAACAAACAGGGTGAGTTGGGGAATCTGTAAGTGGCTGGTATAGACAACCTGGCTCTGGTGAGGTTAAAGCTTTCCAGCCTCTGGGCAATGGTGAGTGAAGGTACCAGACAGGGAGGAAACAGGAAGGAGACTTGTGGTGTTTAGGGCAGGGCTGGAGGCCAAAATAATTTTGTTGCTTTCTAGAAACAGTAAATGAAAAACTTGGACTCATGATGCCCAAGGAGAGAGAGAGAGAGAGAGAGAGAGAGAGAGAGAGAGAGAGAGAGAGAGAGAGAGAGAGAGAGAGAGAGAGAGAGAGAGAGGAGTGTCTCAGAAGGTCGGAGAGGCGGTGGATGGAATATACCATGATTGACCTGGACAAGGTGATCTTGAGAGCTTCCCAAGTGAGTTCTGCTGCTGCTGCCAGGGTTCCCAGGCATGGTTGCCATTCACAGATAGTGAGGTCCAGCTGTTTGGATAAAAAGGCAACAGCTTGATTTGAATGCCTAACCTGTTATCTTAGAACTCCTGTGGCCACTCTTGACCTCTCATCTGTAAAGAGATGATGACCTTCATGGGGTCTGGAAGAACAAGAGCAGGGACTGTTAGAAGAGCATCTCACAGATGAGAGAAGTGGTGGTGGAAGATGGCCGGGTGGGTGAGAGCCCCTGTGGAGGTCTTTCTGGCTGCCTGATACAGAGGCTTGGCTGTAATGGCAAAGTTAGGGATCCAGTCGTGTAAGATCCCTAGAATGCACAAAAAAATGAGAGGATTTGAGCACCTGTGGTTTGGGGCTGTAAATCCCACAGAGCCTGGACCCTGTCAGAGGTAAGGGTCTTAGACCCCAGGCTAAGTTGAACACTCAAATATACCACTGTAGGAGAGCACAGCTGAGCCTTAGTTGGCCAGACTCGATATCCCTGAGATCTGAGTAAGTTCAGGAGTGCAGAGGTGGCCTGTTGGGACACAGACAATGTAGGAATGCAGAGAAGGAAATAATCAACATACTGCAGGAGTATGCTGGGACCTGTGTCAAAGTTTGAGACATCTTTATCCAAAGCTTCTAAAAGAAATGGGGGCTGTCCCAAAAACCCTGAGGAAGAACAGTCCATGTAAGCTGTCTTGAGGACCAGGAGTCAGGGTCCTCCCAGGTGAAGGCAAAGAGGAAGTATGAGTCAGGGTATAAAGGGTCAGTAAAGAAGGCAGGAGGGACATTAGGCAGGAGATTATATGGGTTGTTAACCACTGGGTGAACTGGAACAACTGCCTCATTTATGAGGCAGAGGTCTTGAACCAAGTGGTCAGCACCATAGGGTTTAAGCATAGGAAGGATTGGAGTGTTGCAGAGTGAGTCAATAGGAATCAAAAGTCCTTGAGGTAGGAGATGGATAATAGGCTTAAGGTCTCAGCGGTGAGTTTCAGAAATAGGAAACTGGGGTCTGGAAGGGAAGGATGAAGAGTCTTTAGGGCAAACTAGGGCTAGCTGGTGGTGAGTAGCAATCACAGGAGTAGAAGTGTCCCGTACTTGAGGATCTGCTGTATCAGGGAGAGTAGGGACAGAACAGTCTGGTATAGGAACCTGTGAGGCTATTAAAGTGAGAAGAAACTGTGACTCAGGAAAGTGTGTGGGAGCCAAAGTGAGTGTGGCCCTGAAGTGGCTGAGAATATCTCACCCAAGTAGAGGTGCAGGGCAAGCAGGTGTGACTAGGAAAGAATGACAAAAAAAAAATGTCCTGCAAGAATGCAGTGGCAGAGTTTTAAGTGGGGACGAACAGGTCCCATCTAACCCCATGCCTGAAATTGGTGAGGGGAACATATGGCCTAAATGAGATGTTAAAACAGATTAGGTAGCTCCTGTGTCCAAAAGAAAAGCAATGGACTTGCCTGCTACCTACATCTTTACCTTAGGCTCATAGATGGGTATGGGGGTCACCAAGTCTGGGTTGTGTCAATCTTCCCAAAGGCTGAGAAGTTCGAAGGCTGGCACAGTCTCACTTGCTGTTGTTGGTGAGCCTGGACCTCTGTGGCATGGTATAATGAATGAGCCTGCACGAGGGCATTGTGATTTCCAGTGTCCAGGTTGCTGGCAGAGAGGGCATGGCCTTGTAGGAGGCCCAGGGCAATATCATGCCAAATGACCATTTAGACCACATTTGATGCAGCTGCTGGCAAGCTTTACTTAGGCTGAGCTCCATCGTGGTTAACTTCCCTTGTCCCCCTTCTGGGAGTCCCAGTGGCCTTAGGGCAGCTGCTAGGGCTTGGGCCTATTGCCGCCTGTTGCAGCCTCATCTGTCAGGAGGACTCAGCTGTTTCTTCTAGGGCATTAAAAACTTTAAAGGCCATTTTCACCAATCCCTGTATGGGGATTTGGGGATCTTCCTCAGCATTTTTTAAACATTTTTCTAATATCTGGTTGTTATGGTTTTTGTCTCTTTAAGAGACAAGCCATGCCACTCCCTGTGACCCCTGCCCTCCTCTCACCATCTTAGATTCTCACTGTTCCCTTTGGCTGCACACATGCTTCCCTCTCTCCTGCTCCCTTCTCTGTCTCTCTCCTTTCTCTTCTCCTTCTCCCCCCTCTCTCCTCTAAGTAATAAATATCCAATTCTATTCTGTACAATGTGTCTGTCCACGTGTCTCCCAGCTGTTCGCCTGCTCAGCCGCTAGCCATTGGGAAATTGCACCTTCTAGGGACTCACTGTTGCCAGCCCAGCCATTCACCACATGGCTGAGCCCTGCTTGGGGACCTTGAGGGCCCGCTGCCTGCCTACTGCCACCAGGGATCTTCTAGCATAAAATTGGTGCCCTACAACTCGGATAGGCGCTCCTGCCTGAAACTCCTCCCAGGGTCAGGATCCTGAACCAGGGTTTCTTTCCACTCCCACCACCGGCTTCCTGGCTTCAATCGGTGAGTCTCCCCCCATTCTGCTACAGTTGGTTCTCTTTACGAGAATCGTGTTTGGACTGACCTGGGGTGAGTCAGCTGTGCATTACCACTGTATACTCCTCATACAGTGCATTTGACTGGGGACCCGGGGTCCCCTGATTTCTTTATTTATTTTTCCATTTCTTCTCTTTCCTTTTTTTCTTCCCTCGTCGTAAACACTGCTCAGAGTGGCCCCAGCTTCTCTGATTTTTGAGTCACCCCAAATGACAGGATCCAGCCAGGCCATAACACCCCACTCGTGGTCCGAGGACACTCGTCCACGAGTCCTGGATATTTACGCCATTCACACCAGTTCCCGTTATAGGCCTTGGGTGCCGCTGTTTCTCGGGTTTTCCCTATTTGGCTCTGGATAGCAACCGCCTATGGCAGACCCCCAGCTTTTTTTTAAATTCCAGCCGGCATTTTCAATTCCAGCTGTGGCATGGTGTAGGTTTTTTTTTTTCAGTTCCAGCCTTTTGCTTCCCTCTGCAGCTTGTGTTGTGGCATGGTGGCTCAGCAACAGGGCAGATCACACCTTTAGGTCCCTCTCATTAAGCTTAAAATCCTTACAGCTCAAAAATTGTGACAACACATGGCTGCCACCATTTTGACTGGGGTCAGGTAACTTTGCCACCATTTTGGCTGAGAGCCAGATCACGTGACCAAGCTCTCCCATTTTTACTTAAGTATACCCTGCCTTGTCCCCCGGTTTTCACTAAAATCCTCTTGTTAACTCTGTTACATGTGTTTTGCGCAGTGGCATGCCTTTGATAGGGCCCATCAAAAGCATCAATGTTGCCCAACTCCTGTTCACTCTTTCTGTGTATAATAATTGTTCATTATATCTCATTTCAGACTACAAAATCATAAGTCTTATGTTTTAAACTGGTATGTACTTTTAAGTCTCTTACAAAAATGCCTTATATTTAATCCAACCCTCATTTAAAATATATTAAGCTGTTCCCTACTATTGTCAGTTCTGCCATTAACCTTCTAGTACAAGCAGTTTCTTTTTTCTGTCCTTTTACGAGTATAAATCTTACCTGTTAAGAGCCAATACAGTCAGACTCAGACCCAACCTTCCAGACAGATTCTATACTACAGCTTTACCTAATGAACAGCCCTCAACTGCTCAGAGATCTGGGGAATGTGATATTTAAATATTTAATTATTAAAAAAAATTTTATAACAAAAAGAGACAGGTTGGCTCCTAGCAACAGCACTCTGCTTCCTCCAAAGAAGATAGAAGACAAATGGCTACACTACAACATCCATCTGCAGTTGTTTTCGACTGCCAAGTGCTGACCATTGGGAAAAACTGTCTTTCATCTAAACTAAAGATCTCCAGATGTGGATAGAATCACTGGAATCGACAGCCTAGATGCTCAGGTCAAGGTAGGCCTGTCTTCCTACAGATTTCTTAGCCCACAGTGTCTTCTAGAGCCTGGCAGGCCCTCCGCTAAACAGCAAAGGTCAAGTGCAACCTTCAGTGACCATGGAGGAGCCAAAAAAGAGTAGCTCAAGGTGCCAACCAAGTAAGTTCTCTGTCATTTTTAATCAGTAACTCAAGTAAAATCTTACACTTCTCAAAGATCTCTGATAGTTTGATAGCTGAGAGGTTTTGCCAGTTTTAAAATTGCTCTCTTATGCTGCCTTCCATAGTCTTATAAATACTTTTCGTTGTACAAAAATTTGTCACAGTCATTATGTAATAAAACTTCTGTTTCCACAAACCCAAAAAATTGTTGTGAGTTCAAGGGAGCCAAATTAAAGGATCCACATTAAACAGGTCAGATACCCCCTCAATTCCCTGGCCCTAAACATTTTTTTCTTATAATTTAACTTTGTTCTTTGTTCTGCCAATACCTTAAACAGGTATAAGAGACTCCAAACATTTCCATGCCACAAACACCAGACAGAAACAAAGAGACCAGCTATGCCAGCATGTGGCCAACACCCAGCCTTATCAGGTTCCCTCCCCAAATGTGGATTGCGTTTGGGTGGGCTACTCAGTCTAGGGGTTTGTAACCCACCCTGCAATCGGTTACTCCAGGGTCTCTCGGAGGGGCGCTGTCTGGAAAGGAATGAGCGAAACAGAAGGATGAGACCAAGCAGATTTTGTCAAGGTCTCGTTTATTAGGGTCCAGGTAACAGCTTATATAGCCCCTGGATGAGGGCTTGGGGGGGCAGGGTACAGGAGCACGGAATCTGGCCGCGTGGTCCCGGTCACGTAACCTACGTCTGGTCACGTAGGCCAAGAAGTCACAAGTTGCCACACCTAGTTCTCTAGATAGCTGGAGTGTGGGGTGGTTTCCACTAACAGATAACAGCTAATTGGGTGTGGGGCAGGTTTTGTCAATAAAAGGATTCTTAACACAATTATAGGTGTGGGGTTCTCTGCAGACCCCCAGGGTGATGGTTCCTGTAATGATTTTTTAGGGGGGAAACGGCTCCTAACACCCAAAGACGACACCCACAAATAAGCCGGAAGCAGTCTTGAGAATCCGTAGCCCCAATTCCATCAACCTATGGTATCTATTTTCCTGCATTTTATTATAAAAAAGAGCTGGAAATGTTATGGTTTTCATCTCTTTAAGAGACAAGGCATGCCCACTCCCAGCGACCCCTGCCTTCCTCTCGCCATCTTAGATTCTCACTGTTCCTTTTGGTGCGAGCTTCCCTCTCTCCTGCTCCCTTCTCTGTCTCTCTCCTTTCTTTTCTCCTCCCTCCCCCTCTAAGTAATAAATATCCAATTCTATTCTGTATGATGTGTCTGTCCACATGTCTCCCAGCTGCTCGCCTGCCCAGCCACTCGCCACTGGGAACCTGCACCTTCCGGGGACTCAGCATTGCCGGGACCAGCCCAGCGCCGGTGACTCTCCTGGTCAGAGACCCATTGCTTGGAGACTGGCAGCCATCTCTGCCTGGGACTGGCTGCTCTCAGAGCCCACTGCCTGCCTATTGCTGCCGGGGACCTTGCAGCATTTTTAAAACATCATAAAACTGGTGCTGATTGAGAAATAAAATAGGTAGGCAGGATGGTGGCTCCTGCTAGGGAGGCTGGGTCTGGTCTAATATATTGGACCATGGAATCCTGTTATCAGTTTAAAAAAAAATACCTGGATTTTCATTAGATAGCTGTGTGATCTCTCGAAGTTTGACAAAATTAACTACTTTCTCTGAGACCATCTCCATACCTTTAAGGAGAGGTGGACCATGATGTCCTACCTCTGTTGGCCGTTTTGGCCATGTTGATAATCCCAGTGAGGGTCTGTGGCTGGCATGGCCAGTTTCCCCACAGGGACTGCACTGTCTACTAGGTGAATCTGGTTTGTATACTGTATGCCTACTGCCTGAATTCTACTCTCTTCAGGAGTGAGAGTAGAAGCCTGGATGACATAGAAGTCATGCCAAGTTAGATCATAGGCCTGGGACAGATAGCGAAACTCCTTAATATAAACAGAAGGATTAGTAGAGAAGGAATCTAACAGCTTTTCTATTTGAAAGAGATCTGGAGGGAGATGGGAACATGGACTTTAATAATCCCATAGGCTCCCACTGTCTTCCAGAGAGGACCAGGAAATGCAGGGTTATTCTGAGATCTGGTGTGAGAGGAGATGAGTGAGGATTCGGAGGGGTTAGTCCAGTGTGTAGAGGGGGGGTCTAAGAAGTAGGTTGAGGCGAGAGGGGGTAGAGAGGAGGGGAGTAAGGTGGGTAGGGAAAAAGTTAACCTTGAACTTTTAGTTTGGCTGGGGAGTGAGTAGGCAGGGGTTGGAAAGAGGAGGAATGTGGAGAATGTTGTTCCACAGGAGGGTGAGGGAGGTATAATCTGTTGACATTGGCTAAATAAATAATCTTAGAAAAGGTGGGGAGGAACGCCCACCACCCCCAAAGACCTCCAAAAAATCACAATAAAGTTACAGGAGGGGGTTGGGTAGTAAGGGGTTGAGGGAGTGGGGGAGGGCCATTGTACCAGGCTGCACAGTCACGCAGAGCTTTCAAGGTCCCAGTTCCCAGATGGTCAGGAATCCGGAGGCACAGTGACTACTCTGGCTACCAGAACCAGTTTTGCAAGACACTGGCTACTGAGAGAAGGGTGAGGGTGCAGTGCCCAGATTCATGGAAATATGAGAGTTCTGTCCATTTATCCCCCACAGTGGCAATAATTTTCTAGGTCCTGGAGGATGGAAAACTCAAGAATTCCCTCTGGTACGCATCACATCCCATTGTCAAGGTTGTAGTGAGGCCAAATCTAATGCATAAAGAAATTAGCCTTTTGGGACAGATTATATCAGACAGTCCCAAATTATAAAAATTTTGTAGGTGGCACCCCAAGGGCGATAACGGATCTGGCTTCGAATTGCAAGAACCCATTTTAAAAGTCCATGTCTAATTGTGGGGCTCAGTTCTGTTACAGTGCTTTTACTGGGACATCTCTTGAGCCAAACGGGGCTGTGAAAATTGAATGATATGCACACTAGCCACGCAATCTTCACCTCAGCTAAGCCAGGCTTAGCTACTTGAATAAAACTTTGGGCACTATTGTGACTTCAACAGAAAGCCCAAAAATCAACAAACATAGATGTGAATGGATCCCTAAGCCCTATTTACATGGAGCAAAAGCAAGGGGAACTTACTGAGACAAAGCCTATCTAGCCTGGAAGCCGATTTTAGCTCTGCAGAGAACATTCCCTATAATAGCATTTTCCTACATGTGGCCTTGAGCCCCTGGAGGAAATACGTACCCCAAGCCCCAGTGGTATCTCCAAAACGTTAGGAATATTCCTAAAAACAAGCCTCTCTGCCAACACATATAATCCTAATCAGACCGAATCAGACCACGTTAAAAGATATCCAGGTTTAATTGGATCCCTGTGCTCTCGGGTGGCGCTAGGGAGAGAACAGAAAACCAACAGGACCACTGAAGAGGAAAAGGAAAGAGAACCCTCCCATGGGGTATTTAAACTGCTCCCCCCTCCCCACCCTGAGAACAAACGTGGCTTTTCAATCTTCCTTCTCCATCTCCTCTCTGAGGGTCTGGGGGACACCCAGAAATGCTGGCATCCATTAAACCTGGCCTTTTTCTAATTCGGTTTGATTTGGTCTGATTCAGATTATTGCATGAGTGGAGAGATTTATTGGGATATAAAAACTTTTCAAAGATGTTTATGTTAATGGTTTTGATGCAGAAAATCTTGGGGGAAAACTTCAGTGAGTGAGGTACTCTTTGAATTTTGGGAACAAAACAATGGCAGCCCGGCTATTGCTGGCTGATGTGCCTTGATCACAGGTGATGATTTATTCTTTGTGCCCATTTTATCTCTCAGTTTTCTGATATGATTTAATAAAAATACTGTTGATGAGTGTGTATGCACCCCGAGGGTTTAAAAACGAAATGGTGGTTTTTCATAATCAAGAATGTACATTTGTGATTCTGTTGAGATTTTTTTTTATAAAATTACGTTTTGAGATAAATTATAAAATGATTGGTCCTTTCTTAGTAACCCTAAAATGCAGCCTGCCAGTAAAGAACTGGCTGAGAAAAATACCGTGCTCACTTATACTCTGTTAATGTATAACAAGTTGCTTAGATATGAATGTATGTAATCTTTGGAAATCATTTGCCTTTCTTTTCTTCAATACAGGGTTTCTCTGTGTAGCCATGGCTGCCCTGTAACTCACTCTGTAGACCAGATTGTCTCAAACTCTCAGAGATCTGCCTGGTCCTGCCTGCCAAGTGCTGGTACTACAGGTGTGTGCCACGCCCACTCAGCTTGTTTTTCACATATAATATATAAAGGGTTTAATTGTGTGAAGGAAATGAGAAACAAGCTGTTGTTTACTTGTATTCGTTGTAATTCTTTACTTGAAAAATAGAATATAATTGCATTATTTTTATACTGCTTAGAAGATTTTGCTTGAGTGTATAAACTGTAATAAAAAATAAGAGATTTGAGAGACCCAGACATGGCGGAGATCTGTGTGTGTGTTTGTGTGTGTGTGCATGTGTATGTGTTTTCCATTTTCATTGCACCAGAGAATTATGTTTTACTCCCTTGAGGAAAAAAAAATCTATTGTATGATCAATTGCTGGCTCCACTCCTCCTCCTCAGTTCTTGAAATACTGAGAGCATTTTGTCCTAAATACAAGATAATAATTAATCATCATATTGCAGCCCTCTGCATTACAAGATTCTATATGATTGGCCTCCTATGAAATAACAAGGCTAAAGCTCTTAGCTATTCAGACTTTCATAGAGAAGTCCAAACATGTTTATTAAAAACTGTCAGCATCACATCTATGGTTGGTAAATAAAAACTGCAGTCTAACTGCTCCTATAATTGTTAATAAAAGGACAAAATGCTTATATTATGAGTCGACATGAATTCTGAGCATCTAAAAAATATAAAGGTCTATACAGTTTGTAAGGTTATAAAGGCATAAATGCTTGGACTATATGGGTGTGAGATGATAATCTGAAAAGTATACAGTTTATAAGAAACAATGGCCACATTCCTAGTAAAGATATCAGTGTATTATCACTAGCCCTGTTTTTTTTTTTTTTTATCAAACCCATGGAGCCCCTAGAACCCTCTCTCCTCACCTCTCACTGTCCTTTGTCTGTCTGTCTGTCTGTCTGCCTCATATTCTCCTTTAGCAGGCTCTGAACCAGACTGATCAGGGCTGACACCCGACTTTACTTCTGGACTACAGTGGCCCAGAGCAGGGTGTCAGCCACTCTGTGCTTTACTCTGTCCACTGAGAAATGTCAGAGGACAGCAACACCGTAGGTATTTTCCTTACTTGAAAAATTAGTTCTTTGAGATTTTCATTCCATACAATTTGATCACGTTCATACCACCTCCTCCTAGAACCAAGGCCCTTCTCTAACCACCCAAATCTGTGTCCTCTTTCTGCTTTTTAAAAACCTTTCAAGACCGGTTGGGGCAGCAACACCATAAGATCAGTAGATGACTAAGTAGATTATTCTGTGCAAAAGATGCAATGCTTTCCCATCATGCTCCCTGGGAGTGGAATGTGAACCTGCCCTACCCAGTAAGAGGAAGATTGTGGGTTCATAAAAGTTCATGGTGGTGTTCTTGCCAGCTCATGAGTGTGTGAAGGTCCAGTGTACTGCTGGTCCTCCCCCATGGGGTCAGAGGAGTTTGTGTGTGCCAGTCTCTAGAAGCACTGACTTTTAGACTCAGACACAGCATACCTCTCTCTTTAGCCTTGTTTTCTCCAGCCCTGCCAAAATCAGGACTGTCACGAACAGGTTTGTTTACCACTGCAAGCTAATGTTTGCTCATTTTAGTAGAGAAAGTGTGAACACATTGGCCACACAACCAGGAGTTAGGGCCCTAGTCCCACTAAGAAGGACAGGATGCAGGCTTAGGTTGATGAAGGAGACAGACCCCTTCCTGCTAGTGCACAGTTACACATTAGAAACAGCTCAATTCCTTGAGCTCAGAGGATTGAGGAAGGACATAGATGCAGAGGAGAGAAGAAAGGTGGGACTTTGGTGGGAGGAGTGGAGAGAAAAGGACAACAGAGAGCACCATGCCCCAAGGAGTAGAAAAAGGCACTCAGACAGGGAAGGATAAAGGCAGAACAAGACAGGGAGAGAGTGACCACCTCAGTCAGAGAGATGCAGGAGTCCATGGAGACAATTCTCCTAACAGCTGTGTTCCTGTGTTATCAGATCCCTGCTTTACTGTCTTCTCTTCCTGTTTTGAATCCTCCTCTGGATCCCAAGTCACAGTCGGACCTTCTCTCTGTTTTTCTCATCTGTGTCTATGGTTGTTCCAGAAGAGAAGTAAAGGAGAAAGATACCACACACACACACACACACACACACACACACACACACACACATGTGCAAAGTTGGCCTTAAATCCAAATTTTAAAAAATGTGCTTGGTTACCCCTGACATTCATGCCACTATTGCGCCAGTGGGCATATCTCACAAGTGGATCATTACTGTATCTCACAGGACTCACAGCTGGGTGAGATTGATGATTGCTCTTCTCCTCCAGTAGCACGCATAGCACCTTCTAGCACTGTGAACACTAGTAAGTTTAGGTGATGTTTCTGGATGAGTACCAGCTAGATTGCGCCATGTTCTTCTTCACCACGAGAATGTGGTGTCTTCAGCAATACGGGTTTACTGTCAAGCTGTGAAAGGCAACCAACAGCATTGGAAAAAGACTGTGATGTTTGGGGTGGGACAGTCTATGGGACCCAATGGGGCAGCTCGAGAAGATGTAGCCTCTTCTTGATCTGGTGGTTTTAAGGGTGGCATATGATGCCTGTTTGGGTATTGTCTTCCTCCTTATATGGCAATGCCATTTAAACCCCTTTAATCCATGAATATATCTTAGGACACTTCCACAGTAGTAGGATTCTGTGTGGCTTTTCAAAAGGCCTTCAGTGTTGGTTATCCTTCCTCTTATTCCCCCTCTACTCTGTGCTGTCACCCCTTCCCCATTTAATCCTCTTGTTCTAATTCCCACTTACTTCTTATAGCACCATGTGCTATGTCCCCATCCCTGAAAGATCACCCACACTGTCCCTTACCAGCTACTTAACCTCTGTGGTGTTCTAAACAAAACACCCATATTGAAAGTGTAAAAGGCACATAGAAGAGAAAACATGCAATGTCTTTCTGGGCCTGCATTACCTTGCCTGGATGATCATTTCTGGATCCATATAATTCCCTAATCATTGTGTAGCTTCATGTTTCTCTACAGCCAATTACAGTTCCACTGTATATGAACCACATTTTCCTTATCCACTCATCATTCTATGTGCATCTTGGCTATTTCTGACTTCCAGCTGTTATGAATAAAGCAACAACAGACCTGGATCAGCAAGTATCTCTGTAGTAAGATGCTGTGTCCTGGGGACATGCCCAAGAGTGGTGGAGCTGGAGTCTTGTGGCAGATCCACTTTCAGCTTGTTGAGGAATCTCCACAATGATTCCCATAGTGGCTGTACCAGTTTACACTCCCATCAGCCGTGAGTAGTCTACCTCATGTCCTTGAATCCTTGCCATCATCTGCTCTCATCTGCTTTAATAATCTAGACAATTCTGGCTGGATTAAGATGAAATCTAAAAATCACTTCCTCTCCCTCCTCTTCTTCTTCCTCCACTTCTTCTAAAGGAGATTATCTTGAAGCAGCTGTCTGGTCTTCCTGCTCTTACAATGTTTCTGTGATGTTCCTGGAACCTCAGGGAATGTTTGGTTATTTTGTAAGTTTATTTACTGGAGACTGGTAGCCCGCAGTGAGCTGATCTCTACACTCAACTAGTTTTGTCTTTCTGTAATGATCGCAGATTATTGCAAAAAGGAGCTTCTTGGATGAGGGGTGAGAGAGGCACTCATGAATGGAGAAGTCTGGTTTTTAAAAAACTTCAATCATACATGTATGAATGTTGCCTGCATGTACATTTGTGTGCCACATGCCTGCCACTGGGACTGGAGGTAGAAGCAGTTGTGAGACATGAAGTAGGTGCTGGGGATCAAACGCAGGTCCTTTGGGAGATTAGCAAGTGCTCTTCACTTCTGAGCCGTATTTCTGACCCTATCTCTGCATGAAGTTTATAATATGTATGGAAGTAAAATGTATGAACTGAATAGCCCGAGAATCCAGGATGTTCTCTTCTACAGTAGGGTTCTCATGTGTAATGTGGGATGCAACAACACTAGAATGCCGGTTGTGGTAAGTTAAATGTGTATACTGTGATCGCCAAAGCAATAATGAAAAGAACGAGCAGCTAGTAAGCCAAATAGAACCATAAAGACATCTGTTAAGGTGGAAATTTATACTTTGTACCTTAAAGGAGTAACATTGCCAACATAATAAGGAATATAGTTAGTAGAATAAGGTACAAAATAGAACAATGAGAAATACTTAAGTCAAATAAGACAGCATA
The DNA here is from genome assembly GCA_902806775.1 of Microtus agrestis. Taxonomy (NCBI): domain Eukaryota; kingdom Metazoa; phylum Chordata; class Mammalia; order Rodentia; family Cricetidae; genus Microtus; species Microtus agrestis. Next base: position 1,500,762 of record CADCXT010002393.1, read on the forward strand.
AGAGAAAGGGGGGAAAAGAACATAAGGGACAAATAATGTGCTTTTAGACTTTTATCCAACAATGTCTATAATCATGATACAAACTAAAATGTTAGATTAGATACAAGCAGTTCCCATGCATATGGGTGTTCTGTAGTCAGTGGGATATCAAAAGCAGGTGAATGCAATTTAGACTCTAGCAGAAAGCAGGTCCAGTCTCTGATGGACCGAATGTCAAACTGCTCTTCCAAAGCATATTTATTGATTGTTACACAAAGGTTGTTTTATAGGTAAAACAAATCATCATTTCAATACCCTCTTGATGTACTCGGTGTGTTCACTGAAGGAAACCATGAGACTCCTAAAATTTTAGTCCTTTAGGCAGTACCCAATAATTCAAGATTCTCAAGGTGTGCCAGGATGGTCTTGTCACTAAAGTCATGCATCAGATAGAAAACTCCCCCAGAAAAACAACTCTATAAATCATGAAAAGTAATCACTGTTCCATATTATGTTTTTTAAAGGTCTAAGGACTTCCAACTATTACACTCTATTGTTACTAGATACAAAGAGAAACAACTGTTACATTCTAAAGTTTAGACACAATGACTCTACTAGATTCCCACAATACTGCTCATTACAACTACACCAGAGACCCAATAAGTTCTACAGTGAACAATGGAGAAAACTCATCCCTCTGCTGGGAGATGCCTATAGGATTCTGCAGAGGATACTGCTTCCTGCTGGCTATAGTGTATTCTGGAGTTATCCTCTTTGTTGTGAACCTTCTCCTAGGGAGTCATGAACAGATGTCTATTGACACCACATGAACAACATTTTTTAACCTTGTAGCTTGGTGAGCCAATGATTTTATTGGGGGTAGCTCAGAAGAGCACATGTAACTGAAAGACAGTAGAACACCCCCAAACCCACCCCAGCATGGGCAATGGCTCATCTAAGCTGCCTCCTTGGCACTCCATGCACAACTTGCAGGCGGCTACACCGGAGAGTACCTGGCCCCATCAGCATTGCTTATTGCTTCCATCCTTCAGAGAGGTATTTGTGAGTTTTGTAATTTTTTGACTTTTTTGAGCCTTGTGTCTTCATAGATTCCTGATTTTCCTTCCTCTTTCCAGGAGAGAATGTTTCAAGTTACAGAAAATAACTACATAGCCTATTTAATAAAGGCTTTGTCCCCGGTATGGTGATACTGAAAGATGATGGACCCTTTAAGGGAGGACTTCATGTTTGTTGTTGCCCACTGGGATTAAGTAGTGAGAGCCCAGTCTCTTCTTCCTCTTTTCTGACCGAGGCCATGAGATGGCTGGTTTTAATCTACATAATGCTTTTGTTAAAATGTTCTGAACACCCTGGCTCAATCCTTGACATCTTCACTTCAGAGAAAGACATTGGCCAGCACATATATTAAAATGACCTTTAACAGTTAAAAAACAATCTGTAGGAGAAATTACATTTTGAAACATGTTGCTGATAGATTGGATATGACTATTCCAAAGAAGGAACTTTGATTTGTGCATGTTACCAATGCAAACGTAGACTCACAATGCATCACAAACCAAAATGGAAGTCCAAACTACAAACTTCTAGAAGTGTCCAACATTTGCAGTTGTGTGTAGGAATGACATTCAGTTTTGTCACTGGTGGATAATCCATGAAAAATGTTAAATGAAACTTCACATATTAAAAAAAAGACTTTGGTATCTAAAATGACATCGTTTCCGTACGCCGTGGCATACACCTTCAATTTTCGCATTTGGGAAGTAAGAATTGCTGTAATTTGAGATGTGTCCTGTAATTTGGAATGTTTGCTCACATGTACATTTGTCAACTTACTGATTATTTTAAAAAGAGGTTTAAGGAAGGGGCTGTAGCTCCCTTGGTAGAGAGCTTGCTCAGCATGTGTGAAGCCCAGGTTCAACACGGAGCTCATCATAGACTTGATGCTGGTGCCCACCTGTCATTCCAGCAGGTGGAGGCAGGAGGATCAGTTGAGGATTGGTTCATGATCATTTTTGGTTATAAAGCAAATTCGAGGCCAGCATGGTATAAATGAGACCTCTCATCTCAGAAACAAAGTCCAGCATTGCTCATGTTTCTACCAACTTTCCTGCATCGTCCAATGGCACCGAGTTTGCTGATGATAGAATTGCTTAGAGCAGGCTAACAACCTATGTGCTCTGATAAAGCTCTGCCTTCCAAACTCTTTGTTTAAAATGTGAGGATGTTGTGAGAAGGGGAAAATGGAGGGAGCTTGGGGGAATGGGATGGTTGGGATAAAGGAAGGGTGGACACGGGAGCAGAGAAATATATAGCCTAATTAAGGGAGCCATCTTGGGGTTGGCAAGAGACTGGACTCTAGAGGGGCTCGCAGGTGTCCAGGGAGATGTCCTCAGCTAGTACCTTGAGCAACTGAGGAGAGGGAACCTGAAATGACCCTATCCTATAGCCATACTGATGAATATCTTGCATATCACCTTAGAACCTTCTTCTGGCGATGGATCGAGATAGAGACAGAGACCCAAATTGGAGCACCAGACTGAGCTCTTAAGATCCAAATGAGAAGCAGAAGGAGGGAGAACATGAGCAAGGAAGTCAGGACCACGAGGGGTGCACCCACCCACTGTGACAGTGGAACTGATCTATTGGGAGCTCACCAAGGCCAGCGGGACTGGGACTGAATAAGCATGGGATGAAACCGGACTTTCTGAACATGGCGGACAATGAAGGCTGATGAGTAGCCAAGGACAATGGCACTAGGTTTCGATCCTAATACATGAACTGACTTTGTGGGAGCCTAGCCTGTTTGGATGCTCACCTTCCTGGTCCTGGATAGAAGTGGGAGGACCTTGGACTTACTGCAGGGCAGGGACTGCTCTTCATTCTCGAGAGGGAGGGGGAATGGAGTGGGGGGGGAGAGGGGAGGGGAGTGGGGGGAGGGGGCCATGTGTGCCAGGAGGGGGAGGGAAATGGGAATTTTTTTTTGCAACAAGTAAAAAAAATAAAATAAACAAAAAAAATGTGAGGATGTCTTTTGTAGGCTGTGAGGTGGTCAATTCTCTTCCTAAGGATGGAGTGAGCAGACAATGACTGGGCAACAAGGGAACTTTATTTACATAGTGGGAACAAGCATTTAAAGGAGAAAGTAAACATTGAGACCCCCATGGTGGCAGAAGGACACACACCATGGGACACTGGGAGCATCATATCTCTGCACTCCTGGTCTTCTGTCCCTGGGCAGGTCTCGAGGGCTAGACTCAGCCTCGGGAATGAATTCTCATCTTCAGCCAAGGGATAGAATCTCAGAGGCAGTAATGTGATCCATAGCCTGTGTCCACAGTTTGAGTCCCACAGGCTGAAGTGGTGGGATCCTGAGCAGGCTCTCTGCTTGAGACAAAAGCGTCAGAGCAACAATCCTCTGACTTGTCTGTCTTTTTGAGTCTTCATCACACTGTTTCTTCTTAGTAGAGCATCTGGAAGCTCAGCCCTCAGCCAGAAGCCAGGAACATGCCCAAAAGCTCTGCTCCTCCACTTGGTTCACCATGGCAGCTCTGGGTCCCATTTGCATTTCTTTCCCAGCTTCCTCATTTGACAGGTTAGGTGCCTCGCTCAGGGTTGTCAAACAGTAATGCAGAGCAGCTGGAAGTCCTATCCTGTTTCCCCTTCTCTTCCACAATGACCTCAGGTGCAGGACTGCGCTATGGTTATAGTCACTGTATTCTGTTTTCTCCAGGGTATTGCTGTGTTGATACCTCTGGCTTCAAGGCATTCAGAGAAGATCTGGAAGCTAGCAGCCACAGCCTGAGGACTATCTAGTGACTTTCTAGATGTGTCATTGTATGATGCTAATCCACAGTATGAAAAATGCACAAATTTATACTTTCACCTTTTTTGAGACATGGTCTCACTATGTAGCCCTGACTGTCCTGGAACTCACTTTGCAACTAATGTTAGGCTGTAATTCACCGAGATCCACCTGGCCCTGCCTTCTGCATGCTGGGATTAAAGGTATGTGCCCCACCACTGGCTCATACACTTTTATGTGCTTAGTTAGTGCTACATTTGTTTCCCTAAATTTGCCATAATGAACACCTAATGTTTCATATTTCTGAATTTCTGCTGTGGGTCTTCTGTCCCAAGGCTTACAAATGGGAAACCCCAAAGCAAAGACACATACACATGACTTACATAATCATTTCTTTGTGGCAAGACTATGTGTACACTATTAAAATATTTACAAAATCCTTTAATTATTTTTCCTCTCTAAAAAATGTTTTGTATGTTTGTTTGTGTGTGTGTGTGTGTGCTTCTGCCAATGTGCAGAGATCAGACAGTGATGCTAATAACTTCCTCAGTTGTTCTCAATTTTATTAACCACTTAAATCAATTAATTAATTTAAGACTAGTCAATGGGATCTGTCTTTATCTGCTCCACCCTACAAATCTTGAGGTTCTATATATATGCTCCATGTTCATATCTAGCCTTACATGGGTGCTGGGGATTCAAACTAGGTCCTTGTGCTTGTGAGGCAGGAACATTTCTGACTGAACTATTTACCCAGCTCCTCTTCAACTTTCTCTAACTTTCATAGTGTATACAAAAATAGATTTTCTTATGAAATTTTCATACTTCATTCCTCTACTATCCTGCTTCTCCCTCTGTAATGAGGATTAAACTTGTGATCTCATCTATGCCAGACTAGTGTCAGATCACTGAGTTCCCAGCCCCTCACTGTTGATTGCCAGAGTCCAGGTATGGTTGTTTGAATGAGAATGATCTCATAGCCTCATATGTTCGAATGCTTGGTCTTCAGTTTGTGGCACTGTTTGGGAAGGATTAGGAGTTGTGGCCTTTATAGGAAGTGTGTTGTGGAGGTGAGCTTTGAGATCCCAAATGTCCACTCATTTCCAGTTAGCTCTCCTTCTCTCTGCCTCATGCTAGTGGATCGGGATGGTGCCTCTTTATAGCAATAGAAAAGTAACGAAGGCACCAGGCAACTGCTCTACCACTATGGTGCATCGCCCAATCTTTTAAGGATTTATTTGGACATAGGGTCTTGCTAAATTACTTAGGCAATGGCTGATGCTTAATCTCAGCTTTCCTAATGCAGAGATGAGAAGCAACGGTGGCCATGCCTCTCCTTAGACATCCCTTTCTTAATAAGACTTCACTTCTCTTTTCTGGACAGAGAGATAGTGTAAGGGACAGGAAGCAGCATCCTTGTGAAGTTCAGTCAATGCCTGTCTGATGTTGGCAGCAGAGTTATACTTCAGCAATTCAGGAAGGAGAAAGGTCAGAAAACCATGGTGATTTCAGGCGTTGCATCTGTACTTTTCTGACCTTGGCAATGTGCCACAATAGACTTGAATGACCCTGGGACCTTTGTCCTGCCAAGCAGTGTGATCTGGCACTGAACTTGAGTCATTATTCTAATGCAGGATTCCCAGTGGGAGCCATGAACTGCATTTCATACAGTAGCTGTCAGAACCTTCACATTTTGGGGGAGATATATTGCCTTGACCTACTAATAGAAGTACATATGTGTTAAGAACCTCTTTCTTAGACCACACAGTGGATTAGAACATCAGCCTGGGATACAAAAGGAGACCTTGTCTAAGACAAACAAACGAAGAGTCCAACATCCAAATGTATTTGATGTTGGACTCCCCTCTGTAAGCTGTGAATACCATTGGTTAATAAAGGACTGTCTTGGGCCTGTGCAGGGCAGAATAGAAGTAGGCAGGTAAAACTAAAATGAATGCTGGGAGAAAGAAGATGCAACCAAGAAAAGTCATGTAGTTGATGCCAGAGACAGACACGACAGAACCTAGCCAGTAAGCCATAGTCACATGGTAATACACAGATTAGTGAAGATAGCTTAGTTTAGGATGTAAGTAGCCAATAAGAAACTAGAGATAATAGGACAAGCAGTGATTTAATTAATACAGTTTCTGTGTGGTTTTTCCAGTTCTTGGCAACTGGGAACATACAAACAGCCTTCTACAACAGTATTTCAAATGTGATATAGTTAATCAAGTATAAATTTAAATCAACTCAATTTGTTACTGTTTCCCAACTGTTGGAAAACCTCAGATATTCTTGGAACATCAGAGCCATGGAAATCCTCCTTTTTAGTGGGAGGATTTAAGAACTCTAAATATAAATCCAAGACTTTTTAAGAAAAGTAAAAGAAAAACAAAGAACATCTTTGGAGAATATTTAGATTCCCAATTAAGACAAGCTACCAGCTCAAATGCTCATCAGATTTCAGGTATATCATTAAAAAAAATACCCAATATATATGCCAGGCCTGGTGATGTTAGCTAACAAATCCAGCATCTTCAGAAGTGAAAAGCCATTCTGAGGCTAAAGTGAGACTGAGAATAAATAACTGGTTGTGTTGTCACAAAGCTCTAATCCTGAGAACTGGGAAGACCAAAAGTTCAAAGCCAGACAGGGCTACAGTGTGAGACACTTTCCATAACAAAACAAAGCAACAAAACACAAATTATGGAGGCAATGGATGTAGCAAAGTTGGTAGAGTTCTGACTGACATAGCTTACATGAAACCCTGGTTTTCATCCTCAGCATTCCTTGAGATGGCCATGTGGTTCAAGCTTGTATTTCCAGCACCTGGGAGTTGGTGGCAGGGGGACCAAAAGCTCAATGTCATCCTTGGATATAAAGTGAGTCCAAGTTCAATAAGGTCTACATTAGACATTGTCTCTAAAAGAGGGAATCCATTATGGTGCAAGATTAGCCTGAGGACCTGCTAATCTATCAGGAGGACCATATGTGTGGAATCATCCTTAGTCACTGAGTCATGATGATGTTGATGGTTTTGGGTTCTGGATAACTGAAATTTTTTTTATAGAAAATACTTGGGGGAAGTCATTGTTTCTGAAAGTGTGATAATTATGTATTTAAAATAATATTAAATTCCTGTTCCATTTTCAGAGTAACAGGATTGTACAAATGTGCTATCACAACCACTTAATGCCATGTTGAGGATAAAACTCAGAACTTCATGAATTCTGGATAAAGACTACCAACTTATCCACATCCTCAGATAATTTTGTCCTATAATGCTTCTGTAATTTAGTGCTACCACACTAATTTAATGTAATGTTAAAAATTAAATCTGGAACTCTGTACACGCTAGGCAAGCATTCTACCAACTGAGCTACATTTTCAGTCAATTTTGACATATAATGCCTCTGTAATTGGAAATGTTCTATAGATGCCAGTTTTGTTTATGTGGTTCTTTCTTAATGTCTCCCTGATTTTCTTATGGAGATGAGTCAACATGACCTGTCATTTCTTCATTTGTCATCAATTCTTTTGTAGATATCAGGATAAGAACAAGTTATGACAGAGAAAAGATAAATTCTCATCTAAGCCATACACATGTATACAACCTTCCATCATCCATATACATGAACTATAATCATTTTTACCAGTTTATACTTTCTCAAATTAATGATAGATAATAAAGTCTACAACATAAATGGTTGTGTGAAGGATTGTCAGCAAAATGATTATTGGTATGGAATGAATGTATTTTATGTGTGAAAAGGAATGAAAAAAGCGTCTTAAAAAGGAAAGTGTTTATTTTGCTCATATTGCAACTTTACAGTTCATCGTCCAGGGAAGTCAGGGTAAGAACTTGGAGGCAGGAGCTGATGCAGATGCCATGTGCTTATGGCTTGCTCCTCATGGCTTGCTTAATCCACCTTCTTATAGAATCCAGGATCATCAGCTCAGAGGCAGCACCACCATAAGTGGCTGGTCCCTCCCCATCAATCACTAATGTTGTGGTCTTCTCCTTTGCATTCTGTGAATATATTTTATTAATAAAGAAGCTACTTTGGCCTATAGCATCGTAGAATAGAGCTAGGCAGAGAAAACTAATCTGAATGCAGAGAGAAAAACAGCAGAAACATGGCGCTAGCTAGCAATATGCCTAAGCTATTGGCCAATTTATATAGTTTCTGCTTGATTATTTGGGTTTGGGTAGCCCAGAAATGAATGAGCAGCCTCCATTTACAAAGTGGCACCCAAATATTTGGCAATAAGCATCCATAAAAAGCCTCAGAAAACATGAAGAAAGGGCTTCTAGACCAACAAAAATGGGAGTCCATTAGAGCCTCTTGGTAGCTGCATATTGTTAGAATGACTCTGTTTGGTGGTGGTAAGTAGAGGCACACTCCTTGAAGAGAGGGCTTCCTGACTCAGCATTATCAGCAAAAAAAATAGCAAAAACATTTCCACCTTCTTTAAGAAATGGCTTTCTGGTTTCTAGTAGTATCACAAATGGCTCTGGCTCTATTTGGGAGGTTCAGCACTTAAAAGGGGTCTGTGAGCAGCTTATTACAAACTGCTTGATGGTACTGGGGTGATAAGAATGGCTTGCAGTGGTGGTGAACATACCTCTGCCTTGTTGAATTGGGAGAGCCTACAGGCAAAGCCTTAGTGTTAGTCCTAGCCACACCTGCTTAGGATTTGAACAAAAAAAAAAAGGTTCTAACCTGGTCAGAAAATGATTACAGATACACAATAAGACAGATTCAGGAGAAAAAGACCTCTGAATAAATGTATATGGGCTTTGGAGAGAGAGAGAAGAAAGAGTACAGACAGTCATAGATTAAAGGAGTAAAGATGATAAAATAAATATTAAAAAGTAATAGAGAATAAAAAGGCATGTAAAGATATAAAATACACATAGAGTCCAAACTATGTATATTATTATGTTTTAATTGGATCTTTTTGACTGCTAATGAGCTAACAACTGAAAAAAATTGATTCTGGGAGCTGCAATGCTAAACCAAAATATGTATTTTAAAAGTATCTTGACTTCAAAATTTGAGTCTAAAGATACAATATTTTTAAAAAAGAGGTTCTGCTTTTGTTATCACAGAAGATTAGAATCTGTGAATTCCTTCCAAGCTAATGTGGGTTGAGGATAAAGATCCCCTGAAATGTCTCCAAGAACTTTAAAAATACTTAGCCCACAAACAGCAGGAAGTAGTTTGGAGCAAGCAACACCCAGATTCTCAAAATGATTGTTTATAAATGCTTGTTTTTATTTAAAAGGGGTTGGGTATAAATACTTTATAGTCACAGTCAACTTCTTTTTTAAAAAAAGGGTAATATAATATATTTTATGTATACTTTGCATTAGTATGGATCTTGGACTATTGATACAAATTCATGACTGATTACATTAGACTACGTATATTTATATATGCTCTTATTTAACTTATCGTGCTTGTGCAGCTCATTTAAAGTTAAATGTGTGATTTAAAATTACAGATTAATAGATGGTCATTTATAATAGTCAAACCTATAGTCATGTTAGTTACATTTACTAGATATACAGAATACATTTCAGTTAGATAGATAATCTTCAACACTTCAAAAACCAACAGAATATGGCACTTAAAATATTTTAAGAACTCAGACTTTTCTCAACAGTAAGACATTTCTGCTTCTGGCAGCACCAACTACTTCGGGGAGGTTATTAGTCATTGAAGAAACTCATTATGGAATTTGCCTTCAATATGGCAAGGCTAACCATTTGGGCAAGAAACTGCTCTTGCCTAACTGCTTGATGCTATGCTGCATGAATTGGACATGCAGGACCCACAGAAAAATGATTGCTGAACTTGCCTAAAAAAGGTGAGACAATCCTTCAGGGTTCCTGTTTCATGAAAGAGTCTGCCAGACATTTCGCAGAACACGGGATAAAATGACTGACAAACTGCCAATATAGGCAATATAGTCTTTCAAATTTTCTGCTTCATGGAAAACACAACCAGATATTATGGGCTTGTAGGCTAAAGATGGATACCCAAACCTTACAGAAGAACTTTGGATGACTGTCCAGGCAGCGAGATGTCTCCATCAATTCTAGAGTTTTAGAAGTTGCTTACAATGTATTTAATGATTACTTAGACAATATTATATTCTTCTGGGAACTTTGATGGAGTTGAAGGCAGATAGTTATAGTTTTTCTTAGTTATGATCAAAGATAAATTATGTATGAAACTTTGCAGTTACAAATAGACAAAAAATTGTAGTTATAATTCTTTCTTGATACGTTTTGTTATATGTAATTTTATTATGTTAAAGTTCAAACCTTCCTTTTTATTTAGACAAAAAAGGTAAAGATTAGGATTCTCCTCTGTATAATGTGAATATGTTTTATTAATAAATAAGCTATTTTGACCTATGGCATGGAAGAATAGAGCTAGGCAGAGAAAACTAACCTGCATGCATGGAGAAAGAAGGCAGAGTCGGGGAGATGCCATGTAGCTGCCAAGGGAGAAAGATTCCAGAAACTTACTGCTAGGACACAGCATCACAGTAATAACAGATTAATAGAGATGGGTTGATTTAAGATGTAAGAGCTAGCTAGGAATATGTATAAGGTATTGATCAAACAGTGTTGTTGTTAATATAGTTTCTTTGTGATTATTCCAGTCTGTGTGGGCAGGAAATGAATGAGCAGTCTCCATTTACAAAACTAAAAATAATGCCTTACAGGATTGACCACAGGGTGATTTTATGGACTCATTTTCTCCACTGAAGTTCCTTCCTCTCAAATGACCTGAGCTTGCATCAAGTTGACAAAAAGCTACCCATCAGAGCTGCCCAGAGCTTCAAGAGGCTCCTTTGCCGGGTTTCAGGCTCTCTCATCCTGGCTCCCAATCTCCCCACTCCTGTGTCTCTTATTTCTCCTATTTCTCTAAGTTTTGGCCATCACGGGCCAGAGATACCATGGGGACGCTCAAAAAATTTCATCTTCAGCTCCTTGGAGCCTTAGGCCAGGGACTGTGCAGACACACACACACACACACACACACACACACACACACACACACACAGGATCATGCAACACTCTTCTCTTACTTAAATGTGAATACATTTATATATGAATCTAAGAACATACAGATAGGCCTTCTCAATTTAAGATTATACATGCAAACACACTCCCAGATATGCAAGAGTAGGTTAGAAAGCAATCTAGACCCTAACACAGAAACATCAAACTGCATTTTCATATTAGAAATGACTTTTTATATATAAAGCACATAGTAAAAATGCACAGGTCCATGTCCGAGAAAATAAAAAGATAGAAGTGAGCTGGCCTATGTACACTTACCCTAAGAAATCGAGACACATTACTCCCTATGCACTTTGTTCTGTGTATCTGTTTCATGGTGTTCTAGGGTTAGGGTGGAGGTAAGAAGATAGGGAGTGAGCAGGTCACTGACTGCCCAATCAGGAAGTATGGTACTCACACTCCTGGACAGTGAGGAGACAGGAGGTGGGAACAGCTGAAGTTGCTCAACTGGGTGAAAATCCAGGTCCAGCATAAAAGTCCTGCTGGAGTGTGCAGTGAAGTGGACGGTGCTCAGACCAGGACCATGGAGCCCAGTGTCCTGCTCCTCCTTGCTCTCCTTGTGGGCTTCTTACTACTCATGGTCAGGGGCCACCCAAAGGCTCGTGGCCACCTTCCACCAGGACCCCGTCCTCTGCCCCTCTTGGGAAACCTCCTTCAGATGGACAGAAGAGGCCTCCTCAACTCCTTTATTCAGGTAAGACATACACATGACCTTTGCCATACGGGATTAGCCCCATATTTGCTCCTGAATATCACTCATTTGGGGTGAAGAAGGAACTCCTTCCAGGCAGTAGGTTCAGGTGGGAAGGCTGCTGAGTGAAAGGTGAGGTGCTGGTTGGTGGTGGATGGTGCTCAGGTTGACAGGTGTGCCCTCGCTCTGGGACAGTGTGAAACACTGTGCTTGGAGTGTGAATGCTGTTGGGGTGTCATGGCATGCACCAAGGGCTTACAGTTTTCCTATCTGATATTTCTTTGTTTCAAAAGAGAAAGAAAAGTGTCACAGGTACCCACAGATAAGAGACTGGTCTGCTGTATTCAGGAATAAAGGGGATGGAGAGGCAGGTCAGGAGGTGGGGTAGGTAGGGAGTGCTTATTAGTTATAAACACAACGACCACCCAAGGAGCCGACCCTGAAACCACCTCTCCTAGTCTTCACAATTGAGATTTTATGTTCAATTACCACTTCTTTATTAATAATCACTTAGCACCTTTGGCTCCAGTTCCTGTTTAGAGGTCTGATTTAGTGACAGCATTCCCAACTCCTGCTACCCCTTGGATTTTAATATATCACCCACCTGGACAAATGGTGTATTCATTTGGTTTTTATTTATTTATTTTTTTTTTTGAGAGAGAAGTTCATTCTTGTTTCTCGGGCTAATGATCCTTCTGAGTTAACATCTCACAGGCTGGGTTTAAAGATGTGTGGTACAACTGGCCACAAGTATTTTAAAAATGTGCTCCTCATATATTGAAAAGGTCAAATTAAAATCATATTTATTTTTTATTCTTTTTGTTTGTTTGTTTGCCTCGTTGTTATTTTCCTTTTCTTTTTTCCTGTTTTTTTTTTTTTTTTTTTTTTTTTTTTTTGGAGACAGGGTTTCTCTGTGAAACTGTTGTGGCTGTCCTGACTCAAACCTACCTCTGCCTTCTGAGTGCTGGAAAATATTTTTATTCCTTGAAAGTCTAGTTTGTTCATTTCTCATTTTCCTCTCTTCTTCTCTGTGTCTGAAGGCCCTTCTTACTTGGAGGTAACTATGGTTGCCTGAGTGAGTATGGATGTGGGGGCAATTGAGTTGAAGGTGAGCAACTTATGAACAGCTACATCACTGAAGAAAGTGGCACTTCCCCCAGCATACTTAACTGCCCGGAGACTCACAGAGAGGGCTGGTGACATCCTGTCATGATAGCACAACATGCTGTATCTTTTCCCTGTAGGGATAGTCATCATATCCTGCAAACAAGGTTCCCAGTGGTTGGCAATGTGCTCTGGGAAGGGAATTCCTAAACTTTACAGAACTCCTTAAAGAACTGTTCAAATCCACAATCCAATGGACATGGCAGTCTTGGAGCTGAACTGACTTTCTAATTGTCAGGAGATAAGACTCTGTTTGTAGATGTATAATAAACTCATAAAATTCAACTACACAAGTTATCTGCTCATTTGGGTGATATTGGTTACAAGCAAAACAATAAGGTGTAGGAAAAATCTGTTTGTTGGTTCCTGGCTGCTCAGCCCCAAAATAATCACACAGAAACTGTATTAATTAAATTACTGCTTGGCCCATTAGGTATAGCTTCTTGTTGGTTAACTCTTCCATCTTAGTTTAACCCATTTCTAGTAATCTGGGTATCGCCATGAGGCTGTGGCTTCCCAGCTAAAGTTTCGAGCGTCTGTCTCCAGAGGCTCCATGGCTTCTCCCGAACTCTGCCTTCTTCCTCCCAGCATTCAGTTTTAGTTTTCCCCACCTAGATCTGTTCTATTTTACTATGGGCTTCAGACAGTTATTTTATTAACCAATGGTATTCACAGCATACATAAGGAAATCCCACATCAATAAGAATTTTAAGATTGGTTGAGTGTTCAGACAGAATTACATAAGAGACAGGACTTGAACAAACCACAAAGACTTCCTAGGAGGATGACAGGTATGGAAAAGAATTCATTCCTGAGCAGCAGCTGGTGCTAGGGAAAAAGTGGAGCCAGGTGGATGAGGTCACAGTGTGACAGGGGAGAGGCCAGCACTGAATCTTCAGGTCATAGTGATGAACTGGCTTGGTGTGAGCCAAAGATGGTAAGAACTGAAGTGATTCAACTAAGCAAGCAAGAGAAAAATCTCTCATGTCTTCATCTCTTTTCTGTTTCTACAAAAAAATTAGAGAGGTTAAATTCTTTATAAATTGAAGGCTTATCCTACTCAAACTCGTGCAGTGTGGCAGTCTGGATCAAGCCTCTAGTGAGAAAACTTCGTATGTGTCACAATGCAGGAAAGCCTGTAACATGCAGAAGAGGCTGATCATGTAGAGGGGCCTTGTTTTGTACTAATCCATTCTCTGAGAATCCATTCTCTCTGTGAAATCAGCGTTAACCTATTCTATGGATCCTCCCCAAAGACCCAGTGCCTCTCACTAGGTTCCATCTCCCAAGGGCTCTGATAATTCTCAACACAACCATATTGGGGACTAAATCAACATCAGAGCATCAATGAAGGCATAGCACATGGAACAGGCAAGAGGAAAGAGCAGCTGGTCCAGACAGATGCCTTTGGATGTCAAGTTGTGGTGATATCCTGTGGTGAACCCCATTCACAACCAGCTTGGCTCTCTCAAGTTTGTCGTGGATAAGCCTGGAGCCTGACTCAAATATAGCTGCTAAAGGCTGTGTCAGCTCTATAAGGAGCCCTCTGGAATGTTTCTTGAAAAATTCTCTGGTGGCTCAAAAAGCTGAGATCTCTTCTAGGCATCTGTGTTGATGTAAGATGGTTTTGTGGGCTTTAATCATGGTGTGTTTGTTACAGAGACTGAGTCTTAATGACAACATTCTTTTGGCCAGTAGTAGAGACAGAAAGGAGCTGGACCATCAAAGCTACTAATAGGATTAGAAATCGCCAGCATACTATAGTGTCAAAATAACACTTTAATTTTTCTGTAGTGATGAGGCGGGCTGCTTCCCACCGCCCAACTCCCTGCCACCGGCTAGCTTATGCCCCCAAATAACAACACACAAATTTTATTCATTTAAACACTGCCTGACTCATTAGTTTCAGCCTCTTATTGGCTAATTCTCACATCTTGCTTTAACCCATATTTGGTAATCTGTGTAGCACCACAAGGTGGTGGCTTACCGGGAAGATTCTAGCCTACGTCCACCTTGGGTCAGAGCTCCATTGCATCTGCCTCGCTTCCCTTCTACCCAGCATCCTGTTCTGTCTACTCCACCCACCTATGTTCTGACCTATCAGGCCAAGCAGTTTTCTTTATTAATTAACCAATGAAACAACAGATAGATAGAAGACCCACCTACATCATTTTTCTTTAATAAATCAACTCTATTATTGCTGCTTGGGGAACCAGTCTCCCAAAGCATAGGGCTCCAAATGAAACAATGGCATTGGCATGACCTAAGATTTATCTACCCAAGGGAGCTAAGGAGAAAGACACTCACACTCTCTTGATGGTTTCCTTCTTTATTCTCTTTTCTTCTTGTCTTCTGTCTACTGTATACCTTTTTCTATGGCTTATATAACCCAACAAACTTCTCAGGCAATATAGGAATCACAATGTGGTTACATTCTATATTTCAATTGAATGATTATAAGAAATACAGGTAAAACCATGTTTTTTATCACCTTTACATGATTGAAAACAAAGTCATCCCAGTATCCCACTTACATTTACATCAAGTAACTTGTTAGATTAACAGAACAGGAGCAAGCAGAAAGTATTTTATCTGAGCCAACTCTTTTGTTTGCAGGCTACACGTTGTGATTACAAAGAAAAACAGCAATCATTCTATTATTTATCTTGATGGACAATTTTATAAGAAATCTTAAAGGAATCACAAATCTAAACTTTTATGTGTGAAAACCAGTCAGCTGTACTTTAAATCTTTAGGGTGCATATCCACCCACCAATAGTTTCTTATATCAGCACATATAGGGCAGGAATGAGTATAAGGAGTTAACCATCACCTTTGATCACCAATCAGCCCTAGCCAGGAAAGTGTGTCAGCCAGCAGCAGTTGGGCTGCCTTGTGTTTTTTACCCTAACCTTGTGAATCTGCAACTCAGCTCTGTGTTTTTTTTTTTTTTGAACATTATATTGTTTTCTGGGGCTTTTCATCTTAAGGCTGTTATCAAAACATATGATTTAACCTGAAATAGTTTTAAAGTTTTGTTTTGGCCAGGTGGTGGTGGTGCACGCCTTTAATCCCAGCACTCGGGAGGCAGAGGCAGGCAGATCTCTGTGAGTTCGAGGCCAGCCTGGTCTACAAGAGCTAGTTCCAGGACAGGAACCAAAAAGCTACGGAGAAACCCTGTCTCAAAAAATTCAAAAAAAAAAGTTTTGCTTTGGCTAATGGTGCACACATAAACTTGTGACTGTGTCTTTTAACATCAAATTGAAGAAATTTGAGCCAGCCTGGCTCCTGGGAATCTATTGTTTCTCTTTATCATTAGCTTGAGCTACGATCTATACAGCTACATAAGTGAAACTCATAGGTGTTGTGGATGTCACAGCTCAGGTGTGTGGGTTCCCATGGGTCTGTGAAATGAAGACTCAGAGGCACCTTAATAATGAATTTAGCCTTTCTTGGCTACAGGGCAGGTCAGTCTCTCTAGAGAACCTACAAGACTGATCCATTAATACTCAACATTCAGGACTAACCCTTCAGGACTCAACCTTCAGGAATGACTGTTTTCCCTTTGCCCAGGGCTCCTTTATTGTTCTCCAATTTTCACCTAGCAAGTACATGTTCATATCCTCAAAACATCCTGACTGGGCCTCTAAAGAGATGATGCAAAAAAAAAAATTCCTGATTCAGGACAAATCACTGCTTTCTGGGTTTCCTTCTAACCATGTTTTTCATAGGCTTTGTACCCATGGGAAACTCTCAGACAAAGGGCAACAGAGTTAAAAGAAAAAAGATTAATTGCTAATAAAAGATGGATAAAGCTAGGTACTAGCACTCTGGAGCTGGACCAGGTGTAGCCCAGCAGGAATGCTGCCACACATAGGCCCTAGCTCTGTCACATTTTCTTATATTTATTTTTCTTCAACACTGCGAATAAGTTATCATTGTTATATCAATTAGATAGTACAGTTTAGGAAAGCATCATCTTCTTGACAACTCACAGATAAGAATTGCCTAGTAGAATGGAATGTTTTCATGATATAAACACACAACTTCACAAACAGTGGGGATCTCCCCACAGTCATTCACACAGTGCCAGATAACAGAAAAAGACAAGCAACAAGCATGAAAAGGCAAAGCAAAAACAAAACATGCCCATGAGTCTGTGATCTCAGGGTCTTGCCTGTCCAACTTGACCCATGAGAGAGTTTCTCCCTACTGAGCTGATACCGTGGGCTTCAATTGCCAACTGATCTCTTACATGGCCACCAGCACTCTATGTAATGATGCTATTATATTGGGTGAACATTTTTTTCAGCCTCATCCTAAAAATAAATCAGTCCTCTGCTTCCTCATTTCTCCCTTGTTCCTCTTTGACACCAGCTCCATGTCGCTCCCTGACCCTGTTCCCCTTCAAGTCCTAGCACCCATAAACAGGATTTAATGAGGCACAACAACAGATGGGATAAGTTCAGGTACAGAGGTACGATCATGATAGAAAGTCTGGTCTTATTTTCAGCAGCAAGGGTACAGTGAGGTGCCTGAGGAAGGTTCAGGGTATTAAGTAAGGTGTGTTTCAGTGAATGCAGTGATTTGGGTTGTAGTGAAACTGTTCTTATGGATGTAAGAGCAGAAGTGGGGAACCAGGAGGGGGCTTGCAGAGGGAAGTGCACAGCGTTTTAAAGAAACCTTAACAATAACTTCTAAACCACTCTTATTTATGACCATGTCTGTCTTGTCTGTGTGAGTATATTGCTAATTGGGGACACAAACTTGTTCATGGAGGCAAAGACCAGAGGAGGGTGCCAGGTGTCCTCCTCTGTCAATCTGTCCATTTCCTCCAGTCAGGCTTCCCTGGAACTGAATCTGGAAGTCAACAAGCCCAGGGAATCCTTCTATCTTCACATTCTAACTCATTACTCAGGAGTCATAGGCATGTATGAATTCCTCAGCTTGTTGTATTGGTGATGAGATCCAAACCCTGGTCATCACAACTGTGCAGAGAGTACTCTTATCTGATGAGCCCAAATTACAATGTTAACAAATGATCTGTATCATCTATCTGTGTATCAGCTACTTATTTGCCAATCTATCTATGTATCTATCTAATATCTATATGTCCATATATTATCTGTCTATCAATCTATCTTCATTATCATCATCTTCATCATATTCGTGTTTGTGTGAATGTGTTTGTGAATGGTCCTTATGTATATCTGGTATCTGAAGAAACCAAAGAGGTGATCAAATCCCAAAAAGCTGGCATTCATGGCAGCATGGCAGTTTTTAGCTATCTGACATGGGAGGTGGGACAAAACTCAGGGCCTCTGCAACAACAGCAGTGCTCTTAGCCACTGAGCTACCTCTCCTGTTCCAACTATTAAGTTTTGAGTTAAGATGTTGTTGGACACTGAGTCACCTCTCAAGAAGCCCACCTCCATGAATTTTTTAAATGAGCACTTTCTTACGACTGATGTTTAACATCATGACTGGTCCCTGTCTCCGCCCCTTGTAGTCTCTACCTCCCACTATCCCGACACACCATCAACTGCATCTGTGTTTTAACATCATTTAGATGCAGAAGATGGAAACAAAACTGGCTTATGTGTAGCATTAAGTTGGCAAGTTTCACTTACACCATTGATCTGGTCTGAGGTTTGTAAGTACATCGTTGCATAAGATTAAATGCTGTGACCCCATCCAAAAACATAAATACATCACATCAAACATATGCAGAGCTTTATCTTAGCATGTCCCCTAAACAACACTGGACACTGGCCATTTTCATTGCCTTTCATTTCTATTAGCTGCAATGCAATCTAGAGAGAGTAAAAGATACAAAAGAGGGAGGGTTGTTTGCAAACCCCACACGATGCTCCTCAAGGGCTCTGAGCACTGGGAGGTTGTCATGTTCCTGACACCAATTCCCTGTAGATGCCCTGATGGTTGCATGGTTGGGTATTTCCCTAACTGTCCAAACTGCAGTCATGACTCACATTCAGGACCACTACTAGGTGACTATCACTTTCCTTCCCATGTAAACCAGTGGGTGGGTCAGGGCTGTTCTCTAACGAACGTTGTCAAGAGGCGTTGGACAGGCTGAATCTGGACCACAGGAAGCATGGTTCACCTGGCCAGACTGAAGGGTATGGGAATGGAACTAATGAACATCTGTACCCATATCTGTATCTATTATTTTTAAGGTAGGGTCATGTGCAGGCGAGACTGGCTTCAAACTGGATATGCAGACAAGGATGACTACTGATTCTCTGGTCTCTACTTCTCTTGTGCCAGAATTATAAACAAGTGTTGCCCTGTCTCCCTACTCTACAGTGCTGGTGTACTGATTAGAAAATCCAACTAATCAGTGCAGACCCTGCCTGTGTGGTGAATTAACCTTCACCTCTTAGGTCCTCAGGAGAGAAAGGGTGGCCAGCAGAGGAGTTCCTGTTTACCAGTCTGTGTCTAGGTGTTTTCACAGTGTGACAACAAAGTCTGCACCAACTAACCACAACCCTTGTACCCTTATGCTTGGCAGCTTCAAAAAAAATATGGAGATGTGTTCACAGTGCACCTGGGACCGAGGCCTGTGGTCATGTTGTGTGGGACAGAGGCCATAAGGGAAGCTCTGGTGGACCAAGCTGAGGCTTTCTCTGGCCGGGGGACAGTTGCTGTATTTGACCCAACTGTACAAGGACATGGTGAGATACGGGACAGGATAGAGTGGAGGATGTCACCCAGGAAGTTGTGTGAGAGGTGGAGCCAAATATCTGGGGAAGAACTCAGGGTCTTTGAACTTCCCTTGTAACCCATCAATGCTTCCCCTCCATTCCTAGGTATGATCTTTTCTAATGGGGAACGCTGGAAGACACTTCGGCGATTCTCTCTGGCCACCATGAGAGACTTTGGAATGGGCAAGCGAAGTATAGAGGAGCGGATTCAAGAGGAGGCCCAATATCTGGTGGAGGAGCTGCAGAAATCCCAGGGTGAGTTCTAGAGAATGGGAAGAAAGGAAGATGGTGACACAGGGACCTGAGTGCAGAGCCTAAGAAAGAGAAAGAGACATACAAGGGTAGAGAAACAGACAGGCAGACAGACACGCACGCATGCACACACATACACACACACACATGCTCACACAGAGAGGGAGAGATACACAGAGACAGAGTGAGTTTGGGGATGAGATACAGACAGAAGTGGAAAGAGATTCACAAGGACAGGAAAGAAATGTGAGGTATTTTGTTTCCAAGCATGTACTGCCCATGGTGGTCACTTCCCTTCAGAAAATCAATCTGTGATTAATTTTCTTCATCAATTGGATAATTTTGGTGAACACGCCTCCTCTTAGAACTCAGAAGGTGAGGGAAGATGGCCATGGGCTAGCCCTGTCTACATTTTGAGGTCCTGCCTTTGATGTGGCTGTGACTGAGTTGTGGAGAGCTTACAGCACCATATACAGTGGGCATGGTCTTGCATGTGTGTAATCCCAGCACTCCAGAGGTAGAGGCAAGAGGGTGAGATTCCCAAGTTCCTCTTCTATTGCACATAGAGTTCAATGCCACTTTGTCTTAACCTTTGTCGTTGCTCCCTCCTCTGCCCATGGTCTTATCAAAGACAAACATAGATGTTAGCTCAATGAAAGGGAAGTTAGCAGAAGGGCCTGCAGATGTGGTCTAAGCAGGGAATTGTGTTTTCTTCCATGTGATTGTCCTGGTGAACAGCAGTGAACACAGAGGCTCATTGGATAGAACTCAGAGAACCTCTGGGCACTTAAGGTTCCTTATACCAAGGTCACATTGGTACACGACCATGCTTGCACCTCCATTTCTTTACACTGGGTATTTGCCATCTCTTATTGACCTTTCTTAAGATATCTGAGGGTTCAGTGAGGAGGCAGGAGGTAAGAAAGTTGCAGAGTCTGAGAAAATGATGGGAGAAAGTCAGTGATGGAGGGACCCAGAGGGAGAGAAGTGAGCTCCAAGGCTGAGAGTGAAGCTGTTGAGCCCCAAGGAAGGATCCACACAGGATCAGAGACCACAGACAAGCCATCCTTGGGTGAGGGACAACAGTGCCCCAATAATTTTGGACTGACAGTAGCCCTCCAACAACCAGGGTCCAAGACTGAACCTGCCACACCAAGGCAGTAGGCAGCAGGGGCTGATGGCTTCTGGAACACCACAGAGCTCAGAAGCGACAGGAAAGATGGAAGAAGTCAGAGAAGGGATGAGGAAAGTCACAGAAGGGATGGAAGAAGTCAGAGAAGGAATGGAGGAAGTCAAAGAAGGGAGAGATGAAATCAGAGTAGGGATGGAGGAAGTCAGAGAAGGGATGTAGGAGGTCACAGAAGGAATGCAGTAAGTCAGAGAGGGAATGGAGGAAGACTTGCAGATGGGCATGAAGTGTGCAGGGTTTGTAAATTCACACAGCTATCCCTGAACTCTTCTGTGCACCATTTCTGCCCGTGAAAGTTAGCTGTCAGTTCAGAGCCAGGATAGTACAGGTGCAGACTGATTGCACTCACTCTATGACTTGTTCCTAGAATCCTAATTCCAGTCATGATTAGCTGAGTTGCTTTGTGAAGGTGTCTCCCCTTCTGTGTATATGAATAGCATCCCATATTCTGTACAGTACTGAGGGGAGATAAATAAAAGTATGTGTGCATCTCTGAGTGAAGGGTTCAGACTCTTACATGCATCATATGAGCAAATGTGGTAGCAACTGTAACTGTTCGTTGAGTAGTGAGTGGTAGGGACCGCTTTACAGAGATGGAACTGAAGCCAAATATTTCCCTAGTTCTATATCCCTGTCTCCTTTTCTGCATCCTCACCCTCCAGGAGCTCCCCTGGATCCTACCTATCTCTTCCAGTGCATCACAGCCAACATCATCTGCTCCATTGTCTTTGGAGAGCGCTTTGACTACAAAGACCGCCAGTTCCTGCACCTGCTGGATGTGATCTATCGGACCTTCTCGCTCATCAGCTCATTCTCCAGCCAGGTCAGTAGGTGGGAAGAGAGGAGCATCCAAGGCAGAGGAAAGAAGAGGCTGCACTGTGGGTGAAGAAGGCAGTGTCTTAGGGATGGAAGAAAGGCAGAGACAACATTGAGAAGCAAGGAAACTTGGGCTCCTGGAGGGATGGAGGGAGAAACAGAGGGAGAGAGGAATGTTAATCAGGGTGGAGAGATCTGAATGCAGAAATATTGAATCATCCAACATAAGAAAATGATGAGGTGGGGGATGCAGCTGTATCTTAAAGGACAGAGGAGATCATATTTTATGCACAAGCCCCTGAGTTCATATCCAGGACTTGGTGGTGTACAATACATAAAATATCAGAATTTGGTGGTGGAGGCTGGGGCATTAGAAATTTGGGACAATCCTTGGCTACATGTTGAATTTAAAGCCTGTCTGGCATTAATGTGTTCAAAACACAATACCCCACAATTTAAAACAAATTAAGACAAAACAAGGGGGATTGGGAGAGAGAGCAGAGAAAAAGGGAAATACAGAGAATGTAAAATGAAGGTTAGAGACTGATTTGAAGATACAGCTCAAGGCATGGGTATGTATGGCATGCATGTGTGGGAGGTGTGTGTGTGTGTGTGTGTGTGTGTATTCTTTTGTGACATCTGTGTACCTAGGAGCACTGCCAACTTCCTGAGATCTGCTAGTTCCAGTTGACCTCCTCAGCCCTTTCTTCTTACAGGTGTTTGAGCTCTTCTCTGGCTTCCTGAAGTACTTTCCTGGTACCCACAGACAAATCTACAAAAATCTGCAGGAAATACTCGACTACATTGGCCACAGCGTGCAGAAGCACCAGGAAACCTTGGACCCCAACAATCCAAGAGACTTCATTGATACCTACCTTATACGCATGGAGAAGGTAAGTCCTGCGTGAATGAGAGGGAATGGATGAGAGTGAAGGCTGAGGATGTGAGCAGAGGAAAAGGGAGCAGAGAATGGGGACTGGAGAGACAGGAAATGGAGTAGAAGAGATGCAGAAATGTCTGGAAAATGATGAAAATAAAAGGAGGAGAAAAATGTGATATGGAGAAAGAAGGGTGGCGAAGAAACACAGAGTGAGGGACAAAAGGCAGGAAAGACCTCAGAGAAAGAAAGAACCTGGGAGACAAACCATGCTAAACTACAAGAGAGCACAGTAGAGAGAGAAGGCAGAGCAGAAGCCAAGTGACATTGTCGAGGACAGGAAATGCCATGTGGTCCAGATAGTGAGACAGAAGGACAGTTCCCAGGATGTGTGTGCATCTCCCTGCAAGGCTCCAGGCACCCTGACCCTCTCTTTGCTCTCCCATCTGGAACCAGGAGAAGTCCAACCAACACACGGAGTTCCATCACCAGAACCTCATGATCTCCGTGCTGTCTCTCTTCCTTGCTGGCACTGAGACCAGCAGTACTACGCTCCGCTTTGGCTTCCTGCTCCTGCTCAAATACCCCCATGTTGCAGGTGAGTCACAGGCAGCCAGTTGGGGAATCTTCTAGCTTCCTTTTTTTCTGCAGAGGTTTGTGAAGATGAGAGAGACATGGGCCTCTTACATCTGGAGCTCTGAAGGCTTTGGTCAACTTCTAACCTAAGGCAGTGCTGTGGGTGGTATGTGAATGAACCCTCAGCTGGTCCATTTCCATTGTTTTCTGCTATAACTTGAAGGTTGATCCTTCCATCCATCCATCCACCTACTCATCCTTCCTTCCATCCTTCTTTCCTTCTGTATTTACATCCATCCATTCACTCTTCTTTCTGTCCATACTCCTCTTCATCCATTTACCCATTCTATTCATTTACCCATCCATTATCTACCCATCCATACATTCATTTTTCCATACACACCTACTCACCCATTTATGTAATCCTCTGCCCATCTTCTCTCTATACATACATTATTAATCCTTGGTTCTTTTATCTCTGCTTCACCTAAGGGAATATATTTCATTCATTTATTTGGATTAATCACTTTGCAATTTTTATTCTTTTTTAATTTAATTTTTAAATAAGACAAACTATCTTTTTCATTTAGCATACCAATCCCAGTTCCCTCTCCCTCACCTCCTCCCCTCCCCTCTACCTATCACCTCTCCACCCCTCCATCCATTCCTCAGAGAGGGTAAGGCACATTGCTTTGGAGAAGGTCCAAAGCCCTCCCTACTATATCTAGGTTGAGCAAGGTATCCATTCAAAGAGAACAGATTTCCTAAAAGCCCACCCAAACAGTATGGATAACTCCTGTTGTCACTGCCAGTGACCCTCTGTCTACCCCAGCCATACATCTGTCACCCATATTCAGAGGGACTAGTTTGATCCTATGCTGGTCCCTTCCTTGTTTGACTGGAGTTGGTGAGCTCCCATTAACCCAGGTAAACAGCTTCAGTGGGTGTTCCCATCATTGTCTTGACCTCTTTGCTCATATTCTCACTCCTCCCAATCTTCAACTGAACTTTGGGAGCTCAGCCTAGTGATCTGCTGTGGGTCTCTGCCTCTGTTTCCATCAGTTGCTGGATGAGGTTCTATGGTGATATTTAAGATATTCCTCAATCTGACTATAGGGCAAGTCCAGTTCGAGCACCCTCTCTTCTATTGATTAGGATCTTAGCTGAGGTCATCTTTGTGGATTCATGGGAATTTCTCTAGTGCCAAGTTTCTTGCTAACTCCATAATAGCTCCCTCACACAAAATATCTCTTTCCTTGCCCTCATCTCTGTCCTTCCTCCATCTTGATATGATCTTACAACAGTCAGAATGGCTAAGATCAAAAATACTAATGAGAGCTTATGCTGGAGAGGATGTAGAGTAAGGGGAACACTCATCCATTGCTGATGGGAATGCAAACTTGTACAACCACTCTGGAAATCAGTACGGCAGTTTCTCCAAAATTGGGAATCAGCCTACCTCAGGACCCAGCAATACCAGTCTTGGACATATACCCAAAAGCTGCCCAATCATACTACAAGAACATTATTTCAAACTATGTTAATAGCAGCATTGTTTGTAATATTCAGAAACTGGAAACAACCTAGGTGTCCCTCAATCAAAGAATGGATAAAGAAAACGTGGCACATTTACACATTGGAGTACTACTCAGTGGTAAAAGAAAAATGACATCTTGAAATTTGCATGCAAATGGATGAAACTAGAAAAAAAATATCCTGAGTGAGGTAACACAGACCCAGAAAAATGAACATGGTATGTACTCACTTACAGGTGAATACTAGCTGTAAAACAAAGGATAACGAGCCTAAAGTCCCTATCCCTAGGGAAGCTAAGTAACAAGGTGAACCCTAAGAAAAATATGCATAATCCACCTGGAATGGGGAAATAGACAAGTATGCCTGACAAAATTGTGAGCATGAGGGTGGGGGGAGAAAGGAGGCTAGAAGGGGAATAGTTGGAGAGAAGGGGAGAGGGAGAAGAACTAGAGAAAATGGGTAATTTTTATTCTGTATCACGGCTGCTTGAGTGGGCTGGCTGTCTTTGATTCATTGGATCATTCATACACAAATCTGCTCATTCCTTAATCCTTCCACTGGCCTTTGAATTCACCCTTCATGTGTCAATCCACTCCTTCATGTATGCATTTAATAATGCATTCATTTATCTGTGATTTGTTTATCGTTCAATACACCTACTTGTTTATTCCTATATTTGCTCATTTATTCATTCATATATTCCTTTGCTAAACCTAACATCGCTTCATTATTGGTTAGTTATGTTCACTGATTCATTTGTGTATGTACCATTTTTTGACTTGTTAATTGATTAATACAGTGAGTGAGAAGTGGAATATGGACATCCAGTTTTGCTTTGCTCATTTCACTCACTCAGCAATCTTTCCTTTAGTAACCGACTCATCCATTGCTTGGCTGACTTACACACTCACATTCTAAGAATTTGAAATCGATGTGATGTTGTTGTGAGTTTGTCTGCATGGCTCATGTGTGGAGGTGGGAGGACAACTTTGTGCAGTTGGGTCTCTCCTGCACATTCCCATGTGTTCTGATGTCAAAGCCAGGCTGTCAGGATGGAAACCAATGCATTTGCTGACTGAGCCCTTTCATCGGCCATCATATTCACCAATGTGTTCATATTCTGTTCATACACAGATTAATTTACTTCCCTTTTATTCCTGAGTATAAAGCCTTATATTGTTGGCCTGTATTTTTAAACTTTTTTTTTTACTAATGTTCGTTGCTGTTTTGTCTGAATATATTTCTGTATGAGGGTTTGGATCCCCTGGACCCAGAGTCACAGACAGTGTGAACTGCCATGAGGGTGCTGGAAACTGAACTCGGGTCCTCTTCAAGAGCGGCAAGTGCTCTTAACCACTAAGACATCTCTCCTGCACTCTGGCTTTTTAAATATAAATTGCAAGCAAGAAATCTGTCTGTCTGTCTTTCTCTCTGTATGTTTGTGTATGTGGGGTGTGTGTGTCTGTGTGTTATGCAGAAACACAAGTTATAACTTTACATTACAATTGGGGGAAATTCTTACCATCTTCCCCTCCAGCCCTCACTCAGACTGATAGACAAAAGAGCCCTTTGCAGTGGGTTTTCCTTTTCTCTCATTTATGAGCAAGGTTGGAGCTTTGGAGAGAGTCCCTAACATAGCCCTAAGTGTGGCTGGAGAAAGGCGCAGGTGTGCGTGTCCAAGACTGCACTGTGACTTTCTCAGCAGAGTCTCCTGGATCTGCACTGTTCCTAAGCTATTGACTCACAGAAAACAGAGTCACTGTGCATTGCCTCCGTGAGAGGGGCGAGCGTTGTCTGTTGTCTTCCTTTTCTGTGCAGAGAAAGTCCAAAAGGAGATAGATCAGGTGATCGGCTCACACCGCCCACCAACCCTTGATGACCGCAGCAAAATGCCTTACACTGAGGCTGTTATTTGGGAGATGCAGCGATTTGCAGATATTGTCCCCACTGGAGTGCCGCACAAAGTCACCAAAGACACTTTGTTCCGAGGGTACCTGCTCCCCAAGGTGAGACCAGCTGTGATTCCACATCTCTATGCAATGATTATCCTCCACTCTCCCAATCACCACCCTCAGCCTGTTTGTGGTTTCCCAGCATTCTGGGGTTCCCTAAGGACTAACTGCCTGCATATGGGAATCAACATATGCTAATATCTTTGTCTCTCACAATGTCTCCTAGAACACTGAAGTGTACCCCATCCTGAGTTCTGCTCTCCATGACCCACGGTACTTTGAACAACCAGATGCCTTCAATCCTGACCACTTCCTGGATGCCAGTGGGGCTCTGAAGAAAACTGAAGCATTTATGCCCTTCTCTATAGGTGAGACGGACCTGTGTTTCCTTTTCCCTACACTAGAGGGCAGGCTCACCCTCTGTGATACCGTAAGGACTAGTTACGGGTTTACTCAAATCTATTCCACCTGGGAAACCATTTGTCCTGGCTACTGTCCAGGACAACCTAAAGTTGCATCCTACTCAGGAGGATTTGGGAGAGGCATTTAAAAACCTCTAAACCTAAACAAATTCTTTTTTTTTTACTTTATTATGAAAGAAAACTTTTTTTTTTTTTTTTTTTTTTTTTTTTGGTTTTTCGAGAAAGGTTTCTCTGTAGCTTTGGTACCTGTCCCGGAACTAGCTCTTGTAGACCAGGCTGGCCTCGAACTCCCAGAGATCCGCCTGCCTCTGCCTCCTGAGTGCTGGGATTAAAGGCGTGCGCCACCACCGCCCAGCTGAGAAAACCTTTTTAAACGAGTGACAACACTTATCTTTAATTGTGATTAAATACCTGACAGAGGAGAACAAAGGATGTTCGCAGAGAACACAATGGGCTAAGTGCACAACCACGTTCCTCCTGCCGCTCCCAGCAATAAACAACAGATTAATTAATAGAGAGGAAGGGAGCACAGATATTCCCAGGTCAGGACGTTCGGGATGTCTTCAAAGTCAGTGCAGCAACGCCCACGTAAAGTCCGCAGAAGAGCAGAAGACGGTTCCTCCACATTGTTTTCCAGTTGCATCCAATCCATCAATTCTGTCTTTTTCTGTTAGACATTTGTGTATTAATTTTCCCCTTTTATTAAAAATAGATTCTTTCCTCATACAATATATGCTGATTACAGTTTCCCCTTCCCTCTTCTCCTTCCAGTCCCTCTCCACCTTCCCTCTCTCCAGGATCTATCCCCTTTCTGTCTCTCATTAGAGAACAGGCTTCTAAGTGATAGCAACCAAACATGATGAAATTAAATAGAAGATAAAACAAAAACCATCACTTCAATGTTATACAGTGCAAATGAATAGAAACAGTAGAGCCCAAGAGAAGGCACTAGAACCTTTTTTTAAAAAATCCGAATAATACTCCATTGTATAAATGTAACACATTTTGTTCATCCTTCTGTTGAAACTCTCTGTCCCTAGGCTTTCTTTTTTTCCTCCCGTGATTTGGGGCGGGGTACATTGGGAGACTTTCAGTGACTGTTTCTATTTCTCTAGGGATTATAGGTCTGTTTAAATTCCTTATTTGATCTTGATTTGACTTTGGTAAGTAGTGCCTATCAAGAAAAGTATCCATTTCTTTTAGATTGCCAATTTGGTGGAATAGAAGTTTTTTAAGTATGTCCTTTAAATTCTCTGGTCTCCTCAGGGTCTCTTATGTATCAGCTTTTGATTCCGATTTTATTCATTTGGTCAGTCTCTTTCCACCTTTTAATTTGGATAAAGGTTTGTCAACCGTATTGATTTTTTTTCTAAGAATCAGTTCATCTTTCCTTTTATTGTTTGTATTGCTCTCTTTGCTTCTATTTTATTGAATTCAACCCTGAGTTCGATTATTTCTTGCCATGTGCTCCTCTTGAGTGTGACTTCTTTTCTCTTTTTTTAGAGTAGTGGTTCTCACCCTTCCTAAAGTATGGCCCTTTATAACATCAGTTAGCTCCAGCATTTCTCTGTTTAGTTTTTTTTTCGGAATGACCTGTCTATTGATGAGTGTGGAATGCTTATGTCTCCCACTGTCAGTGTGTGAGAGTCAATGTGTGAGTTAAGCTGGAGTAGTGTTTCTTTTACAAACTTCAGTGTCCTTGTGTTTGGGGCATAGATGTTAAGAATTTAAATGTGCTCTTGGTGGATTTTTCCTCTGACGAGTATGTAGTGTGCTTCCCTGTGGCTTCTGATGAGATTTAAATCTAATTTTTTAGATATCAAAATGACTATACTGGTACAATTTTAGGTCCATTTCCTTGGAACACCTTGTTTTAACCCATTTACCCCAAGGTAACGTCTGTCCTTGATGTTAACACAATTTTCTTGGCTGCAGTCAATGGGTGAATCCACTCTTTCATCCATTATGCTATTTTTTAAGAGCGTTAATGTTGAGAGATATCAATCAGTGGGCAATGATTGTTAATTCCTGTTATTTCGTTGTTGCTACTGTTGTTGTTGATATTGGTGGTGGTGACGCAGGGTGTGTGTGTTTTCCTACTTTGATTTTTCTGGTTTGGATTATTTTATTCCCTGTGCTTTCCTGTATCCAGATAATATTTTCACATTGGAGCTTTTCTTTGAGCATCTTATTTAGGGCTAAATTTTTGATAAATATTGTTTAAATTTGATTTTATCATCAAATATCTTATTTTCTCTATCTATGGTGATTGAAAAGTTTGCTTGATATTGTTGTCAAGGCTGATATCTGTGGGTTTTTTGAATCTGCAGTACATCTGTCTGGACCCTTTTGGCTTTCAGAGTCTCCATTGAGAAGTCAGGTATAATTCTAATAGGTTTGCCTTTAATAATCTTTCCCTGTTCTGTGCATTTATGTGTTAATGGGTCTTTCTTTTCTGATACAATCTACTTGGTGTTCCATAAGATTCTTACACCTTTGTAGACAGGATTACTGAGCTCTAGTGGATTCAAAATGCCTTGGCTGTTACTGATTGTGTTTTTATGCTGGCATCCAGGAATCTTGCTTGGCGGTGATTTTAGGTCTAGGTGCCGATATCTGGGTTTGTCTTTGTTAGGTGGATGTTTGGTTTTTTGGTTTCTGGGGTTTAGGTGAGCA
Source organism: Microtus agrestis (assembly GCA_902806775.1). Lineage (NCBI taxonomy): Eukaryota > Metazoa > Chordata > Mammalia > Rodentia > Cricetidae > Microtus > Microtus agrestis. The sequence continues at coordinate 1,530,542 of CADCXT010002393.1, forward strand.
TGATGGCTGTGTGTTGCCTCATAGGGAGCTTTCTATGTTTCCCTGTCCTGCCCAGCTTGTGTGTTCCCAGGGAATTCCTGCTGGTGTTGGAGGCTGGGATAATGGGATGAGCTGGGGGAAGGAGGATTGGAGGAGAAGATCTTCGTGATTAACTGGGGATGGGGTCAGGAGGCAAGGGAGAGCACACCAGGCATTCTGCTGCAGAGCTGTAGGTGAGATGGGGACAGTGGGGGTGGATCTGGAGAATCAGGAGAGGCATGGATTCTCTGTCAGCCTACCTGCTTCCCTGGTCAGAGTGGACTTTAGCTTAGTAATGGTGCATCCTGGGGAAGATCAGAGAAATCCAAAGAGATGTGGAGTGTGGGTAGGGAAGGCTGCAGCAAGGGTTCTGTTGCAGAGGTGGGGTGAGGACTGGGGTTTGGGTCTTGGGGAAGAGAGGGAGAGGTGAAGATCTGCAGTCAGCCTACCTGGATCCAGGGCAGGAGTGGCCTGTGGGTTGGCAGAGAGAGTGCGAATTGTTTTTCCTAGGGAACAACAGCAAGAACAAACAATATCATCTATGAACTGCCTTGAGCTTGTAAGGTCTTGTGGCTAGGGAGGGATTTATCTGTGAGCACTGGGGAAATGAGGCATGTCCTGACACACCTGTCTGTTTGTATTAAATACTCATTGGCTTGTTAAACTGTAAGAGAGATCAAAATTACTAGCATTTTTTTCAAGAACCCATTCGTGATGGACAAACTCCTGAACCAGAGAAAGTTCAGTTACAGCTCCCAGCAGTGTCAGCACACAGTGTCTGTAGACCAGAGGAAGCTGGGCATGAACACACAGCTTGATGGGTACCAGCTCTGCTTTTGCCTTACTTGGCCATGCTGAGGTAGTTGGCAGCCTGGAGCAGCTCAACTGCTGTGATTGACTGAGATTTGTTTTTCACTGGAAGAATATAATCTCTCTAGTGTGTAGTTCAATTGCCTGTAGTGTTTATTTAGTTTGTTACATAAGAAGATGATATCTAGGTTAATTCAGTTGAATGGACTCTATGGGATATAAACATGGAAACTTTGTGTTCTGGTTTCTTATGTTTTGGAGAGAGAGAGGGGGGGGTTCTAGAAACAATTCCTTAGTCTTTAGTTGCCCCCCCCCACCTCATGCAAAGTATGGAGCCCAGAGCTGTGTATGTCACTATGATAAGCAAGTTCTCTTCCAAAGAGCACACATCTCCAGACTCCTCCTTGTGCATTCTAGAGATGCTCTCCTGCTGAGCAGTCTGTCCTCATCCCCTCACAGGGATTTAAAGCAAGTGTTCTCCTGCTGAGCCATGTCTCCTCTAGGAAATGTTTAGTCCTGAGTGCCAAGAGACTTCAGTGTCCCTGGGCTCACCCTGCTCCTGAATTGTTCATATGACTGTCCCAAGTGTAGGAAGGCAGGCATGTGAAGAAAAGGGACTGAGACAAATCAACAATAGAGAGGTAAGAATAGCAAGACAGATTCCAATAAAGAGAGGCACCCAGAGACACAAGGAATCTACAATAGGAGGAGATGTGTGGTAGGAATCAGAGCGTGGACATGAGAGAGAAGAAGATGGGTGAAGAACCAGAGGTGATGATGTAAGTCAGGAAGAGAGGAAGGGGAGAGAGAAGGGAAGGGGAGAAAGGCACAACTAGAAAGAGACCAAGAAACAGAAGGGAAGACACAGAAGGAAGATATGACAAGCTGTCCTTAGACAGAAAAACAGGAGGGGCTGAGATGCTATCTAGGGAGTTTAGAAAGACACAAGTGGATGGAATAGCTCAAAAGACAAATAGTAGTGATAGGTACAGACACAGGTCAGGTAGGCTACCATTGGCAGAAAGAAAAAACTAAAGAGAGGGAGATACACAAAATGTGTTAGCGCCAAAGAGATATAAATTATGTCCTAAATACCCAGCACAGGTATGGGGACTTTGTGTTGACAGTGAGATAAGATATGAAAAGTAGCTCTGGAAAAAACTGGGTCTCAAAACCAGTTCTAGGAGAACCATCTCAGAGACTTTTCCATGAATTTCTAAGCTTGTGCCACCTAAATTCTGAAAAGGTGGGGTCTAAGCAGGTAGGTAGGGTGCTTACTCCTACACAGGACTGATTTCCCAAGAACTGGAGGACACAGTGGTTACTGGGAAATCCCTCTTCCACCTGAAGGCCTGAGGCAGCCAACTGCATATTAAGAATCACTGAGGTACAGGCAGGTGGTGAAGCCTTTGCCTGGGCTTTCAGGGTCCCTTGCTCTGTGCTGCTTCATTCTGGAGGAAACAAACAAACAAGGGCTCCTTACTCCTCTGAGAATTTGTTGGGTGCCATAGATCCCTAATCATGTCCCCCTGCTCATTCTCAATTATAAGAAAAATTGTATTCTGTAACTAGTTGAAATTGATCGATCTTAAGCTGAAGAAGCAAGGGGGCAAAAAAAGAGAAAGAGAAAGAGAGAAATAGGAGAGAGAGAGAGAGAAAGGACTGGAGATGAGAGACAGGGGGACAGAGGCAGGGGACAGACAGAGAGCTCTTGGTATGTACATCATCTTCATGTTGTAATCCTCCAAGTGCACTTGCAGGCATGTGCCCCCATGACTGGCTCATCTAGGGCCCTTAATGCCATTCAGTTGTTGGTCTATCTCTGTAAACAGCACTTTCACCTTCAGGGCAGCCAATGAGATGGGGACCAATCTCCCCATGTGATAAAGGAGGGAACATTAAAGATGTTACAATACACATGTTTACACATGCACATTTGTTCCTACTCAATTGTGTTCCTACAATTCTGAAACAAAGGACTCTGATAATAAACAAAACCTAGAAATCTGTAAGAAATTACCAGGAGACATCCACCAATAATTTGGCTTGCATTTTATGATTGAATTATTGTATATATGTTGGCATGCATATACATGTGCACTATGGAGGGTGTATATATGTTTATGACAGAGGACAGACTGTGGGGATTTGTTCTCTCCTTGCAACATGTGGGTCCAGGGCGTGAACTCATGTCCTCAAGATTGATGGCAGGCTGCCTTCCATTCTCACTTGAATTGCAGATTAAGGGTCAAACTCTTTCTTCTCCATTGCAATGGACAGAGTTGTCTGGGTTTAGGGAAGGGACAGTCTGAAGTTTGTATACTCACCTGGGGCTCACATGGCTCATTCTCTGTGCCCACAGGAAAGCGCATTTGTCTTGGCGAAGGAATTGCCCGCAATGAATTGTTCCTTTTCTTCACCACCATCCTCCAGAACTTCTGTGTGTCCAGTCCTGTGGCTCCTAAGGACATTGATCTCAGGCCCAAGGAGAGTGGCTTGACCAATGTAGCTCCAACATATCAGATCAGCTTCTTGGCCCGCTGACTGGGCTGAGGTGGCCAGGTGTCCCCACTCCTGTTGAGAATGGCCCCATCTTTCTTCCTCTGTGAGATCTGCTGCCAACCAGGCCATAGGTCACTTCTCACATCCTTCAACATTACTGCAGCTTCTGCAAAGCTCTGAGGTATGTTCTTCTGCCCTGAGAAAGGCACTGGGGAAGTCAATCACTGTCTTTCTTAATGTGTGAACCAAGAGACTTCAGAAGGTCACATCTCATGCTGAGTCAGTTCCCTATTGCACCCAGCAACCACAGTTTCCATGTAGAGACTTCTGGTGCTCCATCATCTAATGTAATGGATACTGGCCATGTCAGAGGATCAGCAGGTGAAATTGAAGTTCAAGGTGTCATTTCACCAGGAGGAAAACGTTCTGATGGGTAAATCTTGTTTTATGTAAGACTATGAGAACACAGACTCTGCAATATCTTTCAATTCTACTTTGCCTTCACATATTTGCTGCTACAATCTTTCCCTGGTATCTGGCTTAGTGTGAGTAGATGTGGGGAGACCTTGCTACTTGTAACATAGTGTGTTTCTCTCATGAAAACAACCTGTTCTACTGGGCATTTTACTCTGTGAATTGTCAAGAAGATGATTCCTCCCTAACTGTGCTGTCTAATTGATATAACTTTAGCTTATTAAGAATTTTGAGAAATAAAAATGAATACAAGGAAATAATATACAGTCTGTGCCTATGAGCTCCCCCTAAGGGGTTGCTGCAGATCACAGCTCAAGTTAAGAAAAGCAATGAGCCAGCTGTCTCAAATACCTTGAATCTTAGTGCTGAGAAATTTATCACAGGCTTTGGTGAGCACCATTAGTTGAAACAAAGCTTCAAAATAACTTTAGATTGGACCCGATGCCTTGCTAATGGTCTTTCAAAGATAAACTACCCCAGAAAACCAATCTAACATATTTACATAGGCAAGGTGCTGATTCATTTAGGATAGAGTAAAAAATACAAAACAGCTCAATTATTGCCGACTGTCAGGTGATTACATCATTGCACCCGCTCCTGACATCCTATTGCTGATATGGGTGTGCACCATGAGGACTCAAGTTCAGCTGACTGTTTCTTATGTATATAACTGTTGGGTCCTGGGACTGCACAAATACCAGGGAGTAGAACACAAAGTCTAAAAATCAGAAGCGACTTTGTTCGGTGGCACCATTTGGTAAGGAAATTCTGACTAGTCAGGAATAGAGAGAGTAATTTAGCCCTGTAGCCCTCGCAAAAGGGAACTACAGGTTTCTTTTTATAATATGAGGTCACACACAGGGTAGAAAGTACACTTTGAGATTTAAAGCATCATAGTGCCACAGTATCCTGGTAGTGTTGACTGGAGCTGAAGCTAGGTATTTCTGGAATGTTGACTTGAGCCTGAACTAGGGAATTTATGACACTCCAGGCACCTCTGAGACCCAAAGAGAGTCTGGATTTTACAACGTCTAATTACAGGTGTTAGTTCAAAATGTTTACACAGTTGTGAGTTAGTTTGAATTGCCTTTCCCTTGCCTCGGAGAAACAAAATTAAAGCCCTTTCTCATGCATTCCCTGAAAATTTTGGTGGGGGTGTATAAGTGGTGGAGAGAGAGAGAGAGAGAGAGAGAGAGAGAGAGAGAGAGAGAGAGGGAGGGAGGGAGGGAGGGAGGGAGGGAGGGAGGGAGGGAGGGAGAGAGGGAGGGAGGGAGAGAATTAGAGAGAACAACATGAAAAGAGAATAAAAAAGTAAATCATCAGGAGAGAGTCTGAGTTTCTTTTTTTCCCTAACCCTCAGGCAGAAAAATCTTAGCTGTGAACATCCCTTTGAACCCTGTACTGTCTGGAGGCTGGTCCTCCAGGCTGCAATAAATGGACTCTGCATAAGGTCTGAATTCTGTGTCTGTGGACTTGCCTAATGTGTGTAGTTCTGTAAGCAGAAGCACAAAACTGTATCTTTGGTGTCTGGTGTCTTTTATTTCACACAGTATATTCTGGGTCCCTGTGCTTTGCAGACAAGGTCACATCATCCAAGGGCTTTTATTATGATTTTTCTCAGCAAAAATGCAACACCTTCTTTCATGTGTTCTGCCAGCAGATGTGCTTCAGATTTAGGGTGGGTCTTCCTGCTTCTAATAATTTAATAGAAAATCCCTCACAGGATGCCAGCAGCCTGGGTTTTAGTTGATACCTGATACAGTCAAGTTAGCCCTCAAGAGCAGCCATAACAGTGTCCAGTCCCCTGACCTCCTTGGCTGCTCTTACATGCAACCTCTTGATTATCTGTTAACTAAGATTTTCTCAGAAAGGCTACTTGCTGCAAACTTCATCATATTCATGACAGGCTTGTGAAGGGACAACCTATTGCCTTGTTCCCTGCTCTACTGTGAAAACCTGAAGAGCAGGTGGCTGATGTCAGGTGTTTAATAAATACAGTGGAAGAATTACCAGTAAGTAAATTAATCACTTGATAAAGTGACACAATAAGTCACTCTTTAAACTTGCCCAACCAATGTGCAGCCCAAACTTGTTTATCTAATCTCTGTCACTCTCCTCAGATGACCACAGTAAATTCTTCTCCCCAAAGTATGCAAGTTCTTACCAGTTCTCTAAGTCATCTGTGTTTGCTGTCTTGCCACCTTCTGACAGAAATATCTGGGAGCCACACTTTGAGTGGTGTCCCCTGAAAATGAGCTTCTACACACCGCACTGCTGAGACAAGCAGGTGCTTATGGAAAGGTCATTTATTTAAGATCATCAAATAGGAAGATGTCTCTGAGTAACCACTGGCCAAACAAAAGGCAGCTTTCAAATCACCTCTGAGAAACTAAATTTCCATTTGTCTCACCAAAGTCCCTGTAGCCTAGGGAGAGTTACCAGGCTTTTGCCAAGGGAGATTACTGGCACACCCTCCTCTACCAACAACAGAAACAGGACAACAAACAGAGCAGCCAACCCTTCAAGAACAACAGGGGAATGTGCAGCATGCCAAGGGAGGACCATGGTGTTCTGTCTTCTCCTGAATCTTGCCAGGCTGGGCCTGGGGTGTTTCCAGCTCAAGGGCTGTCTCTCTCCTGGACAATGGCTTCTTCCTTTGCTGGAAAACATTTTCAAACAGACCTCATGAGCTTACTTAAATCCTTCCAACGGGTGAGATGTGAGATGTACTGGAGGTCAGGGTGAGGAGGCAGGAGGTGGGAGGAAGGAAGTGGTGCTCACAGGCAGCGAAGGGTTGCAAGTAGAATGCTCAACAGGCATCTCCAGATCGGGTTGGGAATTTTCTTCTTCTAGTCATAGTGTGGCACTAGAGAAGCTTTCAGAATTCTATTGAGAAGGAACAGAGGGAAGGCAGGTAGGGAGATGGGTTCTAGTAGAAACTTGGGGAGATTTGTAGACATAGTGTGTTCTCCATCATGGAGATAGCATTTCATGTGTGGAATCTGTGAAACTCATAAAGCCCAAAGCTGGAAGGTCCTCAGAAAACTCAGGAAAGTGACCACAGAGCTCAAGTTTGATTTCTTTCCTGATGAGACCAGACACTGGGGAGTGTGATCCAGTGAGAGGAAGGACTCATCACTGGGTCAGCTTGTGAGGTCTGGTCCTTTATTCTGCAGCTGAGGGGAAATATGGAGATACTGTCACAGCTTACATGGGCCTCAGTCTATTCTAGCCCTGAGTGGACATGTGATGATTTGTGAGGCCCTAATAGGTCAGGTTGAGGCTTCTTCTGGACAGGGGCTTATGGCCATCATTGATCCATCTTCCAGGATGTGGTAAGTAAGAAATGGTCCTTAGAGTAGGGGAAGGGAATTTCCCACCCAATACCATTCTTAGACATGATCTTTTTATTAGGTTTTTTTTTTTTTTTGGCCAAAGAGTAGACTTGAAAATTCCTCAAGGCATTCTGTCTGACTTCCATAAAGAACTTTGTACCAGAAAATGCAGCCAGAAGGATGGAATCAGAGTGGAAGTTTAGGGTCTGGTGGTGAAATTTTGGTAATCCTGGCCGGAGACCCAGAGGTCTGTGCAGGAAGTCAACACAATAGAGATACAGAGATGGAGAGTGTGGGTGCTAAAGATTCTGATAGAGTGGTGTAGAGACCAATTCAGGGGTTTGAGATAGGACAGGGGATGAAAACCTAAAGATCCAAGGATACATTTCAAGATAGAAATTTCACAGAAAAAAATACAGAACTGAAATATGGGATACTAGAAAGAGTCAACAGAGACACAAATGTCTTGGTGGGGAGGACAAATGGATGTGAGAGTAGCAGGATGTGATGGTTTGAATGAGAATAACCTGCATGGCTCAGATCTTTGAATACCTGTTCTCCAGTTGGTAGAAATGTTTGGGACACGTTAGGAGGTGTAGCTTTGTTGGAGGAGATATGTCACTAGGGATGGTTTGGGGTCTCCAAAGCCCATGCCTTTCCCAGATAGCGCTCTGTCTACCTCCTACACAGATGAGATGTAAGCTCTCAGCTACTGCTTCAGCACCATGACTGACTACCTGCTTTCAGGATCGTGAACATGATGGTCATGGCCTTACCTCTGAAACTGTAAGCCCTAATGAATCCTTTTTCCTCTAGGCTATTCTTGTCATGGTGTCTTAGCAATTCAATGGAAGAGTAACTAAGACAAAGGGCATGAAGGGAGGACAGACTCTCAATGAGAGAGTCAGAGTTTAGACCACAGAGACACAGATGCACAAGGAATCACACCATGGCAGATGCCTGGAGAATAATTGACACAGCACAATTTCAGATACATGTTGTAATAAGGGTGGCGGGCCGCTTCCTGCCACCCAGCTAGCTTTACCCAAAATAATAACATGGAAACTGTATTCTTATAAACACTGCCTGGCCAATTAGTTCTAGTCTCTTATTGGCTAGCTCTTACATATTGATCTAACCCATTTCTAATATTCTGTGTAGGGCACGAGGTGGCTTACCAGGAAAGATCTTAACCTGCGTCTGTCTGGAGTGGGAGAATCATGGCAACTCACTGACTCAGCTTCTTTCTCCCAGCATTCTGTTCTGTTTACTCCACCTATCTAAATTCTACCCTATCAGAGAGCCAAGCAGTTTCTTTATTACTTAATCAATGAAACAACAGATAGAAAGATGACCCTCCTCCATCAGATACAGGCAAACTAGGAATGGTACCAACCATGTGAGAGTCAGCCAGAGGAATATTATAGGTGACACCTGGACCTCATAATGTACCTCTTGTTCCCAGGGCCTTTTCTGAATCCAGTCATTTTTCACTGTGTCATGGCCAAATGGCATCTGCTCTATGATTTTTGGTGAGCTCTTTAATTTCTAGGATCCCAAATTTATACATTCACTAAGTTCACTGAGTGAAAGATTCGCTATTATCAGTTCTTTCTATATCTAAGGATAGAGATTCCTTCATGGGCCAGGAATTAGTGTGGCTGGATTCTGGGAAGAGACCAGTGGTCTAGAACATAGAGACAAGAAAGTCCTCAGAGGTCAGAATTCCAGAGAAGTAGAGATTATATCATTCTCCCTATGCTTCTGAGTGTGGTATCACTCAGTGGGTAACCAGTAGCATCCATAGTGACTGAGGAAAAGGAAATTGATAAGTCATGCTCAGATGGAAAAGTGTGTGCACAGCTGCATGGAGCCCTGGGTCTGAGCCATGGAATCACATAAAGGGATTGTGCTGGAGCAAGTTTGTTTTCCTATAATTTGGAAAGTTGTGGCAGGTGTTCATGAGTTCAAGGTTATCCTTAATTATTTACATGGAGGCCAGCCTGGAATACATGAAACTCCATATGAAAAAAATAAACAAAATTCATCTTTTTCTCAAGGAAAAATGCATTGTTTGTTTACAGAAGTCTGAGATTGCATTTCTGGTTCTGATTTGCCCAAGTTCACATCCCTAGACTTCCATAAACACATCTTATCTTCCAAGTGTATTGACAGTCTTTGGAATAGCAGAATGAGACCAAAATATCCCACAACAGCCAGGAAGCCTGTTAATGGTGCCACAGATGGCATTTCTCTCTCAAGATCCTGGGTGGTCAGGATGGCAGGACTGTTTCTGCAGCACCACAGGATAGGGGCTGGCATTGCATACAGGGACATTTCAAAATCCACGGTGGGAACATGGCTTGCTCCCTGTAGATGACTGCTGATGGATGTATCCCCCAGAAGACCTCTGGGCAAACAGGCATTCCCGTACTGCTGCTGGGATGAGTTGGATCTGAGCTCCAGGGCTACTCTTGGAACCACTCCGGCATTAGCCTCTCACTTACTGGGATTACAGGTGGGGTCTATCATACCTGGCTTCCCTCTCCATTTTATTTGCGTGTGTATTCTGGGTGGGGACAAGCTTATGGAGATCAGCGAACAGCTGTGCAGCATGGACTCTTGGGACTGAACTCAGGCCATCAGGTTTGCACAGCTGGTGTTTTACCTGCTGCGCCCTCTCACCAGCCCCCTCAACATTTTATTAATTCTTTTTCTTCTCATCCTCTTTCTTTTCTTTCTTTCTTTTTTTATGTTTGAAGACAGGGTTTCTCTGTGTAACTCTGGCTATCTTGGAACTCCCTCTGTTGAACAGGCTTGTGTTGGCATTTCACTTGTGTTTTAATAAATAAAACTTCCTGAGGATCAGAAAAATAAAGCAGACACACTGGCCAGCCTTCAGACCAGGCAGTAATAACACACACCTTTAATCACAGTAGACATTTTAGTTTGCCATAGCAATCTGGCAGTAGTGGGACATGCCTTTAATCCCAGAAGTAGTAAGGATTATAACAATAGAGGAGACAGGTCTCATTCTGAGATCTCTGGACACAAGATCAGCATTTCAGGTTGAGGTCAAGGTAAGAGTCAGTGGCTGGCTGCTTTGCCTTTCAGATCTTCAAGTTGAACCCCAGTTTCAGTCTCTGAGGTTTTATTAATTGTGCTTTGCAGGCTGGACTCAAACTCATAGAGATCCACCAACCTCTGCCTACTGGATGCTGGGATCAAAGGAGTGCACCATTACCCAGTGGTTTGGTAATCCTTTTTCAGTCTCTTTCTTCCTTCCTTCCTTCCTTCCTTCCTTTCTTCTTTCTTTCTTTCTTTCTTTCTTTCTTTCTTTCTTTCTTTATTTCTTTCTTTCGGCAGTCAGTATTAACCAGCTGGGTGAGCCTTGGAGAAGCAAAGCCCTAGGACTGTGTGTCCTGAGGACTTCATGCTGTTATTGAGCATAGGTCTGCTTGTTGCCCTCATGGTCACCATGTCCCTCATAGTCTATGGGTGTCATGAGAACTCTCAGGAGCTTTACATTCTCTCACTAGACAGTGTTGCTGGTATTTACAATTGACTTCTCCAAGCATGCTTCTAGAGAAGATGAACGATTCAACCACCACCCTTGGAAAGAATCTAGACATATAGATTGTTAGTAAAGTTAGGCTAAGATGTTTTGTTAATGACTTTGATGTAGGAGATCTTGGGTAGCAATTTAAAGCACCTGTACCATTAGCATCCCTCAGATTTCTGGAAGAGAAATGTTAAGGCTCAAAGCTGTGTAGACACTGACCCAGGCCCCTTCATCAAAACAAAACAAACAACAATCTGTGATGTGGACTCCAGTTTGTCAGATTTAAAAACCAGTGTTTTTGTATAACTTTCAAGTACTTCCTAGAGTGGGCACCTTGGAATGGGTACAGGGGAGGTCAGGGTGAATTCAGTAGCCCTCTTGTACACAGATGATTAAAGGGCTGGGAAAGAAATCAGAAAAACAAATAGCATCAAATATCTCAGAGTAACTCTAACCAAACAAATGGAAGACTTGTATGACAAGAACTTTAAATCTTTGAAGAAAGAAATTGAAGAAGACACCAAAAAGTGGATAGATCTCCCATGCTCTTGGGTAGTTAGAATTAACATAGTAACAATGGCAATCTTACCAAAAGCAATCTACAGATTCAATGCAATGCCCATCAAAATCCCAGAAAAATTCTTCACAGACCTTAAAAGAACAGTACCCAACTTCATATAGAAAAAGCAAAAAACCCAGGATAACCAAAATAATCCTGTACAATAAGAACTTCTGGAGGCATCGCAATCCCTGACTTCAAACTCTACTACAGAGCTACAGAACTGAAAACAGCCTGGTATTGGTATAAAAACAGACAGAAGGACCAATGAACCAAATCAAATATCCAGATATTAATCCACACACCATCAAATGCCTGATTTTGATCAAAAATATCAAATTTAAAAAAGAAGGCATATTTAAAAGATGGTGCTGTATCTTGCTATATTACTGAGTTTATGAGTTGTAGAAGTTCCGCGGTAGAATTTTTGAGATTGGTTATCTAAACTATCATATCATCAGCAAGCAGTGAGAGTTTGACTTCTCTGATTTGTATTCCTTCGATCTCATTTTTGTGTCTTATTGCTCTAGCTAGGACCTCAAGAACTATATTGAATAGATATGGAGAGAGTGGACAACCTTGTCTTGCTCCTGATTTCAGTGTGATCGCTGGGAGTTTGATTTTGATTCTTGGATGGCTGTATATTGCCTTTATTATGTTTAGATATGTTCCTTGCATTCCTGCCCTCTCCAAGACCTTTATCATGAAGGAATGTTGTATTTTGTCAAAAGCATTTTCAGGATCTAATGAGATAATCATGTGTTTTTATTTTTCATCTTGTTTATATGGTGGATTACATTGACAGATTTTCCAGGGATGTTGAACCATCCTTGCATCTCTGGAATGAAGCCAACTTGATCATGATGGGTGATGATTCTGATGTGTTCTTGGATTTGATTTGTCAGTATTTTATTTAGTATTTTTGCATCAATGTTTATGAATGAGATTCATCTGTAATTCTCTATTTTAGTAATATCTTATGTGGTTTGAGTATCAGGGTAATTGTAGCTTCATAAAAGTATTTGGCAGTGTTCCTTCTGTTCCTATTGTGTGGAATAATTTGAGGAGTATTGGTATTAGTTCTTCTTTGAAAATCTTGTTGAATTCTGACCTGATATTGTCTGGTCCTGGGCTTTTTTTTGGGGGGACTTTTGATGACTGTTTCTATTTCTTCAGCAGTTATAGGTCTGCTTAATTTGCTCATCTGGTCTTGATTTAATTTTGGTAAGTGATATTTACCCAGAAAGTTGTCCATTTCCTTTAAGTTTTCCAATTTTGTGGAGTACAAGTTTTCAAAATATGACCTGATGATTCTCTGGTCTGCTGTTATGTCCCCCTTTTCATTTCTGATTTTGTTAATTTGCATAGTTTCTCTCTGCCTTTTATATAAAGATTTGTCTATTTTGTTGACTTTCTCAAAGAACCAACTCTTTATCTCATTGATTCTTCGGATTTTTTTGTTTCTATTTTGTTGGTTTAAGCTCTAAATTTCTTTATTTCCTGCAGTCTAGTTCTCTTGGGAGAGTTTGCTTCTTTTTGTTCTAAAGTTTTCAAATGTTCTATTAATTCACTAGTGTGGGATTTTTCTAGCTTCTTTATGTAGGCATTTATGCTATGAACTCTCCCCTTAACATTACTTTCATTGTGTCCCACAAATTTGGGTATGTTGTGTGGTCATTTTTACTGAATTTTAGGAAGTCTTTAATTTCTCCCTTTATTTCTTTCTTGACCCCATTTATGATTCAGGTGAGTGTTGTTTAATTTCCATGTGTTTGTGGGATTCCTGGAATTAGTATAGCTGTTGAATTCTAGTTTTAAGCCATGGTGATCTGATAAGATACATGGGGTTAATCCAATTTTTTTATCTGTTGAGGTTTGTTTTGTTACTGAGTATGTGGTCAATTTTTGAGAAGGTTCCATGAGGTGCTGAGAAGAAAGTATATTCTTCTCTGTTTTGATGGAATATTCTATATAAGTCTGTTAAGTCTATTTGAGTCATAACATCTGTTAGTTCCCTTATTTCTTTATTCATTTTTTTGTCTGACTGACCTGTCCAATGGTGAGAGTGGAGTATTGAAGTCTCCCACATCAACAAGTGTGTGGGGTTTAATGTATGATTTAAGCTTTATAAGTGTTTCTTTTGCATATAAAGGTGCCCTTGTATTTGGGTCATAGATGTTCTGTATTGAGATTTCCTCTTGATGGATTTTTCCTGTGACTAATATAAAATGTCCTTCTTTGTCTCTTTTGATTTGAGTTTGAAGTCTATTTTTTAAATATTAAGATAGCAACACCAGTTGTTTCTTAGGTCCATTTGATTAGATTTTTTTTCCAACCTTTTACTCTGAGGCGATGTCTGTCTTTGAGATTGAGGTGTGATTCTTGTCTGCAGCAGAAGGTTGGATTCTGTTTTTGAATCCAATCTGTTAGCCGGTATCTTTTTATAGGTGATATGAGTGCATTTACATTAAGGGATATTAATGACCAATGATTGCTGTCTCCTGTTAATTTAGTCTTCTTTGTTGGTTATGTTAATTTGTGCATTTTTTTCTTCTTTGGAATTTGCTGCTGTGAGATCATCAATTGTCTGTGTTTTTGTTGATGTAGCCATCTTCCTTGGGTGTGAGTTTTCTTTCTAGTACTTTGTGTAGGGCTGGGTTTGTGGCTAAGTATTCTCTAAATCTGGTTCTGTCATGGAATATCTTGTTTTGTCCTTCTATGGTGATTGAAAGTTTTGCTGGGTATAGTAGTCTGGGCTGGCATTTGTGGTCTCTTATAGTCTGCATAACGCTTGACCATGACCTCCTGGTTTTCATTGTCTCCAATGAGAAATCAGTTGTAATTCTAAGAAATCTGCCTTTATATGTTACTTGGTCTTTTTACTTTGCAGCCCTCAATGTTCTTTCTTTGTTCTGTATGTTTAGTGTTTGATTATTATGTGGCAAAGGCGATTTTTTTGATGCAGTCTATTTGGTGTTCTGTACACTTTTTATATCTTTATAGGCATATCTTTCTTTAGGTTGAGAAAGTTTTTTTCTATGATTTTGTGAAATATATTTTCTGTGCTTTTGAGTTGAACTGTTTCTCCTTCTTCTATATCTATTATTCTTAGGTTTGGTCTTTTCATGGTGTCCCATATTTCCTTCATATTTTGGGTTAAACTTTTGTTAGATTTAATGTTTTTTTTTGACTGGTGAGTCTATTTCCTCTATTGTATCTTCAGTACTTGAGATTCTCTCTTCCATCTCTTTTATTCAGCTGTTTATGTTTGTATATGTGGTTCCTGATCATTTTCTCACGATTTCTATTTCTATAATTCCCTCAGCTTGTGTTTTCTTTATGTCTCTATTTCAGGTTTCAAGTCTTCAATAGTTTCTTTTATATGCTTGATTGCTTTTCCTTGATTTTCTTTAAAGTATTTGTCTTCCCTTTTAATATTGGGGTATAAAAGCTTATGAAAAATTAAACATGGGCAATGTCAGTTTTCATGAAATGCCCTCCCAGTACTACTCTATGGTTTATTATTTTTCATTTTTAATTTTACTTTTATTTTAATATTATTTTAATTTTGCACATCTTCATATTCTTAACTTATATTTTTAAATCCCTACAACCCTACCCTGGCAATAGGTGTTTTTGCTGAGGCTGGTTCCTGACACCAAAATGAGACAGGGTAGTGGAAAGGGGGAAAAGGCACATGAAGGACAAATAAATTTCTTTTAGATTCATACCCAACAATGTGTTTAATCATTAGATACAAATTAAAATATTAGGTTGTAGGTAAAATCAATTTCCCTGCATATATTTGTCAGGTATTCTGTATTGAGCAGGGCATTCAAAGAAGGTGAGTCACTCCAGAATGAGATTTTGGGAAGTTCAGGCTCTGATGAGCCAAACTTTGAACCACCATTTGAAAGCTTATTTATTGATTATTACACAAAGGTTGCTTTTTTGGGTAAAACAACTTCCTCATATCAAAGCCCTCTTGATTGATTCTGTATGTTCACTGAAGGAAACCATCAGACCCATGCAACTTTAGTCCAAATGGTGTACTGTTTGCAGTATCCAATAATTCAAGATACTCCAGGTGTGCCAGGACAGTCTTGAGACCAATGTCATGCAATTGATGGAAAACCCCTTTAGAAAAACAACTTTATAAATCAAGAAAACAATCACTGTTCTCTACCATGATTTTTTCAAAGTCTAAATACCTCCAACTATTCCATTCTATTGTTACTAGATACAGTGAGAAACAACTGTTACATTCTAAGGTTTAGACATAATGGCATTCTAGTATTCAGACTCAATGACTCTACTATATTCCTACTACACATATTGCCAGAAAGTTATACAGTAAACAAGGAATAAAGAAAACTATTCCATCTGCTGGGAGATGTCTATAGGACTCTGAAGAGGACACTGCTTCCTGCTGGCTATAGTGTATTCTGAAGTTGTCCCCTTTCTTGTGAGCCTTCTCCTAGGGAGTCATGAACAGATGTCTATTGGCACCACACGAACAACATTTTTTAACCTTGTAACTTGGTGAAAAAAATGACTTTATTATAGGTTGCTCATAGGAACACAAGTAACCCAAAGGCAGCAGTAACACCCCAATTCCACCTTAGCATAGGCAATGGCTCATCAAAGCTACCTCCTTGTAACTCCATGCACAACTTGTAGCCAACTACACCTGAAAGTACTTCCCTCCTCATCAGAGTTGCTTATTGCTTCCATCCCTCAGAGAGGGCTTTGCAAATTTTGTAAGTTTTTGTAGGGTTTTTTTTTTTTTGAGCCTTGTATCTTTCCATACCTTCCTGAGCTTTCTACCTCTTTCCAGAAGAGAATGTTTCAAGTCACAGAAAATAGCTACACAGCCTGTCTATTAAAGGCTTTGTCCTGGTGTCCTACTGGGAGGTGATGGCACCTTAAGAGGTGGGCTCAGTGAGAGGGCTTAATGTTTGATCACATACTCGGTAACAAAGCAAACATCCACAGATACAAAAAAAAATGGAGTAACCACCTGTGTCTTATTGGATCACCATGGAGTAAAGTTAGAATTTAACAATTCTCTCCCCCAGAAAGCCTACAAATTCATGGAAACTGAACAGTCAGCTACTGAACAGTCAAGGAAGAAATAAAGAAAGAAATTAAAGTCTTTCTTGAATTCAACGAAAATGAAGACACAACATACCCAAACCTATGGGTCACTATGAAAACAGTGCTAAGAGGAAAGTTCATAGCACTAAGTGCCCACATAAAGAAAACAGAGAAAGCTCACATTAGAGACTTAATAGTACATCTTAAAGCTCTAGAAAAAAAAGAAGCAGCCTCCCCCAGGAGGAGTAGAAGACTGTAAATAATTAAACTGGGGGCTGAAATCAACAAAATAGAAACACAGAAAATAATCCAAAGAATCAATGAAACAAAGAGCTGGTTCTTTGAGAAAATCAACAAGATTGACAAACCCCTATCCAAACTAATGTAAAGTCAAAGAGAGAATACTCAAATTAACAAGATCAGAAATGAAAAGGGGGACATAACAACAGACACTGAGGAAATTCATACTACAAAAACACTTGTACTCCACAAAATGTAGAAGGAGCTGTGGGCTGTGTTCCTGCCACCTGGCTCCCAGCTGCCTGGCTAGTTTATGCTCCAAAATAATAACAACCAAACTGTATTCATATAAACACTGCCTGGCCCATTATATCTAGCCTCTTCTGGCTAACTCTTATATCTTGCTTTAACCCATATCTAATAATCTGTGTAGCACCACGAGGTGGTGTCTTACCAGGAAGATTCTAGTGTACATTCATCTTGGGCTGGAGCTTCATCGCATCTGCCCAGAGAGGAGAGGCATGGCGATTGCCTCACTTCCTCTTCCTCCCAGCATTCTGTTCTGTCTACTCCACCTACCTAAAGGCTGACCTATCAAATAGGCCAAGGCAGTTTCTTTATTAACCAATGACCTTCCTCCATCAACAAAATTTGAAAATGTAAAAGAAATGAACAATTTTCTGAATAGATGCCACATACCAAATTTAAACCAAGACCAGGTAAACAATTTAAATAGACCTATAACCTGCAAGTAAATATATAAGCACTCATCAAAAGTCTCCCAACAAAAAAGTCCATGACCAAATGGTTTAATTATTCTATTTGTACTGTTGCTTGGATATATTTTGATAGCTAGAGGAACTGAAGTGAGCAAAAGCAAAGACAGAGTTATATAAAGTTTGTAAATAGTATATTCCCACCCCTGCACTAGCAGCATACCCACCAGTGCCTTTGGGATGCTCCAGGACTCAGAGAAGTCAAAGTCAGCCTCGTCTTTGCTGCTGCTGCTGCTGTGGGAGTGGGAAGAGTGAAGGGAATGCGCCTTTTTGGCCCAGCAATGGCTTTGATAACTGCTGAGATTGTGGCAGTCCACGCACATGCACTGTGACCAGCTGAGTCTGACCCATGCTATGCTGTGGAACCAAGAAAGGTAGGAGACAGGAAAGTTTAAAGGACTATACCTCTCACAGTCAATGCACAGAGCAAGTCAATAGAAATGCCAAGAGTTTCTTTGGCCCATGAGCCAGGGAACCAATAATAATTAAATCTATGGCTTTTAACAGAGGAAAAGATTCAGGAATTCTCCTAATTTTGTAATTACAAGATTCAAAATAAACAAGTAAGGAGAGTAAAAATTGGCATGGCTATTCCCACTTGACATTATAAACATGGCAGTCTCAAAGCCAATGCAACGATTGACACCGGAGAAGCTGAGCTAAATTTGCCAGTTCGTCTGTGTTGGGACCACTAAACATAGCTTGTGTCCTGAAAAGGCAGAGCAAGCAAAGAGGGACTGGCCTCCTGGTACCAAGTACCCAGGTGGGACAGTCAAGTAGCAGAGGGAATATGGCTTGCACCCGGCCAAATGTCCCAACTTCAGCTTTGAACCTAGCCTGACCTGACAGCCAAGTGACAAAAAAGTAACCTCAGGGAGATGTAGCTCCAGGCCCAGACAGGTGTCTCTAAAAATGTAAATAAGCAAATTAGACCTGTCAGCTAGGCAGACTTGTGGCTTAAATTAAAATGATAGCTTACAAATTTTTAATAAAGCATACAAAGACTAAGACCTTTTTAAAATATCCTATGGGAGACATTGAGTCACTACGTGAAATCCTTAAAGGGAACAATGATCCAAATTCCACTGGACATGTTACAGAAGCTTCCAGAAGGTACTCATGCAAGTAAAGTATGCCATGCAAAAAATTAATTATAGCTCTTCAGGGAGCTGGGGCCAAATCCCGAGGGCAACCGAGCAGGCGGGAGCTCCTTTGTTTCAATAGCCTGCCTGCAGCAAGCAAGATAGGAGCTTTGTTTACGAGCTACCCAACCAGCACGGAGATCTGATCTTGGCACCAGCCATCACTGGGAAGGTACATCAGTAGGCAAGGAGACCTGATCCTGTAAAAGAAGATCCATAGGGGAGCATTCGGAGGAAGAGATGGGCAGGTGCCAATGCAAGAATCCACCCAACAATCTGAAAAACAACATGAAACCACCAGAACACAGCGACCTCACAACAGGAGGACATGAACACCTTAATCAAGAAGAAGTAGAAAAAATTGACTTTATGGAAGTGATTGATGCCCTTAAACAGCATGTAAAAAATGTCCTTATACAAATGAATGAGAAGTATAACAGAAAGTTTGAAGAATTGAATAAATCAGTGAATGATACCCTAGGAAACCAAGGAAAAACAATCAAATAGATAATGGAAACAGTTCAAGACTTGAAAACTGAAATGGAGGCAAAGAAGAAAACACAAACAGAGGGCCGGCTGGACATGGAAAATCTAGGTAAGCGAATAGAGACTACAGAAACAAGCATAACCAGCAGAATACAAGAGATAGAAGAATCTCAGATTCTGAAGATACCATAGAGAAAATAAACGCAATGATCAAAGAAAACAGCAGGTCCAACAAACTCTCCTCACAAAATATTCAGGAAATATGGGACACAATAAAAAAGACCAAACCTAAGAATAATAGGAGTAGAAGGAGAAGAAGTGCAGCTCAACAGTCCAGAAAATATATTTAATAAAATTATAGAAGAAAACTTTCCCAACCTAAAGAAAGATGTACCTATGAAGGTTCAAGAAGCATACAGAACACCGAATAGGCTGGATCAAAAAAAAAATCCCCTCACCATATAATAATCAAAACACAAAGCATACAGAATAAAGAAAGAATATTAAGAGCAGCAAAGGAAAAAGGCCAAGTTACTTATAAAGGTAAACCTATCAGATATACACCTGACTTCTCTATGGAAACTATGAGAGTGAGAAGGTCTTGGATAGATGTACTGCAGAAACTAAGAGACCGTGGATGCAAGCCCAGACTACTATACCCAGCCAAGCTTTCATTCACTATAAATGGAGAAAACAAAATTTTCCAGGATAAAAACAAATTTAAACAATATGTAGCTACAAATCCAGCCTTACAGAAAGTAATAGAAGGAAAATCACTAACCAAGGAGTCCAACAATGACCACAATAACTCAGACATCTAGAGACCCTTCACCAGTGCAACTCAAAGAAGGGAAACACACAAACTCTACTACTAAAAAAGTGACCGGAGTTAACAACCACTGGTCATTAATATCACTTAATGTCAATGGACTCAACTCACCTATAAAAAGGCACAGGCTAAGAGATTGGAAACGAAAACAGGATCCAACATTCTGCTGTTTACAAGAAACACACCTCAACCACAAAGACAGGCACCTACTCAGAGTAAAGGGCTGGGAAAAGGCTTATCAAGCAAATAGACCTAAGAAACAAACAGGTGTGGCCATACTAATTTCTAACAAAGTTGACTTCAAACTTAAATCAATCAGAAGACATGGAGAGGGACATTTTATACTCATAACAGGAACAATTCATCAGGATGAAGTCTCAATCCTGAATATCTATGCCCCTATTATCAAAGCACCCATGTACGTAAAAGAAACATTACTAAAACTCAAGGCAGCCATCAAACCGCACACACTAATAGTAGGAGACTTCAACACTCCTCTCTCACCAATGGACAGGTCAATCAGACAGAAACCTAACAGAGAAATTAGAGAATTAATGGAGGTAATGAATCAAATGGACTCAACAGACATCTATAGAACATTCCACTTAAATAGGAAAGAATATACCTTCTTCTCTGCAGCTCATGGAACCTTCTCGAAAATTGACCACATACTCGGTAACAAAGCAAACTTCCACAGTTACAAAAAAAAATATTAGTAACCACCTGTGTCTTATCAGATCACCATGGATTAGAGTTAGAATTCAACAACAATGCTAGCCCTAGAAAGCCTAAAAACTCATGGAAACTGAACAGTCAACTACTGAACCATACCTGGATTAAGGAAGAAATAAAGAAAGAAATTAAAGTCTTCCTTAAATTCAATGAAAATAAAGAAACAACATACTCAAACTTATGGGACACTATGAAAGCAGTCCTAAGAGGAATGTTCATAGCCCTAAGTGCCCACTTCAGAAAACAGAGAAAGCACACATTGCAGACTTAACAGCCCACCTGAAAGCTCTAGAAAAAAAAGAAGCAGACTCACCTAGGAGGAGTAGAAGACTGGAAATAATCAAACTGAGGGCTGACATCAACAAAATAGAAACACGGAAAACAATCCAAAGAATCAATGAAACAAAAAGCTGGTTCCTGGAGAAAATCAACAAGATTGATGAACCCCTATCCAAACTAATCAAACAGCAGAGAGAGAATATGCAAATTAATAAGATCAGAAATGAAAAGGGGGACATAACCACAAAAACAGAGGAAATTCAGAGAATCATTAGATCTTACTACAAAAGGCTGTATACCACAAAACTGGAAAAGGTAAAAGAAATGGACACTTTTTTAGATAAATACCATACACCAAAGTTAAACCAGGACCAGGTGAACGATCTAAATAGACCTGTTAGTCGCGACGAATTAGAAGCTGTTATCAAAAACCTCCCTACCAAAAAAAGCCCAGGAACAGATGTGGAATTCTACCAGAACTTTCAAGAAGACCAAATACCTATATTCCTTAATGTATTTCACAATATAGAAACAGAAGAGTCATTGCCAAATTCCTTTTATGAAGCTACAGTCACTCTGATACCAAAACCACACAAAGACTCAACCAAGAAAGAGAATTACAGGCCAATCTCACTCATGAACATTGACGCAAAAATCCTGAACAAAATACTGGCAAACCGAATCTAAGAACACATTAGAAAAATTATCCATTATGGTCAAGTAGGCTTCTTCCCAGAGATGCAGGGCTGGTTCAACATATGAAAATTTATCAATGTAATCCACCATATAAATAAACTGAAAGAAAATAGCATATGATCATTTCATTAGATGCTGAAAAAGCATTTGACAAAAGTCAACATCCCTTTATGATAAAAGTCTTGGAGACATTAGGAATACAAGGGTCATACCTAGATATAATAAAAGCTATTTACTGCAGGCCGACAGCTAACATCAAATTAAATGGAGAAAAACTCAAAGCCATCCCACTAAAATCAGGAACACGACAAGGCTGTCCACTCTCTCCATACCTCTTCAATATAGTGCTTGAAGTTTTAGCAATAGCAATAAGACAACATAAGGGGATCAAGGGTATTCGAATTGGAAAGGAAGAAGTTAAACTTTCATTATTTGCAGATGATACGGTAGTGTACATAAGCGACTCCAAAAACTCCACCAAAGAACTTTTACAGCTGATAATCACCTTTAGTAATGTGGCAGGATACAAGATCAACTACAAAAAATCAGTCGCCCTCTTATACACAAAGGAAGCAGAGAGGGAAATCAGAGAAGCATCACCTTTCACGATAGCCACAAACAGCATAAAATATCTTGGGGTAACTCTAACCAAGGAAGTGAAAGATCTATTTGACAAGAACTTTAAGGCATTGAAGAAAGAAATTAGAGAGGATACCAGAAAATGGAAGGATTTCCCTTGCTCTTGGGTTGGGAGGATCAACATAGTAAAAATGGCAATTCTACCAAAGGCAATTTATAGATTCAATGCAATCCCCATCAAGGTCCCATCAAAATTCTTCACAGATCTTGAGAGGACAATAATCAACTTTATATGGAAAAACAAAAAAAAATAACCCAGGATAGCCAAAACAATCTTTTTTTTTTTTCAATGGGAACACACAGGAGTTTATTGATTACAAGCTTGAGCTCGGGCCACCATCCAGCACTCCGATGCAGCAGGTGGAATGGTCCCAAGCTCTCAGGTTTGAGGGTTTTTAAAGTGAAAAACCAGAAGCAGGATGGTACATGCCTTGGCGATTCTCTTCACTCTTGTGCCCATGAGAGCCCAATCATGGGTCTTGGTTCTGCTTTAGTTCACCTAATTCTTTTTTTTTAAATTTTTTTTATTTTATTTTATTTTTCTCCATTAACAGCTTCAACTGGGTGTGGGGCAACAGGACCATTCCCAGCACAACCATGGGTGTGGGGTTCCCCGCAGTCTCCCCAGGGCAATGGTTCCTGCAATGATCTCTAGGGGGAAACAGCTCCCCACAGATCCCCTCCCCCTCCCATACAAAGGCAGGCAGCTATCACATGGAGAGCACCAGTCAGAGTCATCCATGGTGTCAGACCAAAGGAGGAGGGACTGAGACAAGGAGAGACCCTCCTCTCGAGTGGTGCAGCAATCCACCTCTCCTGGGAACAGAGGGGTGCTCGATGACTCCTAGGTCGAGTGGGGACCAGGCCTTTTTTCTTTCCCCCTTAGGCGTCCTAGGGTTCCCAGGGCCCTGCCTTAGGTTGGGGGATTATCCTGCCATAAGTCGCCCGTCCTTGGAGCTCCTCAAATAAAAGGCATCTAGCAGGATTAAAGTAAGCAGATCACAGGGCACCCTGTCTTAGGCCATGTGGAGAGCGCCCTCATACCTGTACCATGCCATGTTGAGCCGGTTTCTACAACCTCTGTATGGTGTGCTATTCATGCGAGGATCCACACTAACTCCCGTCATTGGGCCCCTGCGTCTATCATTAATGAAAAGACTGTGAGGAGTTCCTCAAACAAGAGAACTGCATATATGGCTAACAATAATAAAAATTATAGAGCATAACAAGGCTCCTTCAAAGCAACTCTTAAAAGTTGCCAGCAGATCCTGATGCAAACGGATCTGGCTTGATGACACCAAGCTTACCTTTGATAAGACAAGGTGAAAAAGCCCTTGCAATGCATTATGAAAAAACCCGACCTGTATATATATTTGGGGTCGAGGACGTGTTTGTGCTTTTTTCACAGAAAGAAAATGAATCCTGGACGTGATGTCGAGGCTGCGGACACAGAGGAGTGCCAGACTTCCAGAGATGATTGAGGAGAGGTCCTTGGTCCGGTCTCCCCTGCCCCCAAGGAAAGGAGTGCCTGCTAACAAAACCACCTACACCACTCTGCAGAGGGTCATCCTGCCTCCAGAGTCCAGGGAGACCCGGCGGACATAAGTGCCAGGATGTGCTTCATGTAGCTGAATCCAACTCGCCTCACCCAGGTTCCCCCACCTGTCCTGGAGCACAAAAGCTAAACTGCTTCTGCAGCTTGAACTCTAGTCTGCTTTGGAGCTTAGTTGCATACTAAACATCAGACGGCTTTAAACCTTGGGTCACAGAACTCATTTTAATTAAAATATTAACCTCTCTTCATTTAAGAAGGAGAAGAACTGGGGGTTCCTGTCACTGTTGCTCAGAGACTGGAACTGGTGGTATTTGATAACATCAATGTATGTCATTGTACTCCTACTGAAATTGATCAAATGATATTTGTAACTGCTTATAGATGTTGAGAAAAGTTTGACACATGCTGTAAAGTGTTTGGGTTTAATGCATATGTTAAAAGTTTAGATTTTGATCCCTTTTACACTGCCCTAATTTTTGGCAGGCAGCACACGTAACTTTATGTGGAGTAGGCACTTGGAAAGGAGGACATACCATAGGCCAGACTAAAAGGTGAATACTGGGTTGGGAAAAAGCCCTTTCTTCTTGTCTGGAGATGGAGTTATTGGTGCCAAAATTATATCATTATATCTCTTGTTTGAGGAACTCCTCACAGTCTTTTCATTAATGATAGACGCAGGGGCCCAAAACAATCTTATACAATAAAGGAACTTCTGGAGGCATTGCCATCCCAAACTTCAAACTCTATTACAGAGCTACAGTAATGAAAACAGTGTGGTACTGGCATAAAAACAGAGAAGTCAACCAATGGAATCATATAGAAGACCCGGATTTTAACCCACAAACCTATGAACACCTCATTTTCGATAAAGGAGCTAAAAGTATACAATGGAAGAAAGAAAGCATCTTCAACAAATGGTGCTGGCACAACTGGATGTCAACCTGCAGAAGAATGAAAATAGACCCATATCTATCACCATGCACAAAATTCAAGTCCAAATGGATCAAAGACCTCAATATCAGTCTGAACACACTGAATCTGATAGAAGAGAAAGTGGGAAGTAATCTACAACATATGGGCACAGGCGATTGCTTCCTAGGTATAACCCCAGCAGCACAGATATTAAGGGCAACACTGAATAAATGGGGACCTCCTGAAACTGAGAAGCTTCTGTAAAGCAAAGGACACTGTCACTAAGACAAAAAGGCAACCTACTGACTGGGAGAAGATCTTCACCAACCCCGCAACTGACAAAGGTCTGATCTCCAAAATATATAGAGAACTCAAGAAACTAGACTATAAAATGCTAATTAACCCAATTAAAAATGGGGCACTGATCTGATCAGAGAATTTTCAACAGAAGAAGTTCAAATGGCCAAAAGACACTTAAGGTCATGCTCAACCTCCTTAGCGATCAGGGAAATGCAAATCAAAACAACTTTGAGATATCATCTTACACCTGTCAGAATGGCTAAAATCAAAAACACCAATGATAGCCTTTGCTGGAGACGTTGTGGAGGAAGGGGTACCCTCATCCATTGCTGGTGGGAATGTAAACTTGTGCAACCACTTTGAAAATCAGTGTGGTGGTTTCTCAGGAAATTCGGGATCAACCTACCCCTGGACCCAGCAATACCACTTTTGGGACTATACCCAAGAGATGCCCTACCATATGACAAGGACATTT
Source organism: Microtus agrestis (assembly GCA_902806775.1). NCBI lineage: Eukaryota > Metazoa > Chordata > Mammalia > Rodentia > Cricetidae > Microtus > Microtus agrestis. The sequence continues at coordinate 1,555,960 of CADCXT010002393.1, forward strand.
GTTCAACTATGTTCATAGCAGAATTATTTGTAATAGCCAGAACCTGGAAACAACCTAGATGTGTTTAAATGAAAGAATGGATGAAGAAATTGTGGAATATATACACATTAGAGTGCTATGCTGTGGTAAAAAACAATGACTTCTCAAATTTTTCATGCGAATGGATGGAAATAAAAAACACAATCCTGTGTGAGGTAACCCAGACCCAAAAAGATGAACATGGGATGTGCTCACTCATAATTGGTTTCTAGCCATAAATAAAGGTCACTGAGTCTATAATTTGTGATCCTAAAGAAGCTAAATAAGAAGGTGAACCCAAAGAAAAACATGTAGTTATCCTCCTGGCTATGGGAAGTAGACAAAATTGGCGGGTAAAAAATTGGGATCTTGGGGGTGGGGTGGGATGGGGGTAAGGGGAGATCGGGAAAGAAAAGTGAGAAGGGGAGGCTGGGGTGAACTTGGGGAAACAGGATGATTGGGATAAAGGAAGGTTGGATTGGGGAGCAGGGAAGCACAAATCTTAGTTAAGGGAGCCACCTTAGGGTTGGCAAGAGACTTGAACTTAGAGTGGCTCCCAGGTGCCCAAGGCGATGTCCCCAGTTAGTTCCTTGGGCAGATGAGGATAGGAAACCTGAAATGACCCTATCCTATAGCCATACTGATGAATATCTTGCATATCACCATAGAACCTTCATCTGGCGATGGATGGAGATAGAGACAGAGACCCACATTGGAGCACCAGACTGAGCTCCCAAGGTCCCAATGAGGAGCAGAAGGAGGGAGAACATGAGCAAGGAAGTCAGGACCACGAGGGGTGCACCCACCCACTGAGACAGTGGGGCTGATCTATTGGGAGCTTACCAAGGCCAGCTGGACTGTGACTGAAAAAGCATGGGATAAAACTGGACTCTCTGAACATGGAGAACTATGAGGGCTGATGAGAAGCCAAGGACAATGGCACGGGGTTTTGATCCTACTTCATGTTCTGGCTTAGTGGGAGCCTAGCCAGTTTGGATGTTCACCTTCCTAGACCTGGCCAGAGGGGGGAGGACCTTGGACTTTCCACAGGGCAGGGAACCCTGACAGCTCTTTGGACTGGAGAGGGAGGGGGAGAGGAGTGGGGGTAGGGGGAGAAGGGCGGGAGGAGGGGAGGGAAATAGGAGGCTGGGAGGAGGCAGAAACTTTTTTTCTCAATAAAAAATTTTAAAAAAATTAATTATGATCAGCCTTGGCAAGCATATTACCACAAAACTTAATCCTAAAGCAATATTATGGCAAAATGGTCCACTCTTATGACAACATTTTCCTGTTTTGCCAGTTAAGGTGTTAAACCCTTATTGTGAAACCGTAGCTTGCTTAGCACAGAAGAGCAGAATGGATTCTAGGAGATATTTGGCAGAGTACTAGCTATGATCAATATTCTTTATACTAAGCAACAGATTGATTTGTTATTACAAAATAGTGATTCTTGGGCAACAACAGATTGATTGGTTATTTCAAAATAGTGACTCCTGTGCAGTTGCATTTGCTTAATTTAAAGTCAAGATTAATAACCTTTCCCCAGCTGATCTGTTGCTGAAGTTCACACAACTATATTCCTTTATTTTTCCTAAAGTTGTAGCAAAAGATCCCTTAAAGAACACCATGTTAATTTTTACAGATGGTTCTTCCAATGTGAGGGCTACATCCATGGTTAATGGTGAAGGACATGTACAAACAGAACTGGACTCAATTCAAATAGTTGAGTTGTGAGCCGTGCCTATAGTATTTCAACTTTTTGCAAATAAAACATTTAATCTCTATACTGTCAGCCTATATACTTAATGTTCTTCAAGTCCTAGAGACCATCCTAGGACCAGCAATAAGGAAGTTAAGATGCTGTTCAAGAAAATTCAAAATGCCATACAGCAAAGAAGGTTGCAATGCTTTGTGGGTCACATCAGAGCACATTCAAATCTTCCCAGTTTATTAGCTGAATGTAATGTTTTAGCTGATAAATAATTGCTTTATCTCAGGTTGAACTTGCTCAGTGATCACATGCTCTGCATCATCAAAATAATATAAGTTTAAGAAAACAATTTAAATTAACAAGAGAAGCTGCTCACCAAATTGTTAAGCAATATGATGTATGCTCACAATATTTACCTATACCTCCTCTGGGAGTAAATACCTATGGCAAATGATTTTACACCCATTACAGAGTTTGGAAAACTAAGATATGTGCATATGACAATTGATATATATTCAGGATTCTTGACAACCACTGCACAAACTGGGGAAGCCACTAAACATATAATAATTCACTGTTTAAAATTTTTCTCATTTATGGGAACCCTAAAAATCATAAAGATGGATAATGGGTCTGGATATGTTGGTAAGCATTTCATCAATTTAGTTCCCAATGGAATATGGAAGATAAGACAGGTATACCTTATAATCCTCAAGGACAAGGAATTGTGGAGCATGCTCATGGCTCCTTGAAAACACAACTTCAAAAAACAAAAACAGGAGAATTATATCCTCAAACATCATATAATGCCTTGAGTCATGGACTTTTTATGCTAAGATTCTTGAATATGGATGTCCATGACAAATCTGCTGCAGACAGTTTTGGCATGATGGCACCAAGATGACCTTTGCTAAAGCAAGGTGGAGAGACCCTTGCACTGGATTATGGAAAGGAACTGATCCTGTGTTAATATGTGGCCGAGGGTGTGTCTGTGTATTTTCACAGGATGAAGATCAAGCAAGATGGCTTCCAGAATGTCTGGTTAGATGCCTATAGGAGAGAAATATCAGCCCTAATGACATTGCATCCACTAATGACTACACAGAAGAAGCTGAAAGAGGTTCCCGAACTCATGGTCCTGGCTTCCTCACACCACCATACTGCAGGCCAAGGAAATGGACACCTGAAACAATATTTTGAATTGATACAACTTGCTGCAGTCTGAGAAGGGAAAAAAGATTGTGGTGATTTTTAGTGATTCCCAGCCTTTCGATGGACTCGCTGCATAAACTTTCAGACCTAGTAAGTCCTGTTTACCTTGGAGACAGACCAGAAATGTAGACTGAACATTTGACTGTATTTCTCTTTTGGAGACAGAATTCATTTTGCCAGTATGATGGTCAAATTGCTGTTGAAATGTAGAACCTTAGAACTGAGACCTCAATTTTCCCCTTAGGGGGAAAAATCCTCACAAAGAGTGACTGATGCCCCTGTTCAAAAATGAGGAGGAGAGCCTAAGGGATTGTTGCCGGTGCTCAAAGAGTGGGACAATTACTTAAAAGTGGCAATGCATTTGGACTCTCACCGATCAGAGAAATCTTTTCTTGTCTTTTGATTAGAATGGTTTTAAGAGAATTGTGATTTGACAAATTGTGTGTTTATTGTTAATTTCCACTCCAGAATTATGGTATTGACCTGTTAATGTTCATAACTGCTTTAGTTCACTATAAGATGTTTAAAAAAAAAGCTTGACATTTGCAATAGATCTGACATATTTGATAAGAAATTTGGGTTTTGATACAGCTGAAAATTATTAAGAAACACTCTAGAGCAATTGAAAAGGGCATTCCCCATCCTGGTGATCCTCCACTCCTATAGTTAGCAGATACTATAGCCATAGGAGCATGTATATTTACAAAGCATTATCTAATTGCAGATGAGCTCTCTTGACAAAAATATGGCTCAGAGACACAGAGTTCAGATGTACTTTCTCCCTTTGCTAACAGAGATCGGCAGTCAAAGACAGGCTTGATCCTTTTCCCCCCAGGCACCTAAGACATGGACATGCGTAATTGGAATGCAGGGAACAAAGATGGGTAAGTCTGGGAAACAGGAAAGTGTTCACCTAAGGCACACACGAATATATGTCCTGTTGCAGAAGAGCAGGCTTTATTAAAGTTAATAAAAAGGGAAGAATTTTAGAGGCCCAAAAATGTAAGCTTATTTCCACCTTGTCTGATGGCCAGAGAGTTTGGAGGTTGCTCAAAATCATTGACAACAAGTGTAGCTACATGTCCCGACTCAGGATGTTGTTACTTGGTTCTTTTGACATTACAATGGCCCATGCAAGTAGATCCATTCCATCCTGACAGATGGTCAGACTATGCAAGCATAATTTTTCTCCTTCTTTTGCAATATGAAGTTACCTGGGGAGTGGTTGCTTTCAGAATACCTGCTCTAGAATGACTTCTCTGCCTTAACAACAGAGTGCTAAGTCTCAAAGTATTAACACTATACACTCTTTGAGTTGTCCTTTGTATCATGTTAAAGAACTCTTCTGTTGACTTCTTCCCTCTTTTGTACTGGAGTATAAAAGCATATGGAAAATTAAACATGAGCAATGACAGTATTCACTGGAATGTTCTCCTGGTACTATTCCATGATTTCTGTCTTATTATTTTTCCTTTTTTTTAAAGATTTATTTATTTATTTTATTTACACTGTTCTGTCTGCATGAGTGCCTACAGGCCAGAAGAGGGCACCAGATTTCTTTACAGATGGTTGTGAGCCACCATGTGGTTGCCGGGAATTGAACTCAGGTCCTCTGGAAGAACAATCAGTGTTCTTAACCTCTGAGCCATTTCTCCAGCCCCCTGTCTTATTATTTTTCATGTGTCTTCATATTCTTTATGTATGTTTTTAAATCCCTACACCCCCACAGCAAGAGGTGTTTTTGCTGAGGCTGGTCCCCAACATCAAAAGAAGACAGGGTAAGTTAAAAGGGGGAAAAAGGAACATTAAGGACAAATGAATCGCTTTTAGACTTATACCCAACAATGTCTGTAATCATTAGATACAAATTAAAATGTTATGTTGCAGGTAAAAGCAATTTCCAAGAATATATTTGTCAAGTATTCTGTATTGCGTGGGATGTTCAAAGAAGGCGAGTCACTCCAGAATGAGATTTGGGGAGGTTCAGGCTCTGATGGGCAGAACATTGAACCACCATTTGAAAGCATATTTATTGATTGTTACACAAAGGTTGTTTTTTTTATGGGTAAAACAGGTTTCTCATATCAGAGCCCTCTTGATCTATTCTTTATGTTTTCTGAAACCATCAAACCCATGCAACTTTTGTCCTTATTATGTACTGTTTGTGGTATCCAATAATCCAAGATGCTCCAGGTGTGCCAAGATAGTGTTGCGACCAAAGTCATGCAACAGATGGAAAACCCCCTTAGGAAAACAACTCTATAAATCAAGAAAACAATCATTGTTCTCTACTATGACTTTTTTCAGGGTCTAAGTACCTCCAACTATTCCATTCTATTGTTACTAGATGCACTGACAAACAACTGTTACATTCTAATGTTTTGACACAGTGACTCTACTAGATTCCCACTACACATATTGCTCATTATAACTACACTAGAGACGCAATAAGTTTTACAGTGAACAAGGGATGAAGGAAACTCATCCCTGTGCTGGGAGATGCCTACAGGAATCTGCAGTGAACACTGCTTCCTGATGGCTGTAGTGTATTCTGGAATTGCCCCCTTTGTTGTGAGCCTTCTCCTAGGGAGTCATGAACAGATGTCTTTTGGCACCACATGAACATTTTTTTAACCTTTTCTAGCTTGGGGGAACTAATGACTTTATTGGAGGTTGCTCAAAGGAGCACAAGTAACCCAAAAACAGCCATAACACCCTAAGCCTACCCAAGCATTGGCAATGGCTCATCTAAGCTGCCTCCTTGGTACCCCGTGCACAACTTGCAGGCAGCTACACCTGAGAGTACCTCCCTCCCCATCAGTGTTGCTTATTGCTTCCAGCTCTTCAGAGAGGTATTTGTGAGTTTTGTAACTTTTTGAGCTTTTTGAGCCTTTCGTCTTTCTATAGCTTCCTGAGCTTTCTTTTCCTTTCCAGGAGAGAATGTTTCAAATATGAGGAAATAGCTACACAGCCTGTCTATGAAAGTCTTTGTCCCCAGTGCAGAGCTATTTGTAGGTTATGGGACCTTTAAGAGGTGAGCTCAGTGGCTGGGCCTCATGTTTGTTGTTGCCCACTTTGAGTGAGCAGTGAGAACCCAGTCTCTTCTTCCTCTTTTCGCACTGAGGCCATGAGATGTCTGGTTTTATTCTGCATCATGCTTTTGTCAAGATGTTCTGAACACCCTGGCTCAACCTTGGCATCTTCACTTCAATGAAACACACTGACCTGCACATACATTAAAATAATTTTTAACAGTTACAAAAGCAATCTGGAGGAGAAATCACACTTTTAACCAATATTGCTGATAGATTGGATATGACTATGCCAAAGAAGGAACATTGACCAATACACATTTTTACTATATGCAAACATTGACTCACAATGCATCACAAACTGAAATAAAAGTGTAAATATAAAATCTCTAGAAGTGTCCAACATTTGCAGTTGGGTGTAGGGAAGACATTCGGATTTGACACTAGTGACGTTATCCATAAAAATAATGGCAAATGGAGTCTGTGAGGTAAAATAAAAACCCTATAGTCCCTTAAATGACATTGTTGCTGTGTGCTGTGCATATACCTTCAATTTCTGCATTTGGGAAGTGGAGTTTGCTGTAATTTGAGATGTGTCCTGTAATTTGATAAGTTTGTTCACGGAGACATTTACTGACTACTTAAAAAAGAGGTTTAAGGAAGGGGCTGTAGCTCCATTGGTAGAGTGCTTGCTCAGCATGTGTGAAGCCCAGGTTTAATACTGAGCTCATCATAGACTTGATGCTGGTGCCCACCTGTCATTCCAGCAGGTGGAGGCAGGAGGATCAGTTGGGGATCAGTTCAAAGTCATTTTTGGCATCAATTCAAATTCAAGACCAGTGTGGTATAAAAGAGACCTCTCATCTCAGAAACAAAGTCCAGCATTTCTCACATTTCTACCAACTTTCCTGCATCATTCAATGACACCAAGTCTGGTGATAATAGAATTGTTTAGAATGAACTACCAATTTATATGCTTTGATAAAGCTATACCTTCCAAACTCTCTGTTTAAAATGTAAAGTTGGATCCATAACACCCTGTAAGCTACAAGTCCCACCCCATCCTAAACCCTCCTATCCCCCTCAACCTCAGAGGAACTCTGAAACATGGGCTGTTACTACACAAAGAGGATCAAAAGGTCAGAGATCACTCACACAGTGGAGGCACCCCACTCTCTGAGCCCTTCATACCACCTGCCTTAGCTTCTCTGGCCAGCCAGCAGGCAAGCTGCATGTAGGCTGCTAAAACACTCCATCCCATCACTCAGACCCTGTCATCTAAAAGACCCACTCCCCTCCCAAACCTTCCTAGTTGCCATGATCTCAGGGAAACTCTGAAGCACATGCTGCAACTACACAGAGAGGACCAAGAAAGGAACTCTGAAACACAGGCTGTGACTGTACAGAGTGAGCCAAGACAGCAGACCAAGTGAGCAGACCAAAAGAGCAGACCAAGAGAGTAGACCAAGACAGCAGGACAAGAGAGACCTCAGTGGCTCCCTGTTGACTGGGTTTTCTGTCCTGCCTGGTTTCTGTCCTCCCACCAGGTCCCACAGCCATTTAGACCCAAAGAAATCAAACAGAGGTCTGTATTAATGATAAACTGATTGGCCATTAGCTCAGGCTTCTTATTGACTCTTATAACTTATATTAACCCATTATTCTTATCTATGTTAGCCACATGGCTCTGTACCTTTTTCAGCAGGGCAATCACATCTTCCTTCTTCTACAGTTGGGACAGAACTGGAGAGAAATGGGATTCCTCCTTCCCAGAATTCTCCTGTTCTCATTGACCTGCCTCTACTTCCTGTCTGGTTGTTCTGCCTATACTTCCTGCCTGGCTACTGGCCAATCAGCATTTATTTAAAACATAATTGACAGAATATAGACAATCGTCCTTCACCAGCTCCCTAAGACACAGAAAGTGACAGTACAGAGCAGACAGGAACAATTCCCAAAGACACAAATAGCAACTGCGAGGATTGGACCAAGAGGCAAAGATACTGACAGCAAAAATTGGAGGAAGAGATGGGTAGGTATCAATGCAATAATTCATTCAACAACCTAAAAGGCAACATGGTGACACCAGAACCTAGTGGTGATACATCAGCAAAATCTGATCATCCTAACCCAGAAGAAGCAGAAGAAAATGATTTTAAAAGTAAATTCATGAGGATGATGGAGACCTTTAAAGAGAAAATGAAAAGTTCCCTTAAAGAAATGGAGAAAAATAAAACAAAAGATCAGAAGAAATAAATAACCTCCTTAAAGAAACCCAAGAAAACCAAGAAAAAAAAGAGGTGAAACAAACAGTTCAAGATTTTAGGACTGAAATAAAGAAAACACAAACTGAGGGAATTATGAAAATGGAAAATCTAGGTAAATGACCGGGAACTACAGCGGCAAGCATAACCAACAGAATACAAGAGATGAAAGAGTGACTCTCAGGTGATGATGATATTTATAGAGAAAACAGATTTATTTGTCAATCAAAATGTTAAGCCTAACAAATTCTTACCATAATACATCCAGGAAAACTGGGACACCATGAAAAGACCAAATCTAAGAAGAATTGGGATAGAAAAAGGAAAAGAACTCCAGCTCAAAGGCACAGAAAATATATTTAACAAAATCATAGAAGAAAACTTTTCCAAACTAAAGAAGGATATCCCTATGAAGGTACAAGAAGCTTACAAAACACCAAATAGACTAGACCAACAAAAAATTTCAGTCACAATATAATAATCAAAATGCAAAATATACAGAATAAAGAAAGAATACTAAGAGCTGCAAAGGAAAAAGGTTAAGTAACATATAAAAACAGACCTATCAGAATTACACCCCACTTCTCAATGAAAGCCAGAAGGTCCTGAACAGATGTGCTGCAGTCTCTAAGAGACTGCAGATGCAAGCCCAGACTACTATACCCTACAAAGCTTTCAATCACCATCAATGCAGAAAACAAGATATTCCATGACAAAAAATAGATTTAAACAACGCCTATATGCAAATCCAGTCATACAGAAAGTACTAGAAGGAAATGACGTGGGATGGCCCTCTGTATGCTGTGAATACCATTGGTTAATAAAGAAATTTTCTTAGTCCTCCACAAGGTAGAACTTAGGTAGATGTGGAAACTAAACTGAATGCTGGGAGAAAGAGGGCAGAGTCAGTGAGAAGCCATGTAGCCCCACCAGAGACAGACAGTGGAATTTACCCAATAAGCCAGAGCCTTATGGTGATACACAGATTAATGGAGATGGATTAATTTAAGATATAAATTAGCCAGAAAAACGCTTAAGCTATTCACTAAACATTATTGCAAGTAATATGTTTTCTGTGTGATTATTTTGGGGTTGAACAGCCAGGAATAAACAAATGGCCTCCTACAACAAGAAAAACTTCAACCCAAGGAATATGACTGCATCCACAAAAACACAGTCAACAGATAATCTCACACAGAAAACTTGAAAAAAATAAAACACACAAACACTACCACAGAAAAATAACAGAAATTAATAATCACTGGTCATTAACATCTCTTAATATCAATAAATTCAACTCACCTATAAAAAGACACAGGTTAAGAGCATGGATACAAAAGCAGGATCCATCCTTCTACTGTATACAAGAAACACACCTCAACCTCAAAGACAGACATTACCTCAGAGTAGAGGGTTAGGAAAAGATTTTTCCATTCAAATGGACCTAAGAAACAAGCAGGTGTAGCTATCCTAATATCTAATAAAACAGACTTCAAGCTGAAATCAATCAGAAGAGATGGAGATATGAAGAACACTTTATACTCATAACAGGAACAATCCAACAAGATGAAGTCTCTGGTTTGGGAGGTCCTTCTGTCTGTGTGTTGCATTTATTGGTTAATGAACAAAGTACTGCTTTGAAGCTGGGCGGTGGTGGCACATGTCTTTAATCCCAGTACTCAGGAGGTAGAGGCAGGTGGATCTCTGTGAGTTCAAGGCCAACCTGGTCTACAAGAGTTAATTCCAAGACAGGCATCAAAGATACAGAGAAACCCTGTCTCAAAATATCAAAAAAAGAAAGAAAGGAAGAAAGGAAGGAAGGAAGGAAGGAAAGAAAGAAAGAAAGAAAGAAAGAAAGAAAGAAAGAAAGAAAGAAAGAACTGCTTTGAGCCTATGGCAGGGGAGAACAGAACTAGGCAGGGAAAGCTAGGCTGTATGCTGGGAGGAAGAAAGGCAGAGTCAGGGAGACACCATGGATCTGCCATCAGAGATAGATGTGCTGAGACTTTGCTGGTAGGCCACAACCTTGTTGTGATATACACATTAATAGAAATGGGTTAAATTAAGATGTAAGAGTTAGACAATCAGAAGCCAGAGCTAATGGGCCAAGTAGTGATTTAATTAATACAGTTTCTGTGTGATTATTTCAGTTCTGGGTGGCCAGGACAAACAAATGGCTTTCTCCTTGCACCAAGTCTCAATCCTGAACATCTATGTCCCAAATACAAGAGCACCCACATATATAAAATAAACATTACTAAACCTCACTTCCAAACCCACACACTAATAGGAGGAGACGTCAACATCCCACTCTCCCCAATGGACAGGTCAACCAGACAGAAACTTAACAGAGAAATAAGAGAACTAACAGATGTCATGACTCAAATGCGCTTAACAGACATCTATAGAACATTCCACCCAAACACAAAACAATGTATCTTCTCAGCACCTCACAGAACCTTCTCTAAAATTGACCACATACTCAGTAACAAAGCAAACCTCAACAGATACAAAAATATTGGAATAACCCCCTGTATCTTATCAGATCACCATGTTCAAAGTTATAATATAACACTACTCTCAGAAAGCCTACAACCTCATGGAAATTGAACAGTGTAGTATGAGGAGGAGCAGTGGGCTGCGTTCCCGTCCAGCTCAGCACAGCTAGCTTTACCCAGAATAATTACACAGAAACTGTATTCTTTTAAACACTGCTTGGCCCATTAGTTCTAGCCTCTTACTGGCTAATTCCCACATCTTGATTAACCCATTTCTAATAATCCGTGTAGCACCATGAGGTGGTAGTTTACCAGGAAAGATCTTAACCTGCATCTGTCTCGGAGAGGAGAATCGGGGTGACTCCCTGAATCAGCTTCTTTCTCCCAGCATTCTTTTCTGTCTATTCCGCCTATCTAAGCTGCTGTCATATCAAAAGCCAAGGCAGTTTCTTTATTAACCAATGAAAGTAACACATAGGAAGATGACCCTCCTCCATCAGAACAGTGATCAATTGTACCATCTCTAGGTCAAGGAAGACATAAAGACTTCCTAGAATTCAACAAAAATAAACGTAAAATGTACCCAAACCTGTAACTATGAAAGCAGGGCTAAGAGGAAAGTTCATAGCACTAAGTGCCTATATAAAGAAAGTGGAGAAACCTCACAATTGCAATTTAACATGCACCTGAAAGCTCTAGAACAAAAGAAGTAGACTCACTCAGGAGGAGTAGATAACAGGAAATAATCAAATTGAGGGCTGAAATCAATAAAATAGAAACAAAACAATATAAAAAAATCAATGAAACAAAGAGATGGTTCTTTGAGAAAATCAACAAGATAGACAAAACCTTATACAAACTAATCAAAAGGCTGAGAGAGAGAACATCAAAATTAACAAAATCAGAACTGAAAGGGGGTTATAGCGCCAAACACTGAGGAAATCCAGAGAATCATTAGGTCATACTACAAAAACTTGTACTCCACAAATTTGGAAAATGTAAAAGAAATGGACAATTTTCTGGATAGTTACCACATACCAAAATTAAATCAAGACCAGGTGAACAATTTAAATAGACCTATAACCTGCAAGGAAAGAGAAGCAGTCATCAAAAGCCTCTTAATTAGAAAAAGCCCAGGGCCAAATGATTGAGTGAAGAATTCTCATAGAACTTCTAAGAAGATCTAATGCCTACACTCCTCCAAGTTTTCCACATCATTCTAACAGAAGGAATATTGTCATACTCTTTCTATGAGGCTACGATTACCCTGATACTGAAACCACACAAAGACTAAACCAAGAAAACAGATTACATACCAGTCACCCTCATGAACATTAATACAGAAATATTCAATAAAATACTGGCAAACTGAATCCAAGAACACATCAAAAAAATTATCCAACATAATCAAGTCAGCTTCATCCCAGAGATGCAGGGATGGTTCATCTATCAATGTAATCCACCATATCAATAAACTTAAAGAAAAAAACCATATGATCAACTCATAAGATGCTGAAAAAGCATTTGACAAAATCCAACACCCCTTCATGATAAAGGTCTTGGAGAGATGAGGGATACAAGGAACATATCTAAACAAAATAAAAATAATATACAGCAAGCAAAGGCAACATCAAATTAAGTGGAGAGAAACTCAAAGTGATTCCATTAAAATCAGGAACAAGACAAGGCTGTCCACTCCTTTCATATATCTATTAAACATAGATCTTAAAGTTCTGGCTAGAGCAATAAGACAACAGACGATCAAGGGGATACAAATTGGAAAGGAAAAAGTCAAACTTTAATTATTTGCAGATGATATATGATAGTATGCATAAGTGTCCTACAGCAGATAAATACCTTCAGTGATATGGCAGGATACAAGATCAACTCAAAAGAATCAGTAGCCCCCCTATATACAAAGGATAAAGAAGCTGAAAAAGAAATCAGAGAAACATCACCCTTCACAATAGCCACAACTAACATAAAGTATCTTAGGGTAACATAAACCAAAGAAGGGAAAGAGCTGCTTGTTAAGAACTTTAAGTCTTTAAAGAAAGAAATTGAAAGTGACACCAGATAGATAATGGAAAGATCCCCCTATGCTCATGGAGAGGTAAAATCAAAATAATAAAAATGACAATCCTACCTAAAGCAATCCATAGATTCAATGCAATCTCCATCAAAATCTCAACACAATTATTCATAAACCTTGAAATAACAATACTCAACTTCATATGGAAAAATAAAAAACCCAAGATAGTCAAAACAATCTTGCATAATAAAGGAACTTCTGGAGGCATCACCATCCCTGACATCAAGCTCTACCATGGAGCTAAAATTTGATATTGGCATAAAAACAGACAGGTTGACCAATGGAATTGAATCAAAGACCTGGATATTAATCCACACACCTATGAACACCTGATTTTTGACGAAGAAGCTAAGATTATACAATGGAAAAAAGAAAGCATCTTCAACAAATGGTGCTGGCATAACTGGATATCAACATGTAGAAGAATGCAAATAGATCCATATCTATCCCCATGCACAAAACTCAAGTCCAAATGTATTAAAGACCTCAATATAAATCTGACCACATTGAGCCTGATAGAAGAGAAAGTGAGAAGTAGCTTTCAATGCATGGGCACAGGAGACCACATCCTAAATATAACACGAGAAGCACAGACACTGAGAACAACAATAAATAAATGGAATCTCCTGAAACTGAGAAGTTTCTGTAAAGCAAAGGACACAGACAATAAGACAAAAAAACAGCCTACGGAATGGGAAAAGATCTTCACCAACCCTACATCAGACAGAGGACTGATCTCCAAAATATATAAATAATTCAAGTAATTAGACATGAAAATTCCAAATAATCCAATTGAAAAATGGGGTACACAGAAAGACAATTAGTTTTTAGGCATAAAGCCAAGAAAATCAGCCTACAAATCACAATCCCAGAGAACCTAGACAATAATGAGGACCCTAAGAGAGACATACATGGATCCAATCTACATGTTAAGTAGAAAAAGACAAGATCTCCTGAGTAAATTGGGAGCATGGGGGCCATGGAAGAGGATAAAAGTCAGGGGGGGAAAGAAGGGAGGGGAATGGAGAAAAATATATAGTTCAATAAAAACAATAAAAATATGGGGTACAGATCTAAACAGAGAATTCTCAACAAAAGAATCTCAAAAGACACTTAAGGAAATAATTAACATCCTTAGCCATCAGGGAAATACAAATCAAAATGATTCTGAGATACAATCTTACAGCAGTCGGATTGTCTAAGACCAAAAACACCAATAATAGCTTATTTTGGAGAGGATGTGGAGTAAGTAAGGGGAACACTCCTCCATTTCTAGTGGCAATGCAAACTTTCAGAACTACTCTGAAAATCAGTATGGTTCTTTTTCAGAAAATTGGGAATCAGCCTACCTTAGGACCCAGCCTTACCATTCTTGGGCATATACTCAAAGGATGCTCAATCATACTACAAGGACATTTGTTCAGCTATGTTCATAGCAACATTATTTGTAATAGCCAGAAACTGGTAAAAACATAGATGCCCCTCAACTGAAGAATAGATAAAGAAAATGTGGAACTTTCACACAGTGGAGTACTACTCAGCAGTAAAAAATGACATCATGAAATTTGCATGGAAATGGATAGAACTAAAAAAAACATCATAAGTGAGGTAACTCAGAAAGATGAAAATGGTATGTGCTCGCTCATAAACTAATAGTCATGACCCTAGAGAAGCTAAGTAACAGGTGAAGCCTAAGAAAAACATATATAGATTCCCCTGGGAGGGGGAAAAAGATAAGATCTGAAAAAGTTGGGAGCATGGGGATGTGGGAAGAAGGGAAGGCAGGAGGGGAGGAGGAGGGGAGGAGGAAAAAGAATTTGAGGGAATGGGATAGTGGAGATGGGAGGACATAGACAGAGCAAGGAAAAATATATTTTGATGATTGAAGGAGCCATTATGGGACTATCAAGAAACCTGATACTAGTGAAATTTCCTGGAATCCACAAGGATGACCCTAAGCTAAGACCCTAAGCAATAGTGGAGGGGGTTCCTGAACTGGCCTTGCCCTGTAATCAGATTGGTGATTATCTTAAATGTCACCATAGAACTTCATCCAGCAGCTGATGGAAATGGAGGCAGAGCTCCGCAACAGAGCACTGGGCAGAGCTCCCAAATTCCTGTAGAAGAGTGGGAGGAGTGAGAATATGAGCAAAGAACTCAAGATTATGATGGAGACACCCACTGAAACATCTTACCTGAGCTAATGGGAACTCACCAATTCCAGCCAGACAGGGAAGGAAGCAGCACAGGACCAAACTAGATCCTCTGAAAGTGGGTGACAGTTGTATGGCTGGAGCAGACTGTGGGGACATTGGCGGTGGCACCAGGATTTATTCCTCCTGCTGGTACTGACTTTTTGGGAACCCATTCTCATTGGATAGATAACTTGACCAGCCTAGATATAGTAGAGTGATGGAGGAAGGTCATTGGTTAAGTAATAAAGAAACTGCTTGGTCTCATAGGTTAAAACATAGGTGGGAGGAGTAAACAGAACAGAATGCTGGGAGGAAGAGGAAGTGAGCTCAGAGACGCCATGCTCCGCTCTCTGAGGCACACGCCATGAAGCTCCGACCCAGGAGGGTCGTAGGCTAGAATCTCCCTGGTAAGCCACCTCATGGGCTACACAGATTATTAGAAATGGGCTAGTCCAGGTGTGAGAGTTAGCCAAGAAGAGGCTAAATATAATGGGCCAAGCAGTGTTTAAAAGAATACAATTTGTGTGTTGTTATTTCGGGGCATAAGCTAGCCAAGTGGCCGGGGTGTCGGGGACGCAGCCCCGTGGCTCCTTATTACTACAGTAGAGAGAGCCTTGGACCTTCCTCAAAGCAGTGTGCCTTAACCTCTCTAAGGATTGGATGGGGGTGGGGTGGGGAAGAAGTTGGAGAGAATGGGAGGAGGGGAGAGTGGGAATTGGCATTGGTATGTAAAATGAAAAAAAAAGATAGCTTGTCTACTTTTTTAAAAAAATAAAAGTGTAAAAATATAAAATGTGAGATAGTTTTTTGTAGGTTGTGAGGTGGTCAATTCTCTTCCTAAGGATGGAATGAAAAGACAATGACTGGACAACAAGGAAACTTTATTTACATCATGGGAGCAACCATTTAAATGAGAAAGTAAACATTGAGACTTCATGGTGGCAGGACACACACCATGAGACACTGTGAGCATCATATCTCTGAACTCCTGGTCTTCTGTCTCTGGGCAGGTCTCAAGGGCTGGAGCCAGCCTTGGGAATGGATTGTCATCTTCAGCCAAAGGATGAAGTCTTAGAGGCAGAGGCAAGAATATGTCCAGGGTTGTCTGTGGCCACAGGTCGAGTCCCACAGGTTGGAGTGGTGGGATATGGAACTGTCTCTGTGCTTGAGACAGAAGCATCAGGGCAGCAATCCTCGAATTTCTCTGTCTCTGTGAATCTTCACCACACTGTTCCTTCTCAGTAATGTCTCTGGAAGTTCTGGCCAGGATGTGGGGTGCAGAATCCTCCTCCTCTCACCATTCAATGACTTTACTCCTTCAGACTTCACCTAACCCAAATTTATAGGGCTCTCTGGACCTAATTGGCTGAATGTATATGTATGCAAATAAAGTAAAAAATGGAACCAATCAGAATTGGCGAGTCTAGTAGGAAATGGAGGAAAACTAGTTTACAATCAGGTAAGTATGTACCCCACCTGTGCAGTGGCAGAGAAACTGATACTCGAACTGTCCAAAGGGCTTCCAAACGTTTCCACTCACCTTCCCCAGAAGCTTCATGGGGCAGGGTTCTCCACCCCTGCCTTCTGGTTGATGCTGCCACTTTGATCAACCACCCAGCCGACCACCACTGCCTGCTGCTTTTAGACTTATACACAACAGTGTCTGTTATCATGATACAAACTAAAAAGTTTGATTATAGATACATTGCCTGTCACCATCTGCTCCTCCACTTGGTTCACCATGGCAGCTCTGGGAGCCATTTGTGTTTCTTTCCCAGCTGCCTCATTTGACAGGTTGGTTCCCTCACTCAGGGTTGTCAAATAGTAATGCAGAGCAGCTGGAAGTCATAGCCTGTTTCCCCTTCTCTTCCACAATGACCTCAGGTGCAGGACTGTGCTGTGGTTATAGTCACTGTATTCTGTTTTCTCCAGGGTATTGCTGTGTTGATTTCTCTGGCTTCAGGGCATTCAGAGATGATTTGGAAGCTAGTAGCCACAGCCTGAGGACTATCTAGTGATTTTATAGATGTGTCATTGATGCTGATAATCCACAGTATGAGAATTGCACAAATTTATACTTTCACTGGTTTTGAGACATGGTCTCAATATGTAGCCCTGACTGTTCTAGAACTCACTTTGCAGCTCAGGTTGGCCTGGAATTCACTAAGATCCACCTGGCCCTGCCTTCTGCATGCTGGGATTAAAGGCATGTGCCCCACCACTGGCTCATACACTTTTATGTGCTTAGTTAGTGCTACATCTGTTTCCCTAAAGTTGCCACCATAAACATCAAATGTTTCATTGTTCTGAATTTCTGCTGTGTGTCTTCTGTCCCTAGACTTACAAATGGGAAACCCCAAAGTAAACACCACCATTTCCTTTGTGGCCAGTCTGCATACACTATTAAACATTTACAAAATGCTTTTATTATTTTTCCTCTTTAAAAATTGATGTGTATGCTGCGCACACGGTGTGTGTGTGTGTGTGTGTGTGTGTGTGTGTGTGTGTTGAATTGCTACTGCTTATGTGCAGAGGCCAGACAGTGATGTTAGTATCTTCCTCTAAAGGAGTAAGTCACAAAACAATCCCACACCAGTTTGGAATTCTGATTAATAAAAGGGTTATTTATTTAAAGGGAAAAACTTACAGATCACCGTCCTAGACAACAGCCCTCTGCACGGCCAGGAAAAGTCTAGCAGCTGGAAGCAGAGTCTGAAGCAAGAGAGAGAGTGCACATGGCTACTGCTTTTTCAAGCCAAAGAGATCACACCCAAGTGGGCTGGTATCTTAAAGGCTATTAGCTGGATGCAGGAGGACAAAAGGAAGTTTTTGTTATTAGTCACAGTCATCAGAGACTCTTTTAGTTAGGATTTCTATTTCTGTGACAAAACACCATGACTGGAAGCCACTTGAGGAGGAAAGGGCTTATTTTGCCCACATTCCCACATTACAGTTCATTGTCCAGGGAAATCAGGGCTGGAACCTGGAGGCAGGACCCAATGCAGAGACCATGGAGGGTGCTGCTTACTGCCTTGCTTGTCACGACTTGCTCAGTCCACCTTCTTATAGAACCCAGGACCACCAGCCCAGGAATGGCAGTACCTACAGTGGACTGGTCTCTCCCCATCAATCACAAATTTAAAAAGATGCCTTACAGGCTTGTCCACAGTGAGGTTTTTATGGGCACATCTTCTCAAATGAACTTCCTCTCAAATGACCCTCGTTTGTATCAAGTTCACATTAAAGCTAGCCAGTGGATGTTGGGGGAGGTTGCTTGTTCATTTCCCAGCCGCCCAGACTCCCAAAATAATCACACAGAAATCTGTATTAATTACAATACTGTTTGGTGAATAGCTTAGGCATATTTTTAGCTAGTTCTTCCATCCTAAACTAACCCATCTCCATTAATCTGTGTATGTCACGTGGCTGTGGTTTACCGGGTAAAATTTCGTCCAGCATCTACCTCTGGTGGGGCTACATGGCTTCTCCGTGACTCTGCCTTCTTCCTCCCAGCACTCAGTTCAGTCTTCCCCATCTAGATCTATTCTACCCTATCACAGGCCAAAGCAGCTTCTTTAGTCATTAACCAATAAAAGCAACACATATACAGAAGGACATCCCACACCATTGTTTTTCATATTTCGACAAATTCCCTTAAGATATTTGTTATCCAGCCGAGGTTGTATTCCAGAACTCATGATCCTGATTTGTCTGCCCCTGAGGAGAAGTCCAAGGGTAGAAAATATACCCCTGATATCTGCTCTTTTGTCAACATGCTTTAAAATGTTGATGTTGAAATGCTTGTGAGGGGAGAGTATAAAGAACACTAAACACCTCATGTGCATATCTAAAGCAATTTCTTTATTCATTAACCAATAAAAGCAACACATATATAGAAAGACTTCCCACACCAAGCAGAGACACCCAGAGGCCCCAACTGGTCCTCTGTCAGGTTTCAGCCCCTCTCTCCTCCTTGTTCCCAAGCCTCTCCACTTTTGAATCTCTTACCTCTCCTTCTTTTTCTCCCATCTGTGGCTGTCACAAGCCAGAGAGTGCAACAGAGACTCTGGAGAAATCACATCTGCAGTGCTCAAAGACTTGGGCTGGGGAGTGCAGATACACACACAGGACAATGAAACACCATTCTTGACAATTTTAATCACATTCACATGTGACGCTAAGATCACACAGAGAGGCCTCCACAATTGAAGACTGTACATGCAAATACAACCTGAACTTGCAAGAGTAGACTAGCAAGCACATCTAGACTCAAACACAGAAACACACAGCTGCACATTCGTATTAGAAGTGACCTTTTATATATAAAGCACACAATACACATACACATGTCCATGCCTGAGTAAATAAACAGACAGAACTGAGCTGATGTGTACACTCACACTCAGAAATTGAGATGCATTGATCTAATGCCCTTTTGTCCTGTGTATCTGTTTCATGGTGTTCTTGCCAACATCTAGGGTGGGAAGAAGGTGATAGGGCATGAGCAGGTTACTGACAGCCTAAGCAGGAAGCATGGTACTCACACTCCTGGACAGGAGGCAAGAACAGATGAAGTTGCTCAACTGGGTGGAGATCCAGGTCCAGCATAAAGTCCTGCTGAAGTGTGCAGTGAAGTGGACGGTGCTCAGACCAGGACCATGGAGCCCAGTGTCCTGCTCCTCCTTGTTCTTCTTGTGAGCTTCTTGCTACTGCGGATAAGGGGCCACCCAAAGGCTGTTGGTCAACTCCCTCCAGGACCCCGACCCCTGCCCCTCTTGGGGAACCTCCTGCAGATGGACAGAGGAGGCCTCCTCAACTCTTTCATGAGGGTGAGACATGCACAGGGTCTGTGCCCTATGGGATTAGCCACAAGTTTGCTCCTGGAGATCACTCAGTAGGACAAGCAAGGGACCCCTTCCAGGTCTTAGGTTCAGGTGGGAAGGTTGCTGAGTGAAAGGTGAGGTGCTGATTGGTGATGAATGGTGCTCAGATCAACAGGTGTGTCCTCGCTGTGTTGGAATCATGTGGGGCACTGAGCTTGGAGTGCAAAAAATATCTGAGTGTCAAGGTGTGGGCCAAGAGCTTACAATTTTCCTATTTGGTGCTTCTTTGTTCCAAAATGTTAGAGGCCAGCTCAGTCCTGGCTGTTCTGGAACTCACTCTGTAGATGGCCTCAAACTCATAGAGATCCAACTGCCTTTTCTTACTGAGTGCTGGAATTAATTTTTACTCCTTTAAAATCTAATTCCTTCCTTTCTTATTTTTTTCTCCCCTTAACTGTGTCTAAAGGCCCTTCCTACTTGGAGGTAATTTGGTTGCTTGAGTGAGTATAGATGTTGGGGCTATTTACTGTAATGTGAGTACCTTATAAACAGCTACATCACTGAAGAAAATGGCACCTCCCTCAGCAGTCTTAACTGCACAGAGACTCACAGTGAGGGTTGGTGACATCCTGTCATGATTGCATGACATGCTGCATCTTTTCCCTGTAGGGACAGTCATCATGTCATGTGCAAACAAGGTTCCCAGGGGTTGGCCATGTGCACTGGACAGGGAATTCCTACCCTTTAAGGGACTTTTTAAAGAATTGTTCAAATCCACAATCAAATGTATGTGGCAATGTCAGGGAGCTGAGCTGGCTTCCTGGGGTCTCAGGTGGTGTAGGAGGTCCTTCTGTCTATGTGTTGCTTTTGTTGGTTACTGAGCAAAAAACTGCTTTGAGCCTATGGCAGGAAAGAACAGAACTAGGCAGGGAAAGCTAGGCTGTATGCTGGGGGAAAGAAGGGCAGAGTCAGAGAGAAGCCATGGAGCCACCAGAGACAGACGCTGGGAACTTTACCTGGTAAGCTGCAGCCATGTGGCAATACACAGATTAATGGAGATGGGTTAAATTAAGATATAAGAGTTAGCCAATAAGAAGTTATAGCTAATGGGCCAAGCAGTGATTTAAATAATATAGTTTCTGTGTGGTTATTTAGGTTCTGGGTGGCCAGGAACCAACAAGCTCCCTTCTCCAACAACAGTTAAGCATGGTTTGGTAGTGGCTTTCTCTTCTACCCTCAGGAGATGAGAGTCTGTTTGTAGATAAACTCATAAAAATTAATGAGGCAAGTTACTTGACCTGAGTGATATTGGACACAAGCAAAGCAATAAGAAATTTAAGATAAATTGAGAGTTCAAACAGACTTATGTAAGAGACAGGACTTGAACAAATCACAAAGACTTTCTAGGAGGATGACAGGTATGGAAAAGAAGCCATTCCTGAGCAGCAGCTGGTGCTAGGGAAAGACTGGAGCCAGGTGGATGAGGTCACAGTGTGACAGGGGAGAGGCCGGCACTGAATCTTCAGGTCGTAGGGATGAACTGGCTTTGTGTGAGCCAAAGATGGTAAGAACTGAAGTAATTCAACCAAGCAGGCAAGAGAAAAATCTCTCATGTCTTCATCTGTTTTCTGTTGCTGCCACAAAAGTCCAGAGGCTAAGTTCTTTATAAATTAAAGCTTATCCAGCTTGTAATTGTGGGGTTTAACAGTCTAAGATAATTCTTCCACTCTCTGGTGAGACCTTTCTTATGTGTCTAATTGAGTTAGAGGACGGGGAAACCTGTAACATGCAGAAGAGGTTAGCCATGACGGGTGTGCTATGATTTATTGTGGGGCAAGTGACCCTGGAAGGTCCCACTGTGGGTAAGATAGTCTGTGGCATGCAAAAAAACAGACAGGCATGCCACGCAGAGACAGTTTGGGTATAGAGTTTATCTTGTGGGTATTGGGAGGTAAAACAGTAGGGGGCTATGGAGGAGAAAGAGAGAAACATAGGGACAAAGATAAACAGAAAGAGTATGGTGGGAAGAGAAGGCAGAGGCTGTCTCTTCAGAAGAACAGAGAGAGAGAGAAGGAGGAAGAATGGCGGCAGGAGACCAGCTTTCCTCAGCAGGAATCGGAGATTGGGAATGGGCAGAGCTTGTCTCTTCAAGAGACAGGACACCCAGGTGACAGGGTAGGCCAGCAAATTATAATTATAACATTCCCGTCTTTTTATTACAATAAAAAGGTGAGGAGTTAGGCATGGCTGTTAAAGGGGATGATGATGTCGAATTCGGGAGACCGCTTCCTGCTGATTTGTGGACATCAGAGTCTTGGGGAACCTGAGAAAGCTGGGGTGCTGGTCATACCCTCGAGTATCTGACTGATTTGGTCCTGTCCAGGATTTTTGGTGTGGAACTGTCTGGTGTCTCTTTGATCTGGTGAGGGGCCGACAGAGTAGAGGACATGGTTAAGCTTAGGAAGAGAAAATTTTTCTTTTGATCTTGGTAAATGAGGAGGACAGTGTCAGGACCATGGAACTGAGAGAGGGGTGTTTCTGACCTGTTTAAGGTGAATCCTTCAATTCAGCTTGCTGGAACTCACAAGAATTTTTTGAGTTTGTGAAAACATGAGTTTTAGATACATACATTGTATAAACAGCAGCATAATTATGCCAAAATGACTGTGACAGGTGTTTTTGCACAACTAAAAGTATCTTTAGAAAACAATCAAAGGGAATTTGAAATCTTGATCTACAGTGTAGTACTGGTACTCTGCCCAGTAAAATGGAATGTTTTCATGAGATAAACACACTACATTGTAGGCAGTGGGATCTCCCCATAGCCATTCACACAATGCCAGACACCAGACAAAGACAGAAGCAGCAAACATGTAAAGGCATGGCAGAAACAAAAGACATTCCAGGGTCTGTGGTCTCAGGGTCTTGCCTGTCCAAGAGTGACCCGTGAGAGAGTTTCTTCCTAGTGGATTAACATTTTGAACTTCAGTTGTCACCTGATGGTCCTCTGACATAGTCACAAGCACTCGATGTTATGATGCTATTATAATGGGGAGTATTATTTCAGCATCATATTAAAAACAGGTATTTTAGCTGGTTGTGGTGCCACATCACATCCTGTTAATTGGGTGCTAGGAATAAACTCAGGGCATCACACATGCCAGGCAAGCATTCTGACAACCAAACGCATCCTCAGTCCCTAGCAGAGGGACCTTAAATGTTCCTCCCCCACCTCTTTTATTCTCCTCTGTCTTTTTTTAATCATCATCATCTTGTCCATTACTATTGCCTCCTCCATTCTTCTGAGATCTGCCTCAGGGATGGATCAATGTATCTGTCACAGGAGTGGGTTCGCTATCAAAGTGAGTTCAGCCCCATCTTTCTCAGATTTGTGCTTTGCTGCCCTTTTTTATTTGTCTTTTTATTTTTTAACAGTTTTATTTATTGATTTTTATTGAGCTCTACATTTTTTCTGCTCCCCTCCCTACCTCTCCTCTTCCCCCTTCAATCCTTCCCCAAGGTCTGAATGCTCCAAATTTACCCAGGAGATCTTGTCTTTTTCTACTTCCCATGTAGATTAGATTTATGTAAGTCTCTCTTAGTGTCCTCATTGTTGTCTAAGTTCTCTGGGATTGTGGTTTGTAGGCTGGCTTTCTTTGTCTTATGTTTAAAAACCACCTATGAGTGAGTACATGTGATAATTGTCCTTTTTTGTCTGGGTTACTTCACTCAAAATAATGTTTTCTAGATCTATCCATTTTCCTGTAAAATTCAAGATGTCTTCACTTTTTCTGCTGTGTAGTACTCCATTGTGCAAATGTACCATATATTCCTTATCTATTCTCTGGTTGAGGGGCATTTAGGTTATTTCCAGGTTCTGGCTATGACAAACAAACCTGCTATGAACAGAGTTGAGCACATGTCCTTGTGGCACAATTGAGCATCCTTTGGATATATACCCAAAAGTGGTATTCCTGGGTCTTGAGGAAAGTTGTTTCCTAATTTTCTGATAAATCACCACACAGACATCCAAAGGGGCTGTACCAGCTTGCATTCCCACCAGCAATGCAGAAGTGTTCCCTTTTCCCCACAACCTCTCCAGCATAAGTTG
The DNA here is from genome assembly GCA_902806775.1 of Microtus agrestis. Taxonomy (NCBI): domain Eukaryota; kingdom Metazoa; phylum Chordata; class Mammalia; order Rodentia; family Cricetidae; genus Microtus; species Microtus agrestis. The sequence goes on from CADCXT010002393.1 coordinate 1,579,916, forward strand.
TCATCAGTGTTTTTGATCTTGGCCATTCTTATATGTGTAAGATGGAACCTCAGAGTTGTTTTGATTTGCATTTCTCTGATGACTAGGGATATTGAATATTTCCTTAAGTTTCTTTCTGCCATTTTAGACTTCTCTGTTGAAAGTTCTCTGTTTAGGTCTGTACACCATTTTTTATTGGATTATGTGTTCTTTTGACGACCAATTTCTTGAGTTCTTTATATATTTTGGAGATCAGGCCTCTGTCTTATATAGGGTTAGTGAAGATCTTTTCCCATTCTGTAGGCTACCATTTTGTCTTGCTGACCATGTCCTTTGCTTTAAAGAAGCTTTTCAGTTTCAGGAGTTCCCAATTATTAATTGTTTCTCTTAGTGTCTGTGCTGCTGGGATTATATTTAGGAAGCGGTCTCCTGTGCCAATGCATTCAAGTGTACTTACCACTTTCTCTTCTATAAGGTTCCGTGTGGCTGGCTTTATATTGAGGTCTTTGATCCATTTAGATTTGAGTTTTGTGCACAGTGATAAATATGAGTCTATTTCCATTCTTCTACATATTGATATCCAGTTATGCCAGCACCATTTGTTAAATATGCTTTCTTTTTTTCAATTGATATTTTTTGCTTCTTTGTCAAAAATCAGGAGTTAGAAGATTTGTGGATTGATATCCGGGTCTTCTATTCAGTTCCATTGGTCTGCCTGTCTGTTCTTATGTCAATACCAGGTTGTTTTCAGTATTGTAGCTCTGTGATAGAGTTTGAAGTCAGGGATTGTGATGTCTCCAGAAGTTCTTTTATTGTACAGAATTGTTTTGGCTACCCTGTTTTTTTGCTTTTCCATATGAAGTTGAATGCTGTTCTTTTGAAGACTGTCAAGAATTTTGCTGGGATTTTGATGGGCATTGCTTTGAATCTCTAGATTGCTTTTGGTAAGATTGCCATTTTTACTATGTTAATTCTGCCTACCCAAGAGTATGGGAGATCTTTCCACTTTCTGATGTCTTCTTCAATTTCTTTCTTCAAAGATTTAAAGTTTTTGTCATACAAGTCTTCCACTTGTTTGGTTAGAGTTACTCTGAGATATTTGATGCTATTTGTGGCTATTGTAAAGGGTGTTTATTCCCTCATTTCTTCCCCAGGCCTTTAATCATCTGTGTACAAGAGGGCTACTGATTTTTTTTTTTAGTTAACCTTGTATTCTGCTAAATTACAGAAAGGGTTTATGTGTTGTAGAATTCCTTAGTAGAATTTTTGGGATGGTTTATGTAAACTGTCATATCATCAGCAAACAGTGAGAGTTTGACTTCTTCTTTTCCAATTTGTATCCCCTTGATTTCCTTTTGGTGTCTTATAGCTCTAGCTAGGACCTCAAGAACTATATTGAATAGATGTGGAGAAAGTGGACAACCTTTTCTTGTTCCTGATTTGAGTGGAATTGCTGGGAATTTCTCTCCATTTAGTTTGATGTTGGCTGTTGGCTTGCTGTATATTGCCTTAATTATGTTTAGGTATATATCTTGTATCCCTGCTCTCTCCAAGACCTTTATCATGAAGGAATGTGGTATTTTGTCAAAAGCTTTTTTTGCATCTAATGAGATGTTCAAGTAGTTTTTATTTTTTCAGTTTATTTATATAGTGGATTACGTTGATAGATTTTCGTATGTTGAACCATCCCTGGATATCTGAGATGAAGCCAACTTGATCATGGTAAATGATGGTTCTGATGTGTTCTTGGGATCAATTTGCCAGTATTTTATTTAGTATGTTTGCATCAGTGTTCATGAGTGAGATTGGTCTTTAATTCTCTTTCTTTGTAATGTCTTTCTGTAGTTTGGGTATCAAGGTAATTGAAGCCTCATAAAAAGAGTTTGGCAGGGCTGGAGAGATGGCTCAGTGGTTAAGAGCATTTCCTGCTCTTCCAGAGGTCCTGAGTTCAATTCCCGGCAACCATATGGTGGCTCACAACCATCTGTAATGAGGTCTGGTGCCCTCGTCAGGCCTGAAGACATATACACAGACAGAATATTGTATGCATAATAAATAAATAAATATTTAAAAAAAGAGCTTGGCAATTTTCCTTCTGTTTCTATTGTGTGGAATAATTTTAGGAGTATTGGTATTAGTTCTTCTTTGTAAATCTTGAGGAAGCCGGGTGCTGGTGGCGCACACCTTTAATCCCAGCAGTCAGGAGGCAGAGGCAGGCAGATCTCTGTGAGTTTGAGACCAGCCTGATCTACAAGAGCTAGTTCCAGGACAGGCTCCAAAAGCTACAGAGAAACCTTGTCTTGGAAAAAAAAAAAAAAACAAGTAAATCTTGTGGAATTCTGACCTGAAACCATCTGACTGGGCTTTTTTTGGTTGGGAGACTTCTGATGACTGTTTCTATTTCTTCAGCAGTTATAGGTCTGTTTGATTTGCTCATCTGGTCTTGATTGAATTTTGGTAAGTGATATTTATCCAGAAAGTTGTCCATTTCCTTTAAGTTTTCCAATTTTGTGAAATACAAGTTTCGATATATGACCTCATGATTCTCTGTACTTCCTCCATGTCTGTTGTTAGGCCCCCCTTTTCATTTCTGATTTTGTTCATTTGGATATTCTCTCTCTGCCTTTTGGTTAGTTTGGATAAAGGTTTGTCTATTTTGTTGATTTTCTCAAAGAACCAACTCTTTGTCTCATTGATTCTTTGTATTATTTTCTTTGTTTCTATTTTGTTGATTTCAGCTCTCAATTTGATTATTTCCTGTCATCTAGTTCTCTTAGGTGACTTTGCTTCTTTTTGTTCTAAAGTTTTCAAATGTTCTGTTAATTCACTAGTGTGGGATTTTTCCAGCTTCTTTATGCAGTTGTTTAGTGCTGTGCACTTTCCTCTTAACACTGCTTTCATTGTGTTCCATAAATTTGGGTATGCTGTGTGGTCATTTTCATTGAATTTTAGGGAGTCTTTAATGTCTCCCTTTATTTCTTCCTTGACCCATTGATGATTCAGGTGAGCATTGTTTAATTTCCATGTGTTTGTGGGTTTTCTGGAATTAGTACTGCTGTTGACTTCTAGTTTTAAAGCATGGTGATCTGATAAAGTACATTGGATTATTCCAATTTTTTGTATTTGTTGAGGTTTGTTTTGTTAATGAGTATGTGGTCTATTTTTGAGAAGATTCCATGAGGTGCTGAGAATAAGGTATATTCTTTTCTGCTTGAATGGAATATTCTATAGATGTCTGTTAAGTTTATTTGAGTCATAACATTTGTTAGTTCTCTTATTTCTCTGTTCATTCTTTTGTCAGACTGACCTGTCCAGTGGTGAGAGTGGAGTATTGAAGTCTCCCACTATTAGTGTGTGGGGTTCAATGTGTGATTTAAGCTTTAGAAGTGTTTCTTTTACATTTGAGGGAGGCCTTCTATTTGGATCGCTGTCCTTTCTTTTAGCATGGATGACATGGAAAGAAATTTCTTCCTTCCAGATGCATTTCACACTCAAAATATCCATTCTCAAAAAATTAATAATCTGTGATCTATATAAAATGTCCCATCTTAGGCATTTGGAAAATAAACTGAGACCAAAGATGATCGCCAGCTCAGAGAAGGTTCACAGGCACAGGAATAGACAGTGAGAGGAGCGGCCGAGATCTGGAGCATACAGGTCAGCAGGTCCCAAGTCTGTGAAATGTTCCTGGAATAAAGCCATTTGATGATGTAGCTATTGCTCAAACTTTTCAGCACTGGGCTAAAAGTTCAGGCCACCTCTTTTGTAAATGTGCATACAGAAATTGACATAAACTTTTGGCATTTTTCAGGTCTTATAATCCTAGCATTTGGGAGGTGAGGCTAAAGGATCAAGAATTCAAAGTCATCCTTTTACTATGGAGAGAACTTAAGACCAGCCTGGGGCACAAACATCTGTCAAAAAAAAAACTTGACACACACAAAATAATTTTAAGAATTTATGGACTTGTTCCAGGTCTTTCTTGGTCCATTTAGTCACCCAATGTGTTTTGTTTTGACTAGTGAAAAGAGAAGTGTGTCAATCGTGTTTATTAAATGACACCTCACTTGGTCCACACATTCACTTATTCACGAACTCATTGATAATTTATTTGGCCCCTTTGTCCTGGAGAGCATTCTAGTTGTGACATCTCAGAGGTGGATACATTCACCACACTAATAGAACAATACCCTGCTAGTGACAGACAGACACAGCAGATGGACAGGAGCAGTGGGGGGAAAAAGCAGCATGGTGTTTCAGCAAAACAGTGAGGGGTGTGACACAATGTCTTGCTCTCCTTGTGAGTGAGCAAAGACTCCAAGAGACATAGAATGTGGCACCAAGGGAGGCAGGTGCTACAGAAAGGACCTGAAGGGGAACAGAGTCAGGCGCAACATGTGGCTGGTGTCAAAGAGGAACAAGGGAGGAATGAAGGAAGGGAGGGATGGAGACTCAGAAGACCAATGGGATCACATCAGTTTGGGCAGTGCTGACCAAGGTGGACCTTGATCTTATTTTCAGCAACAAGGGTACAGTGAGGGGCCTGAGGCAGGTTTGGGATATTAAGTAAGGAATGTTTCAGTGAATGTTGTGACTTGAGTTGTGGTGAAACTGTTCTTATGGATGTAAGAGCAGAAGTAGGGGACCAGGATGGGGCTTACAAAGGGCAGTGCATAGGATTTAAAGTAACCTTAACAACACTATGGGACAATGGTCTGTATCCTGTCACTTATATTTTTAAATAAATGCCAATTGGCCAGTAGCCAGGCAGGAAGTATAAGTGGGGTGACCAGGCAGGAAGTAGAGTCAGGGCAATGAGAATTCTGGGAAGAGGGAAGTGCATTCTGCAGTCATGACCCAGCCACAGAAGCAAGATGTGATTGCCTTGCTGAATAAGGTACCGAGCCACATGGCTAACAGAGGCAAGAATAATGAGCTAATATAAGTTCTAAGAGTTAAATAAGAAGCCTTAGCTAATGGGTCAATTGGTTTATAACTAATGTAGACCTCTGTGTGATTCTTTGGGATTTAACGGCTGCAGGACTGGGTGGGACAGAAAGCCTCAGTCAACAGAATGGTGCCCAAATTGTGGACAATAGCATCCACAGAAAACATGAGAGAGCTTGGGGAGTAATTCTAGACACAAAATAACAGCATTATGCATGGCTTCTTGGTAGCAGCAGTTTCTTGGGTCTGCTCTGTTTACTAGAGGCAAGCAAGTACTCTCATTTAAGAAAGGATTCCTGAATCTGCTTTAATTGCAAAACCTTGCAGCTCTTTTTTAAGATGTCCTGCAACAAAACAACTTAAATGGTGCTGATAAAAAACTGACCGCATGCTTTTTGGTGGTGGCAGGGACCTTTAAATGTCACAGAGTTGCAGCAATAAACATGGCTCCGACTGGCACCTCCACTATGAGGCTAAAATCTCAGAAAGCTAAAGAATGGGCTGGATCCAGCCATCAAAGCCACAGCTTTAATCTTAGACATATTGCTTAGCAAATTAAAGACTCATATGGTCAGAAAAAAAAGAGATATATACAGTAAAGATAGATTCAAAGATGAAAACAATCTCTAAATGGTTTACTGTGTGTTTAAAAATATATGTAGGCTTGGGAGAAAAAAAAACATAAAGTCCTTAAAAGAAAAAAAGAGAGTAGTTGGTTGTGGTGGTGCACACCTTTAATCCCAGCACTTGGGAGGCAGAGGCAGAGAACACTCACTCTATGTGTGTTCAAGGGCAGTCTGGTCTACAGAAGGAGTTCCAGGAGGAGCCAAAGATATACAGAGAAACCCTGTCTCAAAAAGCCAAAAATTAAAAATAAAAGAAATAGAGGTTAAAATAAAGCCATGTAAAGATGAAAACTACAAGAGAGTCTGGGTACTGTATGTTATTATGTTCTCCTTGAATTGTTTGAATGCTGAGGAAGGAGCAACCCACTGCTAAAAGATATCTGTTTATAAATACTGCTGAATTAATACAGATAGGTATTTTGAAAATACCTTGACTTCAAAATTGAAGTCAAAAGGTATGTTACTTTGGAGAAGAGGTTTTGCTTTTGTTTCCACAGGAAATGAGAAGCTTTAGATTCATTCTGAGTTAAGAAAAATCAGGTTTGATCAAGGAAGACCATCTGCGAAATCTCTGCTAGAAGCAGTTGGCCCAGATGTCTGAGTTCTACATCCAGAACAGCCTCAAGACTGCTGACTGAGATGATCAAGCCTCACAGGATATTCCAGTCATGACTTGATCATAATTCTAAATTTTCTTTCAGTCCCCATAAGATTATCAGTGCCCCCAACCAGCAGGAAGTAGCCTGGAAAACTATGCCCACATTCCCAAAAAATTGACTTTGGATATTTTCCTTTGTTTAGAATGTTGATTACAAGTTGTTATGGATAATGGACAGGAGAAAAGAAAAAAAATATTAGATTCAGAGTTCTTGTTTTAAAAAGGGGGGAAGTGCTGTGGGACAATGGTCTGTACCCTGTCATTTGTATTTTAAATAAATGCTGATTGGCCAGTAGCCAGGCAGGAAGTATAGGTAGGGTGACTAGGCAGGAAGTATAGGCAGGGCTATGAGAATTATGGGAAGACGGAAGTACATTCTGTAGTCATGACCCAGCCACAGAAGAAGCAAGATATGACTGCCTTGCAGAATAAGGTACCAAGCCACATGGCTAACAGAGACAATATAATACAAGTTAATATAAGTTAATGGGGGTAGAGGGCAGAAGAGGGCACCGGCTGTCCTCTTCTATCAATTTGCCCATTCCATTGAGGCAGGATCCCTCCCTGAACCTGGATCTGGAATTCAACAAGATCTAGGAATCCTATCTTCACCATCAAAACTTTAATCAGGAGTCCTATGCTTGTATGAACCAACCCGCTGGCTTATTGTATTGGTACTGAGATATAAAATCCTAGTCATCACAACTATGCAACAAGTGCTCTTATCCAATGAGCCCTAATTACAATGTTTGCAAATGCTATGTTTCATCTATCAGCTATTTATCCATCAATCTATATGCACCTATGTATCTATCTATTATTTATCATCTATTATCTACTTTCTATCTATTATCTATTATCATCAAGATCGTCATCATACTTGTATATGTGTGAGTGTGTGTATAAATGGTATCATACATATCTGATATCTGAAGAAGCAAAAGAGGTCATCAAATCCCATGAAGGTGGCATTACAGGCAGGTTTTAGCTATCTGACAAAACTCAGGGCCTCTGCAACAACAGTAGTGCTCTTGGCGACTGAGCCACTTCTCCTGCCCTGCCTATTAAGTTTTGAGTTAAGATGTTGTTGAACTGGGTCACCTCTCAAAAAGCCTGCCTCCATGAATTTTAAAGATGAACACTTTCTTAACCATTAATGTTGAACATCAAAACTGGTCCCTGTCTCAGCCCCTTGTAATCACCTCTCACTATCCCAACACACCATCAACTGCATCTGTGTTTGAACATCATTTAGATGCAGCAGATGGGAACAAAATTTGCATTTGTGTAGCATTAAGTTGGCAAGTTTCACTTACACCATTGATCTGGTCTGAGGATTGTCAGTTCATTGTTGCAAAAAAATGAATACATCAACATCAAACGAGTGCAGAGCTTTTTCTTAGCATGGTCCCCTAAACAACACTGGGCACTGATCATTTTCATAGCCTTTCATTTCTGTTAGCTACAGTGCAATCTAGAGAGAGTAAAGGTTACAGGAGGGTGAGGGAAGGTTATTTGCAACACCACATCATGCTCCCAAGGGCTCTCAGCACTGGAGGGTTGTCATGTTCCTGGAACCAATTCCCTGTGGATGCCCTGATGGTTGCACTGCCAGGCATTTTCCCAACTGTCCATACTGCAGTCATGACTCACCTTCAGGACCACTACTAGGTGACTATCACTTTCCTTCCCATGTAACACAGTGGGTGGGTCAGGACAGTTCTCTCTGAATGTTGTCAGGGGGCATTGGACAGGCTGAAGCTGGACCACAGGAAGCATGGTTCACCTGGCCAGACTGAAAGATATGGGCATGGAACTAATACATAACTGCATCCATATCTGAATGGATTATTCTTTTGAGATAGAGTCAAATGTAGTTTGAGACTGGCTTCAAAGTGATGTGCAGACAAGAATAATTACCGATTCTCTGGTCTCTACTTCCCTTGTGCCAGAATTATAAACAAGTGTTGCCCTGTCTTCCTACTCTACAGTGCTGGTGTACTGATTAGGAAATCTAACCAATCAGTGCAGACCCTGCCTGTCTGGTGAATTAACCTCCACCTCTTAGGTCCTCAGGAGAGAAAGGGTGGCCAGCAGAGGGGTACCTGTTTACCAGTCTGTGTCTAAGTGTTTTCACAGTGTAACAACAACGTCTGCACCGACTAACCACAACCTTCACGCCCTTATCCTGGCAGCTTCGAGAAAAATATGGAGATGTGTTCACAGTGCACCTGGGACCGAGGCCCGTGGTCATGTTGTGTGGGACAGAAGCCATAAGGGAAGCTCTGGTGGACCAATCTGAGGCTTTCTCTGGCAGGGGGACAATGGCTCTGTTTGACCCAGTTGTACAAGGATATGGTGAGATACGGGACACGGTGAAGTGGCAGATGTGGTCCGGGAAGATGTGGGTGAGAGGTGGAGCCTGAGCTGTGGGGAAGGACTCAGGGTCTTTGAACTTCCATGGTAACCCACCCAAGCTTCCCCTACGTTTTTAGGAATATTCTTTTCCAATGGCGAACGCTGGAAGACCCTTCGGCGATTCTCTCTGGTCACCATGAAGGACTTAGGGGTAGGCAAGAGGAATGTGGAGGAGCGGATTCAGGAGGAGGCTCGATGTCTGGTGGAGGAGCTGCGGAAATCCCAGGGTGAGTCCCAGGGAATGGGCAGAAAGGAAGATGGTGACACAGGCACCTGAGTGCAGAGCCTAAGGAAGAGAAAGAGACATACAAGGGTAGAGAAACAAACACACAGAGATCGGAGGTGGGAGAGAGAGAGAGAGAGAGAGAGAGAGAGAGAGAGAGAGAGAGAGAGAGAGAGAGAGAGAGAGAGAGAGAGAGAGAGAGAGGGAAGAGACACACACAGAGTATGGAGAGGATGAGATACTGACACAGGTAGAGAGAATCACAAGAGCAGGAAAGACATGTGAGGTATTTTGTTTCCAAAATTACTCAGAAGCACGTACTGCCCATGGTGGTCACTTCTCTCTAAAAAATCAATCTGTGAATTAATTCTCTTTGTCAATTGGATAGTTTTGGTGAACACTCGCCCTTTCAGAACTCAGAAGGTAAGGCAAGATGACCATGAGCTCAAGGCCATCCCTGTCTACAGTGTGAGGTTCTGCCTTTGATGTGGCTGTGGCTGAGTTGTGCAGAGCTTACAGCACCACATACAGTGGGCATGGTCCTGATTGTGTGTAATCCCAGCACTCCAGAGGTAGAGGCAGGAGGATGAGATTTCCAAGGTCCTCTTCTACTGCACATAGAGTTCAAGACCACTTTGGTTCCCCCTCCGCCCTTGGTCTTATCAAAGATAAATGTGGACTCTAGGTCAATGAAGGGAAGGGAGCAGAAGGACCTGCAGACGTGGTCTAAGTAGGGAACTCGGTTTCCTTCCTTGTGAGTGTGCTGGTGAGCAGAGTGAACACAGAGGTTCATTAGAGTTTTACTTTGGTAGAACTCAGAGGAACTCTGGGCACTTTAAGATTCTTTATAACGGGGCACATTAGTGACAAGACAGTTGTTTGCACCTCCATTTCTTTACACGGGGTATTTCCCATTTCTTATTGACTTTTCTCTGGAGATCTGAGAGGTCAGTGTGGGGGGCGGGAGGGAAGAAATGTGCAGAGGCTGAGAAGAATTATGGGAGAAAGAAGTCAGTGATGGAGGTACCCAGAAGAAGAGATGCAATCTCCAAGGCTGATAGTAAAGCTGTTGAGCCCCAGGGAAGGATCCACACAGGATCAGAGATCATGGACACCACAACCCCAAGAAGAGGAGCAACAGTGGCCCCAATACTGTTAGACTGGAAACAGCCCTCCAACCACCAGGGTCCATGACTAAACCTGGCACACAAAGGCAGCAGGGGCTGATGACTTCTGGAACACCATAGAGCTCAGAAGTGAGAGGAAGGGTGGAAGAAGTCAGAGAAGGGATGGAGGAAGACAGAGAAGGGATGGAGGAAGTCAGAGAAGAAATGGAGGAAATCAGAGAAGGGATGGAGGAAGTCACAGAGGGATGGGGGAAGTCAGAGGAGGAATGGAGGATATCAGAGAAGAGTGGAAAAAGTCAGAGAATCAATGGAGGAAGTCAGAGAACGGATAGAGGAAATCAGAAGAGGGATGGAGGAAGTCAGAGGAGGGAGGGATGGAGGAAGACTGGCAGAGTGGGCATGGACTGTGCAGGACTTGGAAATTCACACAGCCATCCCTGAACCCTTCTCTGCACTGTTCCCTCCAGGAGGAGTTAGCTATCAGCTCAGAGTCAGTATGTTGCCCTGGGAGGAGAAGTGGTGTGGAGACTGACTACACACACTCCACTTCTCTGTCCCAGCATCTTAGCTCCAGTAATGATTAGCTGAGTTTCCTTGGTGAAGGTGCCCCCTTCTGTGTATATAAATAGCACTTCATAATCTCTATACTACTAAGGGGAGTTAAATAAAAGTATGCGTGCATCTCTGAGCAAAGAGCCCAGACTCTTATGTGCATCTTATGTGCAAATGTGGTAGCAGCTGTTACTGTTCATTGAACAGTGAGTGGTGGGGACACCATAACAGAGATGGGGCTGAAGCCAAATATTTCCCTGGTTCTATACCCCTATCTCCTGTCCTGTGTCCTCATCCTCTAGGAACACCTCTGGACCCCACCTTCCTCTTCCAGTACTTCACAGCCAACATCATCTGCTCAATTGTCTTTGGAGAACGTGTTGATAAAAAAGACTGCCAGTTCCTGCACATGCTAGACCTGATCTATCAGACCATCTTGCTCACCAGCTCATTCTCAGGCCAGGTCAGTGGGTGGGAAGAGTGGAGCTTCCAAGGCAGAGAAAAGAAGAGACTGTTCTTTGGGCAAAAAAGGGCATATCTTGGGGGCTGGAGAGATGGCTCAGAGGTTGAGAGCACTGACTGCTCTTCCAGAGGTCCTGAGTTCAATTCCCAGCAACCACATGGTGGCTCACAACCATCTGTAATGAGGTCTGGTGCCCTCTTCTGGCCTGCAGACATACACTCAGACAGAACATTGTATACATAATAAAAAAATTTAAAAAAGGGAATATCTTAGGGCTGGAAGAATGGCGGAGACAACATGGAGAAGCAAGGTGCCTGTGTCCTAGAGGAATTGAGGGAGGAAAGAGCAGAACAAAAGAAGAATGTTAAGCAGAATGGAGAGGCTTGAATGCAGAAATACAGACCCATCCTGACATGAGAAAATGATGACATGGGGGATGCAGAGGACAGAGGACACACTATTTCATGTCCGAGCCCCTGAGTTCATCTCCAGGAAGTGGTGATGTACAACACATGAAATTCCAGCATTTTGTTGGTGGATGCTGGGGTATCAGAAATTTGGGCTGATCCTTGGTTACATGTTGAATTTAAATCCAGCCTAGCATAAATGTGTTCAAAATACAATAACCCACAAATTGAAACAAATTAAGACAAAACAGCAAGGTGACTGGGAGAGAGAGAGCAGAGAAGAAGAAAAGGGGGATAGAGAGAATGTAAAATGAAGGTTAGAGACTGATTTACAGATGCAGTTCAAAGCCGTGTATATGTATGATGTGCGTGTATGATGTGTGTGTGTGTCTGTGTTCCTTCATGACATCTGTGGACTTAGGAGCACTGCCCCCTTCCTGAGACCTGATAACTCCATGTGACCTGCTCGGCCCTTCTTTCTTGCAGATGTTTGAGCTCTATTCGGGTTTCCTGAAGTTCTTTTCTGGTACCCAGAGACGAATCTTCAAAAACATGCAGGAAATCCTTGACTACATTAGCCACAGCGTGGAGAAGCACCGGGAAACCTTTGACCCCAACAATCCAAGAGACTTCATCGATACCTATCTTATACGCATGGAAAAGGTAAGTCCTGCGTGAATAAGAGGGGATGGCTGAGAGTGAAGGCTGAGGATGTGAGCAGAGGAAAGGGGGGCAGAGGATGGGGAGGAGAGAGAGAAAATGAAGTGAAGGAGATGCAGAAGAGTCTGGAAAATGATGAAAATAAAAGGAGGAGAAAATGTAATATGGAGAAAGAAGGGTGGGGAAGAAACACAGAGTGAGGGACAAAAGGCAGGAAAGACCTCAGAGAAAGAAAGAACCTGGGAGACAAACCATGCTAAACTACAAGAGAGCACAGTAGAGAGAGAAGACAGAGCAGAGACCAAGTGACATTGTCAAGGACTGGAAAATGCCATGTGGTTCAGATAGTGAGACAGAAGGACAGTTCCCAGGATGTGTGTGCATCTCCCTGCAAGGCTCCAGGCACCCTGACCCTCTCTTTGCTCTCCCATCTGGAACCAGGAGAAGTCCAACCAACACACGGAGTTCCATCACCAGAACCTCATTATTTCCGTGCTGTCTCTCTTCTTTGCTGGCACGGAGACCAGCAGCACCACACTCTGCTATGGCTTCCTGTTCATGCTCAAATTCCCCCATATTGCAGGTGAGTTTGGGAACTTCTAGCTCCCTATTGGCTACAGAGGTTTGTGTGGATAAAAGAGACATGGGCTTCTTACATATAGAACTCTGAAAACTTTGGCCTCCTTCTAAACTAAGGCAGTGCTATGGGTGGTTGATCCATGTAACCATCTATCCTTCCAGCCACCCTTTCTTCCCTCCTTCTTTCCTTCTGTCTTTACACCATTCACTCATCTCTCTGTCCTTCCACCTCTTCATCCATTTACCCATTCTATTCATTTACCCATCCACTATCTACCCATCCATATGTTCATCTACAGACCTATTCACCCCTCATGTAATCCTCTGCCCATCTTCTCTATACCCATAGATTATTAATCCTTGATTCTTTCATCTCTGTTTGACCCAATGACATATATTTCACTCATTTATTTGGATGAATCAGCTTATGAGTTTTATCCTTTATCACAGCTAGTTTGTCAGGCTCTCTCATTGATTCACGGGTTCATTCATATATAAATCTTCTCATTTCTTAATCCTTCCCAATGGCCTTTGAATTCACCCTTCACGTGTCTATCTATTCTTCCATATACCCATTTAATAATTCATCCATCTATGATTATTTATCGTTCAATACACCTACATGTTTATTCCTATATTTGTTCATTTATTCATTCACATATTCCTTTGCTAAACCTAACATCACTTCATTATTGGTTAGTTATGTTCATTGATTTATTTGTCTGTGAGCCTTTGTTGATTTATTAATTGAGTAATACAATGAGTGAGAAGTGGAATGTGGACATCCAGTGCTGGAAGAGGCTACTTGTTTGTTTCCTGGCCACCTGGCATGTTAGACTCAATATAATCCCAAACTCTCTCAGGTTTAAAGTGGATTATAGTTGTCCATGTTGGTGCCAATTTGTTGGCAGAGAAAGTTGCTTTTTGGTTCCCAGCTGCTTAGCCCCAAAATGATCACACAGAAACTATATTAATTAAATCACTGCTTGGCCCATTAGCTCTATTTTCTTATTGACTAACTCTTATATATTAATTTAGCCAATTTCTATTAATCTGTGTATTGCTAGTGGCTGTGGCTTACTGGCTAAAGTTCCAGTGTCTGTCCCCAGCAGGGCTTCCTTCCTCCCAGCATTCAGTTTAGTCTTCCCTGCCTAACTAATTTCTGCCCTATCATCAGGCCCAAAGCAGCTTCTTTATTAATCAATGATTTCACAGTATACAGAGGGGAATCCCACATTACCTCCCCTTTTCTGTTTAAATGAAAAGGAAGGCTTTATCTTCAACATAGTAAAATTACATATAACAAAACAGGTATCAAGCAAGAATTATAGTTACAATATTTGTATCTACATTATCTGTTATCATAATGAAGGAAAACTATAACTATCAATTCTTCAACTTCATCAAAGACCCCCAAAAATATAATATTAAAGCATTTTAAATGCCATATTCCATAGTCTTTGAAAGGTTTAAAGAATGCCCATCTATCTAAAATACAACTCTGTACAGCTAAAAAATTTTAAACGACTAAATGAGCTGCACAAACACAATACCTTAATCAAAAGCAGGAATATATATAACAAAATTGACCTGAAATTTTTATCAATAAACCAAGATACATACCAATGCAAGTATCTATAGCATATCCCCCTTGAATGTAAACAAACATTTGTAAGCAATATTTGGGAATATGTGCATAGTTTCCTCCAAACTGCTTCCTGCTGTTTATTGGGTGAAGTAATTTTTTGAGGGGTATTCAAGTCAAACTTCCAGAGGGTCTTGGTCCACCAAAGCACATTAGTCTGGAAGCCATTCACAGGTTCTTATCCTCTGTGGAAACAAAAGAAGAACCTCTTTTCCAAAGCAACATATTCTTAGACCCATAGTCTGAAGTCAAAATACCTTTAAAATATATATGTTGGTTTAGCTTAGCAGTCCCCAAAATTAAATGTCTCTCTGCAGTCAAAAAATTCAAAGAAAACACAATAATATACATAATCCAGACTTTGAATTTCCCATCTTTATGTGGCTTATTCCTTCTTTACTCCTTTTAATCTATAAGTCTTACTCTGTCTCATTAAAGACTTTACCATTTTTTAACCATTTACTTGTTTTTATAACTGTCTATATTCTTTTTCTTCTCTCTCCCATGCCTATGTACATTTATCCAACACTGTTACCCATTTAGAGGTCTTTTTGATCTGAATCTGTCTTTATTGTGTATCTGTAATTCTCAACTATCCAGGAGCACTTCTTAATATGCTAAGCACTTCTTAAAAACTTAAGCTGCAGGGGCTGGAGAGATGGCTCAGCGGTTAAGAGCACTGGCTGCTCTTCCAAAGGTCCTGAGTTCAATTCCCAGCAACCACATGGTGGCTCACAACCATCTGTAATGGGTCTGGTGCCCTCTTCTGGCCTTCGGGCATACATGCAGAAAGAATATTGTATACATAATAAATAAATAAATTTAAAAAAAACTTAAGCTGCAGCATTGCTAGATTAAATATGGTACGGCCTGTTTTCTCCACATGGTCCAACATGGTGGAAGTCCATTCACCACCTCTGCAAGCTGTGCACGTTGCCCAATTCCAAGTATGCAGTCGGTCTATGTGGAGTTATTAAGCAGTTTGTAACATGCTGTTTACAAACCCCATTTAAATGCTCAGCCTTCTGAAAGAGCCAGAGGTCACGCTGGCAGCACGGCCCAGAAAACTGGCATTTCAAAACAGTGTGGCATTTTTTTCTGCTATGGCTGAATCAGCAAGACCACTCTTAAAGGAGCCTCAGCATGCCGCCAGGAAACAAAGACCATTTGGGGGAAAAATGTGGTTAAATTTGAATTTTTGCTTCTAGAGTTCTTTTCCAAGCTTTCTTAGGTTTTATATGGATTTAGTCCGCCACATTGGTGCACCAATTTGTTGGCAGAGAGAGGCACTTTTTGGTTCCCATCTGCTTAGCCACAATAATCACACAGAAACTGTATTAATTAAATCACTGCTTGGGCTATTAGCTCTAGTTTCTTATTGGCTAACTCTTACATATTAATTTAACCTATTTATATTAATCTGTGTATCGCCACATGGCTGTGGCTTACTGGCTAAAGTTCCAGCATCTGTCTCCAGCGAGGCGACATGGCTTCTCTCTGACTTCGCCTTTCTTCCTCCTAGCATTCAATTTAGTCTTCCCCTACCTAAGTTCTGCCCTATCAACAGGCCCAAAGCAGCTTTTTTTATTAACCAGTGATATTCACAGCATTCAGAGGGGAATCCCACATCAATCCAGTTTTGCTTTGCTCATTTCACTCACTCAGCAATCTTTCCTTTAGTAACCGACTCATCTATTGCTTAGCTGACTTACACCCCACATTCTAAGAATTTGAAATTGATGTGATGTTGTTGTGAGTTTGTCTGCTGCAGCTCATGTGTGGAGGTGGGAGGACAACTTTGTGCAGTTGGGTCTCTCCTGCATAATCCCATGGGTTCTGATGTCAAAGCCAGGCTGTCAGGATGGAAACCAATGCATTTGCTGACTGAGCCCTTTCATCAGTCAATATACTCACCAATGTGTTCATATTCTGTATTCAGTTATACACAGATTAATTTACTTCCCTTTTATTCCTGAGAAAATAGCCTCAGATATTTAACCTGTATTTTTTTTACAAATGTTCATTGCTGTTTTCTGTGCATATATGTCTGTGTAAGGATGCTGGACATCCTGGACCTGGATTCACAGATAGTGTGAGCTGCCATGAGGCTACAGAGAATTGAACCTGGGTCCTCTTCAAGAGCTGTCAGTGTTCTTATCCACTAACCCAGCTCTCCAGCACCCTGAATTTTTATATATAAATTCCATGCAAAGAATTCTGTCTGTCTGTCTGACTGACTCTGGTGTGTGTTATGTAGGAACACAAATTATAACATTACATTTGAAATGGGAAGAATTCTTACCATCTCCCCCTCAAGCCCTCACTCAGACTGATAAATGAAAAATAGCCCTTTTCTGTGGGTTTTCCTTTCCTCTCTTTTATGAGCAAGGCTGGAGCTTTGGAGAAAGTCTCTAACATAACTCTAAGCATGACTGGAGAGACAGGTGCCCAAAAAAGCACAGGTGTGCATGTCCCAGAGTGTACTGTGTTTTTCTCCACAGTCTTCTGGCTCTGTACTGTACCTAGGCTATTGGCTCACAGAAAACAGGGTCACTGTGCATTGCCTCCGTGAAAGGGGCGGTCATTATTTGTTGTTTCCCTGTTTCTGTGCAGAGAAAGTCCAAAAGGAGATAGATCAGGTGATCGGCTCACACCGCCCACCAACCCTAGAGGACCGCACCAAAATGCCTTACACTGATGCGGTCATCCACGAGATTCATAGATTTTCAGATCTCGTCCCAATTGGAGTGCCACACAAAGTCACCAAAGACACTTTGTTCAGAGGGTACCTGCTCCCCAAGGTGAGACCAGCTGCGATTCCACAACTCTATGCCATCATCAATCCCCATTCTCCCAATCACCACCCTCAGCCTGTTTGTGGTTTCCTAGCATTCTGGGGTTCCCTAAGGACTGACTATCTGCATATGGGAATCAGCATATGCAATATCTTTGTCTCTCACAATGTCTCCTAGAACACTGAAGTTTACCCCATCCTGAGTGCAGCTCTCCATGACCCACGGTACTTTGAACAACCAGATGCCTTCAATCCTGACAACTTCTTGGATGCCAGTGGGACTCTGAAGAAAAATGAAGCTTTTATGCCCTTCTCTATAGGTGAGAGGGACCTGTGCTTCCTTTCCAGGACACTAGAGGGCAGGCTTGCCCTTCAGGACACAGTCAGGACTAGGTCTATGTTTAGGTCTATTCCCAGCTGCTTAGCCTGAATCATCCCTTTCACCCTGGCTACAGTCCCAGGAGGGGACTCTTGAACATAAGGAGCATTCTACTCAGGAGGATTTTGGAGAGTCATTTAAAAGCCTCTAAACCTGAGAAAATCCATTTTCTTTCTTATTTTATTATTAGAGGAAAACCTTTTTAACAAATGAAAATCGTGATTAAAAATGCCTGACAAAGAAGAACAAAGGATGTCCATAGAACACAATGGGCTAAGTGCACAACCAGGTTCCTCCCGCTGCTCCCAGCAATAAACAACATATTGATTAATATAGAGGATGTGTAGACAATTACAATAAAGCAGTCCCACACTGGCTCAGAATGAAGTATAAAGGGTTTTTATTTAGGGGCAGACTCACAGATCAAAGTGCTCTGCATGAGCAGAGAAAAGAACCAAATCCAGCAGCCAAGAGGGCTGAGCACATTGCTACATCTGTTCATATAGTGCATGTGGCCAGGCCCAGAGTGTGCCAGTATCTTAAAGGCTATTGGCTGAAGGAGTTCCCACAGCAGGAAAAGGAGCACAGATATTCCCAGGACAGGATGTTCAGGATGTCTTTAAAGTCAGTGCAGCAATGCCCACATAAAGTCCCAAAGGAACAGAAGACAGTTCCTCCACTTTAGAAAGTACAATTATCAAAATAATCCATCCGCTGTTTTCCAGTTGCATCCAATCCATCAACTCTTTCTTTTCCTATTAGACATTTGTTTATTTATTTCCCCTTTTATTAAAAATAGATTCTTTCCTCATACAATATATGCTGATTACAGTTTCCCCTTCCCTCTCCTCCTCCCAGTCCCTCTCCACCTTCCCTCCCCTCAGTATACATCCCTTTCTGTCTCTCATTAGAAAAGAACAGTCTTCTAAGTGATAACAACCAAACATGATGTAATTAAATAGAAGATAAAACAAAAACCATCACTTCAATGTTATACAGTGCAAATGAATAGAAAAAATAGAGCCCACGAGAAGGCACTAGAACCAGAGACCCACTCATCCGCACACTCAGGAATCCATGGAAACACTAAACTGAAAGCTTTAAGATGTGCACAGAGGACCAGGTGCAGACCTGAGCCGGCCCTGTGCCTGCTGCCTCAGTCTGAGTTCATATGAGCTTTGCTCAGTTGGTTCAGAGCCTTGTTCTCCTGGTGTCCTGCATCCCCTCCGACTCTTAACCTCTTTCTGCCTCCTCTTCCTCTGGGTACTCTGAGCTCTGAGGGGAGGGTTTTGACAAAGACATTCCATTTAGAGCTCTGTGTTCCAAGGTTTCTCTCCCTGTGAAATGTCTGGCTGTGTGTCTCTGAATTTGTTTTCATCTGCTGCAGGAGGAAGCTTCTCTGGTGATGGATGAATAAGGAGGGTTCTGATCTATGAGTGTAGCAGAATATCTTCAGGGGTCATTTTGTTGTTACTTTTATTTTACTTTTTGAGCAGTAACATTTTTTATTCTAATCCCTGGTTCCTGGTCACTCAAGCAATGCCGCATATTCAAACCATACATTGGATAATTACTCCCACAATGCACTGCATTGTGCCACTGTTGTAGGATAGCATGGTTCATCAAAGGTTTTGTGGCTGGGTTTGTGTATACACTTCTCTTTCAGTAGCCTGTAGAATACTTCCTATTCCTAAGATGCTAGATCACGAGGGTGAAGGTTCTATATAGGCACCAGCTAGATGTCTCCAGTCCAATGAGTTGTGTGGGAATTGTCTTCAGCAATGAGGCCTTGCTGTCAGTTTGTGGATTCAACCTACTGTCTTGGAAACAGCCTTGAGTTGTTTGGGGTTTTCCATGGGACCCCTTTGGCCAGCAACTCAATTGAATGTAGCCCAGTCCTGGTACTAGAAGCTTCATTTACTGTGAAGAGATGGCCAGTTGGGACCATGTCTCCCTCATTATTTGGAGACATCATGAGGCTCGCCTTCCTGTAGTTTAGGAAAGTCTACTGTTCTAGTTTTTCACACCAGCACTCAATGCCCCTCAGTTCTAGCTGTCTCTGTCCACACTCTATCCCTCAAGTCAATCCACCTGATCCTCCCATTCCTGTCCCCTCTAATGCCCCTAGTTCACCCATGAACTCTGTTCTATTTTCCCCTCTCAGGGAGATTTATATTCCCCTCCTAGTACTTTTGTCTGTATCTAACCTTTCTGGGTCTGTGGATTGTATGTAGTTTAGTTATCATTTATTTAATGGTTAATATCCACTTGTAAGTGAGTACATGCCATGTTTATCTTTCTGATCTGGGCTACCTCACTCAGGATTTTTTTCTAGTTGCTTCCATTTGCCTGCAAATTTCACGATGCCAGTTTTTTTAAACATCCGAATAATACTCCATTGTATACATGTAACAAATCTTTATCCTTCTGATGAGGAACGTGTAGGTTGTTTCCAATTCTGGCTATTACAAAACGAGCAACAATGAGCATGGTTGAGAAAGTATCCATGTGGTAGGATTAAGTCCTTTGGGTATATGCCCAAGAGTGGTATAGCTAGATCTTGAGATAGATCAATTTCTTACTTTCTAAGGAAGTACCACACTAATTTCCACAGTGACTGTATAAGTGTGCACTTCCACCAGCAATGGAGGAGTGTTCCCCTTACTCCACATCCTCTCCAGCATGAGCTGTCACTTGTGTTATTGATCCTAGCCATTCTGAACATGTAAGATGGAATCTCCTAGTCATTTTGATTTACATTTTTCTGAAGACTAAGAATGTTGAACATTTTGTTAAGTTTTTTTCAGCCATTTGAGTTTTTCCTGTTAAAAATTCTCTGCTGTGATCTGTATCCCATTTTTAAATTGAATTATCTGATCCTTTATGTCTAATTTTTTGAGTTCTTTATATATTTTGAATATTATTTCAGCTTTAGAGGTGGGGTTGGTAATAATGTTTTCCATTCCATAAGTTGACTCATTGTACAAATGATAGTGTCCTTTGCCTTGCAAAACCTTCTCAGTTTCATGAGTTTTACTAGATCACTTTTAATAGTTGATCTTGGTGTCTGTATTCTTGTTCTGTTAATAAAGTCATCACCAGTGTCAATGAGTTCAATGCTCTTCCCCACTTCCTCTTCTATTATGTTCAGTGTATCTGGTTTTATGTTAAGGCCTTTGATCCATCTGAAGTTGAATGTGTGTAGTTAGGTAAGTATGGACCTATTTGCATTCTCCTACATGCAGTCATCCGATTTGACCAGCACCATTTGTTGAGGATGCTGTCATTTTTCCCAGTGTGTATTTCTGGCTTCTTTTGAAGGATGTTGTTTTTACTATGCTAACCCTACTGATTCATCATCATAGAAGATCTTTCTATCTTCTCATGTCTTCTCCAATTCTATCTTCAAAGACTTGGAATTTTTTGGCTCACATACATATGCACACGCACAAACACACACAATTATATCATTTGATAAGTATACTTGGACTTCTTCCTTTTCAATTTGTATGCCCCTGATCTCCTTCAGTTGCTTTATTACTCTAGCTAAGACTTCAAGTATTCCGTTGAATAGATGTGGAGATTTTAGAAAACATTGTCTTATTCTGAATTTCAGTGGAATTGCTTTGAGTTTCTCTCCATTTAATTTGATGTGAGTTGTAGTCATTCTGCAAACTGCCTTTGTTATGTGTAAGTGTGTCCCTTGAATCTCTGTACTCTCCAGTACATTTATCAAGAAGAAGCAATGATTATTGTCAAAGTCTTTCCTGCATCTAATGAGATGACCATGTGCTTTTCTTTCTTCTGTTTGTTTAAATTTATTAATATTTCAAATATTAAACCATCCTAGATCTCTGGGATAAAGCATATTTGATCATTGTGGATGATCTTTTTATGTGTTCTTGGATTTGACTTGCAATCATTTTATTGAGTATTTTTTCCATCTCTAAGGATATTGGTCTGTAATTTTCTTTCTTTTTTTAAATTTCTTATTGTATTTATTTATTCACTTATACATACATTGATGAACATCTGTGTTGCAGCTATGTATTGTCATAGTATGACTACCAAGGGTCAGGGGACAACTCGTAGGAACTGGTTCTCCATTGAGAATTCTGTTTAAATCTGTACCCCCATTTTAACTTGGATCATTTGTTTTCTTGATATCTAGTTTCTAGAGTTCTTTATATATTCTGGATGTTATCTATCTATCTGATGTGGCATTGATGAAAATTTTCCCCCATTTTGCAGGATCTTGTTTTGTCTTATTGATTATGCCCTTTATCTTTTTTATTAAATTTTATTGAGCTCTACAATTTTCTCTGCTCCCCTCTCTGCATCTCCTCTCCCCCCTTCAACCATCACCTAAGGTCCTCATGCTCCCAATTTACTCAGGAGATCTTGCCTTTTTCTACTTTCTACTTCCAGTGTAGATTAGATCTACTTAAGTCTCTCTTAGTGTCCTCATTGTTGTTTAAGTTCTCTGGGATTGTGGTTTGTAGGCTGGCTTTCTTTGCTTTATATTTTAAAACCACCTATAAGTGAGTACATGTGGTAACTGTATTTCTGTGTCTGGATTACCTCACTCAAAATATATGTTTCCTAACTTCATCCATTTTCCTGTGAAATTCAAGATGTCATTATTTTTTTCTGCTGTGTAGTACTCCACTGTGTAAATGTTCCACATTTTCCTTATCCATTCCTTGGTTGAGGAGAATTTTGGTTGTTTCTAGATTCTGAATATAACAAACAAAGCTGCTATGAACATAGTTGAGCACATGATAATGGTGGATGATGGTTCTAATGAGTTCTTGGAATTGATTTGTCAGTATTTTATTTAGTATTTTTGCATCAATGTTCATGAGTGAGATTGGTCTGTAATTCTCTTTCTTAGTAATGTCTTTCTGTAGTTTGGGCATCAGGGTAATTGTAGCCTCATAAAAAGAGTTTGGCAATTTTCCTTCTGTTTCTTGTGTGAAATAATTTGAGGAGTATTGGTATTAGTTCTTCTTTGTAAATCTTGTAGAATTCTGAGCTGAAACCATCTGACTGGTTTTTTTTTTTTTGGTTGGGAGACTTTTGATGACTGTTTATATTTCTTCAGCAGTTATAGGTCTGTTTGATTTGCTCATCTGGTCTTGATTGAATTTTGGTAAGTGATATTTATCCAGAAAGTTGTCCATTTCCTTTAAGTTTTCCAATTTTGTGGAATACAAGTTTCGATATATGACCTCATGATTCTCTGTACTTCCTCCATGTCTGTTGTTATGCCCCCCTTTTCATTTCTGATTTTGTTAATTTGGATATTCTCTCTCTGCCTTTTGGTTAGTTTAGATAAAGGTTTGTCTATTTTGTTGATTTTCTCAAAGAACCAACTCTTTGTCTCATTGATTCTTTGTATTGTTTTCTTTGTTTCTATTTTGTTGATTTCAGCTCTCAATTTGATTATTTCCTGCCATCTAGTTCTCTTAGGTGACTTTGCTTCTTTTTGTTCTAAAGTTTTCAAATGTTCTGTTAATTCACTAGTGTGGGATTTTTCCAGCTTCTTTATGCAGTTGTTTAGTGCTGTGCACTTTCCTCTTAACACTGCTTTCATTGTGTTCCATAAATTTGGGTATGCTGTGTGGTCATTTTCATTGAATTTTAGGGAGTCTTTAATGTCTCCCTTTATTTCTTCCTTGACCCATTGATGATTCAGGTGAGCATTGTTTAATTTCCATGTGTTTGTGGGTTTTCTGGAATTAGTACTGCTGTTGACTTCTAGTTTTAAAGCATGGTGATCTGATAAAGTACATTGGATTATTCCAATTTTTTGTATTTGTTGAGGTTTGTTTTGTTAATGAGTATGTGGTCTATTTTTGAGAAGATTCCATGAGGTGCTGAGAAGAAGGTATATTCTTTTCTGCTTGAATGGAATATTCTATAGATGTCTGTTAAGTTTATTTGAATCATAACGTGTTAGTTCTCTTTTTTCTCTGTTCATTTTTTTGTCAGACTGACCTGTCCATTGGTGAGAGTGGAGTGTTGAAGTCTCCCACTATTAGTGTGTGGAGTTTAATGTATGATTTAAGCTTTAGAAGTGTTTCTTTGACATATGAAGGTGCCCTTATATTTGGGGCATACATGTTCAGTATTGAAATTTCCTCTTGATGGATTTTTCCTGTGACTAGTATGAAATCACTTTCTTTGTCTCTTTTGACAGATTTTAGTGTGTAGTCTATTTTGTTAGATATTAGGATAGCTATACCCACTTGTTTCTTAGGTCCATTTGATTAGTATATTTTTTCCCAACCATTTACTCTGAAACAATGTTTGTCTTTGAGGTTGAGATGTGTTTCTTGTATGCAGAAGAAGGATGGATTCTGTTTTCTTATCCATTCTGTTAGCCTGAGCCTTTTTATAGGTGATATGAGTGCATTTACATTAATGGATATTAATGAACAGGGATTGCTATCTCCTGTAAATTTTGTTTTCATTCTTGGTGATGTTCATTTGTGCGTTTTTATATTCTTTGGGATTTGATGCTATGAAACCATCAATTGTCTGTGTTTTTATTGGTGTAGACAACTTACTTGAGTTGGATTTTTCCTTCTAGTGTTCTGTGTAGGGCTGGGTTTGTGGCTAGGTATCGGTGAAATCTAGATTTGTCATGAAATATCCTGACTTGTCCTTCTATGGTAATTGAAAGTTTTGCTGGGTATAGTAGTCTGGCTGGCATCTGTGGTCTGAATGTCTGCATAACGCTTGACCAGGACCTTCGGCTTTCATTGTCTCCAATGTGAAGTCAGATGTAATTCTGATAGGTTTACTTATAAAGGTATATAAATGTTACTTGGCCTTTTTCCTTTTCAGCTCTTAACATTCTTTCTTTACTCTGTATGTTTAGTGTTTTGATTATTATTTGGTCAGAGGACTTTTTATTTGGGTCTGGTCTATTTGGTGTTCCTCTTGTATCTTCATAGGCATATCTTTCCTTAGGTTGGGAAAGTTTTCTTCTATAATTTTTGTTAAATATGTTTTCTGTGCTTTTGAGTTGAACTTCTTCTATACCTATTATTATTAGATTTGGCCTTTTCATGGTGTCCCATATTTCCTGGATATTTTGAGTTAAGCTCTTGTTAGATTCAATGTTTTCTTAACTGATGAGTCTATTTCCTCTATTGTATCTTCAGTGCTTGAAATTCTTTCTTCCATCTCTTGCATTCTGCTGTTGATGCTTGCATTTGTGGTTCCTGATCGTTTTCTTATGACTTCTGTTTCTATAGTTCCCTCGATTTGTGTTTTCTTTATTGTCTCTACTTCAGTTTTCAAGGCCTGAATAGTTTCTTTCATATGTTTGATTTCTTTTTCTTGGTTTTCTTTAAGAGATTTGCTGATGCCTTCCAATTTTTTGTTTGTCTTTTCCTCCATTTCTTTAAGGAAATTTCTCATTTCCTCTTTTAGAGTTTCAAACATTCTTTTGAGGTTATTTTTAGGTCATTTTCTTCTGCTTCATCCATATTTGGTTGTTAAGGTCTTGCTGTTGTAGGGTCTTTAGGTTTTACTGGTGTTGTGTTGCTCTTTGCAGTTTTGCATGTGTTCTTACCTTTTCTAATCATCTTTTCTCTAATAGGTGTGTTTGGGGCTGTCTGAGATTCTAAGTGCCAGTGAATCCAAAGCTCAGATGGTTGTTCCTCATGGTACAGTCAGTGTCACCGTTCTAGTTACCCCATTGGTTACTTCATGTTCCTGGAGCTAGCTCAGTGCTCCTGTTCTTTGCTCTGCTCCTTTGGAGTTTGCTGTCTCAGGCCTACTTTGGCCTAGGTTTCTGGCTTTGCCATGTTTCTGTAAATCCTGGTCTGGAACTCCTCCTGCAGAAGTCCCTGGGTTGGAGTTGGACCTAGAAAGGTTTCTGGCTCCAGTCTACTGCCCCAGAGATCCCAGGCTCAGGTGTTCCTAGAATCGCAGAGGACCTGCTTACTCCTTCTGAGGACCCAGACTCACGCCTGGCCTAGCCAAGATCTCTGGTTCCTGCATATACCCTTGGAGATCCCAGGTTCACTCATGCCCAGACTGGCCGAGGTCCTGGCTCAGGCCTAGTTCCTGGGAGGTCCTAGACTCATGCCCAGACCTACCAGGGTCCTGACTTATGTCTACTCCCTTAAAGGTCCCAGATTCACGTTCGGATCCTCAGCAGTCTCTGGCTCTGGATCGCTCCCTCAGAGTTTACTGTACCTGTTCTGGTGGAGATTGCTGACTCTGGATCTTGTCACTTGCTCAATCCTGATCCTCCAGTGTCCTGGGACTGAGTTTGCTCCTGGCTTCTGCTCCTGGTGGAGCTTGTTCACTCTCTGTCCTAGATAGCTCATTCAGTCCCACTCCGATTCGGTGGAGATAACTGGCTCAATCCTGGTTTGCCTAATTTTCTTTCTTTGTGGAGTCTTTTTGTGGTTTGGATATCAAAGTAACTGTAGGCTCATAAGATGAAGTGGATAATGTTTCCTCTGTTTCTATTTTGTGGAATAATTTGAGGAGTATTTGCATGAACTCTCTTTGAAAGTCTGAAAGAATTCTGTGCTAAAACTGTCCATGGGCTCTTTTTCTCCCTTCCTTCCTTCCTTTTTTTTTTACTTATTTTTTGGGGTGGGTAGGGTGGGAAGGCATTGGGAGACTTTCAGTGATTGATTCTATTTCTCTAGGGATTATAGGTCTGTTTAAATTTCTTATTTGGTCTTGATTTAACTTTGGCAAGTAGTACCTACTAAGAAAATTGTCCATTTCTTTTGGATTTTCCAATTTGATGAAATACAAGTATTTTAAGCATATCCTTTAAATTCTCTGATTTTCTCAGAATCTGTTAAGTATTCCTTTTTGTGTCTGGTTTTGTTAATTTTTTCAGTCTCTTTCTACCTTTTAATTTGAATAAGTGTTTGTCAATCTTAATGATTTTCTCTCAGAACCAAAACTTTGCTTCTTTGATTTTTTGTATTGCTTTCTTTGTTTCAATTTCATTTGATTTCAAACCTGAGTTTAATTATTTCTTGCTGTCTGCTACTTTGGGGTGTAACTTCTTTTTGTTCTATAGCAGTGGTTCTCACCATTCCTAATGGTGCAGCCCTTTTATAACATCAGATAACTCCAGCTTTTGTCTGTTTAGAGGTATGGATTCTCTGTCAGCCTACCTGCTTCTCTGGT
Source organism: Microtus agrestis (assembly GCA_902806775.1). Taxonomy (NCBI): domain Eukaryota; kingdom Metazoa; phylum Chordata; class Mammalia; order Rodentia; family Cricetidae; genus Microtus; species Microtus agrestis. The sequence continues at coordinate 1,606,547 of CADCXT010002393.1, forward strand.
CAGAATGGACTTTGGCTTAGTAATGGTGCATCCTGGGGAAGATCAGGGAAATCCAAAGAAATGGGGAGTGTGGGTAGAGAAGGCTGCAGCAAGAGTTCTGTTGCAGAGTTGGGGTGAGGACTGGGGTTTGGGTCTTGGGGGACAAAGGGAGGGTGAAGATCTGCAGTCAGCCTACCTGGAACCAGGGCAGGAGTGGCCTGTGGCTTAGCAGAGAGAGTGTGAATTGTTTTTCCTAGGGAACAACAACAAGAGCAAATGACATCATCTATGAACTGCCATGAGCTTGTAAGGTCTTGAGGCTAGGGAGGGATTTATCTGTGAGCACTGGGAAGATGAGGCATGTCACTGCACACTTGTCTGTATTAAATACTCATTGGCTTGTTAAACTCTAAGAGAGATCAAAATTACTAGCATTTATTTTTTCCAAGTAGCCATTCATGATGGACAAACTCCTGAACTAGAGAAAGGTCAGAGTTACAGCACCCATCAGTGTCTGTAGACCAGAGGGCGCCAGGCATGGACACACAGCTTGATGGGTGCCGGCTCTGGCAGCCGAGGGTAGATCAACTGCTGTGAGTAACTAAGATTGGTTCTTCACTGGAAGAACATAATCTCAATTTAGTGTGTAGTTCAGTTGCCTGCATTTGATTAGTTTGTTACATAGAGAAGGGGCCTCTGGCCAAATTTAATTCAGTTGAATGGACTCTATGGGATGAAAACATAGAAACTTTGTGTAGATTTCTTATCTTTTGGAGAAATAAAGGTTCTAGAGACAATTGGCTAGCTTTTAGTTGCCTCCCGCCACCCTCATGCTAGGAATGGAACCCAAGGCTGTGGTACCATGGTAAGCAAGTTCTCTTCCAAAGAGTACACATCTCCAGACTCCTCCTTGTGCATTCTAGAGATGCTCTCCTGCTGAGCATGTCTGTCCTCATCCCCTCACAGATGGATTTAAGGCAAGTGTTCTCCTGCTGAGCCATGTCTCCTCTAGGAAATGTCTAGTCCTGAGTGCCAAGTGACTTCATTGTCCCCGGGCTCAGGCCTGCTCCTGAATTGTCCATATGTCTGTCCCAAGTGTAGAAAGGCAGGTATGTGGAAAATAAACTGAGACAAATCAACGATAGAGAGCTATGGAGACTGAGACAGATTCCAATAAAGAGAGACTGACAGAGACACAAGGAATCTACAATAGGAGGAGATGTGTGGTAGGAATCAGAGCTTGGACATGAGATAGAAGAAGATGGGTGAAGATTCAGAGGTGATGATGTAGTCAGGAAGAGAGGAAAGGGAGAGAGAAGGGAAGGGGAGAAAGAAACAACTAGAAAGAGATTAAAAAGCATGAGGGAAGACACAGAAGAAAGACATGACAATGTGTCCTGGACAGAAAAATGGGAGTGGCTGAGATGCTATCTAAGGAGTTTAGAAAGACACAAGTGGATGGAATGGATCAAAAGACAAATAGTAGTGATAGGTACAGACACGGGTTCAGGTAGGCTGACATTGGCAGAGAGAAAAAAGGAGAGAGCGAGAGAGATGTTAGAGCCAAAGAAACATGAATGGTGTCCCAAATAACCAGCGCAGGTATGGGGACTTTGTGTTGACAGTGAGATAAGATGTTAAAAGCAGCTCTGGAAAAAACTGGGTCTCAAAACCAGTTCTAGGAGAATCATTTCAGAGATCTCTCCATGAATTTCTAAGCTCGTGCCACATAAATTCTGAAAAGGTGGGGCCCAAAGGAATAGCATGCTTTCCCTAAATACTACACAGGCATGATTTCCCATGAATTGGAGGCCACAGTGGTTGCTGGGAATCCCTCCTCCACTGGAGGCCTAAGGCAGCCAGTTGCAGATTAAGAATCACTGAGGTACAGGGCAGGTGGTGGAGCCTCTGCCTGGGGTTTCAGGCACCTCTGAAGCAGATCATTGAGCAGCTCTGTGCTGCTCCATGCCCAAGGTGACAAACCACCATGGGCTCCTTATACCCCTGAGAATCATATGACTGCCAGAGACCCCTCATCATGTGCCCCTGCCCATACTCAATTGTAGGAACAATTGTGTTCAGGAACTTGTTGAAGTTCATTGATCACAAGCTAAATAAACAAAGGAGAGAAAGGGGGTGAGGGTGTGAATGAAAGACAGAGGGGACAGAGACAGGGGACAGACAGAGAGCTCTTTCAATGTATTCTATCATCTGCCTGCCGTGGTCTCCCAAGTGCTGCACTTGCAGGCATGTGCCTCCATGCCTGGCTCATATAGGACCCTCGATATCATCCAGTTGTTGATCTAAGAATCTTTGTAAAGAGCACCTTCACCCTCAGGGCAGCCAATAAAATGGGGAACAATCTCCCCATGTGAGAAAAGAAAAAACATTAAAGATGTAACATTATATGTGTGTACACATACACACTTCATTCCTACTCTAAGTGTGTTCTTACAGTTCTGTACCAAAGAACTCTGATAATAAACAAAAGCTAGAAACCTGTCAGAAATGACCATAGGCATCCACCAACAATTTGGCTTGCATTTTATGACTGATTTATTATATATATTTGCATGCATATACATGTATGCTATGATGGGTATATGTATATATATTTATGAAAGAAAACAGACTGTAAGAGTTTGTTCTCTCCTTGTAATATGTGGGTCCAGTGGGTGAACACATGTTCTCAGGATTGATGGTAGGTGCCTTCCATGCTAAGAAGTCTCACTGGCTCTTACACCAATTCTTTTTTTAATTAATTAATTTATTTATTTATTAAATATTTCTGCCTCCTCCCCGCCACCGCCTCCCATTTCCCTCCCCTCTCCCAATCAACTCCCCCTCCCTCATCAGCCAGAAGAGCAGTCAGGGTTCCCTGCCCTGTGGGAAGTCCAAGGACCTCCCACCTCCTTGCAGGTCTAGTAAGGTTGCACCAATTCTTTAAGGTTTTGGGAATCTCTCAACATTCTCACTTGAATTGCAGGTTGAGGGTCAAACTCATTCTTATCCATTGCAATGGGCAGTGTTGTCTGAGTTTAGGGAAGGGACAGTCTAAAGGTTGTATACTCACTTAGGGCTCACATGGCTCATTCTCTGTGCCCACAGGAAAGCGCATTTGTCTTGGCGAAGGCATTGCCCGCAACGAATTGTTCCTTTTCTTCACCACCATCCTCCAGAACTTCTCTGTGTCCAGTCCCGTGGCTCCTAAGGACATTGATCTCAGGCCCAAGGAGAGTGGCTTGAACAATGTGCCCCCAACATACCAGATCTGCTTCTTGGCCCGCTGACTGAGCTGAGGTGGCCATTCCTGTTGAGAATGGCTCCATCTTTCTGCCTCTGAGAGACCTGCTGCCAACCAGGCCATAGGTCACTGCTGACACCGTTCCACCTTACTGAAGCTTCTGCAAAGCTCCAAGGGGTGTTCTTCTGCCCTGAGAATAGCACTGGGAAAATCATTCAATATCTTTCTTGATGTGTGAACCAAGAGACTTCTAGAGGTCACATCTCATGCTGAGTCAGTTCCCTATTGCGCCCAAATTCCACAGTTTTCACATAGAAACTTCTGGTGCTCAGTGAAACAATCTAATGAATGCCGGAGGTCATGTCAAAGGAGGAGCAAGTGGAAATTGAAGTTCAATGTGTCAGCTCACCAGGAGGAAAATTCTCTCATGGGTCAATCTCATTTAAACTATGAAACCACAGACTTCGGAATGTCTCTGCTTCTGATGTCCCTTTCCATGTTTGCTGCTATAATCTTTTCCTGGTGTCTCTCTGTTTTAGTGCTGACTTGGCTTTAGTGCATGTGGGGAGATCCCCACTGCCTGTAATATAGCATGTTTATCTCATGAAAACATCCCATTCTACTGTGGATTATCAAGAAGATGATTTCTCCCTAATTATACTGTCTAATTAATATAATATAATGTTAGCTTATACAGAATTTTGAAAAAAGAAAATAAATAACAAGGAAACAATACACAGCCAGGGCCTATAAGTTTCCCCTAAGTGACTATTGCAGAACACAACTCAAGAAAAGAATGAGCCAGGCCGTTTCAAATTCCTTGAATCTTAATGCTGAAAAAGGCAGTCACGGGCTTTGGTTGCATCGTTAGTTGAAACAAAGCTTCAAATAACTTTAGATTAGACCAGATGCACTGCTGATAATGTTTTTAAGATAAACTGCCCTAAAAACAATTTAAAGTTCACAATGACACATGGCTGAGCTGTCAATTCATGTAGGCTAGGGTCATAACTACAAAACAGCCCAATTATTGCCAGGTGACAGATGACTAATTCCTTACACCCATTCCTGACCTCAAATTCTGAAATGGGTATGCACCGTGAAGATTCCAAGTTCAGCTGACTGACTTTTTTATGTATATAAGTTTTGGGTCCTGGTATTGTACAAATAAATGGGAGTAGAACACCAAAGTCTAGAAACAGAAGCAACTTTTTGTTTAGGAGCTCCATTGGGGAAGAAAACGCTGATTATTCAGGATTATAAAGAGTAAAAGTATGTGACTCTGTAGCCCCCTAAGAGGGAACTGGAGGTTTCTTTTTATGGTCTGTGGTCACACATAGGGCAGAAAGTACATTCTGAGATCTAAAGCATCATGGTGCCACAGTATCCAGGAGTGCAGACTGAGCTGAAGCTAAGAAATTTACAGTATCTTGGGAATGATGCCTTGAGCCTGAACTAGAGGATTTATGACACTCCAGGCACCTCTGAGAGCCAAAGAGAGCCTGGAATTGAGGATTTCTCACTATAGAGTGTTAGTTCAAAATGTTTACACGGTTGTGGGTTAGTCTGAATTGCCTTTCCCCTGACTGGGAGGATGGAAATGAAAGTCCTCTGTGAGGGGAACGTGGTACAGGAGTGGTGTTGGGATATCCTGACTTATCGGCAAACCTTAATGATACTTAATGACAGTTCTCAACTGAAGGCGTGGGGAGGCTCATATAGGGCTTTTTAGGGGTGGAGTTTTCCCAGGGAGAAAGGGGATTGGTTAATTTTTCCCTGCTCAGGGATTGGTCAGTTTCCTGCCCTGCTATTGGTTGGTTCAGTTGGGCAGTTGGGCAGGGGTAGAGGTGGCTCTGCCTTCATGGCCAAACTGTGTTTCTTTCACTGGCTCTTTTTAGCTTTTTGACTCTGATCTTAGGATTAGGGCATACTTCTTTCACTGGCTCTAATTCTAGGGACAAAGTGTGTTTCTTTGACACTAGTTTCAGAGCCAGGGCACATGTCTTTAGTCCTGGGTTCAGGGATAAAGATGTTTCTCTCTCTGGCCTCAATCTAGGGTATGTTGTTTTTTTTCTCTGTCTCTGGGTTCAGAGTCAGGGTCTCAGTGATTGGTTGGTTTCTTGCCCCAGTTGTCCCTTTTACTTTGTGACTCCTGCATTGCCTAAAAGACAATTGTTGTGGTGTATAAGCCATGGAGGGAGAGTGAACAACATGAGAAGAGAATTAAAAAGTAAATCATCAGGACAGTGTGTGAGTGTCTTTTCTCCCCTAACCCTCAAACAGAAAAGTCTTAGCTACACTGATGCTGTGGATTTCCCTTTGAACCCTGTGCTGCCTGAAGGCTGGCCCTCTGGTCTGCAATAAATGGGCTCTGCATATGGTCTGAATTCTGTGTCTGTGGGCTTGTCTAAAATGTGTGTGGTTCATGTAAACAGAATCACACAGTGTGTGATCTTTGGTGTCTGCCGTCTTTTATTTCACACAGTATTATCTAGGTTCCTGTGCTTTGCAGACACAGTCACATCATCCAGATACATACAGATAGACCAGATACATTGTTGTAGGCTTGTCTCATGATCTTTCTCAGCAAAAGCACAATACCTTCTCTCATGTGTTCTGCAACAGCAGAAGTGGTCCAGATTTAGGGTGAGTCTTCCTGCTTCTAATAAACTAATAAGAAAACCCTCACAGGATGCCAGCAGCCTGGGTTTTAGTTGATGCCTGATACAGTCAAGTTAACTCTCAAGTGCCGCCACCACAGTGCCCAGACTCTTGACCTCCTAGCTACTCTTACATGTGACCTCTTCATTATCTGGTAACTAAGTTTATTTTCATAAGGACTTCTTATTGCAAACTCCATCACATCCATGTCAGGGTTGTGAAGTGACAACCTGTTGCCTTGTTTCTTGTTCCATTGTGAGAACCTGGAAGACCAGGTGGATGTCAGGTGTTTAATACAGTGGAACAGTAGCCAGTAAGAAAATAAACCACTTGATAAAGTGACACAGTAATTCCTTAAACTTGCCCCTTGTGCTGCCAGACCTTGTCTGCCTAATCTCTGTCAGTCTCTTATGATGACCACAGGAAATCCTTGTCCCCATAGTGTCCAGAATGAGCCCAGTTCTGTGACTCATCTGTGCTTGCTGTCTTCCACCTTCTGACATATGTGTCTGGGAGTGACCCTTTGAGTGTTGTCCCTGAGAATGAGCCTCTACACGCCACACTGCTGAGACAAACAGGTGCTTATGGGAAAGTCATTTATTTAACATCATCAACTAGGAGGATGTCTCTGCAGCCATTGGCCAATCAGCAGGCAGCTTTCAAATCACTTCTGAAATACTAAATTTTCATTTGTCTCACCAAGCTCCCTGTATCCTAGGGAGATTTACCAGGACTTTGCCAAGGGAGATTACTGGCACACCCTCCTCCACCAACAACAGAAACAGGACAACAAACAGGGCAGTCAACCCTTCAAGAACAACAGGGGAATATGCAGCATGCCAAGGGAGGACCATGGTGTTCTGTCTTCTCCTGAATCTTGCCAGGATGCACCTGGGGTATTTCCAGCTTAAGAGCTGTCTCTTTCTTGGACAATGGCTTTTTTCTTTGCTAGAAAACATTTTCAAACAGACCTCATGAGCTTACTTAAATCCTTCCAAGGGGTGAGATGTGAAGGAGGTCAGGGTGAGGAGGCAGGAGGTGGGAGGAAGGAAGAGGTGCTCACAGGAAGCAAAGAGTTGCAGGCCCATGGCTCAACAGGCATCTCCAGGTCAAGTTGGGAATTCTCTCCTTCCAGCCATACTGTGGCACTAGAGAAGCTTCTAGAATTCTTTTGACAAGGATCAGAGAGAAGGTTGGTAGGGACATAGCTTCTGGTAGACGTACTGTGTTCTCCATCATGGAGAGCAGCATTTCATGTGTGGAGTCTGTGAAACTCATGAAGTCCAAAGCTGAAAAGGTTCTCAGAAAAGCTGGAACCAGGCCCTCAAGGAAGGGTATGAGAGAGATGGGCACATGAAACCACAGAGTTTGGGTTCTAACTGAAGGGACAAAGCGAACTCTATTTTTTGATAGGCCCCAAGGAGGCTGTCAGCAGAACGGGAAGTTCCCTAGACTGGAGCCCAGCTGGTCTAGGTTGATATCAGTGAGTGGAAAATCCTCTTCTAGACTGGAGCCCAGCTGCTGAAGGTGGATATCAGCAGAGCAGGAAGTTCCCTAGACTGGAGCCCAGCTGCTCGAGGTTGACATCAGCAGAGTGGAAAATCCCCTAGGCTTGAGCCAGAGAGTCACCCATACCCCTTATGCCCATAACAATAGATTTGTGATTTTTTTGCCTTCATAAACCCTGCCTAAGAATGGTGGGGCACTTCCTCTGGCCCCCGCTGTGTACTACAGGATTAAACCTTGCTTTTGCATTTCAGTGAGTCTGTGTCTCTGGTGGTCTTTTGGAGTCCCTGTGACTTGGGCACAACATTTGGGAACTCATCTGGAATCCCCAGAGACCCTGAGACCCCAAGACCCAGAAGGTTTAAGTCAGCTGTAGGGGTGAGTTACAGTGCTGTCTCTGTCTACCATTTGTTTGTCTGCATTCTTCCATTTCAGAAGTGGCCACAATCAGCTCTCTGTCAGGTTCCTGCCTTAGCGGATGCACTTGTAAGGCAGACCTGGAGGGACCATGAGACGTTCTGGGCCCTCGTCTGGGAATTCAGCAGATTTCCATCAGTAACTTTGATCTGGGGATTGAGGAAGCACTCTTAGAGACCTCCCTCCCCATCCACACGGTTTTCAGAATCATTGAGCCCCCTTCACTGGGCACTCACGTTCAGAGACGTCTCTAGACCACAGCCATCTGTTCAGAATCCTCTGTCTAATTGTAGTCTGTGTTACAGTCCCTGTCAGACTACCGACTGACAGGCTGAAGATAGGAAATGTTTCCTCAACCCCCTTGGGCTGATGCTGGCACATTGGTGGGAAGTCAGGGACATAAGAACATTGAGACATAAGAACAGTGTAGACATTCAGAAAGGAAAATGGGCGATCTTTTGTTCCTCAGAATGGCCCTCTTTCAATGTGGGCTGTACTCCAGAGGGAACTTTTGACCTAGACACCGTAAGTCGCACGGAGGAGCAGGGTTTTCAACACTAGATAGGGCATCTGGACCAAATCATTTACATCATAACTTGCATAGAGTTTGTGGATGGGCTGCAGGACCCCCTCCCCTGGATTAAACCTTTTCTCTGTCTACCCTGGCCCTCTGCCCCTATACAGGTGTTCACAGTGAAGCCAAAGAAAGACCCCAAGGCATTGGTTCTCCAAGATGGGACTAAGGAGTCTGAATTTTTTCCTCCTCCCTACACTCCCCAACCTCAACTGCTTGCAACTCCTGTCCCTCCCCCAATGCCTGGGCCCTAGTCTGAGGCCAATCAAGGGCCAGCACAGGCTACTTGAAGCTGCCAGAGGGGTGGTAAGGGCAGTACCACAGCTAGAAACCTCAGTCACCCTGCCTCTCAGGCCAGCAGGACCAACAGATGAGGATGGAAATAAGCCTTTTCACTATTGGCCCTTCGCAACCAGCAATCTATACAATTGGCGTACTCAGAATACTCCTTTTTACCCACTAGCCCACCTGGAATGATTGCAGCCAACTGTTGAAAATGTTGTTCACCGCTGAAGAGCGGAATTGGAACCTTGGGGTGGCCTGGAAATTGGTTCCAGGGCCAACGGGAGCTCCTATAAGAGATCCCACTCTATTTCCCCTGCCACCAGACCCAAATGGGATTACAACACAGCACAAAGTAAGGAGAGACTCCAGGTATGTCGCCAGGCTCTATTGGCAGGTCTCAAGGCAGCTGCACACAAGCCAACTAATATGGCTAAAGTTTATGGTACAAGGCAGGGGGCAGATGAAAGTCCAGCAGCCTACATAGAGTGCCTCCTTGAGGCCTTCAAATTCCATATGATCTGCGAATGGAGGAATCCTCCCAAATAGTGATGTTTGACTAAATAAATCAGGCTGCTCCCAACATTAAAAAAAATTTACAGTCTTTAGAATGGCTAGGAGAAAAATATCAGAGAATTACTGGCAATGGTGGAAAAGGTTTACAAAAAGAGGGAGACGGAGGAACAGAAGGAAGAAAGAAGGAAGATGTTAAAGGAGAGAGAAAAACGAGATAGAAAGCAGGAAAGGAGCTTGGCCCAGATCCTGAAAATAGCAACAAGCACAACACAGATGAGACCTGAAAGAAATCCTGACAGCGACAGGTGTCAGATGCCCAAACCGTCTCAAGATGCTGAGAAGAGACCCAAACCCAAGGTAGGCAGGAACCCATGTGCCTACTGTAAGGAAGAAGGGCGGTGGGTTAAGGACTGCCCTAAGAAGGGGGGCCGCCCAACCCAAGTCCTTCTGGAGGCCTGGGCGGAAGACAGTGACTAGGGGAGACGAGGCTCAGAACCTCTCTGTGAGTCTAGGGTAACTCTAAGGTGAAGGGGAAACCTATGATTTTATGGAAGATACAGGTGCAGAAAATTTAGTTTTATTAAAACAAGGAGGACCCATGTCCACCAAAATTACCTGGGTCCAAGGGCTCACAGGGATCAAATCTTACTCATGGACTACCCGAAGAATAGTGGACTTGAGAATGGGATGGGTAACCCATTAATTCCTAGTAATACCTGAATGCCCCTATCCTCTGCTGGGCCAAGACCTCTTAACCAAAATGAAAGCCCAAATTCATTTCTTTGATAAAGGAGCCAAACTGGTCCATCAGAATGGAGAGGCCACTCAGGATCTTGGTCACTAGTGACTTGACTGAGGAATACAGACTCTACCAGGAACCAACAACACCAGAACCTGATACAGAGAACTGGCTCCAGCAGTTCCCTCTGGCTTGGGTACAGACAGGAGGCATGGGGCTGGCCCTTCATAGGACCCCAGTCTACGCTGAGATCGAAGCAGGAGCAGATGCCATTAAGGTCTGCCAGTATCCGGTGCCACTGGAAGCAAAGAGAGGAATCATCCCCACATACAGAGACTATGGAGGCTAAAACCTATCCAGTCTGCCTGGAACATACCCCTGCTGCCAGCTTAAAAGCCTCATACTAATGGCTACTGCCCAGTGCAAAACTTAAGGGAAGTCAACAAAAGAGTAATGGACATACACCTAACATACACTGTTGAGTACCTTGCCTTCTGACCGGCAATGGTACACTGTACTGGATCTCAAAGATGCATTCTTCATTATCCATTAGCCCCTAAGAGCCAGGCCTACTTTGCCTTTGAATGGCATGACCCAGAGACCAGAATCAGTGGGCAGCTGCTTGGACCTGGCTGCCTCAAGGCTTCAAAAACTCTCCCACCATCTTTGATGAGGCACTGCATGAAGACCTGGGGGAATATTGACTCCAAAACCCAGAGGTGAGTCTATTACAATATGTAGATGACCTGTTGCTTGCTGGGGAGGATGGAGAAAGTTGCATGAGAGGGTCTGAGCATCTGCTGCACCCCCTCGGAGAATGAGGATACTGAGCATCAGCAAAGAAGGCTCAGATCTGTCAACGACAGGTAACCTATTTGGGATATGTTCTTAAGAAAGGGAAGAGATGGTTGTCTGAAGCCTTAAAAGAGACTGTGCTAATGATCCCAAACCCCAAGTTGGGCAAACAAGTTAGAGAATTTCTGGGGATGGCAAGATTGTGGCGCCTATGGATCCCTGGGTTTGCTGACATTGTCAAACCTTTATGTGAGGCCACGACAGGAGGTCAAGACTTTAGCTGGACAGAGGAGAGACAAAGAGTATTCGAAGCTCTAAAATGCAAGCTCCCAGAAGCCTGGACCTTGGACTGCTGGATGTGGGTAAACCCTTTCTCTTGTTTATAGATGAGAGCAGGGGATAGCAAAGGGATTGCTCGCCCAAACTATGGGGCCTTGGAGGCAACCACTAGCCTGTTTGACAATAAAGATAGATAGATAGATAGATAGATAGATAGATAGATAGATAGATAGATAGATAGATAGATAGATGGATAGATAGATAAACCTTGCCCGGCAACTTTGTCTACTTCCCATAGCCAAGAGGATAACTATGTTTTTCTTTGGGTTCACCTTCTTATTTAGCTTCTTTAGGATCACCAATTATAGACTCCATGACCTTTATTTATGGCTAGAAACCAATTATGAGTGAGTACAGCCCATGTTCATCTTTTTGGGTCTGGGTTACCTCACTCAGGATAGTGTTTTCTATTTCCATCCATTTGCATGCAAAATTCGAGAAGTCATTGTTTTTTACCGCAGCGTAGTACTCTAATGTGTGTATATTCCACACTTTCTTCATCCATTCTTCCATTGAAGAACATCTAGGTTGTTTCCAGGTTCTGGCTATTACAAATAATACTGCTATGAACATAGTTGAACAAATGCTTTTGTCATATGATAGGGCATCTCTTGGGTATATTCCTAAGAGTGGTACTGCTGGATCCGGGGGTAGGTTGATCCCGAATTTCCTGAGAAACCGCCACACTGATTTCCAAAGTGGTTGCACAAGTTTGCATTTCCACCAGCAATAGATGAGGGTACCCCTTCCTCCACAACCTCTCCAGCAAAGGCTATCATTGGTGTTTTTGATTTTAGCCATTCTGACAGGTGTAAGATGATATCTCAAAGTTGTTCTGATTTGCATTTCCCTGATCACTAAGGAGGTTGAGCATGACCTTAAGTGTCTTTTGGCCATTTGAACTTCTTCTGTTGAGAATTCTGTTCAATTCAGTGCCCCATTTTTTAATTGGGTTAATTAGCATTTTAAAGTCTAGTTTCTTGAATTCTCTATATATTTTGGAGGTCAGACCTTAGTCTGTTGCGGGGTTGGTGAAGATCTTCTCCCAGTCAGTAGGTTGCCTTTTTGTCTTAGTGACAGTGTCCTTTGCTTTACAGAAGCTTCTCTGCTGGGCAAAAAATTGGGATCTTGGGGGTGGGGTGGGATGGGGTTAAGAGGAGATGGGGAGAGAAAAGTGAGAAGGGGAGGATGGGGGGAACTTGGGGAAACAGGATGATTGGGATAAAGGAAAGTTGGATAGGAGAGCAGGGAAGCACAAATCTTAGTTAAGGGAGCCACCTTAGGGTTGGCAAGAGACTTGAACTTAGAGTGGCTCCCAGGAACCCAAGGCGATGTCCCCAGTTAGTTCCTTGGGCAGCTGAGGATAGGGAACCTGAAATGACCCTACCCTATAGCAATACTGACGAATATCTTGCATATCACCATAGAACCTTCATCTGGTGATGGATGGAGATAGAGACAGAGACCCACACTGGAGCACCGGACTGAGCTCCCAAGGTCCCAATGAGGAGCAGAAGGAGGGAGAACATGAGCAAGGAAGTCAGGACCACGAGGGGTGCGCCCACCCACTGAGACAGTGGGGCTGATCTATTGGGAGCTCACCAAGGCCAGCTGGACTGTAACTGAAAAAGCATGGGATAAAATCGGACTCTCTGAACATGGAGAACAATGAGGGCTGATGAGAAGCCAAGGACAATGGCACGGGGTTTTGATCCTACTTCATGTTCTGGCTTTGTGGGAGCCTAGCCAGTTTGGATGTTCACCTTCCTAGACATGGACGGAGGGGGAAGGACCTTGGACTTTCCACAGGGCAGGGAACCCTGACTGCTCTTTGGACTGGAGAGGGAGGGGGAGAGGAGTGGGCGAAGGGGAGAAGAGTGGGAGGAGGGGGAGGGAAATGGGAGGCTGGGAGGAGGCAGAAACTTTTTTTTCTTTTTCTCAATAAAAAAAAAACCTTGACCCCACAGAATATGGGTGGCCCCCATGCCTCTGTATCATAGCTGCAGTGACACTATTGGTAAAAGATGTAGGCAAACTGATGCTCACTTCCCCCCGTGCAATGGAAGACATGCTGAAGCAACCTCCAGATAGGTGGCTGAGAAATGCCCAAATAACCCACTACCAGGCACTACTGCTTAACCCCACCCGAATAACCATCATGTTCCAACTGCCGTAAACCCAGCCACCCTACTACCGGATCCGGACTTAGAGGCCCCGCTACACTATTGTTCTGGGGGATACTGGCTCAGGCCTGCAGCATCAGACCCGACCTGAAGGATGCTCCTATCCCAGATGCAGAGGTCACCTGGTTCACAGAGGGCAGCAGTTACGTGCAGAATGGACAAAGGTATGCGGGGGCTGCAGAGGCAATATGGGCTGAATACCTACCACGGGATCTCGGTACAAAAGCCTTCCAGACGGGAAAAGGCAAAAAGCTAAACATCCACACAGACAGCAAGTATGCCTCTGCCACAGCCCATGTCCACGGTCTATCTACCAGGAGAAGGGGTTGCTAAGAGCAGAAGGAAAAACTATTTAAAACAAACAGGAGATTCTGGATCTCTTACAAGCATTGTGGGGCCCACAAAGTGGGCAATAATACACTGAACCAGACACCAAAAAGGCTCTGGAACAATACAACTGGGAAACGACCTGGAAGATAAAACAGCAAAAGAGGTGGCTTCAGCCTCCAGGGCTATGGTGACTTTAACTGACCCAGGAGCCAGGGGCCTGCTGCAAAGTACACACCTGAAGAGCTAGCCTGGATACACACTCTCCCCATGATCCAGTGAACAGGGGAATGGTGCAAAACTGCCAATGGGCGAGTCATCCTGCCCCAAAGGCTGGAATATGAGATACTTAAAAAAATACACTGCTCCTCACACCTGGGGACACATAGAATGCTGGACCTGTTGTGAAGGGACCAGCTCAAAATTCAAGATGGTAACCAGACTGTTGAACAGATAGTGACACAATGCCAGGCATGACAGCTGACAAATGTGGTGAGCACCCCCTCCAACCCAGGGGCCCGTCAGCGGGGAACTCGACCAGGTATGTACTGGGAAGTAGACTTTACTGAAATCAAACCTGGAAAATTTGGATACAAATATCTCTTAGTGTTTATATATACCTTTTCGGGATGGACTGAAGCCTTCCCCACCAAACACAAAACAGCCATGGTGGTGGCAAAGAAGCTGATTGAAGAAATCTTGCCTAGGTATGGGTTCCCAGTCATGATAGAGTCAGATGATGGCCCTGCCTTCATCTCTCAGGTAAGTCAGGGACTAGCCACTGCTCTGGGGACTGATTGGAAACTTCATTGTGCGTAGAGACCCTAGAGCTCGGGGCAGGCAGAAAGGATGACTAGGACCCTAAAAGAGACCTAACTAAATTGGCCTTAGAGACTGGTGCTAACTGGGAAGCTCTTCTTCCCTTTGCCCTTTTAGAGTCAGAAATACCCCCTATCAAATGGGTCTGACTCCTGTTGAAATTATGTATGGGTACCCTCTCCGCATGATTCCCAGCTTACAAACTGACCAGATTGCTGACTTAGATAATCAGGACTTGTTCAAAGCCATCCAGTGGTGCCAATCAGTTCATAAAATCATATGGCCTAAGCTTAGGGCGATTTATGAAGCTGCCTCTGTTCCAACCCCTCAGGCCCAGAGACTGGGTTTTTATCCGGAGGCACCACCCAAAAATCACTGGAGCTGAGATGGAAGGGGCCCTACATGGTTTTCCCGACAATACCAACCACCCTCAAGGTGGACAACAACACCTCTTGGGTCCATTATTCACATGCCCGCCCAGTGATCCCTTCGCCCTATAAGAGGACTGTTGCAGCGAGACCTGGGGGGCATCCAAACACCCCACCAACCCCCTAAAGGTCCGGCTCAAGTGTCATTCCTAATCCTGTTGGTGTTGATGCTGGTTCCCTCTGCTCCTGCTAAAGAAGTCAGTCCCCATGTACCCTTTAAACTGACTTGGTTTGTTGAGGATGGAGAGCCATATGAAACTCTGTACCAGACTACCAGTATGGCCCCATTGAACACCTGGTGGCCTGACCTAGATTTTTGCTTTCGTGACCTGAACCATGTCTATAGAGCAACCATGTCTATAGAACCATGTCTATAGAGCAACAGGCCAGGTAGAGGCCAGGAGGTATGGTTTTTATGAGTGCCCAGGTCACATCAGGAATAGGAAGCAGCACAGGGGCCTGGAATCCTCCTTCTGCAAAAGCTGGGACTGTGTCACGTCTAATGATGGGGAATGGAGGTGGGCTGTAAGCAGACCAGACTTAGTCACTTTTAAATATGTAAGACCCATCTGGTATGGCCCCCCTCTTCCTCAGCCCTGCAGGACAGGTGACCAAACCAGATAAAAATTACTGATCCGGGAAGATGGGACACATGATGGTCATCAGGCCTATGCTGGAGTGGAATATACTATAGATACGGGGGACACGTCCCATCCACCCTTGTAATTCGGCTTAATATAGAGCCAATAAAACCAGCAATAATAGGCCCCAATAAGACACTGGACCCAAATTCTACTCCCCCGCCCTCAAAGAGGCCAGTGTCCAACAACTGGCTGTAACCTCACTTTCATCTAAAATACTGGCCCCAGATACTTTAGCTATTACCAAGCCTTCAGCACCAGAACAGCATCTCCTCCTAGAATTTCTGACTAAGACTTACGTGGTTCTAAACTCATGGCAGACCCGAACTAACTATTATTGGCTCTATTATTACATGGCTCCTCTTTTTATGAGGGAATTGTTGTCCGGGACCTTATTCAAGAAGCGGCCTAGTCTGATGAATGTCGCTGGCAGTCATCACACTCTCTAACCCTGGAACAAGTAACAGGACGGGGGCTTTGCATAAGTAAAGTTCCCACTGCCAAGGCTTTTCTTTGCAAGTCAACTTATCGCCTCACAACCGCTGCAGAGTACCTAATGCCCCACAGTAATACCTGGTGGGCATGCTCCTCTGGGTTAACTCCCTATGCACAAACTACAGTTCTAAAGGACTCCAACGGATACTGTGTCCTCATCAGACTGGTACCCCGGCTCCTTTACCATGACTACCAAGGTTTCCTAGATAGAATGGGGCAGGACGCTGGTCTAACTAGAATAAAAAGGGAGCCCGTGAGCACCCTCACGCTCAGCATCCTCCTGGGGATGAGCCTCTCAGGGTTGGGACAGGGACTGCCTCTCTTCTGTCCCACAGTGAATATTACTCTGCTTTGAGAGAAGCTATAGATGCTAACATAGAACTAGAGACCGCAGTCTCCCACTTGCAGCACTCCCTCTCTTCACTGGCTGAAATGGTTTTACAAAACAGAAGGGGACTGGACCTAATCCTTTTTCAACAGGGAGCAGTGTGTGCAGCCCTGGGGGAAGAATGCTGTTTCTATATAGACCATTCAGGACTTGATACCAGGGCTAGGGTGCAGGAGGGACTTACAAAGAGAGAAAGGGAAGCCAACCGAGGATGGTTTGAATCCTGGTTTAATAGTTCCCCCTGGTTGACTGCTCTCATCTCTACTCTGACAGGACTCCTGGTAATTTTGCTGATACTGCTGACTTCCAGACCATGAATACTCAATTGGCTAGTCCAATTTATGAAGGAAAGATTGGGGACCATCCAACTTATGGTGCAGCGCTCTCAAAACCATATACCCCTCAGGACAGAAGATACCCGTGAACTAACTATAAGAGACCCATGATTGGGTCGATCAGCAAGAAAAGGGGGGAATGAAGGGACAAAACCAACTCCATTTTATGCCAGGCCCCAAGGTGGCTATCAGCAGAGCGAAGTTCCCTAGACTGGAGCCCAGCCGCTCGAGGTTGACATCAGCAGAGTGGAAAATCCCCTAGACTTGAGCCAATCAGAGAGTCACCCATACCCCTTATGCCCATAACAATAGATTTGTAATTTTTTTGCCTTTATAAACCCCATCTAAGAACAGTGGGGCACCTTCTCTGGCCCCCACTGTGTTGGTGTACAAGACATGGTCCCTGTCATGATTTGCACTGAAGGATTAAACCTTGTTTTTGCATTTCAGTGAGTCTGTGTCTCTGGTGGTCTTCCTGGGGTCCCTGTGACTCTGACACAGCACTAACCTGATGAGACCCAGACACCAGGGAGTGTGATCCACTGAGAGGAAGGACCCATCACTAGGGCCAGCTTTGATGTCTGGGCCTTGACTCTGCAGCTGAGGGAGAAATATGGAGATACTGTCACAGTCTACATGGGCCTCAGCCTATTCTAGTCCTGGGTGAACATGAAGTGATAAGGGACCTCCTCAAGGATCAGGCTGAGGCTTTCTCTGGACAAGAATTCATGGTCATCATTGATCCATCTTTCAAGAAGTGGTGAGTGGGGAATGGTCCTTCGGTTAGGGGAAGGAAGTTCCCACCCAACACCACCCTTATGTATGACTTTTTTTTTTCAAGACTGGGTTTCTCTGTAGCTTTGGAGCCTGTCCTAGAACTAGCTCTTGTAGACCAGGCTAGCACCAAAATCACAGAGATCTGCCTGCTTCTGCCTCCCGAGTGCTGGGATTAAAAGCATGTGCCAACACTGCCTGCCTGGTTATGATTTTTTTATTAGTTTATTTTTTGATCAAAGAAAGACTTGGAAAACCCACAAGGTATTCTGTCTGACCACCATGAAGAATTTTGTATCAGAAAATAGAGCATGAAAAATAGAATTAGGGTGGAGACTCTGGGACTGGTGGTGGAAGTTTGGAAAACTTGGCCTGAGTCCCAGAGGTCTGTGCAGGATATCAACACAATGGAGTTACAGAGATGGAGAGTGTGCTTGCTAAGCTAAAGATCCAAGGATATATTTCAATATAGAAATTTCACAGAAAAAAATATAGAACTAAAATATGGGATACTAAAAAGAGTCAACAGAGACACAAATGTCTTGGTGGGGAGGACAGATGGATGTGAGAGTAACAGGGTGTGGTGGTTTGAATGAGAATAACCCCCATGGCTCAGATCTTTGAATACCTGGTCTCCAGTTGATGGAAATATTTGGGACAGATTAGGAGGTGTGGCCTTGTTGGAGGAGATGTGTCACTAGGGATGGTTTGAGGTTTCCAAAGCCCATGCCTTTCCCAGATAGCGCTCTGTCTACCTCCTACACAGATGAGATGTAAGCTCTCAGCTACTGCTCAGCACTGACTGACTACCTGCTTTCAGGATCGTGAACATGATGGGCATGGCCTCACCTCTGAAACTGTAAGCCCTAATGAATCCTTTTTCCTCTAGGCTATTCTTGTCATGGTGTCTTAGCAATGCAATGGAAGAGTAACTAAGACAAAGGGCACGAAGGAAGGACAGACTCTCAACAAGAGAGTCAGAGTTCAGACCACAGAGACACAGATGCACAAGGAATCACACCATGGCAGATGGCTGGAGAATAATTGACACAGCACAATTTCAGATACATGTTGTAATAAGGGTGGCGGGCCGCTTCCTGCCACCCTGCTAGCTTTACCCAAAATAATTACATGGAAACTGTATTCTTTTCAACACTGCCTGGCCCATTAGTTCTAGCCTCTTATTGGCTAGCTCTTACATATTGATCTAACCCATTTCTAATATTCTGTATAGCCCACGAGGTGGCTTACCAGGAAAGATCTTAACCTGCGTCTGTCTGGAGTGGGAGAATCATGGCGACTCACTGACTCAGCTTCTTTCTCCCAGCATTCTGTTCTGTTTACTCCACCTATCTAAATTCTACCCTATCAGAGAGCCAAGCAATTTCTTTATTACTTAACCAATGAAACAACAGATAGAAAGATGACCCTCCTCCATCAGATACAGGCAAACTAGGAATGGTACAAACCATGTGAGAGTCAGCCAGAGGAATATTATAGGTGACACCTGGACCTCATAATGTACCTCTTGTTCCCAGGGCCTTTTCTGAATCCAGTCATTTTTCACTGTGTCATGGCCAAATGGCATCTGCTTTATGATTTTTGGTGAGTTCTTTAATTTCTTGGATCCCAAATTTGTACATTCACTAAGTTCACTGAGTGAAAGATTCGCTATCATCAGTTCTTTCTATATCTAAGGATAGAGATTCCTTCATGGACCAGGAATCAGTGTGGCTGGATTCTGGGAAGAGACCAGTGGTCTAGAACATAGAGGCAAGAAAGTCCTCAGAGGTCAGAATTCCAGAGAAGTAGAGATTATATCATTCTCCCTATGCTTCTGAGTGTGGTATCACTCAGTGGGTAACCAGTAGCATCCATAGTCACTGAGGAAAAGGAAATTGATAAGTCATGCTCAGATGGAAAAGTGCGTGTACAGCTGCATGGAGCCCTGGGTCTGAGCCATGGAATCACATAAAGGGATTGTGCTGGAGCAAGTTTGTTTTCCTATAATTTGGAAAGTTGTGGCAGGTGTTCATGAGTTCAAGGTTATCCTTAATTATTTACATGGAGGCCAGCCTGGAATACATGAAACTCCATATGAAAAAAAATAAACAAAATTCATCTTTTTCTCAAGGAAAAATGCATTGTTTGTTTACAGAAGTCTGAGATTGCATTTCTGGTTCTGATTTGCCCAAGTTCACATCCCTAGACTTCCATAAACACATCTTACCTTCCAAGTGTATTGACAGTCTTTGGAATAGCAGAATGAGACCAAAATATTCCACAACAGCCAGGAAGCCTGTTAATGGTGGCACAGATGGCATTTCTCTCTCAAGATCCTGGGTGGTCAGGACAGCAGGACTGTTTCTGCAACACCACAGGATAGGGGCTGGCATTGCATACAGGGACATTTCAAAATCCACGGTGGGAACATGGCTTGCTCCCTGTAGATGACTGATGGATGTATCCCCCAGAAGACCTCTGGGCAAACAGGCATTCCCTTACTGCTGCTGGGATGAGTTGGATCTGAGCTCCAGGGCTACTCTTGGAACCACTCTGGCATTAGCCTCTCACTTACTGGGATTACAGATGGGGTCTATCATACCTGGCTTCCCTCTCCATTTTATTTGCGTGTGTATTCTGGGTGGGGACAAGCTTATGGAGATCAGCGAACAGCTGTGCAGCATGGACTCTTGGGACTGAACTCAGGCCATCAGGTTTGCACAGCTGGTGTTTTACCTGCTGCGCCCTCTCACCAGCCCCCTCAACCTTTGAGTAACTCTTCTTCTTCTTCTTCTTCTTCTTCTTCTTCTTCTTCTTCTTCTTCTTCTTCTTCTTCTTCTTCTTCTTCTTCTTCTTCTTCTTCTTCTCCTCCTCCTCCTCCTCCTCCTCCTCCTCCTCCTCCTTCTTCTTCTTCTTCTTCTTCTTCTTCTTTCCCCTCCTCTTCCTCTTCCTCCTCTTTCCTTTCTTTTTTCTTTTTCTTTTTAGTGTTTGGATACAGGGCTTCTTTCTGTAGCCATGGCTATCTTGGAACTTCCTCTGCAAACCAGGCTAAATTTGAACTCAACAGAGATCTGAGCCCAATTTAGTGTTTAAATTTTTGGATACTATAATGTTTAGCTCTGCAGTTTCCATTACAAGATACTAACCTCCCATTCATTGCAACCTGCCTAACACCAGCAGAAATCAAGGAGTTTTTTCTTTAAAGACTTACTTTTCATGCAGTGCCTTCAGAGGCCAGAAGGCAACATAAGATACTGGAACTGGACTTACAGGCAGTTGTAAGCCACCATGTGGGTGCTGGGAACCCAACCTATGTCCTCTGCAAGAGCAGTCAGAGCTCTTAACCAGTAAGTCATCTCTCCAGTCTCAAGAATTTTCTTTGAGATGTTGGTATTGAACCCAGGACATTTTAAGTGTTAGACATGTGCTCTGCCACTGAGCCATGCTCCCGATCCCTCACTGGGGGATTCTAGGCAGGGGCTCTACCACTGAGCCCTGTCCCCTCCTCAAGAATGCATTCCTGGGGGCTGGAGAGATGGCTCAGTGGTTGAGAGCATTGCCTGTTCTTCCAAAGGTCCTGAGTTCAATTCCTGGCAACCACATGGTGGCTCACAACCATCTGTAGTGAGGTCTGGTGCCCTCTTCTGGCCTGCAGACATGCACGCAGACAGACTGTTGTATACATGATAAATAAATAAATATTTTAAAAAAAAGAAAAAGAAAAAAAAGAATGCATTCCTAAACTTGTAAGTTTTGTCTATAAAATAAAAACAAATCCAGTGGACCGGTCATGGTGGATCACACTTCTGATCCCAGCATTCAGAGGCAGAGGCAAGAGAGTCTGTGACTTGAAGTCAGCCTCGGCTACATAGCAAGTTCCAGTACAGAAGACGGTACAGTGACACTGGATCCCACAAACAAAACATCCCCAGTGAGATCAGTGACCCAGCTCACTTTGGTGGTGCCCCCTCCCCGGGCAGATGGTCCTGGGCTGTTTAAGAAAGTAGGCTTGGCCAGGCAGTAGTGCTGCATGCCTTTAATCCCAGCATTCAGGAGGCAGAGGAAGTCAGGCCTCTGAGTTTGAGGCCAATCTGTGAGTTCCAGGACAGCCAGGGCTACACAGAAACTCTGTTTCAAGGGAAAAAGAAAAAGAAATAAAGAGAAAAAAGGAAAAAAGTAGACGGATTGAGCCATGGGGAGTAGGCCAGTAAGCATTGTTTCCTCGTGCCCTCTGCTTCTTCAGCTCCTGCCTCTAGGTTTCACCCTGACTTCCCTCGGGGATGGACTGTGACATGGAAGAGTAAAATAAGCCCTTCCTCCCTGAGGTGCTCTGTAGAGATGATGTTGATCGCAGCCATTAGAAGCAAATTCGGTCAGCACTGAGATTTAAGAGGCAAGACGTGGAGCAGTGACCGTCAGGAGGGCACTGCCTCACATTGGAGCTCAGGTTGTCACTGTGGGATCCTGCAGTCTCCCTGTGTCTTCAAGGTTTTAGATTTACTTAAGTGAATGAATGCTTGCATGTACATGCACCGTGTGTGTGTGTGTGTGTGTGTGTGTGTGTGTGTGTGTTGCCCTTAGAGATCAAAAGAGAGCATTGGATTCCCTGGAACTGTTGTTAACAGCTGTCATGAGCCACGATGTGGGTGACACCAACTCCAGCCACCCCAGATCATTCCTGCACACTTCCTGTTATCGGATGACACAGTCAGACCCAGCTTGACCCTTGACCTTTACAGCCTATGAAGCTGTAAGAAATCACAGTCCTTTATACATGATACAACTTGGAGAATCTGTGGGAGCGGTACAAATCAGAACAGAAGTGGACAGAAGCTCAGCGAGAGGACGCAGGGGGGACGGTCTGACCAAGACGAGGGAGAAAGGAGGAGAAGCAGCTAATGAACCATTCATGTTTACTAAGAGCCTTTTTGTCAGTAGTAAATACTTTGGAAAAATATCTGCAGTGTTGGTTACCGTAAAAACCCTGCTCCAATGAACTCAGAGACCAAAATTCCAACAGAATGTGTTTCAGTTCGGGTTATTAGTCTGATAAATATAGGATTTAAATAAAAAAGCATTGTTTTAGTCTGCAAAGTACAAATCCTAAAAATCCTAAGTACAGAGCTGCTATGTTGTCCAAAGCACCATGGTTAGATGGGGTGGGCCACACACTAGAGATGTGTGGAAGCCCCATGCCTTCTGGAAGATGATTTGAGGCTCCTCATAGGATTACTGCGGACTATGAAGCAGTATGAACGCAGGGTTGGGGACTGGCTAGCATTTTCAAACATGGGTCATACTATAGAGCCCTTCTCCACTTTCTTCAGGAATCATAGGGCCCTGAGTCGCACACAGATCTGCATAGCAGAATACAGAGGAACATTTCCTATGAGGAAGTGACGCTCACTCAACACCTGCCAATGTCCGGTTTTGGTTAAAGCCCTTCCTGCAGCCTATCTTCAGAGACCTGGATGCATGCCGAGGTTTGCCAGGCCGTGTCATAACCTGAGGGTGGCAACTCCCGTATGTGGTGACTGTACATTGATAGAGCAACTTTCCTCTCATCTGTGATTTCCGACATTTGTAAAGAATCAATCTCCCGAACACAAGCGCTTCTCCCCTGTGAAGTCTCCGAAGGCTCTGGGTTCTGAGGAACCTCTGACAATCAGCAGCACGGATTTCCAGGGAGATGAGATGCCTTACAGGGTTCCTACAGATTCCCCGCCTTATGGACCCGCTGGTGGTAGACCAGATGTGACCTCTGACTGAAACCCTTACAGCAGATGCTGCAGATGTAGGGCCTCTCCCCGGTGTGGACCCTCTGGTGCGTGTGGAAGTGTGAGGCCTGACTGAAGCCTTTCCCACACTGCTGGCATGTGTAGGGTTTCTCACCCGTGTGGACCCTCTGGTGAGCACTAAGTCCTGCACTCCAGCTGAATTCCTTCCCGCACGCCTCACACTTGAACGGCTTCTCCCCAGTGTGAATGATCTGATGGACCTGGAGATTGGACCTCTGGCTGAAGGCTTTCCCACACGTGTCGCATTTGTAGGGCTTTTCACCCGTGTGCACTCTCTGGTGAGCCTGGAGGTGTGAGGCCTGACTGAACCGTTTCGGGCATGCGTTGCATTGGAACGGCTTCTCCCCGGTGTGGACACTCTGATGGGCCTGCAGATTTGAGGCCTGACTGAAGCCTTTCCCACATGCCTCACATTTATAGGGCTTCTCTCCCGTGTGGACTCTCTGGTGATTGTGGAGGTTCAAGCTCCAGTTGAAGCGCTTCCCACACACATCACACTTGTATGGTTTTTCCCCGGTGTGAACTCTCTGGTGGGCTTGAAAGTACGAGCTCTGACTGAAGCCCTTCCCACACACGCTGCAGCGAAACGGCTTCTCTCCCGTGTGGACCCGCTGGTGGCTCTGGAAGCTGGAGGCCGAACTGAAACCTTTCCCGCACTCCTCGCACTTATAGGGCTTCTCCCCTGTGTGGACTCGCTGGTGACTGTGCAGGTTGAAGCTCAAGCTGAAGCGCTTCCCACACGCGTCACACTTGTAGGGTTTTTCCTCCGTGTGGACCCTCTGGTGCGTGTGGAGGTTCGAGCTACAGCTGAAGCCTTTGCCGCAGTCTCCACATTTGTAGGGCTTCTCTCCTGTGTGGATTCTCTCGTGGGCCTGGAGGTGTGACCTCTGCGTGAAGCCCTTCCCACACACCTCGCATTTGTAAGGTTTCTCTCCTGTGTGGACTCGGCAGTGGATGTTGAGGTCTGTGCTCCGGCTGAAGCCTTTCCCACAGCTGTCGCACCGGTAGGGCTTCTCGCCTGTGTGGATGGGCAGATGTGCATACAGATGCGAGCTCTGGTTAAAACTCTTCCCGCACTCAGTGCAGGTAAAGGGCTTCTCCCCCGTGTGAACTCTCTGGTGCGTCTGCAGATTTGAGCTCTGACTGAAGCCCTTGCCACACTCGTGACACCAGTAGCGCTTTTTCCCTGGATGAAGATTTTGTTGAGTGGGGACACTGGAGCTATACCTGCTGTCCTCGTGTGTCCTGTGTACAGGGGACTTCTTTCCAAAGCGGACCTGCTGATGGAGTCCCAGACTCGGGCGGCCACTGAAGGATTCTTCGCCCTTGCTGCACTGCTGGGCCTTCTGCTCTGTGGAAACAAGATGCGGGGTGCAGGACGACACTGCAAAACTAACTTTACTGCAGTCGCCGATGCTGTGGGCTTTGCCTCCTTTGTGCAGCATTTTGTTATTGCGGGGGGACATGCAACCCAGAATGTCACCACCCAGAGGCGGCAGCCATGGCTTGGTTTTCACCAGGGGCTGTTGACAGTGTCTCCGATGGTTCTGTCTATCGCTAAGATTTGTTTCACTCCAAGAACTCTGAGTTCTCCGAGTTCTCCCAGACGGACATTGTTGGTTTTCGGTAATGCTAGAACGTTCTCCTGTGAGACTCTCAAGGCAGCTGTCATCTATGCAGGCCCAGGGCAGCTCTTCTGCTCCCCTGTAGCAGGTGTTTATCATGGCACCTGGCGCTCCAGCCAGTTTGTTGACATCATGGCTCATCGTTTGCCAGCATGGAAGCCGCCCCAGCGAGAGGCACCTTAATCCTGCTGCAAGAAGAGTCTCCATCTTGTTTGGACCCTGGCCTCCTGAAAGAACAGAGAACAGAAGGTGACATTGAAGGGCCAAGTCCTCATTTTTTTCTGGAAACATTAGAGACCAGCTTTGAGGGCAAACTTCCGGGAGCTCTGGGAATAAGAGTCTACAATAAAGAGGGCATGCACTCAAGAGTGTGACATGGTGGGAAATTTGGGACGAGCCCAAGAGCACCTTTATCCTCTGCCTCCTACCTGCCTCACACAGCCTGTGCACAGCTGTGCAGACTGATGGGGGGGCAGGGGGAGTACTTTTCAGGATCTGTTTTTATTTGCGGGATGGTATGGGTTGAAGTAAGCATGGGTCCAACTACCCCCTGAGAATGGAGGGAGCAGAGAGGACCAGGCCTGCCTGGCCCAAACCTGTCTGTGGGCCACCTGAAGACCAACCTGGTTCACCTGACTCGGAGCCAGGATGAGAGTGTAATGGGGAGGCACAAGGAACTTTGAGGCTGAGGGACAGAGGGAAGATATAAAGAGAGTGAATGGAACAGCAAAGGCTCAGAAACCGAGGTCCAGCTTGAGGACACCACCGCAAAAGCACGCGTGTATAGAAGGAGATTGGAATGACTTCATCGCACATACTCGCTTGGAAACTACTAGAAGACAGCTAAAGCATTCAGAGGGCAAGGCTCCAAAACACACTGGCTGAGTAGGGAAGGCCTTCTCTGGGGAAAAGGCAGAATGCAGCGACAGGAACAAATAGAATCGGTTTTCTTCAAACACCTGCTCTCCAGGATCGAGGAGGATGGGGTAAGGGGCTCAGATGTCTGAGTAGATCTCAGATGTCAACCAAAACCAGCAGGTGTCCTGATGCAATAACAAAGGTTACAACACTGTCCGAAGGGTCCCCCCAAGGACACCAGACAATGACACATGAACAAGCTATCGGGATGGCAAACGACGAAAGCGAGCTTAACAAATCCTGAAGCGGAAGCTTCGGTGATTCTGAGAGGCAGCGTGGTGGCTTGCGGGAAGTGCGGGAAACAAAGTCAGGGGGAGAAAGAGTGAGAGGATCAGGGAAGGGGCCAGGAGAGGGATGGTCCTGTGAGGAGCACTAAAGGCCTTTTCGAGGCAGAGGACACTGCAGCTGCACACCCAAAGCTCCTCCACGGAGCCGCTGCTCAGGGTACACTCGGGATTTGGGTGCAAGTCCATGGTGACGAGTCTGGTGATGCTCAGACACCAGCAGAGGCGAGCGCAGAATGTGGGGAGTAAGCAGGACACAGTCGAAGTAGCTTGGAGCAGGGACTTCTGAGCAGATCAATGCAGAGTCTGAGAGAGGGGGTGTGGCACTTCATCAAGGAAGAACATTCCAGCCAGAGAGAAGCAAGTAACGGTGACAGAGACAGAAGCAGGGGAAAAAATGGAGATTGGCAGAGCTGGAATTGTGAGCCCTAGGAAGGTGGGGTCCCAGGCAGGCACAGTGGACCCTAGTGCTTGGGAAGCTAAGGTGGGAGGATCACAAGTTTCTGGACAAGCCTGAGCTACATAGAAAGATCTTGAAAAAAAAAAAAACTCAAAACAACTACTTGATTTTACTGAGTAAAATATGAAGCCAAGAGTCTGAGGCAGGGAGTAGCACAATGAAACTCTCTGGTTGGGGTTGTGGGGAAAGCACCCCACACAAGAGCAGCAGTCCTAGGGCTCTGGTAGCTGCACTCATCTCTCTGGGTCAAAGATACAAGAAAGGGGTTGTGGAATTTCCCTTCACAGCTAAGGAAAGCTGGGGAGGCCAGGCATGTGTCAGGGGTGTCCTGCACGGAGGCCCAAAGGGGCCTTTGACTGGAGCTGTGAAAGTGAAGCCTGAACTTGCTGGAGACCCCAGAGTCGTGGGAGAGTGGACCCAGCCCAAGAGAGAGGTGTGCTGCAGTCGACAGAGCTGCAAGGAGCTGCAGATCAGAAAGGCACTTTGACACCAGACATGGAGATACATTGGCGTTTGCCCAGCTGGTTTTCAGTCTTGTTCTGTTCCAGTATGTCCTATGCTCCCTCCCCTTCATTTTGGAATGGTAATGATTATCCCGTGCCCTTGCGTGTTGGGAGTATGTGAGCTGCTTGTTCATTTTGATTTTACAGGGGATTACAGATAAGAGTTTGCCATGAATCTAGAAGACGCTTTGAACTATGGGTTTTCAAACAGAATTGAGACTATGATAGACTATGGGTCATAATCATAAGGACTTTTGAAGTTGCACTAAATGCAGTTTTGCATTCTGATATGGCTTCAAACCTATGGGGAGCAAGGAGTGGAAAGTGGTGGTTTAAATGAAAATGGCTCCAATAGGCCTATTGGGAATGGCACTATTAGGAGCTGTGTCCTTTGTTGGAGGAATTGGGAGTGAGATGTGGGGTTTCAAATGATCAAGCCAAGCCCAGTGTCTCTCTGTAGCAATAAGGCCTCTTGTTTGTTTCTCGACTGCTCAGCCCCCAAAATAATTACACAGAAACCATATTATTTGCAATACGGTTTGGCCAATAGCCTAAGCGTATTTTTGGCTAACTCATATCCTAAACTAACCCATCTCTATTAATCTGTGTATCGCCACCTGGCTCTGCTATAGGCCCAAAGCAGTTCCTTTATTAACCACTGATATTCACAGCATACTGAGGGGAATCCCACATCATCTCTCTCTTCCTGCTGCCATCGAATCTGGATGTAGAACCATCAGTTATCATGTCTGCCCATGTGTTGCCATGCTTCCCACCATGATGATAATGGATCAAACCTCTGAGACTGTCAGTTAGCACCAATTAAATGCTTCTTTTATAGAAGTTATCATGGCCACGGTGTCTCTTCACAGTCACAGGACACTGACTAAGACATGCACACTCACCTGCAAGTGCACTCACGTGTACATAAAGAATGTTTTAGAAAACTTTTAAAGAACAGCATCTGTGTGTAAAATGCTGCTTTAAGAAATCAAGAGAAGGGACCTGGAGAGACAAATCAGAGCGCTGGCTTATAGGAGGCCGTGCCTCTGCTCACTGCCAGCACAAAGAGCCTGTCTGAAAACATGTGGCTACCAGGTAACTGTGCTTGGCTCCCGATTTTGTGAGTCTAGAAGTTCTTTCTTTGTAAGCTTTTTTAGGTCTTATGTGGATCCATGGCCAACGTTGAGCACCATATGTAAACGGAGACTGCTTGTTCGTTTCCCAGCCACCCAGACCCGAATAATCACACAGAAACTATATTAATTACAACACTGCTTAGCCAATGGCTCAGCCGTATTTCTGGATAGCTCTTATATCTTAAATTAACCCACTTCTATTATTTTATGTATTACCATGAGGTTCATGTTTGTTACCTCTTGCTTCTTGGGCAGCTACATGGATCTCCCAGCCTCTGCCTTCTCTCTTTCTCTCTCTCTCTCTCTCTCTCTCTCTCTCTCTATATATATATATATATATATATATATATATATATATATATATATCTCCATTCAGATTTCCCACCTGACTTTACTCTGCTAAGCCACTGGCCAAAGCAGCTTTATTCATCAACCAATAAAAGCAACACATATACAGAAGGACTTCCCACATCACTGGCTGCTCTTCCAGAGGACTCAGGTTGGGCTTGCAGCACCCATATGATAGCTCCAAACCATCTGTTTGTTACCCCAGTCCCAGGGGATGTGATATCCTCTTCTGACCTCTGTGGGCACCATGCAAACAAAACACCCAGAAATTCACAAAAATAAATAAATAAACAAACAAACAAACAAACTTAGGAAAAAAGCAGTGAGAGCAACTGAAGAAGACACCGGTCTGAACTTGGGACACTGCCAAGGGACACAGGTCTCCATCCTCACCCACTGACAGAAGGTTCCTGAAGGTCTCCAGCATCACATCACAGTACAGCTTCCTCTGGGCAGCGTCCAGCATCCCCAGCTCCTCCTCGCTGAAGACCACGGCCACGTCCCTGAACGTCACTGCCTCCTGTGACAGCAAACACGTACCACCTCAGTTTCATACCCAGCGCCACTAGGACCTGAGCTATGTACAGGGGCCTGATCACTCCTTTCCATGGCTACTGAGAGGCTGGGGGCAAAAGAGAAAAACACTAGCACAAGGAACATCGGTGCCTTTGTGTAGCGGGGTCACTGTTAAAGTGGATGCAACAGACTTCCGAGTTAGAGAGCGCAAACCCACGTCAGGAATAATGTGCCGACTCTGTGCTGGAAACAGCTGGCAATGCCCGGCTCCTCCTGGGTAGTAAGGCTCGGGTGTACTTTCATCCCCGAAATTCAAAATGTCCTGGAACCCATTTCATGAGTGATGACATCATTTTAAAGTGTTTCACGCTGGCAGAACATTATAGAGTTCTGGTTTAGAATTCTTTATTTGTAAAGTCTATGCAAGTGTTTCCAAATCCAAAATTCTACATATGAAATGTTTCTGTGTCCTGGAGTATATGACAGATGGCACTAAAGTCTGAATCATTCGTGATGTCCTTAGTCCTGTCAATCTAACAGGCTTCTGGAACAGACAGCAGCTCTGTTCTCAGGAACATGCCTCTGCCAACAGCAGCTGTGTTCAGGATCACAGATGCAAGCACGGGCTCTGCAAACCTTCGGTTCATGCTCCAAGGCTCCGTGCATCCCTGGCCTGATGAGCCTGGGAAACTGACTTCTCAGTGCCTCAGTTTCCCCATCTGTGGAGACCACAGAAGGGGCCTAGGACCACATATGAAACACATGAAGCAGCCAATATATGTCCAGCAACACTACCATCATTCTCTGTATTATGCCATTCATGGCCACATAGTGTTCCATAAAGGCTGCATTACATACATATAAATTTTAAAGGACACCACCCATACAAATACAATAACTGTAAATTTTTAATTAAGTGAAAGTTTCAGAAAACTGCTATTTTTAATCATTTACCAAAGTACCCAAGTTTTTTTTTTTTTTTAACTGTCCTGGTTATGCCAGAACACAAAGAATGAGGGATACTTATTGTCTGCAAATGAACTGGAAAAGCTGCCACTGCTTTTAGCAAAATAAATGCATTTACTCCTTGGAACTGACTATAGGTAGCTGGAGAAGTTGGCTGGACACCATGTAAAATACACTCCTTTGCATTATAATTCCTGTTTAAATGAACTGAAACATGCCTCGGCCTCCTAGTGCTCAATGGGAGGTCACAAATGTACTGAGTTTCCAAGTTGCTGGTGTCTCCATCAGAACACACGACTCACGTGATCCCAACTTGTCTGTACATGTGTCTGTGTGTCTCTCCTTTCCTCTTTCCTCCACCTCCCCAGCTGGGTCCACCTCTGAAGCTGTGTAGATGGCAGCAGCCAGATGCTCTCTGACTGTGCAGGATATGAATGCTCAGAATGCCAAATGAGGCAAATGAGCATGACCAGTCTTCTGTGTGCACATGTGTACACAAGTATGCGTGCATGTATGCCTGATTATGTGCATGAGTGTGCACACACACGTAGAACCCAGGAGACAACCTCCAGTGTCCTTCCTCAAGGGCCAGCCACCTTTTCCTGTTTTTGTTCAGGGTCTTTCAGTGGCCTGGAACTTGCCAACTAGAAGACCCTACTTCGACAAGGTACTACTTCTTTAAGAAGAAGGCCCGACTCTCAATAGCTGTCCTCTGACATCTACATGAATGCCTTGGCATGCTCACATCCACCACCACCCACCCCGGTATTCATACACACACACACACACACACACACACACACACACACAATTAGTAGTACAAAATTTAAAATGAGCAAGTTTCATAAACCACACCAATATGGAGAACTCATACTTATTTGCAAAATAAAATTGGCAAACCATAGAAAATGATGTGACTTTTAAAATGTAAGTGAACTTAATTCTTTTTTTAATGTATGTGTATGTTATAGGCTATGTATGTGTGTACATGTGTGTGCAGATGCCCTGAGAGGCCGGAAGAGGACATTGGATCCCCTGGAGTTGGAGTTACCGGCACTTGTGAGTTATCAGAAGTGTGTGCACTGGGAGCCAAACACCCCCTGGAAGAACAGCTTAACTGCTGAGCCATCTCTCCAGCACACTTTTTCTATTTCAAAATTTATTCTTTTACAAATTTCATGTGCACAACCCACTTTGAGCACATGTCCCCCATTATTCTTTTTTACCACCCCCCACACACCTTTCTTCTTAGCAACACCCCCTCACACTTTCCCGCAGTTCAATGTGGCTTGGCTAGCGCTTGCCCAGCATACAGGGGTCCTGTTTTCAATCCCTAGCCCTGATGGGAGTGCAGGAAGCCCATTCAATTTACCTTTAACTTGGTCATTGTTCTCTTCTTCTCCCTGGGACAAGGCAGGGCTCTGGGACGCAGGCTGGAGGAGGAAGGGTTTTGAAAGAGCATTGTCAGCACAGTCAGTCCAGAGACTTCCTCAGCTTCTCCAGCGGCCCCAAGCGCTGCCATTCCACGTCTGTGGCTTCCGCCTGGCTTTCCTACCTATTTCGCACTAACCTGCAGAGTAAGCTCCAGGATACCAAGCCACCCGTGCTCCACCTCACTCCCCGCAAAGGGTTAGCAAAGTCCACATTCCTATTCCCTGCAGCTTCAGGGCTGCAGCAGACACTCTTAACTTCACAAAGCTGCTCGCAACTCTGATGAAAGACGTGTCGTGAGTGAGTGACCATCAAACTCACAAGGGTCTGTTCACTGTGATCAGCTATCTTAATATAATTGTTTCCATCCGTAGGAGTTAAACTGTCCCCTCCCCCGTCTCTCGTTCTAAAAGATTTAATTACTAGTAAACGTTGCTCATCTCCAAAAGCCTCCACAAAGTCTCTTCTCCCACGTGCATGAAGATAATGACCAATAAAAACCTCAAACCCTCTCTAAAGAAAAGGGAGTTTGGATCGGTGAGATGGCACAGCGGGCAGAGGTGACTGCCGCTGAGCCTGACCGCCTGAGTTCAATTCTCTGGACCCCACACGGAGGAAGGAGAGACTCACAAGTTGTCTTCTGACCTCCTCCATACACACAAGCTGTGGCACGGCCCCTTCTCTAAGTAAATAAATAAATAACCGCAGGAATATTGCATTTTAAAAACAGAATTGCATACCACTTAAGACTTCAGGACGCTGGCCATCTGTCATCACACCTCCTCTTGCCAGGCTCCCGGGGGAAGCTAGACTCTCCCGTGGGCTCCCAGCAGCTGAGATGGGTCCAGAGATCCAGGGCAGCGCCGCCTCAGGTAGAGTCCAGAGTGAGAGGACCCAGCCGCAGCCGCCCCGTTCCCTCCCAGGTCGCAGGCTCGGTCCCTGCGGGGAAGACTCCGGTAGCACGAGCACACACGATGGGCCACGGGACGCTCCAGGATCTCTCTCCTTAGAACCACTGCCAGGTAGCCTCGCCTTGCAGAAGCGGAAGCGACCCCCGACTGCCGCTGGTACCAGAACCACAATTCCCAGAATGCCTCAGTGGAAGCGCCTAGCTCTGACGCCTCTCTAGCACCGCATTCCCCAGAACGCTAAAGCGCCCATAAGCTTCAAGCTATTCTAACCAGAGTGTTCTCAGCAGAAATCGGTTTTCAGGAGCGTGTTCTCAGGACTGCTTTTCGTTTTGTACATTTCTGAAATGCCATTAAAGACAACTGTGGATACTTTTTTAAAAAAACTGATGTACTATATTATATTGCATTACAAGGTTTTTTGGTTTGGGGATTTTTGTTTGTTTGTTTTTTGAAACAGGTTTCTCTGTAGCTTTGGAGCCAGCCCTGGAACTCACTCTGTAGACCAGGCTGCATCAAACTCACGGACAGCCTCCCGCTCCGTGCTGTGCACCACCACCGTCTAGCTGCATTACAAAAGTTTAAAGCTTAAACTGCACAGATGTGGGAACTTGGCTCAGCAGCAGAATCAGAGCCCCTGCTTAGAAACCCTCGGTGGGGAATGGGGGTGGTCTCAACGGTAGAGCCCCTGCCTGGAATCCCCCAGTGAGGGGCTGGAGTGTGCCTCAGTGGTAGAGCCCCTGTTAGCATCCCCCAGGGAGGGGCTGGGGTATGGCTCTGTGCTTCGTCATTGGTGGCTTCTTAAAACGGGGTGCTGTGACTAAGATTTGGGGATAGAATGACATCTGCTACTCCCCAAAATACATTCAAGGGTGGGGACACCAAGGAGTCTACTTATGACTTTGCTGAGACAGCTTATAGCTGGAACCCACTCTAACAACATCACTTTGTGTTGCTTTAGGGCTTTAGGATTTAATAAGAAAAGTTAAACTAATATATTTTTTTAAATTCAAATCAGTATACATGGGATTGATGGTTCCATGGTTAAGAATTCATTCTGCTCTTACAGAGGACCCAAGTTTGGTTTCCAGCACCCACACTGGGCAGCCCCCAAACACGTGACTCTAGTTACAAGGGACCCTGTTGTAATAGGAGCAGCGGGGCTGCGTCCCCAGCATCTGGCCGCCCACATGGCTAGCTTATGCCCTGAAATAATTACACGGAAACTGTATTCTTTTAAACATTGCCTGGCCCATTAGTTCCAGCCTCTTATTGGCTAGTTCTTACATATTGATCTAACCCATTTTTAATATCCCTGTAACACCACGAGGTGTCTTATCAGGGAAGATCTTAACCTGTGTCTGTGTCCGGTGGGAGAATCATGGCGACCCCTGACTTGGCTTTTTTCTCCCAGCATTTTGTTCTGTTTACTCCGCCTACCTAATTTTATGTCCTATTAAAGGGCCAAGGCAGTCTCTTTATTTAACCAATGAAATTAACACAAAACAGAAGAGTCTCCCCTCCTCCATCAGGACCCAATGCCCTCCCACCTCCCTTCTAAAGCAACTGCACACACACAGAATAAATCTTAATAAATATTAAAATTAATATAATCGTATGTTGTATGCAAAGCTCTCTCAGGGCTGGAAAGATGGCTGACAGTTAAGAGCAATGGCTGCTCATCCAGTGAACAGAGTTCAGTTCCCAGCATCCACATGGTGGCGCACAACGGTCAAGAACCCAGTCCCAGAGGATGCAATGTCCTCTTCTGGTATCCACAATGCCCCGTGCACATAGAATGCACAGACACAGCATTGGGGGCTGGACTGATTAATTCAGGGCTTTATCTGAGGCCCCAGTGAAAACACAAAAGGAACCTACTTCTGTGTCCTTGCTCAGGAGTGGGATTGGCAGGGCTGGTCTGGAGCTGAGGCCTGGGCCTCAAAGGTCCTGGGAACTTGGCTTTCCCCCGTGAAAACGCTGGAGTTATCAGTCCCTCGGCTGCTGCGTGCTCATCTGGAATGTGCTTAAGGTACTATGGTCCCCCCTGTGCAGCACTGCTCAATGAGCCCCGTTAGCACTGTCCCATCTTCCCTCCAGAAATAGTATATAAAGTGTACTTCCTCCTCTTTTTCTTCTTTTGTTTGTTTGAGACAGGATTTCTATGTGTAGCCCTGGCTGTCCTGGAATTTGCTGTGTAGACCAGGCTGGCCTTGAACTCACAGGGATCTGTCAGCTAAGATCAAAGGCTTGCGTCACCACACCTGGTGGTTGGGCATTTTTTTTTAAAGATAGGTTCCCTTTAAGTTCAGGCTGGACTAGAAAGTCATTATCTACCTCCAGACTTGTGTCCCTTCTGTAGATTCTGTACCCTGGATTCCTGATCATGCTGGCCCCCATTTCTTCAAAGCATATGCCCCATGCTGCCACACCCTGATGTTCTGTTCATGTCCTGCATGAGTATTAAACCTAGGTGAGGTCTTTCACTAGCCTTTATCCCTCGGATACCTTTTAATTTCCTCTGTTCTCTCTTTCCCTCTTCTTTCTCCCATGGGCCTCCAATCATCCAAACATTAGACTCCACACTATTCTACTTTTGGATGCTTATTTTCTTCACATTTTGGGGGTTTAACTTTTAAAAAAAAAAGATGTCTTGTAGCCAAGGATAGTCTCAAACTTCTTCTGTAGTTGATAAAAAGTCTGAACTCCTAATCCTTCTGACTCCACCGCTCAAATTCTGGGATTACAGGCATGCACCTCCATGCCATGCTCAGTTTGGGATATTTTTATTGACCTACAATCAAGTCCTCTGTTACTTTTCAAGCTATGTTATGTGTATGTGTGTGTGTGTGTATATATATATCGGTTTTTCGAGACAGGGTTTCTCTATAGCTTTGGAACCTGTCCTGGAACTAGCTCTTGTAGACCAGGCTGGCCCCAAACTCACAGAGATCCTCCTGCCTCTGCCTCCCAAGTGCTGGGACTAAAGGTGTGTGCCACCACCGCCCGGCTGTGCATAATTTTTGTAGTTGATGAGACAGAGGATCACAAGTTGGCCTCAAATTCACAATCTTCCTGCCTACACCGGCTAATTGTGTGCTCACCACCATGTCAGATTCGGAAGCATTCTTTACAAGCTTTCTGTCTGAAAATCTCCCTGCCGCCTCTATCAACTTGCATGGAAGCCTATCTGCTTATGGGTGATAACATCTGCCTTTTCCTAGACCCATGGTCATAACGATCAAGCCAAGGCTATCCTCACGAGTTTGAGGCAAGCCTGGGCAATGTGAGTCCCCCAAAACCCCAGAATGTCTTCTCTGTCATTGTTGTGCTTAGTCTGCTGTCTCCTAGTAAAGGGAAAGCCTGCACAGCACAGGACAGCAACAGGGATGGAAGGAGTGGTGTTATGCCTGGAATTGAGTGCACCTGCTTTGCCAGAACATTACAGTAGAACATCGAATGGATCTGGCCGGGAGTTTGGCTGGAATAGAGTCACTCTCTTGAAGTGGTTGTCTCAACGGTATCACAGGGCCAACTTAGTGGTGCCTCGAGCTTACGGTCAGAGTTGGGAGTGATGGGGGACTTTTTCAAGTGTCCCTGCTGTTGGCTCAGCTTTCAGCCATCCCTGTGTATATGTCCCACAAAAGATTCTCTACCCAAAGTTTCCCTTTTTCCAAGATAACCTGCCATTGCTTGTACCAGGGGTAGTCTAGTTGTCTGAAGATCCAGGGATATCCCTTGCTGTCTCTTTAGTCTTTTCTGACTGAGGACTACAGAGGTCTCTTCAGCCACACACTGCTGAGACAGAGTTCTTACCTTATTATTCTGCCAACTTGTGAGCAACTCAAAGATAAGAGTTTGCATGGAGAACCCAGGCAACAGCGGTACACGCCTTTAATCCTAGCACTTAAACTCAGGAGACAGACACAGGCAGTCTCTGAGTTCAAGGCCAGCCTGGTCTGCAGAGTGAGTTCCGGGACATCCAAGGCTACACAGAGAAACTTTGTCTTGAAAAAGTAAAAAATTAAATTAAATTAAGAAAAAAGTTTGCAGGAAGGGATTCGTGTGAGAGAACCTAGGAAGCAACAGAAAGGCTGAACCAGGTCCACACCTCACCTCTCTTATTGCTACATTTGTACATACTGACAAATACTGTTCCTAGTCCAAACAGCTCTGAATTTTCTCTTCTTTGGAATTCAGAGGATCCTGGTTGATAAAGCCACCATGGGCTTGCATAATCTTCCCTTGGAAGTAGTGGTTGACAAAGGGATGAATGAGGAAATGGAGAGATGGCTCAGCAGTTAAGATCACTTGCTGCTCTTCTAGAAGACCAGAGTTCGTCTCCTCGCACAACCATTTGTAACCCCAGTTCTGGAAGAACCAAATCCTCTTCTGCCCTTCATGGGCACTGCATTCATGCGCACTAATACATGACACACATGTGCTCACGCACACACAGCCAGTCCTAACAGTGAACCATAAAGAGGAAGACCATTATTTAAAGAATACTGCACCTGTCTGCTTAGGACAGAGATAGGGGTGCTCAGCAAACTGCTGTTATTTAATGAGACTATTGTTTGAGGTCCTGCATTTTAAATGATAGTCACTTATTTGCAATCCCTTCAAATACATTTTGAAATACATTTTCAAATGTGGTATCTTACTCATAGAGCAAAAATCATTGACTATTTTGAGTTAGGAAAAATCATGGTTGCTGTGGAATAATATTTTTGTATATTATGAATATGTATTACTCTCATTGGCTAATAAAAAGCTGATTGGCCAATAGCCAGGTAGGAAGAGATTGAGCACAAGAGCCAGGCTAGGAGAATTCTGGGAAAAGGAAGGGTGGAGTCAGAGAGTCACCAGCAAACACAGAGAAGCAAGATGAGGATGCTGTGTGGTGATATTTTGTTTGTCCTCTAGTAATAAAACTTGTCTAGAGATCAGAATGCAGAACTATCCACTAGTTAATCATAGAGGCCGGGCAGTGGTGGCATACACCTTCAATTCCAGCACCTGGGAGGAGGAAACAGGAAATTATATGGCTGGGAGAGGAGGTGATAAGGCAGGGTGAAGACAAGAGCTTAGTCCTTTTGGGACTGAGAAGTTGGCAAGGTGAGGGATGGCTGTGGTTTGCTCCTTTGTCTCTCTGATCTTTCAGCATTTACCCCAAAATCTGACTCCAGGTTTTTATTAAAATCAATTAGAATTCTTCCTATAATGCTATACTGAGAAAAGGTACCAAGTTATGTGGCTAAACATAGATAAGTACTATGGATTACTTTAAGTATAATAGTTATCTAGTAATAAGCCTGAGCTATTGGCTGAGCATTTGTAATTTTTTTCCCATTTTATTTTATTTATTTTATTTTTCTCCATTAACAGCTTCAACTGGGTGTGGGGCAACAGAACCATTCCCAGCACAACCATGGGTGTGGGGTTCCCCGCAGTCTCCCCAGGGCGATGGTTCCTGCAATGATCTCTAGGGGGAAACGGCTCCCAACAGATCCCCTCCCCCCCTCCCATACAAAGGCAGGCAGCTATCACGTGGAAAGCACCAGTCAGAGTCAACCATGGTGTCAGACCAAAGGAGAAGGGACTGAGACAAGGAGAGACCCTCCTCTCGAGTGGTGAAGCAATCCACCTCTCCTGGAAACAGAGGGGTGCCCAATGACTCCTAGGTCGAGTGGGGACCAGGCCTTTTTTCTTTCCCCCTTACCCGTCCTAGGGTTCCCAGGGCCCTGCCTTAGGTTGGGGGATTATCCTGCCATAAGTCGCCCGTCCTTGGAGCTCCTCAAATAAAAGGCATCTAGCAGGATTAAAGTAAGCAGATCACAGGGCACCCTGTCTTAGGCCATGTACCATGCCATGTTGAGCCGGTTTCTACAACCTCTGTATGGTGTGCTATTCAGGCGAGGATCCACACTAACTCCCGTCATTGGGCCCCTGCGTCTATCATTAATGAAAAGACTGTGAGGAGCTCCTCAAACAAAAGATATAATGATATAATTTTGGCACCAATAACTCCATCTCCAGACAAGAAGAAAGGGCTTTTTCCCAACCCAGTATTCACCTTTTAGTCTGGCCTATGGTATGTCCTCCTTCCTAAGTGCCTACTCCACATAAAGTTACGTGTGCTGCCTGCCAAAAATTAGGGCAGGAGCATTTGTAATTTATATAAGCCTCTGGGTGATTATTTGGGACCAGGCAGTCGGGAAAAAAAAATCCGACTACACATGGTTTAATTTATTTACTTATTTTTCTGTATATGAGTGTTTTGGCTGAACATACGTCTGGGCCTGATATAGGTATCAGATATCTGCCATGTGGTCCTCAAAAGCAACCAGTGCTCATCATGGCAGAGCCACCTCTCCAATCATGCTACTGAAACCCTGGCAATGGACAAAGTCTCTGTCATCAAGTTTCTGTTCTGGTGGACATGGACATCATATTTTTGTTAATTTCTGCTGACATGCAGGTTGGAAAGTTCTTGATCCTCTGCAATAGCTTGTTGAGACTTCAGCAAGCTCTCAGTAGGGCTCTATACCATGTTGTTTCCCAACCTCCCTGGCATTCATGTTGGGTACAAAGACTACATTTTAATTAACAAAACAGAACAGCATTTGACAGGCCTTCATTTCTGCATAGGTTCTCAGAAGTCTGGCCATTCCTGTACTCTTCCCCCCTCCAGAAATTATCACTGCTATGGACTCTTTGATGGATCAGAAGGCCTGAGCTCCACCGAAAACCCTTACCACACACATCGCATGTGTAGGGTTTCTCTCCTGTAT
Source organism: Microtus agrestis (assembly GCA_902806775.1). NCBI lineage: Eukaryota > Metazoa > Chordata > Mammalia > Rodentia > Cricetidae > Microtus > Microtus agrestis. Next base: position 1,645,682 of record CADCXT010002393.1, read on the forward strand.
GAAGTCGTTGATGAGCTTGAAGATTTGATCTCTGGCTGAAGCCTTTCCCACACACCTCACAGTTGTATGGCTTCTCCCCAGTGTGGACTCTGTGATGGGCCTGGAGACTGGAATAGCCACTGAAGCCTTTACCACACTGCTCACATGTGTAGGGTCTTTCTTCTGTGTGGATCCTCTGATGTGCTAGGAGACGGGAACTCTCACTAAATCCCTTCATGCACATATCACACTTGTATGGTTTTCCCCCTGTGTGGACCCTGTGGTGTGCTTCGAGGCGGAAACTTTGGCTAAAGCCCTTCCCACACATCTCACATGTATATGGTCTCTCTCCAGAGTGAATGCTCTGGTGGCTTTGAAGGTATGATTTCTGACTGAATTCCTTCCCACACTCACCACACTGGTAAGGCTTCTCTCCCGTGTGGACTCTCCCATGGGCCAGGAGAGTTGAGGCCTTACTGAAGCCTTTGCCACACTGTCCACATTTATAGGGCTTTTCTCCTGTGTGAACCCGCTGATGAATTTGAAGATTAAAGCTCCAGCTGAAGCCCTTCCCACACTCCTCACACTTGTATGGCTTCTCTCCTGTATGAACTCTCTGGTGACCTTGAAGGTGTGAACTCCGACTGAAGCCCTTCCCACACTGCTCACACTTGTATGGTTTCTCCCCAGTGTGAACTTTCTGGTGGCCTTGCAGGTAGGAATTTCGACTGAAGGCCTTCCCACACTCCTTACATTGATATGGTTTCTCTCCTGTGTGGACTCTCTGGTGAATGGTAAGAACCCATCTGTCACTGAAGCCTTTCCCACAGGTGTTGCATTTGTGTGGCTTAGGTTTCTGCTGATCTTGGGGGCTGGAACTCCAGTTAGAGCCATTCCCACCCTCTTTATAAGTAGGTTTCTCAATGAGGTCAAGTTGTTGATGACTTGAAATACACAATTTTTGATCGAAGCTTGTACTGCATAAATGTTTATGTGGTTGTTCCCTGGGGTACACTGCTGAAAAGTCCTGGAAATGTGGGGGCAGACTGAAGTGATCACCACACTCAGAGTTATAGACAGTCTCTTCCATGTGAACTCTGTGCTCAGTGTTAAAATTTGAGCAATGTGTGAAATCTTTTCTACACTCCACACCTGGATATAGTTTCTCTTCAGCGTGGATGTCCTGATTAGCTTGAAGATATAAACTCTGACTAGAAACATTCCCATTCTCCTCATACTTGTTGGGCTCTTCCCTAGTGTGGACCCTAAAATTACTATTATAGTGTAAACAACAAGGCAAAGCTTTCTCAGGGATGCCGCTCTTCTGGGAGGTGTCGCCCGGGTGGACACATCCACAAGGGTTGAGAGGGGAGGCATGATGGGCGTTCTCACTGCCCTGGCACAGCATTTGCTCTGTACACAGTCTCAGAGGGGACCACAGAAGAGAACTCTCAGCCGTACCTTCATCTCCTGTTTCCACACTCTGATGGAAGTGAAGAGCTGACCTGTCCTGACAGCCCTCTCCATGTGGACTGCATGGATAGGGCTTCCCTCTTGAGTTGAACTGTTGATGTGTGTGAGAGCCGGGCTCATTGTTGTCACCATGGCCACAGGCTTTTCTTAACTTACTACATGGGCAGGGCACCGGCCCTAATTTAATGAAGTCCTGCTTAAGTGAAGATACCTTCATGGTCTCTTCTCTGAGGTCATGGAAACTATAGCTTTCCCCCTTTCTGTGTAACCCCTCACTGTCACTGTGGTATGAGAACCAACTGACTCTGTCACATCCACGGAAATGATTTCTTGTGGGCATTCGCTGACCTTTCCATTGGCGATTACACGACCCACTGAGATGTGATTCCTGCCAAGACTGCTGGGCTCTCAGTGAAGGAAACTCTTGACTTCTCAGAGAGGCAGAGTCATCATCTACAGGAGGCAACACGTAGTTCCCATCCTCAGAAATCTGAACCAGCCTCCCTGCGCACACCAGGAAGGAAGAATCTTTTTGGTTCTGAGACTCGGTGTTGCTCTTTAGACATCTTTTCATGGGATCCTGATCCCCGGGTAACAAGCCTGCACCCTGTGGCCAGGTCTGACAGGAAGAGAGCGCTCTGGGACAAAGGGAGCTTAACTCCATGTCTTCATCATTATCCACAGCATGTCCATCCTGGCTTCCTATAAGGATGAGAATCCAGACAAACACACAAGTGAACACCTTACTGAGAGATGCTGGTGTGTAACACATGGCTCACATCAGGAGACAGACAAACATCACTGCTTATGTGGAGACTGACAAAACACCTGACACACACAGGAAACACAAACCCAGGGCTCTCTGGGTGCCTAAGATCTGGATTTTCTGCAGGGCAGTAGTGGAGCAACCTTTAATCCCAGCACTCAGGAGATAGAGGTAGGCAGGTCTCTGTGAGTTCAAGGCCAGCCTGCTTTCTAGAGTGAGTTCCAGGACAGCCAAAGCTATGCAGAGAAACCCTGTCTCCAAATAAACAAAAACAAAAAAAACATGAGTTTTCCTCATTCTTTTTTGTTTGTTTTGTTTTGTTGGGCTTTGTTTTTGTTTTTTGTTTTGTTTTTCAAGACAGGGTTTCTCTGTGTAACAGCCCTAGCTCTCCTGGAACTAGCTCTGTAGACTAGGCTGATCTCAAACTCACACATATGGGTTTTCTTAACAAAATCATGGTATTAAATGTGGCCCCATTCAAAAGGTCTAGTGAACTCTAAGCATGTCATTGTGCTTTATCATGGGCTGTTAGATGATCCAGTAAAGAAAACAAACGGGGATATTCCCAAAGTAGAAAAATGTCTCTTGTCTTCTGTGAGCATGAATGTGAGTGTGTGTGTGGGGGGGGGTTCATGGTCTATTCACTTTATTCTGTTTATGTATTCTCCTGCCCCCAGATTTGGAGGCAGAACATGATGTGTGCCCAGCAGTCCAGCTTTGAGCCCTATTTTGTTTCAGTTTCCTCCAGCTCACCCTAGGCTCCTTGCCCAGGTATTGGGATCAGAGAGCAGAACACACAAGGGCCCACCATCCTCGCCCGTAGCTATGAAAGCCATCCCGGGTAGAATGGAAGGAGTTCCAGTGAGATGAAGCCTTCAAGGTTGTCTTCCCAACATGCCCGTTTCATCTTATTTGGGTGGTGTGCTGACCAGGAGCCGGTAGCTGCAATGCCTCCAACTGACTGAGGAGGACAGGAATGCGAGGGCGCTGCTGGGGGTCCACAGTCATCATAGAGGCCAAAAGCTGCCGCAAAGCTGAAGAATGCCTGTGGGGGTGGAGGCAGAGGAATGGAGGATTCCTACAATTGCTAAGATTCCAACTTGGCTGGCTCTAGGCAAGAGTCTACAGTGCTTGGTGTCTCTCTTGCTGCTCACCCGGGGCTTTGTGGGATGTTGAGTTCATTCTGCACAGCAAGGGCCACACTGTCACCCTTCTGGAACACCATATCATAAGGGCCTTCCCCAAACATCATGGCGTAAAGCACACAGCCTAGGGACTGTAGAGTTAAGGCCTGGCATGAGCCCTCCACCTGGATGCATGCTTGATTTATAGAACCCAAGTCCATTAAAACTGGCTGCCCCTCATCACCAAGCAAAATATTGGTGGGCTTCAGGTCCCTGTGTGCATAGCCTCTGGCATGAATGGCCTCAAGGCCTCTGCAGATACCCAACAACAACACAAGGATTTGGTCCTCAGTCAGGAAGTTGCCTTGGTCCTTCAGCCTTTCTATCTCATTCCACAGGGTACCTCTCTTGAAGAAAGGTAGCAGCAGCCAGGCTTCCTGCTTGGCACCTCGTTCTTTCAGACAGTAAGCCACGAGGCGAAGGATGTTGGGATGCTGGAAGAGACGATGCATGTCCGCCTCTCGCTGGGCCTCTTCCTGGTCCTGCTGCTCGTGACACAGGATTCGCTTCAGGGTGTAGAAGTGTCCATCATGTAACCCCTCCACTAGGTCCACATAGCTGAACCCACCCTCCCCCAATTTCTGGTTGAAGAGGTAACGCTTATTGTCAATGCTGACAGTTCCCCGGGAGCAGACACACAGTGCGTGGCCCATGTCTCAGTCATTCTCTTCAAGGATGGTCTGTCTTCCAGGGAGAGTGGGCTCTTCCAGGCGATGGGCTGGGGGTCCAGCGGAGCATGCAGGCCGCTTCCTCCAACCCCAGCACACCTTCAGCCAGGTCCGGCTCTCACGCCCATCGGGCATGGGGTGGCTGCTGAGGAGGTGCGGGACTCGAGCCCACCTCTGGCTGAGCCTACCCTCCGAAGCCCGGGACCGAACACAGGATCTGCCAGTACAGACTCTTCACTGACCTGGCTCGGGCCACGTGTGTGTGTGGTTTTGTCTCTCTCTTGTCTCTATGTGTCTGGGCACTCTCACTTTCTGTATGTGTATGTGTGTGGTCTCTGTGTGTGTGCATGCGTGTGTCTGTGTGTACATGTCTATGTGTGCTCTATATCTGTGTGTGTGCACACATGTGCTCCACCCATGGTATGACCTGAGGGAGTCAGTTTACTCCCTCCTGACAACACAAAGGTTCTAGGGATGGAACTCAGGTCTCCAACTTGGGGGCAAGCAACCTTACTCAAGGAGCCATCTGAGCAGCCCTGCTCTAAGAACTTTAAAAGCCACTATACTATTTGTGAAGTGGGGACCAGTGGAGCGTTAAGGAGAGAAATGCTATGCCCTGCCCTGTTATGGGAAGCACTCCCGCCCACTGGTCCAGCAGCATCTCCCCCCGAGATCTCACCTCCTTGGACCTCCACCATGCAGAGCTCCTCTAAATTCTGCAGCTGGGTTATCAGACCCAGTGTAAAGGGCTGGGGTGCTATGTGGAAAAAGACAGAAAAACAAAAGTTTGACGATGTCTACTTTGTCAAAACTAGATCTATAGAAAAAGAGTGGGTATGGAGGTATATGTCTATCATACCTGTACCTGGGGGATAGAGGCAGGCAGATCAGAGGTTCAAGCCCACCCTCAGCTATAGAGTAATTTGAGAACAGTCTAGCTTGGCGTATAGAGAGAGGTGGTGTTTACTGGATTGCCCCTTACGAAGCTCAGAGGCACTTGGCAGAGCTGGCACCACCAACAGTGGGCTGGGCCACAATCTTAGCAATAATCAATCAAGAAAATCCCACACAGACTTGGCCACAGGACAACCTGGCAGCATTTTCTCAAGTGAGGCTCCTCTTCCCAGACGACTTTAGCTTGTGTCGTTAATAAAACCAAGCAGGACTCCCATATAGAGCTCAAAGGACAGATGGACAGAGCCATGAGAAACCTGTGCTTCCAGTTAGACAACCAAGCCCAGAAAACAACTCCAGCAGTTCCCAGGCTCCCAGCAGCTGGTCCCAGTCACTCAGCCGGGAAACCCAGACCCCATCCTCACCCACTGAGAGCAGCATCCTGAAGGTCTCCAGCATCACATCATGGTACAGCTTCCTCTGGGCAGTGTCCAGCAGCCCCAGCTCTTCCTCGCTGAAGACCACAGCCACGTCCCTGAATGTCACCATCTCCTGGGACAGCAAACACATGCAGGTTATAACTACAGAAGAGGTGATGCTGAGATGTGAAGGGAGGACCTTGTGGGACTCAGAACCTCTCAGCTGGAAGTCTCTGCCTGCCTTCCATCTGCTGGGTCCACCCATCATGAGGGCTGCAAAGAAATTCCCATATTTGTGGGTATTTGTGTGTGCTTGTATACATATGTGGTGCATGTGTGGATGCACAATGTATGTGAGTCTGTATGTGCATTGTCTATACCTGTCCAAATGCACATGGAGGCCAGAAGCTCACACTGGTGTCTTTCTCTGTTTCTCTGCATCTTGTAGTGATATTTGTTTATGTTTTAACAAAGCTTGCCTGAAGATCAGAGTATAGTGCTAAGTCACAAGAGGTCAGGGAGTGGTGGCACACACCTTTAATTCCAGCACTTGGGAGACAGAGGCAGAGGGATCTCTGTTAGTTAAAGATCACCCTGGGCTACACACGATTGAATCAGTCTAAAAGAGAAACAGAGCTCAAGCAAAGGTGACCCCAGCACTTGAAATCCCTTACTTTTAATCCCAGCACTCGGGAGAAAGAGGCAGGTGGATCTCTGTGTATTCGAGGTCAGTCTGATCTACAGAGCCAGTTCCAGGACAGACTCCAAAATTACACAGAGAACCTGTTTTGAAAAACCAAAAAAAGAAAAAAAAATCCTGCTTCATAGAAAAGACTGTTGAATATTCTAGGCCTGTAGGCCAAAGATGTACGTCCCAATGTTGCAGAGGAACCTGGGGTGACTGGGCAGGCAGACAACTGTTTTTGTCATTTCTCACATTTTTTGGAATTCGTTTGCTCGTACTTCCTGCTTACTTAGTTAATATTATTTCCTTCTCGGGTCTGTGAGGGAGTTGAAGCCTAGATAGTTACAGTTATAGTTTTCCTTGTTTACCAGACTCAGAAAAGAAATTCATTAAAGAGGAACAAAGTGTATAAGGTTGGAAGATATCAAAAGATAGTTTTGGGTGGTAATGCAAATTAGGATAGAAAATGAATTAGGTACAACACTTTGGACCCACCAAGATAGGCTATATAATGTAGTATTTTCTCTGAATTTGTCAAATACAAATGGACGTTTGTTGATATATTTGTTGCCTGTATGTATATATTGTATATAGCTATTGCAATTATTGTATATAGTTTTTCTTATATTAGTTATAGCCTTCTATTTTAATTTAGACAAAAGGGAGAAATGCAGTAAAGTTTCATTTATATTTTGACAAATAAAGCTTGCCTGAACATCAGAGTGCAAAGTCACAAGAGGCCAGGCAGTGGTAGCACACACCTAATTCCAGCATTTGGAGACAGAGGCAGACGGATTTCAAGGCCACACTGAGCTACACAAGCTGTTTTTCTTTGGTCTAAAAAAAAAACAGAGCTCACAGAAAGGTGATCTCAGCACTTGGGATCCCACACCTTTAATCCCAGCACTAGGGAGGTGGATACAGGAGTGCTATGTACAGAAAGAGAGAGAAATATAAGACAGGAGGAGACAAGAGCTCAGGGCAGTCTGAGGTTTCATAGAGAGAGATGGAGTCTGGAGATGCAGTATGAGGACAGGATTGCCCCGTAGGTCTGATCTCTGATAGATCAGAACTCTCTAGTGGCTGGCCTCTCTGCTTCTGTGAGCTTCAGCATTAACCTCTACATCTATCCAACTCTGGATTTTTATAACTAAGATGTACTAGAACTCATACTACAGCATCTGAAGAAAAACTATGACTTTGTTATTTTGTGCGCACGTGTGTGTCTCATGGCAAGCTCATGGCATGGCACATATGCAGAGGTCTTCCAGGAGTTGGTCCTGGTCTTCAACCTCGCAGAAACACAGAGGAGGGTCCATTCTCTCTTGCTGTACCTGCTGTACTGTTGATTCTAGGTTAGCTATGCTACCAGCTTCAAGCTGGTTCTCCTATTCCCTCCATAGTGGGAATACACATGTGCACCACATCTGGCTTTTTATGAAGATTTCAAGGATTGAACTCAGGTCATCAGGATTGCATGAGCCATCTCCCCAACCCCTTCCACATTGCTTTATAACAGTTTGTTATCATTGACTCTGGAGCCCACCGTTTAAATCAATCCAGTAATAATTATTCTCTTGTCACATATTAATTATATCTTTTCAAAATGTTATTTCTTATTTATCTGTGTGTTGTAGTGTGGTGTGTGTATGTGTGTGTGTGTGTCTGTGTCTGTGTTGAAAGGGGGACGTAGCTGAGTGGGGAAGAGGGACAAGTGTGAGAGATGTAAGCAGAAACGTGAAGGTATGCAACTATGTGCAGAATGTGTGAATATAATTCCATGAGAATGGATGTAACTATGTGTAGAGGTGTATGGCTGTGCAGTAGGAGAGATGCACATATGTAAAGAAAGATATGTATATGCAAAGCATGTAACTGCTGAGACAGAGAGCTTCTCAGAGAGGGTTTTTAAGATGAAGTAAAAGAGAAAGTTACCATCAGAAAGCATGTCTGTTTCCTTATTTTTCCCCTCAGATAGAAAAAAGGTCTAGCCCTCACCTCATTCATGAATATTTTGCATACCCTGGATATTGACTAAATACTCCAGTCACTGACAACAGATGATGGGGCTAGCCCAGGCTACAGAGAAAATCTTAGCTCAAAAAAAAAAAGGAAGAAAAGAACATTAACCTCCTCGACACACAAAGGGGAGGCTCTGATTGGACAGATGAGAGCTATGACGGCAGCTCAGTGGGTAAAAGCACTTACTTGTCCAAAGCTTGACTACCTACATTCAATCCCAAACCCACATGGCAGAAGTCAGGGACTAGGCTCTTGAAATCTGTCCTCTAACGTTGACAGGCATACTGTGGCACAAGTGCTCACAGCCCCATGAATAAACAAATAGATTTTAAAATAACGAAACACAGGAAGATTCTTTTTATGTGCCTGACACATGCATGGCCCAGTACCTGATGCCGCTACTTACCCTGACCTAAGAAGGGAACAGTGCATCCATTCTGAGAAGTAAGGGAGTATGGTGGTTTGAATAAATATGGCTTCCATATGCTCACGTGTTTGAATGCTTGGTCCATAGGGAGTGGCACTATTAGGGGTGTGGCCCTGTTGAAGTAGGTGTGGACTTGTTGGAAAGTATATCATTGTGGAGGCAAGCTCTGAGGTCTCATATGCTCAAGTTATGCCCAGTGTGGCATAACACTGTATCCTGTTGCCTGGGGATCAAGATGTAGAAATCTCAGCTCCTTTCCAGAACCATTTCCACCTGCATGCCACATTGTGATGATAATGGCATGAACTGTACCTCTGAACTGTAGGTCACAATTAAATGTTTCACTTTATAAGAATTTCCAGGGTCATGGAGTCTCTTCACAGCAATAGAAACCCTAACACAAGCATAAATGGCACAGATAAAAGTCAAAACACCTGAAATTGGGCCATTTGCTCCTCTTTTCTTCCAGGAAATGGTGCAGACCTGAGAAGACAGGACAGGATGATAGACACCATGAGAGAGGGAAAATACAAGCTTGGCCAGGTGAGATCAAGATACCCCTTGCCTCCAGAGGCAGGCACACACATGCTGCAAATCAGGCCACATTCCAGCTGTAGTAAGAGGGGGAGCAGGCCACATCCTGCCTGGCTAGCTTATACCCAAAATAATAACACAGAAACAGTATTCATTTAAACACTGCCTGGCCATTGGTTCTATCCTCTTATTAGCTAACTCTCACATATTGATTAACCCATTTCCATTAATGTGTATCGCCACTGGACTGTGGCTTACCAACATGAGTCTAACCAGGGTCTGTCTCGGGCAGGAGAATCATGGCATCTGCCACACTTCCCTTCTCCCCAGCAATCTGTTCTGTCTACTCCACCCACTTAAGAGCTGCCCTATCAAAAGACCAAGGCAGTCTTTTTATTCAACCAATGAAAGCAACACACAAACAGAAGAACCCCTACACCATCCAGCTACCCCCAGGATGTCCCACATTAGGCTATAAGCAAGGACAGCCTTCCCAACTGTTCTTACTTCATACTGGGCATCCCCCAGATGTTCATTCCCATCCTGGGAATCGTGGCCAAGAAGGGCATTGGCTCCCAGCAAGCAGCATCAAAGACAAATTTCCTGTGTTCAGAGGTTGGTGCTGGACTGTGATGGTTCAGCAGAAAGAGTGCTTGTTGCCAAGCCTGATTACGTGAGATTGATCCTCAGGACCCATATGGACGGAGAGAACTGTCTGCCACAGGCTGTCCTCTGACATGTGCTTCTGTCATTACACACTCGCTAATAACTGTAAGTAAAGCCTGAATAAGTGTCAATGGTTTGATGAACATATTTTAATTTGCCAAATTCTGCAAAGTGGAACACATCCATCTGCCAAATTTCATTCCTTTGGGTGCCCTTTGGATTAGCACCTGCAGGCAGTGGTGTTTGGTTATAGAAAGAGCAAGTAGGGCATTTCTTCTCGATCTCCTTAGCTTGTTGCCATGTGATAGAAAACTCTTTCTTCAAACCTTGGCTATTAACATGATGTTTTTTATGAAATTCAGAGGCTTGTAGCACACTACCAATCAATAATTGATCAATTTCTGCATTACCTTGTGCTAGAGGACCTGGCAGACCCGTATGGGATTGGATGTGTGTTATATACATAGGGCAAAGCCTGTTCCTGATCAAATCTTGAACCTGGATAAACAATGAGGTTAGTTCTGTATCATCAGGTATAAATTCAGCAGTTTCAATATGTAAAATAACTCTTTCTGCGTATTGTGAATCAGTAATTATATTAATAGGTTCTTTAAAATCCCTTAGCACCATAAGAATGGCTTATAATTCTGCCTTCTGGACAGAATCATAAGGACTTTGTTCGACCTTACCCAAGTCTTCTGATTTGTAACATGTCTTCCCTGATTTATTGGCATCAGTATAGAATGTACGGGCTTCAGTTATTGGGGCATCACAGATGATTCGAGGAAGGATCCAAGAAGTTCTCTTTATGAAGTTAAACCTCTTGCTTTTTGGATAATTGTTGTTAATGTCTCCCAACAAATTAGCACAAGCTCTTTGCCATGGTTCATTATCTTCCCATAATTTCTTTAGTTCATCAGCAGTGAAAGGCACTATAATTTCTGCTGGGTCTATGCCTGCTAGTTGAAGAAGTCTCAGCTTACCTTTTATAATTAACTCAGAGACTTTTTCCACATAAGTTTTTAGTTTCTTACTTGGTTTATGTGGTAAAAAGATCCATTCCAAGATAATATCATCTCTCTGCATTAAAATTCCTGTAGGAGAAATTTTTGATGGTAGTATGACGAGAATACAATCGAGCTCTGGATTCACCCTGTCCACATGTGCCTGTTGTAATTTTTCCTCAATCATTGTCAGTTCTTTTTCTGCTTCAGCTGTTAATTCTCTGGGACTGTTCAAATCTTTATCACCATCCAAGGTTTTGTTCAAATGAATTATTAGATCAGGTGTTATCCCAATAGCTGGTCGTAGACTGGAAATGTCTCCTAACAGTCTTTGAAAGTCATTAAGAGTCCGTAGGCGATCTCTCCTAATTTGTGCCTTTTGTGTCTTAATTTTTTGCAAACCTATTTTATAACCTAAATAATTAACAGAATCTCCCCTCTGAATCTTTTCAGGAGCAATCTGCAATCCCCATTTAGGTAAAAGTATCTTTATTTCTTCAAACAGTCTGTCCAAGGTATCCATGTTTGAAACGGATAACAAAATGTCATCCATGTAATGATAGACTATAGATTTGGGAAATTTCTTGCGTATTATTTGCAATGGTTGATTCACAAAAGATTGGCACAGGGAGGGGCTATTTAACATACCCTGGGGGAGGACGGCCCAGTGGTACCTCCTTGAAGGTTGAGAATTGTTATAAGTAGGCACTGTGAAGGCAAATTTTTCTCTATCTTCTTTTTGCAAAGATATAGTGAAAAACAATCCTTTAAATCAATAACTATGAGAAGCCATCCTTTTGGTAATAAAGAGGGCAAAGGAATTCCAGATTACAGAGGGCCCATAGGTTGAATAACCTTGTTGATGGCCCTGAGATCTGTCACCATTCTCCATTTACCTGATTTTTTCTTAACCACAAATACAGGGGAATTCCAAGGGCTGGTAGATTCTTCTATATGTCCAGCATCTAGTTGTTCTTGTACCAGCTGTTCTAAAGCCTGTAACTTTTCCTCAGCTAAAGGCCATTGCTTTGTCCATATTGGTTTCTCAGTCAACCATTTTAGAGGCAAGGCTGTTGGTATCTCTGAAGGGACATCAATTGCTTGTTCTTGTACAGCCTGAATGGCCTGTTTTCTCCGTTTGTAATATCTTTTAATATTATTCTCAGAAATATAGGCTCTAGAAATAGCAGGAATGTTAATTTCGGTATTCCATTGTTGTAACAGGTCACGAACCCATAAATTCATTGCAATATTGGCTACATATGGCCTTAATTTTCCTATTTGTCCCTCTGGCCTTATACATTCAACCCATCTCGTGCTTGGCTTTACTCGAGATAGGGTTCCAATTCCCAGGAGCTGAACATTTACATTCTGAAGAGGCCAATATGGATGCCAAGATTCTGGGGTAATGATGCTTACATCAGCACCTGTGTCCAGCAGGCCAGTAATAAAAATACCATTTACACACACTCTCAGCTTAGGTCTTTGATCATTTATAGAAGTTTGCCAAAACACATGTAACTCATTTTTCTGATCATTATTGCTTGTAACGGTAGGCATGGGGCTTCCTAATTGTCCTGATGAGGCATGTTCTCTGCAGAAACTGGAAATGACTGAACCATGTTTGCCATGGTGGCCTGTGAGGCCCCCCTCTCACGTTTTCCATCTATATCAGGTTGTCTTGTCTATCTCTTGTAGACCTGCATTCATTCGTCCAATGTCTGCCTTTTCCACATCTACATAAACCTGAAGGCTGAGTCCTTCGATTTCTGTTATTTCTAGAAGATGCATTATTATTATTTCTGAAAATCTGTTGTCTACAATTCCTTTTCATATGACCCATTTTGCCACAATTAAAACATTTGGTATTCTGGTGTCTGCTTTTACCATTGGAAATTGCTTCTTCTACCCATGCTTCAGTGCCATAACCAAATGTATCAACATTCAGTGTATGCAAGACCCATTCTTCCAAGGGCGCTGATCTGAGCTTTAAAGGCCCCAAAATCCTTTTGCATTCCACATTTGCATTTTCATAAGCCAAAGACTCAATCATTATACGTCTTGCTTCTGGGTCAGATATTCCTATTTGTACAGCCTTAGTTAGTCTTTGTAAAAAGTCACTAAAGGGTTCTCTCTGACCCTGTTTAACTGTGACAAATTATTCCATTCTCTGTCCTGGGTCTTGTACTCTTTCCCAAGCCCTTAAGGCTGCTGTAGTACACATGGAGAGTGTTTTCATCCAAATTAGCTTGTTCCTGAGAGTCAGAAAAGAGCCCTTCACCTAGAATTTTATCTAGGGAAATGTCAATTCCCTTCGCTTTTTCCTGCTGTTCTAAAAGTCTCTTTTTAGAACTCTTGCCTGAATAAGAATTTCCATTTCAATTGCAGTCCACTTTCAAGTACTGCAGAGCTCAGCTGGAGCCAGTCCAAGGGAGTTTCTCTGCTTGTTGTGGCTCAAGATTTTAGCATCTCTTTAACAAAAGAAGCGTGCATCCCAAAAGTCATGATAGCCTGTTTAATTTCTTTGAGGTTATTCATATGGACAGGCTCCCATGTATCTTCCTTGATGACCCTAGGGTTTCTGGAACCAATCACCTTATCTGTTGTTATTACTGGAAAGGCAGGTAGAGCTGTAGGTAGAGCTTTGTGGAAATTGTCCCGGAGAGATTTACCCACAGATGTAGTTAAAATTTGCCTTTCTATCCTTTGCTCTTCTTCATCAGAATTTAGAAATTCCTCAATCTTTTCAATTCTATTCACCATTGCCTTCTGCAATGTCTGAATCTCCTGTCCAGAATTATGTTCCAAAGCCTTCATTGAGGATTCTAAAGTATGAAGTTTGTCCATTAGAGATAACATCTCATCTTTGGACATAATTTTTATGGCATAAACTGTGTCTTCTTGTATTGACAATCTTCCTGCCAATCTGTCATAAGCTTTAGACAAAATCCAATTGTCACATTCAGCAGTTTTGATTCTCTCAGTTAATGTTTCAGTTCCTACAGAAAGGGACTGAAGCTTACGATCCAAATCAGCTGTTCCCTCTTCCATAGTAATGAATTTCTCCTTAATATCAGCCTGTACCTTTTTTAAATTTTGCTCAGTTGATCGAGTCATGTTAAACAAAGATCTGTTCTCTTCCTGGAGAACTTCAAACTGATTCTTGTTGTCATTCTCAATTGTTTTTAAGCATTCAACCTCTGCCTTAAGAATCCTGGATTTGTCTTGTAAAGACTTTATCATATTTCTATCAAACCATTTAGTGCCAAGGAAAACTACTAATCCCAGAAGGATCCATAGATGTGGGATGATAGACACCTCTTGTAAAATATCCCACATCATATAATTAAAAAAAACTGTTAAATTCTTGAATAGTAACGTGTTCAGACATTTTATTTATAAAAGAAATTTTTTTTACCTGCAACGACTGGTTCCTGCTGGTGGTGGTCTCTGTGGTTTTGGAGCCTGTCTTGGAACTAGCTCTTGTAGACCAGGTTGGCCTTGAACTCACAGAGATCTGCCTGTCTCTGCCTCCCGAGTGCTGGGATTAAAGGCATGCGCCACCACCGCCTGGCGGTCCTCGAACTCACAGAGATCTGCCTGTCTCTGCCTCCCGAGTGTGGTGATTAAAGGCGTATGCCACCACCGCCTGGCCAGCCTCAAACTCACAGAGATCCGCCTGCCTCTCTGGATATTATGGGCCTGAAGGCCGAGTGTATCTCGGACTCAGCACTGGGGCCTACGTCATGAACTAAACAAAAAACGGCACCCAGAAGCATGCTGTCTTAGCTAGCAGGCTACGCGCTTGAGTCAGGGGCAAAATAGCCCGACGTTGGACGCCAAAATGTAACGGCATATGTGAATGCAGACAGTCAAAACATATACAGCTTTAATGGAGAAATAGACTTACAGAACCACCGTTCCTATGGAGACCAGGAAAGCAGAAGCAGCGGCTGGGAGCACGCTCGCCAAATTTATAGGCAAACATTAGCCTGAGGCGAACACGCCCCCTAAGGGGTGGGACTTATCCCTACACTCTCTGTCCCCATGAGTGTCCAGAATAATCATCACAGAACTGTCCTTGCACTCTAACCCCACTGAGAGATTAGAGCATGTCTAGGTGATAGAGCCCCTGCCTAGAATCACCCAGTGAGGAGGTGGGGTGTGGCTCAGTGGTAGAGCCCCTGCCTAGAATCCCCCAGTGTGGGGCTGAGGTGTGACTCAGTGATAGAACCCCTGCCTAGAATCCCCCAGTGAGGGGCTGGGGTGTGGCTCAGTGATAGAGCCCCTGCCTAGAATCCCCAAATGTGGGGCTGGGGTGTGGCTAAGTGGTAAAGCCCCTGTCTAGATCTCCCAGTGAGGGGTTGGAATGTGGCTCAATGTGTCTGGCAATGTCTACCAAAATTAAAACGTCCCATCCTACAGTAACCCTCCTTAGATGAAGGGTGTTCTAAGGGGAGGTAAAATATTCCATCATGCAGGGAAACTCAATAAAAGTTCAGAAAGTAAACAACTCCAAAGCTTCGCGAAGTCCCAGACACTGACCAGGTTCACTAGACCTCGCCCTTCCCAGACATTTATAGGCAGTAAGGAATACTGAGTGCCATCTCAGCAAGCTAAGCTGCCTAGAAGATGCTCACACCTGAAGAAGTCTCCAAAGCAGAGACCAGCTGAGCTAACAGAGATTTAGAACAACTGAGAAGGACACTCTCCAACTGGCTGAACCACCTGCAGACTGCAGTGTGCTCCGGATTTCCAGCTTTGTGAGCTGTCACCATGCTGGAGGGGGCTTTGGTGATTCAGCTGCCTTTGAGTCATTTCTGCTCCTATAGGTAATATTCCTATAAGCAATTGCAATAAAAACTCACTGGGTCACCATGTTGGACTTTCTGGGTTGTCGCTGTTCTCTATCTGGAACGAGCAGGCACTTGGTCATATCTCCCCAAGAATAGTGCCACACAATTTCAATGGTAGAGTCACTTCAAGGAACCTAGCAGTGAGGGTTGGGGATGCAGCTCAGTGGTGGAAGCACTGGATTCTACCCCCAACACTGAAAAGTAAATAAAAGTAGCTGGGGATGGCTCAGTGGATAAGGGGATCATTTGACAAACATGGAGCACCTGAGAGCAATCCTTAGCACTCATTGGAATCGGAACCTCATGGCTGTATGCTTGTGGGAGATGGAGAGGGGGAGCACTGGGGCTTGCTGGCCACCAGCCTAACTCCCAGTTCAGAGAGAGATTCTGTCTTCAGAGAATGGAGCAGTGACAGAGCAAAACACTGGATGTCCTCCTCCTGCCTCTGCACTTGCATGGGTGTTTGCACCCCAAAGACACAGACATTCACTACACAAACACACACATACAAAAATGAAAATTATAATTTAAAAAGAGAAACAAGTGTCAGAGAACTGGGGCTGTGCATAACAAACATCAAACATGGTTAGCTATCGATAAGACCATTCTTGTTGCCACTGAAGTTAGCAGTCCACATGCCAGCCTTCATTTGTCTTTGGGCAGTATTTATTTAGGTTAGTAATCGCAAATGCATACACATCACCCTTTGGCCATACTAAGAAGGCTTTAACGTCTTTAGAATAGAATGGATATTCTTTAACATCCCACCAAAACTGCCTAGGGACAGGGATAGATGAGTGTTGAAACTGTTTCTTTCACATCCATTTTCAAAGAAGTTGAATATATTCTCACTGAGTCAAAGGTCCCTGTTGAAGGGCATACCCATGACAAACAGCCACTACTAATTCCTGTCTGCCAAAACCTACACAAGGCAAGAGGCATGATGGGAACTCTACCTGGATCCTATTCCCTAAAATATGTGGATTAGATGGGAGACATACCTGAGACCAGCAACAGAGATACCAGCAAACTCAGCCCAACACAATCAACCTGAAGAGAATGTCTGGCAGTTTCTTGTTCTGGAAATGTGAACGAGGTCCAGGAGGATCAGAGTATTGTTCTGGCCTTTGTATCTTATTGGTTTGCAGCATACTTGTTGCATGTTCACTGAGAAAAGTACAGAGATTGCTTTGGTCTGTCTGTTGTCCTTCATGTGATGTTTTGTGACTATGCATTTTGGGTGGTCACGTATGTCATGTCTAGTTAGCCAACTGACCCGTGGTGCACGTCCCCGGCCACAGCTGGCAACAGTCTTGACGCCTCCTGTGTCTACTATTAATGAAACCACCCTGTGCTCCATGTCTGTTGGTTCCTTTCTTCATTAGTCTACTGTAACTAAACACCTAGCAGAGCGACTTAACAGCAGAGAAGCTCTATTTGAGCTCTGGGTCCTGGAGAGTTGTCAGAAAGGCATGGTGGGGCAAGCACGTGGAAATGCCTCATGTCAGAGTGAACAGACTGCAGTGCTCTAAGGGGGAACAATCTTTATACACTGGAAATATGTACTGATCTCACTGTTAATAAAAATAAGTTGTTTGGCTGAGGGATAGGCAGGATTTTTTGGGACAGAATGTTGGAAAAAAGAAGGGCGGAGTCAGAGGAGTTACCAGCCAGATACAAGGAGGGAAATAGGAGGCACAAGATAGAAGAGGGGTAACACCACGTGGAAGAATGCAGATTAATATAAATGGGTTAATTTAAATTGTAAGACGTAGTAGTAATAAGATTGAGCTATCAATCAAGCACTTATATTTAACACTAAGTTTCTGTGTAGTTAGTTGGGAACAGCTGCTGCAGCACAGAGAAACTCTGCTTACACTGTTCAGGTGAGCAATAGCGGTTATCACAACCCTAAGGCCCATCCACACAGACCAACTTCCACCTGATAGATCCCCATAACCTCCCAACACAGTGCAAACAGCCAGCGACCAAGTACTAAAACACAAGCCAGTGTGGGACACTACTGAGTCAAACTATAAATATGCTTCTCTCTTTAATCTTTTAAACTCTTTTTCCTGGGCTTTTTTTTTTCAAAATAGGATTTTTCTGTGTAGCCCTGGTTCCTCTGGAACTCACTCTGTAGAATAGCCTAGCCTCAAACCCAGAGAGTTGCCTGCTGTTGTGGGTTATTTTAGCTGGGCAAACATGTGTTCCATTTTCTTATGTTGTAGACTATTACTTTAACTGTGCAAAGGTGTGTTACTTCTTTATGCTGCATCTGTTTAATTATGTAGAGATGTGTTGTATGTTTTACCTTGACTGTCAAAGACACCTGAGCAGTCTAATACAAAGCTCAATGGCCACTAGCTAGGCAGAAGAGGGATAAGCAGGCTAGTGGGCAGAGAGAATAAGTAGGAGAAACCTAGGCTTGGAAGGAACGAGAGAAAAGAATGAGGGAGAAAATGAGGGATGTGCCTGAGACAAGTAGTCAAGCAGATGCCAAACAGCCAGGCAGAAGCAGTGAAAGTAAGATATCCAGAAATAAGAAAGGTAATAAGCCCCAAGGCAAAAGGTACATAAAGAGAAACAGGTTAGTTTAAATTAAAAGCTAGTCAGTAATGTGCCTAAGCTAGGTGGCGTATTCAAAACAATAAGTCTCTATGTCATGACCTGGAAGTTTGTTGGTGGCCCAAAAAGAAAAGGCCTGGAACAACCTGTCTAATCTTTTACATTTTTAACTTTTTTGGGGTTTTGGCGGGGGTTATTGTGTTGGATTTTTGAGATAGGGTTTCTCTATGTAGCTTGTGTAGCTTTGCAGTCTGGCCTGGAACTTGCTCTGTAGGCTGAGCTAGCCTCAAACTCAGAGATCCACCTACTTCTGCCTCTTAAGTGCTGGGATTAAAGGCATGTGTCACCACTGCCCAGCTAAACTTTTTAATTTATTCTGTCCTTGTATCTTAAGTGAAGTTCTTTCAGAGAGCATATACTTGACTCTTGCTTTTAACTTTACATAGATAGATAGATGATAGATATATAGATAGATAGATAGATAGATAGATAGATAGATAGATAGATAGATAGATAGATAGATAGATTTTATTTATTTATTTATTTATTGACACAAGGTTTCATTATGGCTGGCCTGGAACTCACCATGTAAACCAAGCTGATTTGGAATTTAGAGATCTGTTTGCCTGTTCCTGTAGTGGCATTTCACTTGTATTTTAATAACTAAAACTTGCCTGAGTATCAGAAAAGTAAAACAGCCACACACTGGCCAGTCTTACAAACCATGCAGGAATAACACACACCTGTAATCTCAGTAGCCACACTAGTTTGCTATTGCAACCGGGCAGTACGTGTTTTTAATCCCAGTGGTGCACGCCTTTAATCTAAGCCTTAGAGAGGATTGTAAAATGGAGGAAACAGCTCTCAGACACACTCTCATTCCAAGATTCCTGGAGGCAGGATCACCATTTTCGAACTGAGGTTGAGGTTAGAGCCAGTGGCTGGCTATTTTGTTTTTCAGACCATCAGGTTGAACTCCGACTTCACTCTCTGAATTTTTATTAATTGTGCTTCATTTGGTGTCCAACTTTTGTGGCACAAATTTACAAAAAAGTCATTTTCCTGAGCCTTTTTAGCCACCAGCCCAAGCCAGAGCTGGGATTGGTATTCCAGTTCTAGAAATTGGAACCTAAACCTAGCCACCTCAATTCAGGAGAAAAACCAGCACTTTCAGCTCCCATCTGCCCCAGTTTAGCTTCCATGTAAAGATGGAAAATATACAAAGAATCTGGATACTGTATGTTATTGTGTTGTCTTTGAATTGTTTGATGGCTAAAGAAGGAGCAACA
The DNA here is from genome assembly GCA_902806775.1 of Microtus agrestis. NCBI lineage: Eukaryota > Metazoa > Chordata > Mammalia > Rodentia > Cricetidae > Microtus > Microtus agrestis. The sequence continues at coordinate 1,665,116 of CADCXT010002393.1, forward strand.
GCTGCTAAAAGACATTTGATTATAAATGCTGCTGGATTAATCCAACATATATATTTTAAAAATGCCTTGACTTCAAAATTTAAGTCAAAGGATATGTTACTTTGGTGAAGAGGTTTTATTTTTTTCCCACAGGAAGTGAGAGGCTATGGATTCACTCTGGGTTAAGAAAAATAGGGTTTGATCATGGAAGACCCCTTGAAATATCTCTGATAGAAGATGGCCCAGATGATTCAACATTTTAGAGCACCTCTGTTGAAGTTTCCTCTGAGTTCTACATCCAGAGTAGCTTCAAGACTTTTGGCTGAGGTAATCCCATAAGATTCCAATGAGGGTTCCCATAAGATTACCAGTGGCCCCAATCAGCAGGAAGTAGCCTAGAAAACTATGCCCACATTCCCCAAAAAAAATGATTATATTCATCTTCATTTAGTGTGTTGGTTACAAGTTGCTACAGATAATGATCAGGAAAAAAATGCTAAGCAAAGGAAATTAGATTCAAGGTTATGGTTTTAAAAAGAAAAAATGGGGATATAGATATGATAAGATAAAAGGGTAGATTATTGAATCTACTCTGAAAAGAAAAAGAGGATATAGATATGATAAGATCAAAAGGTAGATTATTTAATCTACTTTTAAAATGCAACTACTAAATTTAAGTGTTTTACATTGGACTGAGCTCTTGTATACTGTATACAAATTTTGTATGCTGATACAGATTTGAGATATTTTGTTAAAACATATTGTACATACATTTTTAATCTTGTTCAAGGTATTGTACCTATACAGCTCATTTAACAATGTAATGCAAATTTATAGTCCTTGAAAATTATTATTACCAACTGTTTAGGACAATAAGGAAACATAGGTTAGTAGTTAATGGCCCAGTATAATCAAACTTGTAGTGACATTAGATAAGTTTTTAAGGTAAAACAAAGATAAAATTTAGAGAGACAGGTCATCTCCAGATACTTCAGAGATCTATAGAATATGGCAATTAGGATGTTTTAATAACATAAGTTCTTCTTCTTTTATGACTATGAGACATGTCTGCTCCTGGCAGCACCAAACTACTTCAGAGAAGATCATGGGCATCAAAGAAACTCCACATGGAGTTACTTTCTTTGTGGCAAAAGCAAGCCACTGGGCAAGAAAATGCCCTGCCTCAACTGTTGACAGCATGCTGTCCTAATTAGACAAGCAGGACACAAAATATCCTGCTTCCCACAAAGTCTGTCAGATATGCTAGGCCTGCGGTCTGTAGGCCAAAGATGAATGCCTCAGCATTGCAGAGGAACTTTGGGTGACTGTCTGAAACCTGCTCTTTCTGTCATCACTCACATTTTCACTTCCATGCACTTCCTATTCACTTATGAAATATTATTTCTTCCTTGCGTCTCTGAGATAGATAAAGGCTACATAGTTATAGTTATAATCTCTCTTGTTTACGAGACTCAGAAAAGGTTTGGTCAGCAAGACACATAACGACATCAAAATTACAAATACATGAGACACTTGTCTTCAGCTGCCTTCTTTACAACTCTAAAACCTGAACAATGAAACACTTCTTAGAACAGCAGCTGAATGTGTTTGAGATGACATGTCTCAGGAGGATTCTAGGTGTCACACGAAGAGTTAGGCTACAGGATGATGACATTAAGAAACATCTCCACCTACAGAAGAAAGTAAACTACAGGATATGGCATCGACGCTTGAGATACATGGACCATGTTATGAGGATGAATGATGACAGAACCCCAGAGATAGCACTGTTTGGAGGAGTGCATGGGATAAGGCAAAGAGGAAGACCCAAAAACAATGGACAGACAGCATAAAGGAAGACTGTAGAACCATGGGCATGACAATAACACAAGCTTCTAGGACTGCCCAGGATAGGAACAACTAGAGAACAGTCATAAATGGGCTGCCCATGTATGCTTAGCGTTGCCAGGCATAGATGATGATGATGATGATGATGATGATGATGATGATGATGATGATGGATGGATGGATATAAACATTCCATAGCAATTCTCTTCTTCCATCATGAGAGTCCTGGGGATCAAACTTAGACATCAGGCTTGGTGGCAAGTGATTTTACCTACTGAGCCATCTCATCATGCCTAGTTCATATAACCGTAGAAACGATTGTATATTGTATCAGATTAAGAAAATATATAAATTATAAAGAAATACAATTATCTATGAACACAAGATGTAATGCAAATAATATTCTTCTTTTTTTAATATTTATTTATTTATTATGTATACAATGTTCTCTCTGTGTGTATGCTTGCCGGCCAGAAGAGGGCACCAGACCTCATTACAGATGGTTCTTAGCCACCATGTGGTTGCTGGGAATTGAACTCAGGACCTTTGGAAGAGCAGGCAGTGCTCTTAACCACTGAGCCATCTCTCCAGCCCTAATATTCTTCTTTTTTTTGTTTTTTGTTTTCTGTGTAACACCTGTCCTAGAACTTGCTCTGTGGAGTAGTCTGGCCTCGCTTCACAGGGATCTGTCTGCCTCCTGAATACTGGGGTTAAAGGCATGCACCACCATCACCCAACTATATTTTTCTTTTTGGTAGATTAAGTGAACTTGTATCTTCATTTTAAAAACAGATTTTATTTTATTTTCCCCTTAAATAGATGTAATAAAAATAAGTGAATTAAATGAGAATGATGGTTCCACACAAAATAAAGCTCTTGTGAGAGTTGGACTTGTTAATTTGTATAAAAGTTCTATAAGTATTTAATATTAAATAATTATGTAGCATCCTTATTGTATCTGCCCAAATAATTCTTCACCACTTCTAGAATTTACTGAAAAAATACTAGGGCCGCTTCACAGCTAGATCTGTCGATGAGTAAAAACAACACCATCGACCATGAGAAGAGAGGGTACTAACAAAGAAGGATGCTCGATTCTAACCATATGTAGTAGTTACATTTCTGCTTCTGCAATAAAACACCATGACCAACTTGTAGAAGAAAGCGTTTATTTTGGCTTTTGGTTCCAAAGGGAGGCAGGTGTGGCAAGAGGAGGAGGAAGCTAAGTGTTCCTATCTTGAACCCAAAGCACAAAGTAGAGAGAGCAAATTGCAATAACATAAAACCCTACCTCCTCAGACCCCCCTCCAATGACGTATTTCCTCCAGCAGGGCCATGCCACCTACACCTCAGCAAACATCACTGTCCCCCTAACTTGGACCAAATACTCAAAGACCAGAGACTATTGGTTCGTTTCTTATTCAGACTAATGCACCCAGTTCTCTGATGCCTCCTTCCTCATACGCTCTTTTTCAAATACAGGAAGGCAAGATACAAGGTGAAAACGGACTTCATCAGCCCCCGTCCCCCTCCCAGTCATAGTGGACACTTCAAGCAACAGCTGGGAACCACTGTCTCAATAACAAAACAAAAACAAAGGGGAAAAAAAAAGAACAACAACAAAAAAAGAGTCAGTGAAGATTTTGGTGGAGTGGTCAGATGTGGTCAGGCTGGGGCCAAGGACCCTACAGCAGGAGCTCTGAGACCATCTGTGGGTCACTGGAGCTTCCAGAGAATGGGGCGCTTCCTCGAAATCTGGAAAGCACTAAGAGCAAAATAATAGTTAAGAGCTGGTACCGCGCGCCCGCTGTCTTGAGCCTTGCAGCGAACACGAGTTCACTCTTCGATAGGTACCAAAGTGTTGAGGAAGAAACGGGGGCACTGACGGAGACTGTGCATCTCGGACAGTGGCTAGAGAGACGGCTGGGCGCTCCCATCCCGGTGACTGACAGCCCCGGCCAGGCCTGAATCAATGTGCGCAAGCGCGGCACGCTCCGGCAGGCTCATTCACAGCAAACTCGCCTCCTGCCCTACTGAGACGGATTTCCTTCCGAGCATCCACGCCTGCTGCATATCGCGCGGGTCAGCCAGAAAACTATCGGGAAGACGCGGGAGGGGACAGTGGGGGGGGGGGCTCACCTTTCTGAGAGGAACGCGGGCCACGGCCTCGCACACCTGGGCCGGAAGTGATTCTTCCCGCACAGGCCACCAGGAGCACACTTTCCAGTTCCCGAGGGGACCAGGACGACAAACAGACACGTGAAGAAAAATTAGCCTTAAACCTGGTATTTCGAACTACATTTCCCAAAATTCCCGACGGAGTAGGGCAGCTCTCTAAACCTCCTGCGGCGGATGTTATTCTAGTAATCTGGGGATGCGACGGTCGTGCTAGACTACATTTCCCACAATTCTCAGTGTTTCTCCTGCCTTTCCAGGGCGGAAGTGCCGCCATAAGGAAACTGGATTAAATCTCCACAAATTCTAGGACCGGAACAGCGTTTTTAGCGTTCCTGTAGACCAAAATCGTCTAACCACGAAGACTTCCCATCTTTCTGTGGAAGACTGTGTGTTAATCGACGCCTTTCTAGAGCTTGTCAGGGACCGCGTGAACCTTCTGGGCTATAGCGCTCAGCCTCTGCAGGGAAGTTCTTTCTCGCCTTCAAGACCATCTGCACCTGCCTTTATATAAGAGAAAGGGGGATCTGTTGGGAGCCGTTTCCCCCTAAAAATCATTACAGGAACCATCACCCTGGCGAGTCTGCAGGGAACCCCACACCCATAATTGTGCTAAGAATAGTTCTATTGCCCCACACCCAATTAAAGCTGTTAATGGAGAATAAATAAATAAATAAATGAAAAGACCATCTGCATAGTCACCTAAATTTGGGAATTCTTAGTCTGAATCAATTCTACTAATCGCTATCCACCTTCAGCTCTCTAACCATCACCTCCTTTGTAATCTTAGAGAAGGAAAACTTTTCAAACATGACACACTCAAGTAAACACAAATAAACTCAACAGAGCTACCACACTGTCTAAGAAGTTATAGTATAGAGGAACTTGGAATGCAGAAATAAGTAAACAAAGTTATACAAAAGAAACTATTCATTTTAAATAGTGTGTATGCACGTTGTTGATTGTATGTACACCATGTGAGGGTAGTTCCGAGGAAGCCATGTAACAGCATTCTGGCTAGGCTCCAGAATGTTAGTTTAGCACTTAGCGCTAATAAATCTTTTGTTTAGCAGACACCCGCTGTTTCTCTTGTTACTCTATTTGAATCTTGTCTGGGAATTTCCCAATACCGAACCAATGCAAAACTTGGTTTGAGAAACCTGGAAAGCTGGTACTTTATGAATTGAGAATTTGCACGTGGCATTCTATTTTTGAAAACTTCATTCAGGTTGTTTTGAGCTTATGGAAATCAACTGGATAGAGCATAAATATAGAGAAAAATAAAAATGTCCTGAGAAAAGGAAAAGTGTTTCAGTCCTTAGAGGTATTACCCCGCAACTGTGAAAGGCTAAATTCATTCTTATCTGAGTCTTCTTGCCACAGAACTGTGTGAACCCAACACCCACACAGCAACAAAGGTGTCAGGTCCCCTGAAACGACTTACGAAAACATTGTGATCCATCTAACATGGGTGCTTGTAGTTAGTTGTTATACTCTTTGGGCTCCTTTGGGGGCCCACCACCCGGGTCCCAAATAAACACACAGGGATACTTATTATTACATAATAATAATACCACCCGGGTCCCAAATAAACACACAGGGATACTTATTATTACTTATAAATGCCTGGCCTTAGCTTGTTTCTTGTCGGCTTTTCTTAAGTTATCTGTCTACTTTTTGCCTTGCCTTTCTCTATTTTTCTACATCTTTTCTTCTGAATTTATGTCTAGCTGTATAAGCCCTTTTTCTTGTTCCTTCCTCTCTTCCCAAGGTTCTCCTATTTGCCAGCCCTGTGAAGTGTGATCCTAATTACTCTTCTCAATAAAAGCCCATGGTCAGATATTGGGATAAAATCTGAAAAATCAGAGAAGCAGAGCAGCCGCCACCAGAGACTTCTTGCCTCTCTGAATTCTCTGGTCAAAAGGGCTGAGATCCTGTCTCCAACCCCTAATCACCTCTGCTCTCCCCACTCTGCCTTATTACTCCTGTCTCCTATCTGTACAGACCTACAGACCTCTATGGCTATTTGTTAACTAGTGGCTAGCTCCACTCTCTAATTTCCAGGCAAAATTTGTCAGAACACAAAATATCAAACATTTACCCTTTTGTCTAAATAAAAAGCAAAGGTTAAGATTAACGTAAAGAGCTATATATAATAAGGCCAACAACTATACACAATATAGAGCATCAAGAAGTACATTAACAATGTCCAGTCCATTTGAATTTGACAAATTGAGAGGAAATACTCCATTATTTATTAATTCAATCTTGGTGAGTCCAAAGGGTTGTACCTAATTCACCTATCATCCTAATTTGTATTACCTACCCAAAGCTATCTTCTTATATCTCTAAACTTTATACATCTTACATTCCTTTGTGAGTTTCTAGTCTTCAACTCCATCAGAGACCCTCAAAGGAAATATTACCTGAGTAAACAGGAAGTGCAAGCAAGCAACTTCTAAAACCTGTGAGAAACGACAGAAACAGCAGGCTGCCTGGACAGTCACACAAGCTTCCTCTATAATGTTGGAGCATTTATCTTCGGCCTATAAGCCTAGCATATCTGACATACTTTTCTGTGGAGCAGGATAATTCTGAAGGGCTGTTCTACTTTGTCTTCGCAAAGTTGAACAGCTGCTTTCTTCTGTGTCCTGCCTATTTGGACATAACTGTCAGCAGTTGACACGAGTGCAGTTTCTGCACCAGTGGCTAACTTTTACCACAAAGAAAGTAAACTCCATATGGAATAACCTCAATGCTCATCTTTTCTGACATTGGTGCTGCCAGGCTATGTTATTAAAACACCATAAATACCATATTCTGCAGATCTCTGAAGTGTTTGAAGACCACTTATCTAAAATATAATTGGTTGATCTTGAAAACAACCTAAGATGAATACAAGTTCCATTGGAATAGGTGACTATTTACCTGCATTTTATTGTCATAGTATGTAATAATAACTTTAAAGGACTAGAATTTTGTATTACATTGTTAAATGAACAGTATAGGTACAATATCTTAAACCAGAGTGATATGTATGAATAGTATGTTCTAACAAAAATAACCTCAAATTTGTTATCAATATACAAAAATATAATAAAATGTAAAAAACTTATGACTAGTAGTTGCTTTATTGGTTTAAAAGAAGATTAAATTCTCTATTATCCTACTACAGCTATATCCCTTTTTCAGAGTAGATTCAATAATGTATCCTTTATCCTCATATTTCTATATCCCTTTTTCTTTTTAGAACAAAAACCCTGAATCTAACCTCCTTTATTCAGTTTTTTTCCTGACCATTTTACCACAACGTGTAAGCATATCCCTTAAACAAATAAAAATATTCATAGCCCAATGACCAAAAACCATCTTCCCACTACTTGGGAATGTGGGTTTCATGTTCTCAAAATTACTTCCTGCAGCCTGGCATCTTTAGGGGACCCTAAAAAAAAATCAAAATAATTACCAAGTCCTGGAAGAGGTAGCTGAATCATTTGTGGTTCAGTCTCTGCATAATGGAAACATGTAGGGCTTATCTCAAGTCCTAGCTAGGGTAGTCTGTGAGGCTGGGTTATCTCAGCTAGCCATGTTGAAACTGTCCTGAGCCATTTGTAATCCAAACTCAATCTTTGGATGGTATCTGTCAGTTTGGAGGCATTACCACAATCCAGGTGGAATTGTTTTGGGGCCCCATCTTTCTTTTAGAGACTCCAAAGGTCGTGCATAGGCATGGTCATGTTTCACTATAGAAAACATTTTAAATGTAACAGGCAGAAAATGTCAAAGTGGTTAAAGGACCATAATTCGTTAGGTACATCCAGAGTACAAAAACATAAGGGCCATAACTTCTAGCAAATCTGTGACTATAGAATCATCCTTTTCAGAACTCAAAGCAGTGGCCCACTGAAATCCTGAATATGTACCTATGATATGGTGGACACATTTTAACTTTCCAAATTCTGCAAAATGAAACATATCCAACAGCCAAAGTTCATTTCATTGAGTACTCTTTGGATTACTTCCTACAGGTACTGGATTTTGGCTGTATAAAGAACAAGTAGTGCATTGCCTTATACTTTCCTTGTATTGTTGCCAAGTGATAGAAAAATCTTTTTTCAAACTCTTGCTATTGACATGCTGGGTTTTTTTTTTTTTTGTTGTTGTTGTTTTTATGAAACTCTGAGGGTTCTAGCACATTCAACCAAGTAAATCAATTTCATCACTATCTAGTACTAGAGGGCCTGGCAGACCCATATGGAACCTAATATGTGTTATATAGATGGGTGATTTCTATTTCTGATTATTTCTCGTAACAGAATAAAGTCAATTTTGTATCATTAAAAACTTACTTTTTAATTGGACAAAAGGGAGAAATGTTGTGGAATAATTATCATGCACACTGTAAAGATTTGTTACACAAATTGGTTTAATGAAAGGCTGACTGGACAGTAACCAGGCAGAAAGTATAGGTGGGACAACCAAACTAAGAATGATAAGGGATGATAAGGAATAGCAGGTTCAGGAGTCTCAGGTCAAACCCAAGAGAGAGCAAGATGGGTGCGCCATATTGAGAACAGAGACCACCACATGCCAATGCATAATTAAGGAATATCAGTAAACTTAAACTGGAAGAGATAGTTAATAATAAGCCTGAGCTATTAGTCGAGTATTTTTAAGTAATAATAAGCCTCTGCATGGTAATTTGGGAAGCAGCTTCTGGGTAGAGATATTTGGGACCAATTGGCTCTGAGAAATGAAACTTCCACATATAATCAAACTTTTGCTATTTCCTGCTTACATTCGTAAGAAGTTCTTTATCCTCTACAAGAGCTTGTTGAGATGTTGGCAAACACTTGATGAATCTCTATTCTGTGTTGTTTCCCAACAACCACTGGCATTCATGTTGGGTACAAACACTACTTTATATTAACAAAACAGAACAGTATTTGATAGGCCTTCATCTCTGCATAGGTTCTCAGAAGGATGGGAAACATTCCTATACTCTTCCCTCCTATAGAAACTATCACTGCTATGGACTTTTTGATGCATCAGAAGACCTGAATTCCTGCTGAATCCTTTACCACATGTGTCACACTTGTAATGTTTCCTTCCCGTATGGACAAGCTGATGAGACTGAAGATTTGACTTCTGGGTGAAACCTTTCCCACACACCTCACATTTAAATGGCTTCTCCCCAGTGTGGATTCTGTGATGTATCTGGAGATTGTAATACCTATTGTAGGCTTTTCCACACTCAACACACTGGTAAGGCTTCTCTCCCATGTGGACTCTCTCATGGACCAGGAGACTTGAGGCGATACTAAAGCCTTTGCCACATTTTTCACATTTATAGGGTTTTTCTCCCGTGTGAACCCGCTCATGAATTTGAAGATTACAGTTCCATCTGAAGCCTTTGCCACATTCTCCACATTTATAGGGCTTTTCTCCTGTGTGAACCCGCTGATGAATTTGAAGATTACAGTTCCATCTAAAGCCCTTCCCACACTCCTCACACTTATACGGTTTGTCTCCAGTATGAATTCTCCGGTGACTTTGAAGGTTTGAACTCCGATTGAAGCCCTTCCCACACTGCTCACACTTGTATGGTTTCTCCCCAGTGTGAAGTTTCTGGTGGTCTTGCAGGTAGGAATTTCGACTGAAGCTCTTTCCACACTCCTCACACTTGTATGGTTTCTCCCCAGTGTGACTTCTCTGGTGGCCTTGCAGGTAGAAACTCCGACTAAAGGCCTTCCCACACACCTCACACTTGTATGGTTTCTCTCCAGTGTGAACTCTCCGGTGGGAGTGTAGGTAGGCACTCTGACTGAAGCACTTCCCACACTCCTTACATTGATATGGTTTCTCTCCTGTGTGGACTCTCTGGTGAATGGTAAGAACCCATCTGTCACTGAAGCATTTTCCACAGGTGTTGCATTTGTGTGGCTTAGGTTTCTGCTGATCTTGGGGGCTGGAACTCCAGTTAGAGCCATTCCCACTCTCTTTATAAGTAGGTTTCTCAATGACGTCAAGTTGTTGATGGCTTGAAATACACAATTTTTGATCGAAGCTTGTATTGCATGCATATTTATGTGGTTGTTCTCTGGGGTACACTGCTGAAAAGTCCTGGAAATGTGGGGGCAGACTAAAGTGGTCACCACACTCAGAGTTATAGACAGTCTCTTCCATGCGAACTTTGTGCTCAGTGTTAAAATTTGAGCAATGTGTGAAATCTTTTCTACACTCCACACCTGGATATAGTTTCTCTTCAGCGTGGATTTCCTGAGTAGCTTGAAGATATAAACTCTGACTAGAAATATTCCTAGGTATTTGCTGACCTTTCCATTGGCGATTACACGACCCACTGAGATGTGATTCCTGCCAAGACTGCTGGGCTCTCAGTGAAGGAAACTCTTGACTTCTCAGAGAGGCAGAGTCATCATCTACAGGAGGCAACACGTAGTTCCCATCCTCAGAAATCTGAACCAGCCTCCCTGCGCACACCAGGAAGGAAGAATCTCCCTGGTTCTGAGACTCAGTGTTGCTCTTTAGACATCTTTTCATGGAATCCTGATCCCTGGGTAACAAGCCTGCACCCTGTGGCCAGGTCTGACAGGAGGAGAGCTCTCTGGGACAAAGGGAGCTTAACTCCATGTCTTCATCATTCTCCACAGCACATCCACCCTGGCTTCCTATAAGGATGAGAATCCAGACAAACACACAAGTGAATACCTTACTGAGAGACGCTGGTGTGTAACACATGGCTCACATCAGGAGACAAGACAGGCCACACTGTTTCTGTGGAGACTGACAAAACACCTGACACACACAGGAAACACAAACCCAGGGCTCTCTGGGTGCCTAAGATCTGGGTTTTCTGCAGGCAGTAGTGGAGCAACCTTTAATCGCAGCGCTAGGGTGGCAGAGGTAGGCAGATTTCTGTGAGTTCAAGGCCAGCCTGCTTTACAAAGTGAGTTCCAGGACACCCAGAGCTACATAGAGAAAAACCCTGTCTCCAAAAAAGCAAACCAGGAAATAAATAAATAAATAAAACAATACCAAAAAAAAAAACAAGAACAACAAAAAGATCTGGGTTTTCCTAACAAAATCTGGGTGTCAAATGTGGTTGCATTCAAAAGTTATAGTGAACTATAAGCACAACACTGTGCTTCATCATAGGTTTTAGGTGATCCAGTAGAAAAAACAAAAGCTGATATTCCCAATGTGGAAAAATGTTTTTGTCTTTATAAGCATGAATATGAGTATAAGTGAGTGTGGCCTCTCTTTCTGTACGTGTGTATATGTGTTCGCTCCACCCATGGTATGACTGTGGAGGTTAGAGAACAACCTAAGGGAGTCAGCTTACTCCCCCTGAAAACACAAAGGGTCTAGGGAAGGAACTCTGCTTGGGGCAAGCACCCTTACTCAAGGAGCCATCTCAGCGGCCCTGCTCTAAGCACTTTAAAAGCCATTATGCTATTTGTGAAGTGGGGACCAGTCGAGAGTTAAGGAGAGAAATGCTATGCCCTGCCCCTGTTACAGAAAGCACTCCCACCCACTGGTCCAGCAGCATCTTCCCCACCTGAGATCTCACCTCCTTGGGCCTCCACCATGCAGAGCTCCTCTTCATTCTCCAGCTGGGCTATCAGACCTAGTGTGAAAGGCTGGTGTGCTAGTGGGGGGGAGAAGAAAGAAAAGAAAAAAAATGAAAGAAAATCAAAAGTTTCATGATGTCTTTTACAAATACTAGATAAAAAGAGTAGGAAGTAGAGACAGGCAGAGCAGTGTCAAGATCACCCTTAGCGATATAGTAAATTTGAGAACAGTCTGGCCGGGGTTATATGAGTCACTGAGTCAAAGAAATAAAAACCAAAGAAAGGGAAAAATGGAGGGAGGGAGGAAGGGACGAAAAGAACTCTCAAGCTGGAAAGATGGCTCAGAGGTTAAAAGCACTGGCTACTCTTCCAGAGAGCCAAGGACTGGTTCCCAGCACCTACAGCAGCTTACAACCACCTCGTAACTCCAGTAGTAGGAAATTTGAAACCCTCTCTGGCCTCTGTAGGCACCTGTCCTCAACATGCTTTGTGCTCGCTTGCGCACACACACTAAATATATTTTAAACAAACCTCCCAGTGAAATGGACTAATAAATAGGTACTACCACACATCCAATAAAAACAAAACTAGCTAGAAGCACATTGTAAATAGTTTTATATGTAAACCAATGCAAAGGGCCCTCTGTCCCCACTGTCCTACTCTACTTCCTGTACACATTATGACAAAAGGTACTGGGGGAGAAAGGTTTTATTTCATCTTACAGCTTGAAGCTTTTCATGGTGGGAAGTCATGCCAGACTCATGGCAGGGGCTGGAGACAGGAGTTGGAGCAGAGGCCAGGGAGAGTGCTACTTACTGGCTTGCTCCTTACACAGCTCAGAGGCACTTGGCAGAGTAAGCACCACCAACAGTGGGCAGGGTTATGATCATAGCAATAATCAATCAAGAAAATCCCACAGAGCTGCCCACAAGCCAACCTGGCAGAAGCATTTTCTCAAATGAGGCTCCTCTTCCCAGACGACTCTAGCTTGTGTCGTTAATAAAACCAAGCAGGACTCTCATATACAGCTCAAACGACAGATGGACAGAGCCATGAGAAACCTGTGCTTCCAGTTAGACAACCAAGCCCAGAAAACAACTCCAGCAGTTCCCAGGCTCCCAGCAGCTGGTCCCAGTCGCTCAGCCGGGAAACCCAGACCCCATCCTCACCCACTGAGAGCAGCATCCTGAAGGTCTCTAGCATCACATCACGGTACAGCTTCCTCTGGGCAGCATCCAGCAGCCCCAGCTCCTCCTCGCTGAAGACCACAGCCACATCCCTGAACGTCACCATCTCCTAGGACAGCAAAACATGCGGGTTATAACTACAGAAGCAGTGAGGCTGACATGATGTAGAGGGAGACCTTGTGGGACTCAGAGCCTCTTAGCTGGAAGTACCTGTCTCTGCCTGCCTTCCATCTGCTGGATCCACCCGCCATGAGGGCTGCAAAGAAATCCTTATATTTGCATATGCTTGTGTACATGTTTGGATACAGGCACATGTGCATGCACAAATGTGTAGTCTGTGAGAATGCATGTGCATTTTGCCTGCACCTGTGCATGTGAAACAGCATGTATCTGAAGAACTTTCAGGAGTTGACCCTGTCCTTCAACCTTGCAGAAACACAGAGCAGGGCCGTCTCTCTTGCTGTTTCTGCAGTACTGTGTATTCCAGGCTAGCAAGGCTGCCAGCCTCCAGCTGGTTCTCCCATTTCATCCATAGGGGGATTACAGTTGGGCACCACTACATCTGGTGTTTTACACAGATTCCAAGGATTGAACTCAGGTCCTCGCGATTGTGTGGCAAGTGTTCATATCTGCTGAGCCATCTCCCCAGCCCCTTCCACATTGCTTCATAAAATAGTATATACTGACTTGAAGCTCACTAATTAAGTCAATTTAGTAAAAATATTCTTTTGTCACATAATAAATATTTTTTTAAATGTTATTTTTTATTTATCTGTGTGGTGTGGTGTGTGTCTGTGTGTGTGTGTGTCATGGAGCTCATGCATGCCATGGTGCATATGTGGAGGTCAGATGAAAACTTTGAGGAGTCAGTTCTTTTCTAATTTGTGGTTCCCACAGATCTAACTCAGTCATCAGCCTTCGCAGCAAGCTCCCTTACCACTGAGCCATCTCACTGTCCCTCGCTCACTCTCACTATTTCCTCTTCTAGAACGTCACTGTACAGACAGGATTGTTTTCACTTTCGTTTACATTGTAAACATTTTGAGTATTGCTTTGTTATCTGCCTTTCTATAGAGAATTCTTAGATGTTTATACTGCAGACCTGTTCAAGCCTGTACCTGCTGCACAGGACTTTATGAGCAGCTTGCCCTTGGCTACAGATGGAGAGCTCTGCCCCGCCCTCATCTCCCCGCCCTCCTCTGCCCTGCTTTTTTTCTGCCCTGCTCTGCACTGTACTCTGATTTTTCACTCTGACTTTACATTAACAAGGCTGACTGTCCTGACCTAGAAGACAAAGGCCCCAGCACAAACAACATCCTGTATGAACATGACTCCCCCATCCTCACGGAACAGGATGAAGGATCCCCGGCTCACTCGGTCCTTCAGGCCTGTGAATAAGGTGATGGATGGACAATGACTAGGGCCTGCAGTGTGGAGGACTTTCACATTCAATATATTCAAGGCATAAATGGTGAAATCCTTCTCTCTCTCCCCATGCAACCCTTCCCAGAGTATCAGAGACCCTGATGAAAGAGCCTAGAGGTGCTGTGTGGTTAAGAGCAATGGCTGCTCTTGCAGAGGTTTGGTTCCCAGCACCCACATGACAGCTCACAAGCATCTGTAACTCCAGTTCCAGAGGATCTGACGCCCTCTTTCTCTTCCATTGGGACAGACATGCCTCACAGCTGTACATGCAGGAAAGTCACTCATAGGCAAAATAAAAATATATAAATCTTAAAATAAATTTGAAAAACAAAAGAAAAACACAATAAAGTTTCTCAGCTGTCACCTACGGGATAAGGTATACAGATGTACTGATGTGTATGCTTATGTGCACATGCATATGTGTGCATGTATATATGTATATACAGTACCACAGCTTTGAGTCTCTAGAAGGCTCAGGAGTGACAGGTCTCTCGGACCGCAGCTCATGTTGCATTTGATCACTGTGTGATACTAGGGACAGCCGTCAACATTTGCCCAATGCCAGGTTTGTGTCGCTCCCTGGACCACACGGCCAGCCTCAGAGCAGTCTTGTGAGCCAAGGCTCTCAACAGGGAAAAGGACAAAGAGAAATCAAACTGTGGGAGCCTCAGGGATTTCCGAGTTTGTGGGTGGCGAACAACTCAATGCAAACCACTCAAGAGTTAGAACGCACACCACTGCTAGTGGAAAACATGCCAGTTCCACGTTACAGCACAGCAAACAGAGCTAGGGATGTGGCTTTAAATGGCCATGGGGACATTGTAAGCAAGATAATGATGTGTGTAATTTTTAAATTTCTATTCCCTTTTACACTGCTCATAGACTTGTGTGTTCGAATGCTTGGCCCATAGGGAGTAGAATTATTAGGGGTGTGGCCCTGTTGAGGTAGGCGTTGGAGGAAGTGTATCACTGTGGAGGCAAGTTCTGAGGTCTCAAGTTAAGGCCAGTATGGCACACAGTCTCCTGTTACCTGTGGATCAAGATGTAGAACTCTCATCTCCTTCTGCAGAACCACAGCTGCCTGGATGCTACCACCATAATAATAATGGACTAACATCTGAACTGTTAGCCATCACAAATTGAATGTTTTCCTTTATAAAAGCAGGGGTCATGGTACCTCTCAGAGCAACAGAAACTCTAAGACAGAGCATGAACAGCACAGTTGAAAATCAACTCACCTGCAATTGGGCCATTTTCTCCTTTTTTCTAGGAAATGGTACAGACCTGAGAAGACAGGACAGGATGGTAGACACCATGAGAGAGGGAAAATACGAGCTTTGCCAGGTGAGATCCAGGTGCCCCTTGTCTCCCCAGGCAGGCACACACATGCTGCAAATCAGGCCAATTCCAGCTACCCCCAGGATGTCCCACCCTAGGCTATACGCAGGGACAGCCTTCCCAAGTGTTCTTACATCATCCTGGGCTGTGGATGGTTCAGCAGGTAAGGGTACTTGCTGCCAAGCCTGATGACCTGAGATTAATCCTCAGGACCCACATGGATGGAGAGAACTGGCTTCCACAGGCTGTCCTCTGACGTGTGCTTCTGTCATTACACACTCGCTAATAACTGTAAGTCATTCTTTCAAAGGTGTGTGGTGCTAACATGTGTGCTCATGAAGTAACCATAGCTACGTTCACTAACCTTCTATGTCCCAAATCTGCCATCTGCAAAAGGGTTGTTAGAGTGTTAGCATTCAGTGTTAAGGGCTGCTGGGATTCTGTGTGCCAGGAGTGGACAGCTACTGTAAAAAATTAAATCTCTGTTCCCATGAGTGTCCAGAAGAGTCATTACAGAACTGACCTTGCACTCTAACCCCAGTGAGAGATTAGAGCATGCCTAGGTGGTAGAGTACCTACCTAGAATCCCCCAGTGAGGGAATGGGGTGTAGCTCAATAAAGAACCCATGCCTAGAATCACCCAGTGAGTGGCTGGGGTGTGGCTGAGTGGGAGAGCCCCTGCCTAGAATCCTCCAGTGAGGGGTTGGAGTGTGGTTCAGTGGTAGAGCCCCTGCCTAGAATCCTCCAGTGAGGGGCTGGGGGTGTGGCTCAATGGTAGAGCTCCTGAGTAGAATCCCCCAGTGAGGAGCTGGGGTGTGGCTCAGTGGTAGAGCTCCTGCCTAGAAGCCCCCAGTGAGGGGCTGGGGTGTGGCTCAGTGGTAGAGCCCCTGCCTAGAATCCCCCAATAAGGGGCAGCATTATAAGCATGTTGTTTAGCAAAGTCTTCCAAGATAGACTTCCCATCCTACACGGAACCTCCTTAGATGGCAGGTGTTCTAAGGGGAGACAAAACATTCCATGATACTGGGAAACTCAATAAAATTCAGGAAGTGAACAACTTCAAAGCTTCACGAAGTCTCAGACAGTGACTAGGTTCACTAGACCTCACCCTTCCCAGACATTTATAAGCAGTAAGGAATATTTAGTGACATCTCAGCAAGTTGAGCTGCCTAGAAGATGCTCCCACCCGCAGAAGTCCCAAAGGCAGAGACCAGCTGAGCTGACAGACATTCGGAACAACGGAAGCACCTGGCTGACATGCCTGCAGACTGCAGTGCACTCCAGGTTTCCAGCTTTGTGAGTTGTCACCATGCTGGAGGGGGCTTTGGTAATTCAGCTGCCTTTGAGTCATTTCTGCTTCTATAAGTAAACCCTCAGCCATACTCCTGTTAGTAATCCCAATAATTGTCTGACAATACTCATGGGGAGACATGACCAAATAAACGTCTACTCGTTCCAGATAGAGAACCATTGATTGCCGAATAAGTCCAACATGGTGACCCAATGAGTTTTATAGGGGTTGTGCATAACAAACACCTACCTCGCGTTAGCTATTGATGAGACTATTCTTGCTGGCACTGATCTTAACAGCCCAAATGCCAACCTTCATCTCACTCTGAACCGTGCCTGTATTTAGGGTAGTAATCACGAATTCATACACATCACCCTTTGCACATGCTAAAATGGCTTTAACATCTTTGGAACGGACATTCTTTAACATCCCATCAAACAGCAACAGAAAAACCCAGGCATTAAGGATATGGTAAGAGGGGTGAGGTGTGGTCAGGATGGGGCCAAGGACCCTACAGCAGGAGCTCTGAGACCATCTGTGGGTCACTGGAGCTTCCAGGGACTGGGGCGCTTCCTCGGAATCTGGAAAGCACTAAGAGCAAAATAATAGTTAAGAGCTGGTACCGCGCGCCCGCTGTCTTGAGCCTTGCAGCAAACACGAGCTTACTCTTCGAATGGTACCAATGTTGGGGAAGAAACGGGGGCACAGACGGAGACGACTGTGCATCTCGGACAGTGGCTAGAGAGACGGCTGGGGGCTCCCGGAGCCCAAGACACCCTCCATCCCGGTGACTGACAGCCCCGGCCAGGCCTGAGTCAATGAGCGCAAGCGCGGCACGCTCCGGCAGGCTCATTCACAGCAAACTCGCCTCCTGCCCTACTGAGACGGATTTCCTTCCGAGCATCCACGCCTGCTGCATATCGCCCCGGACAACCTGAAAACTATCGGGAAAACGTGGGAGAGGACAGCAGAGGTAGGGCTCACCTTTCTGAGAGGAACGCGGGCCACGGCTTCGCACACCTGGGCCGGAAGTGATTCTTCCCGCGCAGGCTACCGGGAGCACACTTCCCAGAATTCCCAGGGGAGCAGGACGACACAGGCTCGTGCAGGGGAAGTTAGCTTTGAACCTAGGATTTCCGGACTACATTTCCCAAAATTCCGCACAGAGTATGCCGGCCCTCTAAGCTCTTGCTATGGAAAGTATCCTAATGTAATGAGGATGGGACTGTTACGGACTACATTTCCCAAAATTCCCTACAGAGTAGGCTGGCCTTTAAAGCCACAGGATGCGGAAAATTAACTAGTGTCCGGCGGGTTGGATTGTCGCGGACTACATTTCCCATAATTCTTAGGGATCCTCCTTGCCTTTCCAGAGCCGAAGTGTCTAGATTGTCTCATAGCTTCTGGTTCTTAGCTTTCCTGAAGATGCAAATCTTTTAACCACGAAGCTTTCCCACCTTTCTCTGGAAGACTGTGTGTTAAACGATGATTTTCTAGAGCTTCTCAGGGACCGCGTCTGTTGTAGATTATTATAAAATAGTCCCACAGTAGCCCAGAATGGAGTGTAGTAAAAGGTTATTTAGGGGGAGACTCACAGAGCGGCAGTCTTCTGAAGGAGTGGGGAATAGGGAACCAAATTCAGCATCCAAGAGGCTGTGCAAGTGTTTACATCTGTATATATACTAAAATTGACCACGCCCAAAGTAAGCTGGTATCTTAAAGGCTACTGGCTGAATTAGTTACACAGCGCCTCCCCTTTGGTCTAAAATAAGAGTTCTAAGCATAATACAAAACTATATACAATAAGAACAAATATCAAGTATAAAAATTAGAATTACAACCAGCATAAACAATATCAGGCAAGAAACATAGACTAAATGTTTTAATAGTTATCCTATCCTAAGGAGTCTTGTATTAGAAAGGCTTTCCTGAGTCATGGAAGAAAAGTAACTATGACTATATAGTGGAACATAAGGGCCAGCTTGGGGTTTCTGTCCCGCCTGGTACACCACAGCTAGCAAGACCCAAAGAAAAATCACACAAGAGCCGGGCGGTGGTGGCGCACGCCTCTAATCCCAGCACTTGGGAGGCAGAGGCAGGCGGATCTCTGTGAGTTCCAGACCAGCCTGGTCTACAAGAGCTAGTTCCAGGACAGGCTCCAAAACCACAGAGAAACCCTGTCTCAAAAAAAAAAAAAAGAAAAATCACACAAGACTACATTAGGTTATAAACTGATTGGCCCAGTAGCTCAGGATTCTTATTACCTCTTATAACTTATATTAACCCATTCTTCTTATCTATGTTAGCCACATGGCTCAGTACCTTTCTAAGTCAGGTAGATTACACCTTGCTTCATCGGTGTAATCTATGAATCTGGGCTGGACTGCGGAGAGAGCTTCCTACTTCCTAGAATACTCCTGTTCTCATCGCCCCACCTCTACTTCCTGTCTGGTTGACCCACCTATACTTCCTGCCTGGCCATTCAGCGTTTATTTAAAACATGATTCACATGTTTTAAATACAGACAATTCTCCCACACCACCTCTCTCTCTCTCTCTCTCTCTCTCTCTCTCTCTCTCTCTCTCTCTCTCTCTCTCTCTCTGAACAAAGAAAAATATCCATAGTCCACTTTTTGAGAATGTGGCGTAGTATTTAAGGCTTCTTCCGGCTGGCTGGGAGCACTGATAATCTAATGGGGACCTTAAGAAAATTTAGAACTATAATCAAGTCCTGACTGGAGTATCCTGTGAGTCCTGATCATCTTGGGCAGCTGTCTTGAATCTGTTCTGGTTGTAGAACTCAGATATTGGGCCATCTGTTCCTACTGGAGATTTCTCAGGTGTTCTTCCTTGATCAATCCTGATTTTTCTTATCTCAGAATGAATCCACAGGCTCTCATTTTCTGTGGAAACAAAAGCAAAATCTCTTCTCCAAAGTAACATACCTTTTGACTTCAATTTTGAAGTAAAGGTATTTTTATAATACCTATCTTGGATTAATTTAGCCACACTTATAAGCAAATATCTTTTAGCAGTTGTTGCTCCATCCTCAGCATTCAAACAATTCAAAGAGAGCATAATAACATACAGTATCATTCTCTGTGTATTTTCCATCTTTATGTGGCTTAAACTTCTATTTCTTTTATTTTTTGACTTTTTGTGAGAGGTTCTCTGTATATCTTTGTCCTGGAATAACTTTGTAGACCAGGCTGTCCTTGAACTCACAGAGATCCACTTGCCTCTGCCTCCCCAGTGCTGGGATTAAAGGTGTCTGCCACCACACCTTGAATTCTCAGAGGTCTGTCTGCCTCTGCCTCCCAGGCATTGGGATTAAAGGTGTGTGCTACCACACCTTGAAGTCACAGAGGACAATATACCTCTTCCTCCCAAGTGTTGGGATTAAAGGTGTGTACCATCACACCCAAAGTACTCTCTTTCCTTTTTTTTTGGACTTTAACCTTTAGCCTGCATATATTTTTAACACACTGTAAACCATTTAGAGGGTTTCTTTGTCTTTGAATCTCTCTTTACTGTATATCTCTCTTTTTCTGATCACATGAATCTTTATGGAGAGGATTAAAGCCATGGCTTTGACGGCTGGATCCAGCCCATTCCTTAGCTTTCCAGCCTCATGGTGGAGGGACCGGCCAGAACCATGTTTATTGCCACAACTCTATGGCATTTTATGGTCATTGCCAGCAAGCAAGCTGCAACAGTGTGTCCAGAAACAGCAGTCAAGCAGTCAGGACCGCCTGCTTGAAAAGTCAGAGTATGCCCTGCCAGGATGGCCCAGAAAGCTGGCATTTTAAAACGGCACAGCTTTTTTCCTACTATGGCTAAAAACTAAAAAGCATGTCTTCAGCTTTTCATCAACACCTTTAAGTGTTTCATAGAAGGACCTCTTAAAGAGCTGCAAAGCTAAAGCTGAGTCAGGAAGCCTCTCTTAGATGAGAGCACTTGTTTTCCTCTAGCAAGCAGAGCAGATCCAAGAAATTGCTGCTTTCAAGAAAACATGCTTTACTCTATTCTTTCCCAAGCTTTCTCAGGCATTCTGTGGATGCAGTTATTCACATGGACACCATTCTGTAACATGAGGGCTGGTTTGTTGGGGTTTCTGTCAATTCTCCTGCACCAATATAGTCTTCAAGTAACTACAGCTATCTAGTCTTCAACCCCATAGAAGACCTGAGAAGGAAAATTAACTACTTGAGTAAACAGGAAGCACAATCAAGCAACTTTCTAAAAGTGCATATATTGACAGAGGCAATCACCCAAAGTCTCATTTGCAACTCTGGAGCAACCAAATTTGGCTAAGGCCTAGAGTAACTGACAGACCGTTTTCAGAGGCAGGAAATTTTTTAATATTGTCTTACCTCATCTTGGCAAGGTTTGACAGTCTTTTTTCTTGTATCCTTCTTGTCCTGTTTGGACATGGTGCGTTTTGTCAGGTCGAGACATGGGCATTTCTTTGTGAAAGGCCAGTTTTGCCAAGAAGAAAACAAGCTACAAGTGGAGTGGTTTCAGAGCTCAACATTCTCTCGGGACTTGATTGGTGCTGCCAGGAGCAATCGTGTCTAACATCAAAAGAACCCTAAATTATTTAAATGTCATATTTTACATTTCAGTGAAGTGGTTGAAGATTAACCATCTATGCAGAATACAATCTCAATGTATGTAAAGAACCTGATTAGTCTAACTATAAGTATGACAAACATCGATGACTATTGACCTATAATTCTTCATAGCTTAAAGACTAAGGCTTCTTCTTAGAATGTTAAATAATCTTTAAACAACTTGCATGAAATGAGGACAAATACCTCAAAATGTAAAAAATGTATAAGTACCTTGGTAAGAAGTAGAAATGTATAATGCAATATGATGTATATATCCTAAAATTGCACCAATATCTTAACCAGAGTAAGAAACGTGCATGCACACAATATGACAAAATAAGTTCCATAGGTGATCAGATATTATACACAGAAATAGGAGAATATTTAATATAACAAATACAATTTGACTTTGTGTCAATATACAAGAATCTATACCAATGTAAATTTTCTGTAAGCTATAGCTCACAAATATTTACTGTTACTATTATTAATAGTGTGAGTAAGCTCACACTTATCTACCTATTATCCCATCCAATTCCTTTTTATTATTATTATTTTTTAAATGAGATCCCTGAGCCTACATAATTTCCCCCCAAAACCCCAACCCTATACCACTTGTAAAGAACCCCTAATAGATTTCCTAACCCTGAGGAAAATGTCTTTGGGAGAGGATATATAGTATTCTAGAATTAATTCCAGCTATCCTGGGAGTGATGTTCATTCTATGGGATCCTGTGAAACTGAAATGATAGTTAAGTTTCAAGATTACTGTCTGGTATAATTGCAAATAGTCTCTGAGTGGTCCATAGGGTTTTTTGGAGGTTCCTATTTAGACTACTGGCCAGAGCGTTGTAAGATGCGCAGTTTAAGCTAACCAACTAGGAATCATCTTGAAAAGCTGATACCAAAAAATAATCTTAAAGTAGCACTATCAGCATCATGACGTCATATCAGCCAGGTGGAGTTGTTGCTGTGGGGCCCCATCCTCTTCCTGGAAAATTTAAAGATTACTGCAGGAAAATGAATTGTTCAGTGGTCTTCCCTTTGAGGTCATTTGAATGGTCACCTGAGTGATAGATCCAGACCCCAGCAGATCCATAGCCCTAGCATAATCCCTGAGCACCCTGGCTCTAATACAGAGGCAGTGACAGTAATAATCTGGATCTTGGACCTGAGCAAGTGAAACAAACACTTTATCCCTGGACGCAGAGAAGAGAAAAGCACCCTGACTCTGAAACTAGAGCCAAAGAAACACACTTTACTTTACCCTTAGAACCAGAGCCTGTTAAAGAAATTCCCCTGGCCCTAAAAGAAAAAAATACCAGAAAAAGAAACACAGTTTGATCCTGAAATCAGAGCATTCTCCAGCCCTTTCATGAAACCAGCCAATTCTTGAGCAGGAAAACCCGACCAATCCCTGAGTAGGGAAGAAGTAACATCCAGTCTGGAGACAGGATTCCTCATAGAACTTAGCAAAGGGGAGGAGTAACCTCTCGTCTAGAGGTGTGACCTCTCCCTGACTCCCAACACCAGAGGCTCCTCCCCTTTATTGGAGGAGCCAATCAGAAGGGGTGGCATCCAATAGCAAGCCGGCCTTCCCATCTATATTAACCACATCTCCACATCACTCAGGGTCTCTCCAGCTCTGCTCCTGCTGCCACCACTGTTGCCTCCTCCTCCTTTTTTCTCTTCCTTCTTCTCGCCTACAGGGAGGCCCATGCTACCTCACAGTAAAGACTCTGCTTTGGCATCAGATTCAGTCTTATGGTGCTATCCCAGGGATCTGGACTTTGGGCACAGCATGAATTTGGGGGTTCTTAGTCTGAATCACCTTCAGCTTCCAACCTTCACTGTAGTGAGCCGGACAGGATCGCCATTACAAGTTGGCGATGACACCCTGCCTTGTTGGAAATAACTCCATTTTGGCTTTGCCGTGGGAGTCCGTTCCCTGCTTCCCGCGCTTGAGCGGTGGATCAAGACCCTTTAGCCTATCCTAAAGTGCTCTGGTGTCAGCTGATAGTGACAGCCAATCACAGCGCAACTCACCCGCCATTTCTCTTTTTAAGCAGCTGCCTGAGTCCCGCCAGGGGCCCTTCACCCCTTGCTCTCCCTTCCCCCTCCTGCACCCCGCGCTCCCTGCCCTTTTGTCTCCCTGCACCTCATTTCCTACCCCCTTCAAGTAAAGTGCTCCAGTAAAGCGTGATCTGAGTGAATCCTCGAGTCGTGGTGTTTTCTTTCTCGCTGGTCGAGAAGTCCGCCGTACCCAGGGATCTGGACTTTGGGCACAGCATGAATTTGGGGGTTCTTAGTCTGAATCACCTTCAGCTTCCAACCTTCACCCCTCCTCTTTCTCCTGCCTTGTTACTGGTCATTCAGCTCTTGATTAGATCATCAAATGTTTTAGACAGGGAAAGTAACACAGCTTCACTAAACATATGCGACCAGAAAAGAATGTAACAATCTTTAAATCAAATGTTCCACAGCATAAACAAAAGTAACACATCTCAATAAATATTTCACAATATCTTGCCATTTTGTCCAAATAAAAACAAAACGTTTTAACTTTAACATAGTAAAACTACATTGAAAAGTTATCAAGTAAGAATTACATTTACAATATTCAATCCATTTGTAAATAGCAGATTCAGAGAAAACACTCCACCCATTCCAACATAGCGACTCCAAAGTTTTATAGCTAATTTACTTTCTATCATAACAAAGGAAAACTATGACTTTAACTATTTAGTCTTTAACTCCCTCAATGATCCTCAAGGATGCATTATTTCAAGTGTTACAGCTCCAGAGGAAGGGGATACCCACAACTGTGAAGGGATGTGCCTGCATACATTTGGCCATGATGAGCAAGGTATCCAGACTTGTCGGGACTCAGGCTATAACTGAAGTTGGAGTCTGGTGGACTCTGGTCTCCCCCCAGGATGCAGCAAACCTGCTCCTCCCAGAGACACCCAGTGCAGCTGAGCTGTGCTCCTTTCCCCTAAGGACTTTCCCTGCAGAGGTATCCATTCATTCTTCAGCTCTGCCTGACTAAGGGAGACTCTGCTCCATTGCCATCAAAAGAAGATCTTCACCCAAAACCCACTCAAGAAAAAGATTAATTTGGGAAGGAGGTATCCAAGGGGGTCACTGCCTCTGCCTGGTGTAGGAGGTTCTTCTGTCTTTGTGTTGCTTTCATTGATTGAATAAAGAAACTGCCTTGGCCTTTTGATAGGGCAGTACTTAGGTGGAGTAGACAGAACTGTATGCTGGGAAGGACAGTGTAGCAGACGCTTTGGTTCTCTTGCTCGAAACAGACGCTGGTTAGACTCATGCTGGTAAGCCACAGTCAAGTGGCAATACACATTAAAGGAGATGGGTTAAACTAATATGTGAGAGTTAGCCAATAAGAGGCTAGAAATAATGGGCCAGGCAGTATGTAAATGAATACAGTTTCTGTGTGATTATTTTGGGTGTAAGCTAGCAGGGCGGGAGGGAACAAAGAGGCCCCACGCTCCCCACAACGTCTGCGGGGTGGAGGAGGACAGCTGCAAAATGAACAGGCTGAGGGGCTTCTTAGGGGCAGAGTTTTTACTGAAGAAGATTTTCAGGGAGGGAATTGGTCAGATTTTGATCCACCTGAGGTTGGACAAGCCCAGATTGACTAGATTTCATGCTCAGGGATTGGCAGGTGTTTTGTATAAAAGACTATGCAGATAGAATCTGGTTTTAGAATTTCTCAATTATTGTTGTTCCATATCTTAAAGATAAAGCAGCTCCAATTATATAATAAAAAAATCTAAAATACAAAAAAAGTGTTTTGGCAAACTGTTATTTATGATGTGAGGCCAAAGCTAAAATTATAAGTAAATGGCATTAAGAATCAGGCCTATTAAAACCTAAAACTGATATATTTGTAACTTTTCAAAATTCTTAAAATCTCAATTGGCCTATGGAAGAGGTCTCCACTCAGTTTTTAGACATTGAAATCTTATCTCAGGTGGAGCAAAAATGTGAAGTGGATTGAATACATAGAACCTGAGGTCAGAAAAGGAGATTAAAGCCTATGTGGGTAAAATAATGGCCCTTAACTAAAGAACAGATGCTAAGCACATCAATGAAACTACCAGTCTTTGTAAGTTTCCTGTATTTGTAATTTTAAAAAATGCAAAAGTGAAAAATATTCACTGACCTAAGAGCTATTAATAAGACAATTCAGCCTATGGAATCTCTTTAGACTGGAATCCCTTTACAAGAATAGGATGGAGAAAAATTTGCCTTTACAGGGCCTAATTATAATAATCCCAGTCTGTGAAGACATCAATGAAAGTACTTCCTTAAAAAATTGCTAAATAGCCCAGCTTTGTGTCATTATTTTGTAGCTCAACCACTGGAAGTGGTAATGTAAACAATGTCCTCAGGCTCTTATCTATCATTAGAGGCTGAGATTCTATTGACTGCTTCTGATACAGATACCTTGGAAAGAATGTCTAATGTAGTACAGAAAGATTTATTCTACTGGGGATTATGGATATCTCCTGAAAGAATAAAAAGAGATTATCTTAACTGTTTCTGATTTAAAGTAAATAAAAAAAATTAAGCTACAAAACATACAGATTAGAAGAAAAATCTAATCACACTCTAAGGAAGATGTCTATTAAACAGAAGGACATAAGGACCCCCAGAGATAGAATACATAATACTTTATTAACTTTTAATTTAAAAATTTTTAATGTTAGTGAAACAGGGACAGCAGCTGCTGAAAGTCATTGGATTATGGGAAAAACTGCTGAATTAGGTCAGCCCATGTAAAAGCAGGGAAAGTGTTAAGTTAGGGCCAAGGTAATGCTTCCATTTCCACGGGAAAAAATTGTTGATCCCTTTAAATCTGATAAGAATCCAGCACAGCCGGTTGTGGTGGCGCACGCTGGTAGGATTTGCTGAAGGAGGCAGAGGCAGGAGGATCACGAGTTTGAGTTTCTGGGCTACACATTTAAAAAAAAAAAAAGAATCCAGCACAACCAAGAGGACTCTCCCATGCTTCAGCTGCTGAGATGCCTCTGGGAAACAATAGGCCTTTGGAGCAGGCAGTGACCTAATAACCTGGGGACAGCTAATGAGTTTGTGTGACAAGGAAGGCGGATGAATCTGAAATCCCAATGCTACAGATCTGTTCTTTGTTATACTTATTCATGGTAAGTAGACAGGTAACGGGGACAAACTACATATTGGGCTTTCATGCCTAATTCTCCAATAAACACAGCAGTGAGTTGGGGAGATATGGATATTCCTGTAGTGGTTAATCAATCTTCATGGCTACCTAGTCCTGGGGATTGTGCCAGGTGACTGTTCCTCCTCAGTGAGGTCCACAGTCACAATCTTGAAGTCTGTGCCTTCCTGGAACAGCACACACACTCCTCTTAGCTGGGCGTGGTTTAGTTTGCTTGTTTTCCAGTGTTCATGGACAGATGCTTTAACCATCGGACAATTATCCTTAGAATATCCGCATCCAAAGCATCTCAACCGAGGTCAGAAGAAGCTCAGAGAGGAACATCGAACAAGATGCATACAAATTCTCTCCATCCATTCATCCATCCATCCATCCATCTATCCATTCATCCATCCATCCATCCATCTATCCATCCATCCATCCATCCATCCATCCATCAATCTCAGTGTAGGGACTGAACCCAGACCCTCACACATGATAGGCAAGTACTCCAATACTAAGCCATTTCCCCATCATTTAAGGAAGTTATTTTAGGGCTGCTGGAGAGGTCATGGTCAAGAGCACTTTTTGCTGCTGCAGAGGACCTGGGTTCAATTCTCAGTACCCAGATGGTGGCTCACAAACACCTGTAACTCTAGTTCCAGAGGATCCAAAATCCTCTTTTGACCTCTAAAGCTAAGAGGAACACATGTAGTACACACGTATGCAGACAAAACTCTCACATAAATAAAATACATTTTTTTAAGTTTAAAGTTATTTATTTTATTCAGTTTATTATTTTATGCCACTGGATGTCATGCCTGCTAGTATTCATGTGCATCATGTATGTACAGTGCCTGCAAAGGCATGGAGAGGGCATCAGACAGCATTTATGCACTCCGTATGTGTACAAAGTCTGCAGAGACAGGAGAATTGCTAGAACCTCTGTCTCCAAGCCTAGCCTACAAAATGCAAGCCAAAGGTTCAGGGAACATGCCTGTTTCAAAGGAATAAGAATGAGAATGACAAAGGACATCTGATGCAGAGGCACACACACACACACACACACACACACACACACACGACCCAAACTCGATATGTACACAAATGATCCTTTTTAAAAGACAGACAATAAAGGAACTATTGATAGGAATAAACACTATCACAGTTTGGGTTTCTATTGCTGTGAAGAGACACCAAGACCAAACTAAAGCATTTACTTGTGGTGGCTTGTGGTGGCTCACTTACAATTCAGAGGTTTAGTCCATTATCGTCATGGTGGGAAGCAGTGCAGCATACAGACAGAAACAGTGCAAGAGAAGGGGCTGAAAGTTCTTACATCTGATCCACAGACAACAGGAAGTGGTCTGTCTTGAACAGGGCATGGCTTGAACATAAATGAGATTGAAACCCCAGGCCTACCTCCACAGTGACACACTTCCTCCAACAAGGCCACACCTCCTAATAGTGTCACTCCCTTTGGGGGCCATTTTATTTCAAACTACCACACACCAATTGGAGCTAGAGAGATGGCTCAGCAGTCAGAGCACTGGATGAGATTCTAGAGAGTTTTGGGGGCACCTCCTAGCCATTTGCTCGTGATTCTGTCCTAGCAGTAGGGAACTTGGGAGGTTTTAGGACATATAAATTGGGGAAATTTAACTGGCAAATAACATTATACAAATTGAGCAGGTTTGTATGTAGAAATATATTATATATATATACATACATACAATAATAAGAAGTTGCTTATTTCTTGTTTGCTTAGGTAATATTATATCCTTCTGGAGTCTTTGATGGAGTTGAAGAATGGATAGTTATAGTTTTCCTTAGTTATGATAAAAGAAAAAATAGATATAAATATTGAACTGTAATTCTTGCTTGATAACTGTTTTGTTATATGTAATTTTACTATGTTAAAGTGAAATCCTTTTGTTGCAGGAGGTCCTTCCGCTCCTCCAGCCAATAGCCACTGAGATACCAGCCCATTGGGGCGTGGTCTCTCTCTTTAAAAAGCAGCCACTTCCCTCCTCTCTCTCTCTTTGCTTCCTGCCCCGTTTCCAGCGACTAGACTCCTTCCTGATTGTGCAGAGGGCTGTTGTCTGGGATGGTGATCTGTAAGATTTTTCCCCTTTAAATAAATACCACCCTATTAATCGTAAAAAAAAAGAGGAATGATGGGATAATAGATTTGGAATTGTGAGTTACTGTTTTTAGACAAATATATTGGTATCAATTCTTGTATATTGATACAAAGTTAAATTATATTGACTATTGTATGCATGCATGCTTCTACCTCTGTTTAAAACATTTTTATGTATTGACATATATTGTATTGATATATATATTGTATACATATTTACCATTATTGCAGTGTACATTTCTATCTCTGATTAAGATACTTATATATTGTTTGTGTATTGATATATATTTACAATATTGCAATGTATATTTGTACATTGTTTATATTTTGAGGTCATTATCCTCATTTGTTACACAATTGTTTATTGTCTTAGTCTTTAAGTTAGATAGATATTGAGAATTATATAGATCAATAGTCATCTAAGTTTGTCATTTATAATTAGACTAATCAGGTTCTTTACATACATAGAGATTATACTCAGTATAGATAGATAATCTTTTTTATTTATTTATTAAAGATTTCTGTCTCTTCCCCACCGCCGCCTCCCATTTCCCTCCCCCTCCCCCAATCAAGTCCCCTTCCCTCTTCAGCCCAAAGAGCCATCAGGGTTCCCTGCCCTGTGGGAAGTCCAAGGACCACCCACCTCCATCCAGGTCTAGTAAGGTGAGCATCCAAACTGCCTAGGCTCCCACAAAGCCAATACGTGCAGAAGGATCAAAAACCCATTGCCATTGTTCTTGAGTTCTCAGTAGTCCTCATTGTCTCTATGTTTTTTTCCCAAGACCAGTTTTATTCCAGGCTTTTTCAGACCCAGGTCTGCTGGCCTTGGTGAGTTCCCGATAGAACATACCCATTGTCTCAGTGTGTGGGTGCACCTCTCGAGGTCCTGAGTTCCTTGCTCATGCTCTCTCTTCTTCTGCTCCTGATTTGGACCTTGAGATTTCAGTCCGGTGCTCCAATGTGGATCTCTGTCTCTGTCTCCTTTCATCGCCTGATGAAGGTTAATATTCAGGAGGATGTCTATATGTTTTTCTTTGGGTTCTCTTTCTTATTTAGCTTCTCTAAGATCACGTATTATAGGCTCAATGTCCTTTGTTTATGTCTAGAAACCAAATATGAGTGAGTACATCCCATGTTCCTCTTTTTGGGTCTGGCTTACCTCACTCAGGATAGTGTTTTCAATTTCCATCCATTTGCCTGCAAACTTCAAGAAGTCCTTGTTTTTTACTGCTGAGTAGTACTCTAATATGTATATATTCCATACTTTCTTCATCCATTCTTCCATTGAAGGGCATCTAGGTTGTTTCCAGGTTCTGGCTATTACAAACAGTGCTGCTATGAACATAGTAGAGCATATACTTTTGTTGTATGATAAGGCCTCTCTTGGGTATATTCCCAAGAGTGGTATTGATGGGTCGAGGGGTAGGTTTATCCTGAATTTCCTGAGAAACCTCCACACTGCTTTCCAGAGTGGTTGCACAAGTTTGCATTCCCACCAGCAATGGATGAGTGTACCCCTTTCTCCACACCCTCTCCAGCAAAGGCTTAGATAGATAATCTTCAACTCTTCAAAGAGCTATAGAAAATGGCCTTTAATCTAACTCAGAGTTTCATGATAGTGAGACACAATTGCTCCTGGCAGCACTGATCTATTCCCGAGAGAATGTTGAGCACCAAAGACACTCCACCTGGAGCCTTTCTTTTTGGCAGAGCTGGCCTTTGGGCAAAGAAATGCCCATACCTCAACCACTGACAGAGATACCGAGCATGCATCAATGGATAAAACAGGACTGTCATATCCTGCCAAGACAGGGTAAGATAGTTTTGAAAAGTTGCTTGCCTTTTGAAAATGGTATGTCAGTTATGTTAGGCCTTAGCCAAAGTTGGTTGATTCAATGCTGCAAACATGACTTTGGGTTATTGCCCAGGTAGCTAGTTGTCTCTGTGATTTGTTGCATGTTTTGGAAGTTGTTTTACTGAACTTCCTAATTACCCAGGTAACATTATTTCTCTTCTCAGATCTCCCATGGGGTTGAAGACTATATAAATGTAGTTACTTTTATCTCATGACTTGGTCAAGTTATTTATTATACAAGACCTAAGCTAGTTAGAATAGGATATTTGACTTATTGTATATAATTTCATAGTAGGTTTAGAACTCTCTTCCTTAAACAAAAGGGGGAGGTGTTGCGGGAGGTCCTTCCACTCCTCCAGCCAATAGCTGCCGAGATACCAGCCCATTGAGGCGTGGTCTCTCTCTTTAAAAAAGTGGCCATTTCCCTCCTCTCTCTCTCTTTGCTTCCTGCTCTGTTTCTGGCGACTAGACTCCTTCCTGATCGCGCAGAGGGCTGTTGTCTGGGACGGTGATCTGTAAGTTTTTTCCCCTTTAAATAAATACCACCCTATTAATCATAATTCCAAACTGGTGTGGGATTGTTTGTGACTTATGCCTTCAGCCTTTCTTTTTTGTTTAAACAGAAAAGGGGGAAATGATTGAGGAGGGTCATCTGTCTATCTGTTGCTTTTATTGGTTAATTAATAAAAAAAAACTGCTTGGCCTAATAGGTCAGAACATAGGTGGGTGGAGTAGACAGAACAGAATGCTGGGAAGAAGGGAAGTGAGGCAGAGGCAATGGAGCCAGCCGCCAGGTCAGACATGCTGAATTTTTCCCGGTATGCCACCACCTCATCCTACACACATTAATAAAAATGGGTTAATCAAGATGTGAGAGTTAGCCAGTAAGAGGCTAGAGCTAATGGGCAGGGTAGTGTTTAAAAGAATACAGTTTCCATGTATTCTTTTAGCTGGGGCTAAGCTAGCTGTGCGGGAGTCGGGCGGGGTGAAAAGCAGGCCTGCCCACAGCTCCTTCATCACTACAGTGTAGCTTGTGTAACTTTGGAGCCTGGCCTGGAACTTGCTCTGTAGGCTGAGCTAGCCTCAAACTCAGAGATCCTCCTACCTCAGCCGCTAAAGTGCTGGGATTAAAGGCATTTGCCACCACTGCCCAGCTAAACTTTTTAATTTACTCTGTCCTTGTATCTAAAGTAAAGTTCTTTCAGACAGCATATACTTGCCTCTTGCTTTTAACTTTACATAGACAGACAGATAGGTTTTATTTATTTATTCATCTATTGATACAAGGTTTCATTATGATTGAGACAAGGTCTCACTATGGATGGCCTGGAACTCACCACGTAAACCAAGCTGGTTTGGAATTCAGAGATTTGTTTGCCTGTTTCTGTAGTGGCATTTCACTTGTATTTTAATAACTAAAACTTGCTTGAGTATCAGAAAAGTAAAACAGCCACATACTGGCCAGTCTTACAAACCATGCAGCAATAACACATACCTTTAATCCCAGTAGTCACACTAGTTTGCCATAGCAACCGGGCAGTACATGCCTTTAATCCCAGTGGTGCATGCCTTTAATCTAAGCCTTAGAGAGGATTGTAAAATGGAGGAAACAGTTCTCAGACACACTCTCATTCCAAGATTCCTGGAGGCAAGATCACCATTTTTCAGCTGAGGTCAAGGATAGAGCCAGTGGCTGGCTATTTTGTTTTTGAGACGTTGAACCCCAACTTCTCTCTCTGAATTCTTATTAATTGTGCTTCATTTGGTGTCCAATTTTTGTGGCACAAATTTACGAAAAAGTCATTTTCCTGAGCCTTTTTAGCCACCAGCCAAGGCCAGAGTTGGGATTGGTATTCCAGTTCTAGGAATTGGAACCCAAACTTGGCCACCTCAGTTCAGGAGAAAAACCAGCACTTTCAACTCCCATCTGCCCCAGTTTAGCTTCCATGTAAAGATGGAAAATATACAAAGAATCTGGATACTGTATGTTATTGTGTTGTCTTTGAATTGTTTGATGGCTAAAAAGGAGCAACAGCTGCTAAAAGACATTTGATTATTAATGCTGCTGGATTAATCCAACCTACATATTTTGAAAAAGCCTTGACTTCAAAATTTAAGTCAAAAGATATGTTACTATGGAGAAGAGGTTTTCTTTTCTTTCCTAGGAAGTGAGAGGCTATAGATTCACTCTGGTTAAGAAAAATAGGGTTTGATTATGGAAGACCCCTTGAAATATCTCTGATGTAGAAGATGGTCCAGATGATTCAAACTTTTAGAGCACCACTGTTGCAATTTCCTCTGAGTTCCACATCCAGAGCAGCTTCAAGACTGTTGGCTGAGATGATCCCATAAGATTCCCATTAGGATTTCCATAAGATTATCAGTGCCCCCAATCAGAAGTAGCCTAGAAAACTATGCCCGCATTCCCCCAAAAAAATGGATTATGGATGTTTATCTCTGTTTAGTGTTGATTACAAGTTGTTATGGACAATGGTCAAGAAAAAAAGCTAAGCAAAGTAAATTAGAATCAAGGTTCTTGTTTTGAAAAGAAAAAATATGGGGATATAAATATGATAGGATAAAAGGGTAGATTATTGAATCTACTCTGAAAAGGAAAAGAGAGGATATAGATAAGATTAAATGGTAGATTATTTAATCTACTTTTAAAGCAACTACTAACTTTAAATGTTTTACATTGGACTGGGCTTTTGTATATTATATACAAATTTTATATGCTGATACAGATTTGAGATTAATTTTGTTAAAACATACTGTACATACATTCCTAATTTTGTTCAAGTTATTATACCTATGCAGCTCATTTAACAATTAATGCAAATTTCTAGTCCTTGAATATTACTATTACCAACTGTTTAGGACAATAAGGATGTTGCAAGAAAACACTTGTCCTGGCTGCCCAGAACCGAAATAACCACACAGAAACCATATTATTTAAATCACTGTTTCGCCCATTAGCTCTAGCTACTTATTGGCTAACTCTTATATTAATTTAACCCATCTCCATTAATCTGTATATCACCATGTGGCAGTGGCTTACGAGGTAAAATTCCTGGCATCTGTCTCCGGCGGTTCCATAGCGTCTCTCTGACTCTGCCTCCTTTCCTCCAGAATGCCATTTAGTTTTCCCCATCTACCTAAATTCTGTTTGACCTTATCAGGCCAAGCCAGTTTTTTATTCACTAATCAATGAAAGCAACACATAGACAGAAGGACCCCCCCACACACACACATCATAAGGAAATACAGACTAGTAGTTAATCACCCAGTATAATCAAGCTTGTAGTCACATTAGGTATGTTTTCAAAGTCAAAAATATAACTAAGAAAGACACGTCATCTTCAAATATTTCAGAGATCTATAGAATATGGTATTTAAGATGTTTTAATAACCTAGGTTCTTCTTCTTTTATAAGAATGAAACATGTCTCTTTCTGGCAGCACCAAACTACTTCAGAGAAGATCATAGGCATCAAAGAAACTCCACATGGAATTTATTTTCTTTGGGGCAAAAGCAAACCACTGGGCAAAAAAAAAAAAAAAGCCCTGCCTCAACTGTTGACAGTATGCTGTCCTAATTAGACAAGCAGAACACAAAATATCCTGCTTCACAGAAAGTCTGTCAGATATGCTAGGCCTGTGGTCTGTAGGCCGAAGACAGACACCTCAGCATTGCAGAGGAACTCTGGGTGACTGAAGCCAGCTCTTCGTCATCACTCACATTTTTCACTTCCATGCACTTCCTGTTTACTCAGGAAATATTTCCTTCTCGGGTCTCTGAGGTAGATGAAGGTTACATAGTTATAGTCTCCCTTGTTTGCGAGACTCAGAAAAGAAATTCGTTAAAGAAATATAAAGTATATAAGATTGAGAGATATCAAAAAACAGTTTTGAATAGTAATGCAAGTTGTGATAGAAAGTATAATTAGGTACAAGACTTTAGACTCACCAAGACAGGATAATATGGAGTATTTTCTCTGAATTTGTCAAATGCAAATGAAATAGACATTACTGATGCATTTATGATGTGGGAGTACTCTCTATGTACTGTGATTACCTTAATGAATAAAGAAACAACCATGGTCTGTTGATAGGCCAGACTTAGATAGGCAGGGAAGATGGAACTGAATGCTGGGGAAAAGAAGGGTGGAGTCAGAGAGATAACATAGATCTGCTGGATACAGATGCTGGAAATTTTACCTGGTAAGCCACTGCCTCATGCCTATACACAGATTAATAGAAATGGGTTAAATTAAGAAGTAAGAGTTAGCCAATAATAAGCTAGAGCTAATGGGCCACCAGTGACTTAATTAATACAGTTTCTGTGTGGTTATTTTGGGGCTAAGCTAGTCGTGCTGCCAGGATGAACAAGCAGTCCCTCCTCCTACACATTTACTGCCAGTATAAATTGTATATGGTTGTTGTACTTATTATATATAGCTCTTCTTATATTAAAGTTTTCTTTTTTGTTTTAGATGAAAAGGGGGACACAGTGGCATTTCACTTGTATTTTAATAAAAACTTGACTGAGGATCAGAAAAGTAAACCAGTCTCACACTAGCCAGCCTTATAGACCACACAGCAATAACATACACTTTTAATCCCAGCAGCCACATTAGTTTACCACAGAAACCAGGAGGTGAACCCCAATTTCTCTCTGAGTTTTTATCAATCATGATTCATGTTCTAAGTGCTGACATAAAAGGCATGTGCCACCTTGACTAGACCCAATCTGTAATCTTTTAAAGCAGAGGGTTGGTTTTAATTACCAACTTGCCACAAACCACAATACCCTGGAAATAGAATCTCAATAATGGACCATCTAACTTAGCATATGGGGATATCTTTTTTTCTTAATTTTATTTATGTACTTTTTTAGGTATGAGTGCTCTGTCTGCACATATGCTAGAAGGGGGCATCAGACCCATTATAGACAGTTGTATACATTTGTTCATTTGTAGGTGGGTGGGTATATATACCTCTATATACAGTAGCGAGAGATGGCTTGGGGCTCCCGGCACCCACGACACCCTCCATCCTGGTGACTGACAGCCCCGGCCAGGTCTAGTCAGTGTGCGCAAGCGCGGCACGCTCCAGCGGGCTCATTCACGGCAAACTCGCCTACTGCCCTTCCAAGGTGAATTTCCTTCCCAGCATCCACGCCTGCTGCCTATCGCCCAGGACAACCTGAAAACTATCGGGAAGACATGGGAAGATGCAAGGAGACAGCAGAGGAAGGGCTAACCTTTCTGAGAGGAATGCAGGCCACAGCCTGGCACACCCGGGCCGGAAGTGACTCTTCCTGCACAGGCCACCAGAAGCACACTTTCCAGAATTTCCAGGGAACACAGGCTCGTGCAAAGGAAGTTGGCTTTGAATTTACTCCGAATCAGTTCTATCAATCGCTATTCACCTTCAATCTCCAACCTTCACCTTCTCTCTAATCTTAGAAAAGGAAAACCTTTCAAACATGACACTCAAGTAAACGCAAACAAATTCTACAGAGCTACCATCCACACAGTCTAAGATGTTATCACTTAGAGAAACTTGGAATACAGAAAGAAAACCAAGTTATAAAAAAAAAACTTAATCATTTTAAATAGTGTGTATGCACGATCTTGACTGTATGTATCTTTACCATGTGAGTGTAGTGCTGAGGAAGCCATGTGACAGCATTACGACTGGGCTCCACAATGTTAGTTTAGCACTTAGTGCTAATAAATCTTTTGTTTAGAAGACACCAGCTGTTTCTCTTCTTACTCTATTTGAATCTTGACTGGGAGTTTCCCAAGAATACCGAGCCTATGCAAAACTTGGTTTGAGAATCCAGGCAAACTGTGGTACTTTATGAATTGAGAATTTGCACGTGGCATTCTATTTTTGAAAACTTCATTCAGGTTGTTTTGAGCTTATGGAAATGAACTGGTTAAAGCTTAAATATAGAGAAAAATAAAAATGTCCTGAGAAAAGGAAAAGTGCTTCAGTCCTTAGAGGTATTACCCCGCAGCTGTGAAAGGCTAAATTCATTCTTATCTGAGTCTTCTTGCCACAGAACTGTGTGAACCCAACACCCACACAGCAACAAAGGTGTCAGGTCCCCTGAAACGACTTACGAAACATTGTGATCCATCTAACATGGGTGCTTGTAGTTAGTTGTTATACTCTTTGGGCTCCTTTGGGGGCCTACCACCCAGGTCCCAAATTAACAAACATGGATGCTTATTATTACTTATAAATGCCTGGCCTTAGATTGTTCCTTGTCAGCTTTTCATAAATTATCTGTCTACTTTTTGCCTTACCTTTCTCTATTTCTGTATATCTTTTCTTTTCTTCTGATTTTATGTCTAGCTGTATAAGTGGGTGGGTGGCCCCTTTTCTTGCTCCTTCCTCTCTTCCCAAGGTTCTCCTATTTATTCTCTCTGCCTGCCAGTCCTGTGAAGTGTGATCCTAATTACTCTTCTCAATAAAAGCCCAGAATCATATATTGGGGTAAAAACTGAAAAATCAGAGAAGGAGAGCAGCAGCCACCAGAGACTTCTTACCTCTCTGAATTCTCTGGTCAAAAGGGCTGAGATCCTGTGTCCAATCCCTAATCACCTCCTCTCTTCCCACTCAGCCTTATCACTTCTGTCTCCTATCTGTACAGACCTCTATGGTTATTTGTTAACTAGTAGCTAGCTCCACTAATTTCCAGGCAAGATTTATTTGTCAAAACACAAAATATCAAACATTTCCCCCTTTTATCTAAATAAAAAGCAAAGGTTATAACTAACATAAAAAACTATATACAATAAGGCCAACAACTATACACAATATAGAGCATCAAGAAGTACATTAACAATGTCCAGTCCATTTGCACTTGACAAATTGAGAGGAAATACTCCATTATTTATTAATTCAATCTTGGTGAGTCCAAAGGGTTGTACCTAATTCACCTCTCATCCTAATTTGTATTACCTACCCAAAGCTATCTTCTTATATCTCTAAACTTTATACATCTTACATTCCTTTGTGAGTTTCTAGTCTTCAACTCCATCAGAGACCCTCAAAGGAAATATTACCTGAGTAAACAGGAAGTGCAAGCAAGCAACTTCTAAAACCTGTGAGAATGACAGAAACAGCAGGCTGCCTGGACAGTCACACAAGCTTCCTCTATAATGTTGGAGCATTTATCTTCGGCCTATAAGCCTAGCATATCTGACATACTTTTCTGTGGAGCAGGATAATTCTGAAGGGCTGTTCTACTTTGTCTTCGCAAAGATGAAGAGTTGATTTCTTCTGTGTCCTGCCTGTCCAATTTGGACATAACTGTCAGCAGTTGACACGAGTGCAGTTTCTGCACCAGTGGCTAACTTTTACCACAAAGAAAGTAAACTCCATATGGAATAACCTCAATGCTCATCTTTTCTGACATTGGTGCTGCCAGGAACAGATATTTCTCATTGTCATTAAAAAGAGGGAATCTATGTTATTGAAACATCATAAATACCATATTTTACAGATCTCTGAAGTGTTTGAAGATCACCTATCTAAAATATAATTGGTTGATCTTGAAAACAACCTAAGATGAATACAAGTTCCATTGGAATAGGTGACTATTTACCTGCATTACTTTATTGTCATAGTATGTAATAATTTTCAAGGACTAGAATTTTGTATTACATCGTTAAATGAACAGTATAGGTACAATATCTTAAACCAGAGTGATATGTATGAATAGTATGTTCTAACAAAAATAACCTCAAATTTGTTATCAATATACAAAAATACAGTACAATGTAAAATACTTACGACTAATAGTTGCTTTTTTTGGTTTATAGTAGGTTTAATTATCTATTTTCCTATTTCAGCTATATCCCCTTCCCTCAGAGTAGATTCGATAATGTATCCTTTATCCTCATATTTCTATATCCTCCCTTTTTCTTTTTAGAACAAAAACCCTGAATATAACCTCCTTTGTTCAGTTTTTTCCTGACCATTACCAGTAACAACTTGTAACCAAATCCCTTAAACGATGACAAATATCCATTGCCCACTGACCAAAAACCATCTGCCACACTACTTGGGAATGTGAGTTTCATGTTCTTAAAATTACTTCCTGCTGTCTGGGAGTGATGGCATCTTTAGGGGACCCTAAAAAAATAGGAATATTTACCAAGTCCTGGAAGAGGTAGCTGAATCATTTGTGGTTCAGTCTCTGCATAATGGGAATGTGTAGGGCTTATTTCAAGTCCTAGCTAGGGTAGTCTGTGAGGATGGGTTATCTCAGCTAGCAATGTTGAAACTGTCCTGAGCCATTTGTAATACAAAGTCAATCTTTGGATGGTGTGTGTCAGTCTGGTAGCATTACCACAATCCAGGTAGAATTGTTGTGGGACCCCCATCTTCCTTTTAGAGACTCCAAAGGTTGTGCCTAGGCATGGTTGGTCATGGTTCACTACAGAAAACTTGAACATTGTAAATCTAACAAGCAGCAGATGTCAAAGAGATTAAAGGACCATAATTCAATAGGTATATCCAGAGTACAAAATCATAATTCCTAGTTACATAATAGACTCAAACCCAAAATCATGTCCAAGAAACTAGATGAAGTTCTTTTCTAGAATTAGTTAATACTCTATATGGCCATTAATATCATGATAAAAACTTTAAAATACATATATATCAATATTATAAATTGAGATAATACTTAAACCTTAGAAAAACTTTAAAAAGTAAAACTAAAGGGTTATATGATTAGTGGGAATATAATAGTCCCATAATATTTGTTTTTCTTTCGTCCAATAATAGGTAGCTTTTCTGACATGAAACACAGATTTTGTATTTACTTTAATAATCATGCTTAGGGTTACCAACTCCAAAGCCAGTTTTAAGTTTTACAAAAAAAAAATCATTTGCATTATATGTCTGTAAAGAACAGCAGAAACAACCATTTGGGAAGATTTATGAAAATTTATCCTGTTTGATATGATGTACTAATAAGCTAATTTACTTTTTCTTGGGACATTTATTCTTGATTTTTTGTTCTTTTTCTTCAGATGTCTCATATTTCCAAGTCTTCAGATTCCTTGGCTGAATGCCTTCATTCTTGTGAAAAGACTAAAAAAGCAAAAGCAAACCAAACAAACAAACAAAAAACCCTGCCCCAACCCTCCCTCTGGAAAGGTTCCTTTTGACAAGTTATATCTGATCATATGCAAAGCATTAGCTGTTTGTCTAAGTTAATTGAGATTAGTCATGCAAAACTATTAACGAACTACTTCTAATGAAGAAGTCTCTCTTATTCAAATCTAATCTTTATCAATTTTTGTTCCTGTGGGAACAAAAGCAAAACCACTTCCCCAACATAACAATTATCTTTGTTTTCATTCTGAGGTCAACACATCTTTAAAGTATAAAGGCAGATTTAATTCAATATTATTTTCTATTATCAAATGCCTCTCCAAAGAACTCCTTTCTCATTAGCATTTAGATAATTTAAAGTTAATAAAGAATTATTCAATCATTTTCCTGGGGATCATAATTGCTCCTTTATGTCTACTAAGCCTATTTTTTAAGAATTCAATTTGATCTGTCTATAACTGCTTGTCAGGTGATTGTGATGGTATATCTGTAATATACGT
Organism: Microtus agrestis; assembly: GCA_902806775.1. Classification (NCBI taxonomy): domain Eukaryota; kingdom Metazoa; phylum Chordata; class Mammalia; order Rodentia; family Cricetidae; genus Microtus; species Microtus agrestis. Next base: position 1,705,404 of record CADCXT010002393.1, read on the forward strand.
TACATTGTAATATGCAAAAAGACTATCATTTTACTAGAAACATATGCTAGAGCACTGTCGGTCTTACTTTGTACAGGTATACCCATAAGGGCCATAAATTCTAACAAATCTGTGACTATAGAATCATCCTTTTCAGAACGCAAAGCAGTGGCCCACTGAAATCCTGAATATGTGCCTATGATATGGTGGACATATTTTAACGTTCCAAATTCTGCCAAATGAAACACATCCACCAGCCAAAGATCATTTCACTGAGTACCCTTTGGGTTTCTTCCTGCAGGTACTGGAGTTTAACTGTATAAAAAACTTTGCATTGCCTTATAATTTTCTTGTATTGATACCAAGTGATAGAAAAATCTTTTTTCAAACTCTTGCTATTGACATGCTGTTTTTCTTATGAAACTCTGAGGGTTCTAGCACATTTCAACCAAGTTAATGAATTTCATAACTATATTGTAATAGAGGGCCCGGCAAACCCAAATGGGATCTAATGTGTGCAATATAAAAGGGATGATTTCTATTTCTTGTAACTGAATAATAAAGTCAATTTTGTATCATCAAAACTTACTTTTTAATTGGACAAAAGGAAGAAATGCTGTGGAATAATCATCTTGCACACTGTAAAGATTTGTCACACAAGCTGGTTTAATAAAAGGCTGACTGGCCAGTAACCAGGCAGAAAGTATAGGTGGACAACCAAACTAAGAATGATAAGGAATAAAAATGGGCAGGTTCAGGAGACTCAGGTAAACACAAGAGAGAGCAAGATGGGTGCGCCATATTGAGAACAGAGACCACTACATGCCAATGCATAATTAAGGAGTATCAGTTAACTTAAACTTGAAGAGATAGCTAATAATAAGCCTGAGTTATTAATCCAACATTTGTAAGTAATATTAAGCCTCTGCATGGTAATTTGGGAAGCAGCTTCTGGGTAGAGATATTTGGGACCAATTGGCTCTGAGAAATGAAACTTCCACATATAATCAAACTTTTGCTAATTCCTGCTTACATTTGTAAGAAGTTCTTTATCCTCTACAAGAGCTTGTTGAGATGTTGGCAAACACTTGATGAATCTCTATTCTGTGTTGTTTCCCAACAACCACTGGCATTCATGTTGGGTACAAACACTACTTTATATTAACAAAACAGAACAGTATTTGATAGGCCTTCATCTCTGCATAGGTTCTCAGAAGGATGGGAAACATTCCTATATTCTTCCCTCCTATAGAAACTATCACTGCTATGGACTTTCTGATGCATCAGAAGACCCGAATTCCTACTGAATCCCTTACCACATGTGTCACACTTGTAGGGTTTCCTTCCCGTATGGACAAGCTGATGAGACTGAAGATTTGACTTCTGGGTGAAACCTTTCCCACACACCTCACATTTAAATGGCTTCTCCCCAGTATGGATTCTGTGATGTATCTGGAGATTGGAATACCTATTGTAGGCCTTCCCACACTGGAGACACTGGTAAGGCTTCTCTCCCATATGGACTCTCTCGTGGACTAAGAGAGTTGAGGCCTTACTAAAGCCTTTGCCACATTTTCCACATTTATAGGGTTTTTCTCCTGTGTGAACCCGCTGATGAATTTGAAGATTACAGTTCCATCTGAAGCCCTTCCCACACTCCTCACACTTGTATGGTTTCTCTCCTGTATGAACTCTCCGGTGACCTTGAAGGTTGGAACTCCGACTGAAGCCCTTCCCACACTGCTCACACTTGTATGGTTTCTCCCCAGTGTGAACTTTCTGGTGGTCCTGCAGGTAGGAATTTCGACTGAAGCTCTTTCCACACTCCTCACACTTGTATGGTTTCTCCCCAGTGTGACTTCTCTGATGGCCTTGCAGGTAGAAACTCCGACTAAATGCCTTCCCACACTCCTCACACTTGTATGGTTTCTCTCCAGTGTGAACTCTCCGGTGGGAGTGTAGGTAGGCACTCTGACTGAAGCACTTCCCACACTCCTTACATTGATATGGTTTCTCTCCTGTGTGGACTCTCTGGTGAATGGTAAGAACCCATCTGTCACTGAAGCATTTTCCACAGGTGTTGCATTTGTGTGGCTTAGGTTTCTGCTGATCTTGGGGGCTGGAACTCCAGTTAGAGCCATTCCCACTCTCTTTATAAGTAGGTTTCTCAATGACGTCAAGTTGTTGATGGCTTGAAATACACAATTTTTGATCGAAGCTTGTACTGCATGCATATTTATGTGGTTGTTCCCTGGGGTACACTGCTGAAAAGTCCTGGAAATGTGGGGGCAGACTGAAGTGATCACCACACTCAGAGTTATAGACAGTCTCTTCCATGTGAACTCTGTGCTCAGTGTTAAAATTTGAGCAATGTGTGAAATCTTTTCTACACTCCACACCTGGATATAGTTTCTCTTCAGCATGGATGTCCTGATTAGCTTGAAGATACAAACTCTGACTAGAAACATTCCCATTCTCCTCATACTTGTTGGGCTCTTCCCTAGTGTGGACCCTAAAATTACTATTATAGTGTAAACAACAAGGCAAAGCTTTCTCAGGGATGCCGCTCTTCTGGGAGGTGTCGCCCGGGTGGACACATCCACAAGGGTTGAGAGGGGAGGCATGATGGGCGTTCTCACTGCCCTGGCACAGCATTTGCTCTGTACACAGTCTCAGAGGGGACCACAGAAGAGAACTCTCCGCCGTACCTTCATCTCCTGTTTCCACACTCTGATGGAAGTGAAGAGCTGACCTGTCCTGACAGCCCTCTCCATGTGGACTGCATGGACAGGGCTTCGCTCTTGAGTTGAACTGCTTATGTGTGTGAGAGCCAGGCTCATTGTTGTCACCATGGCCACAGGCTTTTCTTAACTTACTACATGGGCAGGGCACCGGCCCTAATTTAATGAAGTCCTGCTTAAGTGAAGATACCTTCATGGTCTCTTCTCTGAGGTCACGGAAACTATAGCTTTCCCCCTTTCTGTGTAACCCCTCACTGTCACTGTGGTATGAGAACCAACTGACTCTGTCACATCCACGGAAATGATTTCTCGTGGGCATTCGCTGACCTTTCCATTGGCGATTACACGACCCACTGAGATGTGATTCCTGCCAAGACTGCTGGGCTCTCAGTGAAGGAAACTCTTGACTTCTCAGAGAGGCAGAGTCATCATCTACAGGAGGCAACACGTAGTTCCCATCCTCAGAAATCTGAACCAGCCTCCCTGCGCACACCAGGAAGGAAGAATCTCCCTGGTTCTGAGACTCAGTGTTGCTCTTTAGACATCTTTTCATGGGATCCTGATCCCCGGGTAACAAGCCTGCACCCTGTAGCCAGGTCTGACAGGAGGAGAGCTCTCTGGGACAAAGGGAGCTTAACTCCATGTCTTCATCATTCTCCACAGCACGTCCACCCTGGTTTCCTATAGGATGAGAATCCAGACAAACACACAAGTGAACACCTTACTGAGAGATGCTGGTGTGTAATACATGGCTCACATCAGAAGACAAACGGGCCTCACTGCTTCTGTGGAGACTGAAAAACACTTGACACACACAGGAAACACAAAACCAAGGCTCTGTGGGTGCCTAAGATCTGGGTTTTCTACCGGCAGTGGTGGAGCAACCTTTAATCCCAGCACTCAGGAGATAGAGATAGGCAGATCTCTGTGAGTTCAAAGCCAGCCTGCTTTACAGAGTAAGTTCCCGATTAGCCAGAGCTAACCTGTTTCCAAAAGCAAAACAAAACAAAAAAAAAAAACAAGAAAAAAGAACAACCAAAAAAAAAAAAAAAAGATCTGTGTTTTCTTAACAACATCTGGGTATCAAATGTGGCCACATTCAAAAGTTCTAGTGCGTTATCATGGGTTGTTAGGTAGAAAAAACAAAAGCGGATACTCCCAATGTATCTTTTGTCTTTATGAGCATGAACATGAGTGTGAGTGTGGCCTCTCTTTCTGTGTGTGTGTGTGTGTGTGTGTGCACGCACACACATGTGCTCCACTCATGGTATGACTGCGGAGGTCAGAGAACAACCTGAGGGAGTCAGTTTACTCCCTCCTAACAACACAAAGGTTCTAGGGATGGAACTCAGGTCTCCAACTTGGGGGCAAGCACCCTTCCTCAAGGAGCCATCTGAGCAGCCCTGCTCTAAGCACTTTAAAAGCCATTATGCTATTTGTGAAGTGGGGACCAGTCGAGAGTTAAGGGGAGAAATGCTATGCCATACCCGTTAGGGAAAGCACTCCCGCCCTCTGGTCCAGCAGCATCTTCCCCACCTGAGATCTCACCTCCTTGGGCCTCCACCATGCAGAGCTCCTCTTCATTCTCCAGCTGGGCTATCAGGCCTGGTGTGAATGGCTGGTGTGCTAATTGGAAAGAAAGAATGAATGAATGAATGAAAGAAAGAAAGAAAGAAAGAAAGAAAGAAAGAAAGAAAGAAAGAAAGGAAAAAAAAGAAAATCAAAAGTTTGATGATGTCTACTTTATAAATACTAGATAAAAAGAGTGGGAAGTAGAGGCAGGCAGAGCAGTTTCAAGGCCACCCTTAGCTATATAGTAAGTTTGAGAAGAGTCTGGCCTGGGTTATATGAGACACTGAGTCAAAAAACAAAAAACAAAACAAAAAAAAAAAAAAAAAAAGGAAGGTAGGAATTGAGGGAGGGAGGGAAAGAGGGAAGAAAAGGACTCTTAAGCTGGAAAGATGACTCAGAGGTTAAAAGCACTGGCTACTCTTCCAGAGAGCCAAGGATTGGTTCCCAGCACCTACACACAGCAGCTCACAACCACCTCTAACTTCAGTTCTAGGAAATTTGAAGCCCTCTCTGGCTTCTGTTTGCACCTGTCCTCAAAATGGTGCTTGCACCTGTCCTCAAAATGGTGATTGCACCTGTCCTCAAAATGGTGCATGTGCACGCAGGTACACACACGTACACATGTATGTCACACACACACACACACACACACAGACTATATTTTAAACATACCTCCCAGTGAAATGGACTAATAAATAGGGAATACCACACAGCCTATAAAACAAAACTAGCTAGAAGAACATTGTAAATGGTTTTATGTAAACCAATGCAAAGGGCCCTCTGTGCCCACTGTCCTACTCTGCTCCTTGTACACACTATGACAAAAGGTACTGGGGGAGGAAAGGTTTTATTTCGTCTTATAGCTTGAAGCTCTTCATGGTGCAAGGCCGGACTCATGGCAGGAGCAGGAGACAGGAGCTGGAGCAGAGGCCATGGAGGGTGCTACTTACTGGCTTGCTCCTTACGAAGCTCAGAGGCACCTGGCAGAGCCACAGTGGGCTGGGCCACAATCTTAGAAATAATCAATCAAGAAAATCCCACACAGACTTGGCCACACGCCAACCTGGCAGAAGCATTTTTTCAAGTGAGGCTCCTCTTCCCAGACGACTCTAGTTTGTGTCGTTAATAAAACTAAACAGGCACCCATATAGAGCTCAAAGGACAGATGGACAGAGCCATGAGAAACCTGTGCTTCCAGTTAGACAACCAAGCCCAGAAAACAACTCCAGCAGTTCCCAGGCTCCCAGCAGCTGGTCCCAGTCGCTCAGCCGGGAAACCCAGACCCCATCCTCACCCACTGAGAGCAGCATCCTGAAGGTCTCCAGCATCACATCACGGTACAGCTTCCTCTGGGCAGCGTCCAGCAGCCCCAGCTCCTCCTCACTGAAGACCACAGCCACATCCCTGAACGTCACCATCTCCTGGGACAGCAAAACATGCGGGTTATAACTACAGAAGCGGTGAGGCTGACATGATGTAGAGGGAGACCTTGTGGGACTCAGAGCCTCTTAGCTGGAAGTACCTGTCTCTGCCTGCCTTCCATCTGCTGGATCCACCCGCCATGAGGGCTGCAAAGAAATCCTTATATTTGCGTATGCTTGTGTACATGTTTGGATACAGGCACATGTGCATGCACAAATGTGTAGTCTGTGAGAATGCATGTGCATTTTGCGTGCACCTGTGCATGTGAAACAGCATGTATCTGGAGAACTTTCAGGAGTTGACCCTGTCCTTCAACCTTGCAGAAACACAGAGCAGGGCCGTCTCTCTTGCTGTTTCTGCAGTACTGTGTATTCCAGGCTAGCAAGGCTGCCAGCCTCCAGCTGGTTCTCCCATTTCATCCATAGGGGGATTATAGTTGGACACCACTACATCTGGTGTTTTACACAGATTCCAAGGATTGAACTCAGGTCCTCGCGATTGTGTGGCAAGTGTTCATATCTGCTGAGCCATCTCCCCAGCCCCTTCCACATTGCTTCATAAAATAGTATATACTGACTTGAAGCTCACTAATTAAGTCAATTTAGTAAAAATATTCTTTTGTCACATAATAAATATTTTTTTAAATGTTATTTTTTATTTATCTGTGTGGTGTGGTGTGTGTCTGTGTGTGTGTGTGTCATGGAGCTCATGCATGCCATGGTGCATATGTGGAGGTCAGATGAAAACTTTGAGGAGTCAGTTCTTTTCTAATTTGTGGTTCCCACAGATCTAACTCAGTCATCAGCCTTCGCAGCAAGCTCCCTTACCACTGAGCCATCTCACTGTCCCTCGCTCACTCTCACTATTTCCTCTTCTAGAACGTCACTGTACAGACAGGATTGTTTTCACTTTCGTTTACATTGTAAACATTTTGAGTATTGCTTTGTTATCTGCCTTTCTATAGAGAATTCTTAGATGTTTATACTGCAGACCTGTTCAAGCCTGTACCTGCTGCACAGGACTTTATGAGCAGCTTGCCCTTGGCTACAGATGGAGAGCTCTGCCCCGCCCTCCTTTCCTCTGCCCTCCTCTGTCCTGCTCTGCACTGTACTCTGATTTTTCACTCTGACTTTACACTAAACAAGGCTGACTATCTTGACCTAGAAGACAAAGGGCCCAGAACACACTACATCCTGAATGAACATGGCTCCCCAATCCTCACAGAACAGGATGAAGGATCCCCGGCTCACTCGGTCCTTCAGGCCTGTGAATGAGGTGATGGACAGTGACCACGCCTGCAGTGCTGAGGACTTTCACATTCGATATATTCAATACATAAATGGTGAAATCTCGCCATCCGTCCCCACCTCCCAGAGTATCAGAGACCCTGATAGAAGAGCCTGGAGGTGCTGTGGTTAAGAGCACTGTTTGCTCTTGCAGGGGACAGACAGAGGCTTGGTTTCCAGCACCCATGTGGCAGCTCACAACCATCTGTAACTCCAGTTCTAGGGGATATGATGCCCTCTTTCTCTTTCTTAGGGCTAGACATGCTGTACAGGTGTATATGCAGACAAGTCACTCATGCAAAATAAAAATATATAAATCTTAAATTTATATTTAAAATACAAATGAAAAAGACAAAAAAGTTTCTCAGCTGTCACCAACTATGGGATAAGGTATACAGATGCACTGATGTGTATGCTTATGTGCACATGCATATGTGTGCATGTACATATGTACATACAGAACCACAGCTTTGAGTCTCTAGAAGGCTCGGAGTGACAGGTCTCTCAGACTGCTGTTCATGTTGCATTTCATCATGGTGTGGTGCTAGGGACAGACTCGTGGCGTTGGGCTTCTTAAGAACTAAATTTCTGACCTTGGCGGGCAGCCACCCGAGGTGGGTGGGTTACAGGACGTCGACATTTGCCAAATGCCAGGTGAGTGTCGTTCGCTGGACCACACGGCCAGCCTCAGAGAAGTCTTGTGAGCCAAGGCTCTCCACAGGGAAAAGGACTCAGAGACATCAAACTGTGGGAGCCTTAGGGATTTCCGAGTTTGTGGGTGGCAAACAACTCAATGCAAACCACTCAAGAGTTAGAACACACACCACTGCTAGTGGAAAACATGCCAGTTCCACGCTACAGCACAGCAAACAGAGCTAGGGATGTGGCTTTAAATGGCCATGGGGACATTGTAAGCAAGATAATGATGTGTGTAATTTTTAAATTTCTATTCCCTTTTACACTGCTCCCTTTTAGACTTGTGTGTTCGAATGCTTGGCCCATAGGGAGTAGAATTATTAGGGGTGTGGCCCTGTTGAGGTAGGCGTTGGAGGAAGTGTATCACTGTGGAGGCAAGTTCTGAGGTCTCAAGTTAAGGCCAGTATGGCACACAGTCTCCTGTTACCTGTGGATCAAGATGTAGAACTCTCATCTCCTTCTGCAGAACCACAGCTGCCTGGATGCTACCACCATAATAATAATGGACTAACATCTGAACTGTTAGCCATCACAAATTGAATGTTTTCCTTTATAAAAGCAGGGGTCATGGTACCTCTCAGAGCAACAGAAACTCTAAGACAGAGCATGAACAGCACAGTTGAAAATCAACTCACCTGCAATTGGGCCATTTTCTCCTCCTTTTTTTCTAGGAAATGGTACAGACCTGAGAAGACAGGACAGGATGATAGATGCCATGAGAGAGGGAAAATGGGAGCTTAGCCAGGTGAGATCCAGGTGCCCCTTGCCTCCAGAGGCAGGCACACACATGCTGCAAATCAAGTCACATTCCAGCTACCCCCAGGATGTCCCACCCTAGGCTACAGGCAGGGACAGCCTACCCAAGTGTTCTTACTTCATACCGGGCATCCCACAGATGTTCACTCCCATCCTGGGAAACGTGGCCAAGAAGGGCATTGGCTCCAAGCAGCATCAAAGACAAATCACCTGTGTTCTGAGGTTGGTGCTGGGCTGTGATGGTTCAGCAGAAAGAGTGCTTGCTGCCAAGCCTGATGACCTGAGATTAATCCTCAGGACCCACATCGAAGGAGAGAACCAGCTCCCATAGGCTGTCCTCTGACATGAGCTTCTGTCATTACACACTCGCTAATAACTGTAAGTCATTCTTTCAAAGGTGTGTGGTGCTAACGTGTGTGCTCATGGAGTAACCATAGCTATGTTCATTAGCCTTCTACATTTCAAATCTGCCATCTGCAAAAGGGTTGTTAGAGTGCTGGCATTCAGCGTTAAGGGCTGCTGGGATTCTGTGCGCCAGCGGTGGAAAGCAATGTAAGAAATCAAACCTCTCTGTCCCCATGACTGCCGAGAAGTGAATTCTACTCTGCATCAGAGAACTGTCCCTGTACCCCAGTGAGAGCTTAGAGTACGACTTGGTGTTAGATCCCCTGCATTAATCCCCAAGTGAGGGGTTTGGAGCATGGCTCAGTGGTAGAGGCCCTGCCTTAAATCCCCTAGTGAGGGGCTGCATCATGAACATGTTGTATAGCAAAGTCTTCTAAGATAAAACATCCCATCCCTCAAGGACCCTCCTTAGATGGAAGGAGTTCTATGGGGAGGTAAAATATTCCACCATGCAGGGAAACTCAATAAAGTTCAGGAAATGAACAACTCCAAAGCTTCACGAAGTATCAGACTCTGACCAGATTCACTAGACCTCACCCTTCCCAGACATTTATAAGCAGTAAGGAATACTGAGTGACATCTCATCAAGCTGAGCTGCCTAGAAGATGCTCACACCTGCAGAAGTCCCCAAAACAGAGACCAGCTGAGCTGACAGAGATTCAGACCAAGTGAGGCACCTGGAAAGGACGCTCTCCTACTGGCTGACCTGCCTGCAGACTGCAGTGCGCTCCAGGTTTCCAGCTTTGTGAGTTGTCACCATGCTGGAGGGGACTTTGGTAATTCAGCTGCCTTTGAGTCATTTCTGCTTCTATAAGTAACCCCTCAGCCATACTCCTGTTAGTAATCCCAATAATTGTGTGACAATACTCATGGGGAGACATGACCAAATAAACGTCTACTCGTTCCAGATAGAGAACCAATGATTGCCGAATAAGTCCAACATGGTGACCCAATGAGTTTTATAGGGGTTGTGCATAACAAACACCTACCTCGCATAAGCTATTGATGAGACTATTCTTGCTGGCACTGATCTTAACAGCCCAAATGCCAACCTTCATCTCACTCTGAACCGTGCCTGTATTTAGGGTAGTAATCACGAATTCATACACATCACCCTTTGCACATGCTAAAATGGCTTTAACATCTTTGGAACGGACATTCTTTAACATCCCATCAAACAGCAACAGAAAAACCCAGGCATTAAGGATATGGTAAGAGGGGTGAGGTGTGGTCAGGATGGGGCCAAGGACCCTACAGCAGGAGCTCTGAGACCATCTGTGGGTCACTGGAGCTTCCAGGGACTGGGGCGCTTCCTCGGAATCTGGAAAGCACTAAGAGCAAAATAATAGTTAAGAGCTGGTACCGCGCGCCCACTGTCTTGAGCCTTGCAGCAAACACGAGTTCACTCTTCGAATGGTACCAATGTTGGGGAAGAAACGGGGGCACAGACGGAGACGACTGTGCATTTCCGACAGTGGCTAGAGAGACGGCTGGGGGCTCCCGGCGCCCATGACACCCTCCATCCCGGTGACTGACAGCCCCGGCCAGGCCTAAGTCAATGTACGCAAGCGCGGCACGCTCCGTCAGGCTCATTCACAGCAAACTAGCCTCCTGTCCTAATGAGACGGATTTCCTTCCCAGCATCCACGCCTGCTGCCTATCGCACTGGACAACCAGAAAACTGTCGGGAAGACGCGGGAGGGGACAACAGAGGGGAGGGTGCCTCACCTTTCTGAGAGGAACGCGGGCCACGGCCTCGCACACCTGGGCCGGAAGTGACTCTTCCCGCACAGGCCACCGGGAGCACACTTCCCAGAATTCCCAGGGGACCAGGACGACGCAGACTTGTGCAGAGGAAGTTAGCTTTGAACCTGGAATTTCCGGACTACATTTCCCGAAATTCCCGACAGAGTATGCCGGCCCTCCAAGCCTCTTCCGACTGACGGTATCCTAGTGTAATGAAGATGGGACTGTGACAGACTACATTTCCCAAAATTCGCGACAGAATAGGTTGGCCCTTTCAGCCGTCCCCAACGGAAGGTATCTTAGTGTCCTGCGGTGGGCGTGTCTAGGACTACATTTCCCATAATTCTTAGGGATTCTCCTGCCTTTCCCGGGCGGAAGTGCCACTGTAACTAGATTGTCTTATAACTTGTGGATGTTACCTTTCCTGAAGACAAAAATCTTCTAATCACGAAGCTTTCCTACCTTTCTCTGGAAGACTGTGTGTTAAACGATGACTTTCTAGCGCTTGTCAGGGACCGCGTCTGTTGTAGATTATAATAAAATAGTCCCACAATGGCCCAGAATAGAGTGTAGTAAAAGGTTATTTATTTAGGGGGAGGTTCACAGAGCAGTAGTCCTTTGAAGGAGTGGGGAATAGGGAGCCAAATTCAGCAGCCAAGAGGCTGTGCAAGTTTTTACATCTGTATATATACTAAAATTCACCACACCCAAAGTGGGCTGATATCTTAAAGGCTACTGCCTGAATGAGTTCCCACATCACCTCCCTTTTTATCGAAAATAAAAGAGTGCTAAGCATAATACAAAACTATATACAATAAGAACAAATATCAAGTATAAAAATTAGAATTACAACCAGAATAAACAATATCAAACAAGAAACACAGGCTAAATGTTTTAATACGTATCCTCTCCTAAGGAGTCTAAGTCTTTTATTAGAAAGGCTTGTCTAAGTCATGGGAGAGAAGTAACTACAACTATACAGTCTTCAACTCCATAGAAGACCTGAAAAGGGAAATAATACTACTTGGGAAAATAGGAAGCACAATCAAACATCTAAGGATTCATATATTGACAGAGTCAACCAGATACCTGGGCAATCACTCAAGTTCATTTGCAATGTTAGAACAACCAAATTTGGCTAAGGCCTAGAATAACTGACAGACCATTTGTAAGAGGCAGGAAAAATTTTAAAACTGTTATACCATGTCTTGGCAAGGATTGGCAGTCTTTTTTCTTGTATCCTGCTTGTCCTTTTTGGACATTGTGCATTTTGTCAGTGGTTGAGACATGGGCAGTTCTTTGCCCAAAGGCCAGTTTTGCCAAGAAAAAAAAAGCAAGCTCCAAGTGGAGTGTCTTCAGAGCTCAACATTCTCTCGGGAATACATTGGTGTTGCCAGGAGCTATCATGTTTCACATCAACAGAATCTTGACTTATTTGAATGCCGTATTCTACAGTTCTGTGAAGTGGTTGAAGATTACCTATCTATGCAGAATACAGTCTCTGTGTATGTAAAAAACCTGCTTAGTCTAACCATAAGTATGAGAAACATGGATGACTATTGACCTATAATTCTTAATACCTATGTAGGTTAAAGACTAGGCTTCTTCTTAGAATATTAAATCTTCTTTAAACAATTGTGCAGCAAATGAGGACAATAACCTCAAAATGTAAGCAATGTATAAGAAACTTGATCAGAGGTAGAAATGTGTAATGCAATATATGCATAGGATATATGATGTATATATCCTAAAATTGCATCAATATGCAAATATCTTAACCAGAGTTATAAACATGCATTCACACAATATGGCAAAATAAGTTTGCATAGGTGCTCAAATATTATAAAAAGAAATAGGAGCATATTTAATATAACAAATATAATTTGAATTTGTATCAATATATAAGAATCTATATCACCAGGCGGTGGAGGCACACGCCTTTAATCCCAGCACCGGGGAGGCAGAGGCAGGCAGATCTCTGTGAGTTTGAGGCCAGCCTGGTCTACAAAGATAGTTCTAAGACAGGCTCCAAAGCTAAAGAGAAATCCTGTCTCAAAAAAAAAAAAAAAGAAAAGAAAAGAAAAAAAAGAATTTATATCAATGTAAATTGTCTATAAATAATAGCTCACAAGTATTCACTCTGTTACTCACTAGTATTAATAGTGTGAGTAAGCTCACACTTATCTACCTATTATCCCATCCATTTTCTTTATTATTATTTTTTTAAAGAGATCCCTGAGCCTACACAATTTTCTCCAAACTCCCTTTATACAACTTGTAAAGAACCCCTAATAGATGTACCTAACATTGAGGACAAACTTAGTTAGGAGAGGGGATGTCCTCTTCTAGAATTATTTCCAGCTGTCATGGGGGCCATGTTCTTTCTATGTGATCCTGTGAAAATAAAATGATCGTTAAGTTTCAAGATTACTGTCTGGTATAATTGCAAATAGTCTCTGAGGACTTGGTAGGGTTTTCTGAAGTTATTATTTGAAGTTCTGGCCAGAATGTTGTAAGATGTGCCATTTCAGTTAATCAAGTTGGAATCATCTTGAGCAGCTGGTACCCAAAACTGATCTTAATGTAGTGCTATCAGCATCACGATGTCATACCACCAGGTGGAGTTTTGCTGTGGAGCCCCATCCTCTTCCTGGAAACTTTAAAGATTACTGCAGGAAAATGTATTGTTCAGTGGTCTTCCGTTCGAGGTCATTTGAATGATCACCTGAGTGATAGATTCGGGCCCCAGCAGATCCATGTCCCTAGCATAATCCCTGAGCACACTGGCTCTAATGCAGAGGCAGTGAGAGTAATAGTCTGGATCGGGGACCTGAGCCAGTGAAAGAAATACTTTATCCCTGGACCCAGAGACGAGAAAAGCACCCTAACTCTGAAACCAGAACCAAAGAAACACACTTTGCCCCTAGAACCAGAGCCTGGCCCTAAAAGAGAAAAAGGACCAGAAAAAAGAAATGCAGTTTGGTCCTGAAATCAAAGCACTCTCTGCCCCTGACATGAAACCAGTCAATTCTTGATCAGGAAAACCCGATCTATCCCTGAGTAGGGAGACAGGATTCCTCATAGAACTTAGCAAATGGGAGCAGTAACCTCTCGCCTAGAGGTGTGACTTCTTCCTGATTCCTGACACCAGGGACTCCTCCCCTTTATTGGAGAAGTCAATCAGAAGGGGGCAGCCCCCTCACCCCATTGGGGGCAGCCAATAGCAAGCCGGCCTTCCCATCTATATTATCCACATCTCCACATCACTCAGGGTCTCTCCAGCTCTGCTCCTGCTGCCACCACTGTTGCCTCCTCCTCCTTTTCTCTCTTCCTTCTTCTCGCCTACAGGGAGGCCCATGCTACCTCACAGTAAAGACTCTGCTTTGGCATCAGATTCAGTCTTATGGTGCTATCCTAGGGATCTGGACTTTGGGCACAGCATGAATTTGGGGGTTCTTAGTCTGAATCACCTTCAGCTTCCAACCTTCACCCCCTTTGTAATCTTGGAAAGGGAAAACTATTCAAACATGACACTCAAGTAAACTCAAACAAAGGAAACTGAACAGAGTTATCATCCATCCTGTTTAAGAAGTTATTGAAGAGATCTAACTTAATATTAGTGCAGTGATGACAGGCTGCAGAATAGCAATAATGAGACTAGGCCTCACCCTTACAATAAACAAGAAAAACCACAGACTGTACCCTGCAGGGAACTAATCAGCACTGAGGCAAACAAGTACTAGATGCTCCAAACATTAAGGATACCTTACCTGTCTTGTATATAGTTTCCCAACTTCCTTGTAGCAACACTAGTATCAATCCAAGTTTGAGAAGACTTCTGTTACCTCACTACTGCCCTGTCAGGAGTTCAAACCCTATCTGAATCCAGAATTCCTCTACTCCGCCCCATCCTTTGATCTTTACAAATCCTGCCATGGCTGAGCTCAATGCTCTCCCTCATCCAGCCACTGTGACAGAACAGACCAGAGTCCAACTTCAAGCTTGCAATAAAGGCCGTTTGCCTTCGCATATGAACTATGATTCTGGTGGTCTCCAGGGGGCTCATGATGCTGAAATAGGAGTTATCCTATGAAAAGAGCATGGAGGGACTTGGAATACAGAGAGAAGAGGAATAAAACCAAGTTATGATGGAGGTGGGTCTTCTATCTATCTGTTGCTTTCATTGGTTAATTAATAAGAAGCTGCTTGGCCTTTGATAGGACAGCAGCTTAGATAGGCGGAGTAAACAGAACTGAATTCTGGGAGGAAGAAGGCACTGAGCCAGACACCATGCCTCTCCATTCCAGGCAGTAGCCATGATTCTCCCACCTGACACAGATACAGGTTAAGATCTTTCTTCGTAGAGACATCCTAGAGAGATGGCTTAGCAATTGTGAGTATCTGAAGTACCAAAATGAAGATCTGAGTTTAAATCCCAGCACCATGCAAAGTGTTGTGTAGAGCCACATGTGTCTTTAAGTCCACTGCTTGGGCCCATAAAATTTTGGGCCTCTATTTTCTTCTGTGGGTTTTAGAGCTGATTTGTGCATACCCTGGAAAACAAATTCACTTCTTTGTATGCAGATACGTTTCCCAAAGCTTCCCATTAAAGTGTTAACTTTCCTTCACGTGCTCTTGGAACCCATGTGAGACATCAGTAGCCCCTCCATGTTTGTTTTTAATTCAGAGACTTCTCCTCTGTTTTGCTGCCTTTTGTCTGCATCCATTCAAGTAGTTTAATGTTTTCATTGCTATAGAGGCTACAGAAGCAACAGTAGAACCCTTGCTTGGTCTTCAAATTTAAATCTCCAGTTTTTAGTTATTTCCACATTGAATATGATGTAGTCTGCAGAATTTTCATTTATAGCCTTGATTATATTTAATGATCTGTTGAGAGTTTTATCATAAGACCTTGAACTATATCACATGCTTTTCCCTCATCTACTAAGGTGTCTATGTGCACTTTTATCCTTTAATCTGTCAATGTAGTGTATCATGTTAACTGAATTTCATGGTGAGCTATCATGATCTCCATTAATAAATCCCACTTGGTCTATGATCCTTTTAATGTGCTACTAAATTCAGCTTCCTGGTGTAACAGTTAACTTGTGCTCATTGGGAGTGGCAAAGTGGAAAGGTCAATGACTGGGGAAGAAGTTTCTGTAGGAAGGACAAGAAACACATTTGGAAAGCCAGCAAATCAGAAAGGATGGAGGCTTTTTCAACAAAGGCCATCTTGCCTTGGAGATGGACTTACATGGCATGCATGGAATCTGGAGGGAAGGGATATCAGAACACCAGATAACAATACAAGAGCACACTGTGGGTGTCTGACTTTTCCACAGCATAGGCTTCTGTTATGTATAGGTCACTGGATATTCTGGCTCTTGCAAATTTAAAGAAATATACTGATTAGAAAGTCTCATGCCTCATAGTGTTTTAGTTCCTTTGCCTCAGACTAGTTCTGCAATTATTCCAAGGTAAATATTCCCTGGCAGATGAATGAAGAAGGGAAAAACTTTCCACACAGTACTGGGACAGCCCACCTCAGAGGCAGTCATCACTGACTTTCACAGAATAATTCAACCCATTTGGTCCTTGATTCAGAGGAGTCATCTGCACAAACCAAAGAGGAACCAACAACATGCTCTGCTTGACCTAAAACCTACAATTGGAGAATGGGAATGATTCTGAGTACTGGAATGATGTCAGACTATGCGATAAATCACTGAACTGTGTACATTAAAGTCTATGTCAGTTCAAAAAAAAGATCTTTCTTGGTAAGCCACACCTCGTGGTGCTACACAGATTATTAAATATGGGTTAAAGCAACATGTGAGAATTAGCCAATAAGAGGCTGGAAATAATGGGCCAGGCAGAGTTTAAATGAATACAGTTTCCATGTAATTATTTCAGGGCATAAGCTAACCAGGCGGCCGGGAGCTGGGGCGGCAGGAACTCAGCCCACTGCTCCTTACTACAAAGTTATACAAAAGAAACAAGGTAACAGCTTTAAACAGTGTGTGTATGTGTGTGCTTGAGTGTATATTTTCATCAGGTGAGTATAGTATGCTAGGAAGCCAGAAAAGCATGCCAGGTCTGTGAAATGACTTATAAATATTTGTGAGCCATCTGACATGGGTGCTTGTAGTTGGTTGTTTTACTCTTTACTCTTTATGCTTTTGGGGGGGCCCACCACCCTGTTCCCAAATAAACACACGTGGATTCTTACTATTAATTATAAATGCCCAGTCTTACCTTGGCCTGTTTCTAACCAGTTTTTCTTAAATTATCTTGTCTACATTTTGCCTCTAGGCTTTTATTTTTCTCTGTTTCTGTATATTTTTTTCGTTCTTGTTCCATGTCTGGCTGTGCAGCTGGGTGACTGGACCCTAATTTTCTTGCTTGCCAAAGCTAAAATTACAAGTCAATGGCATTGATAATCAAGCCTATTAAAAGCTAAAGCTGATATATTTGTAACTTTTCAAAATTCTTAAAATCTCAATTGGCCTATGCAAGGTCTCCACTCAGTTTTTAGACACTGAAATCTTATTTCAGGTGGAGCAAAAATGTGAAGTGGATTGAATGCATAGAACCTGAAGAACAGAAAAGGAGATTAAAGCCTATGTGGGTAAAATAATGGCCCTTAACTAAAGAACAGATGCTAAGCACATCAATGAAACTACCAGTCCTTGAAAGTTTCCTGTATTTGTAATAAAAAATGGAAAATGAAAAATATTCACTGATCTAAGAGCTATTAATAAGATAATTCAACCTATGGAATCTCTTTAGACTAGAATCCCTTACAAGAACAGGATGGAGAAAAATTTGCCTCTTCAGGGCCTAATTATAATAATCTGTCTGTGAAGACATCAGTGAAAGTACTTCCTTAAAAAAATTGCTAACTGGGGGCTGGAGAGATGGCTCAGTGGTTAAGAGCATTGCCTGCTCTTCCAAAGGTCCTGAATTCAATTCCCAGCAACCACATGGTGGCTCACAACCATCTATAATGAGGTCTGCTGCCCTCTTCTGGCCTTCAGGCATACACACAGAAAGAATACTGTATACATAATAAATAAATAAATAAATTGCTAACTGTAAAGCAAAGGACACTGTTGCTAAGACAGAAAGGCAACCCACTGACTGGGAGAAGATCTTCACCAACCCCGCAACTGACAAAGGTCTGATCTCCAAAATATATAAAGAACTCAAGAAACTAGACCATAAAAGGCTAATCAACCCAATTATAAAATGGGGCACTGAGCTGAACAGAGATCTCTCAACAGAAGAAGTTCAAATGGCCAAAAGACACCTAAAGTCATGCTCAACTTCCTTAGCAATCAGGGAAATGCAAATCAAGACAACTTTAAGATACCATCTTACACCTGTCAGAATGGCGAAAATCAAAAACACCAATGATAGCCTTTGCTGGAGAGGTTGTGGAGAAAGGGGTACACTCATCCATTGCTGGTGGGAATGCAAACTTGTGCAACCACTATGGAAAGCAGTGTGGAGGTTTCTCAGGAAATTCGGGATCAACCTACCCATGGACCCAGCAATACCGCTCTTGGGAATATACCCGAGAGGCCTTATCATACAACAAAAGTATATGCTCTACTATGTTCATAGCAGCACTGTTTGTAATAGCCAGAACCTGGAAACAACCTAGATGCCCTTCAATGGAAGAATGGATGAAGAAAGTATGGAATATATACATATTAGAGTACTACTCAGCAGTAAAAAACAAGGACTTCTTGAAGTTTGCAGGCAAATGGATGGAAATTGAAAACACTATCCTGAGTGAGGTAAGCCAGACCCAAAAAGAGGAACATGGGATGTATTCACTCATATTTGGTTTCTAGCCATAAATAAAGGGCATTGAGCCTATAATTCGTGATCTTAGAGAAGCTAAATAAGAAGGAGAACCCAAAGAAAAACATACAGGCATCCTCCTGAATATTAACCTTCATCAGGCGATGAAAGGAGACAAAGACAGAGACCCACACCAGAGCACTGGACTGAAATCTCAAGGTCCAAATCAGGAGCAGAAGGAGAGAGAGCACGAGCAAGGAACTCAGGACCACGAGGGGTGCACCCACACACTGAGACAATGGGGATGTTCTATCGGGAACTCACCAAGGCCAGCTGGCCTGGGGCTGAAAAAGCCTGGGATAAAACCGGTCTCACTGAACATAGCGGACAATGAGGACTACTGAGAACTCAAGAACAATGGCAATGGGTTTTTGATCCTACTGCACGTATTGGCTTTGTGGGAGCCTAGGCAGTTTGGATGCTCACCTTACTAGACCTGGATGGAGGTGGGTGGTCCTTGGACTTCCCACAGGGCAGGGAACCCTGATTGCTCTTTGGGCTGAGGAGGGAATGGGACTTGATTGGGGGAGAGGGAGGGAAATGGGAGGCAACGGTGGGGAAGAGACAGAAATCTTTAATAAATAAATTAATTAATTTAAAAAAATGCTAAATATCCCAGCTTTGTGTCATTATTTTGTAGCTCAAGCACTGGAAGTGGTAATGTAAATAATTTCCTCAAGCTCTTATCTGTCATTATAGGATGAGATTCTATTGGCTGCTTCTCATAAAGTTGCTTCGGAAAGAATGTTTAATGCAGTACAGAAAGATTTATTCTACTGGGCATTATGGATATTTTCTGAAGAAATAAAAAGAGGAGATTATCTTAACTGTTTCTGATTTAAAGTAAATAAACAAATTAAGCTACAAAACATACAGATTAGAAGAAAAATCTAATCACACTCTAAGGAAGATTTCTATTAAACAGAAGGATAAAATGAAACCCAGAGATAAAATACATAATACTTTATTAACTTTTAATTTCAAAATTTTTTATGTTAGTGAAACAGGGACAGATTATGGGGAAAACTGCTGAATTAGGTCTGCCCATGTAAAAGCAGGGAAAGTGTTAAGTTAGGGCCAAGGTTGTAAGTGGTGTAATAACCAGGCTAGCTTAATATGAAACAGCAAATTTTAATGAAGGGATAGCTTACAACACCAGGGATCCAGCGATGAGCAGGAGATACAAAAAAGAGAGCAGCAGGGCTCAAGCCCGCCATTTTTATATGTAAACATTAGCCCAAGGCGAACATGCCCCCTAATGGGCTGGGCTAACCCTACATCTCCCCCTTTTGTCTAAATAAAACAGAACTAAACCAAATACAACAATATACAATAGTAACAAATAATAAGTATAACAAACAATATTGAGCAAGAAACATATAACAAAAGTTTTGCTAAACATTCTATCTCAAGGAGTCTAAATAATGTAGATAGTAACTACAATTATATAATCTTCAACTCCGTCAAAGATCTAAGAAGGGAGTTAATATTACTTAACAAATGAGAGATATCCAAAATGTGCAACAAATGACAGAGACAACTGACTACCTGTGAAATCACCCAAAGTCTCGTTTGCAATGTTGAGTCATTTGGCTAAGGCCTAACACAACTGACATACCATTAATAAAGGCAAGGAATTTCTTAGACCTATCCTACCCTGTCTTGGCAAGATAAGACAATCCTGTTTCATCCACTTATGGATATTCTGTATCTTTGTCAGTAGTTGAGGTATGTGCTTTTCTTAACCCAAAGGCCACTTTTGCCAAGAAGACAAGCTCCCAGTGGAGTGTCTTTGGTGCTCAACGTTCTCTCGGGAGTAGAGTGGTGTCACCAGGAGTGATTGTGTCTCGTTGGCACAGAATTCTAGGTTAGATTAAAGGCCATTTTCTACAGCTCTTCAAAGAGGCTGAAGATCATACTATCTATACTAAACATAATCTCTATGTATCTAAAAAAACTGATTAACCTAAAAATAAATATGACAAACATATAATTCTCAATACCTATCTAACTTGAAGACTAAGAGAATAAACAACTGTGCAATATATGAAGACAATGATCTTCAACTGTAAACAATGTCATTACATATCAAATGTAAACAATGTTATTATATAAATAGTATCAGAGGTAGAAATGTACATTGTAATATCGTAGATGTATCAATACAATATAGACAAAGTTATAAGCATACTCTTATACAAAAAATAAAGGTAGGAACACTCACATTCAATATTCAATATATCAATATACAAGAAACAGTACCAATACAATTTTCTAAAAACAGTAATTCACAAATACCAGTCATCCCATCAAACCACTTAATCCTCCCCCCTTTTTTTAAATACCCCTGATTCCATAAAATATCTCCCCATCCCCTCAACCCTAAACCAACCACTAAATGATGTCCCTAACCCTGAGAGCAAACTCTGTTGGGAGAGGGGACTTTCGCTAAGATTGCTTCTAGCTGACATGGGGGCAACGTTCTTCTTAGGGGGTCCTGTGAAAGCAAATGCTGGTAAAATTCCCAAATTAACCTTTGACCTAAGAAAATTGTAACTAGTCCCTGAGCATTTTGAAAAGGTCCGGCCAGAGTGTTGTCAAAAATGTGCACCATTCGAAATTGTCTTGTGCAGTTGGTACCAAAAAACAGGTCTAATTTTAGCGCTTAAAAAATATTCATGACGTCATAATAACCATATTGCGTTGATGTAATGGGGCCCCATCTTCATCCTGGAAACTTCAAAGATTACTGTAGGAAAAGCTGTTGTTTGTTATGGGAAATTTAAACATTAACAACAAAGACATATACGGACATATACAGAAAGACACAAATATGAGGAAAGGCAAAGAAAGTTTATCAAGTATATAATTATTCTTATTCTGTCCCATTTCATGGCTCCTGACCTGAGACAGAAACACTGAAATATCTCTTATCAACAGGCTTGGGATTGAAGAGGGACTGAGCCATAGTCCAACTCCAAAACCAGCTCTACATATTAATAAAGAGATGTTTGATAAGACATATATATATAAAAATTAATACTTACATTTCCTATATGGTTTTATTGCCGATACTTAGTGGGTCGTAACTATTTTCCATCCATCAGTAATTAAATATTCAGGGTCCCTTAAATTCTTTGAAGATGAGTTTTTTCCTGTGGAGATAAGAAAAGAACCCTGCCCCCAACCTATCTGTATTTCTTACCATCAGTATGATCACCATCCTTGTGAATGAATTGTTATTTATCTTTTCCAAGTGGCTTCTCTTCTTCAAACCGAACCTTTATTAATTTTGACGGTATCCACAATTTTTCCTCACCTGTGGAGACAAGAGCAAAACCTCTTCCCTGACGCAGCACATCTCCTGGCTTCCATTGTGAGGTCAGCACATCCTTGAAATAAACTGGTTGATTTAGTTCAGTAGACTTTTCCATTATCCAATGTCTTTCTGCAGCTGTTGTTCCCTTCTTATTAGCGTTGAGTGCAGGGAGCCAGACAGGATCGCCATTACAAGATGGCGCCGACACCCTGTCTTGTTGGAAATAACTCCATATTGGCTTTGCCTTGGGAGCTGCGTGTTCCCTGCTTCCCGCCGCATGAGCGGTGGATCAAGGCCCTTCAGCCTATCCCGAAGTGCTCTGGTGTCAGCTGATGGTGACAGCCAATCACAGGGAGACTCATCTGCCATTTTCTCTTTTTAAGCAGCTGCCTGAGTCCCCGCCGGGCCCTTCGTTCCCTGCTCTCCCTTCCTGCACCTCGCCACCCCCTCGTTCCCTGCCTTTTCTCCCTGCACCTCATTTCCTGCCCTTTCAAGCAAAGGTACTCCAGTAAAGCGTGATCTGAGTGAATCCTCGTGTTGTGGTGTTCTTCCTCGCCGGTCGGGAGATCCGCCACAGCTGGTGCCGAAACCCGGGAACTTCGGTCGCCAGGCGAAGGGCCGAAGAGGATTCAGAACTCAACACGCGGAGTGGCGACGTCAGTAAGTTTCTCCCAGTATGCTGATTTCGGTCTCCCCAAGTATGCTGTTTGCGGGAGTTGGTTCTTGGGTGTTTGGTCTCGTGTTCATGGCGTTTGTGGTGTTTGTCCTAGCCTGATATTTCTGGTTGCACTGCCGAAAGTCCGGCCGCAGCCTCAGGGCGGGAAACAATGCAGACTTGGATGTTCCGAGAGAGGGGCTAAAGGCCCGCATTAGACACAAGAACAGTTTTTCAGAATCAGATTTTAAGGGAGTAAACTGGAAAAGGCCTAAAAGAAAGAAAGGAAAGGATCCTGGTACAGTCCTCCCTAAAAGGGAGGTAAATGAAAAAAAAAGAGAGGTCCCCTCCATCCAGTGCTCGAGGAGTTTGCGGGCCTAGATCGGTCTGAGGAGGAATTAGGACCTCAGGAGGAGGAGGAACCGGAAAAAGCCGCCTCTGGCTATGAGGAGGAAAAATATGGGTGGATGCGGCCCCCCACATATAATGCGTCAGAACCAAACAATCCTCAAGGTAAAGATTGGGGATCCGCAGCAAAAAGCGGGTTTTCTGCTCTCGCCGGTAAAAAAAAGGGAGAATGGAGGTAATTGATAGGGCCACGGACAATAGCGGATGGATAAAAATATTTTTCTGGCTCTTAACGAGCTGTTACGGAGCACTTTGGAGAGGTTTTTTGACTGAATGTGATACAATTGCTCCTTGGTTTGCCATCTCGGGCAATCCTGATGTATCATCCTGGGATAGGCTTGATAGAGATCTGGATTTCACCGCTAAACAAGGTATGCTAAGGAAGAATATTATATTCATGTGGTTCGAGTTACCGAGGCCTCTGGAGTTTGTAATGGTATATGAACAACTGCGGCTCCAAGACCAAGGAGCTCTAGGCGGCTCCAAGCCCAAGCAGCACTAAAGGTCTACAAAGCTGCAAACGGGACCTGCCAACAAGGCTAAAACGCTAGGCCACTCCCAGCGTGGGCCTCAGGGCATAGAAATACAGCACACAGTGGTAAGGCTCACCGGCTTGAACCTCTGTCCTTGCTCGGGGCAACCGGCCTGGTCCGGGTCGGGCCTAGCCGCTCTACTCAGCCACACCTCCAAGCAAGGCTAAACACATGTTCTTATAGTTAAACAACTTTATATTTAGGCCCAAAAGGGGTATTGCTAATTTTTGAGGTAGATATTTGCCTAATTTTAATCACAAGGAGGAAACTCCCCGTTTCTCGGGATTGTTAGGGATTGTTATCAGGATTAAAGTCTGGTTTTGTCTTCAGACAGTTCCTGGTACAGGGTCGCTAAACAGGCTGGCCCTCTTCCTGCTGGGAGAGTCTGGTTTATCCAGGATTTTCAATGCTGTGTATGATCCAAAGGTGAAGGTCAGTTTTGCACTTCCAACAATAAAGTTTTTTCTTTACCCACATTTTCTTAAACATAAATTGTTAACAGTAATTTTTAATCTTGGTCATTTTTACAAGGATAAGGTAAAAATCTCAGAGTTTTGGTTTGCATTTCTCTGACGGTTAAAGGATGTTAACGTTTAAACATTTTTTAAGTGTCTCAGTCATTTTTAGTTTGTCTGAGAGTTTTCAGTTTGGCTCTGTAACAAATATTTTTATTGGATCAATTTTTTATAACTAATTTCCTGAGTTCATATATTTTTAAAATGGGTTTATGATAAGAAAAGATCTTTTATGAAGGCTTCTCAATTCAGGAGATATAATATATGGTCTCTCCTAAAGTTTGTGCCACTAAGGCTATGTTTAAGATGTGACAAAGTATGCTTCAAAAAATTTTTTCTCTGTGAGGTTCAACATAATTTTTATATGCTAAGGCCTTTGGCTCATTTAAACTTGAGTTTTGTACATGGAGATGGATGTAAATCTATTCTCATTTTTCTAAGGTTGGGGTCAATCCTAGAGGGTTACAACCTAACGCGTTGTGGCAAATGGATGTTACCCATGTGCCTGAATTTGGCAAATTAAAATATTTACATGTATCAGTGGATACCTTTTCTGGCATTATTCATGCCACGCCCCTAGCGGGAGAAAAGGTAACTCATGTAAAAACCCATTGCCTTGAGGCCTGGGCTGCCTGGGGAAAACCCCTACGCCTTAAGACAGACAATGGCCCAGCATATACCTCCCATGGATTTCGTGCCTTCTGTGCACAGCTCCAAGTGACCCACATTACGGGTCTTCCATACAATCCACAAGGACAATGTATTGTGGAGAGAGCCAACAGAAATATTAAAGAAATTCTACAAAAACAAAAAGGGGGAATAGCTGAATCTGCTTCCCCCAGGGAAAGAATCTCCCTTGCTCTCTTCACACTTAATTTTTTAATGAATGAGTCGGGTACTGCAGCAGCTGAAAAGCATGCCACAGGCCCTATGGAACAAAAAGATTATGTGATGTGGAAAGATGTATTGGATAACAAATGGTATGGACCGGATCTTGTGGTGGCAAGATCCAGGGGAGCCGTATGTGTTTTTCCACAGGGCCAAGAGGCTCCGCTTTGGGTTCCGAGCCGGCTGACACGCATGATCAAGGAAGTTCCTAAGGATGAGGTTGAGTCTCTGGAGGAAGATCCTGCTGACATCCCTGATGACGTGGATCCAGGGGAAGGAGGAGCACAGAAGGGGAATCCTGTCAGCCTTCCCATAGGCGATGCCTGTTCGGCATGATGCCACAGTTTTCCCCATATTTTTATCACCATTAGAAACCTTGATTTACTATCTTTAATGTGTATGTCCAAAGTGGCCCTTTTGGGGGAAGCACGTAACATTACAGAGAAAGGGTCCCTGTGCTTTCAGTTGCGTCGGCATGTCTTTTGGCAAGCGGCCTGGGTGGCTGTGTGTTGTGCCTGTGGTTGGTTTGCTGCCTTCGAGCCCAGAACAATAGGGATAAGGCTATATTGGGATAAGGTTACAATCTCTCGGGCATTACCTACCCTGGAGTGTGGCTTCTCCCCCCAGATATGGTTGTCAGCACTAAGAGACGCTTAGGGCTTCCATCATGCACAGCCTATGCACTCCATGGGATCTGTTGATCCATTGCACTTGGGTAGGTGTGCGGATGTTGGTTCCTGCGACACAGCCTTTGCACCCCCGGGATTCCTCGAGTACCCATTTCATAGGGGAAGGTGTGTCCATAGAAAAATATCTTCCATCCTCGATTGACCAACACATCATGAGGTGGGGGTCAGATTGGATGACGTTAGTCCTGCGCTCATTGCTCACAAACTATAAGGGGGAGCTGCAGGGAGCCGGACAGGATCGCCATTACAAGATGGCGCTGACACCCTGTCTTGTTGGAAATAACTCCATATTGGCTTTGCCTTGGGAGCTGCGTGTTCCCTGCTCCCCACCTCATGAGCGGTGGATCAAGGCCCTTCAGCCTATCCCGAAGTGCTCTGGTGTCAGCTGATGGTGACAGCCAATCACAGGGCGACTCATCTGCCATTTTCTCTTTTTAAGCAGCTGCCTGAGTCCCCGCCGGGCCCTTCGTTCTCTGCTCTCCCTTCCTGCACCTCGCCGCCCCCTCGTTCCCTGCCTTTTCTCCCTGCACCTCATTTCCTGCCCTCTTCAAGCAAAGGTACTCCAGTAAAGCGTGATCTGAGTGAATCCTTGTGTCGTGGTGTTCTTCCTCGCCGGTCGGGAGGTCCGCCACAGTTGAGAAAATTCAAGTTTAACAAATCATTATGTAACCTATTTCTGGGGGTGTTTTCCACCCCTTTCTGCTTGTTCAACATATCCTTTATAGTTCAATTTGATGACTGCTTGACCTGTAGGATTGTATGGTATACCTGTAACATGCTTGATATTGTAATAATCAAAAAACCGTTTCATTTTCCTAGATACATAAGCAGGACCATTATCCGTCTTTATTTGTGTAGGTATATCCATGATAGCCATGACTTCTAATAAATGAGTGATTACTGAATCAGCTTTTTCTGAACTTAAAGCAGTTGCCCATTGAAAGCCTGGAAGTGTCAATGGTGTGATGAACATATTTTAATTTGCCAAATTCTGCAAAGTGGAACACATCCATCTGCCAAATTTCATTCCTTTGGGTGCCCTTTGGATTAGCTCCTGCAGGCAGTGGTGTTTGGTTATAGAAAGAGCAAGTAGGACATTTCTTTTCAATCTCAGTAGCTTGTTGCCATGTAATAGAAAACTCTTTCTTCAAACCTTGGCTATTAACATGATGTTTTTTATGAAATTCAGAGGCTTGTAGCACACTACCAATCAATAATTGATCAATTTCTGCATTACCTTGTGCTAGAGGACCTGGCAGACCTGTATGGGATTGGATGTGTGTTATGTTCATAGGGCAAAGCCTGTTCCTGATCAAATCTTGAACCTGGATAAACAATGAGGTTAGTTCGGTATCATCAGGTATAAATTCAGCAGTTTCAATATGTAAAATAATTCTTTCTGCGTATTGTGAATCAGTAATTATATTAATAGGTTCTTTAAAATCCCTTAGCACCATAAGAATGGCATATAATTCTGCCTTCTGGATAGAATCATAAGGACTTTGTTCCACCTTACCCAAGTCTTCTGATTTGCAACATGCCTTCCCTGATTTATTGGCATCAGTATAGAATGTACGGGCTCCAGTTATTGGAGCATCACAGATGATTCGAGGAAGGATCCAAGAAGTTCTCTTTATGAAGTTAAACCTCTTGCTTTTTGGATAATTGTTGTTAATGTCTCCCAACAAATTAGCACAAGCTCTTTGCCATGGTTCATTATCTTCCCATAATTTCTTTAGTTCATCAGCAGTGAAAGGCACTATAATTTCTGCTGGGTCTATACCTGCTAGTTGAAGAAGTCTCAGCTTACCTTTTATAATTAACTCAGAGACTTTTTCCACATAAGTTTTCAGCTTCTTACTTGGTTTATGTTGTAAAAACATCCATTCCAAGATAATATCATCTCTCTGCATTAAAATTCCTGTAGGAGAAATTTTTGATGGTAATATGACGAGAATACAATCGAGCTCTAGATTCACCCTGTCCACATGTGCCTGTTGTAATTTTTCCTCAATCATTGTCAGTTCTTTTTCTGCTTCAGCTGTTAATCCTCTGGGACTGTTTAAATCTTTATCACCATCCAAGGTTTTGTTCAAATGAATTATTAGATCAGGTGTTATCCCAATAGCTGGTCGTAGACTGGAAATGTCTCCTAACAGTCTTTGAAAGTCATTAAGAGTCCATAGGCGATCTCTCCTAATTTGTGTCTTTTGTGTCTTAATTTTTTGCAAACCTATTTTATAACCTAAATAATTAACAGAATCTCCCCTCTGAATCTTTTCAGGAGCAATCTGCAATCCCCATTTAGGTAAAAGTATCTTTATTTCTTCAAACAGTCTGTCCAAGGTATCCATGTTTGAAACGGATAACAAAATGTCATCCATGTAATGATAGACTATAGATTTGGGAAATTTCTTGCGTATTATTTGCAATGGTTGATTCACAAAAGATTGGCACAGGGAGGGGCTATTTAACATACCCTGGGGGAGGACTGCCCAGTGGTACCTCCTCGAAGGTTGAGAATTGTTATAAGTAGGCACTGTGAAGGCAAATTTTTCTCTATCTTCTTTTTGCAAAGGTATAGTGAAAAAACAGTCCTTTAAATCAATAACTATGAGAGGCTATCCTTTTGGTAATAAAGAGGGCAAAGGAATTCCAGATTGTAGAGGGCCCATAGGTTGAATAACCTTGTTGATAGCCCTGAGATCTGTCACCATTCTCCATTTACCTGATTTTTTCTTAACCACAAATACAGGAGAATTCCAAGGGCTGGTAGATTCTTCTATATGTCCAGCATCTAATTGCTCTTGTACCAGCTGTTCTAAAGCCTGTAACTTTTCCTCAGCTAAAGGCCATTGCTTTGTCCATATTGGTTTCTCAGTCAAACATTTTAGAAGCAAGGACATCAATTGCTTTTTGTTCTTGTATAGCCCGAATGGCCAGTTTTCTCCATTTGTAATATCTTTTAATATTATTCTCAGAAATATAGGCTCTAGAAGTAGCAGGAATGTTAATTTGGGTATTCCATTGCTGTAATAGGTCACGACCCCATAAATTCACTGCAATATTGGCTACATATGGCCTCAGTTTTCCTATTTGTCCTTCTGGCCATATGTATTCAACCCATCTCGTGCTCTGCCTTACTCCAGATAGGGTTCCAATTCCCAGGAACTGGTGTTTCCTTTTACCATTGGAAATTGCTTCTTCTACCCATGCTTCAGTGCCATAGTCAAATGTATCAACATTCAGTGTATGCAAGACCCATTCTTCCAAGGGCACTGATCTGAGCTTTAAAGGCCCCAAGATACTTTTGCATTCCACATTTGCATTTTCATAAGCCAAAGATTCAATCATTATACGTCTTTCTTCTGGGTCAGATATCCCTATTTGTACAGCTTTAGATAGTCATTGTAAAAAGTCACTAAAAGGTTCTCTCTGACCCTGTTTAACTCTGACAAATGATTCCATTCTCTGTCCTGGGTCTTGCACCCTGTCCCGAGCCCTTAAGGCTGATGTAGTACATATGGAGAGTGTGTTTTCGTCAAAATTAGCTTGTTCCTGAGGGTCGGAAAAGGGCCCTGCACCTAGAATTTTATCTAGGGAAATCTCAATTCCCTTTGCTCTTTCCTGCTGTTCTAAGAGTCTAGCCTCTTGCCTGAATAAGCATTTCCAGTTCAATTGCGCTCCACTCTCAAGTGCCGCAGAACTCAATTGGAGCCAGTCAAAAGGCGTGGCCCTGTTTTTTTGTGGCCCAAGATTTTAGCATCTCTTTAACAAAGGAGGCTTGCATCCCAAAAGTCATCACAGCCTGTTTAATTTCTTTGAGGTCATTCATACGGACAGGCTCCCATGTATCTTCCTTGATGACCCTAGGGTTTCTCGAACCAATCACTTTCTCTGTTGCTATTACTGGAAAGGCAGGTAGAACTTTAGGTAGAGCTTTGTGGGAATTGTCCCGGAGAGATTAACCCCCAGATGTAGTTAAAATTTGCCTTTCTACCCTTTGCTCTTCTTCATCAGAATTTAGAAATTCCTCAATCTTTTCAATTCTATTCACCATTGCCTTCTGCAATGTCTGAATCTCCTGTCCAGAATTATGTTCCAAAGCCTTCATTGAGGATTCTAAAGTATGAAATTTGTCCATTAGAGATAACATCTCATCTTTGGACATAATTTTCATGGCATAAACTGTGCCTTCTTGAATTGACAATTTTTCTGACAATCTGTCACAGGCTTTAGACAAAATCCGACTGTCACATTCAGCAGTTTTGATTCTCTCAGTTAATGTTTCAGTTCCAACAGAAAGGGACTGAAGCTTAAAATCCAAATCAGCTGTTCCCTCTTCCATAGTAATGAATTTCTCCGTAATATCAGCCTGTACCTTTTCTAAATTTTGATCAGTTGATCTGTTCTCTTCCTGGAGAACTTCAAACTGATTCTTAAGAAGATTGTTGTTATTCTCAATTGTTTTTAAGTGTTCAACCTCTGCCTTAAGAATACTGGATTCATCTCATAAAGACTTTATCATATTTCTATTATCAAACCATATAGTATGAAGGAAAACTACGAATTCCAGAAAGATCCATAGATGTGGGGTGACAGACACCTCTTGTAAAATCTCCCACATGGTACAATCAAAAAGGCTGTTAAAGTCTTGAATGGTAACGTTTTTAGACATTTTCAATCAAATCTGTATTTATTTTTATTTATAAAGGAAAATTTTTTACCTGTAATGACCGTTTCCTGCCAGCAGATGGTTGTGGTGGCGAAGCACAAGTGAGTTCAAGTGGCAGGAGTCTGAGCCGGTCTGAAAAGTCTACTCAAAACCAAAAACTGAAAGTTAACTGTAAGCAGCAGGGGGGAGGACCAGGAAACAGGGCAGAGCCAAGGCCGAACTAAGCCACCAGCGGGGGGGGGACGCAGAGCAGCCACGTGCGCTTATCACGCTGTTTACTGCTAGGTGCTGGGGGGCTGAATACAGAGGCACTTGCACCACTGTCGGGCAGGGAGGGGCACACAGACTCGTGTGGCCGCCGATTCAGCTATCTGCGGAGTCACCCTTCAGGTGTCCCGTTTGCCGATTTTCTAGCAAGCACCAGGAAAAATCGAGTCAGCTGCTTCTGCTGCTATAGTCGGGCAGAGCAGAAGGCAAGGAGCTGTGCTGAGAGGGTACAATCTGCGTGGAGGGAGAGGCCTGGGGTTGGGGCGCTGGCTCCCAGCGGTAGCCACCCAGGAGGCTCTGATTCGGGGCCTCACGGGGCACCAAACTGTAAGAGGCATACCAGGCTAGCTTAATATGAAACAGCAAATTTTAATGAACGGATAGCTTACAACACCAGGGATCCAGCAATGAGCAGGAGATACAAAAAAGAGAGCGGGGCGGGGCTCACCGCCAAATTTATATGTAAACATTAGCCCGAGGCGAACACGCCCCCTAATGGGCTGGGCTAACCCTACACAAGGTAATGCTTCCATTTCCACAAAAGAAGATTGTTGATCCCATCAAACCTGGTAAGAATCCAGCACAACCAAGAGGACTCTCTCCCATACTTCAGCTGCTGAGATGCCTCTGGGAAACAACAGGCCTTTGGAGCAAGCAGTGACCTAATAACCTAGGGACAGCTAAAGAGTTTGTGTGACAAGGGAGGCAGATGACTCCGAAATCCAAATGCTACAGATCTGTACCTTGTTATACTTATTCATGGTAAGTAGACAGGTAACGGGGACAAACAATACATATTGGGCTTTCATGCCCAAACCTCCAATTAACACAGCAGTGAGTTTGGGAGATAAGGCTATTCCTGTAGTGGTTAATCAATCTTCATGGCTACCTAGTCCATATGACAACAGAGGTCCTTCTCAGCCAATGGAGGAAGGTAGAGTGATTGACAATTACACTGTGGGAGTACAAGGAATTCCTATTGCATGGGAAATGGAGCACAGTGACTAAATATAACCTCTCAAGTATGGCTATTCATAGTAATACTACCCGAGATTACCATAGCAAGTTTTATATGCTTCAAGCATCCGGTTTTAAAGGTGGGAGATTAATGCTGCTAGTTCCATATGTCTACCACTCTGTGAGATGTGGGTTGCCAAGAAGGAATCTGACTGGGTGCATTGGCAACAGTGTCAGAGTGAGAAGCCTCGGGTGTTTATTGCTCTGGTGTTTATTACATCATGCTCTGGAGCCCTTTTTGCTCTGCTCAAGGAAATGCATCTGCTAAGATAAAAATGGTATAATTTGAATGGACCTGTGGAAATTAGCGCTTCTGTTAATGAACCTATCCAATGGCATGGAGTTGGAACAGCAAGTCCTCTCCTGCAACTTGGCACTTCACTTCAGACTAATTTGTGGAAATTGGCAGGTGCCTTCCACCCTCCTAAAGCATGGCAAGGAATATTAAACATTAAGCATGATAAATATAATCTCTTTTAGACTAAATCAAAGACAACCTTTCCTGGTATATTCTTTTTTTTTTTTTTTTTTGGTTTTTCGAGACAGGGTTTCTCTTTAGCTTTGGTGCCTGTCCCGGAACTAGCTCTTGTAGACCAGGCTGGCCTCAAACTCCCAGAGATCCGCCTGCCTCTGCCTCCCAAGTGCTGGGATTAAAGGCGTGCGCCACCACCGCCAGGCTTTTCTGGTATATTCTTAAATTTTACTTTCGAGAGTTTAAATATTCTTAGAGTAAGACCGACAATCTGGATACCCGTGACTTTATCAAGGCCATGGCAAGACTTTCCTGCGACGACCCTGTAGCAGAAGCTTGCTGAGAGAAGACTGAAAGGAACACATCACCGGGAGGTGAAGGAAAAGTGCTTCAGTTCACTTAGACTGAGCTCCCTGCAACCGCAGGGCTAAGTTCATTCTCAATGTGTGTCTGAGTCTTCATTTCACAGACCTGCGAGAACCCACACACTCACGCCGCGACATATGCGACAAACCCTGTCTTATAACTCTCTGTGGGTCTGAAAACATGGCTCAGCAATTAGGAATAATCATTCTTGCAGAGGACCTGGGTTCAGTTCCCAGCCAGAAAATGGCAGATCACTACCATCTGTAATGCCAGTTTCAGGGTATGTGGTGCTCTCCTGACTTCCATGGGTACCAGGAATACACAATGCACAGACATTCCTGTGAGCAAAACTTACACATAGAATACAGCTTTAAAAAAATTAAGCCAGGTATGTGAGTACACGCCTTTAATCCTAGCACTTGGGAGGCAGAGGCAGGCTGGTCTCTGAATTTGAGGCCTGTCTGGTCTACAGAGAGAGTTCCAGAACAGCCAGAACTACACAGAGAAACCCTTTCTCAGAAAATAAATAAATAAATAAATACTTTTCTGATATTAAGGATTCAGGCACACAATAATTTATAAGGTTAAAATTTATCATTTATAGACAAAGATCAGGATAGACACAGCAAATCTTTAGAAACCAAGGGTCACTTTGACAGTTCATTTTGGTAAAGGTACTTGCCACAAAGTTCAATGGCCTGAGTTTGATCCCCAGAATGAGTATGATGGAAAGAAAACCAACTCTCTTTGAGATTAAGTTAGTTGTTCTTGGGAGGTGGTAGTGCACACATTTAACCCAGCACTAGGAAAGCAGAGGCAGGTGGATCTCTTATTTTGAGGTCAGCCTCGTCTACAGAGCAAGTTCAAGGACAGCCAAGGCCACACAGAGAAACCTTGTCTTGAGAAACCAAAAACAAAAATAAAAAATGAAGTTGCCCTATAACTCATGTGCACAAAGGCACGTGTAATTATAACAATAAATAAATAATGAATAAACAAGAGGAAAACACCTCAAGTGGTAGCTACAAAGCTTACCTGAAAAATTCATTCCTGGATTTATTTATGTGTGTAAGTGTTTTGCTCACATGTAAGTCTGTTCACCATGTGTGTACCTGGTGCCCAGGGAGGTCAGAAAAGGGTGCTGGGCCCCTAAAACTGCAGTTATGGACGGCTGTGAGGCACAATGTGGCTGCTGAGAACTGAATCCAGCAAGAATAGCAAATGCTCCTCCTCACTGAGCCGTCTCCCCAGCCCCCATTCCCTCACTCTGAAAACTATTACAGGGGCACAATACCATGGGAGGGGCCAGCAACATCATTGGGAATGTTCCTTAACATTCCATGGAAACATAAGTGGACAAGACCACCTGCATTACCCAGGCCCTCAGTCCTCAAACAGGATGCTTGCTAGTGGAAATTCTCCTCGCCAGGGCAAGACTTTCATCTGGAGCATCCCAGAGTCTGAGCCCAAGGGAGCGACTGGCTCAGGTGGAGCTCAAGGGAAACCCTAAGCCCCTGGGGCATATGGTTAGCCATTCTTTGAATGCTCAAACAAGAGAGATCTGTTTTATTTTTTTGCTTCTGATCATTTTTTATTCTTTGTACCATTTGTTATAGTACAACATGCATCTCCAAAAGATGACAACATAAGCAACAGTATCAAATAAATAGACCCATGATCCCTTCTCAACTTCAACCTATACACAAATATTTTTGAAGGCAGTTCCAGAGACTCTCTATACTCTTGTCAAGTATTTCATTTCATATCAGTAATTTTACCTTAGCAATAGAAAATATTCACTGTAGCAGAAGTGCACAAAGCAGATTACAAACTAACAATCGGGAAAATTATGCAGGTTGACAGTCAAATATTGTTTTCCAATATTAAGTTGTAAAAACCACAACCTATGAGTCGCCACAGCACACCCACCAGTCAGCATTTCAGTCTTTTTGGGAACAGCCATCAATTTTAGATTTAGTTTATCTTTAATTCAGAACTGATTGCTTACTTTATGGAAAAAGTAGCAAAATTTATTGTTTGCAGGAGCACACACAGGGCAAGTTTGTTTTTTCTTCTTCTTTGAGATAGTCTTGCTACATAGTGCGGGCTGCTCTTGAACTCACAATCATCTTGACTCAGTCTCACTAGAGATGAGTTTTGGGTTTCTACTTCCATGCTGGTCCAAGCCTGACTCTGCTTGTAAATTTCCTAAACTACACAGCTTATGGTCAGCATACATGGCAATGCTGTGGGGAGCTTTGAGAGCAAGAGAGCCTATTTCTTGGCTCAGATGAGCTTAGCTCAGAGGACTAGGGCCCTGAAAACTCAATGGCCACTTGTAACTCCGAGTCAGTGGCTCCTATGCTGTCACTAGATCGAAAGGAATGTCTAGATATGGTGGCAGAAGAGCAAAGCTTCTTGAGATAGAAAAGCAGCTCCTGCCACATGACCGGAGGGTACAGAGAGTCAGATTTACAGCTGTTCTATGACTGGAGCCTGACTTGTCAAGCCTGCATAAACGAGGGACTGAAAAGCACATCTGCCTGCAGTAAACAGGCATGGGGATTCTGGGTGGAGAGACGAGGTGGGAGGACATGGCTCAGTGAGCCAGTAGCACGAAGGGCAAGATACAGGAGGATGGGACTGCTTCCTCACAGTGGCTACCTTCTGAAGTCAGGGAGTTTCAGAACACCTGAGCTAAACTTACAGAGTGTCAGCTTTACAAGAGAGAAGCTGTGTCTCAGGGCCCAGCCCAGGACTCTCAAACAAGAGGGCATATGAACTAAGCTTACGATACTTGATCTAAATTCACCTCCTCTGGGTCTAGATTCTGCCTTCTCGAGTGCTGTGGGAAGCCACTTCTGCCAGGCAGTAGGTAGCCTCCTGAGACCAGTTTAAGGATGCTGCCGCACAGAGCTGTGCTAGAAAGCACCTCGGCTGGTGTCACAGCTTCTCTTCTCCAGGGGCCTCTTACCCTCGCCTGTCAGACGAAAGGCCTTACTCCTCGCTACCAGCAACACAGGGGTACCAGAAGGGCCTGTGTGCCTTCTTCCCCGGGTACAACAGAGAGGGCTGGACTGAGAGGAGTGGACTCAAACACGGGCTCCCACCTAGTCAGGACTTACAAGACTCATCGCTGTGAGTGGCCTGGTGCCTACTGCGCTTAGAACTGCTAATAAACGCTTTGCCACACTGGCTGCACTTGTACGGTTTCTCCCCGGTGTGAGTGCGCTGGTGGACAATAAGCCGAGCGCTCAGGCTGAAGGTCTTCCCGCACTGGTTACACTCGTAAGGCTTCTCTCCGGTGTGGGTTCGCTGGTGCTGAGTGAAGCAGGAGCTCTGCCTGAAGGTCTTCCCACACTGGCTGCACTCATAAGGCTTCTCTCCGGTATGTGTCCGCTGATGAACGACCAGAACATAGCTCTGACTGAAGGACTTCCCACACTGCTTGCACTGATACGGCTTTTCTCCAGTGTGAGTCCTCTGATGCATGACAAGATGTGAGCTGCGGTTGAAAGATTTCCCACAATCACTACATTCATAAGGTTTCTCTCCCGTGTGTGTTCTCTGATGGGACACCAACTGAGAGCTCCAGCTGAACGACTTCCCACAGTAATTGCACTCAAAAGGCTTTTCTCCCGTGTGGGTCCTCTGATGTGCGACAAGCTTATAGCTTTGGCTGAAGGACTTCCCACAGTGACTGCATTCATAGGGCTTTTCTCCAGAATGGATTTTCTGATGTGCGATGAGTTTATAACTCTGGATGAATGATTTCCCACACTGAGTGCATTCATAGGGCTTCTCTCCGGTATGAGTTCTTTGATGTGCAATAAGTTTGTAGCTTTGCCTGAAAGACTTCCCACACTGGTTGCACTCATAAGGCCGCTCACCAGTATGAGTTCTTTGATGCACCACAAGAACATACCTCTGGGTAAAAGATTTCCCACACAGATTGCATCTGTATGGTTTCTCTCCAGTATGGATTCTCTGATGAGAAACAACGTGTGAGCTCCGGGTGAAGAACTTCCCACACAGGTTGCATTTGTACGGCTTCTCCCCCGTATGAGTTCTTTGGTGGGCAATGAGATGTGAACTCCAGCTGAAGGACTTGCCACAATACTTACATTCAAAACGTTTCTCGTCAGAGCAGTTTCTCATGTTCTGAGGAAGAGATGGACTCGGGGCTGTTTTACTACATTTCTCCTGGCCCTCAAGAATCCTCTGTTGTTCATTTAAGGATAAGTTATGACTCAAAACTTGTCCGCGCCCTTTAAAGCCAAAGGTTTTACCTTCTACATGAACCTTTTCCTGTAGATTTAGGGGTGCGCCACCGCCAAAAGATGGAACATGACCATTCAATTCATAGGCTTTATCTCCTTTTGGGGATCTTGTAAACTGAGTGAGATGAAAGCTCGGAGAGATGTTTGCACAGTTTTCCTCTTTGGATAGATCTGCACCATTGCTACCCTTCTGAAGACTGTTTGCAACAGTGCCGCCATGTAACTTTTTAACATGTGCTGCCTGTTTATGGAAATGGTTTCTGACTGGCATCAAGGGGAACGAAATCCTGCCAAATTCATCACTCTTGCAGACCGTTCCCAGAGTGCCAGCTCTCCCTTGGGTAAAGGCTGCTTCCTCTTGCTTTTCTTGTTTCTTTTCCAGCTGCTCCTTGGATGCACATACTTCTTCACAAGAAGAGAGCCAAGGATCTTCTCTTGCCAACCCCTCTGTCTTCACTCCATGGGATGTTTCTTCATCAAAGACAGTCTGCTTTGAGGTGGTTTCTTCTATCCCATGTACAGCTGGCAAGTCTGGAAGAGAATAAAACAAGACACCTGTATTGGTCACTTTTATCCCAGTTCTCCAAACACCTGATACAGTGCTGAGCCCCTCACCTTCTCAATGGGAAGGGAAAGCATCAGCAGACAGCCCTTTTTGGAGCCAGTTATATACTCACCCCACAGGTCCCCGTGGCCCTCCAGGATCACACTTCTCTCGGGGGTTCTCTGGGGATTGTGCCAGGTGCTCTGTTCCTCCTCAGTGAGGTCCACAGTCACGATCTTGAAGTCTGTGCTTTCCTGGAACAGCACACACACTCCTGCTTAGCTGGGCATGGTTTAGTTTGTTTGTTTTCCAGTGTTCATGGACAGATGCTTTAACCATAGGACAATTATCCTTAGAATATCCGCATCCAAAGCATCCCAACCGAGGTCAGAAGAAGCTCAGAGAGGAACATCGAACAAGATGCATACAAATTCTCTCCATCCATCCATCCATCCATCCATCCATCCATCCATCCATCCATCCATCAATCTCAGTGTAGGGACTGAACCCAGACCCTCACACATGATAGGCAAGTACTCCACTACTAATCCATTTCCCCATCATTTAAGGAAGTTATTTTAGGGCTGCTGGAGAGGTCATGGTCAAGAGCACTTTTTGCTGCTGCAGAGGACCTGGGTTCAATTCCCAGTACCCAGATGGTGGCTCACAAGCATTTGTAACTCTAGTTCCAGAGGATCCAACATCCTCTTTTGACCTCTATAGCTGAGAGGAACACATGTAGTACACACGTATGCAGACAAAACTCTCACATACATAAAGTATATTTTTTTAGTTTAAAGTTATTTATTTTATTCAGTTTATTATTTTATGCCACTGGATGTCATGCCTGCTAGTATTCATGTGCATCATGTATGTACAGTGCCTGCAGAGGCAGAGAGGGGGCATCAGACAGCATTTATGCACACCATATGTGTACCCTGTCTGCAGAGGCAGAGTGTATACCCTGTCTGCAGAGGCAGGGAGAGGGCATCAGATGCCCTGGGATTGGTGTTACTGACGCTTGTGAGCTGCCGTGTGGGTGCTGGGAATTGAACCTGGGTTTTCTGGAAGAGAGTCAGTGCTCATAATCATAACCGTGTCTCCAGTCCCTAGGTTTTTATCATTTGGTACCATCAAATGTATGGTATGTGACAGAGAAGCGGGAGCCTGCATGTGCCACATAGGTGTGCTGAGCTCAGAGGAACAGTCTCAGGCTCGCTCCAGCCTTCCACCCTAGGGCAGAACTTTGTTTCTGTCATGTTGCATACTCCAGGCTAGGTCACTTGGCCACGGCCTGGCAAATATCCTGGCGGGTAGATTGCTGGGTCTGGTGACATGGGTCAGAGGGGAAAGGCACTCGCCATCAAGTCTGACAACCTTGGGGCCCACAGGGGAGGAGAGAAGACTCCCAGGAACTGTCCTCTAACCACCACAGACATGCTGTGGCCAGAGGTTTTGTGCTTGCACGTGCGCACACACACACACACACACACACACACACAGGCACACAAACCCAAGTCTCTTTGCCTCGTAACCCTGTGCTCTGCTAAGCTGTACTACTGCGGATCACTGAGGTCTGTGTTTCATCTTAGTAAAATCAGCTGTCAGGCAAGTCTGGCCCATTGCCTGATTTTATCACTGTGAGTTTATTATAATGTAGCCACTCCCTGTGGCTTCTATATTTCAGGTGACTGATTTATTTATACATAGCAGCAGAGACTAACTAACAAGGAGACTGTATAACCCATGAACCCAAAAGGTCTCTGGCCACTGACATAAAAACAAAACAAAACAAAATACTGTTGTTTGGCTTTGGAAAATATGAAGGCGATTTTTAAATGGAATTCACTAGTGCAAAATATAGAAGAAACTTTAAGGTGGAAGAGAGGAAAGAAGAGCTGGGGGTGTGGCTCAGTGGTAGAGCCCCTGCCTAGAATCCCCCAGTGAGGGGCCGGGGTGTGATTCCATAGCAAAACACTCACCTTGCACATAAGCATCCTGTTAAGTTAAGAGCGTAGTCCCCAGCCCCCAGGCCGGAGAGCTATATTGGTCTGGACTCCAAATCCCAGCCTGCAAGGTCCTGACCCCTGAGGTCAGAACCACTTCCACCAAGTATTTAAATGAATTCCCGAAAGAGAAACACGTTGTTCCTTTCCTTTCCTCCTGGCCTCCCGGTTCCCCCTTGGGGCCACCCGAGAGCGCAGAATCCCATTAAACCTGGATATTTCTTAGTTTGGCTTGTTTTGATTTGGCTTGATTGGGACTTTGAATGGGCAGAGAGCTCACATTAGGAAATATTCCTAACACATCCTATATTCACTCCCTGGCAGCACCAGTGATAATAGATAAAAACATAAAGAACGACTCATGGATTGATGACTTTAAACAGGTAGGAAGCTCTAACAAGTCTACAGGGCAGCAATTTTGACCCAAAAAGAAAGTGCTGCTGCTGACCCCTCCTAGTGACAAAAACAGAATACCACACAATCAAATGTCTTCACCAACAGCTCTGTAAACTGACCAGACAGTTTTGGGGACCAGGTTCACAAATAGGACATGAGACCAGGATCACAAAAAACTGCATACACATGCTGTCTCTGTGCATTTTTCTTAGGCTCATCGATTTCACCAGAGTCTCAAAGGTTTTGAACGATTAGCACAAAACAGGCTTCAGAAATGCAAGCTGCTAACTGCCAGTTGGGTTGAACTCTCACCTTGAAGGGTCTTTAAGTCTCTAATCCAGGCTTCCTTCTAATATCTACACACCCTGTTGTCTAAAACATGTGCAAATATCAAGTAAAGGCTGGCAGGTTGGTTTAGCAGGTAAAGAGGCTTGGTGCAGGCTGGATATGATGATGAATGTCTTTAAGCCCATCACTGGGGGTCTGAGGACCTGGATGGCCGGGGATCATAAAGACCTTGTCTAAAAAAAAGGACGCTTGCTGCTAAGCTTGACAGCCTGACTTTGTCCTATAAATTCCACATGGTAGAAGGTGAAGCTGACTCTCACAAATTATCCTCAGATCTCCACATAGTCACTGTGGTGTACACACACACACCACCTCAAAAAAATGTCAAAAAATGAACAAATAAGTATGATGAGAAGATCAAATAAATCCACAAGGTGGTGACCAGAGAAGGCTAAAAGCAATTCATCTCTTAAACAGTAGACGTGGTGGCTGGAGACACTCGGTGAATAAAATGCTCACTGCACCAGCGTGTGGCTCAGGGCTCAGATGCCCAGACCCATGTAGAAGTGTGGCAGGTGTGGTGGCCATCCTGCAACCCTAGTACACAGACAGCAACACATGGGTTCTGGGTTCAACTGAGACATCCTGTTGGCAGAGGGTGACTGAGGGAGACAGTTTACATCCTCCCCTGGCTTCCTTGAGCACAGCACACCAGTAGTGGAGACGCTAGTGTCAGAATTTGTGTAACACAGCAGCTGCCCCCGGGGCAGCAGCAAGGATGACAGGGAGAGTGACTGTTCTTCTGCAGCTTTTTCCCCAGGGCATTTTGTGATCCAATTTCTGCATTGATGCCACTGGTCCATTTGTTGAAATAGATTAGTGGATTAGAACTGACACATATAATATCTGCCTTGATCATGCTCACCTCATTCCTCAACAGGGTCATTTGTTGAACCTGAAGCTCACTGTTTTGGGTGGGCTGGCTGGCTAGGAAGTTTTTGGGACCCACCTATCTCTGCCCTACAACCTTTACAGTGGCGCTGGAGATTTGAACTTGGGTGTCCAGGCTTGCATACAAGTGCCCTTTCCCACTGAACCATCTTCCCAGCCCCTTGCCTTCTCCACTCTTGTCAAGCATCATTACACTACAGTCCCAGCCTCCCTCTCATCTGACCACTCACAGGCAGGAATGGTTGTAGTGTTCTGCCTGAGAGAGCCCTGGATCCTCCTCCATGCAGGAGTCAGTTTATGCCGAGACCAGACCAGCTGAGGTAGGCCTCTCTGAGAAGAGAATGCTTTGTACTCTGCAGTTCAGCTCCTGCTTCCTGGCGCTTCATTTCTTCTTCCCCACTAAATCCTTCTTAGAGCCACCAGTGAGCAGAGCTCAGTTTTTTTCCTGCCCTGCGGCACTGGGGATTGAACTCTGGGCCTCATGCATGCCAACAAACACCACCACTGAGCTCCATGCCCGGCCTCAAATATAATCCTTTCGCATCTCAACCCCTCAACCTGCAGAATCCATGCAGCTCTGCACTTTGAACCCTTCACTTACCCAAGTTTCTTGGAAAAGCTGCTCACTCTTGTGTGTGGAGGGTGCACGTATGTGTGAACCCTGGGTCAACTCTTTCTCGACTGTTCTCTATCTTATTTTTTTGAGACGGGGTCTCTATTGAACCTGGCGCTCACCACTATGGCTAGACTGGCTGGCTGGCGAGCCCAGGGGTCCTTCTGCCTCCACCTCCCCAGTGCTGGGATTACAAGCATTCAATGCCCATTTTCTAGAAAGGTGGGATGGCACGTGGGCCCTCGTGAATGCACACCAAAGGCCTCACCAGTTCTCACCAGCCCGCCCAACCTTGTTTTCATTCTCTCCCGCTCTGACCTTGCCCCAGCTCCCTTGAACTCGCCGCTACCCCTCACTGCCACACACACTCTCTCCAGGTAAAGGAATGGCCTTGCCAACTCACCTGGGGCATGACGTCCAGTGATCCAGCATCTTCTCCCTCCACTTCGATGATCATCTCTTGGGGTAGAACAAAGTTCTGGGAAACCAAGCAGATGAGACAAAGGGGACCCATCAGAGAATAAAGCTGAGCCTGGAACCCCCATGGTGGGTCAACAGGATCTGACCCGCATCCAACTGCCAATCTCTGCTCCCTCCACATGAGCTCTGTCCTGTCCTGTCCTGTCCCCTGCCGAAACTCCTGAATCACTCAGCAGTAAGCAGGCAATGCAGACCCTAGCATGAACCAAACCAGAAGCAATTCAGAGCCATGTCAAAGGAGCGGAAGGTGGCAACTGTAGTTTGGGGTATCAGTCCACCAGGAGGCGAATCCCTGATGGGTGAATCTCGGATCGGCACAGTCCCGAGACCACAGATTCCAGAATGTCTTTTGCTTCTGCTGTGCCTTTATGTGTTTGTCACTGCCATCTTTCTCTGCTATCTGGCAAGGTGTACATGGGTGTGGGGAGATTCCCGCTGCCTGTAATGTAGTGTTTATCTCATGGAAACATCCCATTATATTGGGCATTTTACCTGTGAATTATTATGAAGATGATCTCCTCTGAAGTTGTACTATCTAACAGATAAAAATGTTAGTTTAAATAGAGTCCTGATGATTAAAAATATAGGCAAGGAAATGTCACACAGATCAGGCTCATGAGTTTCTCCTAAGGATCTCCATAAATTGCAGGTCAGGTTAATAACTAAGTCCCAGGCGTCAGGCTGGCTAGAATTCTTTTAATGTTGAAAGATGCATTCACAAGTTTCTGTGTGCAATACAGCTCAACCAAAGCCTGAAAGTAACTTTGGGTTAGATTAAATGTTTCGATAATAGCCTCTGAGGTGAAAAACCCTAGAAAACAATATAAAGTTCACATTAACTGAGTTACAGATTCACTAGGTTAGGGCCAGAAACACAAAGCAGCCCAACTGTTATTAGCTGACATACTTTCCTTGCTAGGATTGGTGGGTGAGCAAAGATGATGACTAATTCCTTGTGCCCATTTCTGCGCTCAATCTCCTGATATAAGAAACTACCGATGAATGGACATGAACCCTGAATATTTAGAGTAGCGCTAACTGATTGTTTTCATATATATTAGGTTTGTGGTTCCTTTAAGATTACCTTTCAGTATAAGTAACAAAGTGATTCTTAATAAACCACGATATGCAGCCTGCCAGTAAAAGAAATGGCTGAGAAAAATACTCTGCTTGCTCACACTGTTAATCTATAACAAGTTACTTAAATGTAAATATGTGTGGGTTCTTGGGATGACTTTTTTTAAATCATGTAAGGGAGATAAAATGTTTGTACCTATATTCATTATAATCCTTCGCCTGAAAAACTGATGTAACCACATTGTAATTTCTATATTGCCTGAGAGATATTGTTGGGGTACATAAGCTGTAGAAGAAAAATAAGCAGACAGAATATAGAAAGAGAATACAGAAGAAGAACAAAGAAGAAAACCATCAAGAGAGTGTGTAAGTGTCTTTTCCCTTACCCCTCAGATAAAACAGTCACAGTATATCAACTCCATGGATTTCCCTTTGAGCCCTGTGTTGCTGGTGGCTAGCTCCCCAGGCAAGACAAAGTAACTAACAAATTAACTTCAAAATTAAGCCAGGGATGGTGGTACGTGACTGTCACCCAGCACTTACGAGGCAAAAGGATCAAGAAGTTCAAGGGCATACTCTCCAACACAGCTGGTTACAGACCAGCATGGTTTATGAGACCCTGCTTATGTCTAAGAGCACCAACAACAGAGGGCTGGAAGATGGGCCTGTGATGAAGAAGACTAGAGTTTGGATCCCAGCACCCACGTCAAAACCCAGGCTGTACCATAAATGTCTACGTCCTGCTCAGAGCTGGACAGAGCCAGGAGAATTGCTGGAACCTCTGTCTCCAAGCCTAGCCTACAAAATGCAAGCCACGGGTTCAGGGAACGTGCCTGTTTCAAAGGAATAAGAATGAGAATGACAAAGGACATCTGATGCAGAGGCACACACGCACACACGACCCAAACTCGATATGTACACAAATGATCCTTTTTAAAAGACAGACAATAAAGGAACTATTGATAGGAATAAACACTATCACAGTTCGGGTTTCTATTGCTGTGAAGAGACACCAAGACCAAACTAAAGCATTTACTTGTGGTAGCTCATTTACAATTCAGAGGTTTAGTCCATTATCGTCATGGTGGGAAGCAGTGCAGCATACAGACAGACACAGTGCAAGAGAAGGGGCTGAAAGTTCTTACATCTGATCCACAGACAACAGGAAGTGGTCTGTCTTGAACAGGGCATGGCTTGAACATAAATGAGATTGAAACCCCAGGCCTACCTCCACAGTGACACACTTCCTCCAACAAGGCCACACCTCCTAATAGTGTCACTCCCTTTGGGGGCCATTTTATTTCAAACCACCACACACACAGTTGGAGCTAGAGAGATGGCTCAGCAGTCAGAGCACTGGCTGAGATTCTAAACAGTTTTTGGGGCACCTCCTAGCCATTTGCTCGTGATTCTGCCCTAGCGGTAGGGAACTTGGAGGTGCTAGGGCATATAAACTGGGGAAATTTAACTGGCAAGTAACATTACACAAATTGAGCAGGTTATATGTAGAAAAATATTGTATATATATATATATATATATATACACACACACACATACACATATAATAAAAACATGTAACAACAATTAATGGAGAAGAGGCCATAAATTTGCAAGAGATTAAAGAGAGGTATAT
Source organism: Microtus agrestis (assembly GCA_902806775.1). Taxonomy (NCBI): domain Eukaryota; kingdom Metazoa; phylum Chordata; class Mammalia; order Rodentia; family Cricetidae; genus Microtus; species Microtus agrestis. Next base: position 1,749,952 of record CADCXT010002393.1, read on the forward strand.
GGGTGGGTTTGAGGGTGGAGAAAATGATGTAATGATATTATAATCTCAAAATTGAAATCAATTTTCAAAAGGAAGCTTCCTCTCCTTTGTCCTTTATATCACCTGTGTGCTGTACCCCACTTCCTTAGAGGAGAATAAATGAAGGGAAGTTCAAGTAGAGACGAATGGGAGGGGAGGAAAGAGAAGCAGGGAGGGAATAATTAACACAAAATACTTGTACATATGCAGACCTGGGTTTTATGCCTACAAGTACAAGAATGGCATGGATATAACAGAGCTAGCCAACTGCTTTTCTGCCAGAGTTAAGGCCCACTCTCAAGGAGGAAATGCATGCCTAGCACTGTAAACGTGGCTCACAGGCTGTGGCTGTGGAGCCCACACACTCCAGAGGTGAACCTATTACTCCAATTGCTGAATGGGTATCCCAACAAACCGCCCTCTAAATCCGAATCTCTATGCCACAGCTCCCTGCAGCTCTCAGACCTCCACAAAGATGTTCGGGTTTCTTTGTTTTGCACAGTGCAAGGGCTGACACAGGAGCTCAGAACTGACCCACGTGCAGAGAGTAAGTCTGTGCCATGCTCAGCACTGTACCGTCTCAGGAACAACTGCTGAGGAGGAGGAAACGCTGTAGGAGCCACAGGAAAGTGAGGGCCGGAACAAAACACTGTCCTCTGAACAAGACAGAATCGCTGCACGCATGTACCACAGCAGTTGTTGTTACGTGCATGAGACCTGCACATCAAGCCACGGAGGGCAGGGACTGGCTCCTGAGCCACTTCTCCTACCTGAGAAACTGCTGATATAGCATCTTCTATTGGAGGGAAAGTTAGTTTTCTTTAACGATGTAGTTTATGATAGGTTCACCATAGTCCCATGGATAGCGCCACACTCAAAGTATATGGTCAGCACAAACTGGGCTCGGTGGATTATTTAAAAAACAAACAGGACACAGAGGTGGGAAGGACGGGGATGCGACGGTGAATCTAGGAGACGTAAGAGGAGCACCGGGAGGTGAGTATGATCAAAATGGTAGTGTGTGTGGATAAAGTTCTCAATAAAAACATAATAAAAATAATAGCATATTGGATTTCAGCGTATTTGTAGGAAACAGAGACTCAAAAGAAGGCGAAGAACTTGGAGGTGACACAGGCATGGAAAGGGGAAGGGAAGCTGAGCTAGTCCACAGATTAGAGGAAGTCCTTCAGCTATGACTCTGGGTGATGAATGCATCACTAAGAACCTTTCATATTTAAGACTTTTATACCTGTACACGTATGAAATTTTTTCTTGTCCTAATATCTAGAAGGCACTTAAAGTTGTCGCTAAACTGTTTGAACAATAAATACGTGGCTTGAGAATTAGAGATGAGTTTCTCCCGAGCTGACTGGTTGAAGCCTACAGAGACCTTAGTGATTAACCAGAATATAGTATGGTTCAAAAGTTCTGCTTATCCTGTAACGTGTTGTGCTAGTTTGAATGTAATTGGCCCCATAGGTCCAAAAGAATGGCACTATTAGGAGGTGTTGCCTTGCTGGAGGAAGTGTGTCACTGTGGAGGCAGGCTTTGAGGTCTCATATATGCTCAAGCCACGCCCAATGAGACAGTCCACTTCCTGTTGCCTTCTGATCAAGGTGCAGCCAGCCACCATGTCTACCTACACACCGCCACATTCCTTACCATGGCATCAATGGACTGAACCTTTGAACTGTAAGCTGTCACCTCAATTAAATGTGTTTCTATGTAAGAGTTACCGTGGTCATGGTGTCTCTTCACAGCAATAGAAACCCTAAGACACATGTTAATAGGGAAAAGATTGTCAGACTGAGAATAATTCACACAATGTCTTAGACACTATTTCAAGGCGTTACAGAATGAGTTACCTAAAGAATTTAATATAGGTTCTGTATAATTTTAAATGAGGCATTTAATTGGTTAGGATATTTAATTCTAAATAAATACTGGACCTCTGTATTCTCCTCAGTATTGGGAAAACTGAAAAACATTCTTTTCATGGTGGCTCACATTCAACCCCAGGAAGTGAAGATAGGAACATAAGGAGTTGAAGAAAGGTCATCCTTAGCTATATGTGAGTTCCAGGCCAGCCCTCAACACATGAGACACTGTCCTGCCTTAAAATAGTTTCTAAAAAGATGGTGGTTGGAGAGATGGGCCAGCAGTTAAAAACATTCCCTGCTCTTGGAGAGGACTTGAGTGTAGCGCCCCATACCCACAAGAGGCAGCACAGAGCCTCCTGTAACTCGAGCTTTGTGGGATTTGATGCCCTATTCTGGCTCTGCAGACACCTACACACGTGGAATATATTCACATACAGACACATACAAATGAACGTTAAAAACAGATAAATATGGGCTTGAGAGACAGTTCAGCAGTTAAAAGCACTTGCTGCTCTTTTGGAGGACCTGGGTTCAATTCCCAGCACTTACATGGTAGCTCACAACCATCTCTAACTCTAGCTCCAGGGGATCCAATGCCCTGTTCTGGCCTCCCTCAGCACCAGGCAAGCACGTAGTGCATAGATATACATGCAGGCAAACACCCATACACATAGAATTTTAAAAGAGGTAAATAAAAATAATCTTTAAACTTTAAAAGGGTACGGAGCTAGAAAGAGCTCAACAGTTAAAAGTTCAGGTGCCAGAATTTATTTAACAAGCCAGGTGTCCCCTGCACACCTGCCACCCAGCTCCAAGGGGCAGAGAGCAGAGAATCACTAAGACTTACTGGCTTCCAGCCTATCTGGAGAAACGCTAGCTTTTGACGTATGACAGACTTTTCCTGGGGAGATGAAACATACACATATTCATGCCAGAAAGGGAACCCGTGCATACCAAAGTAACAAATGTACCAAAGTCCACGTTGGCGAAGCAGTGAGTTTGTTCTGGGGTTACCGGCAAAGCAGCTACATCCCGGAGCTCTCTGCACAGAGAGCTGGCAGGCAGCTCGGCAGGCCCAAAGGCTCTCCTCTTCAGCCTGCCTCTCACAGTCGACTCTGCGACAGGTGGAGTTTGCTTCCATTCTGGCCAGGGAAGGAGCCCTCCCGGCCCTCACAAGTTTCCACTTTGTTAGCCGGTGACATTTTATTTACTGAACCCTCCCTCTCAGAGGAACACTTCAATCTGGAAGAAACTCTCACCATCCCTAGGTTCAGAGAAAGGCCCTCTCTCAAAAGAACAGGTAAAGAGTAACAGAGAACACCAGTGCGTTCTGGCCTCTGCACATGCATCTGTAGGCATGCGTGAAGATGTGTACATGGTACTGTCTTAGACACTACTTCAAGGCATTGCAGAATGAGGTACCTAAGGGATTTAATAAAGGTTTTGCATAATAATGCATGTGTCTTCTTCTGGCCTCTGCACATGCATCTGTAGGCACAGTGTACATGTGCACATATGCATGCTGGCTAATCTTTTAAAAAGTGTGTCGCCCATGAGGGACCAAATTCCTTAAAATACTGCAAAGAGAATTGATTGCAAGGCTCAGGCTGCAGGGCCAGGCAGGACTAAGCTGAGGCTACCAGGGAAAGGTGGCTGCACTCACCTCCACACAGGCCTGCGGAGACTCCAGGGACTCTTCATCTTGCTGTTCCATGGTCTCCTCCAGGTGTAGCCAGGTGCCAAGCTGCACAAACAAATGCTCTTGAGCACAGCCTGCACTGCCAACTTCCAGCCCAGCCTGCCCCTTCTAGAAGTTAAAGCCCCAACTTGGCATTAACCAAGAATTCCTCAGTTCCTCCTCCAGGCTAAATCCTCATAGCTCCAATTTGTTCCTTCATTCCCTCCACCCTGTAAGCCTACCTCATGCTCAGACATGGCCTTCTGCCCACTACCAAAATGTACAGCTCCAGTGAGGACCTTCGCTGGTCCCTGGGAGCCCCACGAACACCCAGCACACAAAGAACTCCTTTATATTATGTACTTGACTGCCCTGAGTGTGCAACCACAAGCCCCTAGCTCTTCCTAGGGCCAGGAACCATAGTAATTGAGGACAGACAAAGCTCAGGACACAATCCCAGTCTTTCCAGGGTCGGGAACCATAACCACTGACCACATGGACGAAGCTTGGGACGCAGCCCAGCCTTCCCAGGAACTGACTTCACCACAGCCCTTTCATTGGCCAGGTCAGATCTTTCAGAAACCTTCCAGAGTCTCCACCTTCCTATCCAGGCAGGACCCCAGTCCCTCCCTCCACCATCTAACCTGAATCTGGCTCAGATTCTTAGCCAAACCCTCAGACCCTCATTTCTAGACTGAACCTGATGCCTCCATTGATCTGGAGGGCTCTAGGCCTAAAGCTTCAATAGCCTATGCAGGATGGGGGTGGGGGAGCTCTGGCAGAAACAGCACCAGCACCTGTATCCCTGAAACTTGGTTGTCTTTGTGCCAACTGGATGTCATGGATTCTGAAACCAGGGCAGCACCTGGCCAATCCCAACTAGGCACTCAACCGCACCACACCCCCATGCTGGTTTATGCAGCACTGAGGATGGAACCCAGGATTCGAAGCATGCTACAGTCTATGCCTAAGGCACATGCCCAGCCACCACTCTTGTCTTTCTCACTACCCTAGCACTAATGTGGAGCCCCACCCACTTCTCTCAACCTCCCAAATTCCCCTTCTAACACGTTCCTGGGCACCTGAGTCCCAGGAAGACCCTGTCTTTCCCCAGACTTGGGCATCAACTCGTTGTGATCACATCGAACTCTACAAAGACTCCAGCACTGTGTCTATAAAAATCCATGTCTACAGGGCACAGTGGCACACACCTTTTACCCCAGCACATTCCCACCCAGGATTTGTATTCAGGCCCTGGGCTCTTTGCCACTCTCGTGTTTTTTTTTTTTTTTTTTTTTTTGCTTTGTTTCGGTTTTGATTGCTTGGTTTTTTTGAGGCAGGGTCTCATGTAGTCTAGACTACCCTCAAACTTACCATCTTCCCGAGTGCTGAGTTTACAGATATGTGCCACCAGACCTGGTTTATGAACTGCTAGAGATGGAACCAGGGCTTTGTCCATGCTAGGCAAGCCCCTAACCACCCAAGTTCCACCCCGGTCCGGTTCTTACAGGAACCTGAATCCCTTTATGCCTTGAGTCACAGCTGCCACAACGGCCCTGCAGGCACCAGCTCTGCATGCCAGTGGAACTGCAGTTAAAATACAGTATTACCGAAATCTGAGTACACAGCTCCAGAGCCACTCCTCTCACCCCAGCGCTTGGCTCCCTGGGGTTCTCAAGCCTGTGCTGCAGTTGCTCCCACGGGACCTGGTCCTTCCCCATCCTCTACCCTACCCTCCTCCAAACCTAAGCATTCTGTTGCTTGAAGGCAGAATAGAGTCCAAAGCAAAGGACCCAGCAATACCAACTCTGTGCAGCACCCACCTCCCCTCAGCCAGCCATCTATCAGAAGGCAGCTGATGTGAGAAAGTCCTTAGGGATGCAAATCCGTCCTCCAAGCTGGAGTCTCTACCCAACCTGAGCACTTTAGAAGCCTGCATTATTCTACAAGGGAGCCAGGATTCAGGTCACTATCCTCTAACTCTGGCACCTAACAAGGGTGCATTCTACCTGGAACCCTCTGCTAGATTCTGGGACTTGGCTGTCTAAAGGATTGATTTACTCAAGCAACATTGCCTGTCTTAGGGCAAGAACGGGGAACTCCAGCCTGCTCTCCTGTACCCACTTTCTCCAAATCGAAATGCTCCCTCCTGGATGGAGGTGGGAAGCTAAGACTCAGGAAGTAAACTAAACTTAAAAATCCCAGAAGCGGAAATTCTGAGTTTCACACACACATGCACACACGCGCACACGCACACACACACACATACACAAGCACCATTCCTCAAGGTTCTAGAGGCCATAGCAATGGCTGGGGAAGAGGCAGAGATGCAGCGCTCCTGAGTCATCCCCCATGGGCTTTTCAGTAGCTGAGTCATCCATGCTCCTGTAAGCAAGCCTTCACCCACACCTCTGTAAGGAACAACAACAACTCCCCTGGCTCACCAGGCTAAACCGGGGTGTCACCGTTTCTTTGGTTGGTTGTCATCATGCCTGATCTAGGAACAAAAGCTACATATTATCTCCAACAAGCAGGGCACCCCCAGATTTGCAAGACCAGTCTCTGCCAGGGGTCCTAGCACCACGTTCCCAGAATGTTGGTTGGTGCTTCCGACACGAACACTAGCTCAAGAGTACAGGGACAGGGGCGCAGCCCCGGTCTCTAGGAAAAAGAATGAGGGCACTCGAAGGCTCGTCACGAAACAGGCACCGCAGCAGGGGGCTTCTCCGTACTTTAAAAGGCGGTTGGGAAATTGCTCAGGTCACACCCACCTCTGCACCAGCGTCTCTCCCTGTCAAAGCTGATCCTGCATTCAGACCGACGGCCACCAGACTCAGTTATTAGGAGCGATAGGAGCCACAGCTTATAATAGACTCAGTAGACTAAATAGGCCCATCCTCCCCACATCAAGGTCACACACTCCCTCCAGGAAACACTCCGCTCGCTCCCCGAGACAGGCAGGAATCAAGAGGCAAGCAGCCTGACTACAAGCAGAGACAACTCAACTAGGTGGCTTCGAAGCTCCCTCCTTCCTCCAAAACCAGTAAGGTAACCCCTACTGTGCCACGTAGACCTGAATTCTCCTTACCTCAGAGGCCCCGCCATGTTGTCTTTCCGGGGCGAGAACACCTCGTCTAAGTAACTCCCCCATAACTATGTCTGTGCACTGTCTTCCATGCTTCTGGACATATTCGTTTCCAAACAAGTCCCACTACTCGCCCCACCATCCGCGCATGCGCGCACCGCACAGTCACGGCAGCTCGGTCTCCACAGACCTCCGCCACCCACAGAAGTCCGAACTCAGACGCCGGAACCCCCATTCTCTGACATAGCCGCGTCCAGCTTCCCGCCAGACCTTGCGCATGCGCACACCGAATACTATCAGCGTCCTCTTAGCTCCAACCAACCTGGGTGTCGGCTATCCCGCAGTGTGGGCCGGGCTGTGGGCCCGGCCCGGCCTGAGCAGCGCACGACTCAGCGTCAGAGCAAATTTGGGCTCACAGCGTCCTGCCCCGATCCTGAAGCACATCCGACATGACTCAAGTGGTGCAAGTTTGGCCTCCACCTCGAGTCAGCATCAAACTGGTCGCTCCGTGCAGACTGAGCCCAGCCAGGAAACTGGGCCACAGCCGGCGCCCACACACCACACACATACACACACATACACACATTCACTCACACACACACACAAATGGCTGCACTGCCGGCTAAACCCGGAAGAGGGTGGCATCAGCTCAGTAGAACTACAATTCCCACAAGTCTCAGCGGCGTGCGCAGCTACTGGGAGGACTCAGCACCGAGAGGCGGGACCTCCAACGGCGGCGCAGTTCGTCCCAGCGTTTGAGAGGCCCACCAGGCAGTCCAGGGCGGGGCAGGAGTGCGTGGGGCGTGGCCAATTGGGGAACGTATTCTCCAAACCAGACTAGAAATTCGCTTGGGCACTGGCAAAACTGGCAAAGCTGGGAGACTGGCGGCGTTCCCATTTCACAGTTCAAAAAGTCATGACTAAGCCGGCGGGATGGCTCACCGGATAAAGGCACCGGCCGCCAAGAGTGATGACACGAGTTGGATTCCCGAACCCACTGGGTGCAGGGAAAGAATTGTTCCATAAATTGTCTTCTGACCACCACGCGCACACACAGACAGATAGATAAATGTATTTTTTTCCCCTCTCTATATAACTCTGACTGGCCGGGAACTCACAGAGAACCACGTCCTTCTGCTTCTCAGATGCTGAGATTAAATGCATGCGCCACCACACCCATCTTATAAATAGAATCTTTTTAAAATCTGTAATTTTGTATTTGATAGTTGTCAGTGTTAGTTCTCAAAGAAACCTGGGACAATGACCGAGGTGCCTATTAACATATCCAAGTGGTTGTTGGTCAGTTCTCCCAGTGTAACTCTGTACCTGTGGCTCCTTCCAGCTCTTCTCACCCCAATCCCTATCCTAAACCTCTGCCTACCAGGGGCTGGCCTTCGCTTCTCCCCCTCCCCCACCAGCTTCTCTTTCCTATATAAACTCCCTTGGTTCCCAACCACTCTTTCGGTCTCTTGGATCTTGGCTCCTCTATTTGTTTCCCTCTTCTCTTTCTCTCTTGCTCTCCCACTCCCCTCTCTCCACTCATGTCTGGGTTCAATCTGAACCCTCCCAGATGCCTCAAGCTGTTCTCTCCCTGTAGTTCAAACATACCTAAGGGCTGTCATGCCTTGCTTTTGTTGTTGTTGTTTGTTTGTTTGTTTCCATTCATCTGGCGCCGAAACCGGGCATTGGCATAAATGAGTTCCCTGCCCTTCCTAACCAAGCTGCAGATTTGCCTCTCCTAAGGTAGGAGAGGCATTTGTTTGTGTTGGCTTCTGCCACTCATAAAATTTGATTCCAGATTCTAGAGTCTGATTCTTCAGCTGCTGCTTCCCTCCACCTGTTCCAACCATTTGCCTTTTCTTGTCTACTCCATAACTGTCTCTCTAGCTTCTGGAGCCTACTAAGGCCTCTGGGGCCCCATGTGGCACGTTTCCTCTACTAAAGAGGCTCCCTCTATTGGAACCCTCTCTTTTCCCCAGAGCCTCTCCACCTTCAGCTGCTCTCTCCTCACCTCCTCTGCTGGGTAAGTATCACCCCAGAGCTGCCTGCTTCATCTTCTATTACTACTAAAGCCACACCGATTTAACACGAAGTTCCTATCGCCCTACTGGATCCCTATCAAATGGAAAGGGACAACCTCCTCCATGATTTCGGAGATTCTCTCTGACAAGCCTCTTTCTGCTTGGGGACACCTGGGATTGAACACTTATTTCCCTCAGCCTTTTGTTCCCAGTCCTTTCTAGAGCTTCCTCTTACCTCTCCCAAGGAGCTGCCTGTGCCTGTTCCCTCTTTCTAGATCTCCTCCTGTTGGACTCTAGCGTCCAAACACCGAGAAGGAGTCGCCCCCAGAGACCACACACCACAGCCGATGCGAAAGCATGAGGATTTTATTAATTCTGTCATGACAGGGTCCCCCAGCATTCGGGAAGCCGAGGGACCTCGAATAGCGGGTACAGTCTACTTTTAAAGGGGCCACAGAAGCAAGGGGGTTATTCTTTGACTATTCTGATTGGCTTATTCAAAAGGGCTATTACCAATAATTGACTGGAGAGCTGTTGCCAGATCAGATGAGGTAAGAGGTCATTTTGACCCCGTTTCCCAGGGGATCGAACCAAAACATACGTATATGGGTAATTGTTCAGGAACTGAGTACGTGCGAATGTAGCTGTTAGGTCCTTGGTTCCCAGGGGAGGAGGGGAAGCACTATGGCACAGAGGCTGAGAAGATTCAGAATTGTCAAAAATGGCTTCAGGATTGTCTTAAAGTCTTACATTCCCTCCTCTTATTTGGTCAAATATCTCAATCTTGAGATATTATTAAATTTGGAGGACCAATTGGATCTGTACACAGAGATTAACAAACCAGTGTTGTAGGCCCATCATAGATCAATAGAGGGCACCAGGTCCTGTTGATCTGGGACTTGGGAGAGTTAGGTTTGTCCCCAATTACAGGACATATGAGAGGTGATATTGTTGAAACTGCCAGATGAGGCTATGTCCTCATATTAGGGAGGTCCTGCTTACAGGCATAGCCAGCAAGATTGTGTCAAGCTGGGATCAGTACTATTTAGCAAAGAAAAGGCTCCCACTATCAGATTAAACAGTCGCTGGCCTGTATTAGAGCTTGCCAGCAGTGAAGCAGGGGTTGCAGAAGGGTTCTTAGGACTAGGAGTGGGGCCCAGGGCCCTGGAAAGGGGGGCTACCTCAGCAGGGGCTAGCCCCAGGAGCTCAGACCAGTGCTTGGCTGTGGATCACATCACTGCACCTGCTTCCATCAGTTAGTGAATGTAGATTCTATACTGACAATTAGGGCAGTCACCAAACTGATTACACGGGAAAGCCAGTTCAGGCACCCTCTCTACTATTGCTAGGAGTCTTAGCTCGGGTCATCCTTGTGGATTCCTGGGAATTTCCCTAGCATCTGGTTTCTCCCTAACCCCATAATAACTCCCTCTATCAAGACACCTCTTTCATTGCTCCTCCACCCACCTTGGTCATCTGGAGCCCTCATGTTCCCATTTCCCCATCTGCTTCCTTCTACTCCCCTTCTCAGTTTACCCAGGAGATCTTAACTATTTCCTTCTCCATGTGTGTCCCTCTTAGGGTCCTCCTTTTTACCTAGCTTCTCTGGGGTTGTAGATACCCTTTCTTTCCCGTTTAATATCCACTTACGAGTGAGCACATACTGTGTTTGTCTTTCTGGGTCTGGGTTACCTCACTCAGGATGGTTTTTTCTAGTTCCATACATTTGCCTGCAAATTTCAGGATGTTGTTGTTTTTTACACCTGAGTAGTATTCCAGTGTGTAAATGTACCACATTTTCTTCATCCATTCTTTGGTTGAGGGGTATCTAGGTTGTTTCCAGGTTCGGGCTATTACAAATAATATTGCCATGAAGATAACTGAGCAAATGTCCTTGTGGAATGATTGAGCATCCTTTGGGTACATGTCCAGGAGAGGTATTGCTGGGTCTTGAAGGGGAATGATTTCCGATTTTCTGAGAATGCGCCATACTGATTTCCAGAGTGTCTGTACAAGTTTGGACTCTCACCAGCAGTGGAGGAGTGTTCCCCTTACCCCATATCCTCTCCAGCATAAGCTGTCATCAGTGTTTTTGATCTTAGCCATTCTGACTAGAGTAAGATGGTATCTCAGAGTCATTTTGATTCTCATTTCCCTGATGGTTAAGGATGTTGAGCAGGTCCTTAAATGTCTTCTGGCCATTTGAGTTTCTTCTGTTGAGACTTCTCTGTTTAGATCTGTATCCCATTTTTTAATTGGATTATTTAGCATTTTGATGTCCAGTTTCTTGAGTTCTTTGTATATTTTGGAGATCAGCCCTCTGTTAGATGTGGGGTTGGTGAAGATCTTTTCTCATTCTGTAGGCTGCTGTTTTGTCTTAATGACCTAGTCCTTTACCTTACAGAAGCTTCTTCATTTCAGGAGGTCCCATTTATTAATTGCTGCTCTCAGTGTCTGTGCTACTGGTGTTATACTTAGGAAGTAGTTTCCTGTGTCCATGTATTAAAGGCTACTTCCCATTTTCTCTTCTATCAGGTTCAGTGTAACTGGATTTATGTTGAGGTCTTTGATCCATTTGGATTTGAATTTGTGCATGCGTGCATATATGAATCCATTTCTACGTGTTGACATCCAGTTATGCCAGTACCATTTGTTGAAGATGCTTTCTCTTTCCATTTAATACTTTAGCTTCTTTGTCAAAATTCAGGTGTTTAGAGGTGTGTGGATTAATATAAGAGCCTTCAATACAATTGCATTGATCCACATGTCTGTTTTTATGCCAATACCAAGCTGTTTTTTATTACTATAGCTCTATAGTAGAGCTTGAAGTCAGGGATGGTTAGGTTTCTTTATTGTACATGACTGTTTTTGACTATCCTGAATTTTCATTTTTCCATAGGAAGTTGAGTATTGTTCTTTTGAGGTCTGTGAAGAATCATGTTGGAATCTTGATGGGAATTGCATTGAATCTGTAGATTGATTTAGGTAAGATTGCCATTTTTACTATGTTGACCTTACTTATCATCCAAGAGCATGGGAGATCTTTCAATTTTTTAATATCTTCTTCAATTTCTTTCTTTAAGGACTTAAAGCTCTTGTCATACAGGTTTTTTTTGTTAGAGTTACTCCAAGATATTTTATGCTATTTGTGGCTATTGTAAAGGGCACTGTTTCTCTTATTTCTTTCTCATCCTGTTTATCATTTGTATATAGTACATTTGTATATAGTGATTTTTTTTTGAGTTGTGATTCAACTCTTATTTAATACATACTGTATTTGGAACTTGGATTCAACTCTTTTTTTGGTATTTTGAGACAGGATTTCTCTGTACCTTTGGTGCCTGTCCTGGAACTAGCTCTTGTAGACCAGGCTGGCCTCAAACTCACAAAGATCCACCTGCCTCTGCCTCCCAAGTGCCGGAATTAAAGGCGTGCACCACCATTGCCCGGCATTGGATTCAATTCTTGTTTTAAAATTAGATCTAAGGCTAGAGAGATGGCTCTGTTATGAAAGGCATGGCTCACAACAAAAATAGGTCTACTAGGAAAATAGATGTTTTTAAATAATGATCATGTGACTTGCCTCCATCTTGGCTGATGACCTCATTAGGATGGAAGCAAACTTGTGACTGGCAGCCATATTACTAAACTTCAGAAAGGATACATGCCATATGATGTCATCTTGATTAGGTGATCACGTGGCATAAACCAACTAAAGCAGCACCTATTACACTTCTTAGTCCTGCTGAGCTCTTGTATCATTATCTTTGTATCTTCTTTTCAGACTCACAAAGAAACAACAGGTGTCCAAAATATTTTGGATTAGTATGAACTTTTGTATGATAAATTCCAAAGGTCATGAATGTCTGCTTAAAGAACAAAAACTGATTTAGAGATTTATATCTAGCTGCTTATGTCCTTGCTAATATTCAACAACAGGCTTCTAGGAAATTTTAAATAAGAAACAACACACATTTGGTAAATAATATATACTTAATAAATAAAGTTTATAAATTTATAAAGTTATAAAAATATGCTCAGGTTAACAGAAATTGGCTTAGATATGTATGTCTAACCACTTATGTCCTTGATAACTCCTCAAAGCCAGGCTTCTAGAAAATTTTAGAAAAGAAACAACATACATCTGATAAATAAGGTATATAAGATTTATAAATTCCTAATATCTACTCAGGCTAACAGTAACTGACTTAAAGATATATGTGTAGCCTCTTTGTCTTTGCTGACTTGGTTAAGTTTTAGCTTTTTGGATAAACTGAGTCATATAAATAACTGATATTTAATCATCATATACAATAAAAAATTAGGAAAAATACAGTCTTCCTATGGACTGTATTTATGGTTTAAATTTTACTGCATTTATGGTTTAAAAGTTTTATTTTGATGCATAAAGGATCTCAAATTAAATCTTCAACTCAGAACTTTGAGGCTCCAAGTTCACAGGGATAAGCTGTAAAATCCTAATCTTATAAAAGCTGCTGACTTCTTATAACTGTTAAAGATGATTAAGACATGCAAGTTCATGCTCAGTCACTTAATAAATGATCAAATTCTTTAATGTGTTCAGAACTATGTTCACAATCATGCTAAGCACAAAAGTAATTCATTTAGTGACAAGCTTTCTTCAGCCTTCTATATGAGTTTTCAAAGTTAAGCCTAAAGCAAATAACTAAAAACAAACAAGATTCTGTTCAAATCAGATATATTTAAAGATAATGGTCCTCAGCCTCTTCAGAGATCTGCTGAGTATGGCATCTAAATTGTTTAGTGGAAAAACTTCCCATGATAGAATGTCGGCTCCTCGTGGCAGCCCTAAGATCTCCAAAGGAGACAGAGTACCGAGACTCCATCTGGACTGTGGAGATGCTGACCACTTGGCAGAGAGCTGTTCCCTGTCTTGCTCACTGTCAGGGCCCTGCCCTCCCTGTGGACACTGTTGGGTTGACTGTCCTACTCTGCCTCCACCTACACACGTGGTCAGTTTTCCCATGTTCCTCCTCCAAAGGAAAATCTCTCCAACCTTTGGGGTCTGTCAGCCAAAGGCTGATGCTATCCTAGGGTAACTATTTAGGTAGCGTTAAATCTCTGTCATTTAAATTGATACACTGGCCATTTGGATTATATTTCCAGCTATAATTTATCCTTCTCAGATCTCTGATGGTGTTGACAGCTTGGCTGACCATAGCTTTGTCAGGCTAACAAGAGCAAACAACAGCTCCTTCCCCAAGGCTGCAGCTGATAAGCTATTTATATAGACCTGGACAGTGCTGACTACAATTATAATCAACATATTATATTATAAGCTCAACATTTTAAGTTTTCTTTGGTTGTCTTCTAAAATAGAGACTTAAAATAGCTTCTCGTTGTGCTAAAAATATCTTTGTCCAATTTATAGATCCCACCCTATGGAAAGTGTTAATGATTTCAGTCCAGAATCTTTGGGGGTCCTCAAGATTTTACTATGACTTAAAGTCTGCTGCTTTTACTATAGTGTAATTATATGTAACTCTGGTGTAAATTGCAAACAGTAGGATTGCTAACATGTCTAAAATGTTTATCTTATTATAAGCTTAAATAATTGATGTAAGCTTCAGGGAATCAATTTGACTCTATCTCTCACAGGTCAAACAGACTCTAGATAAATACTCCCATCAATCAACAGCCTAAGCTTCCCTACCTATTCCTGAGGATGGGATTTCTCTCTCTCTTTCCCTGGTCTTTGGATTACCCCACTCAACTACTACAACCACGAGCCTGGAAATTTCAAATTTACAAATTTTCTCCTAAAATCCTTGCCTTGACCTTCTTTCTCTTTTCTATATCTGTCCCAGCATATTTCCAGTTTGTAGGCAGAAGGCTTGTTAGTTCATTCCCAGCAGCTCAGCCCTGAAATAACCACACAGAAATCTGTATTGATTGCAACACTGTTTAAAATATGCTTAAGCATATTTTTAGCTTGCTCTTATATCCCATACTAACCCATCTCCATTAATCTGTGCATCACCATGAGGTCATGGCCAACCAACAAAGTTTCAGTAGGTGATGTGGGAGTGCCCTCTGTGTGTTGCTTGTATTGGTTAATGAATAAAGAAACTGCCTTGGCCTGATAGGGCAGAAATTAGTTAGGCAGAGAAGACAGAACTGAATTCTGGGATGAAGAAAGCAGAGTCAGAGAGGAATGCCATGGAGCCACCAGAGACAGACATGCTGAATCTTTCCCAGTAAGCCACTGCCACATGGCAATATACAGATTAATAGAAATGGGTTAAATTAATATGTAAGAGGTAGTCAATAGGAAGCTAGAGCTAGTGGACCAAGCAGTGATTTAATTAATACAATTTCTGTGTGATTATTTCGGGGCTAAGCTAGCAGGGTGGCTTGGATGAACAAGCAGCCTCCTTGCAACAAGTGGACTCCAGTGGAGGCTTCTGTCCTTGGCAGTGGCTACATGGCTTCTCTGACTCTTCCTACTCTCTCTCTATGTATACATCTTTTCCACCCTGGCTATATTCTGTTAGGCCATTGGCTGAAAGCAACTTTTTTATTTACTAACCAATAAAAGCAACACATATACAGAAGGACTTCCCATGCCACCAGTCAACTGCGGACTGCTCCAAACACACCAGCTTTTGGATATTTCTGACAGAATTTCCCAACAAGACTGAGCCTCTGCATCCCAAACTGCTCCAAAGCATCCTGCACTTCACTATCCTCCGGTGATCCAACAGAACCAGGGCAGTGAGCAAAAACAGATACCCACCAGCCTGTTCTTCTCTCTTCCTATACTTTGACCATCATTCTAGCCTTCCTGCCCCCAATGATGCCCCAGTTTCAGCAGGAAGTAGTTACAGAAGAGATTACATCACCCCTTATCATCAATGAAAAGGCTGGAAAGTTAGGTCTCAAAGAGACCCAGGACAAGCCTCACTCAGTAGCTGGGGCTCCTCCTAGCACCTTCCCCCCCCCAGGCTGGGCTTCTGCTTCCCTTCCTCCAGCTTCTGATCCTTATATAACTCAGCCATTTTAGACATGCAATCTTTTTGGCACTCTTGATCTCTTAGCTTCTGGTTGGCTCCACTCCTAGATCTATCTCTCTTGGTCCACTTACCCCACCCCTAGTTGCCCCCACTCTCCTCCCTTTTCTCTCTTCTCATGGTCTGGTTCAATCTAGACCCTTCTAGATGCTTCTAACTGTACTCTCCTGTTGACAGAGGTTTCTGTCCTGCCCAATCCCACAGCTGTTCAGCCCCAAAGAAACACACAGAGGCTTACATTAGTTATAAACTTGTTGGCCTGTTAGCTCAGGCTTCTTATTAACTAATTTTTATATCTTAAATTAGCCCGTTATTCTTGTCTATGTTAGCCACGTGGCTGGGTACCTTTTATCAGTGAGGCATTCTCATCTTGTTTGCTCTGTGTCTAGCTTCCTCTGTGTCGACTGCAGACCAACATTTCCTCTTCCCAGATTTCTCCTGTTCTCGTCATTCTGCCTATAATTCCTACCTGGTCACCCTGCCTATACTTCCTACCTGGTCACCCTGCCTATACTTCCTACCTGGTCACCCTGCCTATACTTCCTACCTGGTCACCCTGCCTATACTTCCTGCCTGGTCACCCTGCCTATACTTCCTACCTGGTCACCCTGCCTATACTTCCTGCCTGGTCACCCTGCCTATACTCCCTGCCTGGCTACTGGCCAATCAGTATTTTATTAAACTACAAGTGACAAATCTTTACAAAGTACAAGACCATTGTCCCACAACTCTCTTCATCATAATTACAATTTTAAAAAAGTGTTCTCCTCAGCCCTACTAGGATTGGTCATGTGATGTGGGATTGCCCTCTGTATGCTGTGAATACCATTGGTTAATAAAGAAACTACCTTGGCCTGATAGGGTAGAACAGAGCTAGGTGGGGAAAACTAAACTGAATGCTGGGAGAAAAAAGGTGGAGTAAGGAGAAGCCATGTAGCTCTGCCGAAGACAGATGCCAGAACTTTACCCAGTAAGCCACAGCCCCATGGTGATACACAGATTAATAGAAATGGGTTAAATTTAGATGTAAGCGTTAGTCAATAAGAAGCTAGAGCTAATGGGCCAAGCAGTGATTTAATTAATACAGATTCTGTGTGGTTATTTTGGGGCTGGGGTTACACTCCCAACTTAACAGTCATGTCATCATGCCATATATGCCCAGGAATAATTAGTTGGCTATAGTAATGCACACCTGTAATCCCAGCACTTGGGAAATTGAGGCAGGGTCTTGAGTGTATGGCCAGCCTGGACTACATAATGGAAACTGGGTGAACCTGGGTATGCTGGTATAAATGAGAAATGCTCCCCCATAGACTGGAGCGTTTGAGCAGTTGTCCCCCAGTTGGTGGAGCTATTCGGGGAGGTTTAGGTGGCACAGAGTGAGTAGAGGAAGCATGTCACCATGGAAGGGATTTGAGAGTGAAAACTACGCACCATTTCTGGAACCTGGAACTTTCACCCAATGAACCTGATGTGGCACAGAGGATGGGGTGCATGTGATTGTGTGTGAGTTTCTGGCATAAAGAGAAAGTAGCGTGGTTAGTAGTAGGGTATTCATTACAATGCATGATGGTTTGGTCCCCAATACTAAAATGTGATGACTAGTTTGATGTCAACTGGACACAAGCTAGAATCATCTGGGAAGAAGAAACCTCAATTAGGAAAATGCCCCCATCAGATTGGCCTGTGGGCAAGCCTCTGCTACATTTTCTTGATTCATGATTGCAATGGGGTTGGTTGATTTGTTTGTTTGTTTGGTTGGTTGGTTGGTTGGTTGGTTTTTCAAGACAGGGTTTCTCTGTGTAGCACTGGCTGCTCAGGAAGTCACTCTGTAGACCAGGCTGGCCTTGAACTCAGAGATCTGCCTGCCTCTGCCTCCTGAGTACCGGGGTTAAAGACGTGTGCCACCAGGGTATTAAAACCAGGGTATTATTAGAAAACAGGATGAACAAGCCATAAGAAACCAGCCATGAGAAGCAAGTTAGTGAGCAGCCTTCCTCATGGCCTCTGCATCCGCTCCTGCCCCCAGGTTCCTGCCTTGAGTTCCTGTCCTGACTTCCCTGGATGATGGACTCCACAGTGTAAGCTGAAACAATCCCTTTCCTCCCCATGCTATTCTGTTATTGTTGCAGCAATAGAAATCTAAGACATACTCTAAAGAAAAAAATTACCCATTGCCATTGTTTTTTTTAATTGTTTTATTTACGTGTGTACACACATGCATGTGGGACCTTTCTGAGGCCAGAAGTTGGATCCTCTGGACCTGGAGTTGCAGGAAGGTGGGAGCCACTGTCATGTGTATGGGAACTGAACTGGGGTCCTCTGGAAGAGCAGTATGCATTGTAGGTAGCGAGATGTCTCTCCAGCACCTTCATCACTTGCTGAATGTGTGCTACTGGGTGCTGAGCCCAGACTCATGCCTGTCAGCCAGGTGCTTGACCATTTTTGTTTTTGTTTTTAAAGACCTCTTTAGAGGTGGGTGCGGTCATGTGCCTTTAATCCCAGCAGAGGTATAAGGAGTTCTGTGAGTTGAGGGTTATCCTGGTTTCCATTGGGAGTTCCAGACCAGCCAGGGCTACATATTGAGACACTGTCTCAAGAAAAAGGATATAATTTTTATTTTATTAATTTTTATCTACATGTATCCAGGTGCCCGCAGAGGCCAGAAGAGGGTATTGGATCCCTTGAAGCTGGAGTTAGAGTAGGTTTTAAGTCTCCCCACACAAGTTCTGGGAACTGAACACACGTCGTCTGGAAGAACCACAAGTGCTATTAACCACTGAGCCATCTCCCCTGCCCAGCTCTGTTGCTTTAAATGAAGTGTGAGCCAAAGGCTAAGATTTGGTGGACTCCAGTGTCCAGAGCCTGACCCAGTCAGGTAATCATGAAGTCTGCAAAGATGGCAAGCAGTGGCTGGATTCTAACGTGCACGTTCAAGGGCATGGAGCATGTGACCCAGGATGGTTTGTCTAAATCTTCCGGAAAAAAGGAGCGTGGTGTCCATTAGGTTGACGGGTAAATCTTGCAGTAAATGCTGGGGTTTGGGTTTGTCAGCTGCTGTTAGACAAAGGAGAAAGTGACTTCTGTTAAGTGTACACTCTGGTCTACTTGACTTACAGACTGAAGCCCACACATCCTGGGCTGTTCCCCCCACACACACAGAAACTCCTGTTTTGTTATGCTATAGTCATGATAGTGCCTCCAGGAGTGGCCTGTGGACCTGCCTGCGGTGCTAGACAGACTCTGAGGCAGCCCACAGTTCCCCACCTCTGGGCCTTGGCGCCCTTATATGATTCCCAGGCCTGACGAAGGAACCTTGATAAAACAAACAGGACAAAGACCGGGATGTGGGTGGTTCCGTGGCTATTGCAATCTGTCCTGTGAGATCGTGACTTCTACTTGACTTTGAAAGAAACACGAACCAGTGCCGTAAGCTGCCCACAGAGAGAAACACATAGAAAAAGGCTGAAGGATACTTGACAATCAGTAAGAAACCAAGGCAGTGCTAGTTTGAAAATGGATCCTCCCTAAGTGGAGCCCCACTTGAAACCTCAGTGGTCCCCAGCACCTCCATTCCAGCCTTGCAGGAAGCCAAGGTTGATGATGCTGGACCATAGGGAGGTGACAAATGTGTGCTATCTTGAGCTGCTCAGTCAAGGTGACTTCACTGAGGTGACTGATAGAGAAAGCACCCCCAGGAGGCCCTTGATGCCCTTCAACTTGACACCTCCCCCCAACTCTCTTGACCTAGGTTTCTCTTCTCCTCCCTCCAGAATGTAGCAGATACTGGATCGGATGGAGGGACTCTCTCCTCCATGTGCTGGAGAGCCTGGGAAGCCTAGCCTGTCACGTTCACATCCTTCCCTACAGCAAGAATACCATGGTGGATGGGGGGAAGCCTCCAAGGGGAGGTCCCAGAAAGAGCTTTTTCTCTAAAGACAAAGGGAATGTCCATGACTCCCCTACTTAGGCCCTGGTGGGGAGTGACTTGAGAATTCCATTCGTAGCCAGATGTGGTGATACACACCTTAAATCCCAGCACTCAGGAGGCAGAGGCAGGCAGATTTTTGTGAGCTTGAGGCCAGCCTGGTTTACATACAGTCGGGGCTACACAGAGAAGCCCTGTCTCAAAAAAAAAAAAAAGGAAAAGGAAAAAAGAAAAAGAAAAAAATAGAGTTCCATTTGTCAAAGTCAAGGGCTGACTGGAGAGCTCACCAAACTGAACATAAGACAGATGAGAGATAGCATGAGCCAGTCTGATGCTCTCTACAGAGTTTGAACATAGACACACTGAAGCTTGCTTGAGCATGGTGATGCCCTTCTATAGTCCCAGTGCTGGGAAGGGCAAGGCAAGAGAAGTGCCCTAAGTTCTAGGCCTGGGACGTCTAGAGAGAAGCAGAAGCATGACAGCCCGGCCTATAAAGAGTGAAACTTGAATCAATGAAGCAACATCAAAGAAATGGGAAAGTGGGGTGAGTGAGAAGAGAAAGAAAAGAATGGAAGGGGAGGTGATGTGGCAGGGAGCAGCTGGGCAGAAACACGCATGCACAAATGTACACACACGCAAAGTAGCATGGAAAACAAATAT
Source organism: Microtus agrestis (assembly GCA_902806775.1). Classification (NCBI taxonomy): domain Eukaryota; kingdom Metazoa; phylum Chordata; class Mammalia; order Rodentia; family Cricetidae; genus Microtus; species Microtus agrestis. Next base: position 1,770,274 of record CADCXT010002393.1, read on the forward strand.
CGGGGGTAAAGTGAAATGGGAAGACAGGAATGGAGACTAGATGTGGTGGCACACATGGGCTATCTAGCACTGGGTAGGCTGAAGCAGAAGGATCGTGAGTTCAAGGTCAACATGAACTACACAGAGAGAGACCATAGAATGAAAAAGAAGAAAGGGAGAAAGGAATTCAACAGAAACAGAACGGTGGAGTAAATGGGGTGAACCGCAAGATTTGGAAACGAACCGAGAGTGCTAACAAAGGAAATAACATGGAACTGAAAAGACTGTGTGTGTGTGGATGTGCACATACGCACACATTTGTGCCCGCATAGGTGTATGCGCATGTGTGTGCATGTGTGGGTGTATGCGTGTGGAAGCTAGAGTCCACTTCAGGTTTGTTCCTCAGGAATTGTCCACCTTTGGTATTTTGTTTTGCTTTGGTTTTATTGTTGGTGGTGGTTAGTTTTGCTTTGTTTTTGAGACAGAGCCTCCCTGGCCTGGAGCATGTGATTAGGCAAGGCTGGCTGGCCACGAGGCCTCAGGGTTCCCACCTGTCCCTGACTCCCCGGCACTGGGATTATGAGAATGTCCCATCATGCTCAGCTCTTCTGCAGGGGCTGGGGCTTGAACTCGAGTCCCCACTCTTACATGACAAGCACTTTACCAGCTGAGCTATCTTCTCAGTCCCTAGAATGGAGATGGTTCTCAAAGAAAAGCTCTGTTGGACGTTTATCCTACAGAGTCCTCAGCAGGGGACAAAGGTTTCTACCAGCCCAGAGACAAAGTGACATCAAAATACATGGCATCAAATTACCTCATAATTTGATTCTGGGTTTCTTGTTGATACTGGGGGGACCAATGGCTGCCTTGGAATTCGAAATGGGGGCGGTGGCCTCCTGGAACCTTCAGGAGCTACGGAAGGTAGCTGCCTCTGCAAGTAAGCAAAGAAGTCAGGTGGGACCCATAGTCACAGATGAACTAGAAGACGGCAACCTATACTCCTCAAAGACCCAGAGAGGCTGAGTGTGGTGGTGCACACCTTCAATCCCAATACTCAAGAGGCAGAGGCAGGAAGATCTCTGTGAGCTCAAGGCTAGCCTGGTCTACATAGCAAGTTCCAGGGCAACTATAGTTACATAATAGAGAGACCCTATGTGAAAAGAAAGGGGGCGAGAGGATGGGATACAGCCAGCTCAGGGTCCTACAGACAACTGCAGTGGAAGAAGAGCTGGATCCCCAACTGCTGCTCTTCCATAAGGTGTTCTCTCTCCCCCCCATCTCCATCTCTCTCCCCAGTCTTCCACCGCTCTCCCTTGCCACTTTCTCCCACCCATCATGTGCCTGGCTACCCCCAAGGCCTGCTGGAAGGGGTGACTCGGACACAGAGCCCTGTGAGGCCGTGGGCCATGATCTCCCCGTCCCTGGGATTGTAAGGCAGTGAGCCACCTCTCAGCCTTGGTGAGCATAAAATCCTCTGGTCACATTTCCCCCACGGTTTCTATAACTGGATGCACCAGGTCCAACCTACCTCATAGTCCTGCTCTGGAGAGACAGATGACAGCACCTGGGGAAAATGAGTTGTGAAGAAGTCAGAAGCTGGGGGTGTGGCTCAGCAGTAAAGAACTTTCTAGAATCCCCCAATGAGGTGCTGGGGGCATGGCACAATGGTAGAAGCTAGTTTAGCATGCTGAAGCCTGAGTTCAACACCTAGCAAGACATAAAGATGATAGACAGATAAAGAGAGACAGACAGACAGACAGACAGAGGGAAAAGAGGGGGAGAGAGAGAGAGAGAGAGAGAGAGAGAGAGAGAGAGAGAGAGAGAGAGAGAGAGAGAGAGAGAGAGAGAGAGAGTGTCAGTCAGTCTCTGGCTATGGCAGCCTCTCATCCTAAAAGGTAGACACCCAGGCGGGACCAGTCACAAAGTGCGGGAGCAGTGACAGTGTTGGGGGAAACTCACCCACCTCTTCGCCATTGTCCTTACACTGGTTCTTCGGCTCATTGTCTAGAGAAAGTGACCACAGACCAGAGTGAAAGTGAGACAATCATAGAGAAGGTGCTGTTTTTTTTGAACTTTCCCTCTTCCCCATCATATCTCAGGCGAGACTAATGAGCCAATTGAGTGACAGGAAGAGAGGAAGTCATCTTGGCTGTGTTCATGAGCCGAGTGTGACTTGCCAAGACCTCACTCTTTACTCTCTGTCATCCTGTTTCCTGTCTGTAAAATGGAGCAGGGACCCGGCGTGTAGGTTCTGGCCTTTAATCCTAGCTACTCTTAAGACTGACGCATGAGGATCACAGTTTAGGGTCTTTCTGGGCCCCAAGAGACTTCAAGGCTACATGGGCAACTTGAAAGGCCCTGTTTCAAGGTAAATAAATTTTTAAAAAAGGAAAAAATATTCCCGGCATGGTGGCACCAATTTTAGTACCAGCACAGGTGGATCTCTGTGAATTCAAGGCCAGCCTGGTTTACAGAGTAAGTTTCAGGACAGCCAGGGCCCTGTCTCAAAACTAGACACACACACACACACACACACACACACACACACACACACAATAACAACAAAAAAATAAATAAAACCTTAAAACATAGAAAATAATCATGGGCTCAGAACTCACCTGGAATTTACTACAAATGTACTAAGCAGAATAAGGAACTGAGTGACAGAGCCCTTATTTAGCATATACAGGCTATGGTTCCACCCCCAGTATAATAAGAGAGACAAGAACAAGGGGGGAGGAAGAGAAAGAGAGAACATTTAAAACAAAGGAGGACAGGTTAGGATGGAAACAGCGCATCACAGGTAGAACACGGTGTTCCTGGGACCCAACAGTCACCTGCGGGAGAGTTCCAGGCCATGGAGTCATTGCATCTGGACTCTGGGGGCCTCTGTGTCATGGTCCTGAGGGTAGTATCACTGGCTGGTCTCTTGCGGGTCCTGAAAGGTCAAATCTCTTATGATCTCCCAGTGTGGGTTCTTGCCTGTTTCCACGGGTGCTGTCTATAGCCCCATGCCCATCCCCTCATCCCATCCCATCTGCTCTAGGGCAGTGACCCCAAATACCCTGAATTCTCAGGGTGCTTGGACAGGGTTCAAGACCACTACAGCAGCCATGCCTCTCTTTCCCACGGCTGGCCCCAACACCCCTTGCTTATTACCATCTGTCCTTCCGGCTGTAGAGGAAATAGGCCAATCCTATCACCAAAGCAATGGCAGCCAGGATCCCGATGACAATGCCAGCAATGGCTCCAGGAGATAGAGAGGATGACGGGGGACCTCCACAGAGAGAGAAAGACTAAGCTTAGCATGCTCTTCTCCCTATCCCCAGCTCCATTCCAGAGTTCCTGGACTTATCTTCACTAAATTTGAGTATGTTGTTTTCCAGCCCCTGGGACCCAGCAATTAGTAGTGTGAATGGCATCTTCCCTAGAGTACGATGGCTTGGGTTCGAATCTCCCAGTTGTGTGACTTTGGGCACACTGCTCAACCTCTCTGTGCACCAACTGTGTCTCCTGTATACAGGGGAAAGAGGGCCTCTTCTGTAGGGTTTCTGGAAAAATTAAACATGTTAGTTAAATATGTTATGTAGAGTAAAGGCCCCGAAGTCCTAGGAAGAGATCAGTAAATGAGTATGTGTTGGTGGAACTGGTTATGTAGATGATCAGGGCATGGACCAGGGAAAAAGATTTTGGCAACAGAAACCTGGCTCCCCCTCAGATAAGGCCCCTTGACTCTCCGGGGCAGTGTGATCCTGTGCAAACCAGTATTCTCTTATTGGCAATGAGGAAAGTGGTACCCACTACACAAGGTGTCTCAAGGATGAAAGGAGACCATAGCTGGTCATGCCTCACACGGAGCAGATGTCTCGTAAATGGCCTGATATTTGCCCATCCACTTCTATCTCAGCCTTTCTCAGAAGGATAAGGGCCCAGGGTTTGAGAAAGTGGTCCCATTTATGGAACTTCCTGGGACCTCTGTCTGTCTGTCTGTCTGTGTCTCTATACATATGTGTGTGTGTGTGTGTGTGTGTGTGTAGACCTGTTTCAAACTCACTGCTGTTGATTAACACCCCTAGCCCCTCACTAGTAGGTTCCACACAGACACACCCTAGCCCAGAAATGTCCTTAAACTTGGAGGCCTTTGCCTCCCAAGTAACTGGTACTGCATGCCTGCACTAAGCTTCTAGAAAATCCTTTTTAAAGATTTGTTTTTATTATTTTAAGAACTGCGCAGATGTCTCTGTGCGAATGAGTATGTGTTCATGTGAGTACAGGTGTCCTCAGAGGCCTGAAGCCTTGGGTCTCATGGGGCTGGAGGGGCAGGCAGCTGTGAGCCATCTGATGTGGGCGCTGAAAGCAAGCTCAGGTCCCCTGCCAGAGCAGTCAGCGCTTTTGACTTCTGAGCCATCTCTCCAGGTCACTGAGGTGCTTTCGCCCAGAAGTCTGGTGCAGCAATGAGACTAGTACCTAATCTACTAACGCTATAGACCTTTGAGATCAAGCAGGATCACGCATGAAACTTCTAGAACATTCGAAGATACACTTGCGCACTCGTGAACTTATACACACACACACACAAATAAAATAAGAAAAGAACTTAAGGGCTGGAGAGATGGCTCAGTGGTTAAGAGCACTGGCTGCTCTTTCAGAGGTCCTGAGTTCAATTCCCAGCAACCACATGGTGGCTCACCACCATCTGTAATGAGATCTGGCACCCTCCTCTGGCCTGCAGGCATACATGGAGGCAGAATGTTGTATATATAATAAATAAATAAATCTTTAAAAAAAAGAACTCAAGCGAAAATGCAGGGTTTCTCTACCAGGCATATCTTGTTATTGGCATAACATATTAGTATCATCAACATATTAACTGCTGACCCCATCACCTCACTCACCCCCCCACACACACACACAGGCTTTATTCAAGATTCGTCGTCTCTCTAAACAGTTCAAGAATGCAGCCATCATAGACAGGGGTGGTGATGCACCCCTGTTTTCCTAGCACCGAGGAGGCTGACGTAGGATGGTCAGAAGTTGGGGCCCATACGTCAGGCGTGGTGGTGCACACCTTTAATCCCAGCCAGGCCTTGGGAGGCAGAGGCAGCTGGGTCTACATTCCAGGCCAGCCAAGGGCTATGTAGTAAAACTCTGCCTCAAAAATAAGTCTAGGGTCAGCTTGGGCTACAAAGAGAACCTGTCAAACAACATCATGAGACTGGGGGGATGGCTCAGTGATCAAGAGCACATACTGTTTTTGAATACACTACAACCTCAATTCCCCAATATCCATGTCTGGCATCTCACAACTGCCCATCACTCCAGCTTCCGGGATCTGATGCCCCCTTCTGACCTCTTAGGGTATATGCATTCATGAGCACATACCCACACAGCAACACATGCATATAAAGAATTAAGGGATTTTTAAGAAACACCACAAACCCATCTACAGGTGAAAAAAAATAAGGCTTAAACAGTTCAGAGAGGCTACACAGTACAAATCCAGGCGATCTGGGCATGAGGTGTGGGATTCCCTGGTTCTGCATTGGAAATCTAGCTAGCCACTGTCATACTTCAGCCGTGCTAGGGGAAGGCTGGGTGGATAGAGCCACATGGGGAAAGAACACGTGGATTCCAGAACAACGGAGCAGGAGCAACTCACCCACCACCTTGACCAGGACAGAGGCGGACCGGGCCACGCCGGTGATAAGGTTGGAAGCCGTGCAGCTGTAAATGCCCTCATGCTCCCAGCTCAGCGCCTCTATGCTCAGCTGCTCCCCAGTGTGCACTGCGGAGGAGTGCTCGTGGGTCCAGTGATACCTGGCATCCGGATTGGAGTCAGCCCGGCAATGCAGGGTCAGGCTGGAGTTGAGCATCACCTGGATGGTGCTGGTCTCTCCAGATGCTGACCCTGGGGTGATGTCCACTCGGTCAGGACCATCTGCAAAGCCAGACACCGTGAGTGTTCGGGGCCACAGGCAAAGTGACCAGATTTGTCCTCTCCTGCTTTTCTTTTTTGCTTTGCTTGATTCTGTTTTGCCTTTGGGGTTTGTTGTTATTTGGGGCCTTTTGGTTTCTTGTTTTTTTGCTTGTTTTCAGACGAAGTCTCAAGTAGCCAAGGCTAGTCTCAAACTCACTATGTAGCCAAGGATGATCTTAAACTCCTGTTCCTCCAGCCCCTACCCCATGAGTACTGTGACTGCAGCCATGCACAACCCCATGTGGCTTAGCTTTCCTCCTTGGTTTGAACCAAAGGAATTCTAGCTTTCACCTGGAAAACACTAGCAGTTCTGGGCTCTCTTTCTTTTGTTTTAAATATTTTTTTTCTTTTTTGAGCCTGGGCCTCATTAAGTAAGCTCTAACCGGCCGTGAACTCACTCTGTAGACCAGGCTGGCCTCAAACTCACACAGATCCACCTGCCTCTGCGTACTGGGATTAAAAGCGTGCGCCACCACACCTGACTTTGTAATTGTGAGAACAAGTGTGTCTGTCCTTGGGCACCTGCAGGTGGTGCAGCTGGTCTAGCAATTTCATGGCCCTAGGCCTTTTGTCTCTATTACATTTCTTTTTTGTGATGGGGAGCGTGTACATGGCTTGACATGTGTGTGCAGGTAAGGGCACAACTTGTAAGAGTTGATTCTCTCCTTCCACTCTTTGAATCCTGAGGATTGAACTCAGGTCGTCAGGTTTTGTGGCAAGCACCTTTACACCCTGAGCCATCATGTTGGCCCTTGCTTATCTCATTAGGGTTTATCTGCCCACTACAATACAAGTTGCTTAAGGACTGGGACACAACTTTGTCCAGCACCCAGATTTGTGCCTGGCATGCAAAAGGGTCTAAAGTTTAGTGGTTCTCAACCGCCCTAATGTTATGACCCTTTAACACAGTTCCTCATGTTGTGCTGACTCCCAAGCTACTTCATAACTGTAATTTTGCTACTGTTGTGAATTGTAATGTAAATATTTTCAGAGACAGAGGTTTGCCAAAGAGGTCGCAACTTACAGGTTGAAAACTGGGTGACAGGATAAAAGACTAAAAGGTAAGGCAATCTTTTCTCTCTCTCTTCTCCTTTCTTTCCCCCCCCCCCGTTTGTTGTTGCTTTTATCCATTTATCTTTTCAGATCCTGGCTGAACTTAAACTTGCAAAATTCTTGTCTCAGCCTCTCAAGTGTTGGGATTATAGGTGTAACACTGCTGTACCCAGGAAGAAGGGACTCCTTAAAGAAGGAGGGGTGGGGACGGGATGGGAGAGGAAGGCAAGGAGGAAGAGAAGGCCCAGGCCCCACCACTCACAGTTGATGGCAAGCCTCAGGGGAGCACTGCGAGCGCTGCTACCCCAGTTCCACACCTCACACTCATAGGGCCCCGTGTCGTCCCTCTGGAGGCCATGGATGACCAGGGTCCTGTTCTGAGATGACAGTGTCAAGCGATCACTGGGCCAGAGTGGCTGACCCCTCAGAAACCACTGGACACTGGCCTCCTGGTGGCTGGTTTTGCAGGTCAGGGACACAGAGGTAGTGTTTTCCACAAGAGGCAGGATTGGGAGCTCGATACTGGGTGCAGTTAATTTTTCTGGAAACACATGGAGATAACAGGTTCAGAGTCAAGGATGTGTCCCAAGTCTACGTTAGCCAGGAGTGGTGCACGCCTTTAATCTCAACACTTCGGGGGGCACAGCTATCTCTGTGAGAATCACAGGCAATTCAGTCAGGGCTGTATAGTGAAGCCATGTCTCAAGACAGCAACAAAACCAAAAGCAACCCTGCATTTTTAAGGTGTGTGTGTGTGTGTGTGTGTGTGTGTGTGTGTGTGTGTGTTTGGTACAGGGACATATAGTACAGGGGGGACACAGAAATGTTGTGTGTTTCTGGGGGGAAGAAAATGTGGAATTGGGGTATGCTGGAGGGAGGGGGTGCTGATTTTGTGCCTGCTCTATGTGTTGTGTTATGTGTGTGTTGTGAATGTAAACTGTATGAGCAGAACACAGATGCACTTTGTGTTACATATACACATACACACACGTATCTGAATTTGTGTTCTATATCTGTAATAGTGTATATGTTATGGTACATAGTGGTTCCTTATATGCTTTATGGAAAACTGTTGTGTGTGGCATATATATGTATATTGTCTGGGTCTGTATATTTTTTGTTTTTTACTATCAAGGATTCAACCTAGGGCCTTCTAAATTCTAAACAAATGTTCTTCCACCCAGTCTCAGCCCCAGCCCCTCGCTGGGCAATTCTAGGCAGGTGCTTTGCCACTGAGCCACACCCCAGCCCTCACTAGGGAATTCTAGGCAGGGGCTCTACCACTGAGCTACCCCCAGCTCCTCACTGGGGGATTATAGACAGACATCCCATCACAGAGCACCATGCTCAGTGGTATTCTGAGACAGGATCTTACTAAGTTACACATACTGACCTTAAACTCGCTCTGTAGCCTTGAACTTACTGGTTTATTTGGGTGGTGAGATGGCTTACCTTCCTCCAAGCCTGATGACCTCAGTTGGAGTCCAGGACCCAAATAGTGAGTGGAAGGAGCCAAACTGTCCTCTGACCCACAGTCACTCTGTGGTACACGCATATCCACTCTCACACGCGGTCAATCAGTGTTAATGTGCATCTATGTGTACACGCATGGTGGGGCACATGCCCTGGAGTTGACTCTTTCACCCTCTACATGGCTCCTGAAGATCAAGCTCATGCCCTCAAGAGTGAGCAACAAACGCTTTATGTGCTGGGCCAGCTCCCTGCCAACCCTTGAATTTACAATCCCCCTGCCTCAGTTTCCCAAATACCTGGAATTACAGGTTAATCTGTATATATACGTTGTGTCAACTGTATGTGCATCGAGAGTATAGAATAGATTTATACTGATTTTTTGAGGGGTAGTGGGTTGAGACAGAATCTCTCTTTTATGTAATCCTGACTTCCTAAAACTCACTCTATAGACCAGGCTGGCCTCAAACTCATAGATATCCACCTGTGTCTGCCTCCTGCATGCCAGGATTAAAGGTGTGCACCACCATGCTCTGCTGGTTTATATATTTTCTGTTGTATGTCTTAAGTGTCTGTGATGTGAGTGATTATGATCTGGGGTGGGTGCTGAGTCTGTGATGTACATGTCGTGTGTATGTTTATGTTTTATGTGTGTCATGAGCTGCCATATTCACTGCATATATGTTGCGTGTGACATATGTGTATTTGTGTTGTGTACATGCATATTATACATGTATCATAAATATAAGTGACTAGGGCTGGAGAGATAATTCAATGGTTAAAAGCACTGGCTGCTCTTTCAGAGAATCTGGGTCTGATCCCTGGTACCCATGTGGCAGCTCACGTCCATATTTAACTCCAGTACTAAGGGATCTGGTGCCCCCTTCTGGCCTCTACAGGCACTGCATGTGCATAGTGCAAATCCAGGCAGACAAAACATCCACACACAAAAAATAAAATAAAATCTTTAAGAAAAATACATGTGTATTGGGTGTATATATGCTATGGGTCAGTGTCTACAGTGTGGTATCTGTGTGTGAGCATGCGCACGTGCATACATGTGTGTGTATGTGTCTGATGAGCGTGCTCTGTACTTTGCATTGAGCATTGCATGCATTTTTGTCTTGTGTGTTATATGCCTGAGGTGTTGTGTTGTGTGTATGTGTTGTATGTAAGTTGTGTGTGTGCGAGTAGCCTGTGCACATAATCATTCTTCCAGGATACGTGGACTGAAGGCTGTGCCAGCATCTGTCTGTACAGACACACAACTCCTTCCTACTCAAAGAATCAAACCATGGACATGAAGAGTCAAGAAGGTATTGAAGACATGTCAAGCTGATGCTGTGTCCTTCCCTGTGGTAAAATCCCTGCTTTGTCACCAGCCAAACGAAAGTCACCTGTCCTCTGCTTCCTCCTCAAATACTGAGGTGCGCATTTGCATGGTGACTTGACAACTGATTGTTTCTTTAAAACATCACCCAGACCCAAGGTGCAATTCCACACCCACCCTGGTAATCACAGAATGTCCCCACATCCCAGATTAAGTCTCTGCACCCTTGTAATACCTCACCTTCCAGTCCCCCAAAGAAGCAAAGCGAACCGGGAAATAATACTCACCAAGCACTTGGACTTTGACTACACCCAGGCGGGACAGCTGGGTGACACTGTTGGACACCAGGCACCTGTACATGCCTTCATGTTCCTTGGACACAGCCTGGATGGTGAATGTCCCCGTGGTGGGAGGCTGGATGGAGTCAGTGGGGAGATACCAGGTATAGTAAGAGGCAGGGCGAGATTGCGTTTCCACCCTGAAGTTCACAACTTGGCCTTCTAGCACCTCAACCACATCCCCAGCCTCTACGCCTGAGTCCAGCTTGATTGCTACAGGGTCAGGACCATCTGGGAGGGTGGAAAAAAGCATGGTCTGTGTTAGAATGAGCAGCAGATCACTTCTGGGGGTACTATAAGTACAGCTTCAGCAGATCACTTCTGGGGTACTGTAAGTACAGCTTCCTTCTCCAATCAACTGCAAGGGAGTATGGATCTGATGGAGGTGGGGATCCTAGTGGAGGTGGGGATCTGATGGAGGTGGGCATCCTATTAGAGGTGAGGATTTGATGGAGGTGGGTGTCCTGTTGGAGGTGGGTATCTGATGGAGGTGGGTATCTGGTGGAGGTGGGGATCTGATGGAGGTGGTTCTCTTATAGAAGTACTATTTGGAACTCAAGTTTTAATCCACTACATTGGATATTTCTAATGGAATCCAAATGTGAATATCAGTTTCTTGTTTAAAGTCTACATTTGATTTTTGTCCTATGTGATGTGACTGGGATCAAATCCAGGGCCTCATTAGTGCTAGACAAGGACTTTAATTCTACACTTCACTTTCTTACATAAATCTCTGGGCCAGCATTTTAAACCAGGAATGCGGTACCAAGGAAGTGAGTGTTGGCCATGGGTAAAGGGAGCTGGAGACTCACAGTTCACATTCAGCAAGACAACGTCGCTGCTCTGACCCTCAAAGCCTTTCCGCACTTCACACTGGTAGGACCCCAAGTCCTCTCGCTGGACAGCAAGGATGGTGAGGTTCTTGTGATCTGCAGACAGCTTCATGCGCTCATTCGACACTAGTGGGGAGTTGTTGGAGATCCAGTGGATGGTGACATTATCAACGTCAGTGTGACAGTAGAATGTCACCATATCCCTCAGCTCTATGACAGTGCTCTGGCTGACTGACAGGGTGGGCTTGACCAGTGAAGCTGAGGACAGCAAAAACAAGAAGCAATGACAACACCACAGAGACATGTACTTAGAACAAATCACAAAAGATCTGCTGAGACCAGAAAGGACTAGAATAGCCAAAAGAATATTCTGGCAATGAGCTGAGTTCAACACTATGTTTGGGCACCCAGTGTAAAACCATTGTGTTTGAAGTGTATGTGAAATTTAAAAAAAAAATTATTATTATTGGGGGTGTATCCCTCTGTGTGTATGAGCATATGTGTGTGCAGTGCCTGTAGAGGCCAGCAGAGGGCATTGGATTTTCTTGGAGCAGAAGTTATAGGCGGTTATGAGCCTTTTTAAGGGTGCTGGGAACTAGATGTATGTCCTTTGCAAGAGCAGCAAGTGCTTTTGTTTGTTGTTCTTTTGGGTTTTTTTTTTAAGTTAGTTAGTTAGTTTGTTTGTTTGAGACAGTCTTTCTCTGTATAACAGCCCTGGCTGTCCCAGAACTCAGTCTGTAGTCCAGACTGGGCTCAGACTCACAGAGATCCACCATCTTCTGCCTCCTGGGAGCTGGGATTAAAGGTGTGCGCCACCATGCCAAGTTCAGAGCTCTTAGTGCTGACCCATCTCACACAAAGTCCCTAGGAGTGAACTTTTGCACCCTCCTTCTGTTCTCCGTGCACCACTGAATGGGATGTGTAAGTGAAGACGAGGGTGTGGGACATGGCAGGGGCATCAGGATGTCTCCCACAGTTCCTGGCTCCCAGCTGCTGGTGCTGGTGGGGTTAGGTGGAGGAGGTGAATCCCTGGGAATGTAGTTTAAGGGTTATAGTTTGTTTGGCCTCCCTTACAGAACTGTCTCTGCGTTCTTCTCTGCTATGTGTGAGAAACAGCTGCTACCCGACACTCCTGCCTCCACACCCTTCCCACCATGACGGGCTGTATCTCTTTTTTTTTTTTTAAAGTTTTTTTTAATATTTATTTATTATGTATACAATATTCTGTCTGTGTGTATATCTGTAGGTCAGAAGAGGGCACCAGACCTCATTACAGATGGTTGTGAGCCACCATGTGGTTGCCGGGAATTGAACTCAGGACCTTTGGAAGCGCAGGCAATGCTCTTAACCTCTGAGCCATCTCTCCAGCCCCGGGCTGTATCTCTTAACATCATGATCTTTATATCATAAATCCTTTCTCCCTTCAATTGTTACAGTCACAAGGAAGGTAACTGAGGCTGAAGAGGGCTCAGTGGTTAAGAGCGCCTGCTGCCCTTGCAGAGGACCCAAGTTTGTTTCCCAGCACCCATGTTGGGCAGCTCACAACCACCAGGAACTCCATTTCCAGGGGATCTGCTATCTGGATGCCACAGGTGTGCACACACACATAAAAATAAATCTTAAATATAAATATAACTAACAAACAAAGTCAGTCTATGTTGATACAAAAAGAGAATCAATTTTTTTTTGTTTTGTTTTTCAAGACAGGGCTTCTCTGTGTAGTTCTGGATGACCTGGAACTCGCTGTGTAAAGCAGGCTGGCCTCTAACTCAGAGATCCTCCTGCCTCTGCTTCCTGCTGGGATTAAAGGTGTGCATCACCACCACCCAGTAAGAATCAAATTTTTAACAACAGCAAGGGTCCCTTTCTATCTCTTAGCCAACACTGCCTTGCCCACAGCCATGACAGCTACTGCTGCCTTCAACACAGCTGACTAAATGCACCCTCACCAGAGCTTAGTGAGGCTAATCAGCACATCTCCTCTTAGCACCATGGACACTGCCCCAGTTAACATCAGCTGTCGACTTGACACAGACTACAGTCATCTGCAAAGAGTCTTAATTGAGTCATTGTCTGTTTCAGGTTGGTCTATGGATAAAGTCTGTGAGTATTAACATGGTTCTTTTAATTGGCACAGGAGGGCACAGCCCACTGTGGGTGGCACCATTCCCTAGGCAGGTGGTGCTGGGCTATATGAGAAAGCGAGCTGAGCACAGACCTGTGAGCGAGCCAACAAGCAGCATTCCTCCTTGACTGAGCTCCCCAGTCAGAATAGTGCACAAAATCCCTTGGATCCTGCCTTCAGGTTTGCACCTGGAGCTCCTGCCCTGACTTCCCTCCATGATGGACTGTTCCCTGGAAGTGGAAGATGAAATAAACCCTTTCCTCCCCTATACTGAATTTGGCATTTGTCCAGAGTGTTTTAGCACAGCAACAGAAAGGAAACTCGAATAGGCATGAGACACAGAGGGAGGACCTCTGTTTTATGGGAAGAAGGAAACTCAATTGAGAAAATAGCCCTAGCAGACTAGCCTGAGGGCAAGCCTGTGCTATGTTTTCTTGGTTGATGATTGATGTAGGGGAAGGGTCAGCTCACTACAGGTGGTGTCTTCCCCAGGCAGGTGGTCCTGGAGTTTGTATGAAAGCAGGTTGAGCAGACCTGGGGAGGCAACCTGGTAAGCAGCATCCTCCATGGCCCTGCATCTGCTCCTGCCTCCAGGTTCCTGTCCTGTTTGAGTTCCCACCTTGATGTCCTCAGTGGACCAAGTCCCAGGATACATAAGTCAAATAAACCCCTTCCTCTCTGTGGAGATTTGGGTAAGAATGGTTTCCATAGACTTCTGTGTTTCAGTGCTTAGTCACCAGGGAGTGGAACTCTTTGCAAAGATTAGAAAGATTAGAAGGTGTGACTTGTTGGATGTGTGTCACTGAGAGTGGGCTTTGAGGATTCAAAAGCCCATGCCAGACCCAGTCTCTCCTCTCCCTGATACCTGTAGAACTCTCAGCTACTTCTGCCTGCACCCTGCCATGCTCCCCACCATGATGGTAATGGACTGAGCCTCCAAAACTGTAAGCCAGCCTCCAATTCAATGCTTTATTATAGGAACTGCCTGGGTTGTAGTGTCTTTTCACAACAATAGAACAGTAACTAAGACAAACTCTAAGATTCTTTTGGGCTGGGTGGTGGTAGTGAACACCTTTAATCCCAGCACTCAGGAGGCAGAAACAGGCGGGTCACTGTGAGTTCGAGGCCAGCTTGGTCTACAGAGTTCCAAAACAAGCTCCAATGTTACAGAGAAACCTTGTTTTAAACAAAAATCTTTTGGTTACAATGTCTTATCACAGCAATAAAACCCCTAACTAGTTTAGGGCCATGGAATATTGCTGACCTGTCCATGACATTGACCTGACAATGACCATGTCATTGACAGCCCTGACCATGTTTGGGTGGAGGATTTGTAAGGACTTTGGAACTTTGGGATAGAAAAGCCATTGATTGTACAGAGTTTAATAACCATTTGTGGGAACTTAGAAGGCAATGCTGAGAGCAGAGAAGTCGGACCTTTGGCATTTGAGAGGGAAGATTTAAAAGTCCCCTAGAGATTCTATCAGAGTCAATTAATATTTTAATTAAGAACTACTCAGGTGAAGACTTTGCTTTGCTGGGTGTCTCAGTTGGGGTCTCGTTGTTGCAATGAAACACGACCAAAAGCAAGTTGGGGAGGAAAGGGTTTATTAGGCTTACACTTCAGCATTGTTGTTCATCACTGAAGGAAGCCAGGACAGGAACTCAGCCAGGGCAGGAACATGGAGGCAGGATCTGATGCAGAGGCCATGGAGGGGTGCTGCTTGCTTGCTTGCTTTCCATGGCTTGCTCAGCCCACCTTCTTATAGAACCCAGGACCAGCAGCCAAGGGACGGCACAACCCACAGTGGGCTGAATCCTCCCTGTTGATCACTATTGAGAAAATGCCTTACAGCCTGAACTCATGGAGGCATTTCCTCAGCTGAGGCTTCTTCCTCTCTGTTGATTCTAACTTACGTCAGGTTGACATACAAAACCAGCCAGTGCACTGGGACCATGGATGCTGGTCAGCTAGGGCTGAAGAATCTACTGTGACTAAGAAGAGACCAGCAATGTTGAGGCAGAATCTTCTGGGACCTGTTTCCTTTGGGTCAGAGCATAGGAGTGCTGTAGAATAATCCTTTTGCACCCTGTGAAGATGTGTTGCTCTCATTGATTTAATGAAGAGTCAACTAGCCAATAACTAGGCAGAAAGAGGTTAGGGAGAAGAGCAGACTGAGAGAAGGCTAGGAAGAAGGAGAGCAGGGTCACCAGCCAGACACAGAGCAAACAAGAGATGAACATGCCATGCTGGAAAAAAGGTACCACCACGTGGTAGAATGTAGAAATAAAATATGTGTTAATTTAAGTTGTAAGAGTTAGTTAGTAATAAGCCTAAGCTATCAGCTGAGCATTTATAATTAATAATAAGTCTCGGTGTGGTTATTTGGGAGCTGGCTGGTGGGACAGAGGAGTCCATCTACAGGAACTGTTGATCAGAGGGGTCTGGGGCTGCATCTCATGCTGTAGCTGAACTTGGTAGCATGAGAGTCACCCAGATGGTTCTGGTTTTAAAGGTCTGAGGGGTAACAGAGAGCATCCGAGGACTGGTCATTGTGCGGCAGGGCTGGAGTCCCTAACGGGAGGCCAGGAGAGGTCACTGGTGAAGATGGAGCCCTCAGTTGCAGTCAAAGCCCCAGGAGTGAAGGAGTCAGAGTCATGGCATCATGTGGCAGTGCTAGAGCCCCTGAAGACAACAGGGAGGAGCAACCTGTGAAAGTGCAGCCTAGTTGCAGCAGAAGACCCCAGCATTTCAGAGATGCCAGTACCATGGGACGACTGCCAAGAACAGTAGCAACATGGAGTGGAGCTGGCCTGAGCCTAGGAGATGTGTTGTGTCCGCTGTTCCGGAAGTCTTACACCAGGCTTCACACAGTTGGAATTTGGTTTAACTTTCATCTGATTGTGACCGTGCCCTGGTTTTTCCCTCTTAGAGTGAGAAAGTATGTCACTTATTTCTTTTTTAATTTTTCAGGAGCCCACAGTTAAAAGAAGTTTTAGTGAGACTATGGATATTTTGGAGAGACTTTATTTCTCAACCTTCCTGACACTGTGACCCTTTGATACAGTTCCTCATGCTGTGGTGACCCCAACTGTAAATTTATTTTTGTTGCTACTTCATAACTGTAATTTTGCTAGTTATGATCATGAAAGTATCTGTGTTTTCTTAAGAAAAAAAGATTTGTTTATTATGTATGCAGTGTTCTGTTTGCATGTATGCCTGCAGGTCAGAAGAAGGCACCAGGTCTCACTACAGATGACGGTGAGCCACTATGTGGTTGCTGGGAACTCAGAACCTCTGGAAGAGTCAGCGCTTTTAACTACTGAGCCATCTCTCCAGCCCGTATCTGTGTTTTCTGATGATCTTATGTGACCCCTGTGAAAGGGTTGTTTGATCACCTCAAAGAGGTTGTGACCCAGAGGTTGAGAAATACTATTTTAGAGGCTTTGACTATTTTAAAGAAAGTGAACTTCTTAAAGTGTTTGGATTTTAAAAGCTTATGGGACATTTAAAGATTAGAATATGCTTTATATTATAATATTACTATTAACATGCCATTTGGGGACAAATGAGAAAAGAAAGGTTCTAGCTGAATAGTGGCATGTGTTGTGGAATAGAGCGTTTGTTTAACTATGTAAAAGTATGTTGTAGGGCCCGGGTCTACCCTTGTTCCTGGGGTTCATCTTGAGGATAGTTTCTGTTTGTTCCTGTGCTCCCCCAGCCCCGCCTGGTGATTAGCTGTAGGGCACTGACTCCATCGTGGGTATGGTAATTTCCCACCTGCCTGGGCGGAAATCCTTGTGCGGCAGCTAGGTATATAAGGATTTCCCCAAGTTTGAATAAACGGCATTCGGCTGATCTCCTTTTAAATGACCCAGGTCTCTTTGTGTGTTCTTTCAATCTCCAGGCCCTTGCCCAACTTGTGTATGGTAGAATGGCGCGCGAACTGTACCGAGGGTGTCACACAAAGTCGAGTGTTACAGTGTGTTACATTTGTTGATGGTGCATTTGTTTAACTATGTAAAAGTGTGTTTTTGTTCCACCTTGCCTGCATAAGGCACCTTATTGGTCTAATAAAAAGCTGAACAGGCAATAGATACCTAGGCAGTGGAGGGATAGGTGGGGCTAGCAGACAGAGGGAAAAGGTGAGCCAGCCAGCAGGGGGCTAGGCATCCAGACACAGAGGAAGCAGGAAAGCAGGATGAACAGTATGTCGATGAGGTAAAATAGCCTCAGGGCAGCACATAGATTAATAAAAACTGGATTAATTTAAGTGAAAAAAAGACTAGCTAGAAACAAACCTACGCTAAGACCGAGCATTCATAATTAATAATAAGAATCCACATTTTATTTGGTAGCTGGTTGATGGCCCAAAGAAAATACCAGCTACAGACATGCTGTGTGACAAGTAAACAAGGGGTTAAGTGTGCCAGCTAGCTCTATTACAGCATTAGAAGCCCTAAGACACTGTGAAGACAGACGCAGGAAAGATGATCTCATTTTCTGTGCTCACGGCACAGTCTGATGTGTGTCTGGGAAGAGAATCCAAAGATAACATACCTCTCCCACTTGGAGTGTTGCTAAGCAGGTCAGCAGGGCGGGTGAAGTGGGCAGCCATTGGCGGGATCCATGTGGTCAGAAGTACGACTGGAAGGGGAGAGAGGAAAGACATTGAGGGAAGGAGAGGTGGCATCGCACGACTGGTTAGTCTGCATAAGCCAGGAAGAAACACACAGCGGTGCTGGCCTGTAATCCCAGGACTCAGGAAACCAGACACAGGAGGATCACAAGTTTGAAGCCAGACTACCATCAATGGTAAACCGCTGTCTTGAAACAAAAATCAAACGAACAACGGCAACAAAAGCAAATCTTAGCGTGACACCTTTAATCCCAGCACAAAGCAGACAAAGGCAGGAAGATCTCTGAGTTCAAGGCCACCCTGTTCTACAAAGAGAGACTCTAAACCCTAACTCCCTTGTTGTGGAATATTATTTAAAGATATGTTGCATTTGTTTATGCTGTGGAATATTTGTTTAATGATGCAAAGATGTGTTGCATTCTTTTATGTTGCATTTGCTTAACTCTGTAAAGTCATGTAACTTTGCCTGTCTGAAACACCTGATTGGTCTAATAAAGACCTGAGTGGCCAATAGTTAGACCCCAGAAGGATAGGCGGGGCTGGCAGGTAGAGAGAATAAATAGGAGAAAAAGAGAAAGAGGAGCAAGAAAAGAAGGAGAGGAGGATGCCAGGGGCCAGCCACCCAGCCCCACAACCAACAATGGAGTAAGAAGTAAAGAAAGACATACAGAATAGAGAAAGTGAAAGCCCAGAGGCAGAAGGTAGATAGGATAATTTAAGATTAAGAAAAGCTGGCTAGAAACAAGCAAAGCTAAGGCCAGTCATTTATAAGTAAAAATAAGTCTCCATGTATTTATTCGGGAGTGGGTGGTGGGCCCCTAAGAGCAAAGGGTGGAGGAGAAAAAGACTACATTTCTCCCATGTCCACTTATAAAAAACTGGAAAAGGAAGATCAGTGTAGAGGGGTGGACAGAGGAGGAACAGGAGCAGGCAAAGCAGCTTCAAGAGCAGCAGCAGAGGGAGCTCTGAGATCACGTGCAGGACGTTTTGTTCCTGGACCTTTGATGTGAAGGCTAATCTCAGCTGTCAACTTTGAAATCTAAAATCGCCCTGGAGACAGGGTGCGCCTGTAGGAAATTATCTCAGTTGGGTTAATTGAGGTGGCAAAACTCATGCACTGGGGGTGACAGCATTTCTTGGGCTGGGATCCCGACTAAAACGTAAGGAACTAAGGACCACGATTCTTAGATCTCTGCTTCCTAATCGTGGGTGTAACGTGAGCAGGTGCCTCAGGCTCCTGCTGCCTTGACATTCCCATCAGGATGCACTGTGTGTATCCTTGAACTCTGAGCCAAATCAACCCTTTCTGCCTTAAGTTGCTTTGGGGTATTTTTATCACAGTAACTAAGACAGTAGTCCTACCCACTTACTGAATGTAGTAACATGTAGAACGAATTTATGGTTCGAACCTCAGTTTCCCTATCTGTAAGGCTGGCGTAGTATCTTTGCACTGTAGAGTGGTGGTAGTTGTGGTAATAAATATAGACAATTTGTGGCTGGGTCCCACTTGCTATTGTGTTCTCTTCTACCAGTCCACCTCTGAGGGAGACACAGCAGGCTCCTCCTTCACTTTCCAAGTCCCTCTAGGAGCTAGAGATGCAGCTCAGTGGAAGGGTCCTTGTTGGGGGCTGTGGACCCAGACCCTGAATTTCCTGTAAACTACCTGTTATGCTTGCAGCTGCTCTGAGCAAAACAACTTGTTTTTCCTGTGTTTGTAGCTGCTCTGAGCATGAGACCCTCAGGAGTGGTTTCTGGTGGGTTTCCCTAGGATCCATATGTAAGCAACTCTGGTACACAATAAAGGGGGCATTCTTGTTTCAGGATGACTCGTGTCTCTGTCTGTGTGTCTTTGTGTGTTTAAATCCCCAGGCCCTTGCCCAGCTAGGGAATGGTCCTGTAGTGCAGACTCCGCACTACAGGTGTAGTACTGTAGTACACATAGTAGTAGTACAGTCGGTACAAGCCCTCACCTAGAATCCCCCAGTGAGGGGCTGGGGGCATGGCTCAGTGGCAGAATGTTTACTTAGCATGCACAACACCATAGGTTTGATTTTTATCACAAAGACACAAACACAACACTTCCTCCTTAGCTCTCAGTCACAGCAATGGTTCTGGCTCTTTCCATGTCTGTACTACTCTGCTTCCAATGCCACAGTCCAGAGGGTTTCAATTCCTGCCTTGTTACCCATTTGGTCTAGTGACTGAGTCTCAGTTGTCCCTCTTGACAAATGGGAGTAAAGATAGTTCCAGTCTCACTAAGACTCCTAAGGATGAAGTAAGCCACAAAAGTGAATGAGCCAAAAGTGGACCTTGTCACCAAGCTGCCTGGGTGGAGAAGAACCTCTAGGGAAAGGCCCGGACTTGGCTTCCTGCTTCCTTCTCCGGTCCTGACTTTGATCCCCACCAGGAGACAGCAAACCTGTGAGATTTGTGCACACAGCTGATAACCCAGCCTCTTGAGAGGACCTGGAGTCTGTCCAGCCACAAGTCAGCCTTGAAGCTCTGACCCAGAGAGGGGAGCATTGGCCTCAGGGTCACACAACATGACTGAGCTGAGCCCTTAAGTCCTGAGGAGGACCCATCACAAAATCATTTCGTCACCTTCAAGTGTTTTGCTTTATCAAAGTACTCTAGCAACCCTCAATCTGTGTGTATGTGTGTGTGTGTGTGCACGTGTGTATATGCACCCGTATACATGTGGGTGCCCATGCCTGTGCGTGCGTGGGTCAAGGTCATCTTGCTCTATCTCTCTCCACCTTATTTATTTGAGGCAAGGTCTCTCCCTGAATCTGGAGGTCATTTTTTTTTGACAGCCAACAAGCCTCTGAGATCCATCTATCTTCATCCCACATTGCTGAGGTTACAGGCTTGCATGAGCCCATGTTGCATAAGTAAAAACAAACAAACAAATAAAAAAAACTATAGACCCATCTATCCAACCCCTTTCATCTCAGATGCTCAGTAAATGTGAATTTTATATCCATCCCAAAATGATGTGTGGACCACTAGGGGCTGAGATACTCCTGCCTGTCCCTCCCCCATTCATCTAGCTTTATCAGAGTTTCCTCTCTCTCTCTCTCTCTCTCTCTCTCTCTCTCTCTCTCTCTCTCTCTCTCTCTCTCTCTCTCTCCTTTTCTCTTTTCTTCTCTGTTTTTCTTCAGTTTTCTTGATGACTCTTTGCCCTCTGCTGTCTCCCTCCCTCTCTCATCTATCTCAGTCTCTCCCTGGTTTCCGTCTGGTCGACTCTCTCTCCCCTTTACCCTCCCTTCTTTATCCTCACTTCCTTCACCATCATTCCCTGTCTACTCTTTTCTTCCCCTTCTCCCTCTGTCCCATCCTTTCTCCTCCCTCTCTATCTTCCCTCATCTCTCTCCCTTACCAAGAGAAAGGTATTTCTCTCTGGCCTTCTAATCTTTTTCATTTTGTCTCTTTTTGTTAATGTCCTTGGTGTCTGCTTTATGTCTGCCTTGACACACACACACACACACACACACAGAGAGAGAGAGATTAACAGAGAGAGAGAGAGAGAGAGAGAGAGAGAGAGAGAGAGAGATTAACACACACAGAGAGAGAGAGAGATTAACACACACACAGAGAGAGATTAACACACACACATACACACACAAATTCCAGCCACCCAACCACCCAACGAAGTCTGTCTGCAGAAGCAGGGACCTCACCTGAGAGGAGGATTCCTGTCTTCAGGCAGCCGTGGAAGCCAGCAGGCCCCATGAGTCCTGACACTGGTGTCAACATGCCAGGCTGTCCCTCTCCTGTCCGGCGCACACAGCCTGTGGCACAGTGTGGATAGCGTGCTGGGGGCAGGGGAGGAACAAACTTTGTCCTCGCCTCTGCCCTCAAACCCAGAGTCCTCTCTCTGCAGAGATGGGAAATCCTGGGACCTCAGGGATCAGGAACTAAGACTTCTATGGCCCACAACAATGCTAATACAAACAATAAAAACCTGTTACTCTGATCATAGGAAAACTAGGCCAGTTGCCAAGCTGGCTATGAGCAGCCACAAAATATTAATTAAATGAGCAAGGAGCATGCACATGGGGGTGGGTCCTGGTCATAAAAGAAGGCTGTGGTGTCAGGCTGAGTCCCAGAGGACAAGGAGCCTTCCTGGAAGAAGAGCCCTCTTATGATACGGGAAAGAGCATAAGACAGTATTGTAAAAGAAAGGAAAATATAAGTCAGCCAAGTGGCACACACCAGTTTCCCCAGCACTTGGGAGATTGAAGGGTCAGAAGTTCAAGGCCAGCATGAGTGACATAGATTTTTTTTTATCTCAGCAATAAAAACTAGAGAGATGACTCAGTGGTTAATAGCCCTGGCTGTTCTTACAGAGGACTCGGGTTCAATTCCCAGCACCCCAA
Source organism: Microtus agrestis (assembly GCA_902806775.1). Lineage (NCBI taxonomy): Eukaryota > Metazoa > Chordata > Mammalia > Rodentia > Cricetidae > Microtus > Microtus agrestis. The sequence continues at coordinate 1,792,398 of CADCXT010002393.1, forward strand.
TGGAGGCTCACAACTGTCAGTAACTCCAGTTCCAGGGGATCTGTCACTCTCTTCTGACTCCTGCAGGCACTGCACACACGTGGTTCACAGACACACATGCAGACAAAACACCCATACACATGAAATAAAATCTAAACATCTGGAGCTAGGGAGATGCCTTGGTTACTAGAGGTCCTGAGTTCAGATCCCCAGAGCCAGTGTAGAGGCAGACATGGTAGCTTGCCTCTGCACTCCCAGCAGTCCTATGGTAAAATGAGAGGCTGAGGTAAGAGAATCCTGGGAACTTAAGGGCCAGCTAGTCTGGTGTACACAGCAGCGAATAAAAGGAGACCGCATTTCCAATGGGCCTGTCTGCAGACACACACACCGTGGCATCTATGCTCACATGCATCTGTGCACCCATACACACGCACATAAACATGCACACATGCTGTGGGATGGTCTTTCTGTACACTGTGGGTACGTAGTCCTCTTACTGGCTGTTACTAAAAGCTGTTTGACCAATAGCCGGGCAGGATAAGGTTAGGCTGACTGAGAATTTGGATGAGGAGAGGCGGAGCCACGAAAGATGAGTCACCTGCCAAACAAGCAGGACATATAAAAAAAGTGAGGTAACAAGCGTTAGGTCGAGTGGCAAAACATAGATAGAAATATGGGTTAAATGTAAGAGTTAGCTGTTAAGTCGGGAGCGCAACAACCCCAGCCCCTGGCATCCATCTCAGCCCCCTGGCCTGGGAGTTGCCTTGGTCTGGACTCCAAATCCCAGCGTGCCAGGTATTGACCCCTCCCAAGGGAAGGGTCAGAAGCATGCCCACAGGGTATTTAAGTGAGGTCCCAGAGTTTGCATGTGCTCCCCGCTTTCCTGTCTCCCCGCCATGTGCTAGGCTACCCGAGAGTGCCGGATTTAATATAATGATGGACATATTAATTCAGTTTGATCTGACCTAACTGGATTTCTTTGCGCCAGAGGAGCCGCCTGTCTTAGGATTTTTTTCCTAACATAATGGAGTGTCCCACCAAAGTGCCTTAGTTTGTCCTGCGGAAAACTGGGAAAACTGGCCTTCCTGTGCACACGCTCTGCCAGGCAAGTTCGGCTTCACCTTGGTGAGTTCCCCCTTTTAAACTGCATGCGGGTAGGGTTTTGGGGTGACCCATTCGCTTTTCAAGCTTTTATTGAAGTCACGGCCATGCCTAACGCGCGCGCGCACACACACACACACGCCTCCTGCTGAGATGAGTTTTTTTTTTTTTTTTTTTGGAGGGAGTGACAGAAGACATTCCCAACCAATTTCTCATGTACCCAGGTTTCCTGACTCAGCGCCCTTCCAGTGGACACACTGCACCTGGCGTGTCACAGGCATGCATTTGAAGTGGGTTTCTTGTGATTCCTAGCCGATTTCAAACACCCTTAAGTGGGCACTTAAAAACCATTAAATGGGAACAATCTAACTTAAAGCAAATTATGCTCCAAAGCCCTTTTTTTTTTTTAAATATGGCGCTCCTGTTCTTTCCCAGGCTTCCGCTTTTCTTTCTTTGTCCATTTGCGACCACACAATTCCGTCTCTCTGTGTTCATTCGCATTTGAAGAATAATGGAGCTTCCCACACAGAGACGCGCCAGCTTTTGCAGCATCCTATGTGTCCTCTAAGGAGACAGAAGACCTTCTGCCTTGTCTCTGTGTTTGGCAAAGCCACCCGCATAGAAGCAAAAAGAGACCTTTTACCCAGGGAATCGATCTGCTCATCTTGCCAAGACAGGTAGATTAAATTCTTCCCCCTCACAGGAAAAATCTTTGGGCCTCTCGCACTCAACAGCTAATGGCAAATACTGCTTCTAAGACTGATGTTCTCCAAGGACAAGGAGAGGATTTGAGATTGCCTGCTGGCCAAAAGCTGTCTCATGTTTTGCTCATTTATTCCTCCCAGATCTGTCTAAAGGCATTTGACAACTCAAGGTACTGTTCTTTAACAGACTTCATAGTCCAAGATTAGCAGGTTTTATTCTTCAGAGGGTCAGAGTTCCCAATTTCCTCTAATAGCCTTCTAACCTATGACACCAAGATATAAATTCTGTTCCTGGAAAAGTTCTATCGCTACACAAAACCAAGTCTGGTAAAATCCAAGGTTTGTAAATTTTTTTTTAATTTTTTTTGTTGAAAAAAATTTCTACCTCCTCCCCGCCTCCCACTCCTCTCCCCCTCTCCCCACTCCTCTCCCCTTCACCTCACTCCTCTCCCCCTCCCCCTATTCCTCTCCCCCTCCCTCTCAAGTCCGAAGAGCAGTCCAGATTCTCTGCCCTGTGGGAAGTCCAAGGTCCTCCCCCTCCATCCAGGTCCAGGAAGGTGAGCATCCAAACGGGCTAGGCTCCCACAAAGCCAATCCATGCAGCAGGATCGAAACCCAGTGCCATTGTCCTTGGCCTCTCATCAGCCTTCATTGTCCACCAGACTCTCTGAACAAGGTTTGTAATTTTAATCCCAGCCAATTTTAATCATATTTTGCAGGTTACTCCTAGTGCCTAAGTCAAGACCAACTGACAAGACACTCCCAGGACAAAACTAAAAGTGCCAGCATCCGTTCCTGAGACTTCAACATTGGTACCAACTCTTCTGGATTAAGGACATCTGCCAAGTAATTCTGGTTTCATTTGCTACTGTGTTTCATCCCATGGCTAGCCCCATTTCATAGGGCCAATGATGAGAATTTTTTTCCTCCTAGACACCTGTCTTCTTGCCTCCCTCAAGAAACGGATGCCTGGCATCTCCAGGATGACAGTGAACAGGATGCTTCTCCAGCCACACCTCTCACTGAATGTGGACCCAACAACACCCAGCTCTCCCCTCCCCGATGTTGCCCCATGCCCACAGGAAGTAGCCAGACTTGAGTCTATGCCCTTTTTCCAAAGAGAGCCTAAAATGTTGGTCATAATTGTTAGGAATATTTCCTAACTGAGCTCTCTGACGACACAAAAATTCCCAATCAAACCAAATCAAAACAAGCCAAATTAAGAAATATCCAGGTTTAATGGGAGATCTGTGCTCTCGGGTGGCCCCGAGGGGAAAACCAGGAAGCCTCAAAAAGATGACCCCCGGGAGGAAGAAAGGGGGACTACGTGTTCTTTTGGGGGATCACTTAAGTACCCTGAAGAGTGGTCCTGACCTCCCCTGACCTGACCTGCTGGGATATGAAGTCCAGACCAGGCCTGGGGGCTGGGACCTACGCTCCCAACCTAACAAAAATTATCACCTCAACTTCCTGTCACCCCTATATCCAAAGAGTCTGGAATGTTAAGTTGGGAGCATCGCCCCAGCCCCTGGCATCCATCCCAGCCCCCTGTCCTGGGAGTTGCCTTGGTCTGAACTCCAAATCCCAGCATGCCAGGTATTGACCCCTCCCAAGGGAAGGGTCAGGACCACTCCCAAAGGTATTTAAATGGGTGCCCAGAGGAGGAACACGGAGTCCGGGGTTTTGCATGTGCTCCCCAGTTTTCTGTCTTCCCTGCCATGCTCTCGGCCCCCTGAGAGCGCTGTATTTAATAAAACAGGGGCATTTTAATTTGGTTTAATTTGTTTTAACTGGATTTTTGTGCATTGGCAGAGTGGCTTGTCTTAGAATTTTTTCCTAACAAGCAGCACCTCTCCATGACCTCCGCATCAGCTCCTGCCTCCAGGTTCCTGCCTTGACTTCCCTTCATGAAGGACTGTTATTGATACGTGTGTAATAAACCCTTTCCTTTCCAAGTTGCTTGTGGTCATGGCTTCTGTTAGACTGGAGGTTTTGGGACAAAAAGATCTCTGCCCCCCATCCAGCTGGAAGCTGGTTCTTGCAGAAAATCTGAGAACCGACCAAAAGATTCCCACCAGAAGCCCAAGCTCTCAAAAGCCCCGGCAAAACACTGGACAAAGCAGACACTTAGCACCAGATTCCAAAGTGACCACTGGACTCAAGACACACCTACAGGACCCCAAATCTAGCCAATACCCCGATACCTTACCAAGCGTGTCACTTCCTCCCATCTAGCTCCCACAAAGTTTCTAACCCTGTCCAGCCACACGACTTCTTGGACCTCCAACTACAGACCCCTGACTCACCCAGGAGCAATTAATCCCTAAATAAACCTGCCTTTTACTCTTTAATTTCGTTCAGTTGGGTTTATTGCCATGGCTGGTGGAGAAGTCAGTTAACTACTGTCACAACAATGGAAACCTAAAAGAAGATAGGCATTTTCTCAGTCGAGGCTGCTCTTCCCAGACCACCCTAGCTGGTATTGACACAACCAACCAATGCATATGAGGGTGTGTGATGAAGATACTGCCACGTCCTCACCATTGTTAGGGAGGTTTATATTTTGAATAATAGAGAGAAAATGCCCAAAGGCACCTTGAGGAGTCCAGAGTAGAGAGGAAGAGAAACAGACTGGCCATGACCAAGGCTATCCATGAGAGAAGGGAAACCTTCCCCCATAAAGTGAACAAACGGGTGTGTTGAGGAGATTGGCCTGGAGATGTGAAAAGAGCCAGGATGCTAGTACGGATGACAGGCACTTGTGGCACTGCGTATACTGCCAACAATAACACCACAGACATCCATTTGTTCACCCCTTCTGCCAGAGGGAAGGGAGAGTTTCCTTTTGGCAGGTGGGAACCGGTTTCACAAGTTTGGAGGAATGCTGACTTTCTCTAATGGCCTCTGTAATCCAGTTTGAGCTCATTTCTGGCTGTCAACACCAGGAAGCCCACAGACAGGCCCACCGGCTAATCTAATCTAGGCAGTTCCTCAATTGAGGCTTTCCTGTCTGGCAGCTGCAGGCTATGTCAAACTCACCAGGATTCACTCCTAGCATTTGTAATGCCCTGGGTTCAGTCTAGAGAGTCAGGGAGGTTGGGAGGGAGGGAGTAAGGAAGACTCTTCACCAAGGAACCAGTTTTGTTCCTGCAATGCCAAGACTTATACCTGACCTTAGAATATTTTTACCAGCATGGCGCCTTCTCCCTTCTGGACTGCCACAGCCACGGCCTCACTCACTGCTCCCAGGAGTCTCATCCCTGACCTCTGCCCTCACCTCCCACTCTTCCAAGCCCTCCACTCCAGTCACACACACCTCTCCTGAATGTGGGCAGCCGCATCCATAGGCAATGGGTCCAGAATGAATAAAAAGAAAAAAGCTAGCTAGTCTTCAGGCTTCATCTCTCCCTGCTTCCTGACTGTCGATACAATGTGACCAGCCACCTATCATTCCTGCCGCCATAATTGAACCGCCATGGATGTCCTTGGCCTGGGCTTGTGAATGGATGTCTAAGACCCACCCCCATCTAAGAGGTAGACTGAACTCAAAGTCAGTGAGGATTTCTGCCCTTTGGGCAGTGGGGCAGTGGCAGGAATGAAGGCTCTACCCAGTGAGCACATTTCCCAACTGTTAGAAGCCAGGTCCTCTGTCAGCCTGCCTTCAGCAGCTCAACCCCAGCAGCTACATCATTGCTGGCTATGTTTCCATCACACCAGTACATCATGCCCAGGCGCCAAAAGCAATCTGCGGGCCCTTTCAGGCTTGCTCTCTCCCTCTGTCTGTTTCTCTCTGGTCCCCTTCCCCTCCTCAAGAATCTGTGCCCACGACGAAAGCAGTGCTAAGAGGAAAGTTCATAGCACTAAATGCACACTTAAAGAAAACGGAGAAAGCATACATCGGGGACTTAACAGCACACCTGAAAGCTTTAGAAAAAAAAGAAGCAGACCTGCCCAGGAGGAGTAGAAGACTGGAAATAATCAAACTGAGGGCGGAAATCAACAAAAGAGAAACACAGAAAACATTCCAAAAAATCAATGAAACAAAAAGTTGGTTCTTGGAGAAAATCAACAAGATCGACAAACCCCTATCCAAACTAATTAAACAACAAAGAGAGAACACGCAAATAAATAAGATCAGAAATGAAAAGGGGGACATAACCACTGACACAGAGGAAATTCAGAGAATCATTAGATCTTACTACAAAAGCCTGTATGCCACAAAACTGGAAAATGCAAAAGAAATGGACATTTTTTTAGATAAGTACCTTATACCAAAGCTAAACCAAGACCAGGTGAATGATCTAAATAGGCCGGTTAGTCGCGAAGAACTAGAAGCTGTTATCAAAAATCTCCCCTCCAAAAAAAGCCCAGGACCAGATGGGTTCAATGCTGAATTCTACCAGAACTTCCAAGAAGAGCTAATACCTATACTCCTTAATGTATTTCACAATATAGAAACAGAAAAGTCATTGCCAAATTCCTTTTATGAAGCTACAGTTACCCTGATACCAAAACCACACAAAGACCCAACCAAGAAAGAGAATTACAGGCCTATCTCACTCATGAATATTGACGCAAAAATTCTCAATAAAATACTGGCAAACCAAATTCAAGAACACATTAGAAAAATTATCCATTATGATCAAGTAGGCTTCATCCCAGAGATGCAGGGCTGGTTCAACATACGCAAATCTATCAATGTAATCCACCATATAAATAAACTGAAAGAAAAAAAAATATGATCATTTCATTAGATGCTGAAAAAGCATTCAACAAAATTCAACACCCCTTTATGATAAAGGTATTGGAGAGACTAGGGATACAAGGGTCATACCTAAATATAATAAAAGCTATTTAAAGCAAGCCAACAGCTAACATTAAATTAAACAGAGAAAAACTCAAAGCCATCCCACTAAAATCAGGAACAAGACAAGGATGTCCACTCTCTCCATACCTCTTCAATATAGTGCTTGAAATTCTAGCAATAGCAATAAGACAACATAAGGGGATCAAGGGGATTCGTATTGGAAAGGAAGAAGTTAAGCTTTCGTTATTTGCAGATGATATGATAGTATATATAAGCGACCCCAAAAACTCTACCAAAGAACTCCTACAGCTGATAAACACCTTTAGTAATGTGGCAGGATACAAGATCAACTCCAAAAAATCAGTTGCCTTCCTATACACTAAGGATAAAGAAACAGAGAGGGAAATCAGAGAAGCATCACCTTTCACGATAGCCACAAACAGCATAAAATATCTTGGGGTAACCCTGACCAAGGAAGTGAAAGATCTATTTGACAAGAACTTTAAGTCTTTGAAGAAAGAAATACAAGAGGACACCAGAAAATGGAAGGATCTCCCTTGCTCTTGGATTGGGAGGATCAACATAGTAAAAATGGCAATTATACCAAAAGCAATCTATAGATTCAATGCAATCCCCATCATAATCCCATCAAAATTCTTCACAGATCTGGAGAAGACAATAATCAACTTTATATGGAAAAACAAAAAACCCAGGATAGCCAAAACAATCTTATACAATAAAGGAACGTCTGGAGGCATTACCATCCCTGACTTCAAACTCTATTACAGAGCTACAGTATTGAAAACAGCTTGGTATTGGCATAAAAACAGAGAAGTTGACCAATGGAATCGAATAGAAGACCCTGACTTTAACCCACAAACCTATGAGCACCTGATTTTCGATAAAGGAGCTAAAAGTATACAATGGAAAAAAGAGAGCATCTTCAACAAATTGTGCTGGCAAAACTGGATGTCAATCTGTAGAAGAATGAAAATAGATCCATATCTATCACCATGCACAAAACTCAAATCCAAGTGGATTAAAGACCTCAATATCAGTCCGAACACACTGAACCTGATAGAAGAGAAAGTGGGAAGTACTCTACAACACGTGAGCACAGGAGACCACTTCCTACGTATAACCCCAGCAGCACAGACAGTAAGGGCCTCATTGAATAAATGGGACCTACTGAGACTGAGAAGCTTCTGTAAAGCAAAGGACACTGTCGTTAAGACAGAAAGGCAACCCACTGACTGGGAGAAAATCTTCACCAACCCCACAACTGACAAAGGTCTGATCTCCAAAATATATAAAGAACTCAAGAAACTAGACCGTAAAAGGCTAATCAACCCAATTATAAAATGGGGCACTGAGCTGAACAAGATCTCTCAACAGAAGAAGTTCAAATGGCCAAAAGACACCTAAAGTCATGCTCAACTTCCTTAGCGATCAGGGAAATGCAAATCAAGACAACTTTAAGATACCATCTTACACCTGTCAGAATGGCTAAAATCAAAAACACCAATGATAGCCTTTGCTGGAGAGGTTGTGGAGAAAGGGGTACACTCATCCATTGCTGGTGGGAATGCAAACTTGTGCAACCACTCTGGAAAGCAGTGTGGAGGTTTCTCAGGAAATTCGGGATCAACCTACCCATGGACCCAACAATACCGCTCTTGGGAATATACCCAAGAGAGGCCCTATCATACAACAAAAGTATATGCTCTACTATGTTCATAGCAGCATTGTTTGTAATAGCCAGAACCTGGAAACAACCTAGATGCCCTTCAATGGAAGAATGGATGAAGAAAGTATGGAATATATACATATTAGAGTACTACTCAGCAGTAAAAAACAAGGACTTCTTGAAGTTTGCAGGCAAATGGATGGAAATTGAAAACACTATCCTGAGTGAGGTAAGCCAGACCCAAAAAGAGGAACATGGGATGTACTCACTCATATTTGGTTTCTAGCCATAAATAAAGGACATTGAGCCTATAATTCAGGTTCTTAGAGAAGCCAAATGAGAAGGAGAACCCAAAGAAAAACATACAGGCATCCTCCTGAATATTAACCTTCATCAGGCGATGAAAGGAGACAGAGACAGAGATCCACATTGGAGCACTGGACTGAAATCTCAAGGTCCAAATCAGGAGCAGAAGGAGAGAGAGCACGAGCAGGGAGCTCAGGACCACGAGGGGTGCACCCACACACTAAGGCAGTGGGAATGCTCTTTCGGGAACTCACCAAGGCCTGCTGGCCTGGGTCTAAAAAAGTCTGGGTTAAAACCGGTCTCGCTGAGCATAGCGGACAATGAGGACTACTGAGACCTCAAGAACAATGGCACTGGGTTTTTGATCCTACTGCACCTATTGGCTGTGCGGGAGCCTAGGCAGTTTGGATGCTCACCTTAGTAGACCTGGATAGAGGTGGGTGGTCCTTGGACTTCCCACAGGGCAGGGAACCCTGATTGCTCTTTGGGCGGTTGAGGAAGGGGGATTTGATTGGGGGAGGGGGAGGGAAGGGAGGCGGTGGTGGGGAAGAGACAGAAATCTTTAGTAAATAAAAAATAAAATAAAGAATCTGTGCCCAGAGGCATTGCTAAACTAGAGCTAAAGGCAAAGGGGGCCTTGTGAAAATGCCCCAAGGCACTCCTAAGGGCACAACAATTCAAATGGAAGCTGATTTCCCACTAGAAGTGGCAGGACTTTCAAATTGCAGAAGGAAGAAAACTGGCTGTCACAAATTCTAAATCTAGAGCTGGGGAAGATGGTTCATTGGTTAAAAAAAGCATTTGCCGAACAAGAGTGAGAACCTGGTAGTGAATCTCTAGCACCCATATAAATGCCAGGTGGGCCTGGTAGCCTGCCCGTAAATCCAGATCTCAGAAAGCAGATTCGGGGTCCGCAGAACAAGCTGGCTAGCTACCAGCTGACTGGCAAGCTCTGGCTTCAATTGAGAGACTCTGTCTTGATAAAGAACGTGGAGAGCTGTTGTGGGATATCCCTTTACACTCTGTGAAGATGCGGCACTGGGATTGCTTTACTGAGGAGATGAAGTGGATGCGGCACTGGGATTCGTCTACTGAATAGCTGAAGGAAGAATGTATCACTGGGATTGGTTTACTGAGGAGCTGAAGCGAGGGCTGGAGAGGTAGCTCAGAGGTAAAGAGCACCTTGGTGGGACCTCCATATATTAGGAAAATTCCTAAGACCAGCCACTCCACTAGCACAAAAAAAAATCCAATCAGGTCAAATCAAACCAAATTAAAATGCCCATGTTTTTATTAAGTGCAGCACTTTTGAGTGGCGGAGAGCATGGCAGGGGAGACAGAATACCGGGGAGCACATGCAAAGTGTTCCTCCTCTGGGTGCCCACTTAAATACCCTGTGGGGTGTTCTGAAGAGACAGGATTTGGAGTCCAGACCAATGCAATTCCCAAGCCAGGGGGCTGGGATGGATGCCAGGAGCTGAGGTGATGCTCCCAACTTAACATTACATTCCAGACTCTTTGGATATAAGGGTGATAGGAAGTTGAGGTGATAATTATGACCAACATTTTAGGCTCTTTGGAAAAAGGGGTGTAGACTCAAATCTGACTACTTCCTGTGGGCATGGGACAACGTGGGAGAGGGGAGAGCTGAGAGTTGGCCTGCTCACGCTCAGCAAAAGGAGTGGTTGGGGCGACATCCGGTTTCCTGTCATCCTGGAGACCTCAGGCAGCTGCTTTTTGAGGGAGACGCGAAGGCAGGTGTCTAGGAGAAAAAAATATTGTTATTATTGGCCCTATGAAATGGGGCTAGCCATGGGATGAGACACAATAGCAGATGAAACCAGATTTTACTTGGCAGGTGTCCTTGAGAGCTGGTACCAATGGTGAAGTTCCAGGAGCTGGTGCAGGTGCATTTGGTGTTGTCGTGGGAGCACTTTGTAGGTTGGTCTTAGCCTAGGAAGCAGGAGTGACCTGTAAAATATGCTTGAAATTGGCTGGGGTTAGTGTAGCAGTAAAACAGTTAAAAGAACTGGGAACTCTGGATTTAGCAGAGCTGATTCTGATGTAGCAATAGAACTTTTTCAGGAATCTGTAAGGGAACTGGGACAGATTTCATAGCAAAAGGCTATTGCTTTAGGTTAAAGGAAATTAGGAACTCCGACCCTCTAGAGATTGAAACCTGTTAATCCTGGACTATAAATCCTGTTAAAGAACAGTACCTTGAGTTGTCAAATGCCTTTAGACAGATCTGGAAGGAATAAATGAGCCACACATGAGCCAGCAGGCAATCGCAAATCCTCTCCTAGTCCTTGGAGAACACCGGTCTTAGAAGCAGGGCCTGCCGTTAGCTGCTGAGTACGAGAGGCCCAAAGATTTATTTTGTGAGGGGAAGATTTAGTTTACCTGTCTTGGCAGGATGAGCAGATCGATTCCCTGAGTGAAGCCTTCAGAAAGCTGGAAAGGCGAAAGGTCTTTTTTTGCTTCTGTGCAGTTGGCTTTGCCAAACCCAGAGGCAAGGCGGAAGGTCTTCTGTCTCCTTAGAGGACACATAAGGTGCTACAAAAGCTGGCGTGTCTCTGTGTGGGAAGCTCCTGTTAAAATTCCGTGGTCTCAGGTTTGTAAAGGCACTTCAGAACCAAGTACCATTACGTGGTATTTTAAACTGGGCATATAAGCTATATTTAGAGGTGTATTTTATCCAATTAGTCACAGTTTACCATTGCTAGTAGAATACTAGCACACGTGGGAACTCGAAAATGGTGGCTCCCCCTGTGTTTGTATTTTTCCAGAGCTGCTGTAATCTGGAAGCACACGTGCACATAAAAACTTAAATCCACATCATGAAAACACAGTTACACACTTATATAAACATATTGTGGCCACATTATTTTAACAGGGAAACAAATAGGACAGTCTTAGAAACCTGTGTCAGCTGACTAGACATTGTAAGAGGGGACAGAAACATAAGGAGGAAACATTAGGCCGGGGAGACAGCTGATGGAGAATCTCGGCAAGGTTAGGCCTGGCGGGGAAATGGCAAGCAGCAGGGAAGGGGCGGAGAGTGGGGCCAGAGTGGTTTTGGGCGCACTCAGCGCGAGTTCGAGATCTGTCCACCCTGGGCCCTCATTCTCCGCACCACCACCACCACGGCCAATGAGGCTGAGTGTGGAGCCCAAGGAGCGGGTCCATTGGAGTCCCATGGGAGCCCATCTGCTCCCAAGCAGTGAGGTAGACAGACACACATGCAGGCAAAACATCCATACACATAAAATAATAATTAATTTTTAAAAAGAGTCAAATGGCCATTAGCTATGCAGGCAAAGGTTAGGCAGGGCTTCAAGGTGCAGAGAGTTCAGAGAGGAAAGGCAGTGTACCCTTCCAGACATGGAGGAACCAGGGTGGACAAAGTAAAGATGAGGGCACATGGAGGAATGTAGATTTAAAACTATGGGTTATTTTTAAGTTATTAAGAGTTAGTTAGAAAGAAACCAAAGCTAAGGCCGAGCTTTCATAATAATAAGTCTCCAAGCCATTTTTTGGTATGTGAGCTGACAGCCCCAAAAGAAAAGTCTGTCTGTTAGTATTCAGGCATCTGTACTGGCCTGCCCTTGGGGTCCTGATGGGATACATTCTCAGCTGCAACCGCTGAGAGCACCTTTCTGTGCACATTTGCTACGTTCCCTTATAAAAGGTGGGCCTTACACACCTGCTGTCTCTCGCTCTCTCTTCCTTTCTCCCCATTTCTCCCCCATCTCTCTGTCTCTCCCTCTCTCTCCCCCTCTCTCTTCTCTTTCTATTCCTCTCCCTTCCCATGAGGTCACTTCTGCACCTCTTCTCTTCCTCTCTCTTCTTCTTTCTCTTCCCCTCTCTCCAGCCTTCACCCACCTCTCTCTTCCACCACTCTTGTCCCCGGGGACCAGTCTCTGCCCCTCTCTCTGCCCCTTCTCTCTCCTCTTCCAATGAGCCTCCTATGTGAGCCCTGTTGCATGGCATGACTTCTCTTCGTGGCGTTTTTGAGTAGATTATGATATCAGCCTCATGCCTGTACACACACTCACGTACCCACTCGCACCTGCACCCTGCTCATGTGCCTCGTACTCATGTGAACAACCATGCATGCACACATACACACATCATACATGACGTCACATGGAAAGAACTCTGAGTCAGACATGGAGACAAAACAGAGTGGACACTGTGGGTCGTTCAGTTGCCCTTGACTCTGTCCAGGCCCCAGTGGATGAAGAAATGTACATGCTTTGGTCTGTGTGGCCATGTGGAGTGAACGTGTGCATACATGCCAGTGTAGAAAACACCCATTGGGGCCGGAGAGATGATGGCTCAATGGTTAAGATCTGACTCTTCTTCCAGACAACTTGGGTTCGGTTCCCAGCACTCACAGGGTAAGTGTGTGAACTCAGAACCATCAGTAAGTGCAGTTCCAGGGGATCCGATGTTCCTGTCTGCCCTCCTTGAGCACTGTGTGCACATAGCACATAGGCGTTTGCCTGGAACGAAACAACCACACAAATAAAATAAATGAATACAAAATTTAACAATACGTTTTAAATTTGAAACTAAGTAGATCCACCTTTTTTCTTTTGGTTTTTTGAGAGAGGATTTTGTTGTGCAGCCTTGACTATCCTGGAACTCTCTCTGTAGAACAGGCTGGCCTCCAACTCAGAGATATGCCTACCTCTACTAAATGCTGGGATAAAAGGCATGTTCCACCACTGCCAAGCCTAAAAATATGTTTTTAAATGAGGATGTGTTGGATGAAGAAAGAGGAGAGGATAGATGATGTAGTAATGTTTTAATTTTGAAAAATGTTTAAAATCAACAAAATGGTGTGTCAGTGGTAGCGCACACCTTTAATCCCAGCACTCAGGAGGTAGAAGCAGGCGCGTCTCTGAGTTCGAAACCAGCCTGGTCTACAGATCAAGTTACAGGACATCCAGACGCAGAGAAACCCTATCTCGAAAAACAAGACAAACAAACAAACAATAATAATAACTTTAAAAAATGCTCCTGAGACATGAGATGCAGTTCCACAGTTGGACAGAAGGTGGCGCAGCTACGCCGGTTTACAGCTCCCTTGCACCCTGTTTATTGGAGCAAAGTCAAGAAAATTTGTCAAGAATAAAAAAGTTGACAATGTCGTTCGCCAGTTTGGGAGTCACGCACCTGAAATGTTTTCTTTTGCTAAGGAAGGAAATTGACAGTACACTCTGGAAGACTCAAGTTCAAATATCTGCAAATCCCGATTACTGAGGCGGGAGAGGCAAGTGCTCCAGCAGCGCTGGTGTTTAAGCCTTATTAGGTAACTCTGGCTAGAACTCTCCACATAAAGCAGGTTGTCCTTGAGTTTGCAGCCGGTACACCTGCCTCTGGAGTGCTGGATTACAGGCGTGGAGCACTCACCGTGTCTGGTGCACCCTTTATTTATTTTTGTATTTCTGACAGGGTCTCAAACTGACCAGTGCCCTTGAAGTTGTGTTCCTCCAACCTCCCCAGTAGCAGGGGGGGGTTACAGGCCTGGACCACCTGGCCTGGCTTTTTTTGTCTTTTTGGAGCCCAGGCTGGCCTTTATTTCCCTAGGTAGCCCAAGCTGGCCTTGCTGCTCAGGGATGAAGATCTGATATCAGATCTCCAACACCCACATAAGTGAAAATACTGTGTCAGCCTCCCTGGTGCTGGGACTGTGGGTATGCACTGAGGATTCTAGGAATAAGAATAGGAATACAGAAATATAGGCACCAGGAACTAGAAGGTGGAAATTAGAATGTAGAAAGACATATAAAGTTGCAAAACTAAACGAACCACCAACAGCTTTCTCAGCAGCTTTAGGATCTATTAACAGCAGTGGGTTATTTCATTTTACAACTGGCTGCTCTGTTTATAAGGCTGAAGTTTCCCTCTGTAAAATGAGGGTTAGCCCCAAGATAACACCCCAAGTCACCTGTGATTAACACCGGATACAAGCAGAGTTACCCTTTAGAAGGTGGGATGTATATGACTTCTGCTACACGAAACTGGCAGCCTTAGGGGGAGTGCAGAGCTTGGGTAAACACCACCAGGGAGCGCCAGGCAGAAACAAAGACCTAAAATACAAACACTAGTCTAACTAAAAACCCTGTTACTGGAAATTGCAAAGAAAGGCAATTTGTATCTAAGTTTCACCTGAAGATTGTAAAAATTCCTTTGTTCATACCTAATGCTTGTTGCTTATTGCTATAAAAAGGGGGAGTTCAAAAACTGTCTTTTGCAGTAGTTGCAGAAGCCAGATCTCTGGCCGTAGTCTCGGCTAGCTGACCCATGGTGTTTTATTTTTTCTTTTTTTCCTGGAATATAGTTTGCTTCCGGTTTGCTAGATTTCGGTGGTCTGTTCCCATCTTTGCACGACCCCCATGGAACCAAGAAGCACAAACACTCCTAGCTAAAATAAATGGCTTCATTTCAGCTACCTCTGTTGTGCATGGGCACATGAGCTGTCGTGTGTGTGTGTGTGTGTGTGTGTGTGTGTGTGTGTGTGTGTGTGGAGAGAGAGAGAGAGGGGGAGGGAGAGGGAGACAGGGAGGGAGGGAGGAGGGGTGGGTCACGAGTGTCATGGGGCCCTTGGGGAGCTCAGAGGACAACTCTCAAGAGTCATTTCTCTCCTTCCACTTTCATGTGGGTCCCAAGGACTGAACTCAGGTTGCCAGACCTTCCCAGCAAGCATTTAACCTTTGGAATCACCTCCCTGGCCTAAGAACAAATGTTTTTAGAGAGTTCAGATTTTCTTATCTAAAGCAATATTTTACTGTGTTTTAATAAATAAAACTTGCCCGAAGATCAGAGTTCAAAGCTAGCCACCCTAATCAACCATACAGGCCAGGCAGTGGTGGCATACACCTTTAATCCCAGCAGCCCCACTAGTTAGCCATCGAGGCCAGGCGGTGGTGGTGCACGCCTTGAATACCAACCCTAGAGAGGAATGTAAGGTGGGATGGGACAGGAACTCTCTCTTTCAGTCTGAAGATTTCATAGAGGTGAGGGCTCTTTAGTGGCTTGGCTGCTTTGCTTTTCTGATCTTCAGCGTGAAGCCCAGTGTCTGTCTCTGGGTTTTTATATTCATGCTACACTTACCTGTAGGGAAGTCTGTGTCTCAAGGACAGCTCATGTGTCTTCATAGTTCCAGTTTCCAAAGTTCAATGTGCATTGTCGTTGTTTCACTAGAAACAAGCTGCCAACCACTTCCTGCTTTGTTCTGTTCTTTGTTTTGAGATGGCTCTCACTGTGTAGCCCGTGATAGCCCCAAACCCATGGTGAACTTCCCATCTCAGGCCCCATTGCTGAGATTAATGGCATGTCTACTCACTCTGGGTATGGAGTCTGATTTGATCCGCTGGCCTGTCACATGGGTGCCCTGTCCCCTTAAGAGACAAGCCCTGCCCACCGAGGCAAGCAGATCTTCCTCCTCCTCCAGCCTGCACTCTCTCTTTCTGTCCCTCTTCTGAAGAGGTGGCTGCTGCCTGTCTCTCCCCCTCTTCTCTCTCTTTCTCTCTCCCTCTTCTCCCCTTCCCTTCCATAACCCACTAAATAAACCCTATACCAAAACTCTTTCTCTGCGTGGCATATCTGTCTGTCTCTCACCACTGTGGTCTCCCACCCACTAACCTGACTAGGCCTCTGGGAACACACGGATGCCTTGGGTGACCTGCCATTACACCGCTGAGACCTTGGGTGACCCTCCACTATTCCCCCCAAGACCTTGGGTAACCTTCTGTGGCCCCACCAAGGCTTCAGGTGACCTACCACAGTGGTGTGGAAGGTCCTTCTGTCTATGTGTTGCTTTCATTGGTTTATGAATAAAGAAACTTGTTTGGCCTTATAGGGTAGAACAGAACTGAGGTAGGTGGGGAAAACTAAATGGCATGTTGGGAGAAAGGAGGCAGAGTCAGGGAAACGCCATGCATCCACCACCAGAGATAGATGTGCCGGAACTTTGCTGATAGTCCACGACCTTGTGGTTATATACAGATTAATAGAAATGGGTTAAACTAAGATGTAGGAGTTAACCAATAGGAAATTAAAGCTAATGGGCCAAGCAGTAATTTAGTTTCTGTGTGGTTATTTTGGTTCTGGGAAGCCAGGACGAACAAGTGGGCTCTCCTTGCAACACCACAGCCCCTCATGGAAATGGCTGTTCCTCATAGGACCAGCCTTCCCCCTCCCCACATCCCTATATCTTTAAAAAGAACAACAGAGTCTATTCAGTGGCCCACTTCTAATGGACACAATATGGCAATTGAATTGAAGCTAAACACATGCAATCACATCTCAAGTCAGTCAGTGCTACATGTTAAAACTGTGTCTCAAAAAAAAACATGGATTCATCAGGCACGGTGGCACACGCCTTTACTCCCAACACTCAGGAGGCAGAGGTAGGTGGGTCTCTGAGTTTGATGCCAGCCTGGTCTACAGAGTGAGTAGAAAGACTGTAGAAAGAGACCCTATCTAGAAAAGACAAAAATAAGAAAGGATGGAAGGAAGGAGGGAGGTGGAAGGGGGGGGAGAGATCAGCAGGGGACCAATAATCATCTCTCACTACAAGCCATTACTGGGAGGTAGGGGTCGACTGAGCAGGCAGGGCATGGATTTAGAAAAATGAGTTACTTTAGTTTGGGGAATTGTCATTGTTGAACTGGATGGGAGGAGCTTCACAAAATGACATGACTGTTAGACAATTTATTGACACCTCAGAAGCATGTGACACTCTGCCTGTCCTGGGCACTGTGGCAGGCTCTCTCTGCCTCTGTGTGGAGCCTGCCCTGTAAAGCTGTTGCTCTCGTTCAGGTCACAGGAGAGAGAGTCAGACACCCGGATAAAAGCTGGAGGAAGGGAAAAGGGGGGAATGACACAGGGGGTGGCAGGGACAACACCAACAGCAACACAATGTCTTCCAGATGCATCAGAGCGCTCTCCCAGATGAATTCACTGAAGCTGTGGTTCCCAGCACAAAGCAAACCAGTTCACAGTTCCAGCTTGAGTGGGTGGGGGTTTATTGAGGCGCTGTTGTAGAAACTCCTTCAACCAGTGGCCTTTAAGATACCAGCCCATTTGAGCGTGGCCTCTTACACTAAAGTAGGCACTTGCTTTCTCTTCCGGCTCCTGGATTTGGTTGCTGCTGAACAATAAGGATTATTACACATATAACAATTTACCAAATTCTCATAACAAAGGTAACTATTTGACTAATAAATCAATAAACTTGAAAGTTAGATAATGACAGAGAATATTGCCATCCTGGTCTTCAATGGGGTTGATGACTAGATAGTCATAGTTACTTTCCTCTCATGACTTGGCCAAGCTATTTCTAATATAAGACTTAAACTCCTTAGGCTAGGATAATTATTGAAACATTTATTGTATGTTTCTTGCTTGATATTGTTTATTCTAATTTTTATACTTAATATTTGTTCTTATTGTATATAATCTTGTATTAGGCTTAGAACTCTCTTATTTAAACAAAAGGGGGAGGTGCTTTAGGAACTCCTTCAGCCAGGAGCCTTTAAGATAGCAGCCCACTTGGGCGTGCTCATTTCTCTTCCGGCTGCTGGTTCTGTTGCTGTTACCCATTCGTGCAGAGGACTGTGATCTGTGAGTCTACCCCTCAATAAATAAACCTTTATTATACTCAATTCTGAGCTAGTGTTGGGATTTCTTTTTAGCGTCCATCTTCAAGGCCCTACCCCTTGCCTAGTTGCTACTGGCAAGGGACATCTGGGGAGGTTGGGTGAGCAAGGTGGCTCCCCCGAGGTTGTTCGGTTGTTCGTATGCATCCAGGTAGTGACTGTATCACGGTGTCACTAGGTACAGTGTCTCTGACTGTATCACAGCGTCACTAGGTACGGTGTCTCTGACTGTATCACAGCGTCACTAGGTGCGGTGTCCCTGTAACTGTATCACAGCGTCACTAGGTGCCGTGTCTCTATAACTGTATCACAGCGTCACCAGGTGTGGTGTCTCTGACTGTATCACAGCGTCACTAAGTGCAGTGTCCCTGTAACTGTATCACAGCGTCACTAGGTGTGGTGTCTCTGTGACTGTATCACAGCGTCACAAGCAGCATCTTCCTTTTCCAGAGCTGGGCTCAGAGCTGACAGGCCTAGAACCTGGCAGTGAAGAGGAGAGGCGGCCCCAACTGCCATCTATCTCTTTGATCTTTGGCTGCCTGTCCTTCTGATGGGGGTGAGGGGACAGGGCTATATATAACGCCATGCCTTTCTTCCTCGGCATTTACTGAGCTGGGTGTGGTTAGGATCCTTATCCTGGAGACCTGGGTTATCCTGTTCCCCTTCCTAATAGGGGTACGAGAGGAAAAGACTGAGTAAGTGGGGACCTCTGCCCAGCAGGGTAGGAAAGTGGCTAAGGCCCCATAAAAGACCCTGCATGCCCGTAAGGTTCTTCTTCCCAGAATTTCCTGAGAGGTCCAGGGACAGAGGGCACCATGAACTGTCTTCCAGACACAGGCTGTGGCCTCATTCCTGACTTCCACTAACAGGTGGGCTTCACCTCAGGTTGGGGACAAAGGGACATCCTCAGAGAACCCATAAAACCCAACACACAGACCTCCAGGTTATGAAACCAAATTCTCCAGCTTTCTTTTTGTTGTGGAGAAGGAATCTTCTTTCTTTTTTTCTTTTTTTCTTTTTTGGATTTTTGAGACAGGGTTTCTCAAAACGGAGTCTCACTATGTAGCCTCACGTGACCAGAAACTTCCTGAGATCCTCCTGCTTCAGCCCCTCCCCTCCTTCCACCACTGGAATCCCAGGTGTTTGCCCACGGCACAGCCTGCCTCTACCAGCTGTTCTCAGTCATATCCTTCCTGCCTTAAGGGCCCGACTAGTTCTTTACAAAAAAGAAATAGAAGATCAGAGAGGGCTGGTCACCTGTCAGTCTCTCCAGACTGGTGAAGATCAGAATTAAAACTCAAGAGCGCAGTCCCTTTCTGGCAGAGTACTGCCGTGCTCCAACTATGCAAACACTAATAAAGTTATCACAGTCCAGCACAGTAGTACGTGCCCATTATCTCAGAACCTGGGAGGCTGGGGCAGGAGGATTGCTGGGAATTTGAGGCCAACCTGTGTTACTTAGTGAAGGCCACACTAATCAGGATTACATAGCAAGACCTTGTCTCAAATTCATAAACGAACATTCACCTATCGGGTGCTGAGGACTGGTCTCACCTTGCTTGCATAAGGTCCTGCACCAAAATAACCAGGTGTGGTGGTGCACACAGTGATCCCAGTGTTAGGGAGTAGGGAGGAGGCAGGAGGATCCGGAGTTCAAGTCATCCTGGTTACATTGCAAGTTCAAGGCCAGCATGACATGAGAACTTGTCTTGAAAATAAAAATGGGTTTGGGGTGGGGAGTAAGATAGCTCAATGGCTATGAAATCCTAACAACCTGAATTCAGTCCCCAAAACCCATGTAAAGTCAGAGGAGAGGGCCGGGCAGTGGTGGTGGCACACCTTGGAAGGCAGAGGTAAACAGATCTCTTATGAGTTTGAGGCCTCAAACTGGTTTACAGAGTGAGTTCTAGGACAGCTAGGGCTGTTACACAGGGAAACCCTGTCTCGAGAAACTAAAAAGAAAAAGAAAAGAAAAAAAATAAGAAAAAGGTGGAGTGTTGACTGAGGTTTCTGTCCTACAAGATCCCACAGTCGTTAAGCTCCAAAGAAATACACAGAGGTCTACATTAATCATAAACTTATTGGGCTATTACCTCAGGCTTCTTATTAACTCTTATAACTTATATTAGCCCATAATTCTTATCTGTGTAAGCCATGTGGCTTGGTACCTTTTTTGGCAAGGCAGTCACATCTTGCTTGCTCTGTGTCTGACTTCCTCTGTGTCTGGGTGACTACTGCAGTCTGACTCTTCCCAGAATTCTCCTGTTCTCATTGTCCCGCCTCTACTTCCTGCCTGGTCACCCCACCTATACTTCCTGTCTGGCTACTGGCCAATCAGCATTTATTTAAAATACAAGTGACAGCATACAGACTGAATTAACACTTCTTTCCCAGGTGACCTCCCAAATTACAAAGAAGGAGCAGAGCAACATTAGTGTATCCTGACCCTTTGTTTAGGATGGCGTCAGTTTGTCGGGAAAGGCTAGGTGACCACCTCCTGTGTGGCAGGTACAGTTTGTGGCCTGAAATTCTGGCCACCATACAATGTAGAAATATGGGCCTGTATAATACAGCCCTACAATCCACTCTTTCTTATTAATTTTAATGAAACGTGTGCTTCTGCAACAGGACAGATGATCACGTCTGCCTTAGGCAAAGACTCCTTCATTTACCCATACTTGGAACAGGCATTCCATTCATGCAAGCTCTGAAGGACCCTACAAACCCCCCCCCTCAGGACCTGCAGCTAGCCGGCTCTCATGAGAATATCCTGTTTGCCTGAGACCCTCAGGACTCTTTCAGGACCTGTAGCTAGCCGGCTCTCATGAAAACATCCCGTTTTCATAGGAAAGCGGGATGCCTATAGTTAGCACATATGTCAAACTTAGAATATCAGCAGTTTACAAAAGAAACAATTCCCCTATAAAAGATCCCAGTTTAACTGCTGTAACGTCAGTTCCCAAGGCTCTTGACAAACAAATGTAAGTGCAGAATGAGGTCAGAGCCTCTGGCTGCAAAACAGGATATTTGTGACATAGGATGTCTATACAATAGACCATGAATCTATCCTGGGAAGGGAAGAACCAAAGAGAAACAGGATGTCTGTTACCATAAGGTTATGCTAAAAAAGGAAAAACCACTTATGCCCCCTGCCCCATTCTAATAACCACGCATCTGCTTCTGTAACTATGATTCTTGCCGCCCTCTTCCCTATAAAAAGACCTCCCCCCAGTCTGGGGGTGCGCAAGTCTTCCGAGAGACTTTGTTGCCCACAGGTACCTGTGTTCACCTATTAAACCTCTTGCTATTTGCATCCGTGTGGTCTCAGCCTGTTCCTTGGCTTCGGGGGAGTCTCCTCTCGAGGGAAGTCCTCTTTGGGGGTCTTTCAGCTCCTGCCCGGGGAGAAGAAGCTTCAAACCTGTCTCTGACTGCCGACCTCTGTGAACAAAAGAGATTAGGGGAGAGAGATACCTTTGGGCTCTGTGTCTCGTAGCCATACTTTATAGTCAGGAGAGATCAAAATGTTTTATGAATAATCATGCTCCTAAAGACTATAGTCTCCTAGTTAAATGACAGGAGGATCACCTGAGTTGAAAATGTTCCTTCAGCTGGTCTAGAGCACCTCTTAAATTTTTTACATTGCATCAAAATCTAAAATTCTTAACATATGCATTAAACTCAAACATTTACAGGACATGTCAAACTTTTCTCTACATCTTATAAGCAATTACAAACATTATCAGGTCAATAACATAATTAAAAATAAATCCACAATTAACATATCACAATCTTCTTAAATCCATATTAATCAAAAGACAAGAAAAGCTTTTCTGATGGGTGAGAGTCCAGTGACATTGCTGCTATCCATACCAGTTCCAGTCTCTGCGCAGCAGTTAAACCCCCAGGCTGCCTCCTCTAAAGTGAAGAGGGCTTCAGCCATTCCTTATTGAGTCTTTCTTTCCCTGAGGGGAGAGCTTAGGTCTTAGTTCTCAGGTCCAATATTTTAATCAAAATGAGTTGTGTCCAAAAGATTGAAACAGTCAAATGTTCAGTCTGCATTTACTGCAAGCATGTTGTAATCACCACAGTCATTGCAACAGGGCCCCTATGTCTGTGTCACGAATGTCTGGAAGCAGCTCAGCGCTGTCCCTCAGTGCAGCATGGCACCCTGCAGCGCAGAGTGGCAGCAGCAGGAGGTCCCGCAGGTCAGGCACTCCTGTGGGGGGGGGCGGGGGAGACTGGACCATGGACTCCTTTCTCCAACTTCTCTATGAGGGCTTTATCAGACACGATGTCATCAGGTCTGCCACTCCTTTGCTGTGGCAGTCATCCCATCCAGCTTTATCATCTTTCTGTGGGAAAAAAAAAAAAAACACAAACACATCCTTGACCCCAAATTAATATGGGCCGGAATTTTTTCATAATTCACTACAAGAGCTTTTCCACCTTGCCTTAGCAAGATCACCTTGGTGTCACCATGCCAGATCTGTCTACAGCAGATCTGCCTGCAATGTTTATCCTTTTGTTTTCAAGAAGCCATGGCACACTCCACAATTCCTTTTCATTATTAACCATATATGCAGTCCTTCCATTGGAAGAGCCACACGTAAAATTTAGCATAACATTCTTTCAGGGATCTCTAGCTAAAATATTAGCAAAATATAGTTGTGAGAATAGCAGCAATGATTATCTAGGAAAAGATTATTACTCTGACCTTTAAATTGAGCAAACACAACTGTCCAAGAATTGCCACCTTAAAATTGTCAGTTAACCTGTTGCGTAGTATAAGGAACATTGGCCATAGTCAGTTCTCTGCTAAATCATCTCCTAGGTCCATCCTGCTCCTCTGTATTAGACGAGCTTCTGCTGCAAATTAAGAGTTTAACATCCTAACTGGCAAAATGGGAAAGTGCAGTCATAAAAGGCAGATTATTTTTTTCATAAAACCCCTGTAGATTAAGTTTTATATTTAATATACATGCTTGCTAAGGTTGAATCATAATTAATATACTCTACCTGCTTGAGAACCCGTCTGGCAGCTTTTGTAAGCTGTCTATTGGAAATTGGCTCTTTGTTCCCTTTAAGAATTTTACTTTGTAGCTCAGTATCTCCCATAAGAATATTATAATTAAGGCTTTAGCCATTGTATATCTAATTAGAAATTTGTAAACTATTCTCCTCTTAAGTTTCAAGTTTGTCTAACTGATAGGAAAATGGAAAAAAGAAAGCATATTTAATTAATGGTGCTGGCCTAATTAGACATCAACGTGTGGGAGAATGAAAACAGATCCATATTCATCTCTATGCACAAACTGAAATCCAAACGAATCAAAGACCTCAGCATAAAACCAACCACACTGAACCTCATAGAAGAAAAGTTAGAAGTACACTTGAATGCATTGGTGCATCTATCTCAATTACAGCCTCAGTAGCACAGACATTGAGAGAAACAATTAATGAGATCTCCTGAACTGAGAAGCTTCTGTATAGCCAAGGACATAGTCAACAAGATACAATATCAGCCTATAGAATGAGAAAAGATCCTTACATAGCCACTTCAAATATACAAAAAATTCAAGAAATTGGTCATCAAAGGAACAAATAATCCAATAAAAGTATATGGTACTGACCTAAACAAAAAACTCTCGACAGATGAATTTAAAATGACTGAAAGACACCCAAAAAAAAGCTCAACATCCTTAACCATTAGAGAAACGCAAATCAAAACAACTCTGAGATTCCATCTTATACCTGTAAGAATGGCCAAGATCAAAAACCCTGATGACAACTTATGCTGGAGAGAATGTGGGGCAAAGGGAACACTCCTCCAATGCTGGTGGGAGTGCAAACTGGCACAGCCACTTTGGATACTAGTTTGGCAAATTCTCAGAAAATTAGGCAATAAACTACCTTAAGACTCAGCAATACCACTTTTGGGCCTATGCACAAAAGATGCTCAACCATACCATAAGGACATGTGTTCAACTATGTTCACAGCAGAATTATTTTGTCATAGACAGACTCTGAAAACAATTCAGAATGCACCTTTTCTACACAGATGATAAATGAGCTGAGATAGAAACCAGAGAAACGTAACCCTTTACAATAATACCATAAAATATCTTGGAGTAACTCTACCCAAACAAGTAGAAAAGCCTGTATGATAAGAACTTAAAATCTTTGAAGAAAGAAATTTAAGACATCAGAAAATGGAAAGATCTCCTATTCTCTTGTGAAGGTAGGACCAACATAGCAAAAATGACAATCTTACTGAAATTGATCTACAGATTCAATGCAAATTCCCATTAAAATTATAGCAAAATTCTTCACAGATCTCAAAAGAACAATCGTCAACTTCCTAAGGAAAACCAAAACTCAGGCTAGTCTAAATAATCCTAAAAAATCGAGGAACTTTTGAATGTGTCACAATCTCTGACTTTAAACTTGACTACAAAGCCACAATGCTGAAAACAGCTTGATATTGGCATAAAAGCAGGTATGAGGACCAAAGGAAATGGTATCAGTTCCCTTGGATATCAATCAATACACCTACGAACTACAGATTTTTGACAAAGAAGCAAAAATTGTGAAATGGAAAAGAAGCATATTTAACCTGCTCATTTATTTTTAATTGTCCTGAATCTGCACCTCTCTAAGGCTACCTTTCTGCAAACCTGCCTGTCAGCTTGTAGCTGAAGCTGGCCGCAAGGCAGGGGATAGGTCAGTTCCCTCCCTCTGGCAGCCTTTCTGCTGTACTAAGAACCAGGCAGTGATGTCGGTTCTCATTCCGGTTCTGCCTGGGGGCAGGCCATGCTTTGTAAGTTTAAAAGTCTCATCAGAGGTCAGTGGCTGATACATTTACAGGCTCTCTGGTGTCTGCCGTTGTGGCTGCTCTAAGAACATAGGGTGCCTTTATAAGCTCTGGCGGGTGTAGACGCGCCGATTCTTACTATCTTTTTTATTTTAACTTATAATTATAAAATTAGGAGAATTCCTGAATCCTCTCCTCTGTTCTATTGGCTGACTCTGGGTGCTGACTGTGGGAGGTAAAATTTGTTCCCTAAAGCTTTTTCTCCTGCTTTCTTTCATGGCTCCACTGCTCGCAGGTCAAAACTCAGCTACAGCGCATGTGCGTGGAACTGCAGCGATCTCAGCGGTAACCTAGATGATCGCTAGAGGAAAGGCTACATTTCCTTCATTCTTCCTACCCGTTCAGCAGCTGCGACTCAGCTACCATAACGTTTACAGACTCTAATTATCTCAGCCTTTGTTTCTGCTCACTTTAACTTCCTTTAGCTATCAACATATATAACTGAATACTCTTTCCTTATCCCAAAATTTTACTCCTGATTATCATTTTCCTGCTTCTATGCTTCTTCAAATTTTATATTTCTGAGCACTCATTACTTACTCAACTTTCCACCCGTGGTGCAATTTTCTCTCTGGGGTTCCTCACATTCTCCTCCAGACGTCTGGTCACTTCTCCAGTGTTTTTGGGGGTTTGCCAATAGGTCTCACATTACAGGACTCCACTGTGTCATGGTCCAGGGTCAGCCCGGACCATAAATTATTTCTCAAAGCAGAGCAGAGGTGTGGGAATAAAGACACAACTCACATGACTTTATCCGGAGGGAGTTTTCAGGGATCCCTCATGAAGTCCTGAGTTCACATCCTGAAAATCACCCGTGTTTATTCTCCAAACAGCTTTTATACCAAAATGTACGTAGCCTGAGGGGAAAATTCATTAGCATTTTGTTTCCTATGTAGCCAGGTGAACGACTTTAGCAATATCCACACCTTTCTGCCAGGGTCACCAACACAACTAGTCTAGCTAGTCAGCTTGCTCTAGAATCCCCATCTCGCCCCTCCCCCACTTCCCAGGTGCTGAAATTAGAAGCAAGTCATCTACTGGATACTTATGTGTGAAGTCTGGAAGGTCCTCACACTTGGGCAGCAGTCTGACACTTTATCCACTGGGCCATCTCCCCACCCCACATCAGCTCATTTTACATATGACAGACTGTGGTTCAGAGATGAATTCTACCCTCCCCTCACCCCCCAACCTTCCCAGCAACCCCTTCACCTCTCAGACACTTTTCCCAGGGGGTTGTGAACATATGGAGATTGCACGTTCACTTTCCAGCCCCCCCCCCAACACTGCTTGGCCAATAGCTTAGGCATATTTCTAGCTGGTTCTTATATATTAAATTAACCCATTTCTATTATTTTGTATTTTACCACAAGGCTTGCGGTTTGTTACCTCTTGCTTCTTGGGCAGCTGCATGGTGTCTTTCTCCTTCAGCAGCTACATGGCATTTCCTTGAGCCCACCTACTCTCTCTGTATATCTCTGTTCAGATGGCCCACTTGACTTTATTCTGCTAAGTCATTGGCAAAAACAGCTTTATTCATTAACCAATAAAAGCATTAAATATACAGAAGGACATGCCACATCATCTCCCCTTTTCAGTCTAAATAAAAGGAAGGTTTTAACTTTAACACAGTAAAGTTACATATAACAAAACAGTTATCAAGCAAGAATTATAGTTACAGTATTTATATCTAATTTATTATTTTTCATAACTAAAGAAAACTATAAATATCAGTCTTCAACTACAACAAAGACCCCAGAAGGATATAATATTACCTAAGTACCCAGGACACAGCGCATTGTAAGCAACTTCCAATACTCTACAATTGACAGAGACATCTCATTGCCTGGACAGTCATTCAAAGTTCTTCTATAATTTTAGGGCATCCATCTTTAGCCTACAGGCCCAAAACACCTGGAAGACTTTTCAGTGAAACAGGAAATTTGAAGATCTGTTTTGCCTATACTGACAGTCTGTCAATCACTTTCTTCTGTGTCCTGCAGAATGTCTGGCAGTTTCTTCTGTGAAGCAGGAACCATGAAGGACCATCCTGTCCTCCAGAAAGTTCAGCAGTCACTTTTCTGTGGGTCCTGCATGTCCAGTTCATGCAGCACACCATCAAGCAGTTCAGGCAAGAGCAGTTTCTTGCCCAAATGACTTGCAAACTCCATAAGAAGACTCTTCGATGCCCATCATCCTCTTGAAGTCATTCTGGCGATGCCAGAGCAGATGTGTCTCATTGTCAAGAAAAGTCTAAGTTTTAAAACATCTTAAATGCCTTATTCTGTAGGACTTTGAAGAGTTGAAGAGTACGTATCCATATGAAATATATCTCTGTATATCTAGAAAGCCTAACTAATGTAATTAAAAGTTTATTATAGATAATTATCTATTAATCTGTATTTCTTAACTATACATTACATTTTTAAATGAGTTGCACAAACATAATACCTTAAACAAGAACAGAAATACATATACACAGTGTAACAATGTAGGGCCTGAGTCTACCCTTGTTCCTGGGGTGCATCTTGAGGACAGTTTCTGGTCAGCCAGCTAACTAAAGCATTCTGTTTGTTCCTGTGCTCCCCCTGCCCTGCCTGGTGATTAGCTGTAGGGCATTGTTGACTCCATCTTTGGCATGGTAATTTCCCACCTGCCTGGGCGGAAATCCTTGTGCAGCAGCGAGGTATATAAGGATTTCCCCAAGGTTGAATAAATGGCATTCGACTGATCTCCTTACCAATGACCCAGGTCTCTTTGTGTGTTCTTTCAATCTCCAGGCCCTTGCCCGACTCGCATACGGTACAGTGGTGCACGAACTGTACCGAGGGTGTAACACAGAATCGGGTGTCACATAACAAAATTGACCTTAAATTTCTATCAATAGACTAAGACCCATACCAATGTAAAGTATTCTTTTATATATCATATCCCCCTTTAAATGAAAACATTTATAAACAATCATTTTGGTAATTTGGGCATAGCTTTCTACAAACTGCTTCCTACTGTTTGTTGGGCAAAGTATTTTTAGGGTTCACAGAGACCATTCAGGGGGTTTTCTTTCATTAAACTACTTTAGTCTGGAAGGATTCCACAGGTTCCCACCCTCTGTAGAAACAAAAGCAGAACCTCTTTTTCAAAGTAACACATCCTTAGACTCAAATTTTGAAGTCAAGATATCTTTATGTTGGTTTAACTTAGCAGCCCCCAAAATCAAATGTCTCTCTGTAGTCCAAAAATTGAAAGAAAGCACAACAATATACATAATCCAGACTCTGTGTGTATCTTCCATCTTTACACAGCTTATTTCTTTACTCCTTTAATCTATGGCTCTGTACTCTTTTATATTACTTTTATTGCCTCTTTAAAGACTTTATTTTTTAAACTATTTATTCCTTTTTATAACTGTCTATATTCTTTTTCTTCTCTCTCCCAAGCACTATGACCTGTTCAGAGATTTATTTTTGTTGGAATCTGTCTTTACTGCATATTTGTAATCATTTTCTGACCAGGAGCTCCTTTTTTTTTTAATGTTAAGTGGGCATGGCTAGGACTAACTCTGGAGACCCTGCTTTGTTTGCTCTGCCCCATCCAACATGTTCATCTCCCCTGTGAGACATGTTCACTACCCCATCTCCAGGGATGCAGTGGGTCTGTGTTGCCATTAAGCAGCTAGTACCACACTGCTCAAAAACCCCATCTAAGTCAGGACCTCCCAAAAGAGCCAAAGTCAGTCGGGCCAGCAGAATCAAGAAGCTGTTTCTTAAAGAAGTCTGCAGTTTTTGCTGAGTCAGGAAAACTTCTCTTAAAGGAGCCGCACCTCTACTCACCACCAACAAACACAGCTTCTGAAAAAAATGCGGCTACCAAGAAGCTGCACTTGGCTTTCGTTTTTGTGGGTCTAGAAGCCCTCTCTTTTTTATTAAGTTTTTTTTAGGTCGTATGTGGATTTATGCCCCAGACATGGGCACTATTATGTAAATGGAGATTGCACATTCATTTTGCAGCCACCCAGATCTAAATAATCACACAGAAACTATATTAATAATCACACAGAAACTATATTAATAATCACACAGAAACTATATTAATTACAATCTTGCAGAACTGGCCCACAGAGATAAGGAACATGCAGCTGATGTACTACTGACCTGTAATCGCATAAATCCAGGGAAAGGAATCTCAGGACAGGATGGGAACATCTTGGGGACAAATGACCAACAAAGCAGTGGGGGAGGAGGGCCCACAGGCAGGGGAAGAGGTGTTTAATGTTACTTAGGCCAGCCTTTAAAGGGGGGACTTTAATACTCTGATAGTTGGACCTTGATAGTCTGCTGTGGGACAATGGTTTGTACCCTGTCAATTGTATTTTAATAAAATACTGATTGGCCAGTAGCCAGACAGAACACATAGGTGGGGCGACCAGGCAGCATGTAGAGGTGAAGCAAAAAGAATTCTGGAAAGAGGGAAGTTTCATTTTACAGTTGTAACCCAGACGCAGAGGAAGCAAGATGTGACTGCCTCGCCAAATAAGGTTCCAAGCCACATGGCTAACATAGACAATGTGCTATATAAGTTATAAGAGGAAATAAAATAAAAAAAAAAAAAAGAGATAATGGGCTAATATAAGTTATAAGAGTTAATAAGAAGCCTGAGCTAATGGGCCAATCAGTTTTATAATTAATGTAGACTTCTGTGTTTTTCTTTGGGACTGAATGATAGCAAGACCGGGTGGGGGAGAAACCTCCGTCAACAATAGTCAGCCTCAGGAGGAGGAAGTGACCAAATAAGGGAATGTTCACCTAGGCAAACCTCAACAGGTTGCAAGCCCTCCAGTGGCCCAAGTTCAGAACTAGAACATACCATTTGCCATTCTATTGGTAGGAGCAAGTCACGTGACCATTTCGGTTCAAGAGGTGGAGGATTTGGTTCTGCTTTCTCTCAGGTAAGGAGGTACCTGTGATCAATTTTACAATATGAGACCTCCCAAAGTTGGGCAGAGGTGGCACTCTGGAGGCAGAGGCAGGTACATCTCTGTGACTTCCCTGGGAGTTGACCAACTCAGCCAGCTGACTGACTTCATTGCAATGTGTGACATCTCTGGTTTCCTGCTGGGATGGACACAGGGATGCAGGGTGCTGAAGTCCAGGAAATGTATTGCTTTGTCTTGTAAGCTGGGCAGAAGACAAAATATGTCTTCTGCATGTGCAGCTAATTTCCAAATTAAAAAAAAAAGATTTCCCATGCACCCAGACAAGGGGAGGTTATGGTGGACCCCCAGAAATCATGGAGGTCTTGTGGATGACACCAGTCACCTTGGACCTGGGGCTCTTTCGATTTGGCTGGTTGGGGTTTCTGAGACACGGTCTCACCTTGTAGCCCAAGCTGGTGTCTAATTAATAACCAGTATGCCTGGGCTATGTGGGACCTAGGCTTAGGAGGAGGAGGAAGAAGAGAAGGAAAAGAGAAGGAGGAGGAGGAGGAGAAGGAGGAGGAGAAGGAGGAGAGGAGGAGAGGAGGAGGAGGAGGAGGAGGAGGAGGAGGAGGAGGAGGAGGAGGAGAAGGAGAAGGAGAAGGAGAAGGAGAAGGAGAAGAAGAAGAAGAAGAAGAAGAAGAAGAAGAAGAAGAAGAAGAAGAAGAAGAAGAAGAAGAAGAAGAAGAAGAAGAAGAAGAAGAAGAAGAAGAAATAATTTTAAAAATTGAGGCTATATGGCTCAGTAGTTAAGATCACTTTCTGTTCTCGAAAGCGACCGGAGGTCAGTTCCCACCACTCACATCTGTAACTGCAGTGCCAGGAACTCCACTTCCTCTGCTCAGATCTGTTGCAGGATATTTGATGACATCCTGACACCCCAATGATGGGAAACCACTTTCAACCAATGACCTTTAAGAGGCTGGACCAGGTTGGGGCATGATCTTTTGAGTACCCAGAGAAAACCACCGGCCCACCCAGCTCTCTCTCTCTCTCTCTCTCTCTCTCTCTCTCTCTCTCTCTCTCTCTCTCTCTCTCTCTCTCTCTCCTTCCTGCATTACACACCTTGAAGTTGGACTTCTCATTCCTGTTCCATGAGTTTTCCCCTTACAATAAAAAATAATAACTAAAATCTTTTGGAATTAGCTTGGGATTATTCTACTTGCACCCTCACCCCCTTTTACGTGTTCAGCTACACCCTGAGACTGTTAATAAAGTTAACCTTGAATCAGGGACCAGAATCAGCAACTAGCTGACTGGAAATAGTCATAGAGATTTTGGAGGACCCAGGAAAAATAGAAGGCACAGGAAGGAAGAGGGAGGGGCTTAAAAAGATTCTCAGTCTTTTCAATCTGGGAAGCCTGGAGAGAGTCTTAGCTAGTCTTACCACTGCTGTTTTCTTGATCTATCAGGTTTTTAGCCCAATATCTGGCTCCCAGGTTTTTACTGATAATAGAACAATTTAGATAAACGCATCACAGGTCTGGTCTCTGAGAACACCCACACAGGTGGCATATACTCAGACAGACAAGAGCTCATACACACAAGTAAAACAGAAAAAATAAAAACAAACTTCTAAGTAAATCCCACACACACACACACACACACACACACACACACCAATTAAACAATTCAAAAGTAACCTACAGAAAAAAATAGCTGCTGCTAGTTTCTCCCTCCTCATAGCTCAGTAAGTTCTGAATAGCCACTGCTTCAGAAGAGGGCAGTGACATGTTGAGTTCCAGACCACCCAGGGCTACCTAGTAAGATGTTGCCTCAAAAATAAATTAATAAATAAACAAATGCAGCCAGGCAGTGGTGGTGCACACTTTTAATCTCAGCACTCGGAAGGCAGAGGCAGGTGGATCTCTGTGAGTTCAGAGGCCAACCTGGTCTATAGAGTGAGTTCCAGGAGAGCTGGAGCTACAGAGAGAAACTCTGTCCCAAATATAAATAATAAATAAATAAAGTAATTTTTCTTATTCCAACACAAACGGCATTTCCTTGGTCTGCCATCCTCATTTTCACCCACCCAGAGACCCCTCCTCAATATCTGTCAAAAGCCCCATTTTTTGAGTGGCATCTCCACTATGTCCATCCTGTCTGGTAGGGTCTGAGCTCCCAGGACAGAAGCAGGGCTGGGAGGGAGGCCTCTTAGGGCAAAGGGAAGTGAAACATAGGATGTTCTAAGAGAGATGAGACCCTCCATCCTATGTGAAACCCAACTGGGCAAGCTTCAGGAAGTCCCCGAAACTGACAGATATCTGAGGCCCCTCCTCCCCAGCCGTATATAGTCAGTAAAGACGTGAGAGTCATTCTCAGACCAGCTGGGCCTGGGAAAGACACTCCTCACCCTGCTGAACTGCCTGCAGGCTGTACAGTGTGCTCCAGATTCCCAGATCAGTGAGCTGTCACTCATGCAGGGGTGGGCTTTAGTGATGAGCTATCTTTGAGTCATTTCTGTTCCTGTAAGTAACTCCTCACCAATACTCCTGTAAATAGCCCACAATAAAACTCATTGGTTCACCAAGTTGGACTTCAGTGGTGTGAGAGTTTGAATGCAATTGGCCCCCATAGTCTCATAGGGAGTGGCACTATAAGTGACTTTGTTGGGGTGGGTGTGGCCTTGTTGGAGGAAATGTGTCACTGTAAGGAAGGGCTTTGAGACTTTCTATGCTCAAGATATCACCCAGTGTCTCAGTTGACTTCCTGTTGCCTGCAAGATATAGCACTCTCAGCTCCAGCATCACCCAGCCCCAGTATCACCCAGCCCCAGCATCACCCAGCCCCAGCATCACCCAGCTCCAGCATCACACAGCTCCAGCATCACCCAGCTCCAGCATCACCCAGCTCCAGCACCACTCAGCTCCAGCATCACCCAGCTCCAGCACCACTCAGCTCCAGTATCACCCAGCTCCAGCATCACCCAGCTCCAGCATCACCCAGCTCCAGCATCACCCAGCTCCAGCACCACTCAGCTCCAGTATCACCCAGCTCCAGCATCACCCAGCTCCAGCACCACTCAGCTCCAGCACCACCCAGCTCCAGCACCACGACTGCTTGCATGCCGCCATGCTCCCACTCATGATCATAGTAGATTGAACCTCTGAAACTGTAATCAAGCCACCCCAATCAAACGTTTTCTACATAAGGGTCGCCATGGTCATAGTGTCTCCTCACAGCAATGAAAGCTGTAACTAAGACAGGTGATGCGGGATTCCACTCTATGCTGTGAATATGTTTCATTATCATTTTTGGTTAATAAAAAAGCTGCTTTGGGCCTATGGCAGCACAGAGTAGAGCAAGGTGGAAATTTCAAGCAGACACAGAGGAGAAAGAAGGCGGAGTGAGGGAGACGCCATGTAGCCACCAAAGGAGAAAGACACCCACCTGCCGGAACCTTACCAGTAAACCACGAGCCTCGTAGTAAAATATAAAATAATAAAAATGGGTTAATTTAAGATGTAAGAGTTAGTTTATAAAAAGCCTAAGCTATTGGCCAAGCAATGTTGTTAATATAGTTTCTGTGTGATTATTTAAAGTCTGGGCAGTAGGGAAATGAACAAGCCACCTCTGTTTACAGACAGCTGGTATCCTTACTTTAGTCTGTCTTTGGATTCCTAACCAGGGTGAGTGGACATTGAAGGGTCCAAGAATAAAAAAATAAAAATATAGATTCCAGAAATAGGAATATAGGAAAATAAAATAAAGAAATATAAAGTTGTAAGCCTAGAAGAATGAGA
The DNA here is from genome assembly GCA_902806775.1 of Microtus agrestis. Lineage (NCBI taxonomy): Eukaryota > Metazoa > Chordata > Mammalia > Rodentia > Cricetidae > Microtus > Microtus agrestis. Next base: position 1,826,242 of record CADCXT010002393.1, read on the forward strand.
ACAGATGTCAGCAGCTTTCTCAGCAGTTTACAGATTAACTATTAACAATGGGTTACTCCACTTTACAACCCACAACTCTGTTCACAAGGCCAAAGCATCTCTCTGCACACTGAGAGCTAGCCTACGGGTATGAGCTGAGTCAACTTTTAAGAGATAGATATAATCTCTGTGTTACGCATTATCCCTGCTATGTGAAACTGGCAGCATCAAAGGGGACAGCACAGGGCTTCAGTAAACACCACCTGGAAGTACCAGGAAAGACAATAGATTAAGTCACTAGTTCAATGCAAAGACTCTGTTAATGGAAATTGTAAAGTAAGACAATCTGTATCTGAGTTTTTCCTTGAGATTGTAAAAATTCCTTTGTTCAGACCTAATGCTTGGTGCCCCTACTATAAAAAGGTGGGTTCAGAAACCGACCTTTGCCACAGCCTTACAGAAGCCATCTCTGGCTGTGGTCTCAGCTAGCTGATAAGCTTTTTGTGCCCCGTGGAGATTTTTTATTTATTTTTATTTTTTCCTGGATTCTGCTTTCTGGAATAAAGTTTGCTTCTGGTTTATTAGACTTTGGTGGTCTGTCCCCATCTTTGCACGACCCCCCTGGACCCAACAGACATTTATTCATATCTCCTTGGAAAACAGAGGTCTTAGGGAAGCTGAGGGAATGGAAGAGCCAAGTCCGCCAGGCCCGTCCTGCTGTAACTCCAGCCCACAATCTCTCTCTTCAGTCTTATTTTTCACACCTACTTTGTGCTAGGGGAGACATATTTCTTCTTGGTACTGTTGAAATGCGCGGCGGGGCTGCGCCCACACCGCCGCCACCGGTGCTTTAATATTAATGGTGTATTTTTTAGACTGCTTGGCCCTTTAACTCTTATTTTAATCTGTGCCCAGGTGTCGAGATTTGCCTTGTCCCTGTTGCGCTCTGCCTCGGGGCTTGTGGGGCGTGGCATCTTGTTGGCGTCTGGGCTGGGGTGTGCTCTGACCTTCTCTCCCTTTTTTTTTTCCCCCCTCTGTCTACATTCCAGGTTTTTTTTGTTTATGAAATAATTGATATGACACTCCCCCCTTTTTGTTTAAAAAGAAAGGCTTTATTTAATGAAACATATTCTGAATAAGTGGATTTTAAACTCTGAATGACGGACATCTCCTGCCTGTGTCCCAGTTCCTCTGTCGTGGGTCATTTGGCCACAGGCCCTGTTTTGCGACATTCCCAAGCGGAAATTTGGGTCACTTCTGTTGTCCTGGTGTCTTGATTTTATATGGACCCGAAGATCATCTCCTTGGGTTCGTGTGGGGTTGTGCCGTTTTGTGTGGCAGAGCAGTTTCTTGCCAATGGCTTCAACTCCTAGGATCTCTGCCATTTTCCTGAGTGATTGGTGCTGGGGGGTGTCCTTGTCTGAACCCTAGTTTAATTTAAATGCCATTCCGCCTTTGAAGATATGAAGAATGCCTATGAATATATCGTGTCTGAAATCTAACATGACTACAACTTGATTATAGATGATTATTAACGCCTTATGCATTTTTTTAAGTGACTACATCACATACCTTAATCGATCAATACAGATACATATAACAAAATTGACCATAATCTCTTATAAGATCTTACTATGATTATTCTTTTTCCCTTTAATGTAAAGAACATTTATAAACCATATTTGGGAACTGGTTTTTTTCCAAACTTTTGCTGATGGGGGTTGGTTTTTGGTCCTGTGGTTTTGTTGGGTTGGTTTTTGGATGTTCGCGGGGGGGGTTTGCCTTTGATGGGGCCTCAAAACTCCCCGTGCTTGATATTGAGTGGTAATACTTGTTATTGTTGGATTTATAAAAAATATTTTGTGTTTGTCCTCTGTTAATGGATATGAACGTTATTTTTTTTTTTGTGTTTTTTTACTTTTTTTTTTTTATTTTATTTTATATTCGTTCTTTGTCCTGGAATAACTTTGACCAGGCTGTCCTGTCCGGCCTCCCGGCATTGGGATTAAGGTGTTTGTCCACCTTGAACTCCGATTGTTTGTCGCCTTCTGGCACTGGGATTGGCGTGCCCGAGTCCGGGTCATCTCCTCCCCGCCTTGGGTTAAGGCGTGTCTACTTTTTTCTTTAAATTTTAATTTTAGTTGTATATTTTACTGTAAATGATTTAAATTTTCTTTGTTTTGCGCCTCTTTACTGTTCTCTTTTTTTGACCTGAGTCTTTAATTTAGCAATCTAGTGGTAAGCCGTGGCTGCCAGCTGATCCACCATCCTTGTTTCCGCCTTGGTGGTGGCTGCCTGTGTCACTCTCGTGTTGTTGCGCAGGCTCGGCCTGGGTTGAACCGCCCCCGCCCGCCGCGTAAAGAGTGGTTTGCCTGGGACAGCCAAGCGGTTTTAAAACAGGGTTTTTTGTAGCCTGACAAAGCATGTTGTTTCACCTTTAGTGTTTGTGGGGCTAAGAGCTGCGGTTTTGGCTGGCTGAGTCGGAAACCTCTCTCATGAGGATGCTTGCCTCTGAGCAGTTACCAGAAACTGCTGTCGAAACCATGCTTCTCCTCTTCAGCTTGGTTTTGTGATTGTTATCCCACGTTGGGCGCCATTGTTGAAATAGCGGGGGGCTGGCCCCACATCCGGCCCCGGTTGTTTCCAATAATTCTGGACCTGTTTTTTTAGACTGTTGGCCTTGCTTAACCTCTTCCCTTCTATCTGGGCACCCGGTGGCTTACGGATCTTGCCTTGTCCTCGTTGTGCCTGCCTCGGAGGGCGGGCATCTGTGGGTCTGGGTGGCGCTGCGCCACCCTCCCTCTGTTTTTTTTTCTCCCCCCTTATGACCAGTTTTGTTAAAAATTCGGCTACCTTTTCAAAAAGATATATTTTATTTTTAATTGTGTGTGTTTGTGGTGTGTGTATGTGAGTGTGGTGTGTGTATGTGTATGTGTGTATGTGTGTGTGGTGTGTGTGTATGTATGTTTGTGTGTATGTAGTATGTGTGTATGTGTGTGGTGTGTGTGTATGTATGTGTATATTTATATGTATGTATGTGTGTGGTGTATGTGGTATGAGTATATGTATTATGTGTATGTGTTTATGTGTGTGTGGTGTGTGTATGTGTATATGTGTGTGGTATGTGTGTGTGGTGTGTGTATGTGTGTGTATGTGTGTATATGTTTATATGTATGTGTATGTGTATGGTATGCGTGTGTGGTGTGTGTATATGTGTGTGTATGTGTGTGGGGGGTGTATACACCATGTTCATGCATGTGTCAGAGACATGTTGGATCAATGCTGCTCAAGTTACCGGTTGTGAGTCATCTGATGGGGAACTGGAAACCAAACTTGGGTCCTCTGCAAAAGCAGCACAAGCTCTCAACCCCCGCTCCTGTTTCTAGTAGACCAGTGCTCACTGTTTATTAAGATCTCTGGGAACTCATCTGTGCTCCCTGAGGTCGGCCTCTGTGAGGCTCTGACTTTGCAAACTCCATTTTGAAGCAGGGATTCATCTTAAGCCACATAATGGGGGGGATCTCAGTTCCAGAGATGCGCTGCAATGGTGGAATTTGAACAAATACCCTGAAAATGGTCAGTTAAGGAGACAGGGAACAGGGCCATAAAATTTAACAAAATCCAAATGTTCCTAGGAGGCATCCTGTCCTTGAAGATACCTTGTCTGTTATTAATGGGTCTTTGATAAGGTTTTCTCGCCCAAAACCTGACCAATGGTTTCAGAAACTACCTTACCCTCTGTTCTCCTTACCCAATCCCAAGACAACAGGACATGACCCCCCTGATTAAGGCATTTCAAAGTCCTTCCCTGGGCTGGGGCTGCAAGTCCCTCACCCTCTGCATTGGTGTGTTGGAGGTGTGGTCCAGACTCAAGTTTAAATGTTAAGAACCCTCTTGTGCTTTACGTCGGAATCCAGTTCCATGGAGTTCTTTCTGAGAATAACACTTCCTATGCTAGCATCAGGTAGAGGGATATCTGCCACTGTGGATGCCAAAAAGCAGTGTTTGCATTGATCATTGATTAGTGATGTCTGCCACTGTGAACACCAAAGAGAGCACTTGTATTGATTAATGATGTCTGCTGGAAGTGTAAACTAGAAGGCGGAAGCTCTATAATTCTACTTTTGTTTCCTAATCTGCAGCCATGCGCCATCACTCTCGTGCCCCCACAGGGAGATCAGAACTCTCTGGCAAGTTCGGGGCCTGCTCATGGTCTGCTGCAGTGACCAGACACAAGGATTTCATTCCAGTAGTGAGTTCCTAGGTCCCCATCCACACTCCACACCTGTGTCTACATGGAGTTTGCACACAGGACTCAGAGCCCAGCCCTAGCCTTGTCTCCCGGTTCTCCCAGCCCCTCCTCTGTCTACATTCTCAGCCTCTCTTTCTGACCATCCAATCTCTCTTCTCAAGTCTCTCTTCTCTCTCTCTCTCTCTCTCTCTCTCTCTCTCTCTCTCTCTCTCTCTCTCTCTCCTCCCTCCCTCCCTCTTTCTCATTTTCCTCTCTCTCTCCCCCTCCCTCATTCCCTTTCTCTCTTCATCATGAGAAATTTTTCTCTAAATTCTAGAATTCTAAAAAAATATTTTAAATCCTATTTTAAATTGTGTGTGTGTGTATGGGTGTGTGCACTTGAGTGCCTTGCCTCGGAAAGCCAAGCCAGACGTGGGCATCATAGCCTCCTGACCTGGGTGCTGGGAACTGAACTTGTGACCTTTTTTCTAAGTCAAATTCTTGAGTACCCCCAACCAGCCTTGAAATTGCTACAGAGCCAAGAATGACCTTGAACTCCTGATGCTCTTGTATCCACCTTGCAAGTGCTAAGTGATTGTGAGCAGGAGTCACCACCTCTGTGGGGCAAGGGGTGGGGGTGAGTGATGCCGGCTAGGCAAGCACTCTACAATGGAGCCACATCCACAGCCTCTGCATGGAACTGCCTTGTTCCCTACTGCTCCAAAGATGCCTTGGATGGAATTACAGTTTAAGGTAAACACAGTCACCCGGACTTCAAAAGGTTTAACAAAACCTTTCCCCTGTACATGGAGTTTCTGGAGAGATCCCAAGAATTTCACAGGAGTCCTTAGACCGGCAAACTTCGCCTGCCTTTCCAGCCTGCCTCAGGAAGAGTTAGAACAGGGCGGATGTTGAAACCAACCGGGGGTCTTGGAAGGCTTCCCAGAGGAAGAGCTCTGACCACTACAAGCTAACAGAAGTGGAGATTCCCAGCGGCCACAGAGGAGCACCAGGGAAGGGCAGGCGTGGGCATCACCCATGCCTCAGTCTCTAGGGAGGAAACAACATGACAGCTGGCTGCTGGGAGGCCCTGGTTAGTCACCAAGGGCGTAGTACTTAAAGAGGGTGTTTCATTTCCTTCTCTGGGCTTTCAAAAGAAGGGAAGTGGGGGAACTGTCACTGGGAAGGAACGTGGAGGGAGGGAGTGCTGGCCACCTTCGGGGAAGACAGCCAACAGAGCTGTTTATCTCTCTCTGAATTCTAGAACTTTCACGCTCAGCTGCAGAAAAGAAGACAAAAGCTTTGTCCTGAATCTGCCACCCCGTCCTCCCGACAGTGTTGAGGAGAGAGACAGGATTGTCACAGCTGTGTCCACACTGGAAAAAACGAGAGTTGGCAGCAAGAAGGTCCCTTGCACTGAGTGGCTCTCTCCTTCCTTCCTTCCTTCCTTCCTTCCTTTGTTCCATTAAGTAGACAAGGCTAAGGATAGCCTTGAACTCCTGATCCTCCTGCCTCCACTTCCCAAGTGCTGGATTTCCTCACCAAGAGCATGAGGTGCTGCGGATGGACATCCAGGGCTTTGTGTACACTTGGCAAGCACTCTAGGACTGAGCCACAATCCCAGCCTCCGTGGGACTCTCTGTAGAGCCTACAGAAGCAGATCCTAAAGAGGAGTGTCCAGCAAGGTGACCCAGGGTGAGTGACAGTGGGAGCAGGACATGGGTTTTACCCTAACACCCAACCCCACCGGAGGAGTTCCTTCAGACCTCCACTAAGGAGAAGCCAGGAGTTTCCTTTCTTCTGTGTGTGTGGTTTTATTTTTTTTTGAGACAGGTCTCATGTAGTCCAGGCTTGTTTTGAACTCCCTTCGTAGCCTGTACCACCACACCCAAGTGAAGTAATAAAACTGGATTTTTTATTTATTTATTTCAATTAATTGATTGATTGATTGATTGATTGATTGGCTTTTTGAGACGGGGTTTCTCTCTGTGTAGCCCTGGCTGTCCTGGAACTCACGCTGTAGATCAGACTGGCCTTGAACTCAGAGACTCCTGTGTCTGCCTCATGAGTGCTTTGCATGTGTACGTTCATATGTGTATACATGTTTGCATGTGTACGTTCATATGTGTATACATGTTTGCATGTGTACGTTCATATGTGTATACATGTTTGCATGTGCATGCACACATGTCCCTGTGCATGTCCCTAGCATGCATGTGGAAGCTCATCATTGACCCTGGAGTCTCCCTTGTTCCCTCCCCACCTTCGTTTTTGAAGCAAGGTCTCTCTTTTAACTCTGAACTCAGCAGCCCCACTAGACTCCATAGCCAGCTTGCTCTGGGGATCTGCTCTGGGAATGCTGGGATTACAGGCCTGCTCCCACCAGTAGGTTCTGGGGCTCCAAACTCCAGTCCCTGTGCCATCTTGCTGGTCTAGAAAAGATTTCTAACATATTTAACATGGGCAGAGAAAGAGACTCAGGAAAAAGATGGTACATGCCCAAGGTAGAGGAGCAGGCACAAGAGAAGGGGTTGAGTGAGGGGCTCAACTTTGTATGACATCTAAAATACTTTTATTATTTACTATGTGTTTGTGCACATGTGTGCAGGTGCCTTGCAGTGGCCAGAGGTGTCAGATCCTCTGGAGCTGGAGTTACAGGCAGTTGTAGGTCACCTGACCTGGGTGTTAGGAGCCCAGTTGGGGATGGTTAAGGTGGCTTCTGAAACTACATGGTTTAACAGGCGTGTTGGTTTGGGTTAGGTTTAGGTTTTTTAAATTACAATTTAGTGTGTGTGTGTGTGCGTGCCCACACATGCGGAGGTCAGAGGACAGCTTTCCAGGCTCAGTTCTCTCCTTCCACCGGGTGGGTCTCGGGGATCGGACTCAGATTATCAGGCTTGCCAACAGGTGCCTTTCCCCACTTAGTCATCCCACTGGCTTTGGTTTTGGCTTTTGGGTCAAGGGCTCGTGTAGCCCAGGCTGGCGTGCCTGCAAAGCACTGGCTGGTTGTGGGGTTTGGATGAGAATGCCTCCCGTAGACAGACTCCTGGGTCTGAGAACTTGGTCCCAGTCAAGGAATTGTGTGGGAAGTGGTGTGGACCACATTGCTGCTTGGCAGGGTTCCAGCATTCTGACATTGTGGATCATGACCTGTCGCGTGTAACTCGGCGTGGGTGTGTGGGTTCATGCAGGTCCGTGAAATAAAGACTCAGAGGCACATTGAGAATGAACTTAGCCTCTGAGGCTGCAGGGGGCTCCATCTCGGTGAACTGAAGGGCCTTCCCTTGACTCTTGGCCTTTTTGTTCTTTTCCTGTATTTACACTTTAGCTAATAGATTTCCATATCTCAAAAGAAACTGATAGAAGCTTCCAACAATACAATGCCGGGTACCTGATTAATGAGGTACCATGGTTTGGTTTTTCTAGGTTTCCTCTAAACCAAGTTTTACATAGGCTTTGTATCCATGGGAAACTCTCAGTCAAGATTCCCATAGGACGACAGAAGGCACCAACACACAAAGGATGGACTAGGAGCTGAATGAAAACTCCAGAACTACGCCAGGTATAGCCCAGAGGGGTTTCACGGCTAGTGGAGGTTGCTTGATATCCCTCTGGCACCAGACCAGGGAGACATTATACCACGACAACCCCCCCAGCACCTTTTTACTGTTATTTTTAATGATCCAAATGTGTGTTATGCAATTGTAGAGTATATAAGGTGCAGCCTACTTTTAATAAACAGGCAGCCACCCTAGTCTCCTTCCCTCGACACTGACTCCACACCTCCTCTTTGGGATCTGAACCCCTCTGGAGCTGGACTCCTGGCAGGGAAGGATTAGGAGGTGTGATCTTGTTGGAGGAGATGTGTTACGGAGAGTGGGTTTTGAGGTTCCAAAAGCCCAGGCAAGGCCATGTGTGTGTGCACGTGCGTGTGTGTGTGTGTGTGTGTGTGTGTGCGCGCGCGTGCGCGCGCGCGCGTGTGTATGCTGCCCGTGGATGCTCTCAGCTCCTGCCCCAGTCCCTTGCCTGTCTGCTCCCACCATGATGATCATGGACTCAGCCTCTAAAGGTGCAAGCGAGCCCCTACTTAAATGCTTTCTCTTGTACCAGCTGCCTTGTGCCTTGTTATGGTGCCTCTGCTCAAACTAAAACACACACCTTGAATCCCTCCCCTGAGTGCCAGGGTCATAAACCTCCACCGCCAGGCTCCAAACTTGGAGGCTGATTTTTTGGTCTTTTTGTTTTGTTTTATTTTTGGTGTGTGAGATCACAGAATTGCTCTGTGTAGAGCGGGTTAGGAAGGATGACTCATGAAAAACAACCCTGAGTCATAATGGTGAAAATAATCGTTCCCAGCCTAGGCTGTGGTTTCCTGACTTATCAGCTGGGTTATTAACCAAGCTCCGTATCTGGTTTGTGAGATTCCGGGGATCTTTCAGGTTCAAGGGAGGAGGATGGAGAGATGGTTCAGCTCAGAGGTCAGGAGCAGGTCCTGGGCTTGCAGACACCTTGGGCTTGGTTCCCAGCACTCACCTTAGATGGCTCATAGTCACCTGTACTCCAGCTACAGGGGGTCAGATGGCTTCTTTTGGCCTTTTTTGGGCCACTGCACACAAATGCATGCCCCCCCACACACACACAAGCATGCACACACATATTTGAATAGGTAAACTTTTGAAAAAATTAAAGCAAGGGTCTTACATGCTTGAGTGTTGTGGAATATTATCTTAAGATGTGTTACTTTTGTTTATGGTGTAGAATATGCAATGATGCAAAGATGTGCCGCATTCTTTTATATTGCATCTGTTCAACTCTGTGAAGTTGTGTTACTTTGCCTGTCTAAAACACCTGATGGTTGTTATGCCCAACAGAGGAGTTGGGGGTCCCCGCAAAAGCCAACAGAAGAGACTGAGTCCCATATGTAAAAGCAAAGAGCCTTTATTTTAATCAAGTTTGCAAACTCAGTCTCTCCACATGTCCAACGTATTGGAATAACTGGAGAGACCTGAGCTCAATTAGAATTGGGTTTTTATAGTAGTAAAGGTGGGGGTGAGGGGTCCCTGAAGTTCTGGATCCCAGATTGGCTGACATTTGTCTAGGTGAAGTGCTGGCAGGAATTTCCTTTGAATGGTCTGTTCTCGGGTGGGGGTCAGGTAATCTCAGCCTGCCAGGCATTGTCTCAGGGTAAATTATTGAGACGAGACTTTAGACTCCATTTAAATTTATCGATGGCCAGAGTCCCCGGTGATAATGGTTGGAGGAAGCAAAGAACTTCCTTTCCGCCCAGACTTGGATTATCACGGCTGGCCCTCACAATGGTCTGATAAGGCAAGGCAGGAGAAAGAATAAATAGAAGGAGAAATCTGGAAAGAGGGGAATCAAGGAATGAGAAAAGAAGGAGAGAGGATGCCACGGGCCAGCCACTCAGCTACACAGCAAGTCACAGAGTAAGAATTAAAGAAAGGTATATAGAATAGATAAAGAGAAAAGTCCAAAGGCAAAAGGTAGACAGGGTAATTTAAGAAAAGCAGGCAAGGAGCAAGCCAAGCTAAGGCCAGACATTATAAAAATAAACCTAGATGTGATTTATTTGAGAACTGGGTGGTGGGCCACTCAAAGCACCAAGTGCAAAGAACCAAAGAGTAAAACAACCAACACTTTGGTGTTCCAGCACTGTCCTGTATTTCCGTGTAGGGTGTAAGAAAGTGGCGGGGGAGGCGGGGAGAAAGATCAGGGCTCCTTTAAGAGGCTCTGCTGTTCAGCCAGCAGCCTGTGGCAGCTCAGATACTGGCATTCCATAGCTGGGAAGGGTATGTGCAGTTCCTGGTCATGCTCCTCAGAGCTTTAGGCTCGGGAATCAGGGCCCAAGAAGCAGGCAGAGCCAGCACCAGAGCCTCAAGGAGGACCCAGCTGAAGCTTAACGGTTTAGTTTGCTCACACGGTCGAAAAGGCTAAAATAAGCACAGTAAAAGAGAATCAGACAGAAAAAACTCTAAGTGGATTCTAGTGTGTTTTACAATGTGCATAGGCTTAGGGAAAGAATACAGGTATACAGTCATAGAAAAAAATAACTTAAAAAATAATAAAGTCTGTAAAGAGACAGTAAAAGTAATATAAAAGAAAAAAAGCCATGTAAGATGGGAAATACAGAGGGAGTCCGTATCCTGGGTTTACTGTGTTGATTTTGAATTTTTTTGATTGCTGGCAAGCAAACAACAGCTGCTAAGAGACCCGGAACTGAGAGGGGCTGTGGGAATGAAGCAGCCTGGATACGTCAGGAGGACTGAACTGTCAAATGCATGAGCTACCAGCTGCCTGCTCACAGATAAACACACAGAAGCTTCAGGAGGACTGACCTGTCAAATGCATGTGCTGACAGCTGCCTGCTCACAGATAAACACACAGAAGCTTACATTAAAAACAAAAGTTCAGCTGGTAGCTCAGGCTTATTATCAACTATCTCTTACATTCAAATGAGCCCACTTTTGTTAATCTATATATTATCGTGTGGCTTCCCCGGCTGCTGGCTGTCCTCATCTTCCCCGATCTTCTTCATTTTGATTGTCCCGTCTAACTGTATCCTGTTCAGCAATGGTCCAAATAGCTTTTTTATTAACCAATGAGAGCAATACAAAGTCAGAGCGTACAAAAGGATCATCTCATAGTGATGTGTTGCGTTCTTTTATGTTGCCTTTGCTTAACTCTGTGAAGCTGCGTTACTTTGTCTGCCTGAAACATCTTTAGCCCACTAAAGAGCTGAATGGACAATAGCAAGGCTGGTGTGGGCAGTCCTTCTGTCTATGTGTTGCTTTTCTTGGTTAATAAATAAAGAAACTGTCTTGGGCCTGCACAGGGAATTAGGTAGGTGGAGAAAACTAAACTGAATGATGGGAGAAAGAAGGGTGGAGTCAGAGAGAAACCATGTAGCCTCCCCACCCCTGCCAGAGACAGACGCCGAAACTTTAGCCAGTAAACCACAGCCACATGGTGATACACAGATTAATAGAAATGGGTTAAATTAATATGTAAGAGTTTCCTCTCTGTGCCAGCCTTGCTGACTCACCTGTGTCCACCCTCATCTCATCTCAGTAGTGCGTGATCACAGACACACGCTCCGTGTCCAGGAAATACTGTACCCACTGAGTCACCGCGGCAGCCTACTTTTTCTAAATAACCTCAACACAGGGCATCACCACCCTCTAGTTTATGGATGGAGGGGTGTGGCTGGTTTGATTTCTAAGTGTTCGCACCTAGCTTTTATCTTTTCTGACTGCTACCTTTTGTCTCTGGTACCTTCTTTTGACGTATGTAAATCTTATCTGAGTGTTTCCTAAAGGTTCAAAGCCTTTGAAAACCCGGTTACAGGAGGACTCAGCAACTGAAATGTCCTGCGATTTGGAGAATTTGCATTGGCACTGTCTTGGATAAGGGGTGTGGGTAGACGGAAATTGACTTGCTAAAAGTGTGAACTGTATAACAATAAAAAAGGCCTTTGCAAAGCAGCGATGAGTAGGGTCAATGGAGGCTGACCCCCTGCAGCTGGAAAGGCTAAAAATTCATCCAAGAGCGCCCCCTGTGTCTTCTTCCCACAGACCCACGTGAATCCAGACCCGATACAACAGGGGTGGGTGGCAAGAAAACTGATCCCAGGTGCCCAGGACCATCAACTATTGAAGGGTAGAGGCAGAATTTGACAGAGAGAAGTACACCATATTTCTTCTCCTGTGTCTCTGTCTCTCCCTCTTTCCTTCTCTCTTCTCTCTCTCTCTCTCTCTCTCTCTCTCTCTCTCTCTCTCTCTCTCTCTCTCTCTCTCTCTCCCTCCCTCCCTCCCTCCCTTTTTCCTTCCCTCTTGCCACCCTGCAACCCAGGAAAGTCAGTGTTCTAGAAAGCTGGTCACTCCAGGTTTTGTTCCAGGCTCAGAGACAGCTGGGGTCCAGCCTCAGTGAACTCAAACAGCTGTGCAAAGCATATTTATTGATAGTCGCACAAAAGCTGCTTTTGGGAACAAGTTCCTCATACCAAAGTCTTGATCTAATCTGTTTCCTGAAGGAAAATGTTACGCACACCCACACCCCACTGTTGAAATAGCAGCGGCGGGCTGCGTCCCCAACACCCCAGCCGCTTCCACGTGGCTAGCTTATGCCCGTAATAACAACACACATACTGTATTCATTTAAGTACTGCTTGGCCCATTTCTATCATGACTCTTTTAGGCTAACTCTCGCACCTGGACTAACCCATTTCTAATCATGTTAGTAGCACCATGAGGTGCGCTTACCAGGAAGATTCTAGCCTACATCCATCTAGAGTCGGAGTTTCATCCCTCAGCCTCAGAGAGCAGAGCTATCCTGTCTGCCCGCTAGACAGGAGCATGGTGTCTCTCTCTGAGACGTCTGGCTCTGAGCAGAGCTGCATGCTTTCTGACTTCACTTCCTCTTCCTCCTCGCATTTTCTTCTGTTTACTCCACCCACCTATGTTCTAACCAATCGGGCCAAGCAGTTTATTTATTGCTTAGCCAATGAAATCAACAGATTGATATATGACACTCCCACATCACCCCACAACCGTCCTCAGGGGGCATTGTTTGCAGCACCCAGTAACGCGAGATGTTCCAGGTGTGCCGGGACCGTCTGGTCACTAAAGCCATGCCAAGGCTGTGCAGCGCCTTCAGGAAACAGCTCCGTAAATCACAGAGAACAACCACCATTTTGCACCATGCTCTTCAAGGTCTGAGAACTTCTAGAAAACACCTATTTTATTCTGATGTTTACCCGAGATACGACTCTTCCAGAATTCCACTACACAGGACCTGGCTCAGCCCCAAGTGCTAGGATCCAAGCAGTGAGTTGCCACTCAGAGTCTCTCCTCCTTTTCTCCTTCTGCCTTTCCCCTCCCTCTCTCCCTCCCTCCTTTTCTCCCCATGCCTTCCTCTGTTTCTCTCTTTTTTTTTAATCCCTAGACCCCTGCACCATTTTGGGGAAAGATCAGCATCTGAAACCTTACAAATAAAAAAAAAATGACATTTATTTAGTTACTTTATGGTGTGTATGTATGTGTGTGTATATATACACACACACATGTGTGTCCCATGGCATGCACGTGGGCGTCAGAGGGCAACTTGTAGGAATCTGTCCTTTCTTTCCACTATGTGGAAATCGAACTCAGGTGTCAGGCCTGACTGCAAGCATCTTTCTTTACCTGTGGAGCCAACTCGCTGGCCCACGCCTCTGAACTTTTTAAGAAAAGCCCTTTCATGCCAGCTTTGAGCACCTGACTTTGCCAGCACAGGCTGCTCCTGTCAGCAACTGGGCAACATCTAAAGCCACAAACTCGCATACCCTTTCACCCATTCAGGAAGCCACAGGACGGATACCGTCACATCTGTAGGAAGTAGGTGTACTGTCTCTCGGGCCAGCACATTTTACCACTTTTCTTGGTTTTATCTGGGTGCTGGAGTGCAAACCCAGGCCATCATGTTTGCACACAGAGCAAACACTTTCCCAACTGAATCGTCTCCCTAGCCCTGAACACAGGCTTGAGAGAGGCACACAGAAGCAGGCACACGTACTGTATGGGTCAGCATAAGGGACTATAACAAAATACCTAGGTCGCTAGCCTACCCATCACACACAGAAGAGGTTTCTATGGCTTAGGGTAGTGGGTTTTTTTTCTTTCTTTCTTTCTTTCTTTTGAGACGGGATCTCTCGATATATAGCTCTGGCTGCCCTGGAACTCACTCTGTAGACCAGGCTGGCCTCAAACTCCCAGAGATCCTCCTGCCTCTGCCTCCTGAGTGCTGGAACTGAAACCACACCCAGCCTCGGAGTGGTTTTTCAAAGCCAAGTTCAAGACAGAGGAACCCCCTTGGGCCAGTGGTGAGTGGCAGATGGGCCACGATGTGACTGAAACTCTCGCTGTGTGGAAGAGCTTGTGTCACAGAAGAGCCAGCCACAGTCCCCAGGGAAGTACAGAACTCCCAGATAGGGAGATCAGAATGGCTCAGTGGGCCTAGGGGCTTGTCTCTAAGCCTGTGGACCTGAGTTGGATTCCTAGAGCCCACATGGTCAAAGGCAAGAACTCATTCCCACACGCTGTCCTCTGACCCTCGCATGTGAACCACAGGGCACACACACAAATGAATGCTATAGGACAGTATAAGGCTGGGAATGGGAGTCGGTGGAGAGACTGTTTAGCACGCAGGAAGTGCTGGGTTCCATCCCCCAGCAGAGTAGGAACCAGTCTGGTGGCAATGCCTGCCTGCTGTCTCAGCACTGGGAAAGAGGTATCAAAGGTTCAAGGTGTTTCCTCAGCTACATAAGGAGTCTGGGACCAGCCTGGGCTACAAAAGAATAGGACTGAAAACTGTTGGTTGTTTTTTGTTTTTACTCTTTAATCTTTGGGGGCCCAGCACCCAGATAAATCACACACACGGAGGTGTATTACTTCCTGTGAATGCTCAGTCTTAGCTTGGCTTTTTCTAGCCAGCTTTCCTTAACTTAAATGATAACATCTACCTTTGGCCTCTGGGCTTCTCTATTTCTGTAGATCTTCCTTTCTTTCTCTAGCTGGGAGGTTGGCCCCTGAGGTTCTCCTCTCCTCCTTTTCTCGTTTCTTGATTTTCTCAGCTCAGATTTCTCCTCCTATTTATTCTCTCTGCCTGGAAGTCCCTCCTATCTCTCTCCTGCCTGGCTATTGGCCATTCAGTGCGTCACTAGACCACCAGGTGTTTTAGACAGGCAAAGTAACACAGCTTCACAGAGTTAACAAATGCAGCATAAACAATGAAACACATCTTTGCAGCATTGAACAAATATTCCACCGCATGAATGAATGTAACACATCTTACAATAATATTCCACAACGCGAACATTCTTACCGATCTTCTGAAATGGACACTGAGGGTCAGTCACCAAATCATCTGAATGGCTACTGTGGAAATGTTCAAACACACATCTTCTTGGGAACCCATAGCCAAACTCCCAGGAATACTTTATTCTCTCCCTAGCGTTTTCACCCCACTTCAAACAATTTTAAGGGCAAGAGAGATCTTCCTCCTGAAATTGTACTGGGGACTGACATTCCCCAACGCCAAAAGGCCACACCTGCGTGAAGATTCTATGACCATGACTACTTCATATTGTAGGGGTTAGAATGTGACAGATCCTGTGCCTAATCACCACGAGCCGCCTGCTGCAACTGAATAGCAGCCATTCCTGGCCCAAATCTGCGTCTGTTCTAGTTTCCTTTTGGCCATCACAGGGAACCTCTGGGTACACACTATCTTTACAAATCACCCATTCGTACCAACTCCTAAGCTAACGATGCCCCCAGATAGCATCGGAGAGCTGTCTCAGGACTCTCCCTTGTTTGGTCATCCTCGTCTGCTTCATGCTGCAGTGGTAAAACACCACTATCGAAAGCAGCCTGGGAAGGAAAGGGTTTATTTCTGCTGACCGGTCACAGTCCATTACTGAGGGAAATGAAGGCAGGAACTCAAGACAAGAGCTTTGTTGCAATTGGTAGCAGCAGCCGGGCTGTTGTGTCCCGCCACCCTGCTGTCCTCATGGCTTACTTATGCCCCGAAATAATTACACGGAAACTGTATTCTTTTAAATACTGCCTGGCCCATAGGCTAGCTCTTCTCGGCTAACTCTCGCACCTGGACTAGCCCATTTCTTATAAGTTGTGTAACACCCCAAGGCGTGCTTACCGGGGAGATTCTAGCCTGCGTCTGTCTGGTATGGGAACATCATGGCGACTGCTCAGCTTCCTTCTCCCAGAATCCTGTTCTGTTTTCTCCACCCACCTAAGGGTGGACCTATCGAATGGGCCAGGTAGTTTCTTTATTAAGAAGAAATCATTCCCACATCATTTCCCCTTTTTCTGTTTAAACAAAAAGAAAGGCTTTAACTTTAACATAGTAAAATTACATATAACAAAACAGTTATCAAGTAAGAATTACAGTTACAATATCTACTTTATCTTTTATCATAGCTAAGGAAAACTATAACTATCCATTCTTCAACTCCATCAAAGACTCCAGAAGGATATAAAACTACCTAAGTAAACAAGAGATCAAATGCTCTAGAAATGACAGAGACATCTCGCTGCCTGGACAGTCACCCAAAGTTCTTTTGTACCATTGGGGCATCTATCTTCGGCCTTCAGGCCCACAGTATCCAGCAGACATTTCCATGAAGCAGGAAATTTCAAAGACAGTTCAGTCACTTTTTGCTGTCCTGCAGAATGTCTCGTAGACTTTTTCATGAATCAGGAACCCCGAAAGACCATCTCACCTTTAGGCAAGTTCAGCAGTCCTCTCTCTGTGGGTTCTTTGTGTCAGTTTATGCATCAGTCCTGGCAAGAGCAGTTTCTTGCCCAAATGGCTATAAGGATCCTCTTCGATGCCCATCTTCCTCTCGAAGTAGATTGGTGCTGCCAGGAGCAGATGTGTCTCATTGTCATGAAAAACCCTAAGTTATTAAAACATTTAAATGCCATATTCTGTAGTCTTTGAAAGATATGAAGAATGCATTATCTGACTGAAATATATCTCTATATATTTAGAAAATCCAACTAACATGACTACAAGCTTGACTATTATCAATGATTATCCATTAACAACCTATATTTTCTATTATACATTACATTTTAAATGAGCTACACAATCACAATACCTTAATCAAGATCAGAAATACATGTAACAAAATTGACCTTAAAATCCATACCAATGCAAATTATTCATATCTATATCATATCCCCTTTAAATGTAAAAGAACATTTATAAACAATATTTGGGAACATGGGCGCAGTTTTTCTCCAAACTGCTTCCTGCTGAATGGGGGCGTCGTTAATTAGATCTTTTGTGGTGTAACCTGTGTGCCAGGGTCATCTCAGTTGGCAGTTGAGTGAAGTAATTTTTTGAAGGTGTTCACAGCAACCTTTCAGGAGGGCGTGGTCTATCATACCAAATTGGGATAGAAGAAATCCACAGGGTCTCATCCTTTCTTTCTCTCTCTATTTTTTCTCTCTGTCAAGCCTACGTACATTCATCCAACATTATGATTCATTTATTGGTCTGTCTGAATCTGTTTTATTGTGAATCTGTAATTTTTAATGTCCAGGAGCAGTTCTTAAAAACTTAAGTTGCATCATGTAGGGGTAATACGGTACCGAGTCCTGCTCAGCCTAAACCTAGTGCGTTGTTATCACAGTAATTACGGTACTTCCTGCCTGAGCTGCGCACAGTTCCAGGCACACAGCAAATCCACATTGGAGCTGCACTCAGCAGTTTAATTCTGAGATTGAGCATGCAGCACAGAAACTCTTTTCATCCAAGTTACAACCAAATCTGATACGCAGAGCACTGCGTAGTCTCTGTATTGCGGCAGGAATCCGCCATACTCTTTCGCCTGCCCAAGCCCGATTCCGCCATCTGCCCAGGTGCAGGCGGGGAGCGTGCTTTAAAAGGACGCAGCATTTAAGTCTCTCTACAGCATGCCACCAACAAACAACAAAAATCTATGTTAAACTCTGTTTTTTCTCTGTTTAAAATTAAGCTCTCTCAGGTTTTAAGTGGATTTAGCCATCACATCTGGGCACCATTCTGTTGCAATGGAGCGGCCGGGCTCCGTTCCCAGCACCCAGCCGCCGCCGCCGCATGGCTAGCTTTACCCGAAATAATTACACTGAAACTGTATTCTTTTAAACACTGCCTGGCCCATAGGCTAGCTCTTCTCGGCTAACTCTCGCACCTGGACTAGCCCATTTCTTATAAGTTGTGTAACACCCCAAGGCGTGCTTACCGGGGGAGATTCTAGCCTGCGTCTGTCTGGTATGGGAACATCATGGCGACTGCTCAGCTTCCTTCTCCCAGAATCCTGTTCTGTTTTCTCCACCCACCTAAGGGTGGACCTATCGAATGGGCCAGGTAGTTTCTTTATTAAGAAGAAATCATTCCCACATCAGAGCTTGGAGCTGAAGCCATAGAGAAACGAATGCTACTTACCGGCTTATTCCCTGGCTCATGCTCATGCCTAAGGGTCAGTGCCACCCACAGTGGACTGCTCACACCTAAGGGACAGTGCCGCCCACAGTGGACTGTTTACGCCTAAGGGACAATGCTGCCCACAGTGGACTGTTCACGCCTAAGGGACAGTGCCACCCGCCCACAGTGGACTGTTTACGCCTAAGGGACAGTGCTGCCCACAGTGGACTGCTCACACCTAAGGGATAGTGCCGCCCACAGTGGACTGCTCACGCCTAAGGGACAGTGTCACCCACAGTGAACTGTTCACGCCTAAGCAATAGCACCATCCACAGTAGACTGGATTTCCCCTACATCCATTAGCAATCAAGAAAATGCCTCCTAGACATGGCTACAGGCCAACCTAACGAAGGCAATACCTAAAGTGAGGCTCCCTTTACCAAGGCGTATCATATTGACAAGCAAGATTACCTGTCACTCATGCCTACCTGATGTTTCCACTACCGTGGAGCCCTGGTTGACCTGATATTCACTGCATAGACCAGGCTGGCCTGGGACTCAAGAGATCCACCTGTCTCTGCCTCCTGAGTGCTGAGATTAAAGGCGTGCACCACCTCTAGTTATAGCAGTTGAGCTGGCCAGCATGCATGTGGGAACCGGAGTCCTCCGGAAGAGCAAGAGGCGCTCGTTACCCCCTCGCCATCTCTCCAGTCCCTGGCTTCCTAGATTGTTCAAAAATACTTATGTTCTTGCTACTATTTGGCCTTTTCTTCCTCCTGGATCTGTTTCTCCTCCACCTCCTCTGTTTACTGTGGCCTCGCCCTAGTTTTGAGACTCTGAGCAATCCACTCATGGAGTCTTACGCGGCTAAGGGGTACTTTCTGGCTGGAGCCATGGCTCAGCTAGGGGAGAGGGTGTCACTTGCAACCAAGCCTGATGACCTGGGTTCAATCCCCAGGCCCCATGTGGTGGAAGGGAAGGATCAACTCTGGCAAATTAACTATCAGAGGAATTTTTTTTTTCCCAAATTCTGACAGACAAAAGCCAGCATTCCCTTGGGGACTTGGAAAGCTGATTCCCACTTGCTAATAGGAATCATTCTCCCTGCCTTGTGGAAAAGGGACACATGACTATCAACACATCTGATCCAGGCTAGCCTCCAAGCCCCCCATCCCAGCTAATAGGCTCCCTTTCTCCCAGGTTCTTACTCCCTTAGAACCCAGAAGAACCCCCCCTTTCACTTCTCCCAGCTTCCCCTGGGGCTGACAACCTTGGCAGTTTGGAATAAATTTTTTTCCTTTTCACTCAGGAAGCAGGTATTTCTGTATCAGTTTCTTTACTGTGCCCTTCACACTCATTAACTTCTGACCTCCAGCTGTTCACCATATCCACACTCAAATCGAACACACATACAGTAGACAAAATGCAATATAGATTTAATTGATTCTTTTTTTTGAAGAAGCACTTTCACCCTCCCCAGCAGGATGGACACTTCAGGGGGATTCCCATAGGGCTGGCAATAGACTTATAAAGAAGTCCCAAGTCAGGCGGAGGTGGCGCACGCCTTTAATCCCAGCACTCAGGAAACAGAGGCAGGCAGATCTCTGTGAGTTCGAGGCCAGCCTGGTCTACAGAGCGAGTTTCAGGACAGGCTCCAAAGTTACAGAGAAACCTTGTCTCAAACCCTGCCCTCCCACCCCAAAAGGCCTTATCAGTGGGTTGGATGGACCTGTGATTAGCTCAACCAGAAAAACACAGGGTAGGATTGATCCCTCGGTCTCCTGACCCCTTTCACGGAATGGGAAGAGCAGAGCTTTGAGTGATAGCCTGGACAAAGGCTGCCATCAGTGGCAGACACCTCACCAAGCCCAGACTCTCTCCTGCTAGCTTAGAGAGAAAGGCTGTCACGGCTCAGTAGTCAAGAGAGACAGAGGAAATGGGAGAGAGAGAGAAAAAAGACATTTGTTACCTCAGACGGTTTTAGGTTTCATAGTGACATTATTTTAATTAAGATGTATTTGAGGGAAATGCAAAAATCAAAAAAAAATTACCCTGGCTTTCCGTTTCCCTCCACGGAAAAGAGTCAGCATTGCCAAGCTTGGTTTGATTTCTCCATTTGTGTGCTAATAGGTATGCACCCACCCTCTGACTGCTCCCGCTCCTGCTTGGCCAAGCCCACCTAGACCTAAGCATCAGCTGAAGAGACAATGGCAGCCTCTCTCTGCAGTATCACCAGTGAAAGGGTATCTAAGGAAGAAATGGTGGAAATCGATCACGTAGAATAAAACAATTCAAACTGGAAAACCGGGCATGGCGGCATAGTGGGCATCGCGGTGTCTCAGGCACTTCTCTCATGCGCTTCACGACTGGGCTCGTACAGCCCACATGCTGGAGGGAGAGAACAGATGCCTGAGGATTGTACCAAGGCATGCATGGGTGCCTACACACACACACACGTATGTACACAAGGACACACACATGCACACTATAATACACACACACTACATACACTCATTATCACACATGACATACACACTCATGAATACTAACACACCATATACACACACTTCATTTATACACACTATACATACATAAAGTCATACAAACATACATACACACTCAGGAACACTCAAGCACTTCATTCATACACACTACATATCCACACACACACACACACACACACGACATACACACTATAAACACACAGTCAAGTACACACAGTGCATACATACATTAAAAAGAAGTTTTAGGGGACTGGAAAGATGATTCAGTGGTTAATAGCACTGACTGCTTTTCCA
Organism: Microtus agrestis; assembly: GCA_902806775.1. Lineage (NCBI taxonomy): Eukaryota > Metazoa > Chordata > Mammalia > Rodentia > Cricetidae > Microtus > Microtus agrestis. The sequence goes on from CADCXT010002393.1 coordinate 1,847,239, forward strand.
GAGGAGCAAGGTCCAATTCCCAGCACCCACGTGGCAGCTCACAACTGTCTATAACTCCAGTTCCAGGGGACCTGACACCCTCATACAGATATACATGAAGGCAAAATGCCAATGCACATAAAATAAAAATAAATTATTAAAAAAGAAAAGCAGTTGTAGAATATATCAAATTTGGAAACAGATGCTAAAGAACAGCAAAAAAATTAATAAAAATGTAAAGGTTGGTGTCAGCTTCCCCGAGAAACTGACTTTTCCGTCTCTTCTTTCACTTCAGTGAGCTAAAAAACTGTGTGAGGCTGGCCAGAAAGAAAGACAAAGGGCCAGAGACCCAATGGCAGAGCAGCCTTTGTGTGGGAAAGGATTAGAAGAAAAGCTTATGTTTGCTTACAGGAGAGGGGTAGTGGGGGAACTTTTCCCTTTGGCCGGGAGAACAGTTTCCGAGACGGGTTTCTTAGTGTAGCCCTGGCTGTCCCGGAACTAGCTAAGTAGATCAGGTTGGGCTGCCTGTCTCTGCCATAGCAATGGGGAGACCCGGAGGAAGGGGAACCCCATTGTCATGACAGCATGGTCAAAGGAGGAACACAGGGGCCACAGAATCTTAGTGTGGAAATACCACAGAAGGACTCAAAAAAAATCCAGAGATTTCCAGGAGGCTTGCCCTCAGATTCCATTCAGAAATTAACCCAGAGCGGGCTTTGTGGGCATCCCCCCCGCGTCATTCCGTCATTCCTGCACTGCGGGGAGGGGGGTGGAGGGGTTGCCACCCCTTTGGAGTCGCATATCAGATCTTGCATATCAGATATTTACATTGCAATTCATAACAGTAGCAAAATTACAGTTATACCAACGAAAATAATTTTGTGGTTAGGGATCACCACAACATGAGGAACTGTATTAAAGGGGTCTCAGCATTAGGAAGGTTGGGAATCACTGGCCTAGAATTCAGTTTGAGGCCAACATGCCCGACATGAAAGACCCTATTTCTTTCAGACACAGGGTTTCACTAAGTAGTCCTGCCTGGCCTGGAATTCTCTATGTGGACCAAGCCTCTGCCTCTGCCTCCAGAGCTCTGGAATTTTAGAGGCTTCCCCCCATTAAATCAAATATATTTTTATTTATATTTATTTTATTAATTTTTGTTTTTAAAATAAATTAATTTATCCTATTTAATTTTAAAAAATTTAGGATGATCTCATATGGCCCAGCTTGGTCTCAAACTCGCTACGTAGTTCAAAATGATTTGAATTTCTGATCCTTCTGCCGGCGGCCCCAAAGCACTGAGATAATGGATTTACATAGAACACTAGGTGTCTGAGTCAGGCCCTGAGGTTTATTCCACAGCAGGCTCCCGGCCCGGGTTTCCTTTTGCTCCCCCGTCCCCGCCTGGACCCACCTAATGTAGCCCGGGCTGGGCCTCAGACTCACAGCGATCCTAGCCGCTTATTTCTTTTTTTTTTTTTTTTTTTTTTATTTGACTTTTTTCTGAGTGCTGGAATTTTAGACCTGCCCGCCCCCACATTCCCACACGGGGCGGGTTTACTGCGCCTGCGCAGTTTTTCCAGCCAGACAACCCTTTCATTCTTCAGCCGGCACCGGTTCTGACGGACGTACTCTGCTTCGGCGCAGCTAGGTGGGATCCCGGAGTCTCGACATTCGCCGTCCGTGTAGACCAAGGAGGAGCTGAGTCGGCTCCCGAACTCCATGAATCAACACACCCCTCTCGCCTGGTCGCCACGGCTGCTGCTACCCGGCCTGCTGCTGCTGCTCCTGCCGGACTGCGCGAAAGCCGGTGAGTAACCCCCGGGCCTGCTCGCTCCCGGTCCCGTGTGCACCTGCCCCCCCGCCCCAGGCCATCTGATCCCTTCTTCGCCGCCCAAAGTTTAAGATCTGGATTCCGGGGCACAGATTCCAGAAAGATTGGGCGTGATGGCTCACACCGGCCACTCTAGGACCGGGGAGGATGAAGCAGGAGGATTGCCCAGAGTTCCAAGCTAGCCTAAGCTCCAGCATAAGGCCCCCCCATCTCCCTTCCCACCCCCAGCACAAGCTCTGACTCACCCGTCCGTACAACCTTCACTTGAGGCCACACCCTATGCCTGAGGACCGTGTGGAGTTAAGTCACCCCGCAGCCCCGCGACTTTCATTCAATTTTTTAGTTGTGTTGGAGACTGAAACCAGCCCCTCACTCTAAGATTAAATTTAATTGTGAAGGGCTCTACCCCTCAGGACGTCTGGGTGCTGTGGTTAGAACCTTGGTCCCCACACATAGCAAATTGAAGCTCAGCAGCTCTGAACCTGCTCCATTCTTTCGGAGGGTGGAGGGTGATCGGGCAGTTCGCCACTGCCCTGAGTGAGGCAACTCACTCAGAGGGCAGCAACTCAGAGATCTTAGTCAGGAGACGGTGGCCCACGCGCTTAATCCCAGCATAGCCAGGGCTACTTTGAAACCACCTGCGGAAAAGAGAAAGAAAAGAAGGAAGAATAGAAAGACTTCTATATAGGTCCACCTCTGTTTTGTTTTTGTATTTTCGAGACAAGGTTTCTTTTTGTAGCCCTAGCTGTCCTGGAACTCACTCTGTAGACCAGGCTGGGCTCGTATCCACAGAGATCCATTTCCTTCTGCCTCCTGCGTGCTGGGATTAAAGGTGTTCGCTACCACCACCCGTCAAGGTGCACTGCTTAAGGGTCTAAACCTTGGCACGGGTGGACCGTTGGTGGTCGTTTACATCCATATTAGAGAGTCCATTTTCAGATGCAGAAACTGATGCCGCAAGAGCAACCCTGTGCAGAGGAGCCCACGGCTCGTCATGGCAGTGCTTGAATTCCCAGAATTTAACTCTGAAGTCATTATCCTTGTCACCCAGAGTGCCTGATACTGTTTTCAACTAATGTTGGGAGCCAACTGTGTGTTGCACTAACGACAGAAAGAGTCTCACAGAGAGCCTACTGGAATGACTATGAAGCCACCTTGTCATCTTACGCCTGTGTGGTACCCTAGCAAAACCTTCTGTGCCTCCATTTCCCTATTCGTAAGTGGCACCTCTAGCCCAGGGTAGTGATGTACACTTTTAATCCCAGCATTTAGGAGGCCGAGGTAGAGGTGAGCAGGTCTCTGAGTTCCAGGCCAGCCTGGTCTATATACTGAGACACTCTCAAATAATAATAATTATTATTATAGATAAGAATGTAAACTAGGTAGCTGGAGAGATGACTCGGCTGTTAAGAGCACTAGCTGGTCTTGCAGAGGACCTGGGTTCCTTTCTCAGCTCTCACATGGAAACACACAACCCTCTGTAACACAAGTTTGGGGATGGAAGTCTGCTGCCCCCTTCTGGCCTCTATAGGCACTGCACACATGTGGTGCATATGCATACATGCTAGCAAATTAACATACAAATAAACCTTTAAATGAATTGAACTAATAAGGCCTCTGGTTTCACAGCTTCCGGTGTAGCCGTGCAGGTGCTCACTAATGTGACTGGCGTCTTGAATGAGTCTACCACCTTGGTATGTAATCTGATGTCTAGTGAGAATGTGACAGTCACCCAAGTAACCTGGATGAAGAAGAAGCCAGATGGCTCCCGCCCTACCGTGGCTGTCTTCCACCCCACCAAGGGACCCAGCATCCCAGACTCAGAAAGGGTGAAGTTCTGGGCCACCAAGCTGGACAGGCCTCCTTGGAATGCATCTCTGGTGATTTCCCACGTGCAAGCCGAAGATGAAGGCAGCTATGAATGTCAATTTGCCACATTTCCCACGGGCAGCATGAGCAACACTGTCCATCTGCGGGTGCTTGGTAAGTGTTAGGGTGAGGAGAAGAACCCTGGGGCCAGAGGATCAGGGAGCTAGCCAAAAGCAAGGAGGCTTGGGTTACACCCTTGGGACGTGACTACCCTCTAAGTCAAAACGTCCAGGCAGGATCCAGGTAGCCCAGGCTAGCCTGTAGGTAAGGATGACCTTGACCTCCTGACCTTTCAGTCTCTGCTCCTGAGTGCTGGGATTAAAGGTGGCGCCACCACCACCCACGGGGAGCATTTTTTTAATGTATTTAAATGTACCAGGCTTCATCTTTTTGGGCTACCAACCAGCTCCCAAATCATGACACAGGACCCTATTAGTGTTGAGTGCTCAGTCTGGCTTAGGCTCATTTCTGGCTAGCTCTTTTAATTTAAATTAGCCTTTCTTTCTCCTTATCTAAGTTTTGCCTCAGGGCTTTTTACTTTTCTTTCCTTCTGTACGTCTTACTTTCTTGCTTCTCCTGTCTGTCTGTTTGGTGACTGCCTGGCTTCTTGCCCCAGGTATGTCCCCCATTTTCTGCTTCTTTTCTTTCTTTTCTCGAGCCTAGATTCTCCTATTTATTCTCTCCCCACCAGCCCCACCTCTCCTTTCTCCTGCCTAGCTATTGGCCACTCAGCTTTTCATTAGTCAATCAGGTGCATCAGGCAGGCGAGGTGAAACAGCAACAGATCTTCACATGAGTAAACACTCACCCTTACATCGCTAAACAAGTGCAGCATGAGCAATGTAACATATCTTTACATAGTTAAACATTTCACAACATATATATACATCTACACATAATATAGGTAGATATATACAGTGTGTTATCTATCTATATAACACACATGAGTGTTTGCCTTCATATATATCTTTGCGCCACCCGTGTGCCTAATGTGGAGGAGGCCAGAAGGGGGTGTTGAATCCTTGGTGTTAGTTGTGAGTACCATGTTGGTGCTGGAAATTGAACCCCAATCCTCTAGAAGAGTAGCCAGTGCTCTTAACTGTTGAGGCATCTCTCCAGCTCCCTCCCAGAGATCATTCTGAAAGCTTGACCTGTGTATTTTTTTTTTATTGTTGTTTGGTTGGTTGGCTTTTCGAGACGGGGGTTTCTCTGTGTAACAAGCTGTCTTAGTGAGACACCATGACCACAACAACCCTTATAAGGAAATATTTAATTGGGATGGCTCACTTACAGGTTCAGAGGTTCAGTCCATTAGCATCACGACAGGGAGCATGGCAACGTGCAGGCAGATGAGGTGCTGAAGCTGAGAGTGCTTTCAAACCACAACAGCCCTGGCTGTCCTGTTACAGAAACTCGCTCTGTAGACCAGGCTGGCCTCGAACTCACACATCCACCTGCCCCTGCCTCCCAAGCGCTGGGATTAAAGTGTGCGCCACACAGGCCAGTGACCTGTATGCTCATTTTATCTCGCTTAGACCGACGTGTCTACATCTATCTGGCTCTTCAGGAGCAGGGTTGTGGTTTTTTTTTTTTCATTATATTTTATTTATTTGTGTGCCTATGCATAAGTGTGGTGATGTACCTGAGACTGTCAGGGAACAAGGTGCAGGAGTTGTCCTACCACGTGGGTCCTGGGAATTGAACTCAGGCTGTCGAGTTTAGCGGCCAGCACCCTTATCCACCAAACCATCTTGCTAGCCCAGAGCTAGGATTTCAAATTGACCAGCCCATACCCTGTAAATTGTCCCTTCAACACCAAGCATAGTAGCAGGAACCTGTATTCCTGCCACCAAGGAGTTTGAAGCTAAATGCTCATGAGCCCAACCAGGGCTACACAGTGAGATCTTATCTCAAAAAAATAAAATAAAATAAAAATCAAGTTTAAGGCGCTTGCTTCCTCCTGCTACTGAACAGCCAGTAAAATGACGTGTCTTCAATGGTTCTTGCAGCCCGACCTACAAACACTGCAGAGGCCCTGATGCCTTCTCCTACCTGGAAGCTGCAGGACTTAGCTAAGTGCATCTCCACTGGCGGTCGCCCTCCACCGCAAATTTCCTGGCACTCGGACCTAAATGGAAGCGAAACCCGTGAAACTATGGAGCTAGGAGCCCAGCCAGGCACCTTCACAGTCACCAGCTTCTTTTCCGCGATGCCCTCTAGACATGCTGATGGCAAAAACGTCACCTGCAGCGTGAAGCATGAAAGCGCCCCAGAGCCGGAGCTGCTACTTGTGATCCTTTCTGTGCCCTGTGAGTATGTCTGCGCATGCGCACAAGCCCCAGGTCACCTCCATCTCCCGGCTCTTCTCCCCGCTCTCTACGCTAGTTCATACACCATTTGCTCCCATGCCTTAGACCACCGGCTTGGAGAGCTGGCATTGTCTGTGCTACATGGACCCGCTTACCTTTTCTAAGACATCCACTGCTTACCCTTGCCCCATTGTCTATGCCGATCTGCCCGTTCACATTCCACTATCCCAACCATGTAAACTCCGCCCACAGTTTGACCCTGAGTCCCTGGTCAGTGTTCACACGGACCTCCGGGGTAGTCTACACGGCCTGGCGCTCTCTACACTGGCTCGTCTCTGGGCCGTCTGCGTTCTCTCCACATGTAGGCAGCTGTGATTTATGTATGGATGGAGCCTCACACTCTGTGCCCAGGGTCACCTTCCTTGCCTAGCCTTGTCGACATCGCCGCCTGCAGACTTATCCACAGAGAGTCCAGCCAGGTTCACCCACACAGAAGTAGCCTCAGGAAACCTTGAGCATTTCAGATTTTCTAATGACTGTCTTAGTTCAGCGCCTTAGAAGACGCCTGGGGATCTGGCTCAGTTGGTAGACTGCTTCTCTAGTGTGCACAAAGTCATGGGTTTGAACCCCAGCACCCAGGAAGCAGAGGCCAGATGTTCAAGGTCATCCTAAGGCTTGATGGAAGCACATTCAAGTCCAGCCTGGGCTACATGAGACCTGTAGAATCGCAACACTCGGGAGGCTGAGTTCAGAGCATTCGAATTTGAGTCCAGCCTGGGCTACATGAGACTCTGTAAGTCTGGTGTGATGGTGCACACATAGAACCCCAACATTCGGGAGGCTGAGTTCAGAGCATTCGAATTTGAGTCCAGCCTGGGCTATGATACACTCAGAAACAAACCCAAACTCAGTTAACGCTCGTAATGGATTTTTCCAAGAGATTAATTTTTTTAATTTATTTATTTATTAAAGATTTCTGCCTCCTTCCCCAATTTTTTTAGTATTTGTGTGTGTGTGTATGTATTTACATGTCTAAGGAAGATACACTGCACATATGTGGAAATCAGCCCCTTACTTCTCCCCTTCCACCAAGGAAGAATTGAGGCTTGACATCAGGTCTGGTGACAGGCACCCCCTGAGCCATCTCGCTGGCCCAAGGTCATCACTTTAATGTGTGAGTGATTTCTTAGACAGTCTTGGTGAGACTTTTTACATTCTTCTTGACAGCCTAAATCTTCAGAATTGTGTGTCTTAGACCAGGCATGAAGCTCTGGGAGTCTGTGTGGCTGGTGGTTACCATATTGGACTGTGGAGATTTATCTACACACATACCCACACATGCATACACGCACACTCATCTGTCTGTCTGTCTGTCTGTCTTCCTAGCTTTACCTTAATATTGCCCCCTGATATCTTTGGCCTTGGTTCCTAGAAACGAGCTATGAGCTGAGCCCCACTCAGTAATTCACTGTCTCACACTCTGTCTGTGCCCAGCCCATCAGCAGTATCAATGCAAGATCACTTTTCAGGGGATGATTTGAGTGAGATAGGATCTCCCAATATAGGCCAGGCTGCCCTCGAACTCATGATCTCCTGCCTCAGCCTCCCAAGTGCTACGATTAATACCTGGCTCCTACACAAGGTCTTGAGACATCCTACACACCTTTCTTCCTGCCATTGCCTACCCTGGGCTCTCCCAGGATTTCTCGGAGCCTTGAATGTGCTCCTGGGTGTTTGGGGTGTCCAAAAAAGTCTTTACACACAGGACACCCAGGATGAGCCAGGGGCTGTTGCAGGAAACACACTTAAAGGAAGGATCTGTGGGAAGTCCCCTTCGTGTCCCCCTGACTAACGATGCCCTGGGCTAATGCCCAAAGTGCCAAGCTGCTCCTGCTCAGGGGAAAGCCCTCAGACACTGTCCAGATCTCATCCTTCATGTCCGTTCTCTCCAGATCCACCTGAAGTGTCCATCTCTGGCTATGTCGAAGAATGGCCTGAGGATCTTACTGATGTGGTCCTGTCCTGTGATGCTCGAAGCAAACCAGAGCCCACTGACTATGAATGGAGCACGTGAGTGAAGGGACCTGGGGCTGGCTGTGCGGGAGGAGGGCTGCGCTCAGAGCTCACCAGCTATAGCTGGAGCTCTGAGTGAGGGGACCTGGGGCTGGCTGTGCGGGAGGAGGGCTGGGCTCAGAGCCACAGGTCTGAGAGTGGGGAGAATACAGGAGCAATAAAAATAGAGTTGGGCATGGTGGTGGCGCACACCTTCAATCCCAGCACTCAGGTGGCAGAGGCAGGTGGATCTCTGTGAGTTTGAGGCCGGCCTGGTCTACGGAATGAGTTCCAGGACAGCCAGGACTACCTGGTGAGACCCTGTCTCGAAAATAAATGATTAGTGGTAGGAGAGATGGCTCAGAGGTTAAGAGCACTGGCTGCTCTCCGGGTTCAACTCCCAGCACCCACATGGCAGCTCACAACTCCAGTTCCAGGGGATCTGATACCCTCACACAGACATACAGACAGTTAAAAAACCAATGAACATAAAATATAAATAAATTTTTAAAAATATCAAAACGGGTAGAATCATTCTATATTCCCAGTAAAAATTTCTTCTTGTGACTGGGATTTTCTGAGGTGAGCTGATCCAGGCCATGGCCACTAGCTCTCCTGGGATTTTTTTTATACCACACCCCTAGGGATTCCCCATCTGTGTGCAGGTTGAAGGTCACAAAGTGCTGGGACAATAGCTTAATACTGGTAAGTCCCTGGGTGAGCCCTCACGGGACAGAAGCAAAGATGTCTGACTTACCCCCAGACATGGGTTCCTGACTGCCCCGCCCCTGAAGCCTGCCAGTCATCCCAGTGTGCAGAGGAGGAAGTTAGCCCCAGAGCTGTGAAAGCTCCGGATTGGAGGCTGAGGGTGTTGGAGATGGCTCGGTCGGTCGAGAAAGTGCTTGCTGTACACGCATGAGGACCTGAGACTGATGCCAGCACCCACATGAGTTAAGACCTCATCTCTGTTTATAACACGCTCACATGAACATCCGTGCAGGCTGAGCTCACATGAACATCCGTGCAGGAAAAGGGTGATTTTCTTTTCTTCAGTGGAGGCTGGAATCCAGGGTCATACACACTAGGAAAATACTTTACCACTGAGCCACACCCCACCACAGCCCCTCACTGGGGGATTCTAGCAAGCTCTCTGCCACCTGCCTGAATGATAAATAACATTTTTATTAGACTTCTTTTTAAAAAAAAATAATTTGGCTGAACCATTCTAGAACTTTCAAACAGTTCCATTTGAAGCAAAAACGGTGTGTGTACTCAGGTACAGCCACCCATGCCCCAGAACAGCTTCTACTGTGTTTGGTTAGTCACACACACACACACACACACAGACACACACACACACACACACACACACACACACGCCTGCCCCTGCCCCTGTTTTTTGCTCTGATTCCCAGCAGCTATAATTTTTCCCCAAGGGGCAATTTTCACACATTTTCGTCCATCTTAAAAATATTTTTTTTAAAAAGCACTTAGTTTCACAACCATGTTTCCTCCAACATCTTGGTAGAGAAATTTTCAAATATACAGTCACAGGAATTTTCCAAATGAGCGCTCAAAAAAACCCAAAATCCAACCTCAAGGATTCTCCCACTAATATTTCACTTCTCCTAATTTATGTTTTGAAAAATTACTACATTATCCATTTATTTTACTGGGAGTAGGTCCCCAGTGCCACAGTGCACATGTGGAGATCTAAGGATAACTCGTAGGAGCCGGTTCTCTCTTTCCAACATGTGTGTCCTGGGGCTCGACCTCGGGTCATCAGGCCCCATTTTTGGCTTTTTGAAACAGTCTCTATGCAGACTTCAACATGGCTGGCCTTGAACTTTCTGCAGCCCTCCTGCTCCCTGTCCACAAGGTCTGGAGCTATGGGTGTGGCTCAGAACGTGAAGGCCGTTTTGCCTCAGCCTCCTGCTTGCTAGGATTCCTGGGGTCACCACCAGACCCTGTCCATAGTTTGATGTCGTTAGAGTCTTTTCTGTATGTATCATCAATTACTTAAGCAGTCCTTGGGGCCAGGTGTGGTGGCGCACGGCACTCCACGGGCAGAGGCAAGTGGGTCTCTGAGTTCAAGGCCAGCCCAGTCTACAAAGCAAATTCTAGGCCAGCCAGAACTACATGGTGGGAGTCTTTATAAAAATAAAACAAACCAGTCCGTATTGTGGGATAAGGTGACCATTTTTATATGTTATCCATGT